>OX365951.1:47732898-50207898 GCA_947247005.1 Spisula solida
TAGGCGAGTGCTACTGAGCGCTTTCTTGTGCAACAGACCATTAGGTAGCGCTAGGTAGTGCTTTGCTGTGCAACGGTCTGCTATCCGCAAGCACTCGCCAGTATAGCATATACAATTTTTACTTCATCCGCTATGCAGCGCTTTTTTGAAGCAAGCTGTTTCCTAGCATAACGCTATAGAGCGCGCAGTAGTGTTTTATTTAGACACCGGGGTCCAGACGTATGAACAGACCAACAGACAATACCTATAACCCCAATACTTTCATTTTAATATCGCACAAATATGATTTGAAAATATGAGAAAAGCAATTAACTAACAGCTTACCTTGTTACTACCTGATGTGTGTATATTCTATTAGGTGAACCAAAGAATTTCGCCAAACCAAAATCTCCTAACTTCAATATACCTTCCTTGTTGATTAGTAAATTATTTGGTTTCATATCCTGAAACAGAACAATCATTTATATAAATCAGTTAATACTAGAATTGTGTCCATGAGACACGGGTGTCCCCATTATAGCACATATCCTTACAAATAGGGAAGGAGAGAGGAATAGCAGTTTGGGGTAACATCATTATTCAATTTCTTTAGCCTTGTGGACTATAAATTCTATTAACAAGACTGCGTTCAATAAACGCTTATGCCCCCTGTGGAAGCCTTGTCCATAAATAAGTCTAAGTCCAAAATTAGGTCAAGGTGAAGGTCAAAATGGGGTCAGGTGATACAGGTGTGTGGAGAGTGTTCATATACAACACCCATGCAAGTTTGGAAGCTTTGTAGCAAGCCATAATGATGCTAGAAGAAACGGTCAATTTGGGTTAACCAGGACGGACGGACGGACGGACGGGTGAATCACTATATGCCTCCCGATCTATCGATACGGGGGCATAAAAATATCAAAGGCCATCATAATTAAATTAAAAGTAACAACGGGCCATAATTTTGGTAAAAATCGACAAAACAAAAATTCCATCCTTTACCGTCACCTATACATTGAGGTTGTTCATCCCTAAAAGTTTGAAGAAATTCCACCCAGTAGTTTATGAGGAGTTCAACACACAAGATTTTTCACAATAGGGTATTTAGTAAAAGTAACAAAGGGCCATAACCTGATCAAAATTTACGCAGCGAAAATCCCATCCTTTACATTCATCTATACATTGAGGTTGTTCATCTGTGAAAGTTTGAAGAAATTCCACCCAGCAGTTGATGAGGAGTTCAACACACAAGATTTTCACTATAGTGTATATAGTAAAAGTAACAAAGGGCCATAACTCTGGTCAAAATTTACGCAGCAAAAATTCCATCCTTTGCAGTCATCTATACATTAAGGTTGGTCATCTGTGAAAGTTTGAAGAAATCCTACCCAGCAGTTTATGAGGAGTTCAATACACAAGATTTGTGTTACGTACGGACGGACAGCACCAATGCTATATGCCCCCCACTTATGAATAAGTGTGGGGGCACAAAAATATAGCTAGAATTGCCACATGGTAAGGCTTAAATACCCCCACAACACCACCTTGTCACGGAAACCATGTTTCCATGTAATCTACATGTAGCTAAACAACCAGGTATAGCTGGATATATGCCGCTTAATCTTCACACAAGCTACCTATACAGCAAGTTTCATCATTCTATTTCATTCCTAACTACAGTTATCATCTGGAAACCAAAAACGGACAGACAGACAAACTCGCTCCTATATTAATTAACCCCTAACAACTGTCAACAGCATAACTTATATGGGTGCTGTCATTAGGATTATTTCCACTGGATGTAACCATTTTATATCATAAGTAGCCATAATTTCACAAAGAAATGTTTACAGTTCAGTCAGAATCCAGATGGCTTTAAGGAAACTTTCAAGAGTGAAAAATTCCACTTAAGTGTAAATTGAAATCCTAGTAAACATTATACATTACACAATCATCGTATGTTAATACCTTACATGTACTTGGTATAATATCCAGTTAATGACATACCCTGTGCAATATCCACTTTATAACTTACCTTATGTTATATCCTGGTATCCTGTTAGTAACTTACAACATGTAATATCTGTTAATAACTTACACTATGTAATATGACTAATATCCCGTTAATAACTTACCCTGTGCAATATCCAGTTATTATGTAAGTATTCCAGACCTTTCAATGTTTGAAGCATATATGCTTTTATGTGTGCTAATGTTAGTATGATATTGTTGTCTTTGATAATAATCTGAAAACAAAACGAAAAGAAAAGCATTAAAGGGATTTTAAGGGGCTGGAACAAAAGTACATGCGGTAGAAACAGGCAGGTAATGATGGCCTTACATTTCTCATCCAGGTGTACATTACTCACATGAGTACAAAGCTATACCGTATTATACAGTTGTGTCAACAGGGCCAAATTAAAAATCAGGAAAATCGTATGCGCCCAAACATTTTTGCCGAACAAATGGCCTTCAATGACATTGTTTCCATAATTAACTCAGTTTGCATTAAGTAAAATCCTTCAGAGCAGATTAAAATAACCATAACTTCGTCATTTCTTGAGATATTTTCATCAAATAACTTTTATTTTGGTCAGAAGCCATTGCTCTTTCAGGGATGATAATTCCGGAAATCAGGATAAATCAGGAAAATTGACACCCCTGTATATAGGATGAATTCAGTGAGCTAACCAATTGGTCTAGGAAAATCAATGTCCTCATTGAAAAGTAGATTTAGATGATCTTTTGTATAATGTACCATTCTATACTCAAACTATACATGTCACATGCATGTTTATACAATAAATCGTCATAATCTTTCACTAGGAGCACTAGACAAGGCTATGCACCCGTATTTCAAAACGTTCCATTACATTATTATAGTCCGGATAATTTGACACGACTCTTGACCTTCTATTAGCATAATTTAACAGCTGATATATTGTCAATATTTATAATCCCGGTTGTATGTTTTCATAAGCGGGAAGTATCATGAAGACGCTCAAGATGTAATACCAACACAAATCTAAAGGACCGATATTGCATGATTTGCTCGCGGAAACTTATATATTCAACACAAGAACCTTTAATATATTCATGCATAAAGGTCAGGATCAGGTCAAATTCTCTGTGCTATTAGTCTATAACAAGTGTTTGGAGAGAGCTTCAATGTATAACCATATTACTAATTAGATACATTTGTAACCTACCTCAAGGTCAGTGTCCATAAAGTCAAACACTAAACTGACATTGGATTTCTGTCCAAACACATCCAGTAACTGAAAAGAAAGAGGAACAGTGAATGACATCATAAACCAATGCTGCAATGAGTTCAAAGTAATTACAATTAACAAGAGATTAAGACATTTAACAAAACATCAAGTATATAGATAGTGACCGAAGTAGATACAATGTTAAAATGTACATGAATTAAACTTTTACTGCAGTTTTATTAAGTTTCTCTTCAATACTCATAACTATACTGAAATTGCCAGCAGTCGTAGCGCGTGGCCATTTGGTTTTATCGCTGCCTTAAATTGGCCATTGACCTCCAGCTTTGAGGGAAGAGACAGAAAGTTTGTGTGATACAATGAATCTGGGTGGCTGCCCTTGCTCCTTCCGAATACACTCCTTGGTTCTGTAAGGTGCCCGTTGCATAGCACCAATACACGCAAGACTACCTCTGGGTGTCCAACCAGTTCAGTTCTAGTTAGGTAGGAAACACAGAGAAGGGTTTCTCAAATTTCCAGTGTCTCATACGAGATTCGAACAAGGGACCTCAGGATTGGTAGTCAAGAGTGTGAACCATTCAGCAACCGTTCCACCCACCAGGACTATAAGTATTAATAATAGATAAACATTCAACAAACATTTACCCCTATTATATTTGGATGGTTAAGTTCCTGTAACAACTTGATTTCTCTTAATGCTGTCCTGTTAATACCATCAGCAGCTTCTTGTCGAGTTCCAAGCTTGATCTGTACAAGAATAATGATTATGATACAGATAATAACATCAAACAGCAATAACGAGCATCATATTACACCTCATCAGGGCTCGACACTAACACGGGTCCGAGACTAGTGAAAAACCAGAAGGACCAGTGAAAATTTTGGAGGACCAGTAACTGCCCTATTTACAAATTGGGCGCTTTTGCCCTGTCGGACCAGTGGCAAAAATAGTTAGTGTCTAGGCCTTCTTATATATGTTTGCAGGAAATCATTAAGATTATTTCAAGCATGTTTAACAAAGTCAAAGAGCATTAAACACAGAAGTGTAGAAGTGTTTGTATATGGGTTTTTCAAAACGTTGGCAGAAAAAGGCTCTGAAATTTTTATTCTGCGACCAACCAATATTACATACTGTAAAATCATTAATATTCGTGGGGGATTAAATTTCGTGGATTTCGTGGATGACCTCAACCACTAAACTAAATCCCAACGAATAATTTTACCAACTAATTAATATGTAAATTGACAAAGTGCAAATTTACCGCGGCCGCCATTTTTTACAGAGTTCGTTTTTCCAGTATATGAGTCTAGGATTTTTAAAGTTTACTTACATCATAAACCATAATTATTTTTTATCAGACTGTCCATTCATTACCAGATCATAGCATATTACGTTTCCAATAACACAACTAACAGTATTCGTGATTTAAACTGTGTATGTCCTAATATCTGGGTTTCACCAGCTTCCACTAGTTGTACATACAGGTAAACTTACACAGTACCACTATGTCTATTTTTAGACGTGTCAAGCACAGTAGTCAATTTCAGCTTGACCAAAAGTGTTTAACAAATATTATAAATTACATGCGCGAACATGTAAACAATAGAGTAGAAAAGACGACACTTGTGGATAATAAAATGGATTGTCAGGTAATCGTTATATCGTATATATTGTGTCACCAAACAGTTTGACATATTAGTATAATTAGCACTACTGTATAATTGGAGTGTTTATTCATTAATCCATATTTGCTTGTCATAGAGACTTATATTAATAATATTACTTATTAGCATTGATTGATGTTTAAAAATAATGGAATTCTGATAATTAGTGCAGATTTTCACCCGATTTTTTTTACTGAAATACGAAATCCACGAATTTACGTCCCCACGAAATGGTCTTTTTCACCAAAACCATGAAATTTCATCCCAAGGAAATTAAATGATTTTATAGAATTATAGTTACGAAAGTCAATTTTGGCTATAACTTTTGTTGGGCAAAAATAAGTGGCTATTCTTTTTTAAAAATGACCAGTGTGAACCCTGTAAGAGATTGGGGTATCACAAATACAAAACCTTAAATCTTTCAAGCACACTTCAGCAAATCATAAAATTACACTCACACAAATGAAACATCATAATTTGCAACATGCAACTAATTGAACTTAAAACAAGAGCTGTCTACGGACAGCGCGCTCCACTACTCTTAGTGCCAGATCTACTAAAACCCGTGACGACCTTAATACCCGTGACGGTATTATCACGGGTTGTCACGGGTTTTGTTCACTTGCTGTCACGGGTTTTGTCGTTATCGTCACGGGTTTTGTACAGTATCGTCACGGATTTTATTCACTATTATGAATGATATTATGAAATGTTATCACTGGTCTTTTATTATTGTTACCATATTGTCCTGGTTCTGTCACGGGTTTTATGGAAATTATTAACGAACGTCTTGGGTTTTAAACAACAAACACCGGAAACGTCACGGCGACGTTAGCGCCATAGCAACATAGAAATCGACGTCGGACTTACTTTAACCTAATACATTTATAGTTTCTTGATCTACAATGTAATGCAATATTCAGCCGAAGCGATATTAGAAAATTTAAGATACTCGGAATCAGAACCGGTATCTTCATTGCCATTTCGTCCTACGGGAGGAGAAATATTTTTATTCAAGGGTGAAGGAGTGAAGGCTCAAGACTGGCGAGCCGATGGTCATCGATGGATAAATCAAGGAACAGTTGGGTTGCCGAGGAAATGCCCCAAAATTAAGAAAAAGTATTTTTATATTGCTACTGAGAATGGGGCATCGAAGGAATTCGTAAAGTTCGTTTTCCATGAACCTGGCATGGATAAAACAGGACCGTTTTTAATCCAGTACATCGGCAATGACGAAGTTTCACAAGCATTATCACACGGTAATGCAAAAAATACATCGAGGGCCTTTGTACGAACAAAGCCCAGCTCTTTGGACAAATGGTTGAAACAAACTAAAGCTGATGACCCGAGTGCTGTATACCAAAAAGAGATACAGAAAGAAGACATGCCAAGAAACTTAAAACAAATTCAAAATCTTCGACATAAATGCAACAACGATATGAGAATTTCCAGAGACTCGCTTTTCAATATTCACGCCATCGCACGAGATACAAGCAATCAGTTTGTGCATGTCATTAACACATTCCCAAATCTTCTTGTCATATGCGGTCACAACTTGATGATGGAGGAGCTACAAGAACGCCAGAGTCTATCGATGGGATCAGGTATTCTGCGCACTTAAAGGTATTTTGCAGTTGCCAAATGCCAGAAGACGGACAATATGTAATTTGTTCGAAATGCAAAATCTGGCACCATCCAAAATGTGAAGGCTTGGTTGAAACAGAAGTGCCAGACGGTGATATACCCTGGTTTTGTAAAAAATGTCTGACTGTTAAAAGAAAGAGGAAATGTGTTGTATAAAATAATAAATGATTACTAATCTAATTCTTAATAAAACACATTTATTATAAAAAAATAGTTTTATGTTATAACTTTCCAAGTTCCTCACAATCTCGTCACGGAATTTACAAAAACCCGTGACGGTATAGTCACGGAACATATCAATTATAATTTACGTTTATGTTGTCATATTCTAGTCACAAAAAGTATAAAACCCGTGACGATAATGTCTCCGCACAAATACAACGTTTCGTCACGGAAAGTATAAAACCCGTGACGATTTTCATATTGTTTCCCAACAAATACAGAAGTACAAGTAAAACAAAGTTTCGTCACGGAAATTTCAACCGATACAAAACCCGTGACGATTTTCATATTGTTTCCCAACAAATACAGAAGTACAAGTAAAACAAAGATTTTCATATTTGTCACGGGACATTAATCCATCACGGGTTTTAGGCCTTTCTTATATTTTAAAACGTCACGGATTTTGTATCGTCACGGGTTTTAGTAGATCCCTCTTAGTGCCATGCCAGGATAGTAATTAGTATAATCATTATGTATTCGGAACAAAATGCTCCATAGCTGCAGCATTTCCTCATAGAGCTGTAATAAATCAATTATTGACTGTGAAGAAATAAATTTTAATAAGATATTAAACTATAATAACATTATTGAAAGGAAATTATTACAAAGGCTTCACCTTTTTAACAGCAACAATTCTGTCTTTTAAGTCATCTCTAGCTTTATAAACTGTGGCAAACTGAAATGAGAAAATCAGCATTTCAAAAGATAAAATCTGTGAAATGAAGATCTGTGTAGTGATAGAGGATCAATGTGAAGTGTTCTAGGATCAATACAGTGAAGTGTAAATTGGTAATGAAGATATGTGAAGTGTTCGACTTCGAGGATCAATGTAGTGAAGTGTAAATTTGTAATGAAGATCTGTGAAGTGTTCAAGGATCAATGTAGTGAAGTGTAAATTTGTAATGTTGCTACTACTTTTGCCAGTCTGAAAATCTTTTGTTTTTACTTAAAAACAGCCCATCGTTAGTTGCTTTTAAACCTGCCAGAACAAAAGGGGGGAAAATATGCATTCTTTTGGGGAAAAATATGACTATTTGGGAAAAATAGAGGTAATTCTGCTAGGGGAAGGTGCTTGTATTCAGCCATAAAATAGAGCAAAAAATCACTGCCAACGTAAGCTCATCGGCAACAATAAAATCACAGGATCTGGTTGCTTGCGAAGAGCGCCGGTTTCTAACTTTCTTGAAGTTGAGAAGCGAATTTCCAAACAGAATTACCCGATAGCACTGTATTGAATCAAGAAACTGATATTGAGTCTCAAAATTTCAAAACGTTTGATACAGGGGAACAGTTAAAGCTCAACAAAAAATAAATAAGAAAGCTCTTTGTTTTTGTAGAATTACCTCCCTTGTTTTAAGACTTTCATTTACAAACAACCGAATTCAGAAACAATGTAACAAAATAATACACATTGCACGCACCTGTCCTTCCCCGAGGAAGTTAATTTTTTCGTAACGCGTCGACTTGTCCTCCATTTCTTCTCGTCTATGCTTTTAATTGTCCAAATGCAGAAGAAATCTCAAAAAAAGATTTGCCAGGGCATGATTTTGGTATCGAAGTTAAACAAACGCTTGCCAAGCGTCTGGAACAAAGGGGCGACTACTAAACAACGGTACTCTGAGGTATCGGCCGGTATCCCATATAAAATCCCGGTATTGAAAGTTAATCACGTTGAATATTGCCTTGTATACAGTACATTAATTATGTTGTATATTTGAAACATGCCTGCTGCGCGGGGGGATAAACTAATTATACATAATGCAAATGGGTGTTTGCAGAAAATGTCTTATTTCACCGATGACTATAAGATTTGTATTTTTACTTAAAAAAGTATTTTTTTGTACACATGAATGTGGAAATTGTGAGCGTGTTTAATATTATTAAACACCCGTCAACAAGTATGAACAACATAGAAGCAGTGTTTTCTTTTAGCCTCAATGAAAGAAGAACAAACATTGTATTTGTATAAACACGCATAACTTAGATATTTGCCGTTAACGGCTATCATATTTATTTTTATTTTTATACGGGTCGTTATTATACTTGATCAACGTATCTTCGTGCTTAATTGACAACATATCGTCTGTGTGTATAGTCTTTTTGTATGAATATACCATTTATAAACATTTGAATTGTTAATTATCTCTTTATTTCTACTTCCAGTGATCTAAAATTTCATATGAATATCATTTACACATTACAATTTCTATTTTTTATTGACTGTATATTGCACCTTTTTATGTGCAACTTGTTACCTTATTTCATATGCCGTAACTTAAATCCGTATTACTACATTATGTACAGTGATGCTCGTCTATGGAATGCGGAGTGCACAATAATTCCTTTATTTATAGGTTTAATAGTTAACTACGTAGTTAGAAGTAACTACGCGGTTACAAGTGCCATCTTCACATTAATTCTTTAAACCCCAGATAAAGACTTAGAACTGCAGTTACAAGTTGTCCATACAAAGATTATTTACAGTATGTCACATACATGCAGTTAAAACATTCGGGTGTCGTAGGAAGTCTGCCATTGAGCTTGTCTGATGCTTATAGTGTCTATAAGTTCTGATTATTAAATAGTACACTCCCTACTTGTTGAGTTGATGTCGTAATGTTGCTTGTTAAATTTATAACCATTATTGTTTTAGTTTACTGTGTTGATAATGCTATGATTAAAATTATTTAAAAAGTACCTGTTTGCTTTGGTCCTTATTATCGCAGTATGTGTTTTAACTCATGAAAAATAGCACTTTAGTAAAATCATTTACATCAATTGCGATATCTGTGAACTTAATTGGTCACTCGATATATTATTATTTTTCATGAGTTAAAAAACTGTGAAAGCCATGGATTAATCAATGCATGTTTCAAAGCATATAGACAGAATTAAACCCCCAAAAAAACTTTTTTACAAAAGTCTTGTATGATAACTTCTTAAAAAAACATTTTTACAAAATTCTTGTAGATCTATGATAACTTCTTAAAAAAATAATAAAAAATTAATTTTAATTCTGTCTATGTTCAAACTGTACACTTAACCTATCATAACCCGTCACACTTCTTCACTAATCCTTTAATTGGATTATAACTAGCCATTCAAAAAGGTGTCAGTCATGATAACATTAGAGTACCCGTACAATATACAATATACAATATGATACCGGAGAATCCCGGTACCGGAGAATACCGGTACCGCCTTTTAGTAGTCGCCGAACAAAGGGGAGTAACTGCGGGGCAAAAATTTTAATTAACGCAGCGGTAACCTCCCCTTGTCTGTCAGTGTATTATTTTTTCGGAAATGTCCGAACAGTTTGCAAAAAATCCAGGAAATTATGTGACATCTGCCTCAGAATGATTAAGATATAGTACCAATAAATTTACACACTTGAAGTCATTTAAATGCCTAACGCAAAGCAGCAAGAGGTAATATAGTGCTTGAAGTTACGCAATATTCGGATAGTTATATTTCGGATACAACACTTAACAGATCACTTTAAAAGATAATTAAAATATTAATAAAGAATTTAAAGAAGTTGATTGGTAGCTTTAAAGTCATTTTTGATATATTGAGGTTGATCATTGTATGAATCATCAATTCTTATAATCAAAATGCATGTTATAAAGGTAGCCACTGATGTACTTAACAGCTTAATGCACCATTCAATTGAAACCACAGCCCCCCAACCCTGGGGAAGGGATAACGGGGAACTCTCCTGTGTTTTGACCTTTCCGATGTCCCCACACTGCAGTGTGAGTGGGGGGTTTTGATTCGCACCGAAATAGCGAGGAAATATAGCCTTGAATTTTCCCCTGAGGTATAGGTTGGCGCAATTGCGGGGGTTAACCATCTGTATGGCCCTAGGGGGAGCAGGGATTTTACTAGTTCTGGATACCATAACTAATTGGTCTTTTATTTACACTGACATGTTGACCTTATGGTCCATTGATAGGGTGTCAATGATTATTTTGTTTAAAATGTGCGTTTTGTCATTTGTCTAGCTGTTAGTGTTAGGTTTCAAAGAACAAACTGCTTTGACGATGAAATAGACTGATCATTGTCAAAGACCTTGGACTAGGATTTTACCAGGGGTTTGAAACAGCAAAAGTAAAAATATGCACCCTTTCCCGGTGTTGGGGGGCAATGGTTTCAATTGACTTGTGAATGATCAGAAAGACTTCAAAGAGGAATTAACAATCCAGGGTGCTGTTTTATCAAATTACAGTCAACTCTCGTTATCTCGAACTCGCTTATATCGAATTTTCCGTTATGTCGAAGTTTTTTTCAAGTCCCGATTTTTCTCCTTCTTTGTCTATATGAAATCTCGAGACCTATCTCGAAGTGTCGGCTCAAATTCGGCTCGAATTTTTCGTTATGTCGAATTATTTTTTGGTCCCGATTAACTAATTCGCACTTTAAATTCATTGTTCATCTCGAAGTCGGGTCAAAGTCTGATCGTATTCGACTAGCGTCAAATGTTTTTCACACCTCGCCTGTCTGAAATCTTCGATTTACCTGTAATTTTCGCGCCTTCCATTGTTGAACAAATATTTGCAACAATTTGCTCAAACATATCATATCACTATATTTCAACATCAGTATACATGTATGTACTGACAAATGCAACATTATGTATCATTAATAACCTTCTCCGATTGTACTTGATTAAACTGCTTGCCATATTATGTATTGTGACCTCATGGGCCTTATGGTCTACGGGTAATTTGTAAATAAACTTGTTCAAACTTGTTCAAACTATCATAAAGATTCGAGTTACGTCTAAACATCAATAAACATGTCATCTCGAACAATGGTTTGAAAAAATAATAATTAAATACATTATGTTTGACTTTATATACATGAACACGATCTTGAATAAAAAAAGAAACTATCACTACTGTTTATCTTTATTTCTCATGTATTTATGCTGTACAGCTTAATTTACAGGTACGATCGAGGGTGTTGGCATTTCAAGCTTTGCATTACTTCCTCGATCGTACACGTACATTAGCATGTGATACACTACACTTTAATACTGATGGGTACATATTATGGCGGCGTTAAATGACAGAAACTAGAAAACTTGCAACTTCGACGTCGAAAATTCTATCTCGAATTTTCGTTATGTCGAAGTAATTTCCACGGTCCCATGAAATTCGAGATACAAGAGTTGACTGTACGTACGGAAATCTTTCACTCGTGTTCAAATTCTTTAGCATTGTCTAACAACTAAAATTTGTGGTAATGAGGTTTATGATCTCCTACACACCATACATGTATGTGTAATTTTAAAACATTATAATTAACATAAAGGAATTTTGATTTGGGCGTTAGTTTAAAATTTTGGTAAGTGCTTTGATAAAACAGTACCCAGTTCCTACAGGGATTCTACCTGGGACGTCTCACATAATAAGGAGATTATTCAACCTAGCCACTAATGAGCTTGCATAACTGGGACTGTTTAGCTTTTTTGTTGTTGAAATTGGCCTTCAAGTTAAGATTTACACTTGTTCACCTTTTGGAGTCAGACTAGACAAGCTTGCTGCCCCACAGTGACTGATTTTTAACTTTTGACCAGAGCTACCTGTGTACTGTGAGCATTGGCTTGGTTCAACTAGAGTCAGGCATCTGCTGCACAGAATTCTTGCAATTTCTAGCATGTTACAGTTTACTGTTCCCTTGCAACCTCAACCTGCACACCAAGTTATCCTCATTGCCAGGATCTCTTGTAAGACATGCAGACATGTTTCTAAAGAGCTAGCCCATCTGTGAGGCCTATATCAACAAAAAGTGCAAAAAAGTATTTTTTTCTTGATTCAGAAAGATAGTGTAAAAATAATTTAATGTACTGGAAAGACGCTATATCTTACTTCTTGTTTATTTTAGGCTGAGGAGCTGAAAGAGCAAGGGAATGCTTGTGTAAAAGATGGTAACTTCAATGAAGCTGTGTTACATTACAGCCATGCCATACAGCTTGATCCAAAACATCATGTACTATACAGCAACCGCTCATTTGCCTTCCTCAAACTGCAGCAGTATTACCTTGCTCTAGAAGATGCCAAGAAAACCATACAATTACAGCCTAATTGGCCTAAGGTGCTTATTTATACCAGGGTTGTTCAGTAAATATGCAGAAAAATGCTTCTATCTCTTTACACAAGTCAAATGATCAGCAGGGAACTGATAGTTAAAGGACTTGTTTAAATATTTAGCCATATACTCTGGCACACTGGATTTACATGCTCTTATTTGTGTGATGAACAGTCAAATTTCATAGGAATGTTAGTCAGCATGAGTAGTTATGCACCTACATATTTCATTCGGATCAGACCAGTATTAGCAGAGTTGTGGCCCTTGAACTGATGAAATTTGATAAGAGTTTGCTTGTGATGTTCATTATTTGAAAAGTTTTTGTACTAAAGTCCTGAAACTTCATAGAATTTTTAGTCAGCATGTTTTGCACCTATATATTTTATTCGGATTTGTTACCATTATTAGCAGTTACGGCCCTTGAATGCTGAAAATTTAAAAAAAGCAAAGCTTTGTCAGGCCCCAATTTTGTGGAGTTTCTCAAATATAAATCTCATCACAAAATTGATATTTTTCTCAAATCAAAGTCTGAGACACAAATCTTAGGTTGGAGCTTTGGAAATGTTGCTATTATATATAGTTAACTCCAGACAATCTTTATGTCTTGTAAAGTTGTGATACATTTATTGATTTTGGTTGTTGTCTGACATAATCTCAACAATGTGTGACAATACAATTTATAATAGAGCGGTGATTTTGCTCAGATTCAGGTATGTTAAGAAGTTCGGAACCAGGCCCTGATCTCCAGAAGCATCTCGAATCTCTAGTAGACATCTCAACTCAAAATGAGAGATTGTTGAAATCAGAGTCTGAATTTGAGATAAAACTGTAACTGGAGGTCCGGAGCTCTTGAAAGTATACTGCAATTAATCAACCCAGAATAAGGTTTCGGTTTTGCAATACTAGTTTTAAGTCTGGTCTGTCACGGAAATTAAGATTATGGCACGTGCCAATATTTGTGATGAGATTTAGCTCTGATTGAGATACTTTGGAAGATCAGGGCCTCCCTTGCATTCAACGAATGATTATGTGACGATATGTTTCGAACTAGTGATTCATTGAATGCTAATTTTAAAAAAAACACAGGTTTGTCACGTGAGCGAATTTTGCCTAACCGTAGACTGTGGTGGTGCGCCAAAATTGATGTATCATACCAAAATGGCCGACAGAGGCAAACAATGTAGTGTGAATAGTAAAACCTGTGAGTCCATACATGTTTCGAATTGAGAACGGTAAAAGCCAGGTTTTACACTTTCAAATTGTCAGAGCATTCAACGAAGGATCAAAGCATCAAATATCATGATTTTTTAACATAAATGTTGGTAGCTTTCCCTGAGTAAAGGGCTGATTGCATTATTGCTTGCTGTTGGTGATACTAGTATATTAAAGTTCATTATTTCAGGGTTATTACAGGAAAGGCAATGTAGAATCCACAGTTGGTCATCATCGTTCAGCATTGCTGTCATTTGGGGTAAAATATTGTTTTTATGATCATGGAAATTTAAGTATTTATTATATACATGTATATGTTTATTTCACTTTTATTGCTGTTTTGCCCAATAGATACTAGATGTCATGCTGTAGATATTTAATGTTTGTTGTTTACTAACTTGTGGTTGCCGTAAAATGTAATGTGTCCAAGTAACTTCCGTATAATACTTTATCGATCACTTTCAGGTGTCAGTATTTAACTTCTTTCACTATGATTGTGTGGCCTGGAGGCAGTCTATCTTTCTACATGTATTAGTTAAATTCATTAGTGTTGAGTAATAATTTCAAACAGTAATTTCAAATTGAAGAAAATATCTGCGTATGTGTGATAGTGTAGTTACTGATAATGTTCCACTCCAATCCCTGGAACATGTTTTACCCCCCCCCCCCCCCCAAACCCAGGGAAATGTGAAGCCCCCAACCCGCGGGAAATGTGAAGCCACCAACCCCAGGGAAATGTGAAGCCCCAACCTGCGGGAAATGTGAAGCCCCCAACCTGCGGGAAATGTGAAGCCACCAACCCCAGGGAAATGTGAAGCCACCAACCCCAGGGAAATGTGAAGCCACCAACCCCAGGGAAATGTGAAGCCACCAACCCCAGGGAAATGTGAAGCCACCAACCCCAGGGAAATGTGAAGCCACCAACCCCAGGGAAATGTGAAGCCCCCAACCCCAGGGAAATGTGAAGCCCCCAACCCGCCCAGGGAAATGTGAAGCCCCCAACCCGCCCAGGGAAATGTGAAGCCCCCAACCTGCGGGAAATGTGAAGCCCCCAACCCCAGGGAAATGTGAAGCCCCCAACCCCAGGGAAATGTGAAGCCCCCAACCCCAGGGAAATGTGTTGTCCCCCCCCACCAACATCAGGGAAATGTGTTGCCCCCCCCCCCCCCAACCCTATGGGAGGAACTAGCTGTTAACAAGGAATTTAACAATAACTCTAACCCTAATTTGTCACGAAAGTAGCCCTAATATTTTGCTATGGTAAGTAGTGCTTAAATACCTGTACTTTATATACTCACTTTATATTCCACTGCGAGGGGTCCATTTTCTCATTTTGAACGAAGAAGGGTCTGTAAAGCATATTCACTGTGATACTGATATCAATGTTTTGTGAACAAATGCTTTATGCAATGTTATGTATGATGTGATACATGCTGATACCAGATTTATATTGCAGAGAGCCATGTTGTTAGATCCACACAATGCAGAGGTTAAGCAAGCCGTGAAAACAACAAATGAAGAAGTTTATAAAATAAGACAAAGTGGGTACTGGTTCATATTTAGGCAATATTAACATAATTTGCTATTGTTTTCATACCACACTGGTTTTAAACAGGATATTCATTTCTAGATACACAGTATTGGATGGCAACCATACTGTATTATCATCATTTAATATTTCAGCGCTTGATACAGTTTTCATTATAGTTGAAAAACTTCATTAATCGATCCTTTCTAAAAACAGTTTGCTTGTTTGCTATGGAGTTATGTAGTGAAACTTTGAAAATCTTCTTCTCTGAAACCATTAGACCTACAGCTTTGATATATTGCATGTAATAACATCATGTGGTCCTCTGCAAAGATTGATCAAACTAAGTATGTCTCTTGTTCACAAGAAATTGTGAATGAACAACAGACAGACCACGGACGGATGGACGAAAGACGAGTGATCACAAAAGCTCACCCTGTCACAAGAAGCTAAGAATAACCCATGTTTTTAGCTCACCTGTTACATAGTGTCAAGGTGAGCTATTGTGATCACTCTTCGTCCGTCGTCCGTCCGTACCCATCCTTTTGTAGTTGTGGGGTGTGGAACAATAGGCTATATTTAGATTCTATTCATTCCGTTGCTTACGGGGTGCAAAATGTTGCTTATGGGATTTTACAAACAAAAGAAAGAACAAAAGAAAACCCCACAACGTCAAGTCATTGAGAACGTCCGTCCGTCAACAATTCATTCAAACGACTTCTCCTCCTAAACCACTTCACTCATTTCAACCAAACTTCACCGGAATGTTCCTTGGGTGGTCCTTTCTAAAAATAGCTAAAATAATTGTAATCTATAAATAACTGGTTGCCATGGCAACCAATAGGAAAATCTGGCCAGATTTCAAAATAATTTTACAGAAATAGTTGTTGATTGACCCTCTTACAAAATTTACATTTTTGTCTTGATTCGTCAAAAAACATGGCCGCCAGTGGGTGGGGCGCTGTTTTCCCTATATATATATCTATAGTAAAATCTTTTAAAATCTTCTTCTCTAAAAGTACTGGTTGGATTTCATGTTAAATGGGTAACAATGTTACTTGGGTTATCCTTTCTAAAACTAGCTGAAAGAATTATAATCCATGCAGAACTCTGATTGTCATGGCAACCCATAAGAAAAACTTTTAAAATAAAACAACATGGTTCTACTTGATCAATGTGCACAGGTGAGCGACCTAGGGCCCTATGGCTTTTGTGATTATTGTAGCTCTACATAATGATTCCAGACAATGTAAAACATTGATAATCTTGATTTTCCTGTTTAGCTGATACACTTAAGAAAGTTTTAAGATTTTAAAAAAATTCTTAAGTTGTCAATTAAGAAGCTAAAAACTTGTGAATACCAGTGTTTTCATCTCTGTGGCTTACTGTTGATTTTCAGGAGAGTGGAGAGATCCCTGGGTGTCTACTATATGTGGAGCATTAATTGGTCTCATCATTTGCTTGGCTGATCAATTCATGACAAACAAACCATCCCTCAAGGTATTATAAAATCTCATTCCTGTTGATTCTCAATATGCCCCCCATTTTTTATGAGGGGGTTTATTGCTTTGCACATGACGGTCTGTCGGTAGACCAAATGGTTACCTTTCAATAACTCAAGAACGCTTTGCCTTAGAATCTTCAAACTTTACAGGAGGTTGACCAGCAACAGTAGATAATCACTGTTGATTCTGAGGTCAGTAGGTTAAAGGTCAATGTCACTGTGACCTTGACCATTGCTGACTATTGGGCTGCCATTGAGCATACATGTTTTACAAACATCTCTTGTTATGACAAACTTATTGTAGTAAACAAATCTGTTTTGGCACAAAAGTATTTTTCACTAAATCAGCGCCAGTACAGTACTATTTATATTGCATTCATTGATAATCACTTGCATTAAAGCTTGGTCCCCTGATAGGTGTTTAAGTCAAATCTAAACATTAAGACGAACTATTTTCTTTTGTCTGGAAACATTTGACATAATGAAGAGTCAACTTTATAATTTTGTGACCCTTGTATCCTTGTTAACCTTGATTTTTAACATTATTGTTGATTTCATTTACATATTAAGTACAATGTTTGTATAAACTTTGGATGCGCCTCTTGGTGAAGTGCAAAATGTGTATAGTCTCGTGGCACCCCCGTTGGGATAGTACAATACTCATTAATTAGATCACCATCGTACATAATGATCTATACATGGTGATCTTACTGTCATGGGGTGCATACAATCTTATACATACATCTCTTCTTTTTGTAGACATACTCCATACGGTTAGCCAATGTGATTATATTCTTCTATTTGTAGACATACTCCATACGGTTAGCCAATGTGATTATATTCTTCTATTTGTAGACATACTCCATACGGTTAGCCAATGTGATTATATTCTTCTATTTGTAGACATACTCCATACGGTTAGCCAATGTGATCATATTCTTCTATTTGTAGACATACTCCCTACGGTTAGCCAATGTGATCATATTCTTCTATTTGTAGACATACTCCATACGGTTAGCCAATGTGATCATATTCTTCTATTTGTAGACATACTCCATACGGTTAGCCAATGTGATCATATTCTTCTATTTGTAGACATACTCCATACGGTTAGCCAATGTGATCATATTCTTCTATTTGTAGACATACTCCATACGGTTAGCCAATGTGATTATATTCATGTTGTTAGGATACTGTGCACTGAAAGCTTACAGGTATGTATGTACCGGTTTATTTTGTACTCAATGAATACTAGTACATGATAATCTGAAGACAACCAGTTAGAGATTACATTCAGTTACATTCTCCCAATAACCATTCCAAACTTTGCTTAGACGTGTCGTCCACTAAGCCTGGATGCTATGCAAATTGGTTGTGGATAACATCTTGCCGCTAGTTTCCAGAACCTTTCCGGATCATTTGTGTAATAAAATGGGCAGAGCTTTGCCATCAGACTAGTATGGGATGTATTCAGGGATCAGCATATGAAATTTCACAGTCTGAAGTTATACTTCCCTTTAAAATCAAGAGAGAAATCTATCTAATCTAGTTGAATATGTAAAGTTGATATTTTTGGCTCCAGTAGTAATTTAAAACATTTGCTAATTGATTTTACTGCTCCACAGCAACAACCTTTGTATACAAGTCTTTGATAGCCTAGTGGTTGTGCATACACTTTGAGTGCAGGAGGTCTTTGGTTTAATCCCAGACCAAGTCTTACCAAAGACTTAATAAAAATGCTACCAGTCTATCGTCTTCTGTCTATGTGTAGTTTGCTCCACTTCTCTTTGAAGCACCACTCTTCATTTTTGAAAAATGGAGTATCTTCATGAGTGAATAAATTTTCTGACATATGAATAATTTTCATCACCGTATGAATTAACATAAATACACTAAATTGCTCTAATACCAGTGGTTCCCTTGACACTCGGCAAAAAATGGAAACTGGCTTCTCTCCTCTCATATCTTCGTAGCAATAGATAACATCAGGAACTAAGTGTCGAGAGTAATTAATGTAAGTTGGAAAAACTTTGTTTACAATGGACCTATGTACAACATATTTTACTCTAGACAGATTGTACGGTACCTCAACTTAGTGTTACTGTTACTAATATACTATTTTCAGATATATTCGAGAAACTCAGAAAAAAGCATTGTTGGAACAGCCAGTGAATTTATTAGATGGTAGGTATATAATCTTTGTGACAGTTCAAAGTGAAGCAGCATAAAAGTTTCTTTTCATTACCAGGTTGAAAATACTGGTTCTTAGATTGTTGATTGCAATGGCTGGACAGGCCAAATGTCAACAATTCATTTCTATCGCATAACTTCTTGTAAGATAAAATACTGTGATGAAACTTGCTGATTGTGTAGGTAGCTTGTTTAATGATAGCCGGGTCACTGTTATTAAACATAGAACTGTTACTGTTTTAAGCCGAAGGTCATTGGTTAATTAGGCAGGGCTAAAACCAATGGCCACGCACTGCGACTGTCTCATTCTAACTTAAAACAACACTAGGATATGTCTGTCAGCAGGTCGGTAGCCCTAATTTTTCCTGATAATGTACAGAAAGATTTGGCTAAGGATTCTCGTACTTGGTTTGCTGGTCAGCTGTCACCAGTAGAGGCTCATCATGACATTGAACATAAATACGAGGGTCAGTCATAAATATCTGAGAGTTGCTAAATATTGTTAACTTAAAAGATAATAATTGATTATTTTATTATGCCCCCGTATCGATAGATCGGGAGGCATATAGTGATTCACCTGTCCGTTCGTCTGTCCGTCCAGTTAACCCAAATTGACAGTTTCTTCTAGCATCATTATGGCTTGCTACAAAGCTTCCATACTAGCATGGATAATGTATATGAACACTCTCCACATGCCTGTATCACCTGATCCCATTTTGACCTTCACCTTGACCTAATTTTGGACTTAGATTTATTGAAGGGCCAAATTCTTGGTTAACCCAAATTGACCGTTTCTTCTAGCATTAATATGGCTTGCTACAAAGCTTTCATACTTGCATGGATGTTGTATATGAACACTCTCCACACACCTGTATCACCTGACCCCATTTTGACCTTCACCTTGACCTAATTTTGGACTTAGACTTATTTATGGACAAGGCTTCCACAGGGGCATAAGCGTTTATTGAACGCAGTCTTGTTTTTCACATGTTATTGCTGCAAGTACATCTTGAAGCCTAAAAATAACAACTTGCAAGGTATTAATGAAAATTGATGAAAATTAGAATTTTTACAAAGGGTCATAATTCTTCCAATATTTGAGCTAATATTTTTGACTGACCCTCATACTTGACTTCCATGGTTGGTGTACCTGTTATACAGCGGTCTCTTGTAATTGTTGATTGTGTATTTTACAGAAATTACTCCTCCAACTGATCCTGTGACAGTTAATCTTCCCAGATCCAATATGTATGAAGAAATGGCTGACAACAATTCTAGTAATGTTAAAAAAATAGACAGTCACTGTAAACCAGAGACAGCGACAAAAGCTCGAAGACGAGGCGGTGCCAATAAGGGACGACACAAATTCAAGATGGGCAAAGCACAAACATAATTGTAGTTCAGTTCTTATTCATTTGAGTGATGTATTTATTTAAATATTTAACCAGAAAGACTTATAATTCTTGATATGTTATGAGATACATTATGAATCGTCCATTATACGTTAACTAACACTTGGTCATGATCCATTGTAATATTCTAATTCATTTGAGTGATGTGTTTATTTATATGTTTAACCAGAAAGGCTTATAATTCTTGATATGTTATGAGATACATTAAACCTAGGTCCCACTGAGAATTTTTTGCCTCAGCGATGTACTCCCGATTGAAATTAATAAGCTGCCAGGACATCAGGAACAGGTTCCTCGTGGTCTAGGGGAAGTTTCGGGGAAGTCATGAGACAGTTTGTGATATGGAAAGGAATGGTGGTGAATTGGGTGATATCGTAAGAAATCGGGAGAACATCGCTGATGTGGAATTCCTCAGTGGGACCTAGGCTTTATGACTGTCCATTATGTGTTCCATTGTAATATCAGCTGCTGTTCATCGTTGCCATGTATGGTTGTATATGGATATATCTATCAAACAGATACATCTAATATTCTTATATGACCGACCATTTTGTCAATATAGACAAATAACAAGATTAGCATTATATAACGTTTGATATACTGATCAAAGTGATGTCTTGTCTTGTTGTGCAGGTATTCCATTGGATTACAGTCGTTTCGTACTCTAGTAGTTTCGAACACTGTCAATTGCAGTTGTTTCGTACACTCTTGATCGGTTGTTTCGTACACTGTTGAAAATCGTCGGTTGTTTCGTACACCCCTATTGTTTGTGTATATGTAATTGGTCTATTATTGTAATTAATGTATGTTTGGCGCGACTATAAAATATGTTGTTCGCGAGTCTTAATTAATTGAAATAGTTATCTGTATTTGAATATATAAAATTCATAGAATAGAACAAAGTAAACAAGGGTTAATAAATCGAACTAGAGTCAAATTTTAAAGTAGTGAAAATGAACATTCAATATTCCTCCCTATCCTTATTTACTACATATGGTAATTAATAAATAATTAGTGAACATATAATACAAGTACACACACACCTATATAGTAGATATATGTAAATTATGAATACTGTTGGAATTTGTGAAAGTGTTTATAAATTGTGCGTATTTAATAATTAATTTTGTTTCCTGCTCTTAATAAAATGTGAAATTTTATTTCAGATATGTTGAGTCAGTGACTGATATTCTTACACTATAATAATGTTCTGTATGTATACATTCTTAATTGATATGTTGTATAATATAAATGAAATAAATTTTTAAAACTATTCTGTTTTGTTATGTTTCTAGATGTATTTGTATACGATAATAAGCACTTGGGACATCATACTCAGGATATGTATGACTGGCAGTTGTATGTTATTTACTAAACTATAACATCTAATTTACTAAATATAACATCTGCGTTAAAGTCATGGATTAATGTACAAAAAAATGTAGTATATGACTCCATGGTTGCAATATAATTTTGATTAAAACTCATTTTTATAACTATTTTATAATTCTTAATTAGATCTAGTTCTGTTCCGTTCTAAAATTCTATATGGCTATTAATTATATTTATTTCTGAAATTTAATTGAAGTTTGTCGTCAAAATGCTCAAAATCACCCCTAATTATGGTAAATAATACAAAAGCATGAAAAAAACTTAAATGCATCGTGACAAAACATGCGAACAAAGACCTAATTATACACAGATAGGACACTTAATTGAAAACGGAGAGAAAATGCAAAATAACATGCAGCAGATTCTGATATTTTGCATGAACACTTTTGTTCGTCATCCTTTTTTAATGACCAATATCTCATTTTGAAGAGCTTAGCTTATTCTAACTCTTATAGAATTCAAAAAAATATTGTTTGAATGAGGCAGATCGGGTATTTTCTGATAAAATTGGAATTTCCATATAACTGAGAGTATGTCTGGCTCTTTGAGGTGTATTGTTTTATTCCTTGACCGATTTCAATAAATTAGGTATCATTTTAAAGCCGAATAATAAATCTATTGCATTTACTTATTAGATTTTTCTTATGTATATTAAAACAGGAGATATAAGGTATTAAGAACAAACGAGATTTCGTGAGATTTCCGAAAACTGCCGCGAGATATTGTGAGATTTGGTAGATTTTTCCAATCTTTGCATATTTAGGTCTTTGATGCGAATAACAACTATATACATGTACACACAATTACATGCGTAATAGACCAATTATATATTTATGGACCAATTTACACCATATACAATAGGAGTGTACGAAACAACCGACGATTTTTAACAGTATACGAAACGACCGATCAAGAGTGTACGAATTAACTGAAATTTACAGTATACGAAATGTACAGTGTACGAAACGACTGGCTACCATTCCATTTACCGGTCAAGCAGGTAAACAAGTAATTTTAAAAAAAAAAACATATTTCCACAAAGTAACACTGGCTTAAAATACAATTATACTTTTGAATCATGTAAGAATCGAAATTAAATATTCAAAAGTTGTAGTATACCTTTTGTTTAACAACAGTTTGTACTTCTGACATTTTGTATTTACCACTCAGGCCATAGAGTCGTAGTTAATTCCTACGCGTCAGAACTCCAAACCATTGTATAACAGCCAGTTTGCTAAGGTTTTTCATAATTTATTTCATAAAAATATGGTATTTCACTTTACTTCAAACTGTACATGTATATATAAGTCAGCTCTCGATACAACAGCAGTCCTGGTATACTGACTTGTTCAAATACTGCCATCAATTTCAGGGGACAAATGTTTTATTATATAACAATTTGGTATACTGACATATTCATTACAACAACATTTTGCATGGGGACAAACAGTGACGTTGTATCGAGACCTGACTGCTATCATTTAGAAAGTCTTTATAAATGGTGCCAAACTTGTGTTTGTGCATAATATTCCAATATTAGGTTACAATATATTTTTTCAGCGATATCATTGTTGGAAAGCTTAACCTATCTAGTTTTTTATAACTGTAAATAATACTAAAATTGAGCAAGTAAAACGCTTATTGTTGAGTATTAAATTTGTTTCATTATAAGAATCAGCTTGTCTGTCCGTCTGTCCACAGTTTTCATGTTTTTAGCTCACCTGCCACAAAGTGGCAAGGTAAGCTTTTGTGATTGTTTTTGTCCGTTGTCCGTCCGTTAAACATTTGACCGTTAACACTCTAGCACTTTCAAATTTGCTTTGATCTTCACCAAACTTGGTCAGTAGTTGTATCTCAATGAAATCTAGGTCAAGTTCGAAGTTTGTGGGGTCAAAAGGTCAAATAATAGGAAAACCTTGTTAACACTCTGGAGGCCACATTTTTTTAGCTCCACTATTCGTAGAATAAGGGGAGCTATTGCAGTCACCCGAGCGTCGGCGTAACACTTTAGTTAAAGTTTAGATACAGGTTTTTTAACCTCTTATATTCTCTAAGTCCTTTGAGATGTTGCTTTCATACTTTGCATACTTGTTTGCCATCATGACCCCAACCCATATGCAGGGGTAGGTAACTCTATCAGGCATTTTGTTATGCCCCCTTTGTCTACTTAGTGCAAATAGTGCAAATGTTAAAGTTTAGGTACGGGTTTTTTAACCTCTAATATCTTCATAGTGCATTGACGTATTGCTTTGATACTTTGTTACTTGTTCACCATCATGACCCCAATCCATACACAGGGGTAGGTAACTCTATTAAGCATTTTGGTGAAATTATGCCCCCTTTTTTCAACTTGGTGCAAATGTTAAAGTTTAGGTACAGGTTTTTTCACCTCTAATATTTTCAAAGTGCATTCACATATTGCTTTGCATACTTGTTCTCCATCATGACCCCAACCCCTACACAGGGGTAGGTAACTCTATAAAGTTTTTTGTTGAAATTATGCCCCCTGTTGGACTTGGAAATGCAAATGTTAAAGTTTAGGTACAGGTTTTTTGACCCCTTATATCTTCAAAGTGCATTGACATGTTGCTTTGATTCTTTGCATACTTGTTCACCATCATGACCCCAACCCATAAACAGGGGTAGGTAACTATATCAAGCATTTTGGTGAAATTATGCCCCCTTTTTCAACTAAGTGCAAATGTTCAAGTTTAGGTACAGGTTTTTTTTCACCTTTAATATTTTCGAAGTGCATTCACATAATGCTATGCATACTTGTTCTTCATCATGACCCCAACCCCTACACAGGGGTGGGTAGCATTTTGTTGAAATTATGCCCCTTTTTGACTTGGAAATGCAAATGTTAAAGTTTAGGTACAGGTTTTTGTAACCCCTTATATCTTCAAAGTGAATTGATATATTGCTTTGATACTTTGCATGCTTGTTCACCATCATGACCCCAACCCCTACACAGGAGAAGATAACTATTTAGCATTTTGTTGAAATTATGCCCCCTTTTGGATTAAGAAATGCTTATTTGTTTACCTTCATGACCAAGAGGACCTACACATGAGTAGGTATCGGTCCTGCATAATTTGTCCAAATTATCCCCCTTTTTCGACTTAGAAGCCCCAACCTCTACACAGCAGAGGGTAATGCTGCTGTTATGAAGCATTTTGTTTTGAATATATAATAATTGTACTATCCTAACATGGCGCTGCCAATAGTGGAGCGCACTGTTCGTGGACAGCTCTTGGTTCTTAATCTTCATGAAGTTTGGCCAAAATGTTTATCTTGGTGACCTTAAGATCAAGTTCGGAGTTGCTTCATGTGGGGTCAAAAACTAGGTCAATAGGTCAAATAATAGAAAAACCTTGTTAACACTCTGGAGACCACATTTTTGCTTTGATCTTCATCCAAACTTGGTCAGTAGTGTTGTCTCGCAATGAAATCTAGGTCAAGTTCGAAGTTGGGTTATTTGGGGTCAAAAACTAGGTCAAAAGGTCAAATAATAAGAAAAACTTGTTAACACCATAGAGGTCACATTTTTGCTTCAATCTTCATGAAGTTTGGTCAAAATGTTTATCTTGATGACCTTAAGGTCAAGTTTGAAGTTGGGTCAAGTGGGGTCAAAAACTAGGTCAAAAGGTCAAATAATAGAAAAATCTATAAAACCATAGAGGCCACATTTCTGCTTTAATCTTCATGAAATACATAGTTTTACACCATGTTTAGCAGGTGAGTGCCACAGGATCTATGATTCTCTTGATTTCTTAATAACTTGAAAACCATTAAAGGTACCCAATTTAAACATAACCTCAAAGTTTTTTCACTTCCCAACCCAAATAACTTTTAACTGTTTGAATCTGTTTGAGTTCTTGCCCTTTGACTGCACTCATTTGCGTCAATTAATATTTGATGTTTAGTACAAAAATATTCATAAATCACATTATTATATATCATAGGAAAGGTTGTAACTTATATTCTTAAAAGAAATGAAAAAATAACAGGTTGTTAGAAAGAAACTTCAAGTTCATTAATTGTAATATTGTTGGCTCATGTTTGTAATGTCACATATTGTTACCAGAAATGGGGAATGTTAGTTACGCTGCTCTGCACGTTCCGGACAATAGAACACACGATCAAACCGGAACACTATTCTAAACATGTTCTTTTGTGACGCCACAGAGGTGGTGCAGCCAGAACAGTCACGTGATTATAACAGCGACAATGGCCGCTTGTGTCATAAAATAGAATATAATAATTTTATTTTCCAATTATGGGCCATTGCGGGTAAACAGTCACATTTAAATATATGCACATGCATATTTCTTCCTCCAGTATTACGGCTGCAACTATAATTTTGGTCATCTTAAACATTTTACTTTCTGTTCCGTTTTGTTTGTAAGTTGTTCTTAGTAGAACATTCATCACACTGTCTAGGACAGTTCCGTTTTGTTTGTAAGTTGTTCCAAGTGGAACATCTCTCACACTGTTCGGAACAGACATTACAAACACACCCATGTTGTTGACTAATGTTTCTCTGAATCAAATCCTCTATGCATTGTTAAAGTTTATGTTAAAGTTTCTTTCTAATTGATCAATCACTACCAGTTGATGTACATTTTGAGGCTAATATAAGCGCATTCAGTAGGAGATATCTTGCTCTGAATGATACTAATTTGGTTGAATCACCGGGTAGTGTGTTCACTGTACAGGGAGTACATGTATAGATATCCCACTTGTAAATGAACATCACCAGGTAGTGTGTTCACTGTACAGGGAGTACATGTATAAATCTCCCACTTGTAAAGGAACATCACCGGGTAGTGTGTTCACTGTACAGGGAGTACATGCATAAATCTCCCACTTGTAAAGGAACATCACCGGGTAGTGTGTTCACTGTACAGGGAGTACATGTATAAATCTCCCACTTGTAAATGAACATCACCAGGTAGTGTGTTCCCTGTACAGGGAGTACATGTATAAATCTCCTACTCGTAAATGAACATCACCAGGTAGTGTGTTCACTGTACAGGGAGTACATGTATAAATCTCCTACTTGTAAAGGAACATCACCAGGTAGTGTGTTCACTGTACAGGGAGTACATGTATAAATCTCCTACTTGTAAAGGAACATCACCAGGTAGTGTGTTCACTGTACAGGGAGTACATGTATAAATCTCCTACTCGTAAATGAACATCACCAGGTAGTGTGTTCACTGTACAGGGAGTACATGTATAAATCTCCCACTTGTAAAGGAACATCACCGGGTTACAGTGTTCACTGTACAGGGAGTACATGTATAAATCTCCCACTTGTAGAGGAACATCACTGGGTAGTGTTCACTGTACAGGGAGTACATGTATAAATCTCCTACTTGTAAATGAACATCACCAGGTAGTGTGTTCACTGTACAGGGAGTACATGTATAAAGCTCCTACTTGTAAATGAACATCACCAGGTAGTGTGTTCACTGTACAGGGAGTACATGTATAAATCTCCTACTTGTAAATGAACATCACCAGGTAGTGTGTTCACTGTACAGGGAGTACATGTACGTATAGTATTATATATGTATACATGCATGCATGCTTCAATGTATGTTATTGACAAGTAAATGTAGTGTATTGATTTTCAAAGATACGATCTATCGAGCACGTGGTTTGATGAACAGATGTGAATAATGGATGACTGATTATATTGTGAGAGATGTATGTCCTACACCAATACTCACACACTATATACAAAACATACTGACATTGTTTTAGTATTATAAAAAAAGAAAAGAATTTTGATCGTATTGTATTGTGGTTATGATACAAATGTAGTACATGTATGTGTAGATCTAGACACTATATATTACGTTTGACTATTTTGAAATGGTGTCAATGGTGTTCTTTTATCATGTCGCTACAAACACTCCAATGTTAGCTTACAATAATTTTATTTTATCGAGGTTTATTCTGTTTTTCAGTCAAATATACATGAACTGTAGTATGGTCTCAAACAATACCTGTTTTTCCTGCAATTACTATTATCAACCAGTGACTACCTTTCTCCTACAATTTTATTCCTTGTTGTTTCCATAACAAGATTTGGGTTTTACATGGTAAGGCTGCTAACCCTACGCCCGGCAACCCTCCTCCAATCTCTTACTGAGTTGGCGATCGCCTCAAGCAGCAGAAGTGAATGAGTATAGCTATTTATTCCTTGTGCTGGCAGTCGTTTCCATAGCACATGGTAGTGCTGCTTACCCTACGACATTCTCATCCTGGCTTGAGACCGGTCAAGGCGGTTGTCTCAAGCATCAACATGTGCTAGTAGGATTGATTGAGCGAGTATAAATATTTATTCTTTGTAGACGTTTTGATAGCACATGTAAGGGCAGCTAACCCTACGTCTTTCTCAACGGTCGTTCTAAGCACCATACGACACTAGGAGAATTAATTGAGTATAGCTATTTAGATATGCATTCATATTTCATAGCATGTTAGGTTTTGATCTCAAGAACGTTTCGAGAAAGCGTTAAAAATGAATAACCTCCCCCGCCGCCTTTAGAAGAAAACGTAAGTCATCTTCCACTTTATTTATGCTACTAGTAACGCATCGATGATGTGTGAGTTTTATGATCAGAAACTATTTCACATTGATCTATAGTATTAGATGCGCTAGCTTATGTTTGATCTGATGTATGGCCTCGAGTATGTACTCGCTTCACTGGTGATGATACTGTGTGCTTTATAGTATTATACATACATCTTTTCTAACCAATACAGGTACTCAATTTCAACGGGAGCCAGTCGTTTCGTACACTGTAAATTTCAGTTGTTTCGTACACTGTCGATCGGTCGTTTCGTATACTGTTGAAAATCGTCGGTTGTTTCGTACACTCCTATTGTATATATGTTAGTCAGCATATCTGAAATAAAATTTCACATTTTACAAAGAGCAGGAAACAAAATTAAATATGCAAAGCGACATTTTATACAGACCATAGAACCCAATTAAATCACAGGCACATGGTTTCAAATTATCCTAGTGTACTATCTGAGTGTACCCTAAGTATAGGGGGTACTCTGAGATAAGTTGAAACCATGTGCCTACGAATTAAATATGAACATTTTATACAGAATGATATTTTAACCATTTTATCGTAACTAAAACATAAATGTTCAACTTTCACAAATTCCAACAGTATATACTATAATTTGTACATCTGATATCAAAGATCATACAAATAACGAATATACTAACTAATACACGTATACATATATGTGTACTTGCAGGGGCGTAACTGGAGCATATTTGATTGTACTCCTAATGCTAGGGGGGTCTGGGGCATGCCCCCCAGAATTTTTTTTTTGCAGGGAAACGATTTCCTGGCATTTGAGAGTGTAAGGACTATATTTTTACGCCATGCTTTAAGACAGAAAATAACTAAAAACTAACTTATATACATGTTTTTTTTTCGTTTTATTTTTTACACGTAGGCCTACGTGTAATATAGGCCTAACTACGATTTTTCAAAAGGTGGTGCGGAATCAGGTCGTGAAGAGGTGACGGGGGATGTTTGGATAAGGAGGGTGTGTAGAGCTGTTTCCCTTTTGCGGAGGTTGTGGCTCAATGCACAGAACATTCATTGGACGAGCGAAGCGTGCTAGAACAAAAATGCATTCAGTTTTCTGACCTGCATGAAACACAAACTCGTTCTATATTTGATGTTATTCCAAGAAGCGAAGAAGAAAAATTGCATTGTTTATCTGACCACACAAACCCTTTCTCTACTTTATATAAGTTTTCACTGTAAAAAAACAGCGAGAAGAAAATTGCATTGCATCTGACTGATGCATACCACACAAACTCCTTTTAACTGTTTACTGTTAACATTTATGAGCGAGCGAAGCAAAATAGAAAAATTGCTTTGTTGATCTAAACAGCATGTCAAGTAGAAGAAAAACGCATTCTATATCATATCAGTGTACCAGACAAACTTGTGCTCTAATTGAAAATGGTCCATAATCAAGTTATTGAGCGAGCGAAGCGAGTTAGAAAAAATGCAAATTGTTTATCTGAACAGCGTGTCACAGGCTCGTTCTTAACACGGACCTTCAAGAAGTGTTATCTAATTCCCTGTTCTAAATCTGCTTGGGTCGGGATGGGGAAACAAAGAATATTTTAAGTTTGGCCCCCCTAAAAATGCATTGTTGATTGAACAGCATACCAGCTAGACGAAAATGCATTCTTATCCCTTGCAGCACACCAGACACACTTGTACTCTACTTGAAAACTGTAATATGGTAGTTATTTAGCGAGCGAAGCGAGCTAGAAAAAATGCATTGTTTATCTGAACAGCGTGTCAAAGACAAGCTTGAAGATATTTATTGAAAAAGTAAACTTGCGAGCGAAGCGAGCTTTACAAAAAGCAAAGTTTATAAATTTCACCAAATTAAAAGAATAGAGCTATTATTATAAATATACATGAGAAATGATGGATCTTTATAATGGATATTATAAAGTGAATTGTTTGTACACACATTGTATCTGCATGCCCCTCACCCCCCTTAGACTCTGATTTTTGTGTGGCGTAAACGCCACACAATGTTATTACCACTTTTCAGCTTACGACCAATTTAACGCATTAGGCCTCGGCAAATAAATAGTTCTATGATTTGAACAATATTACAAGCATGCAACACAGGCTACACGTATCATTGGACCTGATTTGTTTACATTACCAACATTTACTTATATTAAGACCAACAATTTTATCAGACTTTTATTTTTAGAGGATTTTTATAGCAAATCATTCCGCAACGGACTATTTTTTTACTACCAACGAATGTTCTCACTGGTGGCGGGAATCTAATAGTTCCCACGGTTTTCAATCGTATACTGTAACGTATGTAAATCACTCGGCCGCTGCACATTGCAGACGATGACCTAATTATGTTGTATACAAACATTGATGCTATATATAGCTGGTGGGGGGGAACTGAAATAGTTCTACGTACATATCGATCGGCCGATTAACGATGTTATCGCGGTAAGCGTTAAACGCACTAGTCAATTTCTACCGTGCTTTATATAAGACCTCATAATTTTCGTATCTATTATCCGATTTTGAATATTTAAAGCTTGTAATGAAGCAGAGATATATGTCTCTCTTTTAGACAACATTCAACACGATACCCTAATTAGTTAATCCACGGCGACGAGTAAGAATCCGTTCCGCGTAAAAGTAAGTTTAAAATATCCCGTTTTATACCAAATAAACGGTCGAAAATCATCAATTATTAATTTAATATTCGATCGATTTTGTTCGTTAAAGCTTGTTTTAAAAGCTAATACTTAAAGGTTTTATAAAATGTAAAACTTGTTTTTAAAGCATTAATCGGCCGATCGATATGTGGGAGCGACGCCATGTTTACCCCTTTTACATACGTTAATATAGAGTGTCATTTAATTAACATGCGTGGTCATACGGAGAATAAACAGTCAGTTATCTTGACACTGGTCGAATTCTCCAAGTCGTTAAAAATGGTATTTGTAAATATCCCTTCATTGATGCTCAGCAGTTACTTAAGTAAGTTCCAGGTAACTGCTGGTTCTCTTGGTGTCTTTAGCAGCACAGATGTTTGAGTAAGGGTGGGCTTATCAGAACTGTGACATAAAATTATGATACAACCTGGATTCGATATTGGATTTAATGGCATCAGTACGCCACACACCAGAACTTTCAGTGCTTTGATTATTAGTGAATTCGAGTTTTCATTTTTTTAAAACAAATTTGTCCAGATTCGAATTGTACGCACGGGCGTACAGGAGTACGCCTAGTTACGCCCCTGACTTGTAATGTTTGTTCACTAATTAGTTATTTTAAAACTATCACACATGTATGTAGACTAGTAAATAAGGATCAGGAGGAATGCTGAATGTACATTTTCTGTACTTTTAGATTTATCTATAGTTATATTTATTAACAAACTAACCCTTGTTTAATTTGTTCAATCAATTTCTATGAATTTTATATATTCAATTAATTAAGACTCGCGAACAACATATCTTATTATCGTACCAAACATACATTAATTACAATAATAGACCACTTATATATACAAATACAATAGAGTGTACGAAACAACCGACGATTTTCAACAGTATACGAAACGACCGATCGAAAGTGTACGAAACAACTGAAATTTACAGTGTACGAAACTACTAGTGTACGAAACGACTGTAATCCATTTCAACTGTTCTGATAATTTATGACGATATTTTTATACATGCAAGTATACCAGTAATTCGTTACGTCGGTTACTGTCTAAGTGTTTGACTCGCAATAACATTTTTGAATTATCAGTGGTTAACAACAAAACTTGTTCTGCCGTATTGTCTCCCCGTATTCTCTCCAAATTTAGAACATGTCCATTGTCGTATAATAACATGCCAAGTCCGTGGATATAACCCGGGAACATTTCAATGTGAGATAAATCTGCGTTAAAGCAATGTCGCTTACCATTGAGTTAATTAAGACACCTTGCAGACCTCCCCTCATCATGCATGTAGTCTGGACAGTTGCATGGTATCGTATGTGATCTCCCGCCATAGTGTGAGTTCTATGTCCAAGTGAAGTATTACTGTTTATATTATGCATCATTTAATTGAAACCATTGCCGCAAAGCTCGGGGAATGGCAGGGATTTTTAGATTTGGTTTTTGAAACCCCGGGTATAACCTGATAACCCAGTCCACAAATTGCCTACAGCCTACTTCACGAGTATAGTCACGACTATATTTCCCGCTATTTTGGCGCGAAACGGCTGTGCGGTGACATCGGAATGGTAAAAACACCGGGCAGTTCGCCTGCTATCTCCCGTCCTTCTCAGGGGTTGGAGGGGCATGGTTTCAATTGACTGATGCATTATCTATTTGCTGTAGCCATACCGCTGCATAATCTCCAGATGTGAAAGCAGCAAAAATGTGCATACGATTTTTAAAAACATTTATAAAACCTCAAATGAAGCCAAAATTACAGGTATTGAAATAAAGGACATTTAAATGTTGTTATGTTTTCTGTATTATGAAATTTTATTTCACCATGGTGCGACCAGAGAGCGCAATAATTTCACTAATGTAATATCCGCAAGTTAAACGAAACGATAAGTTTCTTTGATCACGAGTGAAATTAAAAAGTGAGTTGTTCATACATGTATGACAAGGTATGGTTTAATGGCTTTCAATAACTACACTGCTTCAAATGAACTTGTATTTAGCAGTCACGTGATTCATCACCATTCATTCTTGTAGTATCAATACAAAGGTCCTAAGCTGGTAGTTTATACGAATGCTAATGATGAATATGGTTTACTGTTCTTGAAAGAAGCATAGTCATTCTAGAGGTCTAGTTTAATGCATTAATCGCTGGCTTAGCGAGAAGGTCTGAGAAGGTCGTAGGTACAAAATCGATATTTTGAGAAAACAAGACAAAACTGTCTGAAAACTACTTTCTTAAAGGAAAAACAGGCTTTTCAACTAGTCAACATGACTTGTTCGGATTTTCATGAAAATTGGCTCATTTATAAGAGGCGCCTTGTCATGCAGACTTTAAATATGTATGAGTCTGATAAGCACTTGCGACCTTCTCATTCTAAGCCAGTGTAATGTTGATAGAAGGGTGTGAAATGTGTTTATTGTTACTGAACTCTCGTAGCTCCACTGGTGGGTGTATGTATGTTGATATTGATTCGTCATACACATCCTCAACATTAGGTTTGTTAGTCATGCCCATCACATGTACATGTGCAACCAATGCGACCCATAAACGAGTTTCATATTGCATGTACGCCCGGGGTGTATAATCCAGTCAACTTCCGGTTATCACAATAAGGCATTCACGTTGAATTGATTAGTCTCCCAATACGTCATATAGTGACCGGAAGTTACATGTCATTGTATAGTCTCCCAATAAGCCATACAGTGATTTGATGTATACGCTGTGATGCTGTCTACATGTATTTGTGTATGAGGTTCATCAGTCCTTTGTGTGGGTGGGGGCGTGTGTGCGTACGCGTGCGTGCCCTCTCTTCAAGTGGTTATACAGTAACGTTCTGCTAATAAGACAACACAAAATAGTGGACCGTATTGGTCTTGTGGTATTGGACTAAAGTCACCTGTGTGGACATACCACGTGGTATGTGACGTAACTTTTGGCTAATAACGCATGTAAAAATCTGTCAACAAAAAGTTAATAAAAACAACCGTACGTATTCTGTTCTTTTGACCGATAATGAGGCATCCTTGACGCTCATGTCGAGAATGAATGCTTTCAATGCAACTTGATATATTTTTGCCCAAATCCGACTTAACGGCATGGATAACAGTTGAGTCGGTTTAAGACAAAAAACTGTGACATATTGCACAAAAATATTAAGTTGAACGGAGCGTTCTCATTCTCGGCTTGAGCGACGAAGATATCTCGTTGAAATCAGTCGATGAATAACATACTTATGGTTGCTTAAACATTTTGCTTGCATTCTTAGCCAAAAGGTACGTCAAATACCACGTGGTATGTCAGCACTAGAGGCTGTGGAATTGCAACTACCGGCATGATTTCATTGTGGTTGAAGTGGTCTTATTATCAGAGCTTGTACAGTATATACCCCGTATATCAGACGAAACAATCGATGGATTTATAGTATTGCCTCCAGATGATTTCTGCTATAGCGTACTCTCAATCTGCGTAAACGTCATCAGATTCAACCTGATGTGCTACTCAGATAGCTGGTTTGCATGGTAGTACACATGTCTGATATATTGCTGGCTTAGAATGAGAAGATTTGTAAGTACAAAATCGATATTTGGAGAAAACAAGACAAAACTGTTTGAAAACTACTCTTTACTTATGGAAAAACAAGCTTTTTCAACATCAGTTTGGTCAACATTATCCGTTCCGATTTTCATGAAAATAGGCTCATAAGATGCGCCTTGAGATACAGATTTCAATGCATGAGTCTTATAAGATCGTAACTCATTCTAAGCCAGTGACATGGCAATATTACATACATATCGTACACACAACTGACACAGGCGTTACTTGTACGTTTCTTCCTGTCTGCTTGCGTACGTACAATATGTGGGAGAGTTCACCAAACAACGAGGCTAACTATTTCAATTGATGTCTGTAAAAGTGCTCTGTGATTGCAAAATATGTTCGTTAGTTATAACTTATTGAACAACCCATGCACTTGTGTCATATTTAAAACCAAGCATACATGTATGCACAAAGGAATGAACGTCATGTATTGTTTATCTTTTTTATTTTTTATACTAACACATGTATATAATGTACATGTATGCAACGTAATAATGTAATACATAGAAACCCTGTTGCAATACAAGGGTGTACAACAATAATATTGGCGGCGATCCCCTTCCACAGTCATACAGCATAAGATTACAATGTACATTTATTCTCAAATGCCACTCCTTGTAACTTTATGTAACATACGTGTACGATTGTCCAAATTGACAACACCTATATCTGCACAGATGTTAGAATAAAACTTTGGCAACAATTAATAGTATGATCACAGACCGTTTTAAATTCCGTAACTGTATAATACATCACCTCAGGTAAAATGCATCCATGTTAAAATATTTGATGACTCAATGCAACCTTTCAAAATTATAAATCGATAACACGTTTGATAGCTAGTTTTTTTTACCTAAATCTTTTGTAAAAATACATACCATTTTCCTTTTTTTGTATTACAGCGCATACCAGAACAAAGTTGGAACTTACATGTTTTGGCACTAGGTAACCTAACCCAGTTCGAGAAGAGCTAAAATGTCATCCCTTTGACCGTTGTACGTTTCCCTCTTTTTCGTTATTTCCCTCCATCCCGTTTCCTTCCATGATTCCTAGAATCCGCTGGGAGGTTTGAACACCTATTTCTGCCTTTGGTAACCTAGCTTTATGAGCTGTTATTTTCAATCATACAGCTAGATAACCAAAGACAGAACCAGGGTCATCAAAGAGGCTCCTTCCGGTGTTGTAGATGGGTACCAGTCGAGGTAATTCTCCTTGAACCAATATTCTCCTTAGCTGCATTCCTAAATAACATACACCCTGGTCATCTTCAGACATATTTGGTTCAGGTATATGCTCATCAAATGTTGGCGTGACATACTTGTTAACGTAACTTAATAGAGTTATCCGAAACAAATGCCACTGCGACCTGTGTCTGGCACTGCCTAGCAATGTACATGTACTTCATTAGGATTGAACATGCTTCATTAACTCGGTAAGGAGGTATAAACTGGTAAGTGTTTCACACGTAGTAAGAGTCTAGTTGTTTAAAATCTTAATGAAATGATCATTGGCAAATCATGTATTCTCTTTCATGTGTCAATTTTAACCACTGTCAATCATCTGTCGCCTGGAATTGTGGGATTGCAACACGTGCCGGAAGTAGCAAAACACGAACGCTGATCTGTTAAATCTGAAAGTATAAAAAAGATGGCGTGAATTATTGATAAGGTAACCGATACCATTAACAAGTTTAGATTTTATTACAGATAGGCTCAATACTCCTCTAAGTTACCTTCCTTAAATTATACCTAGAATCGGTACTTCTACCTTAAGTGTAGAAGGATAAACGAGTTGTATTTTTTTAAGAACATGTGTTTCGAGAATTCAATAGTAGCATAACTTATTTATGCATAAATGCAAATTTTGCCTTTTCCGTTTCATTCATTTGAGCGATGTCATTAGACAATTCGAATAAATGTTTTTATTGGTAACAGATTGTTAAAGCAACATATTGACGCATCAAACGTGTAAATGTTGAGCTAAAGGAACAATGCCACATCACGGTCATCCTTATAAAGAATCGAATCCGAATCTTTAACTGAATGTACCTCCCTTTCCATAAAGTACATGTACAACTTAAATATGTTACAATATAGTAAGGAAAATACAACGCACATATTAGCTACACTCATACTATAACCATAATATATTCCAACACAATATATCTAAGTGCAACATGGTGTTTCCTACGGTAGAACAACCATCACATGGATACTATAACACCATCCCCTTGTTCACTAGACCACCATTACTGGTGACACACGTTCGATCATAACCTTACTCATTTTTTAATTTAGAAAAAATCTCTTTCCCAAGTTTCACTCATCCGCGTCCTTTGATTACGGGCGTCGATAAATGCATGTACAAATGATAGATCGACATACTTCATCGGATTTTATGATGGTCCGCATCATGAGGCTACTTTCACCTAGCTTAAAGCATTACCTTGATAAAAACTCAAGCGCTATGTACATGCATTAGAACAAAATGTGTTTAAGGTATAGAAGACATTGTTGTAACATATAATACAATGGAGGGAACATAATCAGAACTTATGAATGCCGGTACGTTATGAAGAGACTTGTGATACCATGACCAAACAGGTACATGCTAATCCTGGCGAAGTTTGTATTTCAATGTTGGCGATTTTTTAATACATGTTTATACATGTATCATAATGCTTCATGTAAAGTCTGATATACTAGTTGAGCAGACTCCTGTATCATTTATTCATACATGCACAGTTTCCTATACAAATATATAATTTTATTAACTGACAATATTTAATACTGGTACGGTAAAGATCAACGCCAGTTATAATAAACAACTTCAATTTCCATGACTACCTCCAATAAACATTCATACCTATATATATAATAGACTTATCCACGACACATCACAAAAAAATATTCCTCACTTTTTTGGTTAAACGAAATATTTTGTTTTTGAATTAAAGAATTTTTTTTTTCGTAACAACGAATGACGTAATTAATATAGAAGATAAAATTATTTCTTTGAAATGAAAAGTATGTTTATTTACGGGTTCTGTACATATACGTATGTGCCGTATTCTATTGATTGAGCCGGCCGGCGGCACTGTATCGTGATGACAACGATATCACCACACCAAGGAGAGCAGGTATTGTATTAGATATTATCTTCCGGTTTAGCTTAATTGCTTCAGACAGTAAAACGGAAGCTTGAAGCTAGAATCTATCTGAATATATCGTCTACTTATCACAAATAATGAGATTGTTTTTGTGTGATACTATTTAACTAAACTTTCGGGGCGAATTCCTGCATATTACTCAATTTTATAGACATACTTCGCGACCTGGCATTAAACGATTTGCATACTAGTAGTCGTTGAATTTATTTGAACAACGCCAGGCCCGTGGCCACACTAAGGCACAAAGATTTCGAAATTACTTAAATAAGCATGTTTTTAGAGAGAAAAAATCAAATAGACCCTAGAAAACATTAGCCTCGGTGCCTGTTTGTCTCTGAACACGGCCCTGAACTTGTTTACATGATAATCAATCGCTTGCTTTCATTAACCGTTCACCTATACATGCGTTTATAACTGTACTGCAATGCGTGTAAATATTTATACCTTTGATACATTTAGGTGATTAAAGTGACTCTGGGAAGAATAAATACTTGTACTGTCCCTGAGTGACTTAATGTCACGTGAGGGGCCGCGTTAATAAAACCCTAAAATAAAAATTCTCCATTTGGCGTATTCCGTCAATTTGGTGTTGCAGGCGATCAGTAAGTGCATAACAAACACAGTGTATGTATGTTTCAGCGCTTTCGTGTTTATTGTTTCTTTAAGTTTCAACAAAATATTGATTTAGTTTGATTTTCAGTATTTTATTGGAATAACGACTGCATAATTAAGCAAGACAGTTTACTATCGAACGGAATTCAACCGAAATAGTCGATTATCACGAAACCCTTGTGAAGTGCAAAGACCTAAATATACAGATCTTTGTGAAGTGTGATATTACATTTCCACCCGGAATATACGGAACAACTTACGTCCACTATCAATTTCAAACTCAATTATCGAAATCACTTTTAAGTCAAAGTCAAATGGCTGCATGTTAAGTTACTACATGATTTAAATATCAAACTTAATTCTAATACACGCCCGTTAGTCTAAGACAGAAATGAAAATCAATTTTACATTTAAATGCTAATGATTACAATAGTGTTAAAGGCTTTTAAACTATTGGGATGATTTTAGAACGATGTAATTTAAAAGAATGTTCCAGACTTGTTCTCAATTACGATTCACATGACACAAGATTACTAATTTCAAATGGCATAAAATCATTGGTTCATGATTTTTACGTCACGCTGTATTTCATTACGCACAATGCGTCGTATTTTGATGTAAGCGCCTCATTAATATAATATAAACATCATAATCACCAACAATGTATTGCATGAGCACTGGATATCTACAGACCGGGTTCAAGCTACTAGTTTGTTACGACACGAATAATTAGACGCCTCTATCATTGGATTGGCTAGTCTATCACCATACATTATAACGATTTTCCCTAAGTAAACAGTGAATAAAATACCACAGCAGTTGTTAAAATACGTTACTCCTCCTTAATTACAATAAGGACTCGGCCTACACTCACTCCCCTTCCTTACAAATGCTTCTTAATTGTATTCAAAATTTTGAAGTGTTGTTTTCATTGATTCGGTGCAGGTTCGTATGTAGTTAAAATGAGGAAAGCTTTTCACAGGCTAAGTGTACATTGTATTAATCCAATTGAATTGCATTAGAAAGTTTTTAAAAGAAATTTGATCTTAAATATTATTTAGATGAATCGTTGTCAGTCTCGCAGCAATCGTGTATTATATAACTCGGTGGGATATTTCATGTTACCATAGATCGCACACATCGACTTTTTTGCATGCACAAAATACCCGGTCCATATGCTAGCTTTTTTATTTATGAATCAAATTTGTATAACGCAAAATCTCTTTATTCTTTATTCAAAACATTTGTCGTGACACCGAGCAGTGTATTTTTGAAATATTTTTTTAACATAGATGAAACCTTGATAAATCGTTTTCCTTTTATATGAAATGTTTTCATCGTCTTATTTTAATGCAAATTTCATATTCAAACGATTTCACTTCATACTCGGAGTAAACCGAACATATTCTTATTCACATTTCAGTGACAGTTTATCTACATCTAAACCACTTGTACAGTTGATAAAATTCGCACTGAGTACTTTTAATGTTACTAATCGTTGTCTAAAAATCAATCATCGTTCTTTTAAATTAAAGAGTAAATATGAAATGAACAAGTTACTAAAGCTATTTAAGCACGAGTTTCGCCAAGTATTAGTCTTAAGTTGTAAGAATATCCCCTTACCTGTGTGTTGAGCCGCGCTGAATGTAACTAACTGAATATTTTCAATTTATGTAAAGAAGCAAACCTTATGGGCTTTAGCCACATCACGATTCCCGTTTTCAAATGTATTCTTTTTTCAAAAACGTTTCCGTATCACGTGATTTAAGTATTTAAGCGGCGAAAAATCAATAGTTTACTTCAATTTGTCATTTATTAAATCAATTAACATCGATCGAATGTAATTACAGCCTGGGGACTCGGACTGGACTCATGTTGAAGGTATGCACGGTGTTGGACTACACGTCTATAAACTTTTGATGGATGGGAAATAGCGTTACAAGTTACCATCCTACCCGGAAGTGGACTGTCCTCAAGTCTTGCTGGTGGCTATATAGTTTCAATTAGTTTGACAGTTAAAGAAGATTCATGGATTTCATCGATATCAAAGATTTTTGCCAACAAAGACGTAAACACATCTAACTTAAGGAAGTATAGTTTCAAAATGAAATAAAAATGAAATAAAACGATAAACTAACAGACACGGGATAGGTTTGTAGCTTGGGGAAATTCAAATCGACTGATGGCCATATAGGTATACGTAACAAACTAGATATTTAACTGTAATATATACTGCAGAAATTTTCATTATTTTAAAATACAGTATTATGTATTTTACTACATGCTCAGTAAAAAAATGAGACTATCTTAGACAAGTTAGCTTATAAATGCACGTGTAGCCATGATCATGATACACATACCACAATCTCTTAAAAATCTCAAATCAATTTCTCAGCTCAAAAAACAACAACATTTATTCAGTTTCTAAGCCCAAATTTGGTTCCTAGCCTACAACGAAATATTTAAGTGGTTCAGACAGGTATTGTGGCCTTTACAAACAAAAAGGAAATGCACATATATACATCATTATTATCAAATATAAAGGGTAGTTAAGTTTCAAGGTCTATGAAATTTAAATTTATATACTAGTACTGGAAGCTAAAATATTTTGGTAATAACATCATTTTTAATTAATGCAGGAACGTATCCAAAAGCATTGCAAGTACCATAAAAAGCAACTCGGTGATTGTCACAGCAAACTCCCAAGAGCTCCATCCCATTCAAATATCTATGTCAAGACAGAAAGTGCCTTGTAGAACATCGTAGTCACAAGTACAAGCACAGAGTCTGGTTATAGTAATGTACATTCATTAACAAAAATCTAATAATTATCTAAGAACGCTGTTCTGCAACTCTTTGACCTCATAAAAACGTGTTAAGTTGTTATCGACATTTAATTAGATCAGAGACTTGTTGTATCGCCAACACTCGAACAATAGTCAATACTTGATATCATCGCTTGATGAAATGTGTTTTTCATGTAGTAACGATTCCTTGGTTGAAAGCATCTTTGTACCTAGTGTACTCACACATGTATTGGAAATGGATAAGCTTCAATGATACTAATTGGTAAATTCTCATACATATACGAGTATTTATAAACCAGAATCATCGATTTTAGCATTCTTTAAGACACGTAACGAGTTTCATCAATCAATGGTGATATTTGAAACACAATTTATACGTACATGTACGAGGGTCATCCGTAAATTTCGTGGACAAGTATCATTATGAAACGATAACTTGTGCATATGTTAACTCACAGGCCTAAGAAATTATATCACAAAATACAGAGTTTTGAAACTCCCGATCATCCCGTCATTACTATATATAATAGACAGGTAAAACTCTGTATTTTGTGATATAATTTCTTAGGCCTGTGGTTAACTCTTCAATACTAATTTGCCATCTTCAAATTCATAACATGCCATTCTACCTATGGTATGAATTCTAAAATTGTAGTTAACCTTTCTCTTAGTTTTTAGGAGCTGTCCTAGAACTTAACGGATGACCTTCGCAATATGTTTGTGACATGCATTACATTCAAGCTCCTTATTTACTTTTTTAGTACAAAAATGTATGTACATGTATACTTTATCATTTAAGGTCGAATTTGATTCTTACAACTTTTGTTGATAACTTGAGATCGATTCCTCTTTTCTGCTGGTATATATCTGCACATGTATGTGAGCAGCAACCTATAGCAACAATGAACAATATCTCAGTCTGTGTATGTAAGGTGGCCAATGTTTGTGTATTCTATTAAAATTTGTACTCACGACAGAAAATATATTCATGCTAGTAAAATGTCACTGAGTAAGCTCCCTCCGTAAATAAAGTTATTATTATTCAAAATTACAAAATTCCACCAACTTATCGAATTACCATTTTCTATATGGGCCAGTAAACGAATGTGTGATATACTTACAACAGTTGTTGAGGATCTCATGGAAGATTGCTATTTAATATAATTGTCAAATGAGTTTCCTCGTAAAATAAAGTCTTTATTATTATTATTATTTATTATTATTATTATTATTATTATTATTATTATTATTATTATTATTATTATTATTATTATTAGTCAGAATAGAAGACATGGTAGGCATATGTATACCAGTATTACTTATTTAATACATGAAGACATTCTTTAGATATTTAATGAGTGAATCAGTTAGATGTTATCTGACAGTGTTGCTCATCGTTGTCATAGAAACTTATCGATCAAGTTCTTGTATGTAACCGATGGGTTTTAGTTTGTTGAATTCCTTTCAGAATTAAGTTTATAGTAGATGTCTATTATGTCTATGGTTGATGTTTGGTCGTTCAGCTAGCGCTACCGGGCATCGTGATGACAAACATCGCCTTCATTGTATGAATATTTTCTATATTGGTTTATGCAGGGTGCTCTTAATCATGCTTCGATTTAAAATATCATACTTTTAGTATAGTAAAGGTAAGTCAATAGTTACAGCACAAGATTCTATAAAGACGTGGGTGATCTGTTTAAAAAGTGAGTAATGCATGTATAGTACGGATAATTTTATTCTAACATCGACCTTCTATTAGCATAATTTAACAGCTGATATATTGTCTATATTTATAACCCCGGTGGTATGTTTTCATAGAAGACACTCCACACTCGACGTGAAATAAAAACAAACACCTGAAAGACAGATATTGCACGATTAACTCGATCAAGAGCCATGTAATATATTCATACATAAAGGTCAGTATCAAGTCAAATTCTCCGTGCTGTATATGTATCGTGATGTATTGCAATGAGCACGGTACACGTCGACTACACCATTAAATTTTGTCTTCATGTTTTTACCTTTGGCCGTTGGTTATGTATTCTAATGAATTATGTGTTCTTATTTAAGAAGCACCTGTATACACAGAGCGGAAACCAAATAGCCTGCACCTTTAGTGAGATTCGAGCCTATACGTTACGGGGCCATCGCCAATAGCGGCGCAATATAAAGTTAAAACACATTAGGCCACTCAACATACGCATTGAAGGGCGATCAGTGATAAAGAGAATCCTTATTTTCCGCGTGTTGTTTTCATTTTGTTTGAAATAAATGTACACTATTCAATACGATAGTGTTTGACAGAAAAGTTCGAAGCCTACATAACGTCAGCACCTTTACTCAATTGTGAAAGCTCGGCTATTTCCGTTTGTCCAGGTATATATATTGCAATGCATGAAGACCGAGGTAATCAGAATTACACTTTACTTTGAACTCCAAACTTCCTGTGAAATGTTTGTCAATTTTTCGTTTGGTTCCCACAACGCAAGTTAAGAATGAAATACATTTTTTTGTCATTTTTTTTGTCAGTCTTGTGTAGATTGATATGTGGCCTATCTTTTTTTCTAGTCGGTCAAAATAGTCCCATGGTTTCCTTGCAGAATGTACATTACTAGAGTAAATTGCAATTGCAAAAAGCCCTATCACGGAAATACATTAGTGTGTATATCCGTGGCCCTATCTCGTCGAAAATATTTGTAGGCATTTTTAAACAGATTTTAAGCATTTATGATATTGCAAGATGCATATCATGTGACGTAAATCATGCAATATCATTGCTGCTAAAATGTGGCACTGTGGAATTTATTTTATACATGTAAACTTTTTTCAACAACTTTTGAAAGGGATTTTCTAAATGTGATTACAAGTTTATTGATACGCTCAGTACATGTACAATTACGTGATTATGAGGAACAATATAGAAATATACATATGTACATGTACAAACAATATACCAGGCTTTTCTAAATGTGATTGACTGCAGTTAAACTACGTTCCACAAAGCCACAACGATGGTTTTATAATGAGATACAGACCGAAGTTACATTTTGGAACTAGTTTTCTTTAGTACTCATTTTCAATCCTTTGCTTTCTTAATTATTATTTCACCTATTCTTCTCACCATAATACATAATGAATACATGTATAAATTATACTAAACACAGTCTAATTGTTTATTCTTTTTACCAAACTATTTCAAAGTTATTGATGTATTTTCCGAAATATCATTTTACCTATTCTTCTCAAAATTTTATATATACATGATGAATGCATGTGTAAATTATATTTAACACATTAATGAGTCTGATTTTTTATTCTTTTTATTCTCGTAGTTGTTTCCACGACTCATAGTTCATATAACGCACCAGTTACGCGAGGAATCCTAAGTTTTCCGAGATCAAAATCTTGATCTTGAATTGCACCTGGTCGGGTATGTACGATTAGCCCTTGTAAGAGTGATACCCGAGCAACTCGTGCAAAAAAAATGATAATAGTCTGAGTGATAAAAGAAACAATTATAAATGTTGCGATTGTCTTGGTAATCAAACCATTGATTGTATAGTTTATAAACCCTCCTTCTCCATGTCGAACACAGTTATAGCACGGATATTTTGTCACGAATCTCGACCTTCTATTATCATAATTTAACAGCTGATATATTTAATTGTCTATATTTATAATCCCGCTTGTATGTTTTCGTAATCAGGAAGCATCACGAAGATGCTCGAAGTGTAACACAAACACACATCTAAAGGATCGAAATCAGTGTATGATTTGCAAGCGACAATTTATATATTCAGCTAAAGCACCTTGTAATATACATGCATAAAGGTCAGGATCATGTCAAATTCTCCATGCTTTACTAGTAGTCCATAGCAGTTCATAAGGGGACAGGTGTAATCTATATTCACAGTGTATAAACGAGTCAACTTCCGGTTATCGCAATAATGAGTACACGTTGAATTGTATATGATTGCAATAATGAGTACAGTGATGGAAAATCACCGGATGTTTCAATCACAATAATGAGTACATGTTGAATTGTATAGTATCACAATAATGAGTACAGTGATTTGGTTTATACGCGGTGATAGTGGGATAGTGCATGCTTCTAGTATTTCAAGGCGTTTTCTGGGGTTTCCCGGCCCCTTCTGTATATCCTCAGACCGTGACCCTTTCCCAAAGCAAAATGACCAATTCCCAACGAAAAGTATCATCTATTTTTCCCAATTGTATACAATGCATGTGATGTTTTTTGGTACAGACATATTCAAAGATCAATCATCAGTCAACTACACAAGGGTATGACCATACTTTACAGACCAAAACATTGCTTAGGAAACAATATAGATAACATTGATTCGAGCTTCTTGTCGTTACAAAACTCCCAATTCATGACTGCGGGTCCTTTTCCCAAAAGAGCCATGAAAACCCCTGTTGTTTAACTTCAAATTGAAAGGAGCATGTGCGAAAAGGGGTGTTTTTGGCCCCATACCCGGTTTTAATAATTGTTTAAGATGAAATATATAAAAACCTCCTGTGCTGGCTACAGTAAACATAGCGTTGTACTGCATTGACCCTTGGGGTTAATAATAATATAAATTAATATTTAGCAAATTTATAGAAGCAAGACAGCACTTGGAAACCTTCCGCTTTTGCAACGCAAATATAAAAGACGTTGATATATCATAGTTATAATATAATACTTGACCGTAATGATCCATTTATATACTGGTGCATGAATGATCTGTCATTAAGGGCGTAATAAAGACAAGCCGTAATAAAGACAATATGTAGGAGGTAGCAGGAAATAATCATTACGTACAAGTATAGCAATTTGGTTTGTAAGCAGATCACTATATCGCTGGCTTAGAATTAGAAGGTCGTAAGTACAAATCAATATTTTGAGAAAACCAGAAAAAACTGTCAGAAAACTACACTTTACTTACGGAAAAAACAAGCTCTTTAAACTTCAGTTTGGTCAACATGACCACTTCCGATTTTCATGAAAATAGGCTCATAAGAAGCTTTTCAAATATGCATGAGTCATAGATGTCGTAATGGTAATGGCAAGGTCTTATGCTTATGAGACCTTCTACTAGTAATTCTAAGCCAGCGATATATCGAGCAGTGTACATAGTAACCAGTAGTCAATACACTGCATTCCAAATTAAATTTATAATAGATACCACATTTATTTCAATAACATGCGATATTCTTTAAATATAAAATTATATTTCAAAAAGTTACCGAAATGAAAACCCTAAATCCACCCACTAGCACCGCGTTACCTTCCAGCCGTGACGAGAGCATAATTTAATTCTTTGCATCAGCTATTTCGTAATACATGCATAATAATAATAACAATAATAATATTAATAAATACACAATGTAATAATAATCATAATAAGGACTTTCAATAGGCAACACAGTTGTGTGTATTTAGTCTTCCATGTGATCCTGATTAACATTAACATACATGTACAGTATATGTACTGGCAGACCGAAAACAACATGGCACAGAACTATGGTGACAGAACTCGCGGAGCTATCTTTGGGAGAAGCGCAGAGAATGGCTAAAAAGCAGACCCAATTGTAGATAGACCATTGCAGCCTTATGTCCCACCGGGGACGAAGAGGATTAAGTAATATGTATGGTTATAGAAGGTACATAAAAGGCAAGACAACCTTTAAATGTACACAACGGAAATATAGTCGGGGTGAAAGATGTAATTATGCAGAAAATATATACATATACGTATCCCACATATATGTACATAATTATAATACAGTTAATAGTACCAAAGATTACTCAAATATTTTAAAATAAGTCCTAATAATGATCAATAATTGATGTATCTCTCTAGTCATTCTGATCACCTCGGCCTTTGTGCAGTAGTGTAGACAAACGGAAATGGCCGAGCTTTCACGATTGTCTCTCTAGTGAGAAAGGTTTGTCCAGAAATTATTGAGATTTTGTAACGTACGTGTTTTTTAAAATAGTGTAACTTTTTATTTGAAATACATTTATGATTGCTCTGGTCTACATGTATCTTTTAGAGTTAATTTGTTTACGTAATGTCCATTTCAAAAATGTGCAATGGACGACAAAGATATAATGAGGTTGTTCCCATAGCCACATAACTTTTGAGGTTGAAGTCCAAAGTTTTATTATTTTCACACAAAGGAGTGTTTTTTGGACATATATCCCACTTTAACCAGATCTGATTCTAGAACTCTCCCAATTAGAATGTCGTTTTAAGGCGTAAGGCTGTCCTAATCACCAAGGTAACAGTGTTTAAGCCTTCTTTACACTACAAATGTACTTTTGTTTTATAATAATAAAATTATATTATATATTTTTTTGTATTTAAGTATGTTTCTTCAATATTCTGTAGATTGAGGTCCTTCCTATGTTCATTTATTTTCATCTTATTTCCAACTCCAACGGGGACTATGTATTAACTCTCACTTTGTACGTTCGAATTTTTTATAGGTGTGTGTTATTTTTCATTATTTTAAAATAGTCTTCGTTCTTTATCCCTGTGTAAATTGTGTATTGTATATTCGATGTTTTGAATTTTGAAATAAACGTCTTCTTGATCTATTAATTTTAATCATTCATTTCTTATCAGCCCTTCAAATGCAATATACATATGATATATACATGAATGGTACACAGTTATCAGAACTTTTAGAATGCCACACGTACATAACTGTGTATGAGAATATTACATCACAACAACTAAACATTATAAAGCTGTTCCCATCACCAAAATGCTCGTGTGAAATGTTGAACCAAACAACAGAACATCTACTACAGCTCTGACACCTGCATGAAAATACAAGAAAAGACATAATGACCGGAACCAACAACATTAGAGAAGAAGCTTTACGACACAAAAGGAGGGCCTCAAGAAGACAGCTTCCTTGATCGCTGTGACCGGGTAGACGGTATAGTCATGAACGTTAAGAAAAAGAAGAATGCTTACTATATCAAAATGCAAAAATACGTACCCAATGTTGTGGTAAATCTATATTATATCTAAAAAATGGTATTTTTATTTACTATTTAGTAGAATCAATTGAACTATGTTTAAATGTTGTAGGGGCAATCAGGGGTTCAACTAGCTTCTGAATCTGAAGGATCATTTTTGATACTTTTGACTAAACTGTTCCATTACATAGATGATTTTAAGAGAAATTGACCCTTTCAAAACAAATCTTGAAGGTGAGATTGTAAATACATGTAGAATGATTGGTATACTTATATGCCGTTTTCTTGAATAAACTATACATGTATCAATGATACAGTTACGTGTGAACACATTGTGAATGATTTTCCCCTGGGTGAAGCCTCTCTACGCTGTCAGTATACAGACACGGGCAAGTATGGATCTAAATAAATGTGACTGATCAAACTGTACTTAGTGTTGTGTAACACGTCAACCTAAACATGTTTTTCTCATGCAACAAATATGTTCACATATTGACGATCACGTTAAGATTTGTGTTCACATGAACTAGTATACAGTCGTATACATGTTTATTTGAATTCAACCAGATACTCGAATATCGAAATTCGTATGATCCATTTCATTATTCATATAGGAAGGTGGTGCCTGGGGTATATAGAGGAAGGCGGGGCCTGGTTATACAGAGGAAAGCAATACCGGGGCCATGTACAGGAAAGCAGGGCGTGGGTTATAATAAGGACCGGGTTTATATAGAGGAAAATGGAACCTGGGTTGTATAGAGGAACGCAGGGCTGGGTTATTTAGAGGAAAGCCGAGCCTGGATTTGACATCTCCATTCATCAGCAGTAATAAGTCAAGTTCCCACACTACCATATTATTGAGGAAGGTGGAACCTAGGTTGAATAGAGAAAGTGGAACCTGTGTTGAATAGAGAAAGTGGAACCTGTGTTGAATAGAGAAAGTGGAACCTGTGTTGAATAGAGAAAGTGGAACCTGTGGAACCTGTGTTGAATAGAGAAAGCGGAACCTGTGTTGAATAGAGAAAGCGGAACCTGGGTTGTATTTTTGGTTGATAGTATGTGTTTTCTCGAGGTCTACTATCTACATGTTTATGATAAAATTAATATTATGGAAATTACAGCTGAATATAAACTGACCTCATCCGTACATAATTGGAGTTATTGTTAACGAGCATACACTATTATTGTATTGACACTTGGGCATCTGACGGGACGGACGCCGGTGGATTTTAACACCATATATCGCATGATCGACCGTTGAACTGGTCACAAGCGTTAACGACTAATTTATGGAGGGTTTACGAGTACGTTTTGACAATTTAATGACAAAATATGAAGACATTTATAAAGGAAATTCGCTCGGCGAAAGTGTTTCATGTAGATACGATTGATCACATATAGTACTAGTGGTCGGTGTCCATCTGGCCTGTATGACCAGAGCAAAGTCAGTATAGCTATAATGCTATAATTGACTACGGTATCTTGAAATCTCAAGATGGCATGATGTATAAATTTAAATGTTGATCTATAAGTTTAAGGCAACCCTTCCTAAGTTTGGTTTCATTTATGAATATTGCATGAGTCTATACATGTATGATTTTAGTCAGTGCTGCCAACGAGCGCGTCGCCATTCCGTTAGCCGTTAAACTATTGTCACTGTCTTTGTCAAAGCTTCTATTCGTCAGAAAATATAATTATCTTTATCGTAGAAAAATCAGCAAAATGAATTTGTTCCTAGTCTCAGTTTTACCTTTTGTTACATTTCTATTTCTGGCCACCTGTTGCAGACGACAGCTATTAAGGCAGTTGAAGATACCATCACTAATTTAACCCACTTTTGTGCGAATAAAATGAAGACGGATCGTAGTGATCGCTCGCACGATATAATGGACGAGGTCGAATTTACAGACATCGTCAAGTTTAGGCTGAGAATATTATTTTCTTAGTTATCAGTTTGTCCGACACAAACAAATCTCAAGATGCTGACTGAAACCAACATGTTTATTAAACTGTTTAATTTCCACTGCTGACAACGTTGTGAAACGAGTCGGAAACTGGCTATGTTCTTTCTATTGATATACGAGACTTGATATAAGTACAAACATTGAATCAATAAGTCACCATAATTCCAGGCATTGCACTCGGATTATGATAAAGACACCAGTTTCGTAGTTTATGCTAATTTATTTTAGGTCGATTGTGAAACAAGTTTTTCCAACTGCTGTAATAATCATTCTCAACACCTCATTCCTGATGTTATCAATCGCAACGAGGGTATGAGAGAAGGGAAGCCAGTTTCCAGTTTATGCTGAGCGTCTAGCAAGTGAATAACTGGTACCATTTTTTTTGTCTGACGCGGCCTGTGATCGAACCCGGGACCTCTCGCACTGGAAGCGGACGCTCTACCACTAGTTTCGTACGTAACGTCCAAGTAATAAATGAACCACTCCTTGCCAGAAGCGCCTCTCAGTACGCATAAAAGTCTCTTAAAAATTCCTTAGATCTTGACGCGACAGCAATTATCAACACTATGGTTGTGTCTTGGGAATCGACCTCACAGTTGATAATATTATGAATATCAATTGTTTAATGCATGCTTGAATATCATAACTTGAATAGGTTAGTTTCACTTTCGCAATTACAGCATGTACGTACATTGTAACTGTAGTAGCAAATATTTGTCATTCTTCGTCCGAAACATAGTCTGGGAAATTAACTAACCACCGATGTATGAGGATGATATTTGTTTGAAAAATAAAATCTGATAAGAATTCCGACTAATGAATGGAAGGTGATTACATAGGCTGACATGTTGCAATATGGTTTGTTTTGTCATTATGTGCATGTATGTATGTACGTTTGTATATGTATAGCCTTATTTACATGAAAAAATAATACAAAATTGTATTTAACTTTTTATTCATTTTTAATCACAATTAATTATATATAATGCTATATTTATTATTATAATTGTGTTTGTTTGACTTCAAAGATTCCTTGTATTGTTGCACAACGGATACACTATAAACAGTAAAGGACGTGACACGGCCCAATGATTATTAACTTTAAATATTTCAAACAGTACAATTTCTCATAATTTACTGAAATATTACTTTGATAGCCTTAAAGAAAGCAAAGCAATTTATTGTCTGGTATAGCAAATATTATTTAGTAGTTGGACTTTCTATGAGCAAATCAATCTCCATACACAAGTTAAGCTAAGCATGAAAAAAGCTTTATAAACAATGTATGTATACACCAATCTTACATAAGATCCTCAACAATGAACAATGAACTAGAAAAATAACTATGTATACATAAATTGATTATGTATGTCATTTTATATGACCCTTGATTGGCGAAATAAATTATTCTATTATATTCTACAAAATATTTTTGATATATCAAAAGGAACTATCACGCTAATTGGGTGATGCCATTTGTGATTTTAAAATTATAAACAAACAGCATGTGTACTGAAATAAACTTAAATAAACCGTGACACGAACTACACACTTGATGTAGCGTACATATTGTGTGTGGTTATAATTATTCATGTCTTAATTTGATTTTATAAGTCTTTTCATTATCGCTCAATAATTCACATATCTACCACATCGCTTATTGGTTGAATAAAAGAACGTTAAGGACTGTAATTGGTACCAACAATGTGTTAAAAGTCTTCAAATACATAAACAACAGGGCGAAATGCGGGTTTTTGCTCATAATTTGAATCCGATAGAAAATCAACAAGTTGTCACAAATTGAAATGGGAATTACAGCTCATAGGACGCTGAAAATCGTTATTAATTTGGGAGCGGTCCTGAAATGAGCATACGTAAAAACGGGCATCAACAGCAACAGCGCGTGAATCGTTATGTTTACGCATGGCTTTTGTCCCAACTAACGTATTAGCATATCGATTTTTATGCTTATAATTGATTAATAAATTATTACGTAGGCCTACTTCATATTATGTATTAAACAACTCATACAAAGTATGATACAAACATAACAATCGTGAATACGGTAATGAATCCACAAGTCGTTATTATTATTATTATTATTATTATTATTATTATTATTATTATTATTGTTATTGTTATTATTATAGTTGTTGAGTCGGTTCCATGGTTCCAATGTTCTGTTGTTTTTTGTTCGTTTTTTACTAGTTTCGTTGACATAGAAACACTTTCACAGGCCTGACTGGAGAATGTATCAAGATGCATTATTCTTATAATGTTCTTAAATTATATGCAACATTGTGTGGGCCTAGGTTGGGTACTTTATCCTCCATTTCTTGTTCAATTCGCCAAATAGATAAATACAATGACCGATAAATAAATGTTGCCATGGCAACAATAGATTATTATTTTTGCACTGTAACTAGTCATATTATTATTGAATTCTTCTACTGGGCCATTTTTACTAGCTAGTGAACCTTGTCCAAATAAGAATTCACGGCAATAGTGTCCTCATTTATTTTCTAGGAATTTTAAGTAGAGAAAATCCTTTTGTCGTATTTAAGTAAAACTAAAAAATATCACGAGAAAGGCGATTGTATGCCGAAAAATGCCGAGCATAGCCTTTATTTACCAATCAGCTTTCTGCTGAAATATGGCAGGCATATATGTGTACCTCCACCCGTATTTGATCCTTTGTTGTCAGATTAGCCGACAAACGCGCTAACCATTGAGCTACGGGGGCCACATGTAGAGATGTAGAGAAACCATAACATCATAATTGTTTTATATTATTTCATATTTTGAAAGCAATTAAAATATCCTATATTTTATAGAGGAAAAAATGATGAAGCTGAAGTTTGAATTAATCATACTTATGTCTACATAATAATTATCTACAGATCTACTTGTCCACATGTCTCATACACGTAAAAATGTGCTCCCACGATAATTAAAAAGGCGGGAAATTCTGTATATTACCGTGGGAAAGGTTGATTAATCAGATGTGCACGATATATCAGTGATGTTTTTAGTACATAACTGACCATATCTGTTCACTTTAGTAATTTGTTACATCAATTTTGCAACAGTTGATCAAACCGATTCTTATTTATTGGCGCAGTATACCTGCACATTCATTTTTTAGAAAATAAAAAATATGATTTGTGCAAACGTTTGAACATACATTAATGTATATGGTAGCAAGTTGCATACATGTGTATCTGGAAATATAACTTTGAATATAACATCAATGGCTCGTCAATATGACGAAGCATTGGTTGACAATTCTTTTCTGATTAAGTTTCAGCACTAACAATAAACAAAATCTCGGAATTTACAAGTAACTTCTTGTTGTGTTTTAAGAATATTTATGGTGGCATATTTCTGCCACCAGATAACTACTTAATCATTTAGATAAATAAGTGGTTAACGCGTTAGGTAACTAGATAACAACTTAATTATCTCAATAATTATGTGGTAAACGCGTTAGGTAACTAGATAATATTTCAAGTAAAATAAATATCTGAACGGGGAGAAAATGCATGATAGTGCAAGTAACTGCCACTACTTAAACCGTTTCAACATATAACTGCTAAGTTATTAACGTGTTACGTATCTAGTTAGCATGATAATTATCTAGAAAAATAAGTGGTTATCTTATTAACGCGTTAAGTATCTAGTTAACCAGATAAATATCCAAATAATTATGTGGTTATCTAGATAAATAACGCGTTAACCTGATAATTATCTAGATAGTTAAGTAGTTATCTTATCAACGCGTTACGTATCTAGTTAGCATGATAATTATCTAGATATTTATCTGGTTAACTAGATAAATAACGCGTTAACCTGATAATTATCTAGATAGTTAAGTAGTTATCTTATCAACGCGTTACGTATCTAGTTAGCATGATAATTATCTAGATAGTTATCTGGTTAACTAGATAAATAACGCGTTAACCACTTATCTATAAATAGACGTTCATTCGGAAAACCTCGCACATGTCTTTTGTTTGGAATATAGGAATGTTCAGTCGCTCAAACACGGAACACAGTACATTTAATAAAGAAGTGTTGATGGCTGCCTTTCCCCAAAATATTCATAAATTATTGTGAGAATAATTCTATGACCGATACCAGTATCAGTTGTGAACTTTAACTTTAGTGTATTTTATCATCACGTTTAATTTGACATGTTTAAGTACATATGTTGATTCAAGGAATTCAAGAGAGGAGATGTAACATGATACTCTAGCCTGTCATATATAAATACTCTACTCTGTCTCTTTTTATGTTAGCTCGTTCTTAGTGATTTACAATAAATAGTTAGAATGCATTGCTTGTCATTCATATACTCCTGGATAGAACAGTTAATATTACTGTCCCAAATTTGCATCGTAGACCCGTCGCACGTCCGTCGTACGACAATTGTGAAAGGTGTTTAACGTTAATTTACATATCAGAGTACAACTGAAACATTAACAATACAGAATGATAAAACAAAGCCTATAGTCTATTTTGATATACTGTTATATTTACAACACCCCAACCTAAGATAAGAAAAGCTAAGATGAGAAAAGCTGTCTGCTTTTTGATAAACACAGTGAAATATGAAACCTGACTCTTAATTCTGGTAATTTGTTGTTGAACACATTGTTCATGGAAACAATTGTACTGACGTTACGCACAATGTTGTAACATGACGTTGACGTTAATTTACGTCACACACATGACTACACGTTGTAGAATTATGATACAGACACAAAGCTCGTACGAGTCCACAATTTTTTTAATCCTAACGGGTTTTGTACATTCGTAGCGTGTGGTCACAGCTCGTGTGTACCCCGTATGATTTTAAAGAATGCAGTCGTGCGATATCCGTACCGTCATCGTTTTATATTTAATAAGGTATAAGAAAGAAATATCTTGACGGACACGTCTCCATAAAATGTTAGATCCGAGGATAATAAGAGAATACGATAGTAATAATACGATAGTACGATGATGATAATACGAGAATACGATGGTACGATGGTAATTATAGGAGAAAATGACAGTACGATAGAGATAATGCGACAATGCGATAATGATAACGCGATACTATATCGCATTGTCATTATCGAACTGTCATATTCTCGCGTTATCACTATCCTATTCTCGTATTTTAATCATCGTACTATCGTATTATTGTTATCGTGCCATCGTATTCTCGCATTATCATCCATATTTTACTGTCGAGTTGCAGTATCAACAGAATAGCAGTGAATGTTGTAGTGTTTACAACAATGTAACATTCGAAATAAAGATATTTAAATTTTGTGTACAAATGTTATGTTATGCTCGCTCTGGCTGTTACATTTCCCCCCGCAATTCTTTTCCCGTGAAGTGACTGGATGGTAGTTTTTTCGCAATGTCTATTTATAGATAAGTGGTTAACGCGTTATTTATCTAGTTAGTAACTTAACTGCATATCTTTCTAGATATTTATCTGGTTAACTAGTTACTTAACGCGTTAATAAGATAATCACATAATTATCTAGATATTTATCTGATTAACTAGTTACTTATCTAGTTAGCGACATAACTATGTAGCTATTTATCTGGTTAACTAGATACCTAACGCGTTTATAACATAACAACTTAATTTTCTAGATAATTAAGTGGTTAACGCGTTATGTAACTAGATAACCACTTAATTATCTAGTTAATTATCATGCTAACTAGATACATAACACGTTGTCAAGTTAACACTTTTCTAAAGAGGTAAGAACTGGCAGTTGGTGGCAGTATCATGTGTTTTTTTCTAGATAAGATACTGTTTATGAATTAACTTATTATCTAGTTACCTAACGTGTTAACCACTTAATTATCTACATAAGTATGCTGCTATCTGGTGGCAGAAATATGCCACCATAAATATTAGTTAAATTCGATGATAATTGCGTAAATATTGAGGTGTGGTTGTGTTTATAACAGAGAACAACATTGAAGATAGCGTGGTTTCAGGACAAATACTCGGACTGAAGACATTAACAGCAGCTGCACTCGCGAACACGTCCTTACAAAGTTAACAAGCTTTTCTCATCTTAATTATCGCAATTATTGCAGTAAAATATGAAAAAGCTTTTATCATAAAATACAGATTATAACTTCATAATGACATCAAATTGCGGAGACTATCATATAAATCATATCATTATGAATTATTCAGGCCAACCAAATAGTCCATGGGCCAGTGGGGTAAACCCTCCCCCCCCCCCCCCCTAGGGAATTTCGGACACTATATTTTTCTGAAAGCGTATGACCAGTAGAGTATTTTTCCAAAGTCTGCACTTTGGCCGTTGGGGCGTTAAGATTTTTTGGGGTAAAACGTTAAAAATATGAACGAAAGTGTGAATTTCTGGAATTGGTTAATTACTATCACATTTAGTAAGTTATTTTGTAATTAAACACTTTCATGGGTTGATATTAACTCATAGTTTAAGTCTGCAAAATTCTAGTCCCGTGTAATTATGCAAAATGGGATATTTTTGGGGTAAAACATTAAAAAATACATAAAAAAGTGCAAATTTTGAGAATCGGTACACTTTAATGGCAGAATACAATGTCATTGATCTTTTTTTTTGGTAATTATGAAAGGCTTTGACCTACCAATACTTTTCCCAAAGTCTGCACTTCAGACATTGGGGCGTTAAGATTTTTTTGGGTAAAACGTTAAAAATATGAACGAAAGTGTTAATTTCTGGAATTGGTTTATTACTATCACATTTAGTAAGTTATTTTGTAATTTAACACTTTCATGGGTTGATATTAATTCATAGTTTAAGTCTGCAAAATTTTAGTCCCGTGTTATTATGCAAATGGGATATTTTTGGGGTAAAACATCAAAAAATACATGAAAAAGTGCAAATTTTGAGAATCGGTACACTTTAATGGCAGAATACAGTGTCATTGATCTTTTTTTTTGGTAATTATGAAAGGCTTTGACCTACCAATACTTTTCCCAAAGTCTGCACTTCAGACATTGGGGCGTTCAGCAGGAAAAGCAAAAATAAGATTATCTCCCCTGCTTTTAAATGGTGTACAAATTGTAACAATGTATTCACTTAACTGATAATGCTATAACACATTGTGCCTTACTGTATTTTAATTGCAATTGTGAATACCAATAAAGGCATATTCCAAAAATGTATTTTAACATTTAAATGCACAAAAGGTGGGTCTATTATGGAAAATGGCCATCAAAATGGCCATCAAAATGGCCGCCAAAATGACTAAAGTATTGAAAACAGCCGTTCTACTTATTTACAAGTACTCACAATATGATTTTGAAATCTATTTTCATTTTTCACTTTGTTTGCAATGTATGTTATAGTTGGCATCAGTAACATTTGTATGGATTGTGTTAAATTATACTTACATGTATTTTACAAGAGTGGGTGGGGTAAATATACATTCATTTTTTTTCAAATGTTATTGTACAGCTATTCCTTGTGACACAATGGCTGTGCATCATGGTTGTGTCAGGAATGGCTGTTCTGGGTGGTTGTGAGTATCCAAGAGGACCAGGAATCTCTCGACCTTTTAGTTGCCAGTACACATAGTGCAATAAATGAGATACCACATGATAGTGCACATCCTATAAGACCATGGATGTGTTTATCCAGTAGTACTGTCTGCTCATGGTGTGTGTCAGTACCCTAAAGCACCATAAATACCTGTACCTAGTGGTATTGGATACCCTCTAATTGATGCACCTAGTGGTTATGAGTACCAAATACAACCAAGTATGCATGAACACGGTGGTTGTGGGTACCCATTAGGACTAGGATGGATGTACCTAATGGTTATGAGTACCTAATACGACTAGGAGTTTATGTGCAAGGTGGTCGTGAATACATACATGGACTAGGACTCATTTACCCAGTGTTTATGATTGCCTAACAAGACCAGGAATGTTCTACTTAGGCACTAAGTCGTCAATAGGACGAGGAATGGGTGCTCCTAATGGTTGTCTGTACCCAACAAGACCAGTAATGTATGTACATAGCAGGATCCGGAATAGTGGCTATGCATACCAAATGATACCATGAATGTATGTACATGTACTAGTAAATGATGGTAGTGGGTACCCAATAGGACCTATAATGGTTGTGTATTGTAGCTGCAAGTACTTTATCACACTTCTTATGCATGTACATGGTGGTTATGGGTACCCACTTAGTCTAGGAATGTATGTATCCAGTGTTTATGAGTACCTAATAAAGTCAGGACTGTCTGTACATCGTGGTAATCATGACCCAATCAGACAAAAAATGACCACTCCTTGTGGTTGTTAGTACATAATCCGTCTGCAATCGTCTGTACATTGTGGTTTGGAGTATCCAATAGGACAAGGAATGCATGGGACATGATAGTTGTGGGTACCCACTAGGACTTGAAATGTATGTACCTAGTCGATATGAGTATCTAATTAGACCATGCTTCATGTACATGGGGTTAGTGATTACCCAATTTGATGAAAAAAATGGTCACAGCTGAGGGTTAGGCATGCTCACTGCTGAATTTTAAAGACCAGGAATGTCTCTACATGGTGTCAATAGGACAAGGAATGGGTGATCCCAATAGTTGTCTGTACTCAATAAGACCAATAATGTATGTAACTAGTGATTGCGAGATGTCTTAACATGATGATGTTCAGTATCTATCCTAAACAGGAATGTCTGTTAATCATGGTTATTGGCACCCTATACGACCAGGAATGTATGTATATGCATGGTAGTCAGTACCCACAGGGACCAATAATGGCTGAGTATAGTGGCTGTGAGGACTCGATTATACCACTTATGCATGAACATAGTGGTTTTGAGTACCGACTAGGACTATGAATGTATGCATCTAGTGGTTATGTATCCCTGATAGGGCCAGGACTGCCTGTAGATGGTGGTAGCAGTGACCAAATAGAACAACATATGACTGCACCTAGTGGTTGTTAGTGCCCAACCCAGTCACAAATGTCTGTACATTGTGGTTTTGTGTATTCAATAGGACCAGGCATGCATGTACATGGTAGTTGGGGTACCCACTATGACTAGGAATGTATGTATGAGTAATAAATAAGAACATCACAGTCTGTACACGGGGTAGTGATTACCCAATATGACAACAAATGGTCGCACCTAGTAGTTGGTAGTTCCCAATCGGACAACTGATTTTGTACATGAAGGTTTCGAGTAGTACATATGTTATGAGTGGTCAATAAGGCCAAGCATGTAGCCACATGGCGCGCCTGAGTTGTCAATTGATGATCGGCCGTATCCAACGAGAATGTCTGAACCTAATGGTTATGAGTATTCTTTACGACCAGCAATATATGTACATGGTGGAAATGAGTACCCAATTGCACCTATAATGCCTGTACATGGTGGTTTAGAGTACCAAATAGGACCAGGAATGTCTGTATATGGATATGTAAGTCACCACTATGACTGGGCATGTATGTACTTCAATAAGCAGTTACGAGTACCCAATTAGAACATGGTAAGTGTGACTACCCATTGAGACGAGGAATGAATGTACCTACCAGTGGTTATGGGTCCCCAGCCTGACCAGCAATATCTGTATAAGTATGGTGGTTTTGAATATCAAATAGAACTAGGAATGGTTTTGGCTATGCTATCAAATTAGACTAGGACTGTCTGTGCATGGTGGTAGTTAATACCCGATAGGACAACTGATGTCTGTATAGGGTTGTTTAGTGCTAAATAGAACCAACATTGCATGTAATGGTTATTCGTATGTACCAATTAGGACTAGGTATGGATGTACTTAGTGGATTAATAATAATTTACCCAACAGTACCAGAACTGCCTATATATGGTTAGAATGTAATTTTGAATACCCATTAGGACTAGGAATGTCCGTACCCGATGGTCGTAAGTTACAACTAGGACACCAATTCCCAAAAATCACACTTTCCATTTATTATTTTTGTAATTTTCCCCCAAAGTATCTCATCTGGCAATATATATTTGAAATCTTAAACTGCATGTTACTACAAATTTATCACATTAATATTATTTAGTTACAAAAAAATTATCATAGGAATGGTTTTATTGTAATCTACAGATTCCTAATATTCACACTTTTCGGTTTATTTTTTTTGATGTTTTACCCCAAAAATATCACACTTTGCGTAATAACATCGCTTTAATTTTTTGCAGTATGAAACTGCACTATAATATCTTTCCATTAGAGTATTTTTTATAAAAAATATAAATAAATGCCAATGCAGTCCACAGATTCCAAACATTCGCACTTTTCTCTTATAATTTTTAGCGTTTTACCCCAAAAAAAGCCATTTTGCACAATAGCAGCACTCTGATTTTTTTAGTCTAGATAGGACAGGTTAATATCTACCTGTTACAGAGATTTATTTTAAAATAACATTATAAATAAGATTGTAGTTAACCGATTCCAAAAATTTGTACTTTTCGTTTATATTTTTTGACGTTTTACCCCAAAAAATCTTAACGCCCCAATGGCCAAAGTGCAGACTTCAGGAAAATACTCCAGGGACCATATGCTTTCAGAAAAATATAGTGACCAAAATTCCCTAGGGGGGGGAGGGTCTTCTATTGGTGGCTCATGGACTAAAATGTTCATATGTCTGTTTGGTTAGTTCTGTCGTGTCGCATAAACGGATTCAGATATCATTACATATATGTGTACATGTACATTATTTGGTTTCTGTGTACGTGATTTGGTTTCTGTGTACGTGATTTGGTTTCTATGTTCATGTACATGATTTGGTTTCAGTATATATATATATGATTTGGTTTCTGTGTACGTGATTTGGTTTCTATGTTCATGTACATGATTTGGTTTCTGTGTATATACAGTCAGGACTCGATATAACGACACCCGATATACTGACAAATTCATTATACTGACACCATATTTGGGGACAAAAGTATTAAAACGCTCTTTGTATCAATTTAGTATACTGACATATTCGTTACAACGACATTATTCTTGGAAACAAACAGCGTCGTTGTATCGAGTTCTGACTGCATATGATTTAGTTTCTATTTACATGAATTGTTGTCTGTGTACATATACATGATTTGGTTTCGGTGTACGTGATTTGGTTTCCATGTATATATACAAGATTTGGTTTCTGTGTACCTGCATGATGTGTACATGTACATGATTTGGTTTCTGTGTATATATATGATTTGGTTTCGGTGTACGTGATTTGGTTTCTATGTATATACATGATTTGGTTTCGGTGTACGTGATTTGGTTTCTATGTATGTATACAAGATTTGGTTTCTGTGTACGTGATTTGGTTTCTATGTATGTATACAAGATTTGGTTTCTGTGTACCTGCATGATGTGTACATGTACATGATTTGGTTTCTGTGTACCTGCATGATGTGTAAATGTACATGATTTGGTTTCGGTGTTCATGTACATGATTTGGTTTCTATGTATATGATCCAGCTTCTGCGTACAATGTACATGATTTGGTTTCGGTGTACATATACATGATTTGGTTTCTGTGTACGTGATTTGGTTTCTATGTACATGTACATGATTTGGTTTCTGTGTACATGATTTGGTTTCTGTGTACGTCTACATGGCTTGGTTTCTGTGTACGCCTACATGATTTGGTTTCTGTGTACGTCTACATGATTTGGTTTCTGTGTACGTCTACATGGTTTGGTTTCTGTGTACATGATTTAGATTCTGTGTTTATTTGTGTGTGTACTTATCTAGTGCATCTGAAGCTTCCATTTATATTGTTCAAATTTTGCTCTTTTTGAAAAAAAAAACAACAAAAACACAAGAACTAAACACACAAACAGAAACGTTTAGTCATACCTTACAATTACTGTTAATATTGTTTGTTAAAATATTATTAGGACTGGCGGTTGAGAAGGTTAGCTTACATTTGTTCGTGTATATACATGTATACATACAATACGCATGCAGTATGATCATAAATACACACACTCACACACAATGCATATGACGGCTTGTTTCTATCATCTATCGATAGGTGTAGATCATCTAAGTCTTTACCGTGACACTATATATCTACATACAACAAATACCGAACACGTATAACCAGTTAGACATGAGACATATATGTTTGTATAATAATACCATACACCATCAAACATTTATATATTCATAACATTCTCTTTGATACAAAAGCATCTGTGACGTTGTGTGTAAAGTTTCAGTCAGAATTTAATGTCCCAAAACTCATTTATTATCTTAATTTCATTCATAATTCACACGTTTGTATGATGGTATTTTACTGATATGATTACAGAAGATATGACAATGGTTTTCATACAAAATTGACAAGTATAAACTGTATGTTAATACGTACACACATGAGCATATTTATGTCTGTGTTGCCTTGGCACTTTTGAAGCGCAATATCAAAGCCCGTGGACCTCTGACAATGCAGTAAATTTCTGTCACAATAAACTATACTAAAAATAAACTAATAAGGGTTATATACTGAGAAAAACAGCAATGGTGACATTCATAAAAGTGAGTTATATGCTCAGATTCTTCTCCTTGAAGATGAAGTCAAATCACTGAAGCAGAACAATCTGTCCTTCAAACAGGAAAACAAAGTTTTGAGAAAGAAACTTTCATCTATAGAGACTGAAAAAGAATGCCTGAGCTCAGTTCAGACAGATGTTAGTGAGGTCAAGGAACAAATAGCAGAAATCAATGGAATACTCACTGTGCTAAAGAAAAGGACAGAAAATGTGCATTCCTTGACAAGATGCGACGCTTTTCAAGATGACACGCAACCTTTGTCAGAAACTCAAAGAAAGGTTTCGTCATCAACCCCGACCCCTGTACAGAAACTGGCAGAGGTCAAGTCAAAAAGTGATGTTCACCAAACAGATGCAAAACAAACCAGGACAGCTTCTAATAAAACAACACCTAACCCACCGACAAGTCGATCAAGAAACTCCACTGATAGAACAACCTCTTTAACTTCGGAGATAAACACACCAACAAATCACTCACAAAACTCCAGGGGCTCGAAACCTAATCAAGCGAGGAAACCAAGTATTTTGATTATTGGTGACTCAGTCACGAAAGTGATTGATCCAGTGAAGTTCTCCGGGGAAAGTTTGTGTGCACAAATAAAGTCACATCCCGGGGCAAAAGTTGCTGATATTGTGGGGAAAATTGATACATCATCAATAAAACAGGATGTGCTAAATAGCGATATTGTAATAGTGCATGCAGGCATCAACAATATATCTGATGCTGAAACATGTGATACAATCGTTGACCAATTCAAGGGCTTAGTAAGCTCAATTCGGACAATCAACCAGAATGTTCAATTAATTATTTCCTCGATCCTACCAAAAAAACATGACAAACTTTCTTCAAAGCCCATAACTGATCTGAACAAACTTTTGGCTACATTCTGCAAAAACAACAACATACTATTTTTGGACAATACTCAAAGCTTCATGACCGAAAGGGGTGTAAACAGATCTCTATATAGAGACGAGGTACATCTCAATCCACGTGGTGCAGCACATCTGGTAAAAAACATGAAACGGGCAATCTTTGGACAATTAAAAAATGATACCAGTGCTTATCAGTCGACAGGAAATACTAGTGCTTACAAATCATCTGGAAATTTTCGAATGGACAAATTCACAAATCATCGGATTTACCAATCGGGATACCAAGCCAACAGGAATCAGAAGTACATGATGTCACGCCAGCGATGGGCGAGACAGACTCCAATGTCGTTGAACAGGATGTGGGTACCAGGCTGGTATTAAACGAATGTTGTATTGAACCTGATATGAATAGTGCAACAAACAATTCAAACTGTGCCTCAAATGACATTCTGGAAAAAACTAATTTTCTACATGAAAAAGGAATTCATTTCTTTCATTTAAATATCCATTACTTATATCCAAAACTCGATGAATTAAAAATTTTACTTCATAATCACCCATATCTAGATATTGTTGCACTTTGTGAAACTTTCTTGAATATCAACTTCTCTGACAATGAATTTCAAATAAGTGGCTATCAAATGTTTCGTAAAGATCGTGAAACAAATGGTGGTGGGATCATTGTTTATGTAAAACAAAACTATTCATGTCTTCGCAGGTTTGATTTAGAAAATGATTATACTGAAATTATCTGGCTTGAGATTCAGAACAATAAGCAAAAACCAATAATATTGGGTTACACTTATCGACCCCCTTGTTCCAACGCGGATTGGAACTTAAATTTAGAAAACACCCTTGAGAAATTATTCATTGAAAACAAAGAAATTTTACTAACCGGAGATTTAAACTACAACTTTGATCCCATCACACAATCTACTAACAATAGTTCATGGAATAATATTACTAACAATTTCCATTTAAAACAACTTGTTGACATGCCCACCAGAGTAACTAGTACTACAAAAACAATAATTGACCATCTTTATACAAATGTTTCCCAAAATATTTCTGAAGTTAATGTTCCAGTTCTATCAATCAGTGACCACTTTCCTGTGTGTTTTACCCGTAAAGTTTCAAATACAGCGCCAAAAGATCCCTTACATCATATGATACAATACCGTAATATGAAGCAATTTAATGAAGCAGATTTTCTTAAATCACTTGAGGAACAGCCATGGTCTATCCTAGATATGTATGAAGACACAGATGATGCCTTAGACTGTTTTCAATCATTATTCAATGACACTTTAGATACACATGCTCCATTGAAACAGAAGCGTGTAAAACACATTAACTTACCCGATTGGTACAATCCAGAGATTTCCAAAATGACAAAAGAAAGAGATAAGGCAAAAAAGCTTAATAATACGGAACAATATAAATATTTGCGGAACAAAGTTAAAACTCTGATATCAAATTCTAAGAAAACATACTATGCTGAAACTATAAATGACAATAAAAACGATGCCAAAAAACTGTGGAAAAATCTTAGGCAGTTATCAGGTAAAATCACTAATCACCAAACAAACTTCATTCACGATGATGAGGGGACTCCGATTTTAGACCCACTTGAAACAGCTGAAGTATTCAATGAATATTTCATTGACATTTTCAAGTCAGCCCCTCAAAATTGCTTCTCTTTCTCAGAATGCGATAAAACAAAACTATGTGAATTCATTGAAATGCATTGTGAACACGATACTTCGTTTTCAATACCTAGTATAACATGCACATTTATAGAAAAAGAATTACAAAACCTTGACATAAATAAATCAACTGGATTAGATGGCATAGGACCAAAATTTCTTAAATTAAGTGCTAAAATCATATCCAAACATCTCGCAAAAATTTTTAACCTCAGTTTATCAAATGGAATATTTCCCTCAATATTCAAGAGAGCAAAGGTGACACCTATCCATAAAAAGGGGTCTAAAAGTGAGAAAAGTAATTACAGACCTATTTCGATTTTACCAGTTCTATCAAAAGTACTTGAAAAACATGTAAGCAATAACTTAAAACTTTTTCTTGAAAACAAGTCTCTCCTTCACCCAAATCAATCTGGGTTTCGAACTCACCACTCATGTGAAACTGCCCTGACTGCCATTATTGACAACTGGATAAAAGCAATAAATGAAGGAAGTCTTGTTGGGACTATTTTTCTCGATCTTACTAAGGCATTTGACCTCATTAATCACAAGTTACTACTTGAAAAACTACAGCTATATAAAATTGGTGAAAATGCAATTGCCTGGTTCAGGTCATATCTAACAGATCGCTCACAGCAGGTGTGTGTTTCCGGAAAAACTTCAAGTATTAAACACATACCAGCTGGTGTGCCACAAGGCTCTGTGCTGGGACCTCTCCTATTCATTATTTATATAAATGATATGCCGTTACACCTATCCAATTCTGTGTCAGATATGTTTGCTGATGATACCACTATTTCATCATTTGGAAGTAATTTAGACTCAGTTTGTACTTACATTCAATCAGACCTTGATTCTATACAAAACTGGTTAAAAAGAAATTCCATGGTTGCAAATTCCGAAAAAACCAAAGCTATGGTTATTTCTCCCTCAACTCGCAGTTCCGAAAAAGATTCAAGAATTTCATTCAATGGAAAAACTATTCAATTTTCAAAAACAGAAAAACTTCTGGGAGTCCATATTGATCGCACGCTTAATTGGAAAACACAAGTACAAATGACACTCAAGAAATGCAACTCATTATTATACTTACTTATGAGAATTAAACAATTTTTAAATCTGCATACTAGAAAAATGTTTTTCAATGCATATATCCTTCCTCATTTAGACTACTGTTGTTCTATTTGGGGAAACTGCACCACTGAGCTTTCCAATGATATGTACAAATTTCAAAAACGTGCTGCTCGAATTATTCTTGACAAAGATTTTGACACACCTACAGAGGAATTATTTATGCAATTAAATTGGATGAAATTTTCAGACAGAGTTAACTATAAAAAGGCCATTCTAGTGTACAAATCTCTGAACGGCTTTCTCCCAAATTATATGGAGCAACTATTTACCTATAATGAAAATAAATCATTGAGGTCATTTGAACAAAAACTACTAGCAGTTCCAAAACCCAGGCTAGAATTTTGCAGAAAATCATTGGCATACTCAGGTGCAATATTATGGAACTGTCTTCCTTACGATATAAGAACATCTGCAAATATCAATTTATTTAAAAGCAACTACTTGAAGTGGTGGTTCTCTGGTGGTCAAGCACACTTCTCTCTCACTGGAGCGATGCATTGATTAATTAGTAACCCATCAATAATGTTTTATGCTATTTATGCCATCATTCAATGTGTTATATTATCTGCTCATTACTTTTCCTTTCTTTCAGCTGTGTATATATACTTGTATATATTTATATTACTTTGTCATTCATGTAACTTTTGTAAATGTACATATATTATGTTATATGAGGCTCACAGGGAAGACTGGGCATACCCAACTGTGTTGCCTCTTTAAATAAAGTCTTTATTATTATTATTATTATTATTATACTACGTAAGTGTCCTGAATGTATGTTTTATTCTAACGAAACGTGTCGATATTATGTTGAACCATCCCCACAGATCGGATGAAAAGAAATAAAAACAACACAATTGTTTTAGAAAGCTATGAACTAATGTTAAGTCAAATCCTATTTTAGGCTTGTTAAAATTAAGTATGATTGCAAATAATAACTTTAATTAATATTATAGTTTTATTGGTATTATCTGCATTTGAAATTGGTTTGACCATATTTAATAAATAAATAAAACTAACTGTTGCATCTAGAACGGAGAAGTCCCCGAAAGGAGAGATGAAGAATAAGTATGTACACCCTACAATAATTATAAATATTACGTGTATTTGAAGAAAGTATTTGAAATCTAGTGGGTCACAGGCCCGTGTGAATATAGTCATTACTTCACGATTCACAAATCATTTTACATGTAAGAGTAATTATATCAGATATATATAAATATTCTAAAATTATTAAAGTTATAATCTGTCCTACACATAGTTTTGTCATATCGACACATACACTACATACAACCAGGACCTGTTCTATAAATCTAAACTCCCTGATACAACGCCCCTCAGTGTGATGCAGGTAATGTATTAGCACGCTCTAAGTTTCCGCACAATCATGAGGTGTTTTTTTTGTCTCATCCATCTCAATACAAATACAGACAAAACATAATAATATAATAATCATATGACAAAATATTGTTAATGATAATTTTTCTAATAAAAATTGAGATTTTATGAATATCTTGGCCTTTTTCAAATTATGAACAAGTACGTAGATTCATCCTTGTGAATTAAATAAATTTATCAAACAATATTCATGACCACTGTTGCTTATATTCACATTTATAATTACATGTTGCATGAACAGTAGATGTAAAAATGCGTTAAAATTTGAAAAAAATGTCAAACAATTAATTGTAATGTTGAGATATAAATGATTTAGATTAATTAATTATTAAGTTTGTGAATGGCACTGCTTCAAAGACCTAATATTATACTGAAAGGACCATTTTTTCCACCAAACTGTTTTGTATAAAATTCAATCATTTTGAAATAAAATAATACTAGGAAAATACTCACATTTACAGTTGTAATTATTTTGTAACTAATATGGATGTAATTCATTTATATGGCATAATTATATTGTGAATTTTATTTATTTATTTATTTGGCAATATAATATTGTATAATATAAACTGAATTGTAATTGTTTAAATGTCCTCCTATAATGACTACTTATTTGATCTCACTAGCTATTTAATATCATAAAACTATACATGTCTTCTTCGTGAAAAGAGTCAATTTGAATTTCATATGAATCTACATGTATTTTATCATATTATTACCGCGCTATAACCTGTTTCATGAACATTGTAATTGGTCGATTATTTCAATATTTGTAACATGGGTCAACTCATCTCTGACCTAATCTTAGTGAACATTTACATTACCAACACACAACTGAAATTAACAAATATCTTTACCATTTAATAAAGAAATAATTTTTATTCAGTCATTGCAGATCACTGTTTAATCGTAATGAACATTTATATGGAATAAACGTTACTAAATAACAAATATCATTTATTGATGAAATCAGTTTTATCAATAATTTCCCTGATCCCAGTTTAACTTTAATTTTCAAAAAGTGCATAACTATAAGTAATTACGCTGAAAAAATAGTTTAATAAGAATTTAATTTGTCATGGGGCGACTCCCAGTCGTCAGCCAGGCCGAACCGTGTTTGAAGAGTGAGCAAACCCGTTTGTCGACAAACGCGCTGTTCAGTGATCCCTAATCAAACAATTACCTGTATTATTCTCTTTGTGTATATAATGCATCATGCATATATGTTATTGTGTATCTTTTTGTTTATATATGTTGATGCTTTTCGTTGCCAAAGACAAATATGTTTGCCGATTTTCCAGAAAGTTTATTTGTTGAAACAATTTAAATTCATAAAGTGTAATTTTGATGCAATGTCTGATGTAGAAATTGTTAAGAATTGTGACAATGGGACACTGACGACAATGTCCAAATAAGTAACATAATTAATATACATGTAGCCACTTAATCCCTTATTTTCTTATTAATAAAGTGATTTTTTCTGGTAAAAATGAATTACAGAAAAAGCAACATGTAAGCCTTGATGTGGCGATACGACACGTCGACGTTACAACTGGTGAAAACATGCGCACGCATGCATTAGTTTGATTTTTGGAGTCGAATAGATTTTTCCTTATTCGTTTATTCAACATAATATATTATTTTAATTCGTGGGAAGTAATAAAAGTTTTACTAAACTATATTTCTATTAAAAATGACATACAACTATATTTATATCATTACCAACCGAATTATGTGAAAACAAAGTTCAACGATATTTTTATACCAAAGAATACTCAGTTTTTATATGATATTTGTCTATTCGTATCTCTCAATAAGTTGAATTAAGATGCCGCTCAATACGTTGCATTTTCCGAAGTTAGATCAAACAATAATTTGCGAAACTTTCAGCACGAATCAGTTAAAAGCGCAAGTCTTCAACAAAACAAAAACCATGACTTACTTGTAATGAAAGGAGTACGTACCTTCAGCAACATGAGGCTTATTTCTTTTCTGTCCGTGTGAACCTGTTGGACGACTGGATACTTATTTAGCCGGTCAAACAATCTCAAAGTATTCCCCGCAGCCATTAGCACTGAGAACGATCCTAGCATGATCGACGTGTGATAGTTCCAACCAGTACATTCTCGGCTACTGTATACCTTCCATTCATTTCCATACCACATTTCTCAACAAAGACAATATATTCAACTTCATTATCATCATACATTTATCCCATGTACATATTAAATCGAGCGTATATCTGTCGTATACTTGTAGGGCAATAATATGTTCAGTAGTTCACCAGCGGCCATGTTAGATTATGCATATTCAAATGAGCATTATCATATAGTGGCTTTCTCCCGATTTTATAACTAACCACTGAAGCATGGCCCAGCAATCTTGGGAACATTTTTGAATTTTTCATATTAAATTTGAAATATCTTTCTCTACAAGAGAAAAGTTCGACGTATGACGCTTAAGGAGAATGTTCAATGCTCCACTGAAGCGATTATAATTATTCTTAAGTGTAAATTTGAATAGTTTCGGTCGATATTTTAATAAATGCTTTAAGTGACATTAGCCTTGATGGCTGTGTGTAAGTTTATTGATAGATCGTTCGAAGTAAAGATGTTTAAGTGATGACTTGCGGCTTGGTATATCATGCGTTAACGTTTTATATATCTCCTACAACTATTATAGAGTATATTAAACAGGCTAAAACAACTTGTAGTCTCGTATACATGGCAAACAGTTTATACGTATGTGTATCCTATCCAGTTTGCGTAGCCGATATGTACAGCACTCTGGTGTCACCCGAATAATTTAAGTCCAAATACTGGGTTGGACAGGTTCTTTCGTATCACAGCGGCTACGGTAATGTCCTCCACATATGGAGAAGCTCTTTGATTGCTGAAACTAGTTCATTCAGCTTTTCGACAGCTGGGACTTGGGATGCTCTTTTTCTCTGTGTGTTGAGCAGTGTGCCTTGTATGTTTTTTTATGTTTTCTGAGCTCGGCTGGTTAAGATGAGTGCTGCCATCCCTGTAGGAGAGATCATGTTTGTATACAAAGGGATTAGCTAGTGGTGAATGGCAGGTTTTTATTGTTCATTCATCCAATAGATTGCTGGTGGGCATTTTGCATATGAAAACGGTGATCTCTCCTATTCGCCCACAAAGACATTCACAAGATCACATGAACATCACCAGACAAGCCAGTGTAGAAGCAGATTGACCATATTGTACTATCCCACAGAATGTGGAGAACCCTAAGTGACGTCATTGTCCACCGTGGAGCGGAGTTAGGTTCAGACCATGACATTCTGATAAGATAGCTTCATCTCATTATTGCAAGCGTCAGAAAGCAAGGGAACATCAAGAGTCCACGTTATATTATCAGCTTCCTTCAATAATGTTTCCTGGAGACAAATTGTAACCGGGTTATATCGATTATTGAAAAGAGGTATTTCGTCACAATTCGCCGCTTTGGTGCAACAAGGTTGTAGCTCAAAATGCTTTTCAGTCTTCTTTACTCGTTGTAATTGTATGGTGTAATGTTATGTTGGTTTATGATATTTACAAGACAAGAAATATACGTTGATACGTAATAAAAACAACAATACTAACTGTAAACAGAGTTTGATCAATTTTCCAGGTACAACATTGTTTCGCAAATTCCTGATTAATATTAAAATGTTTAGAGATTCATTTAAAGCCACATTATCTCTCCCAAGACCTTTTCCCGATCATCCAGTAAATAGACTAATTACAAGGAATTAAGATATTTTTCACAAATGACCAATAATTGACGACAGAATGTTAAATGTATCTGTCGAAAAAGTGCATTTAAGTAAAATGTATGAATGACAAAATACTAATTTTGCAAGAGTTGCTTCCCTTAGATTATACATTGTGCATTTGTTGTTTACAAATCATAACATTCCTTTGTGATAATCTTATACACGTACCAATGCTTCCCACAGAGGTGGCGATGGGGATGCACGGGGAATTAGAGATCAACACTTTCCCGATGTACGGGAATTTGATAAACCATGTTGTCCCATAAGCGGGAATTATACTTGACTCGTATTTTATGGACAACCACATCCCAAAGAATTAGACAGGACACCTCCAATGAATTAGACAGGACTTTCTACACATAGGAGGTACATTCGACATATACATATACTTATACAAGATATGGCCATAACAAGCAATAGGTGAGTGGATCGCATTGAGTAGAAGTGCAGTACAGAAACACATTTGAGCTTCGTTTAATGCACCCTGGACACGGAGGCATTCTTTACATCTATGTCTTATCGATGGCATGTTCGTAATACATTATTCTGGTAACGTTTATCACTCTTGGACACGAGCCTGACGTAGTTCTGAAACTTACCTTGTGGAGGAGCACATACCAGGATCCTGCAGTCCGAGTTTACCCATGACCTGGTCAGTAGTAGCCAAGTCAAGTTGCTAGTTGAGATTTGTCCCTTATAACCAAAGCTAGTATATGTTGTTCTCAATCTTAGTTGTTCCATAAATGTGTTGACATTGTTAGTTTAAACCTATGTATTGACCATTGTCACACTTGAGATTTGTCATTTATACCTATGTCTATTCCTATGTCTACGATAGCAAAAATTGGCTAAAAAGGGGATATATTATTCTTATACGTTTAGCAAAAAAGTAAGGACAAGCATATCTACAGAATTGTGTTTAATGTTTTATGTCTGCACAAAAATGCAACACAATTAAGAAACAACATTGGAAATAATATGTCTTTGGTGACGCCATAAAGTAGCAAGTGCTTTATATCGTTTCATTTGAACAAGTCTTTTCAACGCGTACGTATCGATTCAACTTTACAAGTTTTCGTTCTCTTTCTGCGTGTCCTTTCAGTGCAAGCTGAGCAGTGAAAGGGGTCATTATATGACCACAGTATGGGTAAATCATGTCCCCTAAAATTATGCACAGTAACATTTAGAAAAGCTAAGATGCAGCAACCCTCACACTTACTTAAGGAAGAGGGCAGTAAAAATAAAAGTTTCCCGCCATGTAATGTACCCTAAGTGATGGGTAATAAAATTAATATAAAACATGGTACGTACACTTTATTAACAACACCCATCGACCAGCACCAGAAGACAGGACAACAAGAGGGCAATAAAAATACTTAAGGTCACGACAAGACAATGTAGCACACAAGCATCAGCACCTGCCGTCCGGACAGGCTTCCGGTTCGCCATATTCAGAGAGCCCGGTCATCGCACAATTAAATAGGAAGCATAATGGCAAGCTGCAAAAGGACACACCACTAAGCATGCCGCCCGTTTCAAAATCAAAGAGATTGTCTCAACCTGACTTTTATGGTGATGTGCATTACCAATGTCAAAAGATGTTTGGTCATAGTCACTTTCATTATATTTTTATCAAGGCGGTAAACCGTTTTCTTGGTAGAGACATCCTGTAGAGCACATCACCATAAAATTCAGGTTCAGACAGACCCTGTGCCAAAAGAGTCTTTAAATCAATACCATATTTAGAAAGAAGATTAGTATTTCGCCGAAGAAATTTTGCAAACGTTTTACGAAGTTTATGGAAGCAATAGCCTTGCTGCAGTAATTTATTAGCAATACAAAGGTTTTGAGTGTTAAAGTATAGGTACGTGTTGTTAATTAATTGAATAATCGAAAATAAATCCGTGGTAAATCTAAATAACAATTTGGCCTGTTTGAATTGTAATACCAAGATCTAGGAAAGGTGCGTGGATCTCAGATGAATAAGCTTTGTTTAGTGCCAGTTCATTGGGTTAAATTCCCTTGATCATATTCGAAAAGAAACGATTATCAATATTCAAAATGTCATCAAGTTATCGGAGATTATAATTAAACAATACTAGCTCATCTGATTGGTTTTTAGGAGACAGTTTCAGCCTGAAATCGCGTTTTTAACAGTATAAAAACAGATCTGCGACAAGTTGAGCACACTATAATTTGTCTAAAGACACATTATCCAGACTGAACAAACTTCGCTACAGATCTACATAGCGTGTTTATCCAATTGATTACAATGTACTGGTAAAATGGGCATTTGAATAGTCAAAGATGATTAGATCATACACACATATCGTATTCTTTGGAATAGTTGCATGCCAGAAACTTTGCAAGAAGAGTTTTGCCCTACCAAAAGTTTCTCAACAAGCGTAACTATAACTTTCTTTGATTTTACGACCATGAGACTATCTAGAATATATTGTTGCAAAATCGTAATTAGACAGTCAGAGAGGAAACGGATATACAGTATAGTAGGCCTATTCCGCTTTCTGTGAATTTTATCACGAATTATTCAAGATTTTGTTATTTACCAAAATAAATTAATACCCGAATTTTCATGGTATTTTTAATATCGTTGGACATGAAGGATGTAGCCCCTACCCAGAAATAACCTTTTTACTTTTTATTAAAGATCATGTAAAAAATTTGAGAATTTTATTTTTGTATGAAGTAGGCTAGTCTTTAAATCATACTTTCGCGCCATCCTTGACCGAAGTGTTCCGAAAACGTTTTTGTCTATTTCCGGTTCTCAGCGTGTTTTTTTTAAATGACCAAAACAATACATATTTTGTCAGTATAAGTGTTTCTTATTTTTAAGGTATGTTGCTGTAAGAAGTATTTCATATTTATATGAATGTTTAAATCAAGTGTGTTCCTTTGGCATGATGTGATCAACAGTTAACTAGAAGATAAAAAGTTCGGATAATTTACCATCCGAAACTGGCGACAGTTGATATCCTTGTTTCTCGTGTTTCCGCGTTATTCGCTTTTGAGTAGCTAACAGGACATTTTTTAAAAAAATAAAACAAATTGCATGAATTTAACATAATGGAGATCTGTTGCATGTTTTTTGATAATTTAAATTTTAATTTGGTTGGTTGGTTTGATTAACCACAGGAACTATAAAAGTTAACTCACAAAACCAGAGATCAATCACATACAAGGCACTGGTCAGACCCCAGCGGGAATACAGCTCATCTGTCTGTTCACCCGACATAAAGACCCAGATAGACCAGATGGAGTCTGTTCAGTGCATTCATCGTATCAACATTACTGGTTAAAACCCGTTTTCCGGGATTACGGAATTTATTGAGAGGCAATGTGCGAGATATTCTGAATATACGTCGGGGTGGTTAACGCATATAACGTACAGAGCCACCAGATGCATTAATCGCGATTATTTTAGCCAAATGATAAGAATTTGTAAAAAGTCTTACAATTTACTTGAACACAATGATAACACTATTTGACGATCTCGCAGACAATATTTTTGCCTAAATAATATGTTTAACTTGAAAAATGCGTATATTTCTCGTCATCAGTATCGAGCTACGGAAGCAACAGTGATGATTATGCAGAAATGTACGAGGTGCCCCCCCCCCCCCCCCCCCCGACCATGAAATTTCGAATCCGGAGAAACAGGTTTTCCTGTAATGTCGATATCGAGAATGTGTGCGCGCTGGACCATGAGTGACTATGGTCACTTGTGACAGAGTGAGCTTTTGTCAATTTGTGATCACTCTTCGTTCGTCCACCCACAATTTGCTTGCATAGACACTAGAGGTCACAGTTTTGGCCTTATCATTATGAAGCTTGGTCACAATGATCATCTCAACAAAATCTAGGCCAAGTTTGATATTGGGTCATCCGGGGTCAAAAACTAGGTCACAAGGTCAAATCACAGAAAACCCTTGCATAGTCACTAGAGGTCTCAATTTTGACATTATCTTTATAAAACTTGGTCACATTGATCATCTGAAAAAAATCTGGGTCAAGTTCGATATTGGGTCATCTGGGGTCAATAACTAGGTCAAATCATGGTAAAAACCTTGCATTTAGTGGCTGAAATTTCTTGGATCTTATTCAGAAAATGTAAACTATTAAGTAGGTCACCATAGGAGCTTGCATGTGTAACAGTCTCTGAGTGCATAAAGGGAGGTTATCAGATTAATGAGCACAATTTGTAAACTGTGTAGATTGTCTTTAGAGTAGAATGACAATATATAAGTCCAACAAATCACTCAAAGTGGTTAGCTAGTTTTTCTGTGACGGGATTTGTTGGTGTCTTGTCCGTCCAGCAAGTTTTACATGCATTGCTATGACAGTCATGGATAAGACGTCACAGGAACTTGCATCCATGTTTGCTGTGACAACTGTAGAAAAACTGGGTTTCTATATACTAAGGGTACACTCAGATAATGTGAAACCATGTGCCTATGACGACAGGTAAGCAACCTACTCAACTAGTGCCCCTCTTGTTATTTGTGTGAGGTAGTCAATCCACATCCATTTAATATATTACCGGTTAGTGTACTCAGACAAAATTGTAAACAAGTGCCAAACTTTCAGACTGCTTGTTGTTGTTTTTCAGTCTAAATCAGATTTTGCCAAAAACTGAAGTGTCAGTTAACATTATTTCTTGTCTACTTATTTATATTAAAAGTATTATTTCTCTAGCAGAACTGAATGATGGCTTTACCTGTTGATATAAAAGAGAATATTCGAGCAGTGTTGTTATCCAAGACAGATGGTTCCGGAATCTTGGTCAGCCAGTTTTTCAAGGATTATAAATCATTTGTACAACAGCCTCTTGTGTTAAAAAAGTATGGTTACGATGGACTACAGTCATTTTTCAAAGATATGCCCGATGTTTGCAGGTAAATGTTGTTACATTTTTATGGAACTGTGTCTAGCATTATCTGGGGGTATTCAACATATTCAGTGACCATTACTTGAAACTAAGTTTAAGAGTGTAAGCAGAACTATAAAATATATATGCAACAAAGTTTATGATTGGCTTAATAACAGTTCATGTAGGGTAAACGAAGATTTTTCATGTTATAACTTCTGCAGCTTGTCTGGGTGAGGGCATCAAGGCTCCCGAGGGATTCTGCAGATGTTATATCATGTGTTTGTACGTCAATACTAAATGTATAATAAATGACGTCATGCTAATCGTTTATTGTCCAAAGTGAAGCCCTATACCACAAATATGTAAAAATGGGCGTTATATTTAAACAGCATGTCAATCACCGTGTTTACTTTTTTGTCCCGTTTAAGGCATGGGCAAAAACAGCATATTTTATGGTAGAAAGTATTTTGCAGATTGGAGTATTCAGAGAAGCATATGGCTTACAGATTGTTTGGTATCACAAAACCCAACACCTTTGTCTCCTCATTTGTGAAGAAGGCAGCGGAAGGCCGCGAGGGTCGGGAAGGCCGCGAGGGTCGGGATTGCGATGGTGACAGTACTCGGAGAAGAAAGAAGGGTGATAGAATTGTGCCCTCCATGGACTTACAGGAGAGATGGGAACCAAATGAAAGAGGTCTATACAGTCTGTGTTTCCCAAATAAGAGCAGGCATGGTTTGGACACAAAAGAGGTATGTGGGTTTGCAATCAATACCAAGCTTCATTATCTAATCAGTGAGCTTCATTTTATACCATGTGATTGTACAATAATTTACTGGTATTCCAATATTTGAACTTACAAAATTGTCTGACGGCATTATTGTCAAATCAGGGAACTTGAGGGAATCTGAATAACATTGTAACACTTGATTAAATAGTACAGAGAATTTGAAGTGATTCTAGACCTTCATTTAGCATAATCTAACAGCTGATATCTATATTTATAACTCCGGTTGTATGATTTTATAGGTGAAATTTTAAAAAAATCACAGCTAATGTATAACTAATGAAGACGAAAAGCATAAACCACTTTCTAGCCTTCTTGATGATACCCAAAAACATGAAAACATACTCTATGCATTAATGCGCAAGGGGATTATAGCTGTCTTTTCAACTGCCTTGTCCAATATGCATGAGTTAGGTTCAGACGACTTATACCTATCAAACAGCTTGTCCAAAATGCATGACAATATAATTTGATTTGTACTTTCAGGCTGTAGCTTTAAAGTTCACACAAGTAGGTGAGGTTGTGGATATCAATATTATCACCAGGTAAATTATTTTCTTATTGTGGGAAAATGGTCTGGCCCATAACAGGTGAAAATTAGCATGCATAAAAACAGGGCATTTCTCTGTGTGTGTAAACTTCTCCTTGGATGCCAATTTAAAATCATTGTGTTATTTAAAGTATGGGAGGTGAAATAAACCAAACATATGTCACTATATTATAAAACAAGTTTGTCTACTATAATAATGTTATATTTAAGCAATAGTTCACATCATTGAAGGCCCCATGGCATTATATACAAAGCCCTAGTGGTGTTTATGGATCATGAGAAGCTAATGTTCATATATATCGCGTGGGCTGATTAGTATATGGCACTAATGTCATGAAAATATACCTCTTTCTGTAGAACATCAGACTCAATAATAGGAGATAAAATGACGTTATTTAAAGGTTATACTACACTAGACAGTACACTTGTGCGTACACATAATAATCATTATTCTAATCCAGGTACAAGAAAAGTCAAGTGATAAAAACTTAATTAAATGAGTTCTTTAAATTTTATTAAGCGAGTCTCTGATGAGCTTAATATTTCCCCAACAAGTTTAATATCAGTTTGAGTATGTCAATCATGGTGCTATATTATTGATTATGTCAAGCATGATGGTTCATTATTTTGGCACTTTCAGTGAGTTATTTACATGTTTTCAGAATGACATTTGTACGATATTGTGATGAGAAGGCGGCAAAGAAAGCTATAGAATTGTTTGGGGAAGAGTTAGATCTAAGACGGGCTGAGGAACGTTCTAATAAGTCGGACAGAAAGGGTAGAGGAGATGATAATACACGTCGAGGTGGTGATCCTCAGCGGACTCATAGAGAGGAGACAACGAATTATAACAAAAACAACAATAATGATGAAGAGTGGGATGATGATTACAGTGCACCACAACAGACTGCCCCCGGGGGATACCCTAACATGGTCAGTGTATAGATTATCTCGCCTGTAAGCTCTGCTCTCACCTGTAATATCTGCTCTCCCCTGTAAGCTCTGCTATCCCCTGTAAGCTCTGCTCTCATGTGTAAGCTCTGCTCTCATGTGTAAGCTCTGCTCTCATCTGTAATATCTGTTCTCCCCTGTAAGCTCTGCTCTCACCTGTAATATCTGCTCTCCCCTGTAAGCTCTGCTCTCCCCTGTAAGCTCTGCTCTCATGTGTAAGCTCTCCTCTCACCTGTATGCTCTCCTCTCACCTGTAAGATCTCCTCTCACCTGTAAGCTCTGCTCTCACCTGTAAGCTCTCCTCTCACCTGTATGCTCTCCTCTCACCTGTATGCTCTCCTCTCACCTTTATGCTCTCCTGTAAGCTCTCCTCTCACCTGTATGCTCTGCTCTCACCTGTAAGCTCTGCTCTCACCTGTAAGCTCTGCTCCCACCTGTATGCTCTGCTCCCACATGTAAGCTCTGCTCCCACCTGTAAGCTCTGCTCCCAACTGTAAGCTCTGCTCCAACCTGTAAGATCTCTTCTCACCTGTAAGCTCTCCTCTCACCTGTAAGATCTGCTCTCACTTGTAAGATCTGCTCTCACCTGTAAGATCTGCTCTCACCTCAGCGTAAGATCTGCTCTCACCTGTAAGATCTGCTCTCACCTGTAAGCTCTCCTCTCACCTGTAAGCTCTCCTCTCACCTGTAAGCGCTCCTCTCACCTGTAAGCTCTCCTCTCTCATGTAAGGTCTGCTCTCACCTGAAAGCTCTCCTCTCACCTGTATGATCTGCTCTCACCTGTAAGCTCTCCTCTTACATTTAAGCTCTGCCCATTTCCTTTAGCTATATCGACGCAATTGTTTTTACAGGTTCCCCCCCAAAAAAATTCTATACAACCTACCTACCCACCTTAAAAATCTTGGCTCGCATTACCGGACTCAAACAATTTTTTAAGGACGGCTTCATGCCAAAGATCTCCTACATAAGAATATGATGCCTACACATTCGTTTTGACCGAACTACGACCCTGACTATTATTGATAACATGTATGCATTAGGATCGCTTTAACATCATGGCATGCGTAAAGTTCGCGTAAATTTTGGCTATTATTTTTGTTGAGAAAAAATAAGTGGCTACTAATTTAATATGGCCAGTGTGAGCCCTGCACGGAGTCTAACTGTATTGTCAACTGGTTATTTATATTATAGAAACCTGAAGGAAGTGAGCCAAAAAAGTCACAAGCTAGTGGTGGCTCTAAACTGCAAGTTAACAGAAATGTGAACTCGAGTCAGCCGTCACCACCAACCCAGACACAAGGTGAGCTCTTCTGTTTATTGTACACTTTATAGAGATTTAAAAACGTCTCTCTTGACCGCTTAAATCGTTTATTTTATATTGAAATGTCATCACACAAAGTCATGTTAATTAATATAGCCTGCATATAATTCATTGAGTTGGTGAGACATTATTGATTTTCAAATTTGCAGATCAAAGGCTAAGGTTAATGTGACCTTGAACACAAAATGAGTTTTACATTCATTTCTTATTTCATTGTTTCAGATCATATGGAAGTCTATATTGGAAATTGGCCTTCAGAAGCTGGGGAGGTATTTACTGCTAACATGTTGTTAACTATTGTCTTACTTAATATCCAAATAAATATACACTGTGGGAGTCATTTTATATGCTTTTATTTATCTTACGAAATCCATAAGGGCGTGGCCCCAAGAAGAGGTTATTAGTCCCCTACCGGTTTTTGACCGGAGGGGACTATAGGTTTGCTCTCCGTCCATCCGTCCGTCCGTCAAACAATCTGGATCCGAACATAACTCAAACAATTTCCAAGCTAGGTTTATGAAACTTGGTATGTGGATAGGGGGCAATAAGGGGATTATGCACGTCTAAAATTATTTTGATTCTGACAAAAAATGTGGTTGCTATGGCAACAGAAAGAGTGAAAATATGCCCAAATCTGAATCCTGCCATAACTCAAACAGTTTCCAGGCTAGGTTTATGAAACTTGATATGTGGATAGGGGACAATGAGGGGATTATGCATGTCTAAAAATAGTTTGATTCTGTCAAAAATTGTGGTTTCTATGGGAACAGAAAGAGTGAAAATATGCCCAAATCTGGATCCTGCCATAACTCAAACAGTTTCCAGGCTAGCTTTATGAAACTTAATTTGTGGATAGTGGGCAATAAGGGGATTATGCACGTCTAAAAATATTTTGATTCTGACAAAAATTGTGGTTGCTATGGCAACAGAAACATTGAAAATGGCCTCAAACCGGTAGGGGACTTCTGTATTGCTTGCAATTCTTAATTACTTGTTCACTTTAGTTTTTTGGGGATAGTGCATGATGCAGAAGATGCCCCAGTTCCAGATGCATCCCTGGTTCTTTTAAGTGCCTGATGTAAAGCATCATACACGGGACGTCAGTTTTTAAAGTCTTGTCCAAAAGACTGTTAGTAATTTTCGTTATGTTAGGTGGGAAATATTGAAAAGCATTTCTGTTTTAATCTGGCTGGAGGCGGGATCGAACCCACAACCTTCGGATCAGCAGTCAGTGGCTCTTACCTACTTGTCCACCCTAGTTTGTGGGAGTGAAACAAGATGATGTTTATATATGATTTCATGCATCATTAAGCTTTTCCATACATACTTACCTGTTCAAACAAACTTTGTGAAGACTATTGAAATGTATAGAGTATTAATTATAAGACTACATATTGATCAGGGCTCCTACAATTCCGGAATAATCTGGAGTTCTACAGTTCTGCTGTAGGGATGTGTCCTAAATGGTACCTAAATGGTACCCGAAACAGATTATGCCTTAGTAGGACCCCTGATTGGTACACTAGAAGCAATGTACATAGATTGATTGTCCTGCTAGAAAGGCAACTTTGTAACAAAAAGTTGGTTCACTTGTAAGACTTTGTTATCCATATTATCTGTACTATATTGATGTAGAATCTGATGATTATTACAGTCAGAGTTACAACAATTACTGACACCCTTCCCATACTTGAGATGTAGATTGTTTGCTGACAAAGGGAACAGTAGGAAGAAGTGAGACTTTATTTCTTAGATATACTTTTCTGATATTTAATAAAGAGGATCTTGCATGAGTGCTCATTACATACAAGTTTTATTAAACGAGTGGACAAAATGATATGACACGAGGCTTTGCCGAGTGTCATATTGTTTTTGTCGACAAGTAAGTAATGAGCAATCATGCAAGATTCTATTTATCACATAAACTTAGGCAACGCTCACTATTGGTCAAACGGATGATGTACGCTGCATATGTTTCAGCCGAAATTCTGCGGATAATGAGCGCGACGTCATGGCGATGTTGATATTATCCTAACGTCATTGACGGACCAATGCATGGATTGGCTAACGTCACGTCAAGCTAATTTAAATATTTATTGCCAATCTGGGAGTGCCGAACGATATTTACGGCTCAGCTTTAAGGCACTCCTGGACTGCAGGTTATGTGATAAAATTTAATTATGCTCCCAATCTGTGATTAGGGTGCATATTGCTTTGCATGTCTCAGTCGGTCGGTCGGTCGGTCTGTTGGTAGACCAAATGGTTTCCGTTCAATAACTTGAGAACGCTTGACCCTAGGATCCTCAAACTTTACCTGGACGTTAATCATCAACAGTTAATGACTCCTATTGATTTTGAGGTCAGTAGGTCAAGGTCACTGGGACCTTTACCATTGACTGTAAACATGTTCCTATAACCTATCAAAATATTTAAAATCTAGAATGAAACTAGCACAAGTATTTTCACTGCAAATAATTTAATTGATCTTGATTAATTGTATGTCTTTAATATATTCAGATAATTCTTGCAGCTTTATAAAATAATCAGCTAGTGCATATTTATTGTATATATAGCTGTGTGAATTGTGCATTTGATTTCATTAAACTATGGGCTTGAATTTTACTGGTAAAAGAACTGTAAAATCTTGTAATTTCTATGCAACAAAATTTTGTAGTTTTGGTGAAACAGACCATTTCATGGGGATGTAATTTCAAGCATTTCAGATGTATCGAAAAACGGCATGGTTAAAATTCACACAAATTTTCAGATATCAGTAAAAAATCAAACAGGTATAATAAATGTTTTATAACATGTTACATGCTGGTAAACTACCCAAAAATCCAGTCTTACACCTGTCTGAACTTGAAAGCAAGTATAGCAGCCACTTTAAACTTGGCATATTTATTGGTTACAGTTATTCATTTGGAATTTATTCGTGGTTGAGGTCGCCCAAGAAAACCACAAAATGAAATCCCAACGAATATTAATGATTATACAGTATGTACTATGAATCCTGATAGATCTATTTATTGATGTATTTAAGGTACGCCTTTGTTGATTGTGATTGTCTGCAAAATGCCCAAGTTCTTATCAATAATTTGGACAAAACAATGTTTCAAAACAGATGCTTACAAGTACGTTTCGGAAAGAAAGCTGCCGCAAAGGGTATGTATAGGTGGTATAGTCCAGTCAGGATAAAAATCCAGTGACGCAGCAGTCGAGTCCACTATTACGGTGTAAAATCAATTATAAAAGCTTATACTGTACAAACAACTATAATGTCAATGCTAAACTAACATACTAAACTTCGCTCTACCTGTTTAGACAATGGTTGTGATTTTTTGCGTACACATAAACTGCAACGTCAGTGTCACAATATCCTAACTGGACTATATATGTATAGTATACATTGTATACACTACTATAGTAATCCCCGGGTCATAACCAGACAATAATAATAGTACTGGTAGTAATATTTCAACCCTTGTTTTCACCGTAGTAGGAACCACTACATGCTGAAAATTTAGTAGCACTTAGCTTTCAAATGGGAAAAGAGCAGTTGTCCTGTTTAATGGTACCGCCGAGTGACCGGTTTTCATTACGGTTAGAAGTAAGGATACAACGAGTGAAAATGATCAATTGTAAATCAATTTGATGTGTTAAAGTTACAAGAAGGATAAAAAATTATAGGTGTTGGAGTCAGCATAATTAACATTCCATTTTAATTGATACAAAAAACGTATAGAATACCAGGGTTCCCACGGTCAGGGAAATGTCAGGGAAAAACATAATTTTTTCAAGGTCAGGGAAAAGTCAGGGAATTTTGGAATTAGTCAGGGAAATCCAGAAATTTACCAAAAGTCAGGGAATTTTTCACTGAAGCTGTCGATAAGTGTCCTTTCCTATGCTCGCTCGGAATCATTCTACATTATAATAACTTTATGTCAATCAACAGCCTTAAAATCTGCTACCTTAAACTTTCTTGTTCCATATAAACTTATAAAGCAAATTTACCCTCTTTTCTCTATTTTATTGCCTATTTTGCTTCAACAAAAAGATGCTGTGTCGCCCGATTGCTCTAAATCAGGGAAAAGTCCGGGAATTTTGTCTTGGAAAGTTTGTGTGAACCCTGAATACGTCCTCATCAATTGATGTCACTGTCTCTAAACAAAATTGTCCGTATACCGGATGTTGTTGTAACGAGACTTGACTGTATGTGGATAGGGGATAATGAGAAGATCATGCATGTCTAAATAATTTTGATTCTGACGAAAATTGTGGTTACTATGGATACGGAAATAGTGAAAATACTTAACAATTTGGATCCTTCCATAACTCAAACAATTCTCAAGCAACATTTATAAAACTTGGTATTTGGGTATTATTATGCATGCCTAAATATGTTTTGATTCTGACAAAAATTGTTAATGTCATGTATATACAGAAAAAGTTAAATTACTTCTCTATAACTGGATCCAGGTTTAATTCAAACATTATCAATGCTAGGTTATGGTAAATGGTATATGGATATATATCAATAGTGGAATGACAAATATTAGTTATAGTATACTGTCTTCTTGTAGATTCGGGGCTCCTATATTACTCTTTGTATGTAGGGGAGTTTTGTATTGCTTGCAATTCTTCAGTGACTTGTTTATCTTCAGAGTGATTCGCTTTTTCATGTCTGGGAGTGCAGGGAGTGACTTGGACTCTTAAATGAATTTATCTAGAATTTTGACAGAAATTGTCATGCTAATTAATTTGATTTCATATAGCAGGCCTGGTATTTTTCAGGCCTATGTCTGATTTCAGGTTTGTGAATCCTGGATTTGCCTTCTTGCTTCATATTGAAAAATTGAGGGTCAGTCTTTGAAACGTGGATTTCAGACTTGATGATGATTGTTCATTACCAGGCCTGATATAAGCACCATTATATTTTATTGAAGGTAATGATCATGGTGTAGAAAACAAGTTGAACAGAACAGATACAGAGCATGATTCAGCCAGCTTACATCCTAGAAATCCTGGCATACAACATAGCTTGGCAAGTCCTGCCATAAAACATGTACAACATGGTTTGGCAAGTCCCTCTATTAAACATGTACAAAAGAGTAGACCTAAAGTTGAGGAGAGAATGCCTAAGCTTGAAAGTATTGATGGACGGATGGATATGCCTCCATTAGAAGATATAAACAGAAGACCTGGCGGTATGCCTGAATTGGAAAATTCATACAGAAGATCCGGCGGTATGCCTGCATTGGAAAGTTTTCACAGAGGACCTGGGGGTATGCCTGCATTGGAAAGTTTTCACAGAGGACCTGGCGGTATGCCTACATTGGAGAATATTACTCCCTCTGTAAATGCGAGCCACATCAATGGTGAGGTTCCATCTGGTCAGTTGAACGTGGGAAACTTTCCTTATGGCACTGGAGAGGTATGTTGTCTGATCAAATCTTAATGCTTGCCATTCATCCCTCATTACATGCCTTTTTATGCCCCCACCAAATAAGCTGGGGGCGGTAGATTTGCCCTTGTCTGTTTTTCCGTACATCCTCAAATATCATTGTGGGCTGCAGGACAATTCTTTAGGTTCCATTCATTCTTCGGATTTTGTGGGGTGCAAATATGCTTGAAAAAGAAAAACAACCCACAACATCAGTTTAGTAAGAACGTCCATCCGTCCCAAAATCTTGTGTTGTCCATAACTTGAAAAGTCATTGTGCTACAATAATGAAACTTCATAGGAATATTAGTCAGCATGAGTTGTTGTGTACCTATATATTTGGATTCAACCAGTAATAGCAGAATTGTGGCACTTGTGTTCTCATAAACTGTTAAACCTGGCATTTATGAAGACTACCTCTACAAACCATTTCCCGATGTTAGCACTATACCAGTATTTTCCTCTCATACAGGGCTTGGACCCTATCCCCAAATAAATTCCTGGATTGATCAATTTTTTCTCAAAGTCAGACTCTGATTTGAGCGAAATCTCAATTTAAGCGAATATTTCTACTGGAGTTTATTTGGGAGATCTGAGCCTGGGTCACAATGTTGGTCTCAGTAAAATACATATAACTGGGTCATCTGCGGGGAAAATAGGATTAATCATAGAAAATACTGTAAGTAAGTAAGTAACGTCTTTATTTAACGAGGCTGACACATTCGGTTTCCCGATCTTCCATGTGGGCCTCAACATTTGCAAATAGCATAAGAATATACAGTAAAATATGAAATAACATAAGAATATACAGTAAGACATACAAGACATATATACACAAACATCATAGTAATAAAGATCAGATGTGTTTAAGAAAGTAATTTTAGATCATTAATGGTTTTATCATGATATAATATTCAGTTCTTGACAAAACAATATGTAAAAGAAACAATATATAATGATACATCATGCACAAGAGATTTCATATAATACATAATTTATCATTGTAGAGTAAGAGTAAGGGATAGTTAAAAGATAGTAGTAAACTATCTATAATATCATAGTTATTTTCAGGAGTAACTCCTTTTAAATTCTTGATTGACTGTTATTTTAATTTGGAGAATTGCCATTTGATGTAAGCAGATTGAAATTTACTTTGACTTTCTGCATTTCGAATATGTATTGGTATGTCATTCCATATTTTTGGACCAGAGTAAGCAAAAGATTTTCTGAAGAGTTCTGTTTTAGGTTTTGGTATAATAAGCTTTGCATCTTGTACAGATCTAAGGTTTAGGTTATGTCTATCACTTAATGTTTGGAATTTATTTGTCATATACACTGGAAAGGTTGGTTCATTTATAGATTTATACATGAGTATTGCTTTTTTGTACTTAATACGTTGGTCAAAGGACATCCAATTGAGTTCTTTAAATAATTCATTTGAGGGTGTGTCAAAACTTTTGTCTAAGATTATTCTAGCAGCTCTTTTTAGCTCACCTGTCACAAAATGACAGAGTGAGCTTTTGTGATCACTCTTCGTCCGTCGTCCGTCCGTCCGTCGTCCGTCCGTCCGTCCGTCAACAATTGGCTTGTGTAGACACTGGAGGTCACAATTTTAGCCTAATCTTTATGAAACTTGGTCACAATGATCATCTCTACAAAATCTAGGCCAAGTTCGATATTAGGTCACCCGGGGTCAAAAACTAGGTCACTAGGTCAAATCATAGAAAAACCTTGTGTAGTCACTAGAGTTCACAATTTTGACTTAATCTTTATGAAACTTGGTCACAATGATCATCTCAACAAAATCTAGATCAAGTTCGATATTGGGTCATCTGGGGTCAAAAACTAGGTCACTAGGTCAAATTATAGAAAAACCTTGTGTAGTCACTAGAGGTCACAATTTTGACTTAATCTTTATGAAACTTGGTCACAATGATCACCTCGACAAAATCTAGGTCAGGTTCGATATTGGGTCATCCGGGGTCAAAAACTAGGTCACAAGGTCAAATCATAGAAAAACCTTGTGTAGTCACTAGAGGTCACAATTTTGGTCTAATCTTTATGAAACTTGGTCACAATGATCATCTCAACAAAATCTAGGTCAAGAATGATATTGGGTCATCTGGGGTCAAAAACAAGGTCACTAGGTCAAATCATAGAAAAACCTTGTGTAGTCACTAGAGGTCACAATTTTGGTCTAATCTTTATGAAACTTGGTCCCAATGATCATCTCAATAAAATCCAGGTCAAGTTCAATATTGGGTCATCTGGGGTCAAAAACTAGGTCACTAGGTCAAATCATAGAAAAACCTTGTGGAGTTACTAGAGGTCACAATTATGACTCAATCTTTATGAAACTTGGTCACAATGGTCATCTCAACAAAATCTAGGTCAAGTTCGATATTGGGTCATCTGGGGTCAAAAACTAGGTGACTAGGTCAAATCATAGAAAAACCATGTGTAGTCACTAGAGGTCACAATATTGGCCTAATCTGTATGAAACTTGGTCACAATGATCATCTTAACAATATCTAGGTCAAGTTCGGTATTTGGTCATCTTGGGTCAAAAACAAGGTCACATGGTTAAATCATAGAAAAACCTTGTGTAGTCACTAGTGGTCACAATGTCGACCTTATCTTTATGAAACTTGGTCACAATGATCATTTCAACAAAATCTTGGCCAAGTTTGATATTGGTTTATCTGGGGTCAAAAACTAGGTCATTAGGTCAAATCATATAAAAACCTTGTGTAGTCACTAGAGGTCACAATATTGGCCTTATCTGTATGAAACTTGGTCACAATGATCATCTCTACAAAATCTAGGTCAAGTTCGACAGGTGAGCGACCTAGGGCCCTTTGGGCCCTCTTGTTTGAAATTTGATGACATCAGAAAGTAGCTCGTTGCTGCAGTTTCCCCAAATAGTACAGCAATAATCCAAGTGTGGCAGTATGTATGCATTAAAGAAAAGTTTCCTAGAGTGAAGATTAAGATACTGTTTAATTCTAAGAAGCAAGTAAAGTTGTGAATTACATTTTTTGATAGTTGATTGAACATGTGTTTTCCATTTAAGATTGTTGTCTACTGTGAAGCCATTGCTCATTTGGATCAGGAACTAAGTCACCCTGTCACAGTGTAAACACAGCCTTTTGGTGGCACCATGTCAGCGTAAATGATGATTGAATCATTGATTAACCTTGTGTTACATATTCTCTTATATTTATATTCAGAGAGAATTGATGGATTTATTCTATCCATTTGGTGCTCGGTCGATTCAAATCATGAACTCTGAGATGACAAACAGGAGGTAAGAATGTAATGTTTGACTCTTCAATCTTCCTTAAGTATCTGATGATGGTGTTGTGTATCTCCCGCTAACTTAGGATAGGAAGACATATTTTTATAGGCCCTCATGGATAAAAGTTTTCAGTCTAAATACCGAAAACTAAATACTGATTTCAGTATTTTGAGCTATAATTGCACTGTGTAATTTAATAAATACATTTGTATATGAAAAACATCTAGTTTAGCAAGTTGACGAGCAGTTCTCAGTATTTTAAAAAATATTTACCCATGCGCCCGTTGAAAATGGGGCATATTATGTAAACACCCTTGCTGGGTAGGTGGATGTGCAGGCTGGTGGCGGCTTGGAGTAAGTTCAGGGGTTTTCCTGGCTCTTTTGGAAAAGGACCAAGGCATGAATGGGGAATTTTGTAACAACTTGAAGCTCAAGTCTAGGTCATTATTTTTGTATTCCAAGCAATATTTTGGCCTATTAAGAAATCTTGAGCCAATTGCTCAATTTGTAGTCAACATTGACAGCCCTATTGTTTATCATTTAGCAAGCATAATAAAATAACAATTATATATTACATTGGTATATTTCAGTACTTACGCATTTGTGAATTTTGCGCATTGTCAGGAGGCTGTGACTGCCATGCAGGAGTTGGATCAATCACTGTTCAAAAATCGTAAACTTGTAGTAACGTTATCCAACACCTACTTACCGCAACAGGAGCCAACAGGTGACACCAGTAGACTTCAACATCCAGGTATAACCTTATCTCTAACATCATCACAGCCTATCTCAGTCTGTCACTACACCAAATAACATCATCCATCACAGCCTATCTCAGTCCGTAAGACCACATGACATCACAGCCTATCTCAGTCTGTCATTAGACCACATGACATCACAGCCTATCTCAGTCTGTCGCCAGACCACATGACATCACAGCCTATCTCAGTCCGTCACCAGACCACATGACATCACAGCCTATCTCAGTCCGTCACCAGACCACGTGACATCACAGCCTATCTCAGTCCGTCACCAGACCACATGACATCACAGCCTATCTCAGTCCGTCACCAGACTACGTGACATCACAGCCTATCTCAGTCCGTCACAAGACCACATGACATCACAGCCTATCTCAGTCTGTCATTAGACCACATGACATCACAGCCTTTCTCAGTCTGTCACCAGACCACATGACATCACAGCCTATCTCAGTCCGTCACCAGACCACATGACATCACAGCCTATCTCAGTCTGTCATTAGACCACATGACATCACAGCCTATCTCAGTCTGTCATTAGACCAATTATCACTGCCTATCTCAGTCAGTCATTAGACCAAATGATTTATGAAACTGTTGGGTCTAGGATACTATTGTTTATAAATGACTTATATATAACTCCAATTAACCAAAAATGTAAAGTTATTCTAACTGGCTGCCATTAGGGGAGGGGGTACATATGTTTTACAAACATCTTTTGTTGTGGTTGTAAGCCAATAGACTTATGAGTGACATATTGGTTTCATTTCATCAACTGTAAAACCTAACAACTACCTCAATAATAAGACTCTGAGCCCTGGAAATTTCAGTAACGTTTTTCAGTGTTGACCTTGTAACTAGAAATGAATTGGTTAGTAACTCGGAGACAGTCCCGTGTGTTACATTGATATACAACGGCCACATTAAATTTTAAGAACCAAGCATTTGATTCAGAAAGAGCTAGGGTATTGATCCTGAATTCCTTGTATCACACAACAGTCTCTTTCCTCAGATTCAGAGGTAATTGGTCAATCTGGCGGGGGGAAAATAACAGAATGATCATGCACTCTAACTCAAACAACATCAATAATAAGACCACCTCAAAATTGAGGCCACTATTTTCCATCCATTTTGAAATTCATTGATTTGCTTTTTCTTCAATCTCAATATTACAACCAAAGAATTAAACTGTTGCCAGGGTGGTCTTTTTATTAAGGTTTTACTGTACATGTGAAATAACTAGAAATAACCTGTTAGTTTCAGATACGACTCTGTCCCAGATATCACCTATATCTAGAAGTGGACCACCCAGTATGGATACAGTGTTCGACAGAAGTCTGCAGCCAAATCGTGACAATTTCAATTTCCAGCGTCTTACTGGCACATTATATGACTACTCTAAAATAGCTACAAGACTTCGTGCTAATGAGCACTATCAGTTTATCGAGGGGATGACAGTTAAAGTTATGATTACCCATGTTGAGAACCAAAAGTTTTTCTGGGGGCAAGTTTTAATGGATGTGAGTATTAGCCCATATATCGCTGGATTAGAATTAGAAGGTTGTAAGTACAAAATCAATATTTTTGAGAAAACAAGAAAAAACTGTCTCAAACTACTCTTTACTTATGGAGAAACAAGTTTTTAAACTTCAGTTTGGTCAACATGACCACTTCCGATTTTCATGAAAATTGGCTCATAAGAAGCGCCTTGAGATGCATATTTCAAATATGCATGAGTCTTATAAGGTTGTAAGTAGTATTTACGACCTTCTCATTCTAAGCCAGCGATATGATGTCATTAAGTTCAGTTGCTTGTAATTCTAAATATTCTGATTAAGAGACAAGCTTTCTATATAGAAGTTTGTTACTCAGTATAGCACAGAGAATTTGACCTGGTCCTGACCTATATGCATGAATACATTACAAGGTTCTTCTTGCATTGAATATATAAATTTCCGCGTGCAAATTGTGCAATATCGGTTCTTTAGATTTATGTTGGTATTACACATTGAGCGTCTTTGTGATACTTCCCGCTTATGAAAACTTACAACCGGAATTTTAGATACTAAGTATCGAAATCAAATACTAGTATACCAGCTGTTAAATTATGCTAATAGAAAATCGAGAGTCGTGTTTAATTCTCTGTACTATAGACACAAGTAGTGATTATTTTAGAACAAAATAAGATGATGCTCACTTTATAAATGGATTCGATTTCGTTTAAACACATTTGTCTTAAATGAGATAGAACTGTGCATGCACTAATAAGTGTGCTGTGGATGCCGATGTGAAAGAATATGTGAAATTCTGAAAATCATAATGATTTTGTAGAAAGAATGGTGATATGTTCCATATATACATGATTTCAGTACATGACGTACAGTCAACTCTCGTTATCTCGAATTTCACGGGACCGTGGAAATTACTTCGACATAACGAAAATTCGAGATAGAAGTTGCAAGTTTTCTAGTTTTTAGTTTTTTCTAGTCATTTTATGCCGCCATATTGTTACGGTCGTAAGAACGACATATTCGTAAGAATTGCTTGTTTTGATATTTATGTACATGTATTCTTCCTCGAGGAAATGCATTTTATTTTAATAATATTTTTTACAAACAATTGTTAACATGACATGTTTATTGATGTTAGTACGTAACTCAAAGCTTTATGACATGTTTGCGCAAATTGTTGCAAACAAATATTTGTTCAACAATGGAAGGCGCGAAAATTACAGGTAAATCGAAGATTTCGGACTGGTGAAGTGTGAAAAAGATTTGATACTAGTCGAATACGATCAGACTTCGACCCGACTTCGAGATGAACAATAGATTTAAAGTGCAAATTGGTTAATCGGGACCAAAAAATAATTCGACATAACGAAAAATTCGAGCGGAATTCGAGCCGAAACTTCGAGATGGGTCTCGAGATTTCATATAGACAAAGAAGGAGAAAAAATCGGGACTTGAAAAAAACTTCGACATAATGGAAAATTCGATATAAGCGAGTTCGAGATAACGAGAGTTGACTGTATATACACATGATTTCAGTCTGAGAATGGTGATATGACGTATATATACATGATTTCAGTCTGAGAATGGTGATATGACGTATATATACATGATTTCAGTCTGAGAATGGAGCTAACATGGACTTACAAACCTTACAGCAGTTATCTGAGGAGTTACAGGTAGTACCTAAGGTCACTACAACCGATGGTCTGGGAAGATGTATGGCCAAATATGAAAATGAATGGTTTAGGTAGGCACTGATTCTTGTCATAAATTTTACAACTTTGGCCAAAACTTCTATACCATACAGTATCACATACTTGTAATGAAATAATGAAATTAATGAATTATCCAACACAGATTTTTAGGATAGTCAAATATGCTGTTGAAATGGAGAGACAATGTTTGCAACTTCTGTAGACCATCCTTGTAAGCTGGAAACATTTCTCATATGCTGATATATACACAAACCATTTCAGAGCATGGGCTACGTGCGACACACAGAAGAACGGACAAGTCTATGGTGATCTGATATTTATAGATTATGGTAATAGATCGTTTGTACCAAAGTCACAGACATTCAAAACCAAATCAACAGTGTGGCATCTTCCACCCATGGCTAAACCATTCAAGTTAACAGGTAAGTGTATGATCATGTATCAATGTGACTCATGTTTGGGACAAGACGACTCATGTTTGTGACAAGACAATGTATCCCTTTGTTACATTTTCTATTGTCACATTTACAGATGCAAATTTGTTGAGAATGAAATAAGTTCATAATAATGCCTCCCTTTATAGAGGGTGGATTGATTTACATGTGTCAGTCAATGTTTGTAGGTCATTAACACTGGGGTTCCCACAATTCCAGAATAATCCGGAAATCCAGATGTGCTGCATTAGAAAGAATGCACTTTTCTACAGAAAATTAAAGTTATTTGATGAAAAAAATCCAAGTTTTGACAATTTTATGGTCATTTGAAATTTCAATAGCAGAATTTTAGCAATTGAGCAATGTTTGCACTAAAATTGAGTGTAGGGGTGTGAGCTAATGGCACGTGAAAGATACTTATTTTCAGGATTGGTCATTATGCCTCAGTAGGACCCCCCCCCCCCCCTGATTACAGAGAGCATTTGGTCCTAGTACTCCTGTATTGTGAAACTTGATTTGTAGGTTGTTTGTTATCCATTTATTAATCATAGTGCAGGCCTAGACACTAACTATTTTGGCCACTGGTCCGACAGGGCAAAAGCGCCAAATTTGTAAATAGGACAGTTACTGGTCCTCCAGAATTTTCACTGGTCCTTCAGGATTTTCACTGGTCCGAGACCAGTGTGAGTGTCAAGCCCTGTAGTGACCTTCAATGTGAAATGACTAATTTAGCTGCATGGTTTGGGACATACATATACATGTTTTACAAACATCATTATTTACTTACAGAGTTAAAGTATGGTTTGGAGGAAAATGTGGACAGTGTTGTTGTGCTCGAGATTATGGATCCTGGATGTCCTAGAAATGTAAGTCCTACTATACTAAACACTTTTTGAAAGCGGGGTCAAAAATAAATATAATATTGTTAGTTTCCCCCTTTTTTTGGCCTTAGTAAAATCGATCTGACAATTGGTTTGACAAGCCTTTAAAATCTGTCGGTCCAAAAAGCTGCTGTACGCAATATCGGAAGTTAACATAGTAAACTTGTCATGATTTGAAATTTCCATCTATAATATTCCACTAGATTTACCAAGGAACAATAATTAAGTTGAAAAAATGGTATTTATTAATCTCAACACTTTGTTTCTATCAAGATGGAAAAAATTGACAGCAGTTTCTCGTTCAGTACAAATTTATTAAAAAGACATACTGTATAATTTGATATTTTCGCGTGTCGAAACATTCTCGAATGGGTAATTCCAGGCATTTTGCGTACATTAAAGTTGATGAAAAAGCGATTTAGGGTAGTTGTTATATATTGACAGCAGTTAGGCCGTAATTATTGCTATCTGAAATGTTCGCGAAAATAGGTCATTCGTGAAAAACTCAAACATTTCTATGATGCGAATTTAACCACTTATACAGCATACCCTATAACAACGACAGTGAAGAGATTCATATTCTACCATGCTGTCTTACGGTGAGCTCTTGTTTTATTGGTATCTTTTGTTGCAGAATTTTGTGAGTACAGTAAAGCCTCTGCAGTGGACTAAATGAGCTGAGTATGAAGACTGGACATAATCCCACTCTGATAGAGATACTTTGTTTGTCAGTACAGTCTCCGGATATTAAACAGATTCTCGCATAATTCAATAAATATATACTGGGCGTCACTGAAAAGTTACCGCTTATATATACCTCTGTATTTTGTATACAATTTGACCTATCGGTACAAAAGTTATATAGTGTGTGCATTTGAATATTGTTAAATAGGATAGCTGTGACTACACAGTAAGGTCAAAACATAGTCGTGTTCGGCTTTTAAAACAGTGTTACATGAATTTTAAAATATATGAATCAATAGGGTGATAACTTCATTGACACTGAGGTTCTCATGTAGAATACATCAGATCTTTTAGATTTCGGCTCGTAACACATATTGTGCATGTTCATAATACATTGCATATATGAAAGTCAAAGTTAGTACAGATATGATGTCAACTGTTAAATAATGATAATAGAGTTTGCAAGGATCTGATAAATATCTCGAGACTATATTCAACCTTAAAATGTCAGGTTTAGCCGACATAAAAATAAGAGGAACATTTTGTATGTAGTACCGTAAGACGGCTATATAGATTTATTATGGACTACAAACAATGTCCGTCCACAATGAATTACAATGATTTTTATAAGTACTTTAATTAAACAGTACCCTGGTAATTGTTTTAAAGTTAAGATAATAAGATAATAGCATACTAATACATAGTAATGAATGTTACCTGTATAAAAGCTGCAACGGCTACCCACATCACAACAGGTTAGGTCCCAGTGTCAGGAACAATACTGCGACTCGTATTAGTTTTGTGTAGTTTTTTTTTTGATTTTGTAAAGACGTTTACTGTAACGGTTATAAAACAACTAATAAGTATGTCTTTGCTTACTTGGTTGTTTTATGTCAATTTTGTCATTTTCTGCTAATGTTGGTAAAATGCTATGAATATGTTTAAACTGTTGTTTACCACATTTTGTAGGATTGGTTCCTCTTCTTTAATATTAAATCCAAAATAACCAGGACTGGTATTTAAAAAGCATCTTTAAAGTTAGTGGAAAACGTAAATACTTTGACTTAAGTTAAAATTTGCAATACGCAAAATTTCCGCAAATTGAAGAATAACCTAATTTTCCTTAGTGATTATGTAGCTCTACAGAATGCATCAAGACTATGTAAACATTAACAGAGGTGTCAATATGCCTGATTTATCCGGAATTCCGGATTTATCTATCCTGAAAGAGCTATTATTTCTGACCAAAATAAAAGTTATTTGATGAAAATATCTCAAGAAATAGCAAAGTAATGGTCAGTTCAATCTACTCTGAAGGATTTTATTAATGACAACTGAGTTAAATGTGGAAAAAAGGTGGTTGAAAGCGTCTTGTTTGGCAAAAATAGTCGGCCGCTTCAGGATTTTTAATTTGGCTCTGTTGACACCCCTGCATTTAATAATCTTGGTTGTATTATTTAGCTGATACTCTAAAGGAAATTTTAAGAAAATTCTTAGTTTTCTACTAACTTTAAAGATGCTTTATAAGTACCAGCCCTGATATGCAGAAATTAATTGCTTTGGCTTGTTGTCCTAATCTAGCCTGTTACGACTCAACTATACATGTAAATGTATAATGTTTTGATACATGTAATGATATAACAACTTTGTATGAAGTGTATGTACCTTGATTTCACACATATTTTGGGAACGTAGCCCATGGCGTCGGGATTTGGAATTTTAGCGGCATTTTGGTAAAAATTGGGAAAAGCACATTTATAAAATATATATCCAAACCTGTTTAAGTCAATAGGTATACAATAACTTGTTTTTTTGTTCAATTAGCTGTAATTTAGTGTTTACTTGCTGTTTTTACAGTAAAATGTGTTGATTTTTCTCAGATTTTTTTAAACTCTGAATTGGAATTTTTTGCTTGAAATTTGGAGAGAAAAAGAGATGATTTTAAATTGGGAACATAGCCCATAAACAGCTATAAAAAGCTGCCAAATAAACACACAGAATTGTGCTATGTCTACGACTGGTTTCTTGTCCTAACATTTCAGCCAATCATTGGTGACTTTGTGAAGTGTTTTTATATTGTCCGATGATAATTGTTACATCATCGTAATCCTTGTTATCCATGCAATGTGGAATCTTTCAGTATAAAACATATTTAGTTATCCTTGCAATGTCTTTTAATACAAACATATTTTTGTTATCCATGCAATGTTTTTTAGAAAAGACGTCTTTTGTAATCCATGCGATTTTTATGGGGCACCCCACCCCCAATCTTTGATATGGGATGTATAGCTTTGCACATGTCAGTGGGTAGACCAAACTTTAAAAAGCTCTATAGAGCGCTTGGCCCTGCTTGGTTGTAAGATCCTAAAACTTAACATGGGGTTGCTTAACATCAGATGACCCTGTTGAGGTCAGTTGGTCCAGGACTGTTCGCTATAAGTGAATATACCAAAACAGTTTGTGATCAATAACTCGAGAACAGGTGGGCTCAACATCTCCGTACTTTGTAAGAGTGGTGACCATCAGTAGTTGACCCTTCAACGTGACTGACTATTAGTATAAAGATGCCATGGGGGCATACATGTTGTCAAAATCTCTTATTTTATGTTTTTATGACAAATATATGTTGATTATACCAGTTATCTATTTCTTTTCGCTATCTATTGTTGACAAACCTCATTCATTCTTGGTAAAACCTGATTTTTCAAAGAGTTAGTACCGGTACTCTTGCAATTTGGTCATATTTTTATGGTCAAGTGTTTACATTGAGTACCATACTCATGAACATTTATGAATAAGTGAGGTGTTTCCTGATAATATGAAACATATTAATTAATATGTTAAATCTTTTAACATAAACTGTTTTATGCTTTTCAATATTTTAGAATTTTGATTATTTGTTTTTCTTTAAATGTGTTTTTCCTTACATGAGTCATGTAATGTGTTTGTTAAATATATTGAATGTACAGTGAAGCTCTGTTAATACGATAAGACAAAGAGGTGGTTTATATATAGCTATTTTGTCTTATTAGCTGACCTGGTTTGAAATTACAGACCTTGGATCTTGACAATTGCAAATGCCTGCATGATATTGAAATGATGGATGGGTTTATTGGTAGAGCTTCATTGTATTAACTTTGCCAGCAGCGTGTTAAGCTCACAAAGTGACTAGGTGAGATTTTGTGATCACTTTATGTCCGTCCACAACTGATTGTGTAAATACTACAGGTCACAATTTTGGCCTAATCTTGATGAAACTAGGGAACGTTTGCCATTGGATCACTGGGTCAAATCATAGAGAATCCCGTTACATGCAATAGTGCAAAGAGTATGTGATTATGTTATATTGACACTAAATATTATTTTTTGCTTATTTCCCGTTTGTCATACGTCTGTGACAAAGGGGTAAGCAGAGGTATATTGATAACAGGTCACTCTGTGGAAGTTCTGATTTTGTCAAAAACCCTTCTATTTTCCGCCTGATCTTCATTTACATTGAGAAAACCAAGTACTGCTAGGCCGACTGCATTAGAGCATTTATCAGGGATTGACAAAAAGATCCATCATGCCCTACAGTTAACATTTTATACATGATTACATAATAGGGACTTGATTCTCGGGTGAGTGATATACGGCCGTAATGGTCCTCTTGTTCTAGGTTAATGTTACTCCATGTATTTTTATCTTAAATTTTCTCTTTCCAATAATAAACTTGTTGTTGTTCAATACTGAATTACTGTGGTAGTTTGTTGTTTGATCATGTGAAACCGCAATGCTTCTGATCATTCATCCATTCATTAATCAATACTTTTATTCTAGGGCCCATATTTCCCTGGTTTCACATTAAATTTTCCTGGGTCTTTAATTTCTTGGATCCCACTTTTTCCCAGGTCCACCATTCCCTGTATCCCACATTTCCCAGGTCCCACATTTTCCAAGGTCCAACTCTCCCTGTATCCCACACTTCTTTGGTCCCACATTTTCCCAGGTCCCATATTCCCTGTATCCCACATTTTCCCGGGTTCCACATTTCCCAGGTCCCACATTTCTGTCGTCCCACCCGGACCACATTTCCCATGTCCCACATTTCCTGAGTCCCACATTTCTGGGGTCCCACATTTCCCAGGTCTCATTTATCAAGGGTCCCAGGTCTCATGTTTCTTGGTCTTTAATTTCCTGGGTCCCTTGTTTTTTGGTCCCACATTTCCACGGCCTATATTTGTGGGTCCTACAATTCTCAGATCCTACATTTCCCGGGTCCTACATGGTCTTTGTCCAGTTGGCACTACATTACAATAAATATTATATTACTGTTATTTTTGTGTGAATTGGTTTTATATTTTTGCTTTGCTTTTTTCCACATTTGATAAAAGTTTTGTATGTGTATCATTTGTACAATATAGTAGTAGTTACCATTTTCTTAAATAATTTTAGTGTGTATATACATGTACTATTATACTCATAACAAGTTTTATATATTATCTGTCTATGGGATTATGTATAATTGTAATTCAAGGTTTTTATTCATGTAATTATGTTTTTTGATTTTTTTAATCAGTATTTCATCAGTCCTTTGTAGGGCTGTTGATGAATTTTTTCTTGTCTTCATTTCCTTATTTTTGGGGTCAAAGAGTCTTCCCTAAGATGGCTACCCTCTTTTTATATACCATTCTCTTGTTGTGAAATACTTCTCTTCTTTGCCTATTTCTTTCATTTTCGGGTACCTGTATAGGTACCTGAAGTTGCCTCACGTGTTACAATTTCCTTTTTATTTGCCAGGACTTTCTTGTCATAATCTCCTATATGATCCCAGAGTATGTCCTATGTGGTCAACTTTCCCCAACGGTTGATCTATAACATATTCTGTCTGTACTTTGCTTACATTAATTTTTTTTTATAAATTTAAACATAAAAAGTACAAAATTTATATAAATACCATTTTACAACTACCTTTTTGTGCTAAATGGTTGAGCATCCAGCCAGACCATTGGGTTTTTAAACAACTTCTGACTTTAATCCCCTAAATGTAAAACCTTACCCCAACACTGAGGGAGGGAGGGTATTCACTCTAAAGTTTAGCCAAAATTAATTTTTTTAAAAATGAGTAAAATTATATTCCGTGAAAAAATAATATTTTGTTATGCATTACTCACTTGTCACAAGATTTGGCATTTCTTGAATGTCATTCCTGATGTGTGACAGTGAAGTTATGGTTTTGTGATTGTAGCAAATTGCCTTGTGGAGACACCCCTGTCCTATGGACACATTTCTAGTTTTCCTGTTGCTCTTTCCTAAATAATAAAACAATAAATTAAATGTAAATTTCCAATTCAAGCGATGCTATCTTAAACCATCGTACTCTTCCTTGGCATTCTAGTTTTGGCTTTTATGTCATCTCAGAATGATCACCTGTCTGAGCTAGTTTTTCATTGTGAAATAAGATTTACTGCATCTCCTATAACTAAGTAAAAACTTCTAAGTGAGTGTGATGTCATGTTGAGGGGCATAAAATACTGATGGCAGGATTTATCCAAAATGGTCTTATTGGTTCTTGGACAAGTAAAGTGCATTGTTCTAATTTATTTACATGAAAAAGTGTAATTTGTCACAGTGTTATTCCTCTATAAGGTATTGTACCTGTTAACAGGATTCAGTAGAATCCATCATATGTTTTAACAAGTGCATCTTACTCAATGTTGATCATTCTCTTTTCGTAAAATAACATATTCAAGTCTTTTAATGATATTTATCATTGTTTTTAAAATGCTCCTATAGTAGGACTTTTAAGCCTTCTTCCCTTTTGTGCTACTATTTTAATTAAGAAACAGGTATATGTGTTATTCTGACTGCTCCTAATTAAAACAAGTTTTAAAATTCCTATATAACATAACAAAACATATAGTTTATTGGCATTAAATACAATATAGTACATATAGCCAAACAAACAAAATTAACATAATAAGTGGTAAGTGGTGAAAACATATATACGACAGTTGTTTAAACAAGATTATACGACATAGCAGATTAAAGTAATTGTTTCTAATTTCCTTCTTTGAAAGGAAAAATAAACTTTTTGCGACATTGTTTAATACTTTTTGAGAGTTTGAGGACATAAGCATTTCAAATTTTGTAATAGTGGGCTGGTGGATCTGTAGGTGACTGTTCTGTTATTTCGTAGAAAAATCTAATTCTCTCATTGAGCAAGCTTCTAAGTCGATCAGTTTATTTGTTATATCTGACTTTTGTTGTTCAAATGAGTAAATTTCCAAAAATTTCGGCATAATTTGATATCAGAATCACTTTAATCCAAGTTTAATCCAATTTTTCTTCTCTCTGTCAATTTCATGTCTGCACCACTTATCACGTATATACGTGTAATAAATATCATGTTGTTAATATTAAATTAAGTGAACAGTATAGATACTAGAGGTGTAACGACATGCTCATCTCACGGTACAATATGTACCGATAATTTTCCTTACGGTTAGGTAAAACTTTCCTTACGGTTAGGCAAAATTTTCCTTACGGTTAGGTAAAATTTTCCTTACGGTTAGGTCAAAATTTTCCTTACGGTTAGGCAAAATTTTCCTTACGGTTAGGCAAAATTTTCCTTCCTGTTAAGTATATTTCGGTGCGGCAAGATATTCTCTTTGAGCAGCTTAAAACATCTTCAATTTTTAAGAAAGAAACGGTAGACCTTCTAGACAATGACTTTGTTGCTAGTACTACAGCAAGTAGAGCACACCATAATGTGTTTGTTTATTAACTTTATTGAATTAATTTCAACCATATGAAGCATGTCTTGAGGCAATGACAACGATTAATACATGGTAACCATACAGTCAGTATGCTGCAGCATGTTTTAGTTCAATGTCGAAATGTATTTCGTAAAACAAAATGTCGTACCGAACCGTACTGAAATTTAGTAGCATTGTACCGTGGTATATTCTTACACCACTAATAGATACATGTTTCTTATGTCTGTTACCATTCTAATTGGTGGAAATGTTTTTTCACCATATTCAACATCTGCTCTCTTTTTCTTGATGGAATAAAGTTTCAAGTTTCTTTGATTTCCTATATTAATAAACGTAAAAAGTGTAATGAACGTTCACAGTATAGTTTGAAGAGAAAACAATTTATTTTTAAAGGGAAGTAAAAAGTGTATTTCATACTAAGATATGCATAATCAATAATCTCCCTACACAGTGTTACGGTGTTTCTGCATATTCTAAATTCTAACAAAAACTTATCTTTTGACAAATATATTACAAATGTATATCTGCAATTGGTTTTTAAAGCAAAAAAATGAAGAAAATCATTTTTGCTTAAGTAAGGAGAAACATTCCCTTTGATTTATAAATATAACAGACATTTCATGGTCTGATCACGTAAAGATAATTTAGTTGCTTACAAGTTATTTCTTAAAAAATGTAAGTTCCAATATGATTTTTGGATGAAATGAATTTTGTAGTATGGTGAAGATTAAGTACTTATAGCTACATGCATAACCATAGTAATGTGATTACTGTTGTCATGATGCAGACAACAGTAGACTCTTTTATCTGGAATTCGCTCAAGTTTTCCAGTATCCACATTTTTATTCTTCTTTCTCTTAAATGTGTTTTCACTAGTTCCAGGCCATAGTCTTCCAGACTATTTTCCAATTTTCTTAAGAATTCAAGATAAGGAGAGTCAACAGTGCATGTAATTAGACTATAATTGGTTGGAACTTTGAAATGAAATCCTGTGTTTTGACTAAGTTACAGGCTGTAGTCCTCCCGAATAATTTCCAATGTTCTTAAAAATTCAAGATAACGAGAGACAACTGTGTATTTTTAGACTGTTCATGGTTGGAATCCTGTGAGACAAAACTATGAGACAGACTGATAGATCCATGAACTAGTGGTTTCATTTTACAGGTTTGACTGAAGTTTCCAAAAAACAAATAATTTTGACATTCTAAATGTTGCAGGTATTTTGGCAAATCCTTCTTATTGAACAGCCTAGTTTACATCTACGTAATTATTTGTGTGCTAGCCGTCAGCTATTATAAGAAAAGGAATTCTAGTTGTTCTATTAAGCGCATGTACAAGAAGTACTGAAATAAAACAATCTCATATACTTTATATTTCTTGTTTGTTGTTTGTTCATAATTATATGCATGATTTGATTGATATTTGCAATTTTACCAAACTGTGTCGATTACTCCAGATAATATTTGCAGCAAATCATAACAAGAGGGCCCAAAGGGCCCTAGGTCGCTCACCTGTCGTACTAGTGCATGCACACCCCTATGGTGATCCTACACATTTTCTGAATAAAATTTAAGGAAATTCAGCCTCTATTGCAAGTTTGTGTATGATTTGACCATGTGACCTAGCGTTTGACCCCAGATGACTTAATTAATATCAAACTTAACCTAGATTGTGTTGAGATGATTATTAGGACCAAATTTCATAAAGATTAAGTCGAAATTGTAACCTCTGGTGACTACACAGGGTTTTTCTATGATCTGACCTATAATTTAAACAAAATATTTCCTCCATATAACTGTACAAATACATGCTATAAAGACAGAACAATACCTAAACACTCAAAAAAATAATTATGGTTCCAGTGGGGTTTAAACCCACGACCCTCAGGAAAATGTCAATTGACATTGTGACCTTGTTTTTGACACCAGATGACCCAAAATCGAACTTGGCCTAGATTTTGTTGACAGGATCATTGTGACAAAGTTTCATAAAGATTAAGTTGAAATTGTAACCTCTGGTGACTGACTACACAAGGTTTTTCTATGATTTGACCTTTATTTTAAACAAAATATTTTGGTATTTTTCCTCCATATAACTGTACAAATACATGCTATAAAGACAAAACAATACCTAAACACTTAAAAAAATAAAAAATAAAAATTATGGTTCCAGTGGGGGTTGAACCCACGACCATCAGGAAAATGTACAAATACATGCTATAAAGACAAAACAATACCTAAACACTAAAAAAAAAAATTATGGTTCCAGTGGGGGTTGAACCCACGACCATCAGGAAAATGTACAAATACATGTTATAAAGACAAAACAATACCTAAACACTTAAAAAAAAAAAAAAAAAATTATGGTTCCAGTGGGGGTTGAACCCACGACCATCAGGAAAATGTACAAATAAATGTTTTACAGACAAAACAATACCTAAACACTCAAAAAAAAAAAAAAAAAAAAAAATTATGATTCCAGTGGGGGTTGAACCCACGACCATCAGGAAAATGTACAAATAAATGCTTCACAGACAAAACAATACCTAAACACTCAAAAAAAATAAAAATTATGGTTCCAGTGGGGGTTGAACCCACGACCATCAGGAAAATGTACAAATACATGCTATAAAGACAAAACAATACCTAAACACTTAAAAAAATAAAAATAAAAATTATGGTTCCAGTGGGGTTTGAACCCACGACCCTCAGGAAAATGTCTGCGCTCCCTACAGCGCTTTGATTTCCACTTAACCAGGACAATTCACACCCTGGTTTAAATACTAGAATATTTTGATATTTGACCTTTACAAAACTGCTGTGAACCCTGATACACATTTTCATTGGTTGATGAAAGTTTATTGTATGTATAGAGAGTAGAGAGTTACTGCAGAGAGTTAAGTGACTATAAAGACTACATGTTGAAAGGTTTAAAACAAGGTTTTTTCTATAATTTGACCTAGTGAGCTAGTTTTTGACCTCAGATGACCCAATATCGAACTTGACATAGATTTTGTTGAGATGATCATTGTGACCAAGTTTCATAAAGATTAGGCCAAAATTGTGACCTCTAGAGAGGACACAACCCAATTGTTGACGGACGGACAGACGGACGGACAGACGGACGAAGTGTGATCACAAAAGCTCACTCTGTCACTTTGTGACAGGTGAGCTAAAAACAACACAGCATCATATACAATGTCTGCTTGATATTTCCAGAAAATTTCAAGTGATTTGCTCAAATAATGACACTATACATACAACATACAGGTGAAAACTGAGCGAGGCCAGGTAAAATGACGTTGTCTGCAAAATGTAAATACTTCACAATGTCTTAAACAAGTAATTAAGAATTGCCAGCAATACAGAAGTCCCCTACCGGTTTGAAGCCATTTTCAATGTTTGTGTTGCCAAAGCAACCACAATTTTTATCAGAATCAAAATATTTTTAGATGTGCATAATCCCCTTATCGTCCCCTATCCACTTACCAAGTTTCATAAACCTAGCTTGGAAACAGTTTTTGACTGACGGAGGGCAAACCTATAGTCCCCTCTGATAGGGGACTAATAATCAGTACATTTCAAATATCTAGAAATCAATTGGTGATAACATAACAGACATGTTTTCATGACACCAAATCATCATCACAGTGGAGTGTTTTAGTCAATATCGTATGTGCAGTTTCGCAAACAACAGGCTATATTTTCATTAAATAAACACATCTAGTATTTATTTGAATTTATTCATATATAATGTAATGTTTAACAATAGAATAGGATAATTAACAATTCTAAATCACATAAATTGGAACAAGTAACAAGGCAAAAAATAGACTATACATACATTCAAGTAAAACTTCATATAGTAATGTGTATAAGTGCATAGTGTTGCTATTAAAACTATATAAATCAACTACAATATATATGCTATACTTAGTAATTACTTACCCCCAAATATACTACTCAAATTTTGTTAAGGGTCAGGAAATCAATATTCATGTCCGCGTCGCTTTAACTGAACAAACTGATATTAGAAAGTGTTATGCAAATATTAAAATACCATCTAATCTGCTGATAAATTTCGAAAAAATCATGTGATGCTTTTGGTATGAAATCGCAAAAATCATGTCATGCTTTTGGTATGAAATCTCAAAAATGATGCCATGCTTTTGGTATGAAATCGCAAAAAAATCATGTCATGCTTTTGATACGAAATGACATAATGTTGTTCAAGGTAACTGATAAGCCATATTGCAGGGACCAAAGTGGCAAGAATAACATGGAAATCTTTGTCTTTTCGATTCTCAAATTGTGCGAGACACAAAATGCCCAAAAAGAATCACATACTGTTATCACAGAGGCATGAAGGCAGCACAAACATTTTAGTGAGGTTGAGCTTATCATCACTTAAACATCACATTTTGAAGCTATCTTTATTTGTTTAAAAGATCACATCCTCATACAACAGTGGTTAGTCAAGTTCCCAGACTATATTTTGGACCAAGAATACTCTGGCAAACGAGAATGACAATATAGCAGATGTAATATTATGATTTATGAAAAATCCATTGGCTGATCACATTCAATTTGTATAATTTGTTGACCCTTACCAAATGTTGAGTAGTGTAATAATATGATGTTTGAAAGATTCCTGTGATTATAGTATTACAGTGTATTATACAAATAGTAAATGTAAAACATATAACTGTGTCATAAGGCAAGTTTTTCCAGAGGCCAATATCACAATCATATGTTATATATATAAATAGTATACTTGGACATAGTTCCCACAGAAGCTGTCTGCAGAGAAGACTAGCTCTTGCATGGAGGTGGTGGGTTGGCAGAACAAATCATTCTTGGTGATTTAAAAGGGAGTGTGGTTGTGGGGGTACATCTCGCTGGCTTAGAATTAGAAGGTCGTAAGTACTACTTACGACCTTATAAGACTCGTGCATATTTGAAATCTGCATCTCAAGGCGCTTCTTATGAGCCTATTTTCATGAAAATTGGAAGAGGTCATGTTGACCAAGCTGAAGTTTAAAAAGCTTGTTTTTCCGTAAGTAATGAGTAGATTTCAGACAGTTATTTCTCAAAAATAATGGTTTTGTGCTTACCACCTTCTAATTCTAAGCCAGCGATATATTCTCTGACTTGTGTACTATGAGAATGGTTACCAGGTTACTGATTGATAGGGTGACATGGACGGGATTGTTCTCCTTCCCACCACCTTATCACACATATACATGTAAGGCAGCAATTATACAGTCATGGGAATATGTTTTCAAAGCAATATTTAATGTACGTAGGAATGTCATAGTTTAAAATATGAAAGACTTAAAGAAAAGAAATGGGACACATAGTGAAACACCTACCCCTTTCATTGAAATACACCTACCTAACTATGGTGTATACATTTCACGGATCTATGTTCTTTTCACGGATCAAAGGTGTATATATTTCACCGACATAATTATGGTGAATATATGCATTTCAAAGATCTATGATGTAAACATTTCATGGATCTATGGTGGATACTTTTTACGGATCTATGGTGTATATTTTCACAAATCTATGCATGGTATACACATTTCATGGATCTATGGTGTATATATTTAACGGATCTACATATGGTGTATACATATATTTAATGATCTATGGTGTACAAATATATTTCATGGATCTATAGTGTATACATATATTTCATGGATCTATGGGGTATACATATACATTTCATGGATCTATTGTGTACATAGATCTGTGAAATGTATACATACACCATAGATTCCTGAAATGCATACATACACCATAGATCCCTGAAATGTATAAATACACCATAGATTCCTAAAATGTATATATATACACCATAGATCCATGAAATGTATATATATACACCATAGATCCATGAAGTGTATATATACACCATAGATCCATGAAATGTATATATATACACCATAGATCCATGAAATGTATATATATACACCAAAGATCCCTGAAATGTATAATATATACACCATAGATCCATGAAATGTATATATATACACCATAGATCCATGAAATGAATATATACACCATAGATCCATGAAATGTATATATATACACCATAGATCCATGAAATGTATATATATACACCATAGATCCCTGAAATGTATACATACACCATAGATTCCTGAAATGTATACATACACCATAGATCCCTGAAATGTATATATACACCTTAGATCCATGAAATGTATATATACACACCATAGATCCATGAAATGTATATATATACACCATAGATCCATGAAATGTATATATATACACCATAGATCCATGAAATGTATATATATACACCATAGATTCCTGAAATGTATATATACACCATAGATTCCTGAAATGTATACATACACCATAGATCCCTGAAATGTATATATACACCATAGATCCATGAAATGTATATATATACACCATAGATTCCTGAAATGTATATATATACACCATAGATCCATGAAATGTATATATATACACCATAGATCTATGAAATGTATATATATACACCATAGATTCCTGAAATGTATATATACACCATAGATTCCTGAAATGTATACATACACCATAGATCCCTGAAATGTATATATACACCATAGATTCCTGAAATGTATACATACACCATAGATTCCTGAAATGTATGCATACAGGTTAAATAAACCAGCCTTATTATAAATTTACCCAAGAACAGTAGGGTATGACATCATATCTGTAAGTTATCACCAATATTATCAATACTTCCAGCACATTCTTGCACAAGAATGTAAAATATACATGTAGCAAAACATTGAAATACAATATAGAGGTCGTTTGCAGTACAACAAATGGGATAAATTATAAACATTATAAAATCTAATCATCCAATGCTAGTCGAAGTTCGCAGGGCACCATGATTATAGACCAGAGAATTTGACACGATCCTCAACCTTCTTTTAGCATAATTTAACAGCTGATATATTGTCTATATTTTTATTATATACCTATCCGTGTATTGCCGGAAATACAGGCCAATTTGCATAGTGGAATACAACACGTCAGGTTACATTTTCCGTATCATGCATGTCTGAATCTGTATCATGCATGTCAGACGTTTTTCACGCCGTAAATATACCGGAAGTGATGACGTCATGTATAAACATTTAACGCATTTTCTCGCGTACAAACGCTTATTTTAACTTTGTAGGTATATAATAAATGGAATACCACTGCAGTGTGTTGATACAATGGCCCTGTTACCCCCTCCTTGCTTTTATAATGTGTGTCATAATGTGTGTCATAATGTGTGTCATTATACAAGCAACTCTGGGTAATACGGCCTAATGTATCAACACACTGCAGTGATATTCCGTATATATTCCCAGTTGTATGTTTTTATAAGCAGGAGTATCACGAAGACGCTAGATGTGTAATACAAACACAAATCTAAAGGACCGATATTTCATGATTTGCTTGCGGAAATCTAATATATATTCAACGCCAGAACCTGATAATATATTCATGCATAGAGTTTAGGATCACATCAAATTCTCCGAGCTAACATCATACCAACTCCCATTCCAAGTTTCATAATTTTTCATCAATTACTAAGAAAGTTTAGTTAAGTAAAGTTGGATCATGCATTTCATTTACGTGGAGGTTCAGTAAATACGAGAATTCCTCATTTTATACAATTTGTTTTACTGCAAACAACTTATACACAGGACACCATAACAATCATACAGGATAAATCCATGAACATAAAGTGATAAGAGAGATTCAGAAATGTTTTACTTTGTCACTTTGACCCAGGCTGTTTAAACCTCATAGTGTAATGGCATAAATAAATATAATTGTTTCAAATCACCTTGAAGTATCTTGAATACAGTTGGCCAGCATATTAAATATTATAATAAATGCCATTAAGATGGTTTAAAATAACAATAAAGTCATCAGAAAAACGAGAACAAAATACTATCACTGAATGTGATGAGTACCCCCAGATAGTCTGCCTGTTATACTCCAATCTATTATCTGACCAACTGTCAGTAATATTGGTCATGCAACAAAGTTGTTGGCGCAATTTTTTCGGCCTCCTTGATGATCACCACTTCTTCATCTAGGTCTCTGAACAGGCTTAAGAAATTTTATCACAAAATACATACAGAGTTTTGAAATTCCCATCATCCGGTCATTACTATACAAAGATAACATTAGTAGTTTCTGAGATTCAAAATTTTAAAACAGAAAAAGAACAGGGAATGAAATGATAAATGTTGCATATGATTATGTACTAACTTGAGAACAGAAACTTGTATGATGTAAATGAATAAATATGGAATGTTCTACAAGTCTTAACCCCAGACAAATCTTGCGTAAGACAGTAATCCAAACTACAGACACACAGACAGGCACAGAGACGCAGACACAGACATAAGTAGACACAGAGACAAAGATGCAGAGACAGATAGATGCAGAGACGCAGACAGACGTAGACACACGGATCGATAATGTACGAATATGTTATCACTAGTTGTTCACTATAAGCTGCACGCATGGAAAAGATCTCCATAACATCCTGATACAGAAATGTTTCACCAATGAATCTATGAAAATACTTCTCTAACATTGCCATCCAATTAGAGAGCAATCAAAGATGAATAGCTAGATTATCATTTTAATTGTTTTTATAATCCAGGAATTGATCAATTGTAGTCTAATCAAATAGAGCAGTTATATCTCCTCACATCATTGTATAGCTGCGCACTTCACCCTTCAAACTTGTTCAATTATCTGTCTATTGGTTCAGATTTTTTCCACGTAATTTGCAGGAAACAATCCTTCCTTGTTTCTGACCTTGCCGGTCCACCATCCTGCTGGATCTAAAACATTAATTATATAATATTATCCAGTTACTGTTACACTGTACAATAAACCCCAGTCTGATAGCCAGAAACAACATAGAGTACTCACATTAACTCCGACCAGTTAGCTAGAAACATAGAGTACTCACTTGTCACCTTACAGCAATCATAGTTTAAATACTGGGTTGGGTATAGTATGTTCTTCCGCGACATTTGTTATGGTCATGTCCTCTACATTGTAACATGTGGAAATCATTCCAATTGCTTACAGAAGTTCAAGCAAGTTATACAGGTATATAATTTTTTATATAAAGTTTATATACATAGCCATATATAGATTTAGCTCTGTCATATGGTGGCCAGGGTGGCGATGTCTTTAATTGAAAGTTTTGGAAGAAGCAACATGGCTTGATGGAATTAAGGAGAGTCAACCAAGGGACATTTCTGTGAAATCACTTTGAAATGGAAAGAGTTGTTACAAGATTTTCAAGTGTTTCATAGAGCCATATACTCGGAAATAATGAGAGACAACTCTAGTCAATATTTGAGAGATTGTAATTCGTCATATAACAGTTTGAAAGCCACCTGGGGTGGTATTCAATATTGATCTTATCTAATTGAAGAATAAGGATAGCCAATCATATCGCCTGTTACTGTCCAAAAATTTAATATGGAGTGATCTGATTGGTTGTCCTTATCCTTAAGTCAAGTATAAGTTCCTACCTTCTTTAACAATTTCAATAATATCTCCTTCATTAAAACTAAGTTCGTCCGTGTCCTGGGCATCATAGGCATACAAACATCGACACTGAGGCAGACTGGGTTTAGGTTTCGGAGTGGGTTTGGGGCGACCAGCACCAGGTTTTGGCTTTGCACTGCTGTGCCGATTCCTCTGCACACTGAAGAATACAGAAAGAAGTTATTAAACTACAGTATAAAATAATAATCTGACATTCTACTAATTGGCCAACCACAAAAAAACTCATTTCTCAAGTAACACTTCAGATACCTATAATAAAATTTGTCCCTTTGGCGCAACATGGTTGTATCTCTCTATATACTATATAGTGTGATACAACATTGTTGCGACAAAGTGACGTATAATTGCTGGAAGGAACTGTATAACCTATTTATTTAACCCTTTTAATATTCAATGACAACATGTTGATGTATAATTATCTTCTTTAATTCCATCCATACAGACTAAGGGTGTCAATCATAAATAACTGGTACATAGATGGTGCACAATTATTAGAATAATTACTATGATTAGTAGGTAAGGGATCTATGGAGAAATGAGCTAAAGTTAAACTTTTATCAATGAAACACAAACAGTGAAAATATTACTTAATAAGTGATATTTTCACTGTTTGTGTTTCATTGAAACTTAATAAGTTTTTGGTTACTTAATTTCACTATTGATAATTTCACTGTTTTTGACATTGGTTCATGAGTCAAAACAGAATATCGTCAGTGGATAGTGAAATCCTTGTATTTCATGCTTTTCTAACCTTTCACTGAGAGACAAAAACTGTTGGTTTTAAGTCCCGCTTTTACTTATTTTCACACAATCATGAAATTAATGTTTTGTGGCTGCCAAGCATATTTAGACCATGCAATAGAAGTTTTCCTTTTTTCAGGAAAATGCTAATATAATTATGTCAAAAAGTAGTTTAATTTCGAGACTAAAAGTTAAAAATTTAAAGAAACAATGACCGTGCAGTCAGAATACTAAGGGTCAACATGTGCCTTAGAGAAAACAGAAACATAGCTGCTTAAAACTTTGTTAATACAATCAACGTCCATGTATACAATACACATCCCAACATATCATGCATTTACACCATATTCTTAGTGAGAAAAGCTTATTCAGCAGAAAAAAAGCTAAAACCTGGCAATATATTTACTATTCTTTATAACACAAGAGGTTACAAAGCGCCCTATGACACTCACCTGTCATAGTAGTACATGCAGGCCCCTATGTTGACCTGAATTACAGCTTCTACACCATACAGATTATTTTTTCTATGATTTGACCTATTGACCTAGTTATTCCCAGATGACACATGCTCGAACTCAACTTTGATAAACATTCTGACCAATTTTCACGAAGATCAAGAGAAAAATACAGCCTCTATAGCTTGCAAAAGGCTTTTCAATTATTTGACCTTGTGACCTATATCAATCTTGACCTAGATTTTGTTGAGATGATAATTGAGACCGAGTTTCATAAAGAATAGGTCAAAATTGTGACATCTAGTGACTAAGTAAGGTTTTTCTATGATTTGACCTTGTGACCTAGTTTTTGACCCCAGATGACCCAATATCGATCAGATTTTGTTGAGATGATCATTGTGACCGAGTTTCAAAAAGATTATGTCAAAATTTGACCCCTAGTGATTACACAAGGTTTTCTATGATTTGACCTAGCGACCTAGTTTTTTACCCCTGATGACAATATCAAACTTTACCCAGATTTTGACGAGATGATAATTGTGACCAAGCTTCATAATGACAAGGCTAAAACTGTGACGTCTAAGTGTCTATGCAAGCAAATTGTGGATCGTGGGCGGACGGACAGACAGACGACAGATGAGCTAGAAACCTGCTCTAACTGGACCAAAAGTGAGAATTTGAAACACAGGAGTTCAAAACATTTATATCATCATTTCATTGGCTGGAAATGTAGCATTTGCAATCAGAAAGTGATAGATTATTGTAAATCCAATATTGTTCATGAAAAATAACTATATAAAGATATCCCACATCAATTTAAACCGGGCTGTTGATGATTCCGCATACATTCATAGGTGTAATTACTTGGTACTTAGAAACAGTAAAATTGTATACTTTTTGTAAGAAGTAGGGTGTTTGTCTTGTTTGTGATGTGCTTTTTATTCTGAAAGTGTTAAATGCCAATATTTAGGGTCCAAAAAGCCAACTTTATTGAAATACGATGTTTCTGAAAACGTCAAAATCGGGATATCCAATCAGTGAACCAGATTGTACAACTTTAAATGGTGGCCTATTGGATTAATCGTTGGAAACAAGCTGAAACAAGGAAAGCAGGTAGCCATGCTGATGCTCACCGAGGCAAGTGCCTCGGTAAAAATTGAGAAATTACCAAACTAAGCGTGGTTTTTTTGAAGAAAAAATGCCTTAAATCGACCCTATAAAATATTTGCCTCTGTGGTTTTTGTGTCTGAATACGGTCCTGCATGGAATGGGTTTACTTTTCCATAGATTGTAATCAACTGGTATGCCTCATAATGCCATGCATCTTACACATATATCAATCACTCATGATCTGCTATCAGTCACACAACTAACTTGTGGATCAAGTTTTATGGTTTTGATATTTGGGGTAGCTCTTTTTTAAGAATAGCATAGCGGGTACAGACCCTGATCAAACTAAAATTCCTTTGTAAGGTGGGGGACATGCCAAGGGTTATGTGTACCAAATTTCAAGGGCATGGACCCCAGCAGCAGTCTTGAGTTATGAGCATTGTTTAGACAGCTGTGTTTCTTCTTGTATGGACTGAAGCTATGTACAAAATCTATCACAGTTGTGACTAATATAAACTGAACACAAATCTGACACCATAAACTATAACACAACAAATAAATAAGTACAGTCTGTTATCAGGTCTGTCACTCATATTCAAACATTGCAATATCATAACATTTTATTTTAATTGTTTTGAATATTTTAATTGGAGAAAAAGGCAATGAAAACCCATGCCTTACTCACTACATGCTAATACACAAAATATATATTTAAATATGAAATTGCAAAGTTTATGTACATAATGTTATGTAAACAAGTGACCGACCTGAATAATCAATTTATGCATCTATTACTGAATGAAACACAGACTGTAACACAGTATTGTAATTCATTCATTACACATCTCGCTCAGCTCCACAATCTCATAATGTATAAAAGTCAAGTTTGAATAAAAGTTAATCTAACAGCTTGAATTTTCTGCAGGTCTAGAGAGAAAAAGGGGGCTGTTTCAATATACTTTGTTTCTTCATTGACAAAAAATTCAGTTTCATCAATATCAACTTCATGAGCTAATAAAGATTCATTTATTAGTAATCATTTCGTAAGTGATGGCAAGAACTTCAGTATGAAGCACTCTATATAAATCTAGAATGGTTTGATATACTGAACTAACTTGTACAAAGCAATATATCTGCCACTTTAGCAAGGGTCAAAATAACACACCACCAGGTGTGTAGCCAGCGATAAGAACATACTCACATGTGTTCATTTAATTTGAAAAGTAGAAGTATAAATATGGCCAAAAGTGCATTAAAGTCTCAAATTCCCACAATCCCGAGGACACCAAACCATAACCACCAACTTCAAGGCTTGTGTGCGTAACATCAATTCAAGCCTGGCTACGCCCCTGACCGCTGTATTTCTTAATAATCTAATGAGCCTTCCTCACGATAAAGTAAAATCTGTATTGAGTCCTTTACTGCTCGCAAGACATCTAAACATACAGCTCTAACTTTTATACGAGTATTATGCAGTGTTTAAATAAAATTTTTTTTAGACATATTAATTATTATAAATATATTTCAATATTTATACCAGTTTTTACAATATTTATACCAGTTTTTACAATTTCTAAGACGTTTATATTTCACATATTCTCACAATAAAAAAATCAAATGGACACTTCTATTATCATGTAGAATTGTAAGTTATAATAAATAAAATAGTCATACATCTACACTGTCTAGAAGAGGAACTATAAAAGGTAGTTTGTACAAAAAATTTAACTTGATATTTAATTTAATGAAATTCTAATTTCCATGAATAAATATTTTGCATGTTTGTTGATAGGACGAGGAGAAAGAAATTAAACTTGTGAATACCGATATACATGCTGAGCGTTCAAACTGGCATCCAATGAAAAGCCTTTATACAATAAAATCAAAACAAAGCCATCACTGAAGGTGACAAATACCCCCAGATATTGCCTGACACAGTACACTTCAGAGTCAGAAGTTTTGTTGAAATCACACCAATGGCTACAGAACAATAATTATGGAATTAAAATGCAAAGGGCAATAACTCAGTAAAAGAAGAATTGACAAATTTTGTCTCAGACAAACCCGAAGTGTGACTCTAATATATAGTTTACATGATTTGTACTATGTATCTGGAGGTATAATTAACAGAATAAAAGAAAAATAACACTAACAGGGTGGGGTAAAGTGTTAAAACAAACGCACAACAATCAGACTAACACATTATATCTACAAGCGTAACTTACTCAGTATTTATCACAGATCTAGCATGCCTTCAATTAAAAAATATCATATATACATCAATACATGTATAATGCTACATGTTATATTTTGTAATATTTTATTACAAGCATATTAAAGGTGAGGTGTAAACAGTAAGCGCCAAGCTACTATTTTGAGGTTCTGATTAGTTTGTACAGGGCTTTCATTTTATAACAGAATAATTATACCTGAGTGTAACACTGAGACTTTTCAAAGTTTCTGCAATCTGTTACTATAATATAGCCTGTCATTTACATATTTATTTAGTACTTAGATCAAGGCTGTTTTTAATGCAGTATAGGCGTTGTTACAGGAAAATATCTTTTAAAACCACATGGTTTTCAACAAAAGTTAAGACTTGCTACCTCTTCAAAATCAATCCCTCATAATACTATATTCATACTTCTTTCCATAAATTATACGACTACCCTTTGCCAAATGTGGAAAAAAAATGCCCGCATATCATCATAGAACCCCCCCCCCCCCTCCTACTGGGTTAAGTAGGAAACCACTGCCTTGTTTGTTGTTGGATCAGAAAAAGTTAAGGGTGGGGTAACCCCAACAGAAAACCTAGGGAGTTGAAATCAAAGATGTTAGGCCATTTGCACTCCTTTAACAAACCATGACGTCATGTACATCGCTGTAGCGAGCGCCAGTAAGTATCATAGAAACGTACCCAGCATGCCCGGAGTCAGGAACTTTCATGAAATCATTATTCCTCATCTTGACAGCATCTTGGATTCTCTTCGCCATATTTATCCCTCCTTCACGTGGTAAAGATGGCGTCTTATCTTGACTTCGTTGACGAGACATCCTCTTAGAGTGAATATCTATAAAAATGTACAAGAGATGTTAGTAAATCATACATGTTAGGTCACAATGACAGCTAAATAATAATTTTAGTTCAAGGTCACATTGACCTTTAACCTACCATTAATCTGAAGAATATTAGGGAGTCACTTTACTTGCTTGACACTCAGTAATCAAATTTCAAATATACAAAATGTGAAAATATGTGCTTTTATTTGTCTTAGATTGCAAATCAAGATGAGGAAAATTTATGTAAATATTATACCAGTGTTGAAAATATTTTTTTTTACGTTTTATTTTCCATTGTATACTATTTATACAGAAACTAATTACCACACTCTACACTCAGACTGATGAACTGCCATTATACATGTATTAACACAACATGAGGGCCCATAGGGCCCTAGGTCGCTCACCTGTGCACATTGATCCAGTAGAACCATATTGTTTTTTAAAAAAAATAATCTTATGGGTTGCCATGGCAACCAGAGTTCTGCATGGATTATAATTCCTTTAGCTATTTTTAGAAAGGATAACCCAAGGAACATTGTTACCCATTTAACATGAAATCCAACCAGTACTTTTAGAGAAGAAGATTTTAAAATATTTTACTATAGATATATAGGGAAAACAGGGCCCCACCCACTGGCGGCCATGTTTTTTGACGAATAATGATTAAAATTTCAACTTTGTAAGAGGGTCACCCAACAACTATTTCTGTAAAATTATTTTGAGATCTGGCCAGTGGTTGATTTTTTATGATTTTTTTTTAAGATTTTATTATCGGTTGCCATGACAACCAGAGTTCTGCATGGATTATATTTCTTTTAGCTATTTTAAGAAAGGACCACCCAAGAAACAATTTTACCAATTTAAAGTGAAATCCGACCAGTACTTATAGGAGAAGATTTCAAAAGATTTTACTATAGATATATAGGGGAAAACAGCGCCCTACCCAGTGGCGGCCATGTTTTTTGACGAATCATGATAAAAATGTCAATTTTGGAAGAGGGTCACCCAACAACTATTTCTGTAAAATTATTTTGAAATCTGGCCAGCGGTTGATTTTTTATGGTTTTTTTTAGATTTTATTATCGGTCGCCATGGCAACCAGAGTTCTGCATGGATTATATTTCTTTTAGCTATTTTAAGAAAGGACCACCCAAGAAACAATTTTACCAATTTATAGTGAAATCCGACCAGTACTTATAGAAGATTTTAAAAGATTTTACTATAGATATATAGGGAAAAACAGCGCCCTACCCAGTGGCGGCCATGTTTTTTGACGAATCATGATAAAAATGTCAATTTTGGAAGAGGGTCACCCAACAACTATTTCTGTAAAATTATTTTGAAATCTGGCCAGCGGTTGATTTTTTTATGATTTTTTTTAAGATTTTATTATCGATCGCCATGGCAACCAGAGTTCTGCATGGATTATATTTCTTTTAGCTATTTTAAGAAAGGACCACCCAAGAAACAATTTTACCAATTTATAGTGAATTCCAACAAGTACTTTTAGAGAAGATTTTGAAAGATTTTACAATAGATATATAGGGGAAAAAAGCACCCCACCCACTGGCGGCCATGTTTTTTAAAATAAAAATGTCAATTTTGGAAGAGGGTCACCCAACAACTATTTCTGTAAAAAAAAATTGAAATCTAGCCAGCGGTTGATTTTTTATGATTTTTTTAAATATTTTCCTATTGGTTGCCATGGCAACCAGTTATTTATAGATTACAATTCTTTTAGCTATTTTTAGAAAGGACTACCCAAGGAACATTCCTGTGAAGTTTGGTTGAAATTGGTCAGGTGGTTTAGGAGGAGAAGTCGTTTGAATGGATTGTTGACGGACGCACGGACGGACGTACTCATGAGACGGTATTTGTGGGGTTTTCTTTTGTTCTTTCTTTTGTTTGGTTGCAACCCACAAGTAGCATTTTGCACCCCACAAGCGACGGAATGAATGGAATCTAAAAATAGCCTATTGTTCCACACCCCACAACCACCGGTGCATTCGTACGGACGGACGATGGACGAAGAGTGATCACAATAGCTCACCTTGTTACTATGTGACAGGTGAGCTAAAAAAACAAGGACTACATTCAGTAGATGCTTATGCCCGGTGGAAGCCTTGACCATAAAAACTGGTCAATCAGGGGCATAATTCTGTTCAAATGTTGGATAGAGTTACATGTCTTTGACAATGTAATGTGTTTATGATGGTAAACCAGTATGCCCAGTTTGAAAGCAATGCATTGATGGACTTGAAAAATATTTGTCTAGTTATACATATTGGCACGAAGCCTGAGTGAAGTATAGGTCTAATTATACATATTGGCACGAAGCCTGAGTGAAGTATAGGTCTAGTAATACATATTGGCACAAAGCCTGAGTGAAGTATAGGTCTAGTAATACATATTGGCACGAAGCCTGAGTGAAGTATAGGTCTAGTTATACATATTGGCACGAAGCCTGAGTGAAGTATAGGTCTAGTTATACATATTGGCACGAAGCCTGAGTGAAGTATAGGTCTAGTTATACATATTGGCACGAAGCCTGAGTAAAGTATAGGGCTTGTGATACATATTGGCACAAAGCCTGAGTGAAGTATAGGTCTAGTTATACATATTGACACAAAGCCTGAGTGAAGTATAGGTCTAGTTATACATATTGGCACGAAGCCTAAGTACAGTATAGGTCTAGTTATACATATTGGCACAAAGCCTAAGTAAAGTATAGGTCTAGTTATACATATTGGCACGAAGCCTAAGTAAAGTATAGGTCTAGTTATACATATTGGCACGAAGCCAGGGTGAAGTATAGGTCTAGTTATACATATTGGCACGAAGCCTGAGTGAAGTATAGGTCTAATTATACATATTGGCACGAAGCCTAAGTAAAGTATAGGTCAAGTTATACATATTGGCACGAAGCCTGAGTGAAGTATAGGTCTAGTTATACATATTGGCCTGAAGCCTGAGTGAAGTATAGGTCTAGTTATACATATTGGCACAAAGCCTGAGTGAAGTATAGGTCTAGTAATACATACTTTGATTGCTTGGTATAGCTGGTGCAGGGAATGATGGAGCTGGACGGGAAGGTGCAATCCTTGATGGACGCTTGTTACCAGGAGCACCATTGCTGATTGTATGTACAGTTCTTCTTGGACCTTAAAATGTAAGAATTTGATGTTACTTCATGCATACAGTACATATTTAACAAACAAGCTAGCAAAATGCTTTAATTCTCTATATAGTTAACACACACTATGTAACATAAGGCATTGAGTGTATAGCACAAGAGTTGGACCAGATCCTGAACTGTATGCAAGAATATATTACAAGGTTCTTGCGCTGAATATAATATGAACTAAGGCACAGCCTATTTTAGCGAATTTTATCTTAAATATTAAATTGTTCATTTTCATAATTTTGTTCAATTCTCATAGCTCGCTGCTACATGTCAGTATTGAAACACAGTAGTAGACACTTGTCAGATGTCCTTAATTATTAGTAACATGATCATCCAGTACAGAATGATTGCTGATCATATGACTCATATATGTACAGTCAGTAGAAAATTTGTGACATTTTTGGGTACGAAGTAACGAAGGACGATAGTCGATACGAACCTGCTTTCGTTTTTAAGTTCACTGTATAACTACCTTAGTAAGTGTATAATAATACGACTTTCCTTGTTTAGAACAAGTACTTTAATGGCGTAATCAGTTGATCAATTACTGATTCTATGCAGGCTGTCACATTCTGTGTTTTCTCTCTGTTTTCCCAGCGTTCCAAGATGGCGGTCGATCAAAGTGCTATACAAAGCAACAGAGTATTTATCTCCCTTATTAAAATGTGTTCTAGATGGGCCTACTGAGTTTTTGGAATATTTTTAAACATCATTAAAATATAAAAGAAACTGTATGAGCTACAGAATAACGCATTTTAGGTAACTTTTCTTATTCTATTGGCGGCCATTTTTCAGTATATTCCTGTCACTGCGAGACCGTTACACAATTTTTCAGAACCATTAGTGAATTCAAACTCTGACCAAACCACGTGACACATTGACTTATTGCGAAATTTATTCGGGCCCTTTGCGCCCGAAAATTCGCTATAAATTCTACTAGCAAACTGCAATTAGGATCCTTTAAATTTGTGTTTGCATTACATCTCAAGCGTCTTTGTGATACTCCAAACATATGAAAACATACAACTAGGATTATAAAAATAGACTATAAATCAGCTGTTAAATTATGCTAATAGCAGGTTGAAGATCAGGCCAAATTCTCTGTACTCTACAGTACTTGATGTGCAAAGTACAGTGACTGATGTTGAGTGTACCCCATGAAATTATCCTTTGACCCCTGGAATTTACAACAAGTCATGCTTGGACTCTCAGGGTTCAGACAGAAGGATCAATTTTGCTTTAAATGATACATATTTCCGCTATAAAAAGATAATAATCCTGAACCCCATATAATCACCCTTACAAGATGTTGTGAAATGACGAGTACAAATAATCGTACTTGTCCGACCAGACTGGGGTACGGGTATTAGGTACGGCTCTCGCGGAACAGTTAACCGACTATGACTTCAGGTATGAGATTTGTTCTAGCAAGACATGTTTCTGAGTTGCTGTATAATGAGTTCTCACTGTCCCTCCAACAGTACCAGCCTAGTACCAAGGGTTATACAGTCAGATCTCGTTACAACGACACCCGATATACCGACAATTTCGTTATAACGACATCAATTGATGGGGACGAATTCTATACAACGTTAATTGTATTCGTTATAACGACATATTCACTTACCGACACGGACAGCAATAAATTGGGAACGATTCGAGAGTTTACACAGTAATTAAAACTCGATATACTGACAATGTCAAGAGACTATATTTCACATCTGAACTATTTATCGGCTTTCCACAAAGTCACCGTCGAAGATTGGAGCCTAATTCGTATTATCGAAAATGTACGGTTCACGAAATAAACGATGTTAATTGAGATTTCTCGACTTGATTTATTAATTCATCAATTCTTAAAGATGATTGGGTAAAATTTATAACGAAATGAATTACCAATTTATTCTCTAGAGCGTTATATTTTATAGTTTACTGTAGTAGTATCCGTACACCTTTAAATTCAGATGCACTTTATTTGTAGCTCCAAACATTGTAGATCTATTTTATTTTAAATATTATTTTCATGTAATTATGATAATTTCATACTGCTGATTTGCCGATTATGTCAGTATTATGGCATAATGAATTATATGTAAATCATTAATTGATTTCTCTGAAACAATCTCACAAAAAAAATTATAGTCACTTGTGAAATTCAGTATACTGACAAATTCATTATAACGACATTTTGATCGGGAACAAACAGTGTCGTTGTATCGAGATCTGACTGTATAAATAAGTATTACATTTGTTACATTAAAGATAGAGCGCTAAGTGAAACACCTGCTATTACAGTGTAACTTACGTGAATCTTTGGGTAAACCATTGCCAACAGATACAGTCATTGTCTTCCCTGATACCTTTAACACAGGAACATCGCCCTGACCTCTCATATACTTGATCATCCGTGATCCACCACCGCCCCAACCTTCCTTCTTTACAGCAAATTCTAAACTGCAAGTACACACACAATTATATGTATTTAACATTAGCATAACCTGGATTATCCAACGTTCCGTCGATCTCCGAAGTATTTATCTATAATGCCAGTTAATTAAGTGCGAAAGTACACTATTTATCAATCATTTGGGACTGAAAAACAATGCCAGATAACAGATAAAGCAGGTTCTGTTAAAGTAAATCAAATAGAAATGCTATGGAGTTTTGCTAGGACCGACATACCATGCTGGTTATGACAGGTTGCCGGTAACAAGAGGTTCCGGATTTACCAGGCCCCGATCGCCCGAGGCATCTCAAGTAGAAATCTCAACTCAAATTGAGATGTTGCTAAAATCAGAGTCAGAAATAGAGATGTAAATCTGAAGCTCCAGCTGTTGAATTTCTACTGTAATAAACTCGGAATAATATTTCTGTTCAGTGATGCTAATTTTGAGTCCAGCCAACCATGGAAATTAACATAAAGACACATGCAAATCTTTGAGATAAGATCTAGCACATATTGAGATGCTTAGGGAGATCAGGGCCAGGTTGTACTGACTGTATACTTGTGTATTAGGGCAAACCACCAATGGTAAACATCGGCTATATCTGTTTTCCTTGGTCTATTGCAAAGCTTAAAGGCTGAGATGATCAGAATTTGTCACTATTTTCAGGATTGGTGCTGTGAGTTTCAAAAAATGGTATGCTAGTTAAGGTGGGAACATTTTTCTGTGTACTTGTTGATCACCCCTCATACATCCAAAAAGCAGTTTACTTTGCAACTTTGCTTAATATGGAGAAGTAGTTGATTACAAGCTGTTGTAAAAATATTGATCTATTGCAACAGTGAAGGTAATAGAAAATACAAAAGGTTTACCTGTCAGAAAACTGGAGCCGCAATTCTTTTCCTGTTTTATCCTTATATCGTTTGGTAAGCAGAGACAGAAATTCAGTTTTAAAAATAGACTCTAAAACACTAGCGTAGTCATTCTGTATATGCAAGATAAATATGTCGTCTTGCATTGTACTGAAAACAAGAACAACAGAACATGGGGGTGACAAAAATAAACAGGAGGTACTAAACGGCTATAAATAGCTTACCAAAATACTATGGTAATATACATGTATAAGTATTGTAGTTATAGCACAGAGAATTCAACTTGATCCTGAACTTTATGCATGAATAAATTACAAGGTTCTTGCTTTGGATATATAAATCTCCGCGAGCAAATCGTGCACTTTCGGTTCTTTATATTTGTGTTTGTATTACACCTTGATCGTCTTTGTGATACTCCCCACTTATAAAAACATACAACCGGTGTAATGAATATAGTCAATACAAATATATAAGCTGTTAAATTATGCGAATAGAAGGTTGAGGATTGGGGCAAATTCTCCCCACTATCCTACAGGCACTTATAGGGAGGGCACATATATGTTAACTAAGCTCCATGACAAATAAAAGCTCTTGACAGACCGTATCATTTTTGACAATAAAATTTTCCATTATTCCAATTAAGCGCAGATTTTTTGTCCGAGTTCAATTTTTTATTATGATTTATAATCAGACACATTTAAACAAGATTATAGTGAACAAACCTAAAGGCCACAGACTGAACTTGTTCTATGGGAAGTTTTCTCTTCACCACTTCTACCATCTGCCCTTTTTGTGGCCCTTTCTTTATCTGTCAACAGATATATAATAATTATTATATATTACAATGTAAACAATTACATACAAACAATATATCAACTATAAAACAAATGATGTTTGCATACCTCAAAATCAATAGGGGTCAACTACTGCTGGTGACTTACCTCCATGAAAAGTTTGAGGATCCTATTGTCAAGCGTTCTTGGGTTATTATACAGAAACCATTTGGTCTACGAACAGACCTACTGACGACAGGCGGACCAACATGTGCAAAGCAATATACCCCCTCATCAAAGAAAGGGGGTTTAACGAGAAGAGTCATGCCAACTAATCCGCTTTTCAGGTCAGTACAAACTTGCTGTTCTGTAACCTGTTAACAATTGACAGCTCGTCCACAAATCATGGAAATTGTATGTAGTATTATCATCAGGTTGGGCATAGACAATCAATATAGCTCTCTGGTATTGTCTGGAACTACAGCTTTTACAACAAAACATTTTGACGGGACTCTCCAGATATTTCATTACATGCCAAGTGTCGTATCTATGGAGTGTTGGTGATTCTTGTTTCATAACTACAATATTAAACCTTCTAACTACAATGTAGACAGTTTCCCTGTCATACCAAAGTGTTAGGGGAGGTAATTCATACTACATTATAACACCAACAATAAGATCATAGTGTACCTTTTCTCGTCCAATCAGATATATATTCTGTGGAGTCAGCAGTATATCTCTCTTAGTGGCCTGAAATATAAGACAGTAATACTTGGATAATTATATCTTCATCTCTAGATTACCATCTACAGATGCCTTCATCTTTGTCTCACTTCATCCTTAATTAATCATTTACTGCTTTCTAGCCTGAAACAGACTTTGCAAGACATTTGACAGACAGCTTTTTCTAGTCTGGATCAGACTTTGCAAAACATTGGGCAGACAGCTTTCTAGTCTGAAACAATCTTTGCAAGACATTGGGCAGACAACTTTCTAGTCTGAATCAACCTTTGCAAGACATTGGGCAGACAACTTTCTAGTCTGAATCAGACTTTGCAAGACATTGGGCAGACAGCTTTTTCTAGTCGGAATCAGACTTTGCAAGACATTGGGCAGACAGCTTTCTAGTCAGAATCAGACTCAGTGCAATACATTGGGCAGACAGCTGTTTCTAGTCTGAATCAGACTTTGCAAAACATTGGGCAGAAAGCTTTCTAGTCTGAATCAGACTGTACAAAACATTGGTCAGACAGCTTTCTAGTCTGAATCAGACTTTGCAAGACATTGGGCAGACAGCTTTCTAGTCTGAATCAGACTTTGCAAGACATTGGGCAGACAGCTTTCTAGTCTGAATCAGACTGTGCAAGACATTGGGCAGACAGCTTTCTAGTCTGAATCAGACTGTGCAAAACATTGGACAGACAGCTTTCTAGTCTGAATCAGACTTTGCAAGACATTGGGCAGACAGCTTTCTAGTCTGAATCAGACTGTGCAAGACATTGGTCAGACAGCTTTCTAGTCTGAATCAGACTGTGCAAAACATTGGTCAGACATCATCTCAAGTAAAACAAATCTCAACTCAATTTGAGATTTTGCTAAAATCAGAGTCGGAATTAGGAGATAAATCTGAAGCTCCAGCTCTTGACATTTTACTGTAATAAACTCAGAATAACATTTCTGTTAAGTGATGCTAATTTCGAGTTCAGCCTAGCGTGGAAATTAACATAAAGACACATGCCAATATATTATTTGAGATTTTGCTCAGATTGAGACACTTCGGGAGATTGGAGCCTGGTTATCGGATGACAAGTACAAGTAGTGTAACACGGTACTTACCTTAAATCTTCTGTCATATTTATTGACTGTATGAGCAAACTCAATCCTTTCCCGTTTTCCCACCAGTGCCCGTATAGCCGGGTTCTCTTCCATACCAATGTAATCTCCAACAAAGTTACGATTAATACTGAATCGTTTACGCTCTTTTTTGTTCAATAAAATGTCAGAGGCTGTAAAAGAAGATAAATGAATTTCAGATTATATTGTGCATTGTAATAATGAAGGGCAGAGCTTTCCGCAATGATGTATTCAAGCGCAACCACTTTATGGTTGGTTGCAGGGGAGAGTATTAGTGCCTTCCGTGCATTGAAAAAATGTGAAGAAGAACTTCAACTTAAGGTGGCTCCCATCCTTGAATTAGAGATATGAACTTTACAATTTGGCGGTTTAGAGTCCAAAAAAGTAAGTTTAGTGGCCTTAAAAGCGCACATGACAGGACATTATTTTCCTAGCAGTTTTGACAGCAGTTTACTACATTTTCGTACTAGTCTCATCTTGATATGATCACAAAGGTATGTGACAATATTAATGAGTAATTGAGACTATTTGGGAGTACCTTCTTCCTTTTGTTTGAAGTATTGCTGTCTAGCATGATGTTTTCTCCAAGTTTTCTGTATGATTCTAGCATATCCATCAAACTTTCTTTCTCTCATCTCTTCCAGCAAAAACAACTGTGGTGAAATATAAACATGTCTAACAGACAACAAGCAAGAACAGCTGTGGTGAAATATAAACATGTGACTAACTGGTCCAGTTCAAAGTCATCTATCAGATATCAAAGAAGTATAAACACGTATGAAGACCCTTGTTACATACTGACTGGGTTTTTAATGAAAACCCTTGTTACATACTGACTGGGTTTTTAATGAAGACCCTTGTAACATACTGACTGGGTTTTTAATGAAGACCTTTGTTACATACTGACTGGGTTTTTAATGAAGACCTTTGTAACATACTGACTGGGTTTTTAATGAAGACCTTTGTTACATACTGACTTTGGGATTTAATGAAGACCTTTGTTACATACTGACTCTGGTTTTTGAATTTAAAGAACATCTTTTAAATTGTTACATACCGACTCTGGGTTTTTAATGAAGACCTTTGTTTTCCCTAGCTGGTATTGATCACGGTCCATATTCACTGAGTTCATTAAATGATGCACACCCTGGGTTATTTCTCCTCGCCATGATGGCCACGTCTCTGGCGTTAAAATAGCATACCTAAAACAATAATACTCATTCAATGACGTAGAAATGAAACCATACACATCATTTGTTATTTCAAGCAACTTTTATTAAAACAATATACTAAGGGTAAATCAGCACTGTATGACTCGTTCATAGTACGCATTGTGCCTTCACTGTATGACTCGTTCATAGTACGCATTGTGCCTTCACTGTATGACTCGTTCATAGTACGCATTGTGCCTTCACTGTATGACTCGTTCATAGTACGCATTGTGCCTTCACTGTATGACTCGTTCATAGTACGCATTGTGCCTTCACTGTAGGATTTGTATATAGTATGCATTGTGCTTTCAGAGTTGGATTTGTACATAGTATGTATCGTGCTTTAACAGTAGGATTAGATAAGGTCTTTTAATTTATTCGAAGTACAATTATGAAATACCTCCTGAGAAATTTGGGAAACTCTCGTCTGAAAGCAAATCCTGCTCTTCTCACACGGATATTCTCTTTTAATCCTAAATATTCCACCTGATGTTTCACTCTGAAATAAACAAAGAGTTATCACTGAAGATGATGAATACCCTCCCCACCCCCCTGGATACTGCTTGCTTGGCACAGATATGTAAGTTTCTGGGTACTGTTTAATCAAAGCTCTAAAGGAATTCTTAAACTTATGTTCATATTCAAAGTCTATATACTTATTTTATAACTACAAATTTGGGGCTGGTATGGTTTTGTAGGAGTTAGTTACTGAATCATTGTTAATATTATAGATCCATTTATCACAATTTGTAGTTGTTAAAGAATTATAAAGAATTTAAATTTGGACGTAAGTTTAAAATTGCCATAAGTGCTTTGATAAAACAGTACCCAGGGCCTTGTGAAACTTCATTAAAATCACACTGATGTTTACAGCCAAATATTATAGACAACAAGACTGCGTTCACTAAACGCTTATGCCCCCTGTGGAAGCCTTGTCCATAAATAAGTCTAAGTCCAAAATTAGGTCAAGGTGAAGGTCAAAATGGGGTTAGGTGGTACAGGCGTGTGGAGAGTGTTCATACACAACATCCATGCAAGTATGAAAGCTTTGTAGCAAGCCATATTAATGCTAGAAGAAACGGTCAATTTGGGTTAACCAGGACGGACGGACGAACGGACGAACGAACGGACGAACGGACGGACAGGTGAATCACTATATGCCTCCCCATCTATCGATAGGGGGGCATAAAAAGTGCAAAAGGCAATAACACAGTCAAAATTGATATGAGCCAAACATGCTGCAAAATGCATAAATGTAGGCTTAGTAAATGTAAAATTGAATCTTGTGAGTTTGGTAAAAATTTGACAAAATAATGGTGACAAAGAAAACAAGAGTGCCAAAATTTCACAAAATAAACATTTGGTAGAAACATAGATTTAAACAAAAACTGATTGGTTAAAGTAAGATGTATATATAGCAAGATTGCGGACATCATTCTTTTCTTATACAACATCATGTATACATGTGTGAAAGTTTAAAATTCTGAAAAACCTGAAGTCTTCAAAATTAACAATGTATACAAAGAGAGAAAATAAAGAAAAACAGGCTTTATGATACTCTCAAAAACAGAGTTCAGACATGCGTCTGAAAACTTTCACCCATGTATATAATAGTAATCAGAAACAAAAATGTGTTAGCATAAATGTGTTATGATCCAGTTCCTACCTGCTGTCCTCGAAATCTCGTGCTCGCTTTGTCTCGTTTGGTTTAATGCAGCGTATATAATGAGGTGTACATTTCATCAATGTTTCTACCAGCTTATTGGCTTGGGACTGGAAAAAGTAAATAATAATCATTGTTACTTCGATTTGTTTTATAATGGAAGAAATTAAAAATTTCAAAAATGTGGCCAGCTTATAATCGTTTGTTTTAGTGGCGTTAAATGATCTTTATACACCGTTTTTCAATACAAAACTGAAAGTATGTATAGGGATCGTACTTTGACCTCATCAAGTACAGACTTAATTCCATTTTGTTACCTTATAGACCTTTATTGGAAATAAACTTGTAAACAATTTACAGTGTTTTCCAGCACACAGACAGGCCTATACAGAATAACTATACAGAGACTTCTCATAATATGGCATGATGTAGAGCTGTCATTGGTTTTATTTGAGACATATCGACAATTCCAATATATCGGAAGACAAGTATCAAAGATACATCAATATAATTATCGACTTGCATATGTAGATGAATCAAAACAGGCACATCAGTCATGGTTCACTTATTTAGCTGTTCTACAATCATGTATACATTGGGTATAGATTCAGTGTTTGAAAAAAGTAGATTCGGTTTGAACTCATAAATGACCAATTTTGACAATTTGTAAACTTCCATTTAACCAAGAAGTGTTTTGTACAGGAAAGGTGAGGATATTGGGTGGTTTCAACCATTTTCTCACATATCAATACTTCAAAATATGAATCAATAATTGATCGACCTACACATATTGTCGATACATCGATATCACTTCTATCTATGACAGCTCTAGCATCATGAGTCCAATTTTACTGACAATTTAAGTATGATAATGTCCAGATTCCTGTGTATATGAGATCAAACATCTTAATACCTTGATTTTTGTTGAAGCTGTAGATGGACGACCTCTTTTATCTTTGTCTATTTTGTCTGGGAAAAGTTGGCAGATGAAATCACTGAAAGGCGATCAATGGAAATCATTTATACAAAAATAGGAATTTAAATTTCTATCCATAAAATATCATTGCAGTCGATCCATTAAAATGGCTCTATACATCCGTAAAATAACAAGAAATGCAACATGTTCCCCCTGTCCAAAATGTAATCCCGTAGCCAGTGCAAACAAAATTAAAGATACAAGTGATTAAATAAGCTCATTCGATGAAGAGTGATGGTAAACATATATGCAAAGTAACAAAATGATTGAATATGGACTTTGAAAATATTTGAAGTTGTACCTAAACTTTGACATGGATTTCTACGTCGAAAAAAGCAGATAATTTGGACATGCTTGATTAATTCCTGAGAGTGGCTGGGTTATACCAAATTTTCTAATGTTTCACACATCATGTCTATGTTTCATTGAATACTAGACATGTTCCACATGATCACGTATACGGTTCACATGATCCTGGGCATGTTTCACATAATGCTAGACATGTTTCACATGATCCTATCCTGTACATGTGGCACATGATCTTGGACATGTTTCACAATATGCTTTACGTGTTTCACATGACCCTGTGCATGTTTTACATGATCACAGCAGACATGTTTCGTATGATCCTTGGCAGACTTTAAGAAAATAAGGTAAATGATCAATATTGGTTATTTGACCTACTTTTCACTGGATTGCATCAGTTGTATGAGATCAGAAAATAGGACATCTCGATTCTTTTCACAGAATCCTTGTATATTGTACTCCACCTGTAAATAATCAACTTCAATTAATGTAAACTATAATAAGATGTATGGATAGGATTCTGATCATTCAATATATAAATATGTACAGATTAGGTACGGATAATATTCAATGCAATATGTACAGATTAGGTATGGATAAGATTCAATGCAATATGTACAGATTAGGTACGGATAAGATTCAATGCAATATGTACAGATTAGGTACGGATAAGATTCAATGCAATATGTACAGATTGGATCAATTTCGTGGAAAAATACAAGAACAAAATAAAATCCTCACCTCCAAAATATGTAACAAGGGGTTTGTCTAACATCGTATCAATCTGGTACAATCCACCCATTTATAACCCATAATATTGCAATTTTACTCAAATCCATAATTATTATATATTAAAGCCAAGGCAAATGAATGATTTTACAGAATGAAACAAACCTTGCCAGCATAATGATGTAAGATAATGAAACAAACCTTGCCAGCATAATGATGTAAGATAATGAAACAAACCTTGCCAGCATAATGATGTAAGATGAATCCTATACTTGTTCCTGTGAAATGTTCATGATTACCAACAGAACTACCACACAGTTTCTGAAACATCAAATACACTATTGAAACACATGTTTTATGCTCTACTGTACAGAAGAACCTAACTTGGCCATCCCAGTAAACAAACTTTGATCACTTGTGTGACCACCAGCTACTGTCCATGCTAGGTAGGTCCTGAGTCTACTTCATGATCAATAAATGTCCACACAATCAGGGGTTTCACTAGCTTTTGTATCTGAAGGGTCATCTTGATTACTTCTGACTGAATCTTACCATTTTATAGACAAAATACCATGATTCTAAGAGAAAATGACCCTTCAAACCAAAATCTTGAGGATCTAAACTAGTAGGCTTAACACTGAAGGAAGAAACAAGAGCACCACCATTCGGACGCCATGCTTAGCTAGGGCTCTAAGGTAAAAAGGGGCATAACTCCAATTAAAATAATAATGGAGTGATTGCAGCTGACCAGTATTATTGACTAATGATGGTTAATAAGTGTTGTAACTTTCAATGCAATATCATAAATAGTACATCAGATATGGTCTGAATGTAGCTTGCACACAAAACTTTATCCAAGAAAGGTCTATGGTAACAAGAAATGTTTGTAAAACACGTATGCCCCCATGGCAGCCCAATAGTCAGAAATGGGGAAGGTCACAGTGACCTTGACCTTTGACCTCAAAATCAATAGGGGTCATCTACTGTTGCTGTCCAACCTCCATGTAAAGTTTGAAGATACTAGGTCAAAGCGTTTTTGAGTTATTGAACGGAAACCATTTTAATAGTCAGAAAGAGTAAAGGTCACAGTGACCATGAACTTTGACCTACTGACCTCATAGTCAATAGGGGTCATCTACTGTTGCTGATCATCCTCCATGTAAAGTTTGAAGATCATAGGTCAAAGCGTTCTTGAGTTATTGAACGGAAACCATTGAAATAGTCAGAAATTGAAAAGGTAACAGTGACCTTGACCTTTGACCTACTGACCTCAAAATCAATAGGGGTTATCTACTGTTGCTGACCAACCTCCATGTAAATTTTGAAGATCCTAGGTCAAAGTGTTCTTAAGTTATTGAACGGAAACCATTTTATACGACAGACAGACCGACAGACAGACCGACAGACAGACAGACCGACAGACATGTGCAAAGCAATATACCCCCTCATCAAAGATGGGGGCATAAAAAGGGACATAACTGAATTAATGTAATGGAGTTATTGCACTTGACCAGTACTAATGACTATAGATGGTTAACAATGTGAGATATATGGCATTATATAGTTACTTACACACAAAACTTTCAGTAAAAAATGGCCATAATTTGAACTAAATCCAACCAAGAGTTATCTAACATAGTTGATTACATGGCAGGGAAAGCCAGTGTAAAGTTTCAATGCAATATACAGTAAAACCTCTTTATCTCGAGGACCCATCGGGACAAGCCAAATGCTCGAGTTAAGCCAGGTGCTCGAAATATCCGAAGTCTATGATGAATTGTTGTTATGACTAAGTGTAACTGTGTTTATAATGAAAACACGTATGATACATGTATTTGGTTGTAACTACGAATACTGTCATTGTTTATCAAGTCTATACGCAATTTGAATCGTGTGGACATTTGCCGAATTGAACAAATTGCATATGAAAGTCGTAATGAATCTTTTTACATTAAATATCAAACTCCATTTAACGGTAAAATTGTAATAAAAGTTCGCATCGGCAAAAAGATAACATTACCCAAAGCGCACGATAGATCCTACATGTTTGAACAAACACCCACGCACAAAAATCGCACGTGATAAAATAAAACCCGGATGCAAAGTCGATCCAGTTTCCAGCACAGGGATACAGCTCATTGAGTAAAAAACATGCACTATATTATCTATGATAATTTATTTAGGACATGATGTTTAGCTGAATGAGTTATATCCCTGTGGTTTCCAATTGAAACGCGCGCGACAATTTGGAGACATCAAACGCGGCGGTCTTTCGACTGACTTCAAACGCGCCGCACATCAAAGAAATTGCCGGTACAGTTGGGAGTAGTGTTTAGTCAGAGTTCCATACCGCGGTATGAATTCGCCAATCGGCGCATAGTGTAGATTCAAAATGACATTTAATTTTCTTCTGTACAAAGTCGACGAATTTTGTATTCTTCAGGGTTGTTTGATAAGAATTGGATTTAATCGTGGACTTGATCTACTTCACTTATTCAGTATCAGACACGTGAAATTGTACCGTACGTAAGCTTACATTCGCAGGTTTTCATGAAATACGGGAAATGAAAAGTTTTTGAAATGATTTTTACTTGCAGTTTTATAACGAACGGAGCCTAAATATTTAAGATTCTACATGGACGTCGGTTTATCTTACGATAATTTAAAAGTATGTGCGAGTCAGTACGTTCGAAGCAACGATGTTGCAAATAATAATGCTAGTTCTCGTATAAGTTAATGTTCCCAATTGAACTTGTTCTGAAACGTATGCGTAGTTTAAATCACGCTCATTAATTAAATATCTTCTACTTTGTGTTTAATGTAACGGATCGAAAATACGGACATCAATTTAAGTGTTTGGGATTACGCTATTGTCATAAACTGTGATTATCACGATGTGTGAAAAATACGGACCGTAACAAAATTTAGTATGACATCTTCGGAGGTGTGAAATTTCGCTCGGATGATTGCCTCGAGATAAGGTAATTAATTATCGTTGAAAATTGTTGATTGGACCGACACCTGCGCTCGAATTAGACCGGATGCTCGTAATAACTTTACTCGAGTTAGAGGGATAAATTAATGTACAATATAGAGCAAATTCGTCGGGACTTTGAAATTTGCTCGAATTAGGCCGGTTGCTCGAATAATCGCTGCTCGTATTACCGAGGTTTTACTGTATCTTAAACCAATGCTTGGGTGAGTGTAATAACTCTCGTTATTTTTAGAATGGTCGAGCTAATAAGGTACTTCTCAGACGGTCTTTTACTCTACTATGTGACTGGTATGAGACTTTCATTTCTAATCACATAATTATTATCATTTCAAGTTGTTACACCTACCTGTATCAAGGTATTATCAGCTCCCTCAGATACAGCATGCATGGTTGCACATACATCATCCAACACACACATAATCCCTGGTGGAGATTTCATCTCAATCAAATCACACACTATTTTATTGTTGAAATAATCTATTGGCGTCCATTTGATTCCTTCTTGTACATACTCCTCCTGCAACCAATCAAAGTCACTGTAACAGTTACTTAATCAGCAACCAATCAAAGTTACTGCTTTAATAATTATCAAACCAATCAAAGTCACTGTTATCTAATCAACAACCAATCAAAGTCACTGTTACTTACACTTACTTAATAAGTAACCAATCAAACTTATGGTTGTACAATCAGTAACAAATCAAAGTCATCGTTGTACAATCAACAGCCAATCAAAGTCATTGTTATTTAATAAGCAACCAATAAAAGTCATGGTTGTTAAATCAGCAACCAACCAAATATGGAGATATGGAGTATGATGAAAACATTTGTGTTGGTAAATACAAATGCTTGAAATGTGCTAGAACTGAATATAATTGAACAAACTGAATGTAACATAGCCTAGCTACCTGTTCTGAAAAGAACCACCAAAGAAGATGTCTTTTAGAGAAATTGTTGATGGACAATGTATGACGGACATCTAAGTATCCTAAAAGCTCACCTTTAGCATTGTGTGCTAAGGTGAACTAAAAACTTATAACTAGATCTACTAAAACAACAAACCTGCTCAGCTTTAAGAGTTAACTCGATAAAAATCTGTTGTAACTTTTCATTCACATAATTGATACAAAATTGCTCAAATCCATTTTGTTGGAAAATTTCAAATCCATAAATATCTAAAATTCCGACATTGATTTCTTCATGGTCCTTTCTCATGGCCTTGTTGACAGACTGAAACATATAATAATACAAGTACTGATTAAACTTCTCACAATTTTACAATTTTTGATGTTCTGACATCACTTGGTGATGGTTTGAAATTGGTCTCTTTTATCACTCGACTCGTACAAATCCTTTCTAATAGACTTTCTTTTGGTTTCAAGTACACTCAGGGACAAAATAAAAGCAACTTTTATGTTATAGTTAATTTTTTAATGTTGTTATTTTTCAAATTCGTTGAAATTGCACACACACATGCATGAATTATTAATGAGGTTCATTTCAAAATTCCATTGATATTGGTGCAGAAATAACATTTTTACAAATTTTCAAATCTAACTGTCGAGCATGGCAAAATTCACACCTTTAGTCACATTTAATACCTGATGTTGCACCCTTAACAACAATGCTATGATGGTTATCATGCGCTGTTGTGGGTCCATGTTCCATTCTTGAATGACGGTCTGGTGAGGTTCATCAACGATCCACGGTAGTGGCGCGCGTGAGTGGATCCGATGTCCGATTTCGTCCCAGACATGCATGTTTATGAATTCGCTTGGGGGCAGGAGCAAACGTTTGTCTCAAACCGACTCAACTGCTATATACAGACAACTAGTGCATTTATTGATCGTTGTGATACTGCTGGTTAAGTTGTGTAAGAGTTGCAACATGAATCAGTTAAGCCTTAAACGACTATGAAAAGTATCGTTATCGTCTACGATGAAGAAGAAACAAGAACAATCAAAATTAAGGTATGATTTTTTGAAAACGGAGTTACATTTTTCAAAGAATGTGTCAATTTACTCGCCATTGGACTCCTACCATCATCGTACCTGTCGTAGTGGCTGGCCAGAAGCGAATCCTGTGATTGAGCATCCCCATAGTCCCGCCTTGTCTACGAGATATTATCCGGGATCTACCTTTGTGAGGGCGATCCTTTTTCATCTCAGTGACATTGTATTGCTCTTTTAGCCTTGTAATTGTAAAATAGTGGCAACGGAATTGCCTGGTGTGAGCAGCATGACACATTCACATTCGAAGTATTCCAGTTTCTTCCGACCGAATGTTTTCTGGCAAATATTGCACGTTTTAACTTACTTTGTATACTTTTATTTGATGAGTTTTTAAAAGTGTTATCGACAACCTACCATTCGCCAATACAAACGTTCCGCTTTTCGATTTCACCCGAGCGCCACATGCAATATATAGGTTTTATCCACTTACGGTCAAATTGGTTTTAGAATAAATATAATTGTGTGCAAAATGTACAGGAGTCAAGTTTTTAACCCGTGTAGCATGAATATTTTTAATAAAAAGATATATAACACTTACTTAGAAAATTAGGCCCCCCCCCGAAAAAAATGTGCGTTTATTTTGTCCCTGAGTGTACTTTTTTACCCAGAAAACTTGCATCGGTTTGTATTCAAGATAGTACTGTTTATGTGATTTTAACAAAATCAACCCATCTATTTTTAGACTTTGAATCAAAGGTTTGACTAATACAGCAGTATTTCTTACAACAATTACATTAATTTAACAAAATATATTCATAGGTGAGAAGCAGAGAAGAACACTTTTAACAAATTATTTACTTCTACTGTAAATACAGTCAGATCTCGATATAACGACATCCGATACACTGACAAATTCATTATACTGACATCAAATTTGGGGACAAAAGTATTAAAATACTCTTTGTATCAATTCAGTATACTGACATATTCGTTACGACATTTTTCTTGGGAACAAACAGCTTCGTTGTATCGAGATCTGACTGTACCATACATTTATCGTGTCATTTTAAGAAGCAAAGCTTACCTCGACCAGAAAGTCAAACAGTCTGGAGTAGAGAACTTTAGCGAGAGCATCTCGGGTAAATTCTGCCTGTTCCACATTCAATGTAACTTCTATACTCTCTGTTTTACCTCCCCATTTACTGTCCATTTTACGGCTTGTTATCTTCAGTTTCAGCATATCATGACTTATGCCCAGTAAGTATGCAGGAAACTCTAGGACTGATAAATATATAAAGGATCTTGCATGAGTGCTCATTACATACAAGTTTTATTAAACAAGTCATTAAGAATTGCAAGCAATACAGAAGTCCCCTACTAGTTTGAAGCCATTTTCAATGTTTCTGTTGCCATAGCCATATGGCAGGATCCAGATTTGGGCATATTTTCACTCTTTCTGTCGCCATAGCAACCACAATTTTTGTCCAAATCAAAATATATTTAGACTTGCATAATCCCCTTATTGCCCCCTATCTACATATCAAGTTTCATAAACCTAGCTGGGAAACTGTTTCAGTTATGTCAGGATCCAGTTTTTTTTACGGTTGGACTGACTGACTTATGGACGGACAGAGGGCAAACCTATAGTGACTGTCCCCTCCGGTCAAAAACCGGTAGGGGACTAACAAGTGGATAAACTCATATGTAATGAGAATGAATGTAAGATTCTATTTATCACAATGTCATACCCTTATAGAACGCTCAACACATTATCATTCAAAATAATCATGTATGCTGCATAGGCTTCAACCAAAATTTAGCAGTACAAAAAGGGCGACGTCTTGACGACGTTGGTATTAACCTGACGTCATGGACCTATCAAGGTATGGATTGGCTAATTTAAATATTTAGCATGTATGATTATGACTTGATGAGATACTTACAGCCAGGTATTGAGATAGCATTATGACTTGATGAGATACTTACAGCCAGGTTCTGAGATAGCATTGTGACTTGATGAGATACTCACAGCCAGGTTCTGAGATAGCATTTGTAATTTATGACTTGATGAGATACTCACAGCCAGGTTCAGAGATAGCATTATGACTTGATGAGATACTTACAGCCAGTATCTGCAATAGCATTATGACTTGATGAGATACTTACAGCCAAGTTCTGAGATAGCATTATGACTTGATAAGATACTTACAGCCAGGTACTGAGATAGCATTATGACTTGATGAGATACTTACAGCCAGTATCTGTGATAGCATTATGACTTGATGAGATACTTACAGCCAGGTTCTGAGATAGCATTATGACTTGATGAGATACTTACAGCCAGGTTCTGAGATAGCATTATGACTTGATGAGATACTCACAGCCCGGTTCTGAGATAGCATTATGACTTGATGAGATACTTACAGCCAGGTTCTGAGATAGCATAATGGCTTGATGAGATACTCACAGCCAGTATCTGAGATAGCATAATGACTTGATTAGACACTTACAGCCAGGTTCTGAGATAGCATTATGACTTGATGAGATACTTACCGCCAGGTTCTGAGATAGCATCATGACTTGATGAGATACTTACAGCCAGGTTCTGAGATAGCATTATGACTTGATGAGATACTTACAGCCAGGTTCTGAGATAGCATTATGACTTGATGAGATACTTACAGCCAGGTTCTGAGATAGCATTATGACTTGATGAGATACTTACAGCCAGGTTCTGAGATAGCATTATGACTTGATGAGATACTTACAGCCAGGTTCTGAGAAAGCATTATGACTTGATGAGATACTTACAGCCAGGTTCTGAGATAGCATTATGACTTGATGAGATACTTACAGCCAGGTTCTAAGATAGCATTATGACTTGATGAGATACTTACAGCCAGGTTCTGAGATAGCATTTTGACTTGATGAGATACTTACAGCCCGGTTCTGAGATAGCATTATGACTTGATGAGATACTCACAGCCAGGTTCTGAGATAGCATTATGACTTGATGAGATACTCACAGCCAGGTTCTGAGATAGCATAATGACTTGATGAGATATTCACAGCCAGGTTCTGAGATACCATTATGACTTGACGAGATACTTACAGCCAGGTTCTGAGATAGCATTATGACTTGATAAGATACTCACAGCCAGGTTCTGAGATAGCATTATGACTTAATGAGATACTTACAGCCAGGTTCTGAGATAGCATTATGACTTGATAAGATACTCACAGCCAGGTTCTGAGATAGCATTATGACTTAATGAGATACTTACAGCCAGGTTCTGAGATAGCATTATGACTTAATGAGATACTCACAGCCAGGTTCTGAGATAGCATTATGACTTGATGAGATACTTACAGCCAGGTTCTGAGATAGCATTATGACTTGATGAGATACTCACAGCCAGGTTCTGAGATAGCATAATGACTTGATGAGATATTCACAGCCAGGTTCTGAGATACCATTATGACTTGACGAGATACTTACAGCCAGGTTCTGAGATAGCATTATGACTTGATGAGATACTCACAGCCAGGTTCTGAGATAGCATTATGACTTGATGAGATACTTACAGCCAGGTTCTGAGATAGCATTATGACTTGATGAGATACTTACAGCCAGTATCTGCGATAGCATTATGACTTGAAGAGATACTCACAGCCAGGTTCTGAGATAGCATTATGACTTGATGAGATACTTACAGCCAGTATCTGCGATAGCATTATGACTTGAAGAGATACTCACAGCCAGGTTCTGAGATAGCATTATGACTTGATGAGATACCTACAGTCACGTTCTTAGATAGCATTATGACTTGATGAGATACTTACAGCCAGTATCTGCGATAGCATTATGACTTGATGAGATACTTACAGCCAGTATCTGCGATATCATTATGACTTGATGAGATACTTACAGCCAGTATCTGTGATAGCATTATGACTTGACGAGATACTTACAGCCAGTATCTGCGATAGCATTATGACTTGATGAGATACTTACAGCCAGTATCTGCGATAGCATTATGACTTGAAGAGATACTTACAGCCAGTATCTGCGATAGCAGCATAGTTTCCATTCTCCACAAACTGTATGTTACCTAGATGTAGTATACCAGCCACTAACGATACAACATCTTCTCTTGTAGCATCATCAAGTCCTATAACTTGCATAGCATGCTGAAAACAAACTTACACATGACAATTATGTTGAAGGCATTTGATTTATATGCCTTTATTTAACCTCGCCACTGGGAAATCCATCTGGACGAGGCCCCCTGAAGTCACTTTAGTTTTTGGGGATAGTGCATGATACAGAAGATACCCTAGTTCCGGAAGCATCCTTGGTTCTTTTACATGCCTCATGTAAAGCATCATACACAGGACCTCGCTTAATGTCTCGTCCGAAAGACTTGGTAATTTTAGTTATGTTAGGTGGGAAACACTGAAAAGCATTTCTGTTTTTGATCCGGCCGCGGTGGTTTTAAGAACTTGCAAATAACATGTGACCCAAATTGATACATACACATAATTATGTTATACATATATGGTAGTATGCGGGATCTCCTCGACACACATGTACCCATTGACGAGGAAAATAAATTTATCCCCCCCCCCCTAAAAAAATGATTTTGTGACATATGCTTTCCTTTTCACAAATTTAAGTTTCAAATTTGGAACATAAACCTATGAGATTATCAAAGTGTTCAATACAGCCATTTAGAGAAACAAGCTTGTCCCTTGCAGCCATTTTTTATGAAAGAAACATAGATTGAAATAATTCAGGAAAGGGTTACCCACGGAACATTTCTAATTCAGGAAAGGGTTACCCACGGAACATTTCTAATTCAGGAAAGGGTTACCAACGGAACATTTCTAATTCAGGAAAGGGTTACCCACGGAACATAATTCAGGAAAGGGTTACCCACGGAACATTTCTAATTCAGGAAAGGGTTACCCACGGAACATTTCTAATTCAGGAAAGGGTTACCAACGGAACGTTTCTAATTCAGGAAAGGGTTACCCACGGAACATTTCTAATTCAGGAAAGGGTTACCCACGGAACATTTCTGTAGATTTTTTTTTAAATAAGACAAAAAGTTTCATAAAGATTAGACAAAAATTGTGACCTATACTGACTACCACAAGGTTTAACTGTGATTTGACCTAGTGACCTAGTTTTTGTTGTTGATAAATTAAATATACAATATTCCCAAAACCAATATCAAAAGCTCACTTTATCACGATGCTACAAAGTAACAGCGGCAGTTGTCAAAGGTATAATGCTGTTGGAGTTGCTCCCATTGGATTGTGAAATATGAAACAACCAAAGTTTTAATCTTGTATTACTATATAGTTAAGTTGTTTCTAACAATTATGCTCTAATTGTAAGGTGGGAGAAGGGATGTTTCCCTGACCCTCTCCCACCTATGACGGGGAGAATAAATGGGCTACATGACATAGTTGAAAATCTAAAAACAAGACTGCGTTCAATAAACGCTTATGCCCCCTGTGGAAGCCTTGTCTATAAATAAGTCCAAAATTAGGTCAAGGTGAAGGTCAAAAGGGGTTAGGGGATACAGGTGTGTGGAGAGTGTTCATATACAACATCCATGCAAGTATGAAAGCTTTGTAGCAAGCCATATTAATGCTAGAAGAAACGGTCAATTTGGGTTAACCAGGACGGACGAACGGACGAACGGACGGGCGGACGGACGAACGAACGGACGGACGAACGGACGGACAGGTGAATCACTATATGCCTCCCGATCTATCGATACGGGGGCATAAAAAAGTAACAGCGACACAATTAGTGTTAAAGCAGCACAATGACTGAGCTACCTTACCATAGTATCTCTAAACTCCTTGGCATCGTCCAAACCATCCACAGTGTATGAACCACTCTGATTGAGATACATATAGTAATCAGGATTAGCAATACCCATTTGTTCTGTAATTATAGAAAAATATTATTTAAGAAATAACAATCACATAGTTGTGCTTTGTTGAGCAATAAACTATATGCACACGTTTAGAAGAGTAGTGATATAATCATGAAAGGGTAGCAAAAGTGATTTAATGTTTGCATCAGAAAAAAAATGGGAATCTGTTACATTGGTTATTGCTGATGGTTTTATAAACATTTATAAACATTACGTTTCTCTGAAAAAACTTAGGTAAAATAAAGCAATACATAGCCAACCTTTCTGTGTTTTGTCTGTTCCAGAACAAAGCTGGTAAAATATATGAAAATTTCTCTCCTCAAAGTTTTGACTCACTACTCTGGACTGAAACAAATAAGGATGTAAAAGTACACAACCTTCTAACAAGTACATAACCTTTCTAAATATTACCTTTTCCTAAAAGTACACAACCTTTCTAAATATTACCTTTTCCTAAAAGTACACAACCTTTCTAAATAATACCTTTTCCTAAAAAAACACAACCTTCCTAAATATTACCTTTTCCTAAAAGTACACAACCTTCTAACAAGTACACAACCTTTCTAAATATCACCTTTTCTTAAAAGTACACAACCTTCCTAAATATCACCTTTTCCTAAAAGTACACAATCTTTCTAAATATTACCTTTTCCTAAAAGTACACAACCTTTCTAAATATTACCTTTTCCTAAAAGTACACAACCTTCCTAAATATCACCTTTTCCTAAAAGTACACAACCTTCCTAAATATCACATATTCCTATAAGTACACAATCTTTCTAAATAACACCTTTTTCTGAAAGTACACAACTTTCCCAAACTGAAATTGCAACATAGTGACAAATAATACCCTAACAGCACCAAAAAGAGCCGTAAATCTAGCAAAATGCTGATCAGAGTTTTGGGTCTTGCTTTACATGGTCAGGCATTGATGGTGAATAAGTGTTGCAAGTTTCAAAGCAAGAACTTCATGAGAAAAGTTTACCTAAACATAAAACTTAACCAAGCAATGCCATCAAGTGATGCCATAACTCATTGTTTTTTTTAACAAGAGCTGTCCATAAGATAGCCCCCCGAGTATTTGCAGCCATTTGTCACATATATCTAAGTTCAAGATAGGCTATAAGTTATACAACTTAGGTTCAATGCAATATCATTGGTAGTATAAGAAATTATTGGTGTGAATGTAACTTGCATGTAAAACTTAAACCAAGAAACGTCTTAGTAAGAAAGGGGCATAACTCTACTTAAAATCAACATGGTGTTAATGCACATGGCGTACGATTATGAACAAGTGTTTAAGTTACAAAGGTATGTCATTAATAGTCTATAAGATTGGTATGAATGTTACTTGTGGAGCAAAACTTTAACCATGAAAAATTTAAGTTAAATAGGAGCACAACTCTACTTAAAATCAAAATGGAGTTATTGCACTTGGCCAGTAGTGTTGGCTAATGATGGTGAACAAGTGTTGTAAGTCCTAGTTCTATAGCATGGATACTATGTAAGATATAGCCTTATATAGTAGTTTGCACAAACAAGAGGGCCCAAAGGGCCATAGGTCGCTCACCTGTCCTAGTTGTTCATGAACCCCCAATGGTAGCCTTTATTGCATGTACAAGGTTTTCAAATTGACATATTGAAATGATTTGACCTTGTGACCTAGTTTTTGACCCCGGATGACCCAATATCGAACTTGACCTAGATTTTATTGAGATGATCATTGTGACCAAGTTTCATAAAGATTAGACCAAAATTGTGACCTCTAATGATTATACAAGGGTTTTCTATGATTTGACCTTGTGACCTAGTTTTTGACCCCGGATGACCCAATATCAAACTTGACCTAGATGTTGTTGTGATGATCATTGTGACAAAGTTTCATACAGATTAGCCCAAAATTGTAACCTCTAGTGACTACACAAGGTTTTTCTATGATCTGTCCTTGTGACCTAGTTTTTGACCCCGGATGACCCAATATCGAACTTGACCTAGATGTTGATGAGGTGATCATTGTCACCAAGTTTCATAAAGATTAGGCCAAAATTGTGACCTCTAGTGTCTACACAAACAAATTGTGGACGGACGACGGACGGACGGACGACGGACGAAGAGTGATCACAAAAGCTCACCCTGTCACTTTGTGACAGGTGAGCTAAAAAAACTTAACCGAAAAGTCTAACTTAAAAAGGAGCATAACTCCAATCAAAATCAAAATGGAGTTATTGCACTTGACCAGTAGTGTTGACTGATGATGGTGAACCAGTGTTGTTTGTTTCAATGCTAAAGCATGGATAACATGTAAGATTTGGCCAAATAGAGTAGCCTGCACCAAAAACCTTAACAGAGTGTGACATCAACGCCACTGTCAACGAATGGGGGAGTACAATACTAAGTAGCTCTCCATATGCTTCGAATAGTCGAGCTAAAACCAGATGAGTAATAACTGCCAATGCAGCAAATTTTAACAAAATATGCCATTTCTAACCAAAGTTATTGAGAGGACACTGAACTTCTATTTTTATTACCAGTGACTTCTTTTTACGAGTTAAAAATACATCATGTTTCATGACAATATCTCGTTTCTAACTATGTTTATCATCAGAAACGGTTTTCTATTTTAGTAAATTTGACATTGACCCCACTAGCCCCACATTCAGTGCACTGTAAATAACTTTTTTACGACTTTTATTTTTGCTTATATACGCAAGAATGTTGACACGAAAAATCAGTATTCCCGTGCAAATTTCACAATACAAAGACAGGGAATTGGACATAGTCAATGACGCGCATTCAAAATTCTCGCAAACAAAAAAATCTTGAAGTTTTTAGAAAAATTGTGAAATAAAAGTTACGCGAAAATGAAGTGATTTACAGTATATTCAGAAAGTGGTACATTTTATATTCAAAGGCAACAATGTCCACAAAATGCACACAGAAGAAACTCACCTTTTCTAAAAGAAAGTTTGATATTTTACCCCCATCAGGTTCACCTCCCCTGCTGAACTGTATCTCAACATATTTACCCTGTAATAGTCAAACAAATTGCTTTAATACAAACTAGAGCTGTCGCCATTCAGCAGACTAATATACCCCCGCCGGCAAATGGCCATAATTCTGCCAAAATTGTGAAAGTTTGAGCGAAATCCTGCTAAAACTGAAGGAGGAGTTGTGTCCACAAGAATGCGTCTATGGACAGACTGACTGACTGACTGACGGACAGATGGAGTATAAATATCTTACACACTTCTACTAAACAGCATGAACAGATAGTGCCTCAACGCATGAACAGATGGAGCGTTGAGGCACTGGCTTAGATACATCTATCACCCCTTAACCTATGGAAGCATGTACAAAGCTGTTTTTCAACTTTTTCCAATAAAGCTATATACATGTATAGAGAGAGCACACAACCCTGGCAGCCAAGTCGTATGACGAATCAAAATTATTTGAAGGAATTTGGAGCCATTTAAGGAGGTACGCGCACCTTTTATCTAACGATCGAATTTTCCTTGAAACATCTTAAAATGACAGAACAGTCTTCTAGAACAACATTGAAATCATAAAAATGATATGTCACCAGGCTCGTTTTCGACATACATGGCTTTCTAATGACCTACCATTGTATTTTGGTCATTTTATCTATTTCCTGCATTTATGGCACCATTATGTTCTTTTTAAGAGTATTACTGTATGAAACCACTTTTAAGCAATGCATGATATTTTGTGTGTTCAATGGTCATTCCTATTGACATTAGTCACTATTCCAGCTGCCCGGTGAACAAATTCAGTATTTGAACATGATAAATAGTTACCCCACCCACTTGCTAAAAAGTGTGATTTTCAAATGATTTCATATGAACGTCAAAAAATACACAACGATCGAAAATGATTTAAAATTGGCCCTAAGTTTAGTATCAAATAGAACACCAGTTTAGTCAAATAAAAAATAGGGGTCACCAGCCTTTTTTGGGAGCTGTGCATAAAAAAGCACTAATTATGAATAAATTTGCATAAAATTAACCTAATTTGCATATTGTAATGAAATAATTTTTTCTTAAAAATATTTCAAAGTGTGGCTACCTCTTATAACTAAACCATGCACTACATATTATATATAAGCATATGCTTTTGAACAATTGTAGGGACTTATTGTGAACCCATATTATTCCCAATTTTGCCGTTCCCCACCCACTTTTTCATACAGGCAAAAAATAAAAAGTTAAAAATATCTAATTTGTGCGATAATATTTTGTTTAATTTCATTAATCAACATTCATATGCAATCATTGAAACTAAAATTCATGTTTGTTCTTATCTAATACGATTTTGAAATTTCGCGCATGCGCACAAGGCAGCTCGTACCTCCTTAAGGAACATGTGTGTGTAGCATTACTATGAAATAGGATCAGAGGTTTCTGAGAAGAATTTCGAAGTTTTCTATCAAATATTTTCGGCAATGGAGATTATGCGTTTAAGCAGTCAGATATGAGGTATCTGGTTCTTGCATGTAAACAGGCTGTATAGCTCTTCTTATTGATTATAAATTATAGTCAAGCAAAAAGTTCTAACATAGAAAGTAAATAGCAACTTACAAATCTACTTGAATTATTGTTCCTCACTGTTTTAGCATTTCCAAATGCTTCCAATAGGGGATTAGATTCTAAAATAATGTCCTTCACCCTCTGAAAAACATAATAAATGTAAATTTTACAACCTATCTAAGTTATAAATCTAAACAAGGGCAATTTACTCTAGAAATACACATCACAGTGTTATCTACCTTGTTGTCATGAATTGCCCTTTTGATTCTGAACAAGTATTACAAGTTTTAAATTGACACCTTAAAAGTTTTAAGAAATGTGGAGTTTATGAAACATGTAGTCTTACAAAAAACTTAACCTTAAAACATAAATTGAAAATTTAACTAAAGCATACAACTGAGTGAAAAGTCAAGCTAAACATTCCGGGTGAGAAGTATGTGGTATCAGACGTACATAGATTAGCATAGATAAGAACTAATGAGTTGGAGTATCACCACCTGAAGTATATCTCAGTCTTACTGTTGTTGCTTATCATTGTGATGATTTCAACATGAGTCTAGACTCAAAAATAGTATCACAAAATGAAAATAGGGAGCTGAAATTATTGCAGAAAAATTTCAAAGAGCTGTACCTTGAGATACAACCTTTGTCATAATTAAGACTTAAGCAATATCTCAATTTGAGCTGACATGTCTTATTGAGATGCTATATTAGGTATTGTACATACCTGTACAGTAGCTCCACCACCGGACACCTTGGATATATAACTCATAATATACTTGGCTGCTACTGTTTTACCTGCTCCAGACTCCCCACTGAATAACAACAACAACAACAGTGTCAGCAGATCTGACATCTCATCCAACTTAAAGCCTAGGTCCCACTGAGCATATTTTGCCCCGGCGATGTACTCCCGATTCAATTTAATGAGCAATCAGGACATCAGGAACAGGTTCCTCAAGGGGAGGCTTCGGGGAAGTTTGTGATATCGGAAGGAATTGTGATGAATCGGGTGGTAATGGAAGGAATCGGGAGAACATCGCTGATATGGAATTCCTCAGTGTCATTCTGACCTTAATGAGAGGTATCATTTTAAACAACAAAGGAAGTTAAAGGGTTCGTCAATCTAAAAGAATGGCAAAATGAATAAAACATCTACTGTTTTACTGTTTAAATTAATTAGTAAACAAGAGATGTTTGTAAAACACGTATGCCCCCATGGCAGCCAAATAGTCAGAAATGGTGAAGGGCGCAGTGACCTTGACCTTTGACCTACTGACCTCAAAATCAATAGGGGTCATCTATTGCTGCTGACCAACCTCCATGTAAAGTTTGAAGATCCTAGGTCAAAGCCTTTTTGAGTTATTGAACGGAAACCATTTTATACGACCACCCTACAGACAGACCGACAGACATGTGCAAAGCAATATACCCCCTCATCAAAGATGGGGGGCATAAAAACACGATACATTAAATTAAGGTTACCATTATATAACATAGTAAAGCTGATTGTCAGCGCAGTTTAAAGCAATAATAATTTTCGTTAATAATTTTTGTCCCTTTGGCGCAACAAGGTTATATCTTACTATGTACCATATGACATAGAGAGATATGACCTTTTTGCATCAAAGAGACAAATTGTTTTATTGAGGTATCCGTGTTTATAATGGCACTTATTTGATGTACATGCAGGGCTATGTCTGACAGACAGGAATATAAGGCAGTAAGCTTATTAAGAATATGCTGGAAATAACATTTTATATATATCACACCTCCCTTGTCCCAGACAAGTGCTAATAGTTCGAACTATAGTCTGCCCATGATAACACTAGCCTTTGTTTACAAATAAAAATTAAATGCATTTTGGATGTTCATTTTTATTCAATATTGTGCATAGTCACTTTTAATGATAACCTCTTTAAATTAACACTGATAACAAGAGGTCAGTAGATCGCCCAGTGTTTATATTATATACGTTTATTTATTGTTAAGTCTATATAGTGTGTTCAAAGTCAAACGAGAACCGTTATCAACATAAACTCTTCTGACAGGCAAACTTTCACTGGGTTTGATATCAAATCGTGTTCAAAGCGCATCCCATACACCAAAGGCGCTGTAGTCAATTTTATTCTGAGTAGTAGGTTCGATCCCCACAATTTAATTGTTTTGTTTTTTATTACAAGTATCCATGTTTATTGTTATAAAGTCTTATACTATACTTCTGCTGAATCGATACCTCAAATGATAATTGTTTTATGTTGCAGTGAATATATAAAACAATTGTATGATTATTGTACTGTAGATAAAAAAAATAATTGACTATATAATAGTTATATATAATAACTTGCTAGATAAAATGAAAACATAACACACAATAAATCTGCATACCTTCTACGTGTCTCTTTTTATCATATTACTTACAAATGCAAAATAAGGTACTTGTAAAAAAGACAAAGAAAAACTTTAAAATGTATGTACGGTAACTCTGATGGGTGTCGAACCAGTGGCGAAATTAAACAAAATTTCAACAAAATATCTGGTATAATTTAGCGACATGGTTACCCACTCGACTAACGAGACGATATAAAAACTGTTTTTCAAGTATTATACTATTGATTGAAGGTATCTCTACTATAATATAAATCATAAGCCCCCCTATTCTTTTGAATGGGATAGTTCCCTCATTAGTATTACTTATTGAATCGACAGTAGTTATCTCTGGCGAGTTATATCTTACCTGATAATAACACACTGATTCTCCATGTCAATCATCATATTTCTGTACATATTGTCAGTGAGGGCGTACACATGGGGAGGGTTCTCATACTGAGCCTGTAACATACATGTATATATTGTCAGTGAGGGTGTACACATTGGGAGGGTTCTCATACTGGGCCTGTAACATACATGTATATATTTTCAGTGAGGGCGTACACATGGGGAGGGTTCTCATACTGAGCCTGTAACATACATGTACATATTGTCAGTGAGGGCGTACACATGGGGAGGGTTCTTATACTGAGCCTGTATTATACATGTAAATATTGTCAGTGAGGGCGTACGCATGGGGAGAGTTCTCATACTGAGCCTGTAATATACATGTACATATTGTCAGTGAGGGCGTACACATGGGGAGGGTTCTCATACTGAGCCTGTAACATACATGTACATATTGTCAGTGAGGGCGTACACATAGGGAGGGTTCTCATACTGAGCCTGTAACATACATGTACATATTGTCAGTGAGGGCGTACACATAGGGAGGGTTCTCATACTGAGCCTGTAACATACATGTACATATTGTCAGTGAGGGCGTATGCATGGGGAGAGTTCTCATACTGGGCCTGTAACATACATGTACATATTGTCAGTGAGGGCGTACACATGGGGAGAGTTCTCATACTGAGCCTGTAATATACATGTACATATTGTCAGTGAGGGCGTACACATGGGGAGAGTTCTCATACTGGGCCTGTAACATACATGTACATATTGTCAGTGAGGGCGTACACATAGGGAGGGTTCTCATACTGGGCCTGTAACATACATGTACATATTGTCAGTGAGGGCGTACACATGGGGAGGGTTAGCCTGTAACATACATGTACATATTGTCAGTGAGGGCGTACACATAGGGAGGGTTCTCATACTGAGCCTGTAACATACATGTACATATTGTCAGTGAGGGCGTACACATGGGGAGGGTTCTCATACTGAGCCTGTAACATACATGTACATATTGTCAGTGAGGGCGTACACATAGGGAGGGTTCTCATACTAAGCCTGTAACATACATGTATATATTTTCAGTGAGGGCGTACACATGGGGAGGGTTCTCATACTGAGCCTGTAACATACATGTACATATTGTCAGTGAAGGCGTACACATGGGGAGGGTTCTTATACTGAGCCTGTTACATACATGTACATATTGTCAGTGAGGGCGTACGCATGGGGAGAGTTCTCATACTGAGCCTGTAACATACATGTACATATTGTCAGTGAGGGCGTACACATGGGGAGGGTTCTCATACTGGGCCTGTAACATACATGTATATATTTTCAGTGAGGGCGTACACATGGGGAGGGTTCTCATACCGAGCCTGTAACAGACATGTACATATTGTCAGTGAGGGCGTCATATGGGGAGGGTTCTCATACTGGGCCTGTAACATACATGTACATATTGTCAGAGAGGGCGTACACATGGGGAGGGTTCTCATACTGAGCCTGTAATATACATGTATATATTGTCAGTGAGGGCGTACACATGGGGAGGGTTCTCATACTGAGCCTGTAACATACATGTACATATTGTCAGTGAGGGCGTACACATGGGGAGGGTTCTCATACTGAGCCTGTAACATACATGTACATATTGTCAGTGAGGGGGTACACATAGGGAGGGTTCTCATACTAAGCCTGTAACATACATGTACATATTGTCAGTGAGGGCGTACACATAGGGAGGGTTCTCATACGTGGCCTGTAACATACATGTAGTACATGTAGTGAGGGCGTGCACATGTCAGTGATGGCGTACACATGGGGAGGGTTAGCCTGTAACATACATGTACATATTGTCAGTGAGGGCGTACACATGGGGAGGGTTAGCCTGTAACATACATGTACATATTGTCAGTGAGGGCCTGCACATGGGGAGGGTTAGCCAGTAACATACATGTACATATTGTCAGTGAGGGCGTGCACATGGGGAGGGTTAGTCTGTAACATACATGTACATATTGTCAGTGAGGGCGTGCACATGTCAGTGATGGCGTACACATGGGGAGGGTTAGCCTGTAACATCATGTACATATTGTCAGTGAGGGTGTACACATGGGCAGGGTTAGTCTGTAACATACATGTACATATTGTCAGTGAGGGCATGCACATGGGGAGGGTTAGCCTGTAACATACATGTACATATTGTCAGTGAGGGTGTACACATGGGGAGGGTTCTCATACTGGGCCTTAACATGCTGTTTATTCAGGTCTGTCACTTGTATACAAATATTGCAATATCATAACATTGTATTTATGTAGTTTTAAACATTGTAATGTGTATGAAAAAAGGCAGGGGAAACCAAAACCTTATTCGCTAAGCCACATACAAATGCATTTAATGTCTATTAAAATAAGACATTAATGAGAGAAATACACAATGTCATCTAAACAAGTGACTGGCCTGATTAAACGAGTTATACATAGAATATAAAGCATACAAAATCAAGTGTTGACCCCTATAAAACAGTAAAGAGACAATCATGTTTCCTTAAATTGTTTATATTTCAATGATAAAATGGACAGTAGTATTGAAAATATCAAAACAAGCGTTGAGATTTAGCCCCTTGTGAAGCCCCTAAGAAAAGTAAAGTACTTACAGCTCCTTGATACTGATCTACCTCCCTCTCAGAGTAAATATTGAGATTTTTGAATGGATTGACCGACACCAGCACTGGTCCTATGTAAGTCTGTGTACCAGTTAAAGAAACTTGTGTTCATTCGGGTATTTCAAAGATTATCTGCAGAATTCGTTAACATTTTATTGAACAATATAAAAAGTACTATAAACTCATACGAGGGGTGATCAGGAATTATTATGTGAATTTTTTTCTCGAATGAGAACAAAATGTTATAAATCTGTTGACCCTGTAAAATATATACATATTACAGAAGTACTACTGTACAGCAAATAATGAAATATCATTCAAAATATATTATCCTAATTAACGTAAATACAATTGAGAGTATAGACTGGGGTTCATTTTACAACTATCATGGCACTAAGTAAGCCTAGAAAATGAGCACCTAATGAAACATCTATCATATTTAAAGGATACATAAATAGTGTCTTCCATAAAACGTTTTTTGAGATTGTCCACAATTCCAGATTCCGAGATCTTCTGGAGTAGGACCATGTCATCGACCCCACTTGTCTTGACATTGTGACTCTGCCAATGGTACGGCTGAAATATACACAACATTTCAAGTCATTCTACACAAAATCACCACAAACATGTACATAAATTAAGAAACATAATAAATACAATATTATAGTAATAATAACTTTATCTATTGTGGTAGAATATATGGTTCCGGATCAATTTTCAATTGTCCGCACACTTGTTGATCATCCCTCACACAGCGACTCTTTCTTATGATCAACCTCCAAGGTTCGAATCTCGGCAGGGCCACTGGAATTTCTAGAAACGCTTTTCAGTGTTTCCCACTCAACTAGAGATAAATGGTTGAAAACCCAAAGGTAGTCTCGTGGGTATCGGTGCTTAGTAGCACCGGGCACTTAAGAGGACGAAGAAGCAGAAAAGAGCAAGCGCAGTAAGCCAGGATTCCTTGCATCACAAACACTATCTGTCTCTTCCCCTGAAGCCGGAGGTCATTGGCCAATTAGGCAGGGATAAAATGACCACGCACTTAGAATGTATGAATATTAAAAGCTAATAAAAAAATAGTTTATAACGCCAAGGATAAGCCTTTAAGGGGCAATGAATCCAAAAATATGTTTTTGCAAATTTATGTAATAATTACAAGGTGCAGTGTGCTGCACACTATAATTTACCTATCCTCACTGACTGATCTATAGTGTGCATACCGTATAGTTATGTATCATTTTGTCAAGACAATATCAATTGCAATGTTCTCGATATCGACATTAAAGGATATAAAACCGGTTTTCTCATTTTTCTGGAATCTGGGATTGAACAGTGAGGGGGATATCGGCCGATAGGCTGCATAGTGGGAGTGAATAAAAAAATTTGTTTCAATGTACTTTAAACATGAAAAAAATGAATAAAAAATTATTGCACATTGTTATTTAACTTTTTTGGGGAGAAAATATTCGCATTTTTCAAGTTAAAACATTCATAAATTTAGGAAAAGTCATACACATGTATTGAATTGTATAGTCTCCAAATAAGTCATACATTAACCAGAAATCACAGATTCTTTTGCTCCCAATAAGTCATACAAGTTGAATTTTAGTCTCCCAATAAGTCATACAGTGAGCATAAATCACATATTATTATAACATTGTATGTCAATGTTGACATGTGCATCACTGTAGGTTTGACAGTTGAGTATGTTGGACACATTTAATGTGGTGTGGGGGATGATCTTACATAATACCAGGAAGCTTGAACATTTGGTTACACCGATCTCTGTATAATACATGTCTGGCTATACCCTTTATAACCCAAGCAAAGTTGTGTTAAGATCAGTTGGAATTGGAGCGCCGAGTCATGAGTGGAGCTCGGAGTCAGACCGGAGCGTATGTATTGAATAAAACGTTGAAACTGCTATACTGTTAAGTGATTACTTTAGCCATATTACGCTACATTATTTTGCTCACAATAAGTTATACCAGTTGAATTGTACCGTCTCCCAATAAGTCATCCAGTGACCAGAAATCACAGATGCTTTTGCTCGCAATAAGTCATACAAGTTGAACTGTATAGACACATTTCTTGTTTACATACCTCGGAATTGATTAACAAAGTCTTGAAAGTGACATCCAGCAGATTATTGGTCAATTACTGATTTTATTGTTCGATCAACAAAATAGATCACGGTCGCTGTATGGCACTTTGCATATGAAGTGCTGTGTCACATTGAAATGTGTCTATAGAATATAGTCTCCCAATAAGTCATACAGTGATTATGTTATGCAGTGGAGTCTTATCCATGTGGCAACTTGACAGTGACACTGTGTGTTTAGCAAATGTATGACATTCGGAAAAACACTGTCATTTTGTTAGAAACTGTTGAGAACAGGTTATTAAGCACTGTTAAATAGCAATTCGACGAACCTACTTCAATCCACCTGTTGATATCATCATTAGCAGCCCCCGTCCAGGGCCTCAAAATCACGGAAGTACGATTGAATTTTCAAATTACTCACCATCTTTCACCTAATATCGAGTCTCAGTCAGTCAAATAATTCCAAATCAACTAATGTTAAACAAATTAATTGCTTACATACTCAATTTATGCTAAATTAACTCATAAATTAAGGAAAAAATATATCAAAGAGCACTCAGGTAACAGCGACAATTTACAGGAAGTTGATTTTTGATTGCGCATGCGCAATGTCAAATTACAGGTGTGGATAATCTACTGGTGCGTTAGTTGATATTGTAGTTGGTGTGAACAGGAGCTATTCAATTAACTATACCCTGGTGTGAACATTGCACATATTAATTTCTGCTCAGCATCACTTGACAAAAATGTCACGACACTTGACCCAATTTTTAGCCTATAACTCGACTATCTTAAATATTCAGGGGTCCGAGGAAGAAGGTATGAGCAAAGATCTAAAAATACATAAATGTTTAGATATTTGATATGAGCTAGGAAAACCTGCTATTTTGACATTAATTATGCAATGTTTGTACTGTTTCTAATTAAAGAGTTTTTTAAAAGCTGTAAATAAGAAAAAAATGTCTATAATTATGCTCAATTTGAATTAATTTACCGTTTGTTATACATAATTAATAGCACTATTGAGTATTCCCACGCACGTTAATTAACGTGCGTGGTATTCCTTAGCAGTTTAAACGTTCTTATCGAAATACTGTAGTAACTGTCTTTGTTACAATGGTAACCAATTTTGAAACGTACTCAGATTGAGAAAAACAAAGAGTTAGCTGTACTAACTACTAGTAGTAACCATTCTCTAAATAAAAAAATACGATTTGGGTATAAATTTTAAACTCAAAACATAATTCTAAAATATGAAATGATTTTGAAACGTTTATGTCGAGAATTGATCAAATAATTAATAAATGCTTCTAACTTCTGTATTGCTACAAGTTTTGTATTCATAAATATCAATGATCAATATCTGTAAATATATATTTCTTACTAGATCTATTTGTATTTATGATATATATTAACAGCTTTTCTATACATGGGCCCCATACGCGAAGCTAGCTACTAGTATTTATATTAATAATTTGTATTAATTAATACGTATAGTACGGAGAATTTGACAGGACTCTCGACATTCTATTAGCTTATCAAATTAACAGCTGATACTAGTATATTGTCTATATTTGTAATCCCGAGTGTTTCATAAGCGGAAGTATTACAAAGACGCTCGAGGTATAATACAAACTGTACCAACGCAAATCTATGTACAGGACCGATATTGCACGATTTGCTCCCGGAAATTTATAATATAATTTATATATATGCAATGCAAGAACCTTGTTATTATATATTCATGCATAAAGGCCAGGATCATGTCAAATTATCTGTGCTACAAGCTAGTATACACTAGGCTACTCAAGTGCGTCGGAAATTCGACCCTTGTGCTTTACGTACATGACTGATTACAATCTACATAGACCCTACATCATGTACATGCTATGCCTATATACAGTAGCGAACAAAACACATTGATAAGAACATAACTACATAAAGACTTGTAATCAGAGAAAGGTGTTCCAGCAAATATATTGCTGGCTTTGAATGAGAAGGTGGTAAGCACAAAAATCGATATTTTGAGATAACAAGAAAAGGCTGTCTGAAAACAAAGATCTAAAAATACTATATTTTTATATCTTTGCTGCAAAGTACTCTTTACTTGTGTAAAAACAAGCTTTTTAAACTTCGGTATGGTCAACATGGCCATTTCCGATTTTCATGAAAATAAGTTCATAAGAAGCGCCTTGTGGTGCAGATTTCAAATATGCACGAGTCTTATAAGGTCGTAAGTCGCACTTCTCATTCTAAACCAGTGAACTATCAATATAGCTGTGTTACGACAGCTGTTAATAGCTCTTATTCATATAATTTATTTTTATGTAGCAGTTGATGTATACGGTTGGACTGACAATGTGAGTAGGTCAAGTCGTGTTTTATGGCGGCGATCATAAAGGGTGAAATATTTATGATCGTTTTGCGATTGCACTTGAATATCGTTTAAGTAACATAACAACACTTTATTTCCGATATTTTGATAACGTTATTCTGTTTATATTTGTTTGATGTAAAACAAATAAAATGCACGGACAAGACGATACTTTGCACAAAGTCGTGATAAAATTATGTTGATTGCACATTGTCCATCAATTTAGTATGCGGATTAGGCCTACCCTTAGAAAGATATGTGTTGGCACCAGTACTAGCATAATTATGGAAGTAAGCAAATTTAATTTATACAAGAATTCGTCCCAAAACATGGTTATTTGTATCTAGGTTATAGTAATCACATTGCTATCAGAAATTAGATTTGGATTTATGTATAATGTATTATTAATGTGAGATGAAATCAAGAAACAGTATCTGGTCTAGACAGATAAGCTGTCTGCAAGTGGCTGCTTAAAATTCTGACGGTCCAGCCACTACACTATGAGTAACAATACGAGAAAGATTTGTAAACGTGTGTAGAGAATTTGCCAGACCCATGCGGACATTAACTTTATCTGAGTATCCTCCTTCCTCATTCTATAGTTACCACAATACCAGGGGCGGATACAGTATTTGGTGTTTATAGGTGTTGACCCCCGCTCCAAGAAAAGTGTGCGACTGATATGAATATATTTATAGTGCGTGCCAAGCGAGCTAGGTAAACTCATTGTGTATCTGATCAACATAGCACACACACTCATTTGTTTCTATAAAATGCTCTGATACAATAAACGTGAGGGCGAAGCAAACTAGAAAAAGATATGGATTGAACCGCTGCATTCAGGGGTACCTTATTTGGTATTAAACAAGGACAGGTATATTACAAAATGTTAGCCAAATATCCTCATTATTTCATGAATTGTTTAACTTTTTCATGCGCGTGTATCTCAGCAAACCCGATTACTGTAATATTTATCAATGTTGCCAAATAGTCCCGTATCGTATTAATTCAAGTCAGCAATTACTAGTATGCATCTGTTTTATAATACAACTTTAATGTTTAGTACTACAAATGTATAACTTACGTGAGTGTTCAAAGAAAGAAATGGGAACATAATAACACGCAAACGCATTATCTGAGAAAGTTTGTTCGCTTTATAAACGAATCAATGATTCAAATTATCATGCGAGCGAAATGTTTATGTATACATCTATTATTATTGTTTTATCCCCCAAAACGAAGTTAGTGTATGAATTAATAAGTAAAAGTTCGAGTTTGTAAGTATTGTGATCACCTTGGCAACGATTTTAAATGTTGACATGTTAAAACATGTAAACAGGATAATAAAGTTTACTCATATTAAAAGGCCACATTGAAATGAGACTCCGGGGGTCTATTCAGTTTAAATGTGGTTTTACTAATACATTGTACATCATTAGTTTCCGATTATTTGGAAGGAAATGACGAACGCGTATAAGCCTTGACTATTGATCAGATCTTTGTACACAATATCGGACCATAATCATCGATTTACTTTACATCAATTGATATTTTGTATATTTCGCCGACATATAAGACTCATGCATATGTGGAATCTGTATCTCAACGCGATCTTTATGAGCCTATTTTCATGAAAATCGGAAGTTGCCATGTTGACCAAACTGAAGTTTAAAAAGCTTGTTTTCCATAACTAAAGAGTAGTTTTCACACAGTTTTTTCTTGTTTTCTCAAAATATCGATTTTGTACTTACGATCTTCTAATTCTAAGCCAGAGATTTGTCGTGTAGGAGATTCTAGCACAACCAGTAGTTTCAGCTATATACACACATAGGAAACCAAGCTGTGCTAAAACTACCGATGAAACACAAGCACATATTCATTCAGTTGTTTCTCAAATATATATGTTTTAACCAAATCAATCGAACAAGTAAATATGTATACAATCAAATAAAATTATAAAAACTTATATGCAACGTAACTTACTTTGCCCGCCATTATTGAGGCTACAGTGCTACCGCTCTCTTGCGTCAAATGTTCAAATTTGTATCATGTATTAATCACATAATATAAACTAGGTTGGTACCATTATAAAATTCAACACAACTCAATCATAGACACCCAAACACATCCATGTATAATCGCGGAAAATTAATACTATGAAGTGTACAGTATGCTAGCATGGATAGATGTCCTGAAACAGCGGAAGATGACACTTTGAACTTATCATTGACACATTGTTGAAGCTCTCTGTCTACTCCACTTTTAGTTTACACAGCCACTCAGTTATACATGATACATTAATGATTATTATCTGTGGACCGAAATCTGGCGGAAATTAATTATTTGAGTGGTAAATAAATTTCGCTAAGTTTCTTACGACTATTTTATGTTTATATGTCATTGAATTATTATTATAATTCTTTCCAATTTGCCAAATATTGTATTAAGAGTTTATTGTTTTTTTAGCCAGCGTGTTTATAGATCTATAATCTTAAGAGCAAATGAACAAGAAATGTAATGATCATTTCTTATCAACTCTGCTGTTTCTATCACGAGAAGGGAAGTAACTGCTGTGAGTGTTTGTGAATTTACTAAGATCACATCGGTTACTTCCCTTTACCTCTATCAATTTAATGAGCATGTGAAGGGAAATAACCACTGTGTGATATGTTTAATTTTAAATGTTGTAGTTACTCCCCTTAAACTGAAGAATCGGGTGACACAAATTAACTTTTTTGTTAGTGTTTAACTGCTTCTCAAAAACTTTTCAGTTGTAAACGGCAGCAGATTGTCTCATACCAGCTTCCCATGACTGTTTTTAACTACATGCAGTACTAATGGATCTTTTATACTATACATGCTAAACTCAGGGCCGTATCCAGAGACAAATAAGCACAGAGACAAATATTTTCTAGGATCTCTATATCATGATGCATTTTTGTCTTAAAAAAACATGCTTATTTTAGTAGTTCTCAAATTTTCAGAGAGTCAATCCCCTCGATGTGGCTCATTGTGGCTACGGGCCTGATCGACTGAATGAGGTCAGAGTTCTTGTGGTAGCTAGATTAAATTTCTGGGGCTTTATTTTGTCCCAGTCCTGCAATCGTGAAAACTCGGCCATTTCCGTTTGTCTCCGGCATATATACGTCTATTGCAATGCATAAAGGCCGAGGTGATCAGAATGCCATTCCTGCAGACGTTTTGCACACCGTAGTCCAGAGTAACCAAAAAAAACAAAAAAAAACAAAGGGCCCCTAGGTCGTTCACCCGTCGTAGTAATGCGTGCACGCTATATGTTGAGTAATCTATTACAATCTCTGTTTAAATTGGATTTAAGAATATGCAGCGTTTATTTCTCCATGTCTTATGCTAAGGTCACATTTGCCCTACGAGATCAAAACTCTACCTATAGACAAGCATTCTGTCCATCTTTCATGAAGATCCAGTAAAAAATAAGTTTCTGTACTCAAAGTCGACCTTTCTATGATTTGAGTTTTTTACCCCAGATGACCCAATATCGAACTGTACCTAGATTTTGTCGAGATGGTCAAGTTTCATTATTAAGTCACCATTGTGACATAGTGTCTGCACGAGCAAATTGTGGACGCCGGACGAAGAGTGATCACAAAAGCTCACAATGTCACTTCCTGACAGATGAGCTACTGTCCTTATTTACTGTTGTGTTGTATGTGTGTGTGTACTATGCCCGTTCTCAACAAAGCTTATATGCCTACTAGGTTTCGATATTAGAGTTGGATATTATAGAACGTGAGTGGTGATGTACTTTGTAGGGAATGCGTCTACATTGTCTTCGTGTGTGTCCAGAGTGTCTCCCAATTCCATGTACTTATCTCCATACGATCTAACATTTTCTGTAAGCCAGCTTCCTGAATCGTGACTCATCAGTGTTTTCAACTTTGAATATATACAGCATTATGCAGAGTAGCTGGTAGAGTATTACATCAAAATCGTGCACTTTTTGAAAGGAAAGAACACTGCAGTCTGCTGTATACATCCAAACTTGAAAACAATGAGTTATATATACACAGATTAAGATTGACAAGCCGTAACAACTATAGTAATTTTAGCGTTTTTAATGATTCAATTGAACAAAAGTCGACATAGAAATAAAGCAATGTTGCAAATTCAAAATCAACAATTGAACAAAAACAACCCCGCTCACAGAGCAGAAACAAGATAAAATGACGTCATTTAAAAAATGCAATAAGACAAAAGGAATGAGTAAATGAATTTCAAATTAAAATGAGTTATGCAAAAACACACATGTATGATAAACGAGAGATGAATTAATGATACAATGACAATCGAAAGTGAGTCCTTAGACAGCGTATAAATCCATAAACCAAGCATTAGTGCACTTAAATAATTGATTCATGGATTCAGTCACTTATGTATCCAAAGTCTCGAAGTTTCTCAACACTAGCGTTTACATCACTATGTCAAAACATGTCACAAAGCTGCCTTTCGAGAGAATTCATGAATGTCATACAATGACTATCCTGGGATGAACTAAGATCATTTACAACTATTTACATTGTTATTTACACGTTATATACATCACGAGTCCATGTATATCAACTTTTCACTGTTCACTTCTTGGCGGCTTTCTTTGCTGCCTTCTTCGGTGATTTCTTGGCTGCCTTTGGTTTCGCTGCCTTTTTAGGTGATTTCGCCTTCTTTGGTTTGGCAGCCTTTGCCTTCTTAGGTGACTTCGCCTTCTTGGGTTTGGCAGCCTTTGCTTTCTTAGGAGATTTCGCCTTCTTTGGCTTAGCGGCACCTTCAGCAGCTGGTTTCTTGGCTTTCGGCTTCTTTGTCTTCGGTTTTTTAACTGCCTTCTTCTTTGGTGCTGCAGCCTTCTCCAGGCGGAACGAACCCGATGCACCAGTGCCCTTGGCTTGCTTCAAAACGCCTGAAGTAACACCACGTCTCAAAGCCATCTTCAGTCGAGAGTTGACTGCGTTGGCATCTTTGCCGACATTGAAGTTAGCGAGGATGTATTTCAGGATCGCTTGTCTGGATGAACCTCCACGCTCCTTGAGAGAATTAACAGCCTGAGCAATCATCTCACTGTACTTAGGATGAGAAGCTGGCTTCTTTGGCTTGGCAGCCTTCTTCACTTTAGCTGGTGTTGCGCTCATGTTGACTGAGAAGTCTTTCAATGTGCAGACGATATTCGTACCTTGATAGAGATATAGCGTTTAAACTGACGCTTGAGCCAAACAAATATTTATAAATAGCGCGCGGACGTGATAGAGAGCACGGCCAAGTGCGCGAGCGATTTACTTGTATTTTAACGCAAACTACGATATTGTGTTTGTTAGTCCTAATTTTCGCTTAATTTATACGTTAACAAACAAGTTTTCGTTGAAATTTTCTGCACAGATATTGAGACGACATATCAAACTTTGTGTTTTAGTCACTAAATATACATGACAATCAAATGTAATGAAGAATTTTGATGATAAAGTAAAATAAAATATGTCAAAAAACAACAATTTTTTACTTTAAGCATTGCGCATTCAAATTTACCATTCGTGGGGACAGTTTTCTTGTTATAAAACGGAATTTCCATCATTCCTCCCAAGTTTTGTCGAAAAATTAACCCGTTAACGCGCTTAATAGCAGTGAACTGGCCGTTTACTTTTTGTCAACAAAACACAAAATTCACTGAAGTCGCCATTTTGTGTAGATTTTTACCAAGTAATGTATGTTAAAAACGTCTTAAAATCTTTCCTTAAAACATAATAAAATGGTATTTTTTGCATATAAAGAAGATCGATATGTTGATTTAATGTTTGTATGTAGGGGTCAGCATGATATTTGGACAGACAGAGAGGAGAAATCGCACAGAATGCTAGTTCAAATATCTTACGCTACACAATTTGAACAATGGGGGTCAGATACAACGATTTGAAAGCTGTAAGTCGTTCGTGAAAAAATCCTTATTTTCTGTCAAATTTGAATTAAAGTTGGTTATTTTATTGTTCAAATCGATTCCAAATACATTTTTATTCACTTTTGCCAAATATCGGGGAATTCCATAGTACGGATTGTATAAAATAACGATGTTTTGATGTTGACTGTTCACAGGGTTTAGAATAAGACTGAGTTCAATTTGTTAAATACAAACCGCATCAAAATATGGTTTGTTTATTGTTGTTTGATATAAAATATTTAGTTTATTACCAAATAATTCTGAAATATTATTATGGTTATAAAATGATAAATGCATCTTCATCCCAATTAAGTGAATTTGGGACGTGACTTAATCATATACAGATCAAGATTGCAATGTACATGTATACGTAGACATAATTATGCGAAAGCGACTAATAATAATTGAGCATTAAAAATCTTGTACCCACTTTTAAGTAAAAAATTATGTATTTTTCATCATGCATAAAAATAATGAAGTCGAAGTATCAATGTAGATCTGGAAGAATAGTATGTAACGTACATATTAGTCATAAGTTGATGCAAAAATCAAGATCTTTCTAAAGTTTGTTGTGATTTGGACGACATGTCCAATGGTATGCTAATCAGGTACAATGTATCAAAAACACTTTTTGTTTGAATGCATGGCAACTTTAACTTATTAGGAAATATTTGAAAATAACTTCTTATTAGCGGACGAATGTTGAGAAAGCTCTAATTTGTACCGGTCCAATGGCGTCCAATTTGAAAGTTTCGTCACGCTATATGAACACGTTAATGTATACTGACTAGGCCTACGTTACACGCAGTCTTTTTTCTGTTCTTTTGTTCTCTTTACGATAAGTGGTATAATATTATCGCCAAAATATCATGTTTTTACTTTTCAAGAAAAAACGCAACGTTGTAAAACGTCAATTTTGTGTCCAATTTTGTCTTTGTTCCGCATCTTTTTATTTTAAAATTATATTTGTCGTCTCCATAAAATTTGAACCATTCGTTTTGTTATAAGCTTACATGTATTGTATTATGTACAAAAATGTAATAATATATATATATAATAAAATATAACATATCATTGACATAGAAATAACGTTGTATTATTATGATTGATTATGGACTTAATAAACGACGATAATTGATTTTTACGAGTAGTTCGATCCAGTCTTGCGCGTTACGTCTATAACCTTAAAAAATCATTACCTGAAGAAGCATTCTGGGCGAACTAACGGTGTAAATAAAGGGAATATGCTTTAAATGAAATTCGTGTTTGGTTGTTTTATTTTATTTTTGTCTATAACTCTATACACACACACATATATATATAGGTAGTAAATCATAATGTCATGTTTGTTCATAACTGTTTTATATCTAATATTCTAGTAATGAGATACTCGGGTCTAATTTATATCTAAATGTGTATTGTATACATTATTATGTTCAAATAGAGAATATTTGTTGATTTTGGTGTAAGATCGAATTTTATTTCACCGAGTAATCACAGAAAAACAATATTTTCACGAGTGGTGTAGCCACGAGTGAAAATTTAATTTTCTGTGATCACGAGTGAAATAAAATTGATCTTTAAACAGGGGCGTGACTTCCTATAGGCCATATAGGCCGCGGCCTACACTTTTTCACAGAAACTCGAAAAAATAAAAATGCCAAAAATGCAATAAAAATCAATGGGGGTAGAGCTATGTGGTAAAGGAGTATATTCACCCTATCTCAATTGAGATGCGTAGTTGTTCTTGTTTTTAGTCTGAAAACGGCTAAGAATGTACCTGCGGCGATATAGAAATTTAAAAACTCCGGGGGAGCATGCCCCCGAACCCCCCCTAAAATAACGTGGCCTACACATTGATTTCGACTAAGCTACGCCCCTGTCTTACACCAAAAATCAACAAATTTTCTGTTTATTATAAATTATGCCTTAATTCCTCTTAAATGTGTGCCGTAATTGGTTTAATGGGAAACATTAGAACGTCACGACATGAGAATTATGACGTTATGATGACGTTACGCTTATTTTAAAGCCCGGCGCCGTTGACGTTACGTTTCTTTTTCTGCATGGTACTGGAACCAGCTTCTAAAACAGTGAAAATAACAAAGTGGTAATTTCGTTGTTATTTTCACTGTTATTTTCACTGAAAATCTCCACAATCCATTGCAAAAAAATTGAAACAAATAATAAAGATGTTTCATTTTTACAAAGGGTACTAGATTCTATATATCAAATATAATTATCTAATTAACATTATAACATTCAAAATTCTAAAAATTGTCGAGATTCGAGATATTTAGCCTACATTTGTAATTTAACCAGTCTGAATTCTTTGCGCGTGCTCCCGTTTTGGTGACCTTTCTACAATTTGAAATATAGTTACCTGCTTGATCAGGAAATTTGAGTTGCCAAAACAAGAAAGTGAACAAAATGCATGTGACAGTTACATATGTCAGAATCCAGAGCGTTAAGATGCGTTATATACCCAAGCTTTGTGATACGAAATGTGCAATCATTAATCTCTAGATATGATATACTTATGCACAGGTGAGTTGTTTTACTATAATCATGTATACATGGACTAGCTAGGCTAGTTTTATTGCTGTATCATCGAATCGCCCCAATCGGACAATTTCACCCCTTGTGTACGCATGCAACGATGAATTAAATATAAATTGCCTAAAATATTAAACCGCCTTTGCATAATTATGTATCAATTCATTTGTAATAACTTGTTCCGCAATCGACAGGGGTAAATTAATTAAACCTTAGCAGTGTTTTGGTTGATTTTGCACACTCTTTCTTATCATTAATGAAGTGAAACGAAAGCTTCGGATCGGAAAAATGTGTAAAATTTTAACATATTTATTGGTAATTCATCAAACAAGCGCTATATTTGTTTCAATACCAAACTACATTTTGTAGATTACATTACAGTATAAGTCAATGGATCGACATTAAAGATGCATGATTATAGCCGATTGGTTAGTTCACCAGAATGCAGGGTTGACTGTAGACAGGAGTATCTGTATAGACACATAAAGTGGATGGTACATTGACTGTCAGCCTGGGATAAACACCTTCACCCGGGGGTATGTCGATTTATCTTAACGACGTGATGTAATATACTTTCGACAATTTGACATCATGCATGTACAATAGTATACATCTATCTATATGTTGACACCAAGAAGATGGACGGTTGCGCATTATGACCTTTAAACAACTAAATCCTCGTTTTTCTCAATCGGAGTACTTTTCTGAAATTGGTCACCATAGCAACGAAGTATATGTTTTCGACATAATTCATAGGAAAATTCAAAGCTAAGGTATAGTACTATATGGGTCAATGACTTAAAATAGAATCAATAGATATGTATTTTTCCTTATTTTAGAGCTTTATCAAAATTTTGTTACATATAGTAATTACATAATGTCATTAAAGCAGGTTTTCCTGGAGACTGGCTCATGTAATTTGTCAACCTGTCCTTACAGGAGAGATGTTTGGTTCCGTACAGTGGAAGATGCTTGGTCCCCTACAGTAGGAGATGGTTGGTTCCGTGTGGTGGGAGATGTTTGGAGTCCTCTGGTGGTCGTGGGTTCAATCCCCGACATCGGAACTTGACATTTCTGATATTTCCCGCTATATCTGGCCGTGTGGCCTGCAATGTATCTGTGTAAAGGTGCCGGGAAGCTGTGTATCGGTGCTATATACCGGGCACATTAAAGAACCTGGCTGTCTACAGTATTCGAAATAAGAGCTAGGCGCACTTCTGCAGCGCCGGACATGCCTGTATCTAATGACTCTCTCTCTCTCTCTTCCTCCAGGGACTTTCTCTCAGTCTGTCCCTCTGGTCAGATCATGCTGTATCTGCACTTGTAGAGGATGCACCTGCCCCTCGTGGCTGCAACACTATAATGTAAAGCGCCTTTGACCGTGTGTTCGCACGAAAAAGGCGCTACATAAATCTGGTATATTTATTTATTTATTTGGCGGGAGATGTTTGATTCCGCACAATGGAAGGTGATTGGTTCCCTACAGTGGGAGATGGTTGGTTCCCTACAGTGGGAGACAATTGGTTCCCTACAGTGGGAGATGGTTGGTTCCCTATAGTAGAAGATGATTGGTTCCCTACAGTGGGAGATGGTTGGTTCCCTACAGTGGAAGATGATTGGTTCCCTACAGCGGGAGATGATTGGTTCCCTACGGTGAAAGGTGTTGGTTCCCTACAGTGGGAGATGATTTGTTTCCTTCAGTGGAAGATAGTTGGTTCCCTACAGTAACAGATGATTGGTTCCCTACAGTGGGAGATGATTGGTTCCTGTTCCCTACAGTGGAAGATGATTGGTTCCCTACAATGGAAGATGTTAAGTTACCTTCAGTGGAAGATGTTTGGTTTCCTTCAGTGGGAGATAGTTGGTTCCCTACAGTGGGAGATGGTTGGTTCCCTACAGTGGCAGGTGATTGGTTCCCCTCAGCTGAAGATGATTGGTAAGCTACAGTGGAGGAGGATTGGTTCCCTACAGTGGCAGGTGATTGCTTCGCCTCAGCTGAAGATGATTGGTAAGCTACAGTGGAGGATGATTGGTTTCCTACAGCGGAAGATGTTTGGTTGCCTACAGTGGGAGATGTTTGGGTCCCTACAGTGGAAGATGGTTAGTTCCCTACATTGGAAGATGGTTAGGTTCCTACAGTGGAAGTTGGTTGGTTCCCTACAGTGGGAGATAGTTGGTTCCCTACAATGGAAGATGGTTGGTTTTCTTTGTTGGAAGATGATTGGTTCCCTACAGTGGGAGATGGTTGGTTCCCTACAGTGGGAGATGGTTGGTTCCCTACAATGGAAGATGGTTGGTTCCCTACAGTGGGAGATGGTTGGTTCCCTACAATGGAAGATGGTTGGTTCCCTACAGTGGGAGATGGTTGGTTCCCTACAGTGGGAGACAATTGGTTCCCTACAGTGGGAGATGGTTGGTTCCCTACAGTAGAAGATGATTGGTTCCCTACAGTGGGAGATGGTTGGTTCCCTACAGTGGAAGATGATTGGTTCCCTACAGCGGGAGATGATTGGTTCCCTACGGTGAAAGGTGTTGGTTCCCTACAGTGGGAGATGATTTGTTTCCTTCAGTGGAAGATAGTTGGTTCCCTACAGTAACAGATGATTGGTTCCCTACAGTGGGAGATGATTGGTTCCTGTTCCCTACAGTTGAAGATGATTGGTTCCCTACAATGGAAGATGTTAAGTTCCCTTCAGTGGAAGATGTTTGGGTCCCTACAGTGGGAGATGTTTGGGTCCCTACAATGGGAGATGTTTGGGTCCCTACAATGGGAGATGTTTGGTTCCCTACAGTGGAAGATGATTGGTTCCCTACAGTGGAAGATGGTTAGTTCCCTACATTGGAAGATGGCTAGTTCCCTACAGTGGAAGTTGGTTGGTTCCCTACAGTGGGAGATAGTTGGTTCCCTACAGTGGGAGATGGTTGGTTCCCTACAGTGGCAGGTGATTGGTTCCCCTCAGCTGAAGATGATTGGTAAGCTACAGTGGAGGAGGATTGGTTCCCTACAGTGGCAGGTGATTGCTTCGCCTCAGCTGAAGATGACTGGTAAGCTACAGTGGAGGAGGATTGGTTTCCTACAGCGGAAGATGTTTGGTAACCTACAGTGGGAGATGTTTGGGTCCCTACAGTGGAAGATGGTTAGTTCCCTACATTGGAAGATGGTTGGTTCCCTACAATGGAAGATGGTTGGTTTTCTTTGTTGGAAGATGATTGGTTCCCTACAGTGGGAGATGGTTGGTTCCCTACAGTGGGAGATGGTTGGTTCCCTACAATGGAAGATGGTTGGTTCCCTACAGTGGAAGATGGTTGGTTCCCTACAGTGTGAGATGGTTGGTTCCCTACAATGAAAGATGGTTGGTTCCCTACAGTGGAAGATGGTTGGTTCCTTTACTGTGACGAAAGAGGTTTGGCTCCCTGTGGCGGCAGATGTTTGAGTCCCTGCGGCGGGATAGTTTGGTTCTCTGTGAATCGAGATGCCCTGTTCCCTGTAGCGGGAGAGATCAGTTCCCTACAACGGGAGATGTTTGGTTACTTGTGGCGGGGGATGTTGGTTCTTTGTGGCGGGAGATGTTTTGTGTCATCTATCGGGAGATATTTGGATCCCTTTGGCGGAAGACTTTTGGTTCCTTGTGACTGGAGGAGCCTGGTTCCATGCGGCGGGAAAATTTTGGTTCCCTATAGTGAGAGACGTATACGAGTTATTTCCTACGGTGAAAGACAATATAGGTTCCCATGTTTCTTGCTGATTAAAGCGGCTCTTTACTTAATGCATGAAAACTATCAAAAATATTAATAATCTACATTACATTATTTCTAATCTTAATCAATAAAATAATCATTATAATCGATAATCATGTATAATACTGGAGCCAGTCTATCTATTCTTCCTAGGGGAGCGAATATTATTATTATTATCATTACATCTCGTAAAGGCAGTTAAGACAAAGTTTTGGACGGCCGCTTTCAGCAATTCATCGGTTAAGCAACCCTTAAACATTTAACTCCCCTGATCATTGGACTACACAAGGAAACCTGCGTTCGAGTCTCCCCGTAGAGACTATTTCTATCCTGGTTTGTGTGCGGCCATCATCGAGGTACTGCGCCCAGGAATATCGAACTTGTACAACATGCAATTGAAAGACCATTCAAACAGGCAAATACGTGTTACATGTAGTATATTAGCCTCGTACTCATAAATACGTTGTATGAGTCCAGGCTCCGGGGTCAGGAACACATAGTAATGACAAACTCACAATCATTTACATGTACTAGTATCTAAATCAACTTCAGTCGTTTGTTGCATTAAGACAAAAGTTGAGTTCGTAATTGAGTTTCATCATTTCGATATCCCTGTGCCTGGAGTGTATACTTTTCTTCCCAATATCTGCCTACCTGTGATTGCAAGATGTGTTAATATTATCGGTGGCTTAAACATTAGCCCTCAGGGAACCTAGCAATGGCGGTTGTGGGTATCATGACGAATGCCGAGATATGTATATTTGCTGGCGGCTAATGATTGGACGATGTATCATTTGATAACCCTATTTGAAACACCGACATGTCATCTTCTAGAAACTTGCTCACCGAATGTATGCCTATGCATTCTGATCACCTCGGACTTTATGCATTGGGCCGTTAATTTTCCTGTTATGTCTGATTTTCTAATTATCTTTTTGCAATCATTCTCGATCAACGGTCAGCGTATGTTTTCATCCGAAATTAACATGCTCTGGTTCGGAAGTGCCAAATCCGATCGATATGAACACAGGCCTAAGAAATTATATCACAAAATACAGAGTTTTGAAATTCCCCAACATCCCGTCATTACTATATAAAATCAAAGCACTGAGAGTACCGATGGGAGGCGATCTGGTTGCTGCTACTAAAACTTAAACCGACTTTACACGTTTAATGTTCATTTTCTTACTGTCGATCTTGTCTTGAATGTCAAAATAGGCATAATTTATGTGACTATATAGGCATGTTGGGTATCTAAATAATTGTTAAAAGGTGCATATTAATGTATATGTAATACGTGTATTGAATGCGTATATCAAAAGTGGCTTTAAAATAATACTACGCGCCTATTTATCAGATTCTACAGTACCGTCTTGTAATCACTTCCCTCATAGCGTGAGACAGTCTATAGAAAGCAGCAAGCTAGTACAGCGACACCATATGATGCATAACAGTACTTTGCAGACCGTATACGATTCATTGATAAAACCATCACTTGACCGTAGTCTTAAGTTTCTAAAAATAGCTTTACAACCGGGACATTTGATGAACACGTCATTTTCGTATTATTAAACAAGTTCGGTATAGGCCGGTGTAGTGATTTTTTTGCAAAAATATCGATTTAAAGAACAGTTTCCCAATAATTTTTTATCTTAGAATAAACAAATGTTGCTGATTGGCTTAAATCAGTTAAAAAATTTGGAGAAACATATGTAGCAGTATTGGGAATGTTGACAGTTTCTGGAACTACTTGAATGCGGATTCACATAGCAGCCTAAAGGCGGTTAATTTTGTATTGAGAAATGGGCAATGGTAGTAATGAGAGGCTTAAACGCCTCCCAAAAAATTATAATAAATTATATATAGTAATGACGGGATGATGGGGAATTTCAAAACTCTGTATTGTGTGATATATTTTTTTAGGCCTGTTATATGAACGAAAAATCAACCAATCAACTTGACTAACGATGTGTAGTATACTTACCGGAGATAAACGGAAAATGTCGAGCTTTCACGATTGCATCGGTACATGAAATCACGTGAACTGATGACAATGGTGATAGATTTAAGAAATAAAAATCTGTTCTTGTATTTTGTCGGTGACAGAAAACATGGGCAGGAGTTCGGATGCGGAAAAATTAAATCACGAGTGCGCATCCGAACAGAGTTTTTTTCGGTTCTAAACACGATAATATCCCGAACTACGAGGGGTGATCAATATATTCGTGGACTTTTCATCTAGCAAGGCTCAAAAGCAAATTAGCATTATTCAGTGTAGGATATCTCCGACCGAATCTACCTTACTTATAACATAGTTTTATTTATGTAATGGGTGCGTGACGCAGGCCGTCACGTGACGTCATTCTTGAGCAGCATCGAGCTCCTTTCTGGACTCATATTCGACCCACTGTATACGATTTATTTACTTTTAATACAGAAATAAGTCATAAATAGCCAGCCCTGGAATGTAAGGCGGAATAGAAATTGTCTCGTTGCGTTACTGGACTTAAAACTCTGAAAAAAGCGGTTGTCTTTACGCGGTATATAGCATCATCCCGATGAAGAAGGAATCCCGACCTAACGAGTTTAGGGTACAATTTCTGAAGAATCCCTTTCAAATGGTATGAAAGTTTATAGTTTTTTAATCTATACTGATCGTAGAGTTCGCCAGGAACATATGTTTTCGTTCATAGGTATGCTTCTTATTTCTCAGAAATTAAGGAGTAGTATCCCTAACTCTGTCTTAATTCTTCCGTTTATTCTTATTTTATAATGGCGTCAGTTTGACAGAGTCCCTACGATCACATAAACAACGAAATCATGTGTAGATCACTGACTTGGAGTGCAAAAAATTCCCATACATGTTGGTCTTTCAAGTCATCTTCGAGCTATCGCAAGGATTTTCTAAGTTAGGCGTTAATCTTAATGAAATGCCGTTGCTCTGTAATTATTTATTGTCCGCCACGCTCGACGGCGCCCGCTGCACCTTGGTCACAATAAGTGACGTCACCAAGAACATTGTGACGTCACAATATAATTAATTAATTAAAACTCTAGATAACTGATAGATCTATATTGCCTGGTAATTTCATTGTTTTAGAATCAATATTTAAAAAGTTAGAAGGAAAGTCTTCGAATATATTGATCACCCCTCGTACTTAACTGCGCGCATTCCATTTTCACCCATTTTACATTGAACACAATCCACGCTGAAATTGAATGGCTATTATGCACAATTACCTCCCTCGTTAAATAAAAAAGAGGATCGTAATTTTTCTGAAGGAAAGATTGCATTTTAAATATTGAATCAATTTTTATAACACGAGTATTAAGTATCTAGTGCATGAAATGAAAACTATAAATGAATTGATACTCAGAAGTGTTTATGAAACGTAGTGTCGAGAGTATACAGTGCGTTCAAATTAAAATGAGAACCGTTATACACATAAACTCGTCTGTTATGTAAACTTTCAATGGCCGTTCGATATTAAATAGTGTGCAAATCTCATTCCATTTATCAAAGGCGCTGTAGTGTAGTGGATAAACGCACACTTCCTTGTTTCCAAGTTTCTATTTTATTCTGAGTTGTAGGTTCGATCCCCACTTTGATATTTTTTATTGCATGTATAAAGTCTTATATTGTACTGCTGCTTTAATGAATCGATACTTCAAATGATCCAATTTTCATGTTCTAGTGAATATATTATATACTATTGTATGATTATTGTACTGTTGATAAAAATAAAATAATTGAAAAGATACGACTAGATAGAAAAAGAATGAAAATATTAAACAAAAAATTATCTACATACCTTACTAAGTGTATTTTATTATATAAGTTACAAATAAAATTACAAAATGTACTTGCAAATGATAAAACTTTAAAATTTGTGTAACTTGAACTAGACTCGAACCAGTGGCGAGATTGAACAAATCTCAACAAAATTACTGGTATAATAGCGGCGTGCTTATCCACTGGACTAAATAGACGATGTGAAAAACTGATTTTCAAGTATTATACTATTTATTGAAGGTTTTCTATTATATAAAACACAAGCCCCCTGTTCTTTTGATTGGGTTAACTATCACTCATTAGTATTACTTATTGTACAGTAGATGTATTGGACTTTCTAAAAATAGATGCGTCATCGCTGTAACACTGGATACCCGTGCAACTTGCCTTATTCGCAACTCGTTGAAGTTTTTACAATAAAGTTTACGTTTATTCATTCATAAATATGTCACGTGATACGGGGCGTAAAAAGTACCAGCCAATTTGACAGATATATTGTGTTGCGGTAATAATACATACCCTGGTTTCCTCTATGCGTATATTGATTAGTCCGCAGATCGTGTTATAATCAATATAACGTGTTTGTAATTCGTAAAACATGATGTCCTTTCAAAGTTTCATTCGTTAATTAGCAAAGCATGTATTTAATAATGTTATCTACGCGCAACTGATCAAACAGTAGCCGGCGAGATCCTCTGCATGCGGAGGTACATTGTATTATCTAAATGTTGGGAATAACGCGACCATTGACGTTATTGAAAAAGGAAATGCAGTAATGAAACATTTAGTTATGAAAATTCATTCTGATCACCTCGGCCTTTATGCTTTATTTGCCGGAGACAAACGGAAATGGCCGAGCTTTCACGATTGATGAAAGTTATGTGAAACCAATCATTTTTTATTTTACTGCGGAAACGAGTGTTCTTTATGCAACACTTCACTGAACATGCCTTTGTCACCATGACACCCTCAGTTGGGTTATGATACAAAACATATAGAGAACAAACACTCGTATACTGGTGCCTCGTCACATGATTTCCGAATTTAAATACAATGTTCAAAACGTCCATTCCAGTAACAACCTGACATAGACAGATAAAAACATCTTAAGTTTATGAATTTTCCAATAAAACTTTTACATCGAACAAAAACAAAATGAAATCTGGCAAAAACCTACACTTAATCACTCTCCCAACGCAACACCTATATTTTTCAACCGTTTCTTATGCGACTTTGTTATAATTTGGCATATTAATAGATACATTGTTAACTGGTGTTTGGGCCTGTTTCTGTAGTTTTTGAGGAGTTGGTGGTCATCTCATTTGTCGCCTGCACAGCTCGTTCCCACAAATTCTAAATAATCTTGAAATCCAAAAACTTTGATGATAGCGGCAACTGTTGTATGTTGTGATTATGCAGGAATGTTTGTATTGCATGTGCTATATATATGAGCCGGAGCTCCGTCTTGCAATGTTTCTACATGGCCGCGGTAAGTTTTGTGATTTCGTTTTACAGCGATGCTCATTAACCGGATTGGTTCACAAAAGAAATTTTAGATGCAATTAAAGCAAGGGATAAAGCGACAAAAGCTAATAATATAGGACAGGTTAAATATTGGAGAGGAATGGTTAAATCATTGTCAGCAACAGCTAAAAAATCATTTTTCAACCAGGCAATTAACACAAAAGACAAAAATCCTAAAAAGCTATGGCGAAATTTAAAAAATCTTTCTAGTAAAAACACACCCCAAAATAACATTAAGTACTATAAATGATGACGATGGTAACCCCATTACTGGTGCAATGAAAAGTGCTGAAGTATTCAATACATTTTTCACAAATATCTTTAAAAACGCGCCATTAAACATCACTGAATTAACTAAAGAAAACAAATAATTACTGAAAAACTTTGTTAATGTCAGGACACAGTCATGTTTGTACAGAATTTAAAATCCCTGATATTACGGAAGAAAATGTGAGTAAGGAATTGCACACACTAGATTGCAGTAAATCGACTGGCCTTGATGGCTAAGGAGCACACTTTCTTAAAATGAGTCACGATAAAATAGCTAAACCTCTCACAAAAATATTTAACCTTAGTATGTCTACAGGGAAATTTCCAAAAATGTTCAAGATAGCAAATGTAACACGTATTTTTAAAAAGGTGAAAAGACAGACAAGAATAACTATAGACCAATATCTATTTTGCCAGTTCTATCTAAAATATTGGAAAGGCATATATCTAAGAATTTAAAGTATTATCTTGAAGAGTATAAACGACTACATAACCAACAAACCGGTTTCAGGCAGTACCATTCTTGTGAAACTGCTCTAACAGATATAGTTGATGATTGGATAACACTGAGCAATTAATGATGATGCTCTTATTGGAACAAATTTTTCTTGATCTTACAAAGGCTTTTTTATCTAATTAATCATACATTACTCATTGAGAAGTTAAAATGTTACAAGTTCAATAATAATGCACTTGAGTGGTTTAATTATTATCTGACTAATAGATTTCAACAAGTCAATGTATCTGGAAAGCTCTCCGCAGCAAGAGATTGTAGCTGGTGTTCCCCAAAGCTCTGTCCTTGGCCCATTACTTTTTATTTTTTTTATCAATGATCTACCTTTGAATGTTAATAACTCACAACTTAAAATGTTTGCAGATGATACAACTTTATCAGCTTCTGGTGCAACCATTGATAATATAAAGTACAACTTACAAAATGACCTTGATGGTATTGAAAACTGGTGTAATAATAATGCTATGGTTCCAAATGCAAATAAAACAAAAGCTATGGTTATTTCTGCATCAACAAACTTTCTAAAGACATTGAAAACGATGATAGCATGGAACTAAAGATGTGTAATCAACCTCTTGATATTGTAAACAATGATAAACTCCTTGGAGTACAAGTCGATCAAAACTTAACCTGGAAAAATTAAGTTGAAAAAAAAACAATAAAAAAGTGCAACTCCCAACTTTATCTTCTACTCAAGACTTCTAGTAAGAATAAAACGCTATCTTGACTTGCAGGCTCACAATGCTTATATTTTACCTCACTTGGATTATTGTAACACGATATGGGGAACTGCTGCACTAAATTGCAAGATGATTTAATAAAATTTCAAAAGAGAGCAGTCAGAATAATTTTAGATAAACCATATGCTGCACCTTAAATGGATGACATTTCCACAACGTGTTGAATACAAAAAAGTCATGACAATTTACAAATCTCTAGATATTAAAAACCCAAAATGTCCTGAATATATCTCAAATAAATTTGAATATTTTAAAGAATCAGGCCTAAGGTCTTCTAGTAAAAAAATACTCCATAAACCAAAACCAAAAAAGGAATTCTTTCGAAAGTCATTAAGCTACACTGGACCAATACTTTGAGAAAAGATACCTTTCCATATAAGAACTGCTAGCTCTCTCGAACAATTCAAAAGAATGTATTTAAAATGGAAGTTTCCCGACTGGGACTACCAATAAAATAAGTTACATACTGTTCTATAATCATTGTAAATATAATGTTATTGTCTCTAAACTTGTTTATATCATGTCATTGTATCATAGTGTGTATTTGAATAGCAGCTAAGTCGTGTTTATACAAACTTTTCATTATTCATCTTGGTTAATATGTTTTTCTACTTTCATTCAATTGTTACGTTTGCCTACTTTCATTTCATTTGTTAAGTTTACTATGTTTGCAACTATCATGATAAATGTATGTATTATATGTTGAGGTCCGCATGGAAGATTGTGTTTATATGCAAATGTGTTAACCTCGTAAAATAAAGTCATTATTATTACTATTATTTGGTTATATTTTTTTCTTTCAATGAACTGATTTGCATATAAATTCTAGGACGCATGCAAAGACTATTATTTCATTCACATTCCAAATGTCGACTATCATCCATTGATTAATACATGTACTAGTAGTCGAGAAATTATAGAAAACAAAGGTGGGAGTGTGATTAAGTGTATACCTGTCTATACTTATACCGAGCGGATACCCATAATTCCAGGGTATCAGATGTTAACAGTTCTATGCGCCACGTATAGTACAAGACACGCACATGTGAGAAATCAAGTTTCCACCCGATACACCGCTTCTCACTTCCGTGAGAGAATCGTTCTATTTTCATATGGCTCTGACGGAACTGAAAACCGATGTAACGCTCGGACGGAACTCAGATTTCATGTATCCTGATTGTTACGTTGGTTTTCAGTTCCGTCAGAACCATATGAAAACAGAACAATTCTCTCACAGAAGTGAGAAGCGGTGTATCGGGATTCATACCGTGAAGTAGCCAAGGCCGTTTATCCAGAGACAATCATGGAGGCAAATATTTTCTAGGATCTATTTGAGACATTTTTTCTTCAATAACATGCTTGTTTTTGGTCATTTCTCAAATTGCCTTGGTGTGCCACAGCATGCACTTACTTCACTAACAGTATTTCGGGTAAGACTTAAAAACCGAGATCCCGTGTATGATGCTTTTACACATCCAGTGACGCTTCTGAAACTGTGACATCTCGTCATACGCTATCCCCCCAAAAAACTAAAATGATTAACCTCATCTAGGGATACCTATATGGGTCGCCGGGTGACAAGGATAAATAAAAGCATATAAACTGCAGCAGACGATGTAACATAGGAAGCGTTAATGGAGGTTGTAAAGGCAACGTGTAATGTGTAACGTGTACGTCTTTTGATTAAATACTTATCCGATTTTCATTATCTTGGTACCAAAATTCCGGTAATGATCAACACATGAGGAAAATATAAAAGTATTCATTAGTTTTTCATTACATAAATGGTCAAACTATTTTATTTAATTTAAGTCAATGGACAAAATTCCTTAGCAGGGCCTATATACCTTAAGTTTGGTTATTTTTTCAATAATATGAAGTTAACTTTAACAGCTTACCTCTTAACTACATGGACAACCGATATCCATGTTTATAAATTGCGCAGTTAACCGCACGTGCGATTTGCACCTCTTGATTATACACATGTATGATTGTTGCACGTTCGTTTCGTGCATATCGGTTTTCAAAATAAAACTTCCATAAGTATTATATCTTTTCGCTATTGGTCGATACCTGAAATATAATGTATACTCAATATCACTTGTTTCGCGTCATGATTGATATCTCGGTAATTCTAAAACTCCATCCTCGGTTTGTTGATTTAACTTTTAAACTTCCTGTATTTAACAAACCTAGTAATGTTAGGTTTTTCTTGTGCGTCAATCGATAAGGAAATTAAATTTGTAAGTTTTATCTTAAATCAATATGCAATAAACAGACAATGAACATGCATTTGTGCCACAGGTGTGTCCAGGTTAACTGAGGAAAATTTAATTATTGAGTTTCGTTGCTCATGTAGTAGAAATGTGACCTGTGAAATATTATTTCATAATATTAAAAAACTAAATAATTTATTGAAAGTTAAAGTATGTGTACTTAGAAATGTCGTCTAGTGTATTGAACGTAATAAATCATAGGCTACCCGAGAAAATGGACTCGTCGGATAGGTCATGGCGATGGTTTGGCTCATGGGTCAAAATTGAAATATGATAAGGGTATTATCAATTGCATTATCTATTTGGATCAAGGAATAACATATCTGCATACTTATGCGTACATGCTAACCGTTACTCTGATAAAGTGATATCCATCTGAGAAAATTGTATACCGAAACATTTACATCTAAAATCGGAGTGTAAATAATATCATTGTTAAACCATGACTGAGGTATTTATGATGTTTTTATCTACCCCTATATGTTTTTATCTACCCCTTTTAGTTACACATTCGATTAGTTTTCCTTTTCTCTTGTGTGCTTTAGGACTGTTTTGTTGTGTTCATTACCTATCATATTCGATACAAAGCAATCAACCAGAAAAATATATAATAATTACAGGTCACCGGGCTTGTGTATGAGTTAGCTACCCTTGAATACACCAATTTGGAGAAAACTTCAAGGGCAGATAACGCATTAACAAGTTCGATGACCTATGATTATTTTGTATTTTTCTGTTTCTAACATGTTACTTTGTTCATTTACAAAGTTCTAACAAAATTGTTGCCTCATCTCATTTTATGATTTTTAAAAAAATAGCCGCTATGATAGTACGTGATGTGTCCCTTTAATTTATGTTTACCAGTACCAGTGTAGCAATACCACGTGACTTTTGACTACAGTTACAAGAAGAAATTTGTAAACATCGGAAAATAAAATAGCCATAAGTATAGCGTGGTGTATATTTTATAGAAATCGATGAAGAAATAAAATACTTATGGCTATATTTGTGTTCCAATGTTTACAAATTTCTTCTTGTAACTGTAGCCAAAAGCCACGTGGTATTGCTACCCTGAGTACATTACGTCATTGTTATTCATATGTTAATTACAGTGCACATTTTACCATGAATTGATTGATTATAATGACAAAGGGTTCAATGTATGTCTTAAGACAATTTTCATGATTGTAGCACTGTATACATCAATGCTTATTTGCTGTTCTAGGTTAACTAGCATATTTATAATTCAAGGGCTATTAGTCCGCTGTTACTGGTTGTATCCGGGTAAATTATTCTTGCGTAATTACACTCCACCTGTCCGTTTATCGATCAAAGTAAAGTAGAAATGTGTCCACAGGACACAGATGCCCCCAATTATACTTTGACCATCCTAACGGCCAAAACCCACTACAAAGTTTGATGACTGTAGCACACATACTGATAGAGCTATGAGAAACAAACTTGAGTCAAAAATAATCATTTCAAAGGGCCTTACCTCTGTTAACAATACTGGTCAGATCAGAATTAAGATATTAGATGGGCAACTACACTGTGCACACACTGACAAACATTTCTGCAATATTTGAAGACCGTAGCTCAAATACATTTAGAGTTATGAATGACACAAGCAAAACTTCATCAAAATTCATCAATAGAGAACAAGCTCTTCTTATACCGTTCGGATCTGAATAAAATAAATATGTGCATATCAACACATTTCTATGAAATTAAATGTCTGTAGCACAATTACATTTTTAGTTACGGACAACACAAGCCAAATTTAATCAAAATTCAAGGGCCGTAATTCTGCTAATACAGGTCGGATCCGGATAAAATTAAAAGGTGCACAACAACACATGCTCATATCATTCATATAAAGTTTGATGAGTGTATAGCTTTATCACTTTTTAAGTTACGCACACAAGCCAAATTTCACAAACTTTTATAATTCAAAAGGCAATAACTCTGCTTATACGAGTTTTATACTGGTCGAATCCAAATAAAAATATATAGGTGCACAGCAACTTATGCTGACTTATATACCTATGAAGTTTGAAAACAATATTAATAGCACACTTGCTCGTCAACTTACAGACGACACTAGCCAAAATTCATCAAATTTCATCATTCCAAGGGCAATAACTCTGCAAATAAATATTAGTTGCACAACAACTCAGACATGCTGACTAATATTTCGATTTTCCTTTTTCCAGCAGTTTCCCAGCATCATTGAGTTGAATGTCGGCGGTGTGTTAATGTCAACTAAACTGGGAACACTTCTAAAAGATCCACAAAGTATGCTGGCTGCTGTGTTTTCAGGGAAAACTGTCGTAGAGAAGGACAATGAAGGTCGATACTTCATCGATTGCGATGGTGACACGTTTAAACATATTTTAGAATTCCTGCGATTCGGTGTGATTCCCCCAACTGACAAGGCGTTGGAAGTGTATAGATATGCATGTTTGTTCAAGTTAGGCAACTTAAAGACGCTATTAGAACGTTATTATCTGGTAAGATTTCACAGCCGTATGACAAACGTGATAGAAAATTTGAATGAAAACAGGAGCCTCTATGAAGGGCTTAAAGAAAAAGTGCTCAATGATATAGGGGCCATCAACTACTCGGACAAGACGCTTATACCAGTCGTTTACATTCTCAACGAAAAGAACGATGCGTGTGAAAAAAATCACGCTCTTATGATCGGTTCGCAAATGGCCAATCTGTCCGAAATAAGGAGTCTAAACCTATTGGCGGACAAGCGCATTCCAATGCAAACTGTGTACCCAAACGGTGTGCCGCATGATATCTCAAGATGTTTAGCATTTGAATTGTGCGAGTTGGGTTACTGTAAACAAGGATTTTACTTTGACGTGCTTCGACAAGAAACATGTAGACATCGATATAACTGCAGTTTCACCTGGAAAATTGAGTTTGTCTTTCTATCACGTGACAGTTTCGCAGACGACAAGAGGCTGAAACGGCCATGAAAAATCTGGCCTCGCATTTTCTTTCCAGTGCATATGTAGAAAATTATCGGTGCGACAAGACCTATAGATATACTATATAAAATTATACATCTTTTACCTGCTATTCGACCCAAAATGACACAATACCGAACTTGACATAGATTGTATTGAGATGGTCATTGTGCCCAAGTTCCATGAATATTATGCCAAAAGTATTGCCTCTAGTGAGTTTACAGGTTTTTCTATTTTCTTGTAACTTATATTTTAATTATTCTGTATACTCATGCATCGCGGTTTGAGTTAATAAACAGTACATGCATTGTGCGTTGTATAGTTATTTTGTCTTCAACTGTGTTTCTTCTGTTTAATTACAATGCTAAACAGGTCCCGATCTCCCAAAGCAACTCAAGTAAAAATCTCAACTCCAAAATGAGATTTTGCTCAAATCAGAGTCTGAATTTGAGATAACTCTTGAAATTCTATTGTAATAAACTAAGAATAATGTTTCCGTTTTGTGATGCCAATTTTGATTCCAGTCTCACATGGAAATTTATACTATAAAGACGCATGACAATATTTGAGATGAGATTTTGTTCAGATTGAGATGCTTCAGGAGATCGAGGCTTGTTTATGGATACGAGTTGTCGTTTTTCAATGTTATTCAGATAACAATAATCAATGATATACTACTCAAACTTTGCTAAGAGACAAGAAATCAATATTCATCCCCGTCTTACTTTAAGTGAACAAAACCCTATTACGGTAATAAATGTTCTATGAAATTTAAAATATCATCTAATCTGCTGCAAAATTTCAAAAATACATTTGATGATTTGGTATGTAACCACAGGTAACTATATCAATAATAAAAAATAAAATTATTTTATAAAATTTGTAACATCTTAGATAACATAAATTTTATAAAAAAAAGTGTTTACTCTTTATCAATGATACAGTTACCTGTCGATGTAACATTTTGATTTATGAAAATTCCATCCGCCAATCATATTCGATTTACAAAACTATTCACACGTAACAAGGTAACTGTGTTGACACTTATCAAATTTTGAGTAGTATCTATACAGATGTTGTAACAGATATACCTACACTTACGCACACTTCCAACGCAACACCTACACTTTTCATTGTCACGGTCTGAACCTGTTCACAGTATGGGTGAGAAAAAGCTCAGTCGGTAGAGCATTCGCCCTGCAAGCGAAGGGTCCCGGGTTCGAGCCCCGGTCTGGTTGCACATTTTTCTCACCCTGTGACATTTGGCACCCAACGTGGGGCCGTGACTGTATTTCTCCGAGATCATGTTTACCTTGTTCTCTAGACCTGTCAGAAATTCGGGACGAATTTCATTATGACGGGGGAGTATGTCACGGTCTGAACCTGTTCACAGTATGGGTGAGGAAGTGTGTAGGCAGCCGGCTAGCTCAGTCGGTAGAGCATTCGCCCTGTAAGCGAAGGGTCCCGGGTTCGAGCCCCGGTCTGGTTGCACATTTTTCTCACCCTGTGACATCATCATTTCTCTCAACTAATTATAATGTGATTTGATTAAAATATGGCATACACTAGTCGAATGTTCTAAGTACACACTTTGTAATTTTCATTTAACAGGAAAAGTATTAGACCTATCAGTGAATCGAATATACCATTGGAATCAGGAAACTATCGTCTATCAAGTTGAGTTAATCACCATTCTGAAATATAATAACAACATACTGGAAAATGACCATTTAGTTCACTGCTTAAAACAACAAAGTCGCACATCAATATTATGTATGACCACCGTCTGCCCTGATGATAGCCTGACATCCTCTGAGGCATTAAATTGATAATGATGTGTACCAATTGCTGATGGAGTGCAATCCGTTCTAGTAAAGGTTTCGTTGTGAGTTCCTGTACGTTCTGGTCTTGCCGTAGTGCTCGGATGCGTCGCGCAAGCGTATCCCAGACGTATTATATCGGATTGGTCCGGGCTACAAGGCGGGCATTCAATCGTGAAACCTAAATAGGAAATTTCATCGAAATCAAACTCCATGTGATGAGAATGTGCTCATATCTTACAAAATACATGATTGATCGAAAATAGTGAGTTTTTGTTAAATTGTAGTAGTAATTCGGATGACAAATGCCTATTGAAAGTTACTTCCATGCTCAACTTCAAATTGCTCCATACAAATAAATTGACTTACTCTGTTGAATTCAACGATTCCACATTAGTTCACAATCTTTAAGTAATACAACCATCAGTCAGATGTTGTAATAAACGTGTTTTGACGAATTCAAGGACTAAATGTAAATGACGCCATGTGACGTCTCAATTTTAAATCGAGTCAATAGAAACATGCAACTTTTTCGAGAATTCAATGCAACAACCATAATAAAAAGTTTGTGCATGTATTTAGAACCCCAAAACAGACAATAAATTAATTAAAGCTTACCAGTCTTATTGGCATGCCAATTTCAAGCATTCATATCGCACTTGCGCACTCCTCAAGCGTCATTTGCGTCAAATGATACGAACTATTTTTATGGCTTTATGTTTGGGGATCGAATGTTGATCGTGTATGAAATGATTTAAACACATTTACACATAGTTGAGATGTGAGCACGACAAAAATGTGATTTTGTCATTTTCGTCACGCATCAATGATTGTCACGTAGATCTTGGTTTTTCTTCTTCTGTATTAAAGACAATCACCAACATATGCTATCTTAATAGCTTTATTGAGTTGAGATGATTATGTTCCCGATTTATTCTAGTTCTAAAAGTGTGTACTTAGAACATTCGTCAAGTGTATTTATAGATATATATTTACCTGATCTTTGTATGATTATTTTATCAAAATCGATTGGTTGTAATATGAAAATAATTCCAAGTGACGACCATCACTGCAAATTAAAAAGTCACAAAAATACACCATGAAAACTATTACAAAAATGGATGTAAATTTTACTAAACAGTTTAGAACAATAAATAAATAAAGGAAAAGCGTTATGTTCCTTGTTAATTAGGATCTAGTATGCCATCCATGTATGTTATGATATGGTTTTTCGTCTGTCCCATCGAAAGCACAAAATTCGTATCAATATTTGGGGAATAGTCCCCATTTCTTGAAAAACGGCCCGTTTCTGTCGTTTTTGTGGGGTTGGTGGTCTTCTCGTTTGTCGCGTACACAGCTGGTCCCGACAAATTCCAAATAATTTTGAAATCCGAAGACTTTGATAATATTGGCAACTGTTGTATGTTGTGATTATGCAGAAATGCTTGATGTACACGTGCTATGTGAGCTAGAGCTACGTCATGCCGTATTTTTACATGGTGTCATTTTTGTGACTTTTAGTTTTGCAGTGATGCTCATTATTTGGTTTAATTTTCATCTTTCAATAAACTGATTTTCATACAAATTCTAGGAGACATGCAAAGTATAAGTATCCATTAACATGTCAAGTTTGAACTACATGTATATCCATGAGAAATTATGAAAAATGTAGGTGTTGCGTTGGGAGTGTGCGCGAGTGTATAGTCTCTGATGTCGCATATTGCTATATGGTACAGAGACACGTGAGTGGATTTCCATATTGAATTTATTTAACAAGATGAATCAAATAATAAAATGATGTTCACTTACTGCATTTCGGGTTATATCTTAATTGCTTTCTACCGATGATTTTCACAAATTTCAAAGAGGACTGTGTTTGCTACATAGTGTTGGACGCTCCACTTTCTCGTACTTTTAGATAACACAGGTTAAAACTGTGGTGTGAATGAAAACCTAAGCTTCCCTGTGGATATTTTTATTTTTGTTGAGTACATGTATATAATGCTGGACGGTGGGTGAACACAACATAGTACGCTATCATAATATTCATGTTTTAGACGTCAGTTAATTAACGAGACGTTGTCACAATGCCAACGTTGCAATGTACGGATCCCCGCAATGAAGACATGAAGTCGTCTATACAGTCCTATGAAGTTTGGTTACTGTAGGGGCTGTAAGGCACAACTCGAGCCAAATTCAACATTTCATAATTCCAAGGGCAATAACTCTGCCAATACTGGTCCGATCCAAATAAAAGTATAATTATAAGGGCACAACAACTCATACAGACTAATATTCCTATGAAGTTTGAAGGCTATATCACAAATACAGATGACAAAACATTTTCGGAACGGACGGATTGACAGACGGACATGTTGACCACTATTTTTGTATCTCTTGTGTAATATATAAGACCTATGGAATGAATGGAATGTACTCACGGATGGTCATTTATTGGGTACTTCTTTTGTTCTCAAGTACCCAACAAGTGGCCATTCGTTTGTCTGGATTGACTTAAGGACAAATCTATATGCCCCAAATATTTTGTGGGGGCATAAACAACCTTTTCGTTGTTATTCGAGCTCCCTGTCCTATCCTCCTGAAGCGATTGGAGCATTCATGGAATATCTGGCTCTACCCTGCTGTGGTTTCACTCTTATGTGCCTCGTGAAGTAATCTTCATTTTCTGCACTTTATTTCAATATAATTTTTATTAATATGGTACGTTAACTTTTTGCTTCCATTTTCGTTTGAAGTTAGTGACTACCATTCCTATATACATGTAACTCTATATGAAAACTGTCAAAATACTCAAAACCGCGTTTTTGACAGGCTATAAAGTTGCTTTTTACTTAAGTGACATTTTTTTATAACCTCGTGAAGTATTCTATGATGTCTAAGCATTATCACAATATATTTTTTAAGAAATTTGCAAGTGTACAAATTGCTTCCAATTTAGTTTGAAAATGAAGAAATGCGCGTTCAATTACGCGTTTCCATAATCATTAAGTATAATATATACCGTGAAACATCGGCTGTTTCCGTTTTTCTCCGATCTATAAAGGCCGAAGAGATCACAATGGGTAACCACTGTCAAATTAGTCGTTTATTATACGTGGGTTGTTTTGGGGTTTCGTATTGTGTAGTATTTTTGAGAAAAATAAAAATAAAGCCTTTTAGATTTTACAGCCCCTTAGAACAAAGTTAGGAGTTCAATTTTCAACTCAAATCTTTATTTACTCATTTTCTTCTTATTTAACGCATGTTTTCAATACGTTTTGTGTGCATTTATATATAGGTTTTTAATTATTATTTTGATCGTGGAGGTGGGAAGTAATTAAATCAAATGAATAAGACGTAATTATTGACTTTACTTTTTATTTAAATTAAAAAGTAATAAGGGGGAAACTGGTGTAATTATCACGTTCCATACATTTAACACGTGGCTAATTGATTCGTTGGTTTTGATGGTGTTTAATTGAAGTCGGCATATCTTTTACCATGTAAAAAAACTGATAATTTCAAGAGAGGGACCACTGACGTATAACATAATAATATATCACCTTTAATGTTTTAAAAACGATATTACAGAAAAATAAAACTACATTATGCATTATTTAAACCTATCAATAAGGCTATTTCAGTCATAATACTAGCTACATTTGGTTCTAGACAAAACTACATCACAATATACCTGTACTTTCCCATTTCATGACTTATTATGAGTATATTAATAAGAGTATATTATATCCGTTTGAAAATAAACAAAAACACATACAAACTTTTATTAAAATGGCCTTCATGCATTGTTATGTTTAAAAAAATGGTTTTATTCAAAGGTATCACGTTACCATGGCTGTTTTCAAAATTCATATATTTTCCCATATGTGCGAGACTTAAGTTTTTCCACGGAAATACATTAGATTCTGTGTATATCCGTGGTTTTTCATAAATATAACTTTTCCCTATGTATAGCCTTTTTATTTAAACAATGTTTAAAAAACATTAATAATACATTTATACTATTTCAATGAAAGTTTGTATGTGTTTCTACTTTTTAAACTTATAAAGCTAAGTCAGTATTCATATTTGTGACCGGGAAATAAAAAGCCGCAGAAGTGTAATCCCTTAATTGTTTTATTGCCCCTTATCAGTCTAATCCTGTCTGATCACTGTCTATCGATATAGTTAAACAATAGGGTCATACATTCTATCGCTTTATATATATGTATGTATAATTATGGGCTATTATCCACTCATGCGTGAAAAACACCATCGATATTTGGATAAAATTAGTAAAAACCTGTAAAAATATCTTCCATGAAGGCAGATAGGAGATTGTATAAAATGTTGTATATTAGTATTGTACTAAGGCGGTTTAACTTTTTATATATTTGTTTGACTTATTATGAATACAAATATTCTGTTATGATTTGCCTATTTTCATTATATCGCAATAATTGTATAATTGATTGCAGCAGTTTATTGAAATTAAACTAATTTATTAACACAACATTCTGTGTAAAACATTGCAAAATCTTTACGATAAAAGTTACGTAATCAAACTGAATTAAATAGACAAGAACGCATATACACACGAGGACTTTAAAAAACGCCTCACACACCTCAAATTAATTATTTGATTCATGATACCAATCACTCAAAATCTGGACTGTACTTGTTTTTTTTTGATAATAAGCGAAGTCATCTTGTTGTTACTAAGATACTACCACACGCATACCAGAATTTACCAGAAGTCAACATCAGCAATTCAAATTAAAATGTATACATGATCACGAGACAGTTACAATCACAAATTTGAAAATATGAAAAATCGACTGCTTATCTTTTTATCTGATCAGTAGCCCCTCAGGCTACGATTTATATAGCTTACCGTTATCATTCGTGACTATCGGAAAATTTACGACCACTAACGGAAATAGCCGATATCGATCTGAATCGATTGGATTAAGATAAGCGAAATTGTTGTGTATGGGGAATGTTTATCGATTTTTGTGGTGTAAAGGGAAACAACTCGTACAAACACACAGGTACAAAAATCACTATCCACAGAGTTGTCTTTTCCTTAAGAATAAGCCCAAAAGTTCAACATGGAGTGAAAGGTCTCAACGTGTTGCAGTTGGGTCTGCTGTTTCTGATGAAATCTCTATTCAATTTGGCGTCCTACAGGGCTCGATTCTGTGATCAATAAATTACGGTATGTTTTTAAAAAACCAATAGGTATTATATGCAATAGCCATAACATAGTATGCCACGACTATGCTGACGATACCCAATGCTACCGAGTCATCACATCAAAATACATTTGGATTAGTGTAGTACCTGAACTCGAAGCCGGTCTGTCAGGCATCAGTTCGTGGATGCATCTAAAAACATGCTAAAAATTGACCAGGATAAAACGAAACTCGTCATCTTTGCATCAATACATCACACCAAGGATCTTCCCGAGTGCAAATTACAATTCGATGGAACAATTTTCATGAACCATCATTTGTGAAAAATGTAGGTGTATTCTTTGATAATACTCTAAGCATGGACAAACAAGCTAATGCAATATCCAAATCTTGTCGACAGGCGGATGATGGACAGCATACGAAGAGTGATTACAAAAGCTCACTCAGTCACTTTGTAACAGGTGAGCTAAAATTCAAGTGCATGCACAAACTGAAAATTATAAGAATTCCAAAGGTTTTTCATATGACATTTATTTACAATACAATATACAAACATCACAAAATATGGCCATGATTACCAGTGTCACAAATACATGTACTTGACTTAATTGCGAAATTGCCGTAAACCCTCCGTACTCAACCTACTACATTGTCCGTTGTTTGGGAATAAAGTTCTACAACTTAAAATTATTTTTTAATCACTATCAACATCTAATTTTGATATTAACAATCACTACGAGTGAAGATAGAGGGGACATCATTGGTACACTTTTCATATTGTCTTGACTTCGGTATAATATGGCTACAGAGCCAACCCCATATCTCCTCAACTTACCATTGATAGACTGCTCCTAGTCTAATAAGGGGGTTGGGTATTTAAAAACAAGAGGGCTCAGGTCGCTCACCTGTTTTAGTAGAGCATGGAGGCTCATATGGTAACCTAATCTGACCAAGATTCCAGAGCATGCAGCTTATATTGCATATACAAGATTAGTAGTGTTGTCTAAACTAGTGATCACGTTACTTACATCATATGACCCACATTGAAACTTGCCTAGACAACTGACCAACTTTCATGACAATCCAGGGAACAATACACACTCTACAAGGCCTTTACTGTACATGATTTGACCTAGTGACCTAGTTTTTTAACCCAAGATGACAAAATATTGAATTTGACCTAGACTTTCTTAAGATGATCATTGTGGCCAAGTTTCATAAAGATTGTGTCAAAATTGTGACCTCTAGTGTCAACACAAAGTTATTCTATGATTTGACCCAGTGGCCTAGTGTTTTTATTGAACTTGACCTAGATTTTTTAAAGATAATAATTATAGCCAAGTTTCAAAAAGGTTACGCCAATATTGTGCCATCTAGTTACTACACAAGGTTTTTCTATTATTTGACCTAGTGATCTAGCTTTTACCCAAGATGACCCAATATTGAACCTGACCTAGATTTTGTTTATATGATAATTGTTTCATGTTTCATGAAAATAATGCCAAAATGGTTACCTCTTGGGACTACACATTCAAATTGTGGACACGCAGACGGACGGATGGATGAAGCGTGATCACAAAAGTTCACTGTGTCACAAAGTAACAGGTGAGCTAATAATGAATGATTGACACCAGTAACACATCTCTATGAAATCTGGACAGTGCCTGGAAAAGCATATGTACAGGGGCAGAGTAGATGCAGCAAAATGTGTGACGATGAAGTAGATATCATTACTGGTATGATGAGAAATACTGCGAAATATATTGTCCATAATATTTATACATAAACAGTAGGATCAGGAGAATAGTTTTGAACCATATGGAATGAGAACCTTCTTCGGTCCGATTTCAATGAAATGTTATGCATGCAAATACGCAGTACGCAGTCAATTAATAAAACAGGTAAAAATTAAAGGAATAGTCACTGACATTGTTTTTTTTTTTTAAAACAGATGCATGCCATGTCCTTAGCACAATATCAGTGCCAATCACTGTTTAACATCGTATTATAGTTTTCCCATACTGAACTCGGCAATGGTTTGCGGAGCTGCTGAATCAAAACCAACAATGTCCAACATTCCAAGGTCATCAGGGTCAGCAATGCTAAACCCATTTGATGCCATTCCAACTACTATTAACTTTGCATCGGGAATTCCACTTGATTTTCTGTAGTCGATTAAAGCTCTTGATGGATGAACTTGTCCGTACCATGTTTCACTGTCCGTATATATGATAAACACATCGTATTTCTTCTTTTTCTCACCAGCCCACAGCATTGGTAGAGCACAATCAGTTCCACCAAACGGTAGTTCATTAGTTTTCTTGATTACCTCAGGAAGAGTGTCATTCTTATTAATCTTCATTTTCATCAGCTTGTGGGAAAAGGCTACAACAGTGAAATTGTTCTCTGTATGTGCAGTGGTCATCATCATAGCGGCAGCAGCTTCTCTGCACGTTATAGAAGTACTTCCGATACATGGGACGTTCATGGATCCGCTGACATCAATGGCCAACAAGTAACGCTTCCCTGTTGGTTCCACGTTCATAAACGACAGATGGTAAGCTTTATCCAAAGCACTAACAACATTCTGGTTTGGATTCCATGTTAACGTTCCCTTATCACCATGTCCACTCTCATAGGTTTTCAACGCCAGTAGTACCTTGAATGGATGAACCCTTGCAGCTTTCAGAGCAGCCTCATCGGTCAGCTTACTGGTCACAGATCGCTCCACCTTGGAATCTTTATCACAAAGTCCGAGATTAGTTATCTTCCCAAGTTGTCGAATTGTGGCCTCCATCTGTAAATTCTCGATTAATGCTGCCCAGACATTTTTTGAGTTGAGTAGTTGAGTTGGGATGTGTTCTCGTTCAAGTTTGTAAACCTTTATCAGGTCGATCATCTGGTTTTCATCTGTACACTTTTTAGCTTGCTCTGTTGCTGACAGATAGTCAATCATATCGATGATAACTTTATCGTTACCAAACTTTTCTGCTGCCAATTGTTTGGCTTCATTCAATCCTCTCATGATGAATCGAAGTAACACAGACATAGCAGCTGCCTCACACTTGGGATGAGCTAGCCTCAGAACATCTTTATGACACCACTTTTCACGACGTTTGTATTTTGTAATCAGTCTCCCAGCGGCCAATGGATTTGCACACTTATTTTGATACCACCTTATAATGGCATTTCGATGAGCTCTACCCCATCCAGTCCCTGAACCAGCTTTCTCACAATACTTGACAAACATAAAGAGATGTGTAGGGATACGACACATTTCATTCAACGATTCATAAGCAAGCTTCTTGGTCTCAAGGTCATTGCTTCTAGCACATACAGCCAGGGCAAATATGGTAGGGCTCTGTCTTGCTGCTCGACCAGACAAACTCACATCTCTGATGAGTTCCATCACTTCTTTCCCCTGGCCATTTGCAATCAACCTAACAACATAAAATGAGATCAAAATTATACAGTTCATTCAAATGCAGCAAAAAACAAGCCATATGATACTGACCCTTTATTCAGATACACAGATATAAAATGCCGCTCAAACGGTATAATTAAGCCATTTAAATGGTGTAATAAGCTGTTTTAAAGGATATATTAAGCCGTTCAAATGGGACAATAAGACTTTTAACCTGTATAATAATTAAGCTGATTACACATAATAAAATAAATATCCCATTTGTCACTTCAAATTTAATTTGCATTAAAATCACAACAATAATGATGCAATCTAATTCACGCTATAGTTACTGAGATTCCATTAGTCCTCGATAAATTATAAGACCTCGTGATAACACGCATGTTAATTAAATTTTAACATGCGTGGTGATAATAATGATTGCATGTGACTGAACCAATTGTGATGGCAGACCAGTATATACAAGGATATACATTTGTACTAGTATGCATAAGGCTCCCCGGAGCATAGACATTTGGTTTCAACTCGCTGTAAATTAATGATTTGCCCTAGTCACTGATCGACGCGGGTACTGAAGAGAGTAGGATGTTGGGCCGCGGCCATGTTTAACCACAACGGATATGACGTGACGAGAATGTTGGTATCTAGTTTTTTACAGTTGTTACAGCAAACACGGATGCAAGTTCCTGTGACGTCATATCCGTTGCGGCTAAACATGGCCACTGTCCAACCTTCAACTCGGGCTAATAATTAATTTAAAGCGAGTTGAAACGTAATGCCTATGCTCCGGCAAACAAAATAAATCCAAAAGCAACCCTCTGTGTGTGATTTACTGACCTGTCAATGCACATAGCATTTTCTCTCTTTGGTTCATTGGCCAGAGCTCTGTAGCTGAATGCATTGTCAACACCAAGGAACAGGAAACGTTTAAATTTCATCATATCATTGACCTCCCAAACAAATGCACCAGTTCGATTTCTGATTTGTTTGGGGTTTAGCCGACTTAACTGTCCAACCTGGAAAAGAAGCAAACTGTATTAAATCAATTGTTCGACAGCTTGTGTTGAATGAATGTATGAATTAAGTCAAGTTCTAAGTATTTCTTATATAGTACTTATATGTGCATTGTACATTTAATTGCCTGACAGCTCGTGTTGAAAGTATGATGTGTACAGTGTTCTTACACTGGGGCCTGATTTATATTAAAATATCAGGTTCCTGTGGTTCTTGTTTGGTGGAAATCCAGATCACTGTGATCAGGGACCCTAGAAAATCAACAATTTATCTGTGTACGCTTTTATAATACATACGGAATATCACTTCAGTGTGTTGATAGGTCGGGCCGTATTACCTAGAGTTGCTTGTGTAATGCCATATCTTGCGAGACCGCTAAGTAGAACGCAAACAACGAGAGGTAATACGGCCCGACGTATCAGCACAACTGCAGTGATATTCCGCATGTATTATAAAGGCATACTTAAAACGGCATATTTTCGGCATAATAACGCGACGTCGATTCATAAAAAGGTAAATGTTTACATCGTGACGTCATTCACGTGGCATATGTTCGGCATATAACACTTCAGACACTGACAGGCATGATACGTATTCGGAAAACACGTGAAAACACTGTAGTACGATGGAGAAAACATAATAGTATGATGGTAAAAATACGAAAGTACGATGGTGAAAACATGATTAGACTATAGATCTCAGTAGCTAGCCAATCAGCATGGAGAAAAAGTGTTGAATAAATCCCGTATACAACACTTTGCTGTGGTATAATATATAACAATAGATTGCTATATACTATATAGTAGGCCAAGCAAAATAATTGAGCATAGCTATAATAATGTATACATGCATTTAGCACAGAAAATATGGATGCCAAACATTTAGTTTAGTCTATATTAGAACAATACTATATTTTAAACAAGTAACTAATTGGACTGATTTGAATACATGTACATGTATATCAAACCTTTCTACATTTGTTCATTATTACTGTCATAATCTGAGACAACAATTTTGATAGATAATTAACCAATTAAGGTATTGCCAATATCTCTGCTGAGTGCTGACAACATTATCAGTAGAGGGTGAATGCCGTGGTAGCTTCTATGACTACAGTACGACCACTCTGGGGGACATATGTAGTGCAACAACTTCTGTACAACAAAACCTTCAAAGTAACTTGAAGTTATTACATGTATGTACTTTTGTAAATTCTGTAGGGCAACAATTTCTAAACAATGACCAATATTTGCAGCCCACAAAGGGTCTCACTCTACAGAGGTTATTCTGTACTATTGTGTCTTCAATAATTACGTGCAGATTACCCCTCTCTTCTAAGACATCATTTTCACAGAGTAGAACTTAGAACCAACTAAATGATTAAAACAAATTGTAGGGGTTCCAATGGTGTCTGGTGATTGAAGTAAATGACTTTCATACTATCACAACCCATAATTTACAAATGAAGACCTCACCTTCAAGACCACCTTAAAATAAAGACCACTACTTTCTGTCCACCAACTTGCACATTATTCAACCTCAAATGCACAGTGCAATTGCACCTATAGATATGAAGACCACCTCTTTAACAAGATAGGCTCAGAATTAACCATTTTTCGTTCCGTTTTCATCTGTTTGCTCTTTGATAGAATGATGCAATCACTCAACATTATTGAGATAAGTTTTTTAAAGTCCCAAGAAGGAGTTTCATTATTGAGGTTTTACTGTAAATAGCTTAATTTTGCCACTTAAACCTATATACGCATCATGCAACACTTAACATATTACACCAGCACTTAAATGGTTTATCATACCCTATGTACCGGGTACTGGTCGATTTATAGGCAAAGTGTACCTGATAAACAAAGATTATTTATCTATAGTCTAAGTCAGATAGAACGGCTCGTAGGTGTTGATATTGGATTATAATCCTCGTTTCACTCGGAGTTATAAATCCCATATACAACACCTACTCATGTTCTATCCTATACTTATAGTACGATGGTGATAACGCGATCGTACGATGGTGAAAACACGATAACGTTAGTTAAATTGGTTGGTGGAAGCATGATAGTATGAAAGCAAAAACGTGATAGTACCATGGCGAAAATGTGAAAGTATGATGGTGAAAACACGATAGTATGATGGTGAAAACAGGATAGTATGATGGTGAAAATGTGAAAGTATGATGGTGAAAACACGATAGTATGATGGTGAAAACAGGATAGTATGATGGCGAAAACAGGATAGTATGATGGTGAAAACACGATAGTATGATGGCGAAAACAGGATAGTATGATGGTGAAAATGTGAAAGTATGATGGTGAAAACACGATAGTATGATGATGAAAACAGGATAGTATGATGATGAAAACAGGATAGTATGATGATGAAAACAGGATAGTATGATAGTGAAAACATGATAGTATGATAGTGAAAACATGATAGTATGATAGTGAAACAGGATAGTATGATGATGAAAACAGGATAGTATGATGATGAAAACATGATAGTATGATAGTGAAAACATGATAGTATGATAGTGAAAACATGATAGTATGATAGTGAAACAGGATAGTATGATGATGAAAACAGGATAGTATGATGATGAAAACAGGATAGTATGATGGTGATGAAAACATGATAGTATGATGATGAAAACATGATAGTATGATGATGAAAACAGGATAGTATGATGGTGAAAACATGATAGTATGGTAGTGAAAACACGATAGTATGATGATGAAAACATGATAGTATGATGGTGAAAACATGATAGTATGATAGTGAAAACATGATAGTATGATAGTGAAACAGGATAGTATGATGATGAAAACAGGATAGTATGATGGTGAAACAGGATAGTATGATGGTGAAACAGGATAGTATGATGATGAAAACAGAGTAGTATGATGGTGATGAAAACAGGATAGTATGATGGTGAAACAGGATAGTATGATGGTGAAACAGGATAGTATGATGATGAAAACACAATAGTATGATAGTGAAAACACGATAGTATGATGGCGAAAACACGATAGTATGATGATGAAAACAGGATAGTATGATGATGAAAACAGGATAGTATGATGATGAAAACAGGATAGTATGATGATGAAAACAGGATAGTATGATGGTGAAAACACGATAGTATGATGGTGAAAACAGGATAGTATGATGATGAAAACAGGATAGTATGATGGTGAAAACAGGAAAGTATGATGGTGATGAAAACAGGATAGGATGATGATGAAAACAGGATAGTATGATGGTGAAACAGGATAGTATGATGATGAAAACACGATAGTATGATGATGAAAACAGGATAGTATGATGATGAAAACAGGATAGTAAGATGATGAAAACAGGATAGTATGATGGTGAAAACACGATAGTATGATGGTGAAAACAGGATAGTATAATGGTGAAAACAGGATAGTATGATGATGAAAACAGGATAGTATGATGGTGAAAACAGGAAAGTATGATGGTGATGAAAACAGGATAGGATGATGATGAAAACAGGATAGGATGATGATGAAAACAGGATGGTATGATGGTGAAAACAGGATAGTATGATGGTGAAAACAAGATAGGATGGTGATGAAAACAGGATAGTATGATGATGAAAACAGGATAGTATGATAATGAAAACATGATAGGATGATGATGAAAACAGGATGGTATGATGGTGAAAACAGGATAGTATGATGATGAAAACAAGATAGGATGGTGATGAAAACAGGATAGTATGATGGTGAAAACAGGATAGTATGATGGTGAAAACAGGATAGTATGATGATGAAAACAGGATAGGATGATGATGAAAACAGGATAGGATGATGATGAAAGCAGGATAGGATGGTGATGAAAACAGGATAGTATGATGGTGAAACAGGATAGTATGATGATGAAAACAAGATAGTATGATGGAGAAAACACAATAAATGTAGTATGATGGTGAAAAAAACACTCACAGAATGATGGGACAATGAAAGTATGATGATGAAAACACGCAATTATATTCACCATCAAACTGTCGTTGTTTCGTGTTTTACTATTGTAATTATGGCATTTCAATCTTACTTTAGCATTTTCATTTTTTCGAAGTAAAGTCTATGCAGCGGTGGCCGTAACCAGACACAGTGCACCTTACACATACGTACAAGTATCGACCTTTGCATGCTACACGTATAGGCATGAAATTCCAGCAACATACATTTTTAAGCGAGTCTGAATATTATTTCTTGCTCAGTCGCTGAATCGTGCGTAAGTCACTAACCTGATTCCGTAACAAATAGCAATGCTCTGAACAAAATATATCCATGGTTACATATAATAATTATACAATGTATCAAACAAATATTGTGATTTTTTCGGGGTCAATTAGCCTCAGCTTTATGTATGCATGTTTTGAAACGTCAGATAATTTCATAATTAAATCATGTGATTTACCCTATCTAAGTATAGAATGAAATAGTTTTGCCTACCTGCTCGCTTTCCTTTGTTCTCGTTGGGCTCCACTCTTCGTCCCCATTTTTTGAACGTGCATTGCCCATGTTGATGTTGTTTGGATGAATAATTCGTAGTAAACTCGAATAGACAAATGGTCTTAACAAAGTATCAAATTTCCGTTCAACACAATTTTAGTAACAACTGGGTTTTTACCAGGCTATTAATAGACCAAAACTGTGAAACCGATTCTATAAATAGAAACAGTACATAGAATTTAGAAACCCGCCCCAGTTTTATTTATATAAAGTGTCAGTTTCCTGTGGTCAAGAAATATATAGTGTTCTGAATTAATCATCCTTGAATCACATGTATGCAGACAATTTGAAAGCGCAAGTATTCGATCACGCCAGGTTCACGATTTAGTTGTTCTCACGTCCACACCGACTAAAGTTTATTGGTAAACAAAAACAACTTTTTCCTCTCAATTAGGAACGTTTTCAGGTGACGACATCTCTGTGTATTTGTATGTTATATTCCTGAATGGTATTTGTTTTAGGAAATATCTATATTTTTAAAATCTGATTCCCATTTACTACGATTTACACAGTCATACATTAGCTGTTTTGACGTTTTGCCAACTTTAAGTGTCCTTTGACCTTATGTATAAAATGAACTATAAATTGATCCGACTTCATTGAGCTCGCCGCTCTGTGCTAGGCAGTACCCAGAAACACTTCTTAGGTTCGCGTTTAAGCCGCTTTGCTTCACCGTAAACACAGTATAGCCACTTGATCGTAAGCGGCAAACTGCTTACCAATAATTGGCGGATGATGCATTGGCCTTTTTCATTTCATTCGCTTTATAGAGTAAATCACACATACTGTATCACGAGTTTTACTCAAAATTGCTAATTGATTGTATTTTGAGGAGTATCTACCCAGTGCATGCATGATTCGAACCCACGACCCCCCGCTTGCAAGTCTGGCACTCTACCAACTAAGCTAACCTGGCTACTGGCTCATGAATCATTAAACTTGCGATATCCTCCTCACTTTAAATTTGAAGGCTTAAACCATCTGTTGAATCTAATCTTGAGCAGGGCATCAACTGTTCAGATTCCAACAGAGTATAGCCTTGCATCATTATGATCTTTAACCTTTTTCCATAGATATAGCCAGCAACTGTCCAAATTAACCTCGTTGCCATTATTCATCAAAATGTCATGTAATTGTAGTAGGACTGATTTAATCCGTTAGGGAGAAAGTACAAGTATCTGTCCATTCCTGAGAAATAATGGAGACGAGGCCCCGAAGGGGCCGAGTTTCCTTTATTTCTCAGGAATGGACAGATATGCGGACTTTCTCTGACTTAAAATACACCATGTTGTCAAATGTTAATTTAATTTTATGTAAATTTAGAGTAAATTTCAAAATTGTTATAAAATATATGTTTACTGAAACAAGTCGTCCCTCATGTACCTCTTTAAGATAATCAAAACACAAACTTGACCATGCCAGACCGAGTAGATCATGCTTTTTCGTGAAACCAGTGGAATAATACAATAACTCTCCATTACTCTAGTAATGGAGTGTGGTCCATGAAGCATGATTGTGTAGTTATTTGTGTGTCACATGATCAAGCCATGACGATGTGGTCACTTATTCAGTGTCACTGGATGAAATAACATGATGGACTTATTAAAATGTTTATGATGAAACTAGTGTTCTAATAGTTCAGTGTCGGTGAATATATTTCCGTGAATAAACAATAACTGGATATTTAAAATTTGATGAAACATGGTAGACATATATTATGTTTATCATAAATACGCTGCATTTTCATGAATATGATGACGAAAACGCAAATGTACGATGACGAAAACACGATCATTTCAAGTACGGTATTATTATAACATATTATCATACTTATTGCTCGCGTTTTCGTCATCACACCGTCACGTTCGTGCTTTCGCCATCCTGCTTGCGTTTTCGTCATCATATACATGTATGTTCTTGTGTCTCATTACAGATAATCAAATTCAAAGGCGCTGCATGATCTAACGGAACTTTATATTCTTTTGCATAAAAATATGTGTAATGCAAGATCGATGAATTCATGAAACCTTGTTTTTTCTGTTTTTATCTTGTACTGTACAGTACGAATATGTTGTGTTATATTGCACAACAAGTACATTTAGTACTACATATGTGTGTGTATACACAGAGTGGATACCTCTCCATTATTTTGTTACACATTCATTCAAATGTGTAAACAAAGTAATGGAGAGTTATTGTTAATAAAGTCTCCATTCCTGAAAAATAATGGAGACTTATTGAATGGCTTAATCCCTTAGGTGTATTTTAATATATGTTAAATCAGTCTTAAACCCTCTTTAGGTTGTATACTACACATTACTTGGTATAGGTAGACAAATCACTGAAGCATTCCTAATCATTCCATTTGTATTTCATTGGCTGAAGTGATTTGTCACCTATATTCTGGCTATATAAGTCCAAAATTTACGTTGTTCCATTGTACAGGTTGGCTGACCGCCTGGTCGGTAGTACCACTAGAGCTCAGGATTTAAATCCAAAACAAGACAGAGATTAGTCTCTGGACCTCAACCTTTAGTCCGAACTGTCTTACAGTGAACATTTCACTGGACAATACTTGCAAATAGGTTAAATTGTCTTACATATACTGTTTATATTGCTATTTAAATATCTTTCATAATACATGTATATTGCTTTGAAATATATCATTTATTGAACAATTGCATAACTTAATAACTAAATTAAAGACTGTTCATGTGACTTGGCGTTGTTCTTATTATTGTTCTTATCAGTGTTGATTATATTGAGTTTATTGTAAATTACTACCACTATACGATTACGCAAGAAGGCCACCACAATACTATACACACCACCGGTTATAATATAGCAGTGTATGTAACCACTCAGATCTAACCGACTGAGTGGGTACAACACCAGCAAAGACATAAACCGGACCAGAAAAACGACCTGTTGCATAATATTGCGTTGTTGAGCATCTTATTGCCTTGTCACAATGTGGTAATAGAGCCTGTTGTTTAAACACTAGGCACGATCAACAATGCAAAGTGACATAACAACATTTTAATCACGTTCTTGCATGTCATATCGCATTATTAATTGCATAGCATTGTCATATCGCATTGTCTTGCGCCAAGTTTGGGGGGTGATTGCAGATGACACGGCATTAACATGATTCTGTATAAACAGTCATTCACTGAGCCAATTATTAACACTTTTTTCTGGCAAATTATTTATATCTTTTTAATGGACTTTCAATATATATATATATGTGTACATAATACAGTGTCTAACTTCAGGAACCATGAAAAGAAAGACTGTGGTTGTTACAGGTAATATAAGAGAACAATTATTGAATAATTTGTTTACATCTCAGCCTTCAATGTTACCAATTTACAAATGTAGATAATAAGTTTTCATTCAATTTTCAAAGGCATACAGTTAACTAAAATGTGGTAAAAAATACTAAATGAAATCTGTGAATACTATATTACAATCATTATGTTCAGTCCCAGTTTTATTATACAAATTTACATGGTTTAAAACACTGCAGCCTATAATTTATTGTAACTAAGTTTTCCATGTTTAAAGCGCTGATTAGTACATTTTGAATTCCACTCAGACTTTATGAGTGTTCAGTTTTCTTTCACTCTAGAATTGTTTGAAACACAAACATTGTTTTACTAGGTCAAAAAAAAAAGTGTTTGTTTCCCCTTCCTTACCTTCCTGAGCAAAAAGTCTCCTACCCAAATATGTTTTACCCTCTGACAAAAACTAGTTCTATTTTATAGAAAAGTCAAGTACCGGAGTACGAAAACAGAAGTTATTGACAATTAAACCTACCTACCTTCCCCACCCTAATTTGCCAGGGAGGGTTGGGAATGGGAAACAAACAATATTTTTGGCCCTATTGACCACAGGCAACTGTATCAAGATTTAAAAAATATTTTTTTTGTAAAATTTATATACATGTATTCATAACTCATAACAATATATAAATTTTACAATTTTTTTTTTCTCTTATAAATCAATAATACAGTTACCAGTGCCTTTGACAGGATTTGGGCCATTTGGTAGTCACTCTGTGAATGCAAGCTGGGAGTGTGTGAAACAACTGAAGGAGATTGGCCTTGGTGATGATGTGGACTTGTATATACATGAGATACCAGTAGAATATAGTACAGTGAAATCACGAGTACCAGAACTATGGAACAATCATAAGCCTGATGTAAGTTTTAAAAAATGAAAAAAAAAATACTAGGCCTACTGTACTATTAAAATATATTTTAATACAGGCTGTACAGTAGGCCCAGTGAAAAAAAAAAATTCAATTTTTTTTTTCATTTTTTAAAACCATAAATGCAAGTTCCTGTGGTTCGTTAAATTTTTGTAAATAATATTTATTTATTTAAAATCGATTAACAGTTGACAAATTTCTGACCTTATATTTTGTATTGATAGCTTTTTAAGTCCTCTCCAGAAACACTGTGACTTGTCTTCAACTGTCAGTGTGTTGATATTTTACATAGTATACATTATGATATGCGTATTGTAACCTATCAATGACAGCTGAAAACATTCTCATACATCAATGGTTGGTCAAGTCCACGATTGGTGAAAAATACGCTCATGAAGGAGAATGGCTGAAAGTAGTGTATTTTATGTCTAATTGTTGTATCTAGGGATTACTGCACATGTTGAGATATTACCTTATGAAATTATCCTGTATCGGTTGACCTATACTTGACATTTTTATGCCCCCGTATCGATAGATTGGGAGGCATATAGTGATTCACCTGTCCGTCCGTTCGTCCGTCCGTTCGTCCGTCCGTCCTGGTTAACCCAAATTGACCGTTTCTTCTAGTATCATTATGGCTTGCTACAAAGCTTCCAAACTTGCATGGATGTTGTATATGAACACTCTCCACACACCTGTATCACCTGACCCCATTTTGACCTTCACCTTGACCTAATTTTGGACTTAGACTTATTTATGGACAAGGCTTCCACAGGGGGCATAAGCGTTTATTGAATGCAGTCTTGTCTTTATTACTTTTTCGTGAGGTCAAAATTTTGCGAATTGGATATTTTGAAGTACTGTCCTGTTAGGATAGTTTGAGAGTGATGATTTATTTAATGTGTACACAAAATATTACAACATTTGTCTGAACAGGTAAAGTATTTTAGTTTAGCATTAAAATTATTGATGTCTGGATAATCTTTCATTATTGGTTTTACACGGAAATAGTGGACTCGACCTGGTGATCGATCGACTGTTCACTCCATTAGTATCCTATCTGAACAGTAACTCTTAAGGTTAAATATTTGTGATTTTTACACTTCGTTTTTCTACCATTGTTTCTACCATTGTTAAAGTTCACAAGCAAACAGTTCGGGTACTTTCTGAATTGGCTAATATAGCAAAACATTATTCCCTCACAAAAAGTTTATGATTTTACAGTATCTCTCAGCAATATATTTCATTATTTATAATAAATGGTATACAGGGTATAGATTGTATTGTAAGATACATGTATGCCTTCTTGTCTACAGTTAGTTGTACATGTTGGGGTGTCGGGTATTGCCAAGGAGATAACATTGGAACAGTTGGCACACAACAATGGTTATAAAAGAAAGGATGTACAGGTAACTCATGTAATGTGTATTTTCAGAGTTATTCGCCCTTGTATTTACTTGTCATGTTCATTTTCAGAGTTATTTACCCTTGCATTTACTTGTCATGTGTATTTTCAGACGTATTCGCCCTTGTATTTACTTGTCATGTTCATTTTCAGAGTTATTTGCCCTTGTATTTACTTGTCATGTGTATTTTCAGACGTATTCGCCCTTGTATTTACTTGTCAGGTGCATGTTCAGAGTTATTTACCCTTGTATTTACTTGTCAGGTGCATGTTCAGAGTTATTTACCCTTGTATTTACTTGTCATGTGCATTTTCAGAGTTATTTGCCCTTGCATTTGCTTGTCAGGTGCATGTTCAGAGTTATTTGCCCTTGCATTTACTTGTCAGGTGCATTTTCAGAGTTATTTGCCCTTGCATTTACTTGTCAGGTGCATGTTCAGAGTTATTTACCCTTGCATTTACTTGTCATGTGCATTTTCAGAGTTATTTGCACTTGCATTTACTTGTCATGTGCATTTTCAGAGTTATTTGCTCTTGCATTTACTTGTCAGGTGCATTTTCAGAGTTATTTGCCCTTGCATTTACTTGTCAGGTGCATTTTCAGAGTTATTTGCACTTGCATTTACTTGTCATGTGCATTTTCAGAGTTATTTGCTCTTGCATTTACTTGTCAGGTGCATTTTCAGAGTTATTTGCCCTTGCATTTACTTGTCAGGTGCATGTTCAGAGTTATTTGCCTTTGCATTTACTTGTCATGTGCATTTTCTGAGTTATTTGCCCTTGCATTTACTTGTCATGTGCATTTTCTGAGTTATTTGCCCTTGCATTTACTTGTCAGGTGCATTTTCAGAGTTATTTACCCTTGCATTTACTTGTCAGGTGCATGTTCAGAGTTATTTGCCCTTGCATTTACTTGTCAGGTACATTTTTCAGAGTTATTTACCCTTGCATTTACTTGTCAGGTGCATGTTCAGAGTTAGTTGCCCTTGCATTTACTTGTCAGGTGCATGTTCAGAGTTATTTGCACTTGCATTTACTTGTCAGGTACATTTTTCAGAGTTATTTACCCTTGCATTATTTGTCAGGTGCATTTTCAGAGTTATTTGCCCGTGCATTTACTTGTCAGGTACATTTTTCAGAGTTATTTGCCCTTGCATTTACTTGTCAGGTGCATGTTCAGAGTTATTTGCACTTGCATTTACTTGTCAGGTACATTTTTCAGAGTTATTTACCCTTGCATTTACTTGTCAGGTGCATTTTCAGAGTTATTTGCACTTGCATTTACTTGTCATGTGCATTTCAGAGTTATTTGCTCTTGCATTTACTTGTCAGGTGCATTTTCAGAGTTATTTGCCCTTGCATTTCCTTGTCAGGTGCCTTTGCATTTACTTGTCAGGTGCATTTTCAGAGTTATTTGCCCTTGCATTTACTTGTCAGGTACATTTTTCAGAGTTATTTGCCCTTGCATTTACTTGTCAGGTGCATGTTCAGAGTTATTTGCCCTTGCATTTACTTGTCAGGTGCATTTTCAAAGTTATTTACCCTTGCATTTACTTGTCAGGTGCATGTTCAGAGTTATTTGCCCTTGCATTTACTTGTCAGGTGCATTTTCAGAGTTATTTACCCTTGCATTTACTTGTCAGGTGCATGTTCAGAGTTATTTGCCCTTGCACTTACTTGTCAGGTACATTTTTCAGAGTTATTTACCCTTGCATTTACTTGTCAGGTGCATGTTCAGAGTTAGTTGCCCTTGCATTTACTTGTCAGGTGCATGTTCAGAGTTATTTGCCCTTGCATTTACTTGTCAGGTGCATGTACAGAGTTATTTACCCTTGCATTTACTTGTCAGATGCATGTTCAGAGTTATTTACCCTTGCATTTGCTTGTCAGGTGTATTTTCAGAGTTATTTACCCTTGCATTTACTTGTCAGGTGCATGTTCAGAGTTATTTGCCCTTGCATTTACTTGTCAGGTGCATGTACAGAGTTATTTACCCTTGCATTTACTTGTCAGGTGCATGTTCAGAGTTATTTACCCTTGCATTTGCTTGTCAGGTGTATTTTCAGAGTTATTTACCCTTGCATTTACTTGTCAGGTGCATGTTCAGAGTTATTTACCCTTGCATTTGCTTGTCAGGTGTATTTTCAGAGTTATTTGCCCTTGCATTTACTTGTCAGGTGCATGTTCAGAGTTATTTGCCCTTGCATTTACTTGTCAGGTGCATGTACAGAGTTATTTACCCTTGCATTTGCTTGTCAGGTGCATGTTCAGAGTTATTTACCCTTGCATTTACTTGTCAGAAGCATGTACAGAGTTATTTACCCTTGCATTTGCTTGTCAGGTGCATGTTCAGAGTTATTTACCCTTGCATTTGCTTGTCAGGTGCATGTTCAGAGTTATTTGCCCTTGCATTTACTTGTCAGAAGCATGTACAGAGTTATTTACCCTTGCATTTACTTGTCAGGTGCATGTTCAGAGTTATTTGCCCTTGCATTTACTTGTCAGGTGCATGTTCAGAGTTATTTGCCCTTGCATTTACTTGTCAGAAGCATGTACAGAGTTATTTACCCTTGCATTTACTTGTCAGAAGCATGTTCAGAGTTATTTGCCCTTGCATTTGCTTGTCAGGTGCATGTTCAGAGTTATTTGCTCTTGCATTTACTTGTCAGGTGCATTTTCAGAGTTATTTGCCCTTGCATTTACTTGTCAGGTGCATTTTCAGAGTTATTTACCCTTGCATTTACTTGCCAGGTGCATTTTCAGAGTTATTTGCCCTTGCATTTACTTGTCAGGTGCATTTTCAGAGTTATTTGCCCTTGCATTTACTTGTCAGGTGCATGTTCAGAGTTATTTGCCCTTGCATTTACTTGTCAGGTGCATTTTCAGAGTTATCTGCCCTTGTATTGTACTGTGACTCACTTTTATATTTTTGGGATATTTTTTCCGCTTTTTTCACAGTTCACAGTTGAGGGTTCCATTTTTCATGTTATGAAACTATTAACCATAAATTGTGAGAAACTCAATAATTATGTAAATAATTTTGAAAATAAATGCATTGTAAAAAGACGTAACAAACTGATGTAAAGAAATGATATCAGTATTTAGAATATAACTTTTGGCGACAAAATTATGTAAAATATTTTGTGCTTATCATGTGGGGAATTTCGGCCATATATGACACAAGTGCTGTTTAGTTACAAGTCACAATGCGGCAAGTTTTTTACCTAATGTTGAGGCATTTAATATGCTGCAATTGTTAATCATTTATTTCTTTTACTATATACACAGTTTATAAGCATGTCAACTTCCGGTTATCACAATAGTCATACATGTTGAATTGTATAGTCTCCCAATAAGGCATACAGTGTCCGGAAGTCACAGCTACTTTTGCTCACAATAAGTCATACAAGTTGAATTGTATAGTCTCCCGATAAGTCATACAGTGACCCGGAAATTGCAGATGGTTTTATTCGCAATGAGTGATGCAAATTGAATTGTATAGTCTCCCAATAAGTCATATATTGACTGGAAATCACAGATGCTTTTGTTCACAATATGTCGTACATGTTGAATTGTATAGTCTTCCAATAAGTCATACAGTGATTAGGTTTATATGTTGTGGTATATATTACAGAACTGTATAGCGGATGAAGAATGTTGTGTACTCGGTGCGGAGGAATGTATAACTGCAGGGTTAGATATGCAACAGATCTGTAACAATGTGAATTCCACAGATACTAAAGTAAAAGCAGTCGTCTCTCAAGATGCCGGCAGGTAAATATGTTTATCTCTTAAAGATTCTTTCTTATTGACTTTTGACATAGTCAAATCTTCATTATTTTTACTGATGAAGGAGGGATATAGTGATTGTCCTGTCCGTCCGTAAGTTCATATTTCCATACATCCCATTGAAAATGTTAACCAACACTCAAGTTTTTGAAACTCCGATATTTTCAAAGTCCATCAAGGCGTTGCTTTCAAACTTGGCGTACTTGCATTGTCAACAACATATTATATCACTATACAGTATAACCTCCGTAGAGCGACATCCGGCGGAGACAGAAAAAACTGCCGCTCTGCATTGAAAATGTTAACCAAAACTCAAGTTTTTGAAACTCCAATATTTTCAAAGTCAATCAAAGCATTGCTTTCAAACTTGGTGTACTTGCATCGTCAACAACATATAATATCACTATACTGTACAACATTTTAACAGAATTATTGCCCCTGATTGAAAATGTTAACCAAATACAATCTCAAATATTTTCATAGAATAAATAGTCCATCAAAGTATTGCTTTCAAACGTGGCATATTTATATACTATCATTAACACTTTACATTTTCAACGCCATGTTATTAAATTCTTTTGTATCTGAGTTTTCTTTGAATCCTCTCCCATTTTATCCCTGCGTCCAATACACAGTTGTGTGCAATACTGGGGCAAATACGGTACATGTATACTTTCAGGTATTTGTGTGATTTCTCCTTCTACACATCTCTCCACATCAACAAGGATAGATCAGCCTTCGTCCATGTGCCTCCATTAGATCAGCCTTACACTGTTAATGAACTTACTGCTGGTTTGAGAGAGTCATTGCTTGCTATGTTAGATCAGGTACAAAAACTCTCATAATTATACAGAACATTGTTTTATCTTACTTGTTTATTATATCCCAGTTAAAAAAATTTTCAACAGTTTATGTAGGAGTCGTTTTAATTTGTTCAAAGGGGCCAGTTTATTGAAATCAAAACCTGCAGCAGGATCTCAGTCTGTTCTTTCACTGTGAAGTGATAAAAAGTTTATCTAGACATATTGATTTTGTGCTGAACAGCTTTTCTGTCTGGTTACATGTAGATGCTACAAAATTTGTCTGTGCTTGTTCTCCTTAACCACTGGTCAGTTTTAAATGAACCTCCACATGAATATTTTGTAACCATCCCTATTTGTGCATATTGTTATTGTAAAGAATTTTAGGGTGGTTGAATATTGCCAGAGTTATAAACCTTCAGGTGAGACTTGGGACTCACAGGATTGAGCTTGCCCAACTGTGTTGCCACTTTAAATAAAGTTGTTATCATTCTTATTACTTACGTTTTTGTGTCAAAAAGCCTTCTTAAGTTCAAATTGAATCAGTCTCGGCATGCATTGTATGTTTATTTTCACACTAACTAATAAAGAATAGTAAAAGCCTAGTCAGAAAAATATACATGTTAAAACAGGAACTACATAAATAGTGTACGCTATTTCGCTTGTTTGGAATTAGAAGGTTGTATAAGACTCAGGCATATTTGAAATCTGCATTTCAAGGCGCTTCTTATGTATCTTTTTTTCATGAAAACTAAAATTATATTGACCAAACTGAAGTTTAAAAAGCTTGTTTTCCATAAGTAATGAGTAGTTTTCAGACAGTTTTTTCTTGTTTTCTCAAAATATTGATTTTGTACTTACAACCTAGGTATGGTATGATTTCAACCACACTGTGATACTAGCCCTTGTTATTTAAAGCCCCTTCTTCTGTCATCATGTTTGCTATATTGACCAGTGGTTAAAGAACACAACAGTGCTTCCATGAATATATGTATTTAATAAAGCAACATAATCTCGACTCATCAGAGCCCAGAGAGTGACTGTTCTAAACTAATCTAAAACATGCATGCTGTATATTTAAAACCACATGACCAGTGGTCTGTGAGCTAGTGTGACATTATACATGTACATGTATAGTCCAGTTAGGATATTGCTGTTTGTACAGTATAAGCCTTTACAATTGGTTTTACACCGTTATAGTGGACTCGACCGCTGCGTCACTGGATTTTTACCCTGACTGGACTATATATGTTCAACAGGTGATTCAACTATGTTGATAATAGAGATAATTGGAATTAAAATTTGCTTGCGAAAGACAACGTGTGCGTGTAACATAACATGACAGGTGTAGCACGATTTCTTCGTGAATCGATAATGAGTGTTTATATAAACTCAATGAAACCACGGGCGATGAATTATTGGGTTTCCCGTGCATACGCATACCTGTGTGATATAGTACACAGTATATTTTCGTCTGTCACATGTCGGTAACTTGTAGAAACTACACATACCTGGATGCCGAAATACTAAAAAGTAGTATTGACGTACACGTACAATTTACACGTTGACTTTCGCAACCTCTCTAATATTGATCAATTATTAATGAGCCATTCTCCAGGAAAACGGGACACTATAGTGACATTATGTAATAATGTTTGCAACATATTGTTCAAAAAGTATATGGGAGTGATAGGTTTTAAAGGGGTGCAACTTTGTAAATGGAAGTTATTTATTGTTCAAATTTTCAGAAACTGTTTATCAGTGTCTTGTCTTTCTAAGAATAGATGATCAAATTTTCATAATTTTGTCACTAAGCCTGGTTTTCCTTGAGAATGGCTGTAAAGTATGCTATGTACTCAGTAACAGTATAATCAGACGGATATCTCAGAATGCAGTGATATGCAATATTTATTCCGTTTTATGCGAAAGCAACCGAAAGAAGAATCCTGAAAAATTTATAACACTTTTGTTCATGATCGACTCTGCGAGTCTTAAGTGTGTATTCATTTGTTTTTGATCGACTCAGCAAGTCTTAAGTGTGTGTTCATTTTTTTTCCCTAATTGGCCAATGACCTCAGACTTCTAGGGAAGAGTCAGGTGTGTGATACAATGAATACGGGGGTGCTACTCTTCTTGTAGCTCTTTCTGCATAGACTCCTTGGTTCTTTAATGAGCCTAGTGTATAGCACCAGTACATGTAAGACTGCCGCTGGGATACTAACCAGTTCATCTCTAGTTGGTTGGGTGTCACTGAAAAGCCTTCTTGAAATTTCCAGTGCTATGGCTGGGATTCGAACAAGGGACCTCTCCATCCAGATTGGTTGCGCAGTGTTATCCTTAATCTATCCACTCCACCACCGTGCCACCCATTTGGAAACGGTAAATATGATCATGTAACTTGCTCTTCATGAAAATTTACCAATACAATGTATATGGCAATTTTAAAGCCTTTTGTATTTGCTGCAACTTATAGTTGCTGCTTTGTCCGTCCTTCTGACTGCCTTAGTATGTTTATCTGGAGCATAACTTGAGAAATAGACATTGTAAAGAAGGTGGATAGATGTCATTGAGTTGATGCGCACTGTGCAGAAGAACAGAACTCCATATTTTTCTTATTTTGGAATAATTGCCCTTTGTTAAAAGTATTCAAAAACCTTAGTTTTTTGTCCAGAGCAGAATTCAAAAAGTGTACATGGTATTGTCACGAAATTTTTCTGACGCCTTTAAGTATTTCCTTATTAAGGCATGAAATGTAATTTTGTCCTTGCCATTTTGTTCCACATACAATTTGTAAAGTTTATTGATAATGCATTAACTGTTAGGAAGCAAATATGTGATACGTTTATAAAGTGCAATAATTTTCAACTACTACTAAATATTACACACATTCTTGGTTAGACCAAAGATGCCTGACGTTGTAAACTACTTTTTAAATAAATATTAATGAATGTGTTCTTGTTGCAACTTCATCATGTATGTGTGTATTCGGAATTATCTGTGAAATATGTATTAAATAAATGTAATTGATGCTTTGTGTGATTTGTTGTTAGATTATCAACATTTCTTGCTACATGCACCTAAACCTCTTGGTTACAGCACATACATTCAGCTATAGTGCATCCAAACCTCATGGTTACAATATGCAACTGTCGTGTATCCAAACCTCTTGGTTACAGCATATTAATACAGCATGCAACTGTCGTGTATCCAAACCTCTTGGTTACAGCATATTAATACAGCATGCAACTGTCGTGTATCCAAACCTCTTGGTTACAGCATATTAATACAGCATGCAACTGTCGTGTATCCAAACCTCTTGGTTACAGCATATAAATACAGCATGCAACTGTCGTGTATCCAAACCTCTTGGTTACAGCATATTAATACAGCATGCAACTGTCGTGTATCCAAACCTCTTGGTTACAGCACTTTAATACAGCATGCAACTGTCGTGTATCCAAACCTCTTGGTTACAGCACTTTAATACAGTTAACAACACATCTGGCACAGGTCTATTAGATTAACATGAACAACTTCATGCTTGGCTGAGCTTGTGCAGCGCCTTGTTCAGCAAACCAATGTACATGCACATAGACTCTAACCTACCTAACTACCATAACCTTCAGTCCTCCATGGGGCCTAAAATAAAATATTGTTTGTTTCCCCATCCCCTACCTACCCGACTAAAAAGGGCCCTACCCAAAATATTTTATTGCCCAAATTGAAATAATATTTTTTTTTATTAAAAATTGGAAATGAAAATTTTATTTTTTTGTTTACTGGCTTCTTTCTTACCATTAGATTCAAGACTGTTGGTTTTCACCTTAGAGTTAATATTAATTTTCATTATTGTTGGTTTTCACCTTAAACTTAATTCTAAATTTCATTATTTGTATGTTTTAACCAATAACTATCATACTGAAACAGTTCAAAAAAAGAATATTTACCCTACCTACCTACCCATTCTAAATCTGCTAGGGTAGGGATGGGGAAACTAAGAATATTTTAAGTTCGACCTGGGTTGTTTAAGAGTCCAAATGGCAGAAAAATAATAAATTCAGTTTCAAAGCAATATCTTTTTATATATTTATAATAGAAAATACCTTTAAAATTTATGTTTATGCTAACTTATTAACAAACTACAATTTAAAGGTGCTGCCTCACAGATTTGGCTAAAAAAATTGTATATTGTGATTATCCAACCTAACCAAGTATTGATGTAATAGAAAGCCAATGACGGTTGCTTTATGAAAGATTTGGTGCAAAAAAGCAAATTTTAACCACTCTCGAGTATTTTTTTATTGAAAAAAAGTGCTAAGTTTCCTTCAAACATGCTTTGTGAATTATGTTATTCACATATGATTGAACTGTAACATCAACAAACTACAGCGTAAACATCAGTGTGGTATTTGGTTCTTTTTATGATTCGTTTTCATCTAATGCGAACAAATTTCAGACAATTTAAGTAATAGTAGTGTTAATTCTATAGGGTATTAATACCCTATAGATTTTTTGATGTAGAAATACCAAATAACTACAAAATGCCGAAGTTTCTCAAGTTAATGTAGATGTCTGGTTGTTTATGGGATATTCAGGCAACTATACCAAAATTACACGAATATTTGACAATTTTATTTTTGCAATACACCAATATGTGAGGCAGTCCCTTTAACATATGACCTCCAACTGTGACCTTTGAGATAGAGTCATGAGGTTTGCGCATGACACTCATTATTGAGGTAAACATGCCAAATATAAGCAAGAAAGGTCAATGCATAACATGGTCATAATTAACACTTGCAAAGTTCAGGACAGAGTTATGGGTCTTGCTTTATAGAGTTTAAATATAGGTACTACTGTATTGATGGTGAACAAGTTTCAAAACAATACAACCTACAGCCTACATCCTTTGTGGTTAATTGCTATGCACCAGAACTCTAAACCATTTTGAAATATATATATACATTTTGTATATATATGAGCCAGTCTCCAGAAAAAACCTGCTCTATTGACATTATGTACAGTAAAACCTCGATAAGTCGAGCATTGTTATTACGAGCATCCGGCCTATGTCGAGCAATGTCCCCGCGACTTTGCTGTATGTTGTATATTAATAGACTTCTGATATGTCGAGCACCTGGCTTATCTCGAGCATTTGGATTATCCCGATGGGTCCTCGAGATAACGAAGTTTTACTGTAATTATTATTATGTAACAAGGTTTATAAAAGCTCTAAAATAAGAAACAATTCATATCTATTGATTCTACTTTAAGTAATTTACCCATATAATACTATATCTTATCTTTAAAATTTCTCATGAACTACATGTATATCCAAATCACACACTTCATTGCTATGGTGACCTATTCAGGAAATGTACTCAAATTGAGAAAAACGAGGAGTCAGTTGTTTAAAACAGTAGTAGCCTTTCTCTGAATGAAATCACTTTTGATTTTAATATGTTATTTAAAAATTAAAACATAATTCTAGCACATGATACTACTTTGAACAATTTATGTCAAGAATTGATCAAATGGTGTAATTATGAAATTCTTGTTACAGTGACGTCGAAATAACGCTCTAATGACGTTTCCGACGTCACACAAAAAGCACCAAATAGGGACTCTACAAAAATAGCTGTAACTTTCTTAAAATTCAAGATATTACCAAAATTTCTTTTGCATTTTGCTTCATTAACATTATCCTTTAAGACTATGAAATTCTCAAAATCAATATTTTTGTCAAAATAGCAGGTTTTCCTGGAGACTGGCTCATATATATATATAGCACAATTTTCCGTACTTCATTTCTTAACATTGTTCTGATTTTAGCCAATTTAACTAGCTAGATTATGTTTTGATGTACCCAGTAGTGTTTTACCACGAGATTTCAGCTAAATTACGTTTTTGATGTAGTGTTATTCCATGAAATTTCAACTAGGCTACAATTATTGCTTTACCACGAAATTTCAATGTTGTCACTACTTTTCCATCTAATTCATCACGAAACACGAATGGATATAAGTGATATAGTTCTTCACAGTCCACTTCAAAATATTTAGCAGAATATTCATGGTCTGTCTTAAAAACACACGAGTGATTCCAGCCCTTTATTTCGTGGTCCAGTATTTTGATTGCATTTTTTGGAGTAGGCAACATGAAATCTTCATATGGTCGTAATTTGACAGGAAACAAGTCATCAGTATAGTAAAACAAGTTTGTCGTTTGTTTTCGTCTTACAACAGTGTTATTTTGCTCATAGTCATAGAAGTAAACATCAATAAAGGGCTTACTATAAGGAAGGTTGGGAGGTTTTGACCGTATGCTGAATTTCCAAAGGAACGGCCTGAACTCCTGAAAATTGTATGATGCGTTGTTCAATGAAGAGAACACATGTCTGAGTTTATCTTGATATTTTACATCAATTAAAACATCTACATCATCATCCCATGGAATCATGCCGAGGTGTCGCATTGCTCCAAGTAATGAACCATCAGACAGGAACCAAGGTATGGATGCATTTCCGCACGTTGATATGAAGACTTCGATCAAATAACGTAACTCTGCATATCCTTCCTTTGTCAACTTTGGTTCGAACAATCTTAATGGAACTTCCATATCAACATCAGTATCTCCATGACGATGGTTTCCTGCAGTAGTAGTTCTATCAATCAACTTCCACCGACGACAGGGTTCATTTTCATTGTAAAGATGATACGGCTCCATGTTGGTGTAGTGTAACCACCAAATGATATTAATCATAACAAAAATGAAAACTCCAATCCAGAAGTGTTGTTGACAGACTCTGTTTCGATAGAACCGTAGCACTGTATGTTGAAACATCTTCATAGATATTTTTTATTCATGAACTTACGTACTTTTTATTATATTTTGAACAACCTGTTCCAATATAAATTTGAAACACACCTACATATACTGATAATTACCATGATTAATTTGTGGTTTGTAACATGAATCTATTTCCTTGTGTAAAATCTCTATATACATATACTGTTTAAAACTTTTATAAGTGTCTGCTTACAAGCTAGCAAATATTTCTCTTACATGTATAAACTAACACTTTGTAAAATAAGCCTAAGGCGTGTAGGTCGTCTACCTGTGGTAGTAGTGCATGCAGGTCTCTACAGTGACCTGAGTAATCATTTACAACTTCTGACTAAGCTTTGATGTATGTATTTCATATTATCTTATCCAGTGACCTTGTTATGTTCATCAATGACACATTCATAAGGAAACTTGACCTGCATTCTATTTAGGCAAATATTCTGACTAATTTTTACAAAGATCCAGTGAAAAATACAGCATACACAATGCGCTTCTATCTTTTGACTTAGTGACCTAGTTAATGACCCCAGATGCCCCCCTCCAATATCAACCTATATTTTGTGAAATAATCAATGTGGTCAAGTTTTATGAAGATTAGGCCAAAATGGGGCCTTAGAGTGATATCACAAGGTTTTTCTTTGACTTGACCTCATTACCTACCATAGTTTTTGACCCAGGATGACCAACTATCGAACTTGACCCAGATTGTGTTGAGATGACCACTGTGACCAAGTTTCGTGAAGATAAGGCTAAAATCATGACCACTAGTACTAGACTTCAAAAGGTTTTTTCTATGATTTGACGTGAGATCTAGTTTTTTTATCCAAGATGATCCAATATCAAACTTTACCTAGATTGTGTTAAGATGATCATTGTGACCAAGTTGCAAGAAGACTAGCCTGAAATTGTGACCTCTAGTTTTTTACTCCGGATGACCCAATATCGACCTTGGTCTAAATCTTGTTGAGATGATCATTGTGATCAGTTTTCATTTCACACCAGCAAATTATGGACAGTTGAACTGCCGGGGATGGAGGAGAAGAGTGATCACAAAAGCCCACCCTGTGAATTTGTGACGGGTGAGGCAAGAATTTACAAATCTACTGCATATTCCAAGTATTGGGAGCCTAAGTGGAATGGAACCTATATGACCCCATATACAATGTAGAATAGAAGGACCCATATTTTGTAGAACTGGTCATTGAGAAAGTTTCGTAAATATTAGAGCAAAATTGTTACCTCTAGTGTGTTTACAAAGTACTCCTTTGCTTTGACCTAGTGACCTTGATTTTGACCCCAGGCTATCTAATTTTAAAGAGGACCCAGATTTTGTATGGACAGTCAGTTTGATCAAGTGTCATAAAAATTGGGTAAAAATTGTGACCTCTAATGTGTTCACAAGCAATTGTGGATGGATGGACAATGGGACGACAGATGATTTGCTCACCTTGTCACAATGTAAAAGGGAGGAAAAATGGAGGTAAAAGGGAGATAACAGGGAGGTAAAAGCACAAAACAAGTTCTTACTTTCATCAAGATGAAATTTAATATATTTCAGACCCGAATACATATTTTACAATGATTAATGAACATTTAAAGATGATCTTTGATCAAATGGTTTCAGTCAGCATCTTAATACAATTCAAACCATGTTTGTTTACACATGTACTCATTGTTTCGGCAGTATATTGTATTCATGATTGTCATCTATTCAATAAATTGTCTACAAATGAAGAGGTATAGACATGATTAATTTCACATTATAAATATATCACAAAACTGTAGTTCAAATTTTATCACAAATACTTAATGGAATCATTTGGTCTGTAAATGGATATTTGGTGGTACAATTTACAACCCTAATGAATTAATAATACACGGTTTACAGATAACAAGGTGGTTCACCTAGTGATACTTTTGCCTAATATGTACAACAAGTCATTAAGAATTGCAGGCAATACAGAAGTCCCCTACCGGTTTTAAGCCATTTTCAATGTTTCTGTTGCCATAGCAACCACAATTTTGGTCGGAATCAAATTTTTGGACGTGCATTATCCCCTTATTGCCCCCTATCCACATACCAAGTTTCATAAACCTAGCTTGGAAACTGTTTGAGTTATGTCAGGATCCAGATTTTTTGACGGACTGACGGACGGAGGGCAAACCTATAGTCCCCTCCGGTCAAAAACCGGTAGGGGACTAATAAGAGCATTTCAAAGTCGCGAACAAATATGTGACAAATTAAGTCCAAAAAGCATGTAGGGGGCTAATTAGGCCACAGTTTTTATATTTTTAGGTTTACCGGATTCCTAAAAAAAAATGGCTGACCATAGGAGAATGTATACGAAATATAACAGGAGGATCTAAAGGGTCCAACGTTGCTCACACTATTGCAGGTGTAAGACCTAGGACCCTTTATACCATCTAAAAGTCCCTCCTCTGGTCAGAAATTAAAAAAATCCCCTAAATCTAAAAATATCAAAACTGTGGCATAAACTCACAAATCTAATCAAAACTGGAAAATAAAATGTTGAACATTTTACAATAAACCAAGGAAGACATAATTTTATACAGTAATTTGGAAATCTTGTAATAGCTTCTTTACTTTCCTTTGTGATCAAAAATGTAAATGGCTACAACAGACCACAGGAACTTGCATAATTTAAAAAAAATATTTGGAAATTTTTTTTATTTATTTTCTGTTGATCTATTAAAATATATAATTATTTATTGATACTGGCTCTACAGTAGGCCTGGTGAAAAAAAAATCCCCCAAAAAAATAATATGCAAGTTCCTGTGAACAGACTAAGCTAAGCTAAATCTAATATGAACATGTATATTACTAAGTATGGTCACGGGCATGTTGACTGGTCCAAAAATAACTGTTTTGGTCTTAGTCTTGTAATAAAAAAGACTTAAGTCAAGATCCTCCAATTTTTTTCTCAAAATTATTTTAAGAGTGAATTGATTGACACACTTTGCATCTGTATGTTTGTTAAAGGCTTACAATAGCCATATGTCAAACATGAGATCTATGGACTAGAAACTATGACAACCTGAAAGTCACAATGCGTAGAATTATAAAATTATACAAGAACAATGATATATTATAACGGTCCATACTTCTTTACATGATCACATAATTGCATATATAATTATACAGCAGTAACTACAACGCTCTCAATGTATTATATACAATATGTAAAGCTTTCACTGTGTGGCATTGTATGCCACAAACATACATATTGTGTATTCCAGTGGATTTCTTTGCCAGTTTTTGAACCAGACAACACAAGAGGTTGGCACATAACATGATTTACAAAATAAGTTTTACTTCCAGACGAACTAAATGGAACAAAGGCATGATACATGTATTTATAATTATATTGCATGTTTAACAAATTCAGACCAGTAATTCAGTAGCATCGCGATCTTGGTATAAAGCTAGGCAAGTCTATACTGTCAGGTCTCGATATAACAGCACCCAATATACTGAAAATTTCATATACCGACATCATTTTATTGGGACAAATATTTCTAAATGCTCTTTGTATCAATTCAGTATACTGACATATTTGTTACAACGACATTTTACACGGGAACAAACAGCTAGTTGTATCAAGACCTTATCATAGAACTTATATATATATACTGGTAGTTACAGTGTTCATACAATAACAAGCTCGATATACATGCCTCAATTTACTTATATAACAAAAGTAACAAGTAATTAAGAATTGCAAGCAATACAGAAGTCCCCTACTGGTTTGAGACCATTTTCAATGTTTCTGTTGCCATAGCAACCACAATTTTTGTCAGAATCAAAATATTTTTAGACGTGCATATTCCCCTTGTTGCCCCCTATCCACATACCAAGTTTCATAAACCTAGCTAGGAATCTGTTTGAGTTATGTCAGGATCCAGATTGTTTGACGGACGGACGGACGGGACGGACGGACGACCGTCAAACAATCTGAATCCTGACATAACTCAAACAGTTTCCTAGCTAGGTGTACATTATAGAAGGGTAAGAAAGTTGGATCATTGGAGTAAATGATGAAGGTTGAAAAACCGGTCTTGTTTATCGACATTGCTCAAGTAGTATAACCTCTCTAGAGCAACACCCTGTGGAAAACACAAAGTTCGGTTATTGTACAGAGGTTGTTGGTCTGGAAAGGCAAAATGTCTTGTAAAATGGTTACTTCTGGAACAAAATGATAATGTTGCTTAAGAGAAGTTTTTGCTTTTATGAAGGGCCACTCTGGAGAGGTTGTACTGCACATTGAACCTAAGATTTGTTGTTTTAACTGTAAGTAAAGGAAGCATTTTATGTTATAGAACTGCAAACAGACCGTAACATTCAAACTACATGAGTACAATGTATACCCTACTGCAATAGAAGCATGAACATTGATAAGCAGGTGCAGTTAACATTCAGTGTGTTAACCTTTAATAGATAGTAATAGATTGTTTATGTACTGTGCGCTTTGTACATGTCTAGAACATCTTGTACGTCCTCAGGTGACCCCATATATATAGGGGATCTCTCATGTATGTTTTCTGGCTGAATATCAAGGATCCTCATTTTCCCTGTAGTAGCCACTCCTCCAGCTTGCTCCACGATGTACGCCATTGGATTACATTCATACAGCAGACGCAGCTGAAACAAACAATATACAGGGAGATTAATAACATGCTATTAATTAGTAAACCACATTAAACTAGGACCGGGCTGATTACTCGGTTAATCGGATACAATTTGATTGCAAGGTGAAACCGCTTATCGTTCCAAAAGAACACACATCCTACAATGCCAATAAATTGTATGTTACTGAGTGCATGCAATATATCTTTGACAACCATACACCTGAATGTGTTGATCAAAACATAAACAAGCAAACTAGCTGGGTGTTTTGGGTAACATGCGATACATTAATCCTTATATGATCATATTTAACATACAAATTTTATTTTGGTATTATGTACCTTGAATGATAAATTAAACACAGATGAATTCTGCTGCTGAAAGTACCTTGATACGGTCGTCATGAAAATTTAATGGTATGTGTAACAAATACAACAATCATAATTGAAGCCTTTGATCAACACAAATTGTTTTCAGGCTCTATCAAGAATCTGGACTAATTTTATAAATTGATTCATAAATCTTATGAATTTTATAAGATTTCAAATATTTGAAAACACAATTTGCCCAATTCAGACTTCACTAACATCTTAAAAGATACCACTGCCTGACCTACCTTTCCCTTAGGAGACTCTTTAGTAGCTGGGTACATAAATATTCCTCCATAAAGAAGAGTTCTGTGGACGTCGGCAACCATAGAACCAATGTATCGAGCACCATAGGGTTTACCAGTCTGCGGAGATATAACAAAAAACAAAACATTAAATTAATACAGAAAGCACACATTCAACATGGACATAAATTAAAAGAGGAACACTCCCTATACTAGCCTATTCTTCAAAGATAAACATGAATTAAACTAAATGGGTTTTTGACATAAAAATGTCATTATTACTTTGGGACGGGGGAAATCCCCTATACATGTAACTCAGGCAAAGTTCATTTGATAAAAAATTCCTGACATTATGCACATATAGACTTGGTATCAAATATTCATGTGAAGTTTTCTGAGATCTGACCCAACGGTAAAATATAAGGAAATCTAACGCAGACAAACTTTGAGACATCCATCTAGGCAGACATCCAGAACCAAAATGTCTCCCCCACCAGATATGTGGGAAGCATAGTTCTTGTACATGTTTAACCATGCATATTTGTGAAACAATTTAAACTATATTTTTTAAGTAAATGAACTCACATTTTGGAGATAAAAATACTAGAGGCAGAGCAACATATAAGGTTTTAGGCAATTGGGTATTTTAACCCCAAGTTTCAATTTTATTTGGGTTTTGACAAATTCTAATTGGGTATTTAATAAAACTAATTGGGTTATTGGTCTTTTATGTACTATTTTTCACTATAACATCAATCGTTTTCTATTTGCTTTTTCTTACTCCCTCCTCTAAAAATCTATTGGGTTTTTAAGAAAATTAATTGGGTAATTACCCCAATATGCAGCTTATCTGTAGCTCTGCAGTAGTGATCAGATTTGATATTTTTAATGTAAAAATACTCCATATCAACGGGTGCAAAAAAACTTGTAATATACAGTACAACCTATCCAGAACAGCCCTCAATATAGCACAACCGCTCTAAAGCAACTTAGTCATTCTGCTCCGAAAGTTACCACTTATTACAAATTTTACCTCTCCAGAGCAACAACCTCTGTACAACAACCAATTTTGTGTTTCATAAAGGGTGTTGCCACAGGTAACTGAATCATTTTTTTACTCTTTTATAACAAAATGTTTATAAAAAAAAATTATCAATGACACAGTTACCCACAACAGTTACCTGTGGGTGTTGCTATACAAAGTTTATACTGTACCTCAGGATATTTCTTGCTTTTAACATATGCCTTGGTTGCTGCGTCCCATGTTGCTTCATATCCTTCATTCAGAGAGTAAATCTTCCCTCTGGGTTTTATTTTAAGATTTCTCTGAGTCAACAAGAATTCACCAATAGACTGAAGTATAGATAATAAACACAATAAGTATTTATCTTTATTCTCGGTACTACATTGACTTTAACATCAAAACGAGACAGTAGAGCGCTACAAGGGGTGTTTGATATGTATTATCACTTGGGTCACAACTAAGAAAATCCAATGATATCTTTAAATCTTTTAACATTTCTGGAACCATTAAGATTTCCGCAATATTTTGTGAATAAAATCAATAAAATTTAATTACCAGACTGTTTATTTCTGTTTTGAAAATAACTGTCGATTAAAAATTCCTATCGGGAAATAATCTTATTCCACTACAGTATCATACCGTAAATAATGTAAATGCCTTCCAATAAAACATGATTTGCTGTATTTGATTGCCATTTTTGAACAAAATAATAGCATTTCAAAGTCGCAGGTGTCAAAAGTAGTCCAAAAAGCATGTTATTTTTCAATGAAAAATTTCAATTAGTTTTATTTGTTGGAATTTGACATATCGTACATGGATGTAAGCTGTAGACCATCAACATTGATTTCTTGGGAGAATTTGTGATCAAAATACAATTGATATGAAGTTATTGGTGCGTGAACCAACAAGCATCATTTGGTATAAATAAGAGTGATCTCCCTTGTTTTGACTGTCTTACTAGTAGACAACAAAATTTCATTTTGATTTAAAGTTCTGATGGAAACATTAGGATTCAGTTATCGTATCTTATGTTGCAGCCTGAAAAATACCGACATTTACTTTTCTAAACAACTACTGCAAAGATTACACAAATTTAGCTTAAAGTGAACATAAGGCCAGTGTACTCGAGTATCCACTCTTCTAAGTTCATTGAATTACTTAATTGTTAACGAAAGGCTATGTAATTTTCCAGATATAGAATAGAAACATACTCCTTATAGACAGAAATCGTAGAATCCTTCTAAATATTGTCATAGAAAAATGCAAAGGACAGTGACAATACATATCGAACACTCCTCGTATTCTAACCATGAATCATCAAAATCTAATATTTAGATGTTTTTCTTTGACTAGGCTTGGTAGTGCCCTTGCTTCAAGAGCGATATGTCTAGCATTTGATCCTAGGCTGCGGCATACCAAACTTGTTAAAAATGGTACAGCTATATTTCAATTGCTCAACACACATCATAGTCAGTTACAGGTACAGTTTGTTTATCTGGTGTCAGGATTATGTGGCTCCATATGTCTGAAATACTGTTGACTGGGACTTACTGCAATTATTTTTAACGATGCTTTTTGTAGACTAAAATCTATATATAATGATAACAAGGTACTTCTATGACAAGCAGCGAAGGTTTGGTACTGGCTACACAATGTCTCGGCGCAGCGTTTAGTCGTGAAACTAGTTTCGTGCAGGATTGCACTCTTCAGTAACATATTCCTTATTCTAAATTCTATACTTACTGGATCCAACATGAATGTGTTAACCCCCTGACCAGTAGACAGGACAATCATTGTAGCACTACCATATAAGGCATAACCAGCAGCAACTAGTTTGTTACCTGGCAACAGTACATCACCTTCTTTAACATCACCATCAGTATCCTGAAATAATAACATCCAATGTAGTCAGGGCTTGACACTAACTTATTTTCCATAATTTCATTTATCAGTTTACATGCTCTATATAAAAGTGATTATATCCTGTTACAAATATTTTCTTGGTGATTTTTGGTGGTCAATAGGAACACCTGCATTCCAAGTGTTATTGATCCTCAATTAACACAACTGATCTCAGACCAGCGGACTAGCGTTAGTGTTGAGCCCGGCAATAGTAGTGTAAATCACTTTATACTGATTATTCATTTGTGTGATCTTTATTAAATTCACAAATTTCGGTATTAGACTTAATTTTCACAGGTTTATAAATTCTTGGTCAAAGGTTCCATGATCGGTTTTCATGTTTTGAAAGTTTATTTCATGGACTTATGAATTTGTGAGAAACTCCAGTCACAAATAACAGCGAAAACAACAAGAGCTGACCATAAGACATCGCGCTCGACTATTCGTAACCGTAACCATGTCACCCAGTCATTGGTCACATAAGTTCAAAACATGCTATAAGTTACACAACTTAGTTTCAATGCAATTTTGTTGATAGTATATGAGATAATAATTGGTCTGAATTTAACTTGCATGTAAAACTATAAGTCTTATGAAGATTAAGCCAAAATTGTGAACTCTAGTGTCTACATAAGCAAATTGTTGACAGAAGATGGACAGACGAATGACTAACAAAGTATGATCACAGAATAGATTACCAGGATACATGTATGAGCACTTACTCTTCTGTAGATTCCAAATATGGTTCCTATGGAAACCAGACAATCAATATTAGAAGAACCATCTAATGGATCAAACACAACCATGTACTTCCCCTGTAATACACAAAACAAACATATTTATCATGACCACATTTCAGAATTACTGCTACTCGGTAACTTTTAGACATTTCTCAGCTACCCTGTAACATTTAGACATTTCTCAGCTACCCAGTAACATTTAGACATTTCTCAGCTACCCTGTAACATTAAGACATTTCTCAGCTACCCAGTAACATTTAGACATTTCTCAGCTACCCAGTAACATTTAGACATTTCTCAGCTACCCTGTAACATTTAGACATTTCTCAGCTACCCAGTAACATTTAGACATTTCTCAGCTACCCTGTAACATTTAGACATTTCTCAGCTACCCTGTAACATTTAGACATTTCTCAGCTAACCTGTAACATTTAGACATTTCTCAGCTACCCAGTAACATTTAGACATTTCTCAGCTACCCTGTAACATTTAGACATTTCTCAGCTACCCTTTAATTATAAACATTTCTCAGCTACCCTGTAACATTTAGACATTTCTCAGCTACCCTGTAATATTTAGACATTTCTAACCCAGTAACATTTAGACATTTCTCAGCTACCCTGTAACATTTAGACATTTCTCAGCTACCCAGTAACTTTAAGACATTTCTCAGCTACCCTGTAACGTTTAGACATTTCTCAGCTACCCAGTAACATTTAGACATTTCTCAGCTACCGTGTAACATTTAGACATTTCTCAGCTACCCTGTAACATTTAGACATTTCTCAGCTACCCAGTAACATTTAGACATTTCTCGGCTACCCTGTAACATTTAGACATTTCTCAGCTAGCCTGTAACATTTAGACATTTCTCAGCTAACCTGTAACATTTAGACATTTCTCAGCTACCCTGTAACATTTTGACATTTCTCAGCTACCCTGTAATATTTAGACATTTCTCAGCTACCCAGTAACATTTAGACATTTCTCAGCTACCCAGTAACATTTAGACATTTCTCAGCTACCCTGTAATTATAAACATTTCTCAGCTACCCAGTAACATTTAGACATTTCTCAGCTACCCTGTAATTATAAACATTTCTCAGCTACCCTGTAATATTTAGACATTTCTCAGCTACCCTGTAACATTTAGACATTTCTCAGCTACCCCGTAACATTTAGACATTTCTCAGCTACCCTGTAATATTTAGACATTTCTCAGCTACCCTGTAACATTTAGACAGTTCTCAGCTACCCTGTAACATTTAGACATTTCTCAGCTACCCTGTAATATTTAGACATTTCTCAGCTACCCTGTAACATTTAGACATTTCTCAGCTACCCTGTAACATTTAGACATTTCTCAGCTACCCTGTAACATTTAGACATTTCTCAGCTACCCTGTAACATTTAGACATTTCTCAGCTACCCTGTAATATTTAGACATTTCTCAGCTACCCAGTAACATTTACACATTTCCCAAACAATTTCGGGTTTCAACAGTGCAGTATCTCTGTAAAAGGGACACTATGGTCAATCCCTTCATATTATCTTGACATTGGGGCAAGAGGAAATCTGTCAACTCAAAGTCAATAAATTAAATCTCAAATGAATAATTATATGAGGGATGGCAACGAGTACCTGAGTACTTGTTCAATGGTCCAATTATCGAATAGTTAAACAGTATTCGTGTACTCAGGAATTTTTTTTAAAAAATAATTGTTTATCCTGTCTAGTTTTACATTTACAATTAACAATATGTCATCAATCCTTAAATGCCGCCACAAGGTTGCTAAGTTTACAGTGGTTGCTATATTAATCTCAAGTTCAGTTAAGTACTAGTTAGTTAGTCGTATAAGACTGGATTTACATTACCAAGTGGAAGAAGGACACAGTGCAACCTCTCTATAGCAACCCTCCATAGAGCAACAATCTCTCTTAAGGAACATGATCATTTAGTTCTAGAAATGACCATGCGATTTACTATCAATTTCACCTCTTCCAAGCATCAGATTCTGTACAACAACAAAACTTGTTTTTCCCAAAAGTGTTGCTCTAGAGAGGTTGTACTGTATTAGTATTCAAACAGTGTGCTTCAACATGCATATACAATTGACATTTACACCAGTTTTCAATCAAGTAAAATACATTTTGATGGGAAATTGTTACCCCATGGTCCAAAACCTTTGACAAGCAAAAAGGTGGAGCAATCTTGGCTCTGTTATTATGTCAGCTGTTCTATATTTTAGCAAGTCTAAATCTAACATATAGTCCCTATTACCAGGAATAAGTCGATATTTTCAACCTGTCGCAGGTATTTTGACATTGAATATTCATTGGATGGGTCTATGAGATCAAACAAGCGAAGTCATTAAATATATTACGTTAAATTTCGTAGGAATCTATAACTATTAAACCTTTTGAATGTACCCGGAATTTGAAATAGGCTGTTCTCATTATTAACGGCAGAGCTACAGATAAGCTGCGTATTGGGGTAATTACCCAATTAATTTTCTTAAAAACCCAATAGATTTTGAGAGGAGGGAGTAAGAAAAAGCAAAAAAAATTTGAAATACCCAAATAGAAAAGGATGTTATAGTGATAAATAGTACATAAAAGCTTATTTACCCTTTGAGTTTTATTAAATACCCAATTAAAATTTGTCAAAACCCAATCAAAATTGAAACTCAGGGGTAAAATACCCAATTGACTAAAACTTTATCTGTAGCTCTGTAACGGTCAAGCAGATGACCTGCGACAGGTTAGAAAAATCTGGCTATAAGTTAATATACAGGAAGGGATCTTGAGGGATGTAAAGTATTTATGTACATAGAATTGGTTGACTTTGTTAAGTGCATAATGTGTATAATTTTTCTATATACATTTTGTATCTAATTTATCTAGGGTAAATTTTTTATCGTATTGTCTGACCAGATTATACTGAGACCCCTTGCATAATTCGTTCAAGTCTGGAAATTTCCGAAGTAATAAAAACATATAGTTTAATACATTTATCACTACATGTGGCTTCTAGATAACAATCTGTGATGTCTCAGTCGGTGACTGTGCAGTTTGTAGACCACAATGTATCGTGTTCGAGGCTAACTAAATATATTTTTTTATTTTACATTTGTATCTTGATTTCATGAATTAAAATCATCCATATAGTCACATATTAATTACACAATTCAGTGATACATTAAATTTATAATGGCCAAGTTGTTGAAACATTTTTTCATGTACTTGAAATAAAAAAGAATATGTGTTTAAATGGAAAATAGTACAAAACCGAAAATAAAGACAAAATAATATAAGAACGTACGAGAAATAGTTTTCAACCCCTTGATTCAAGGATAGAAAATTGAAGAAAAAATATTAATGCCAAAAGATTACAGTAAGTTTCGAACCTACGACCACTGGCGTTAAAGGCGCAAACGTTTCCACTGTGGTACTATTCATGCTTGATTTCTCTTGATTTTGTTACAAATGTAGAGATTACTGCACATGTAGTAAAATAAACATATGAATCGAAAACAGCCGAGTACAGCCGGGCGTATACGGACTTTGATCAGAGCCTCAGTTTAATCTGGTCAGACAATACTTCAGTTCCCCTGGGTTACAGTTTGGAGGATATCATACATAACAGCTTAACAGACTGCCGATGATAACACTAGCCTATGATTACAAATAACAATACGCTGGCTTAGAATGAGAAGGCCGTAAGTGCTACTTACGACCAAAAAAGACTCATACATATTTGAAATCTGGATACAAGCCTATTTTCATGAAGTTGAAAAAGCTTGTTTTTCAAAGAGTAAAGAGCAGTTTTCAGACAATTTTTTTTCTTAAAAAAGCGCGTTTGAACTTACGATCTTCTCAATCTAAGAAAGTGATTTGTCCATTTTGGTTCAATCTTGTGCATAATCATTTTTACTAGTAATGCAAGTAAACTTTCTGACAACAAGTGACCCGACAACGCTTCAGTGCTGATAGTATCCATGTTTGTTTATATGCAAGGCTAGAGTTATCTCTGGCAAGCTCCAGGTGTCACATTGGCAAAAACCAATCATTTGATTGAGGTGTAATGACAAATTTGGCTAAACAAATAAGACACGGCAATATTTTTAAACATTCAACTAAACTTATCAAGCCCATAGCCAGGTTCTTTTATAAACTAAACTGAGCGCTTATAAAAATTCCCTAGAAAATGGTGTTTATTTGCCCTGTCCACGGTTATAATGATAGACATTTACAGCTACAAGCACTGGAGATTACAACATACTAACCCCAGCATCCTGAAAGTTACAAAACAAGCATCATCACTAACAAAACAAAACTCGTTCACATCATCATTAACAACACAAAACTCGTGCACATCATCACTTACAACACAAAACTCGTGCACATCATAACTGACAACACAAAACTCGTGCACATCATCATTAAAAACACAAAACTCGTGCATATCATCATTAACAACACAAAACTCGTGCACAGAAACCAAGTCTGCATAAGCTAAGTTAAACATAGACAGGGGGATCAGGTTTTTTAAAATGGACCATTTATTAATGATAGACTAGGGGCCGGGCAGTGAGTTAAAGCCATGAGATTACAGGGCTTTTTTCAAACCTTTGGGATGTGACCTTCGAGGGGGGTTTATCAGAAACAGTTGGTCTGAAGCAAACCATGACCTTCAATTATGTCCTTAGTTATTATCAGATTTGAAAACATTTGCACAGTGAGATAGATGGATGCATAGCATAACCTCTAAACAGATGATGTATAGTACTCGAGACTACCTAACATCCTGGCAGAAGACTATACTAGAAATAGTATCCTGCATTTGTCTAACATTTCTAAATAGTATAAAGTCCTATTGTATCATGTCATGATTATTTTGTGTACAGTTTTAATTTTCTACACTTTTGTACACCCAAGATAATGAGAAAGGCAAGAAAATTTGGTATAATTTCCACAAAGGTGGATTAATCAGAAGTGCACGATTTATCAGTGATGTTTTGAGTACAATCCTGTCCTTAACTGTTTACTTAATTAATTAGCAAAACCAATTTTGCCACATTTGACCAAACCGAATCATGTTTGTAAATATCACATTATCCTGGGCACACTATAATGATATTAGCCAACACTATTGACCTGTCGCTAATTGATCTCCGTGTGTTTTCGTTTTTGTACAGTAAGAATGTTTTGATGAGTTAAAATATCAACTCTGATTGGACAACAATAAACATGGATATTCATGGCTGACAAGTTAATAGTGACAGGTATAACTCTTGCGCGATAAATTGCAGTACAAAAACAAACACAATACTGCCTATATTTTTGTTATGGATTAAAATCAAGGACCGTAACACTTACCAATGAAAGCATTCACATATTTAGCACAACATGTGAAGTTTTCATGCTCCTAAATATTCAGAAACGATAAATATAGCGGATTTTGTGTTTGTTTTTGTACTGCAATTTATGCGTTGGAGTTATAATAACGTATCATAATACTTTTAACCACCTGAGCCAAGAATAGCTGATTTAAAGGTATAATGGTGTATGATCAAGTATATAAATAAACCTTGAAATATGAAACAACTGTTTAATACTACATAGCTGTGTCCAATAACAGGGTTGATAAAAAAAAACAACTTTGGTCTTATAGTAAATTGTAAATATGTTTGTGTTTATTGTCAGACACATTTTACAAATCATCAGACTATAAACGCTAACATATTTACATTTTACTATAAGGCCAAAGTTTTTTATTATCTTTTAATATAGGTATATGGAATTTTATTGTTGAAAATTTTGCTTTCTAGTGGAGGGAAAAGAAAATATCTAGAGGGTCAAAACAAGGTCCCTAGTCATTCAGCTGTCATTGTGTGAGCGACCTAGGGCCCCAACAGGGCCTCTCATAATTTCCATTCCTTGCTCCAGATAGTACAATTTACCAAAAAAATCTGCAAACCTAAAAATAAAAAACTTTTGCCTTAAATGTTGACTGTTTCATTGACAGCTATCCAAGTGTTCTCCTTAATGGACACACGCAGATAACTAACTTTAAGCTGTTTTTATTCTATAAAAAATAAGGTCTCAAATACATTGTTCGGTATGATGGAGGGATATAAAATTTCTGCCATGAAGCAGGGACTCGTTTTACCAACCAATTTTTTTTTAGTACTAGGTGACTTGATTATATTTATTTTTTATATTTAAACTGGGTAAGTTGTTAAAAGATGTTTTCGGAACATTGCATCATCTATCATAATGTATTAAAACGTTCCATTCATGTCACTCAAAATGTTGGCCTATTTAGAAGTCCCAACCAGGTCAACAAGGAGTATGCACCCCAATAGTCTCCGCCCCATCAAAGCCAATTCAGACTACTTCAAGTTTTCCTTCTTCCCCCATACCACAATCTGTGTAATACATGTAGGTTACCCTCCCACATCGCGAACATGACTGAATCTTTAATCATACGAGCAGTCAATGGCCATGATTTATCAGTAATATTCAGCAGTTGTTTTCATCTTTGTATACTTTTTACTATTTTTAGCATTTTAACCATGTCAGGCTGAAAGTTTTTGCTTTCAGTTTTTATCTTTATTCTTTAACTTCTATTATTCGTCCACCACCCCGCCAAAAATACTCGAGAGAGACGTTCGGCAGTAACCATAGATAGAACAAATAAATGCTTAATGTATGAATGAATGAAAACATGATGACCTTCAGTTTTTTGACAGGACTTTAAGGGATTTTAACCTTGAAACTTTATCCCCAGAGGTACAGTCCGTTTAATTGGGTCTGTCACTTGTATACAAACATTGCAATATAATAACATTGTAGTTTTAATGTTTTAAACATTTTAATTGGAGAAAAAGGCAGTGAAAACCAATACCTTATTCATTAAGGTGCATACTTATACATATATTAATAATATATATTGAAATAACTCTTTAATAAGAGAAATTGCAATGTTTATGTTCATAATTTTATGTAAACAAGTGACCAACCTAAATAATCCATTTATAAATGTTATATCATCAAGCAAGTTTTATCACTATAATTATAGACAAATGTGGATTAGGAGGAAATACTTTACAACAACATTGATATCGTCATAAGCACATTGTCGAACATTACATAAAAATCCTTGGATGAATGATGTCCCATAGACCATGAGGCCAGAATAAATTAATTCCTTCATTACTATATATTCATGTTCAATTCCTTCATTTTATGCCAGTCCCCCAGGGGAGAAGGGGTTTTGACCCTCGAAAATTCCAAAAAGCCATATTGTGACCCTCAAGATTTTGGTTGGAATGGTCCTTTTCTCATACAATACAATTGTTTATTCATGATTCTGGCCACCCGCTCATAACACATTAAAACCATGGGTATTTGGCCTATAAATTCTAGTCAAAAGTATCAAAATGACCCTTCAGATTCAGAAGCTAGTGGAACCCCTGGTCTCCATCCAGACACCTTGGCGTGCCACAGCGTGGCTACGGGCCTGAGCACATAAAGAAATATATGCTAAACACATTGCTTCATTCCATATACATCCCAGACACATAAATTGTTAGTATAATATTTATCATTCTGGTAGGGGATCTACATGTAATTGGCTTATTATTAAAAGTCTGTGAATTTAGGATTATAAACAATTTGCCCGAAACACTGAAATTGAAATGCTTTGCTTTTAGTCTTTACACTTTTTTTAATTATTTATTTATTGCAGAAGTTACATGTCCAAATCAAGAAGTCACTAAGAATTGCAAGCAATACAGAAGTTCCCTACCAGTTTTAAGCCATTTTCAATGTTTCTGTTGCCAAGGCAACCACAATTTTTGTCAGAATATAAAAATATTTAGACGTGCATAATCCCCTTATTGCCCCCTATCAACATACCATATTTCATAACCTAGCTTGGAAACTGTTTCAGATATGTCAGGATCCAGATTTTTGACAGCAACTGACCGACAGACAGACGGACAGCAAACCTATAGTCCCCTCTGGTTGAAATCCGGTAGGGGACTAATACCGGTAATTACTTGTCATGGACAATACGACATGTGCTAGGTTTTCATCCAATCATTAATTCATAATTAAATTATTCTACCTGTAATAATAATTACTCTAGCTTATAATATTATAAACTGTACGGTGCACAATGAGCAAAAACATGAATCGATCACTCTAAAATGCAAAGTTTCAAATTAATATATGTAATAGTTTTGAGTTATCATCCAGACAAAAATATGTTGGAAGGGCGGACGGACAAAACGGCAACTATTATGCTCCCCAGAAAAAAATTCGGGGAGGATAATAATTATAATGATATTATTTTATGTAAACACAATCTTCCATGCAGACATTTAAACTTAAGACCCAAACATGTATTACAATATAAAAAAATGACTTTAGGTTTGACATTGATACACTATACTGTATAATATACAAGCATACTATACCTTATGATCACTGTCTACGATGATGGCTTCATCATTTTCTTCAGATACAAGAAGACAAGTGAGGAAGGATGACTTAAACATGTTGATGAATAGATCATTTGCCAGTACGTCCAACTTCTTCTGTTCATCTCCAGTCACGTTAGTAACTCCAGAAATACCATACCTACATGAATCATCATTCAAATATAAGTCAATGATGTGCGAAGCAGTGGCCAATATAGAGGTAGGGTGTGTGCTTTCAGGATCAAGAGGTCCCGGGTTCGATCCCCGTCTGCAACACTGGTCTATTTCTCTAAGCAAGAATAACCCACATTGCTCCATTTCACCCAGATGTATGAAAGGGTACCTGAGAGAGACTATAGCCAAATTGTACCATGGCTGCCAGTGGCACATTAATTGATAGAGTCATTGATTGGGGGGTAGATGACATGGTACAGTTAGTTGAACAGACGCATGTCGGAAAATAGACTTTAACTGGCTGCTTTACTTTATCAATGGTCAATGACATGCAAAACCTCAGGATTTGGAAAAATAATGCATCCCAATAATAAATTAAAAGAGTCAAAGTATGCTTAAAGTCACAAATCACCCGGACACTGGACCACCGGTATGTAGGGGCTTATCTCATTTCCCAGTAACATTAATTAAATTATTAATATTAAAGTGTCATTTATTCATTGCTGTAGTGTATGGGAAAGCAAACACCATATATGGCACCATGCAGTGGGCTCACCATGTTTAAAAAAGTTTATACTAATTTGTTTAAGGTTGACATGTCGACCTTTTAAATTTTAATGGAATGATCATCGTCAAAGACCATGGACTAGAAAATGCGCTGGTGCCATTTTTATTTTGTCGTTGGTAAGACGCTGACTCGGGACCTCCAGCACTTGAAGCGGACGCTTTACCACTAAGCAATTGGGCGGCACGAAATACCCAAATATACCCAAATACACCCAAATATACCTTAATTAGTACGAATCTTACACAAATCTTTGTAATTTTGTAACAAATTAGCGTAAATAAACAATATCACGCTGTTAAAGGAATAAAAAATATCAAATAGTAAGTTTTATCGGTAAATAAACACTACGGAACCCGGCGAAACCCGTATCCTGTCGGCATGCGGCTTATCCGATAAATCTAACCACATCTAGCTTGATATGTATGAAACTGACCTATATATTCGTCATTTTTACAATTTTCTACATTATTCCTTGAAATGGATCAAATACGATGTTAATAATAGTTTTTTCAATTGATTACTAAGGACGCTAATTACTCTGACTAGTATCCTGTCGAACGGCGTTTTCCATAATATTTTCACGTCGTGAAGATCACTTTGTCTTATTTTTACTCTCTTCATGTGCGGCTCCAGAGGGGTGCGGCGGGACTTCTTACAATAGTCCTCGAATTGTCAGGGATTTAGTTTGCAGCTGTTTTGGTCACTTGCAAATTTTAGCAAGTAGCTTTTTTTCTTAGTTGCTAAATCAGAAAATCTACTTGCAAATTTAGCCATTCAATTAAAAACGTTACAATATACACCTGTATTATACCTAGGTAACATAGTTTGAGCTATAATCATATTTCTGTGAACCTGTCATACATCTATCAGACTACAGGATTTCAGCAAGTTGTAAATATGTTGGAGTCATTTGTGACCTCTTCCAGCAGAAGTTTGTTGGCATTTTATGCGCCCTAGACCCTGGAAATTATTTGTAGTTGTACTTGCAAAAAATAGCAAGTGATGATTTTATCCACTTGCATTTTGGGAAATCTACTTGCATTTAGCAAGTTAGGAAGTCTTAAATTCGAGCCCTGAGTGTGTGTGCTTTATTCCTACATTTCAGGTTAATTCATGTTCAGTTGATTTAAGCTGTTACTGATGCATCACATACATCAATGAGTATTCATGTTTTGTCTTTCACATGTGGTTATAGGGTGAGGGGCCAAGGGCTGTTGTAGAAATTTTGGCAACTGTGTGACAATCTCTAAATTGAGACAATTACAGAACGCCTTATGCAACAGTCAATACTTTGCCCGCCAGGGGCGGGGGGGGGGGGGATATGACCCAGGGGGAATTAGACATTTACAATTTTTTTATGTCTAAATCCCCACACAGAAGACAATGCTTACTGTCTAAATCCCCACCGTGGGGCATAGTTTTTCATCCAGGTATTTTGTAAAAACAAGAATATACAGAATCACTGTTGTCTTTCGAGGTATCAAAATTCCCGAATGAAAGTCTATTCCCGGGGACTCTGAGTCAATAAGGCCGGGCGGGCATAATATTGACTGGTGCATAACAGGAGCGACTAAGAAATAAAATACATACATAACAGTGTATGTTAAGGGCCGCTGGGCGTATCAGCTGGGGGTTGGGGGCAGGAAACAAACCCACAATGTTAGGACTAGGGGGCAACGTTAGTTTGCAGGAGCTCCATAGCTCTTGGTTGTATTTTATAATTTTTTCAAGGATATTTCATTTCCATAGACTGATCATACTTGTCAATGACATTATTTACACCGAATGTTATAATTCCTCAATGAGAGAAGAGCTTTCAGTGGAAGAGCTCGCTGTACTTTGTTGACGCATGTACTCCACGGGTAATGAACTGAAAATATGTGCACGTACGATTTAATTGAAATGCGAATAAAGCTTTCGGAAGTTTTAATATGCACAAGTTGTTAAAAATACTATGTAAATAACCAACAAAATTGTATTTTTTTAACAAATCATAAGCCGTCGTATTTCAAAATGCACTCGAATATATATAGACTAAAGTCCATTATGTGTAAATATCGCTGGATTAGAATTAGGAGGTCGCAAGTACAGAATCAATTTTTTTACAAAAAAGGGAAACACATCATTACTTCTGGAAAAACAAGCCTTTTAAACTTTAGCTTGGCCAACATGACCACTTCCGATTTTCATAAGAAGCGCCTTGAAGTGCAGATTTCAAATATGCAGAAGTCTTATAACTGACCTTCTAATTCTAAGCCAGCGATATATATATATATTTATATTGTACACAAAAAATTAATATATTGTTAATTAATAACGCGCTAGCTTATTTGGTAGTAAACAGTTTCATATTGAATGTGATGGTTGTTTAAAAGGATTGTCCACATACATTAATTTCTGCCATGAAGATAACTATCGTCTTTTTAATCTACACGAATTCCTCTATGAAAAAAGTCAACTAATTAACAGAGTGCGATATGACGCCCTAGTGTGCTATACCGTGTAACAGTTACCGATACAAAGAAAGTGTATCTGCTCTCTCAGCATGAAGTCAGCGTGCGGTCCCTGGTGCTATACGATATAAGGTTAACAGTATCGAACAACGTGTACCTGTAATTTGTAAATTTATCATCCATTTGTCTAAGCATGATTTCGGTATGTGATTACTGATTTTATGATATGATAAGTTAGCAGTACCGCACACTATTATCTGATATATCACACGATGCCCGTATGTGACAGGAAGTTATAAAATTATGACAGAACTTGGAAAGGGGTGATAAAAATGTATCTATCTAATACATGTGAAAGTAAAGCAAATTAAAAATAGCTAATCATGTGTTAACTGTTTAAACTGTGACCGAATGACTTACAGAGGTAAAGTAGGTAACCACTGTACCTGCAAATTGTAGGTAAAACTTATTTCCGAATTGGTCACTGGCCAACTTAATTACGGTCATTATAAATTCTTAATAATTATGATTTAATGCACCAATCAATTTAAACGCGCCCCAACCCCGGGAATTGGAGGGTGATAGCGGGAACTGCCCCGTTTTTACAATTCCGATGACTCGCCATGCCGTGTGATTGCAGAGCTTTTTGCGGGGAAATATTGCCGAGATTTTAGTTTTTGCAGGAGGGCGATCTCCGTATTTGACCAAATAGACATTCATCCGAGATGTATACATACACCCAATGATCAAGTAGAAGTTCTCATGCCCACAGTGCGTGGCCAATATGCGGGGATTTGACCCCCTTTATACCCATGAGGACCGGGATTTTACCAGGGGTTTGAACAAAGCAAAAGTAAAAAAACGCCATTCCCCAGGGTGGAGGTTGTGGTGCATTACCTCTATAGAACAACACCATTTGTGAACACACCAAGTATGGTTGCTGTACAGAAAGTTTTTTTACATAATGATATGAGTGGCCCCAGTTATTAGGTCTCCCGAAGCATCTCAAGTAGAAATCTCATCTCAAATTCAAATTTTGCTCAAATCAGAGTCAGAATTTGAGATAAATTTAATAGTCGAGATTTTTAAATTCTACAGTAATAAACTGTTTTGTGATGTGAATTTTGAGTCTAGCCTCCCATGGATGTTATATATAAGATACATGACCATATCTGAAATGAGATTTGGCTCAGATTGAGATGTTTCCGGAGATCGGGACCTGGGCTGGTATTCACAAAGCATCTTAGTTGTAAACTTAAATATTTTGACTTAAGTTAAAAATTAGTATGCATATATCGTGCACGAATTGAAGATTAACCCATGTTTTTAGTGATTATAGTAGCTCTTTACACAATGATTTAAACCTATGCGAAAAATCAATAATTGTGATTGTCGTGTTAGGCTGACATACTTCAGAAATTTTGGTGTTTTTAAGAAAAATCTAAGTTTTCTACTAAGGTGCTTTGTGAATACCAGCCCTGGTTGTTTCTATGTGGAAGGCCGCTCTGGAGTGCGCTTATGTGGATAGATTGCTCTAGTCTATACTACCTACACGTATGTAATCATGTATTTACTCTAGGCACTTGTTTCCCTATCCTTAAATTCATGAAAATGAAATACCCAGGGAATGAAAATAAGCGTCAAATCCTGTAGTCTTGGGCAGAAACTTAACACGACGGGCCCGAACACGACCAGCCCCGAATCTCCCAACAGATCTGAATTTTGAGCTCTCGAAAATTGACTGTAATAAAATCAGAATGGTGTTTCTGTGTTGTGATACCAAGTTTTAGCCCAGACTCTCATGGAAATTACGTCAAAGACACATGGCCATATTTTAGATGAGATTAAGCTCAAATTGAGATGCTTCGGGAGATCGGGGACTGTAAACGCTCTTTCACAGTTTTGGAGCGGTCGCTAATACCGTACTTCCATCGTATGAACGGTTGGCTCGGATTTTTAATGACAATTGTGGATATTGTGAAATATTCTTACGGCAGACGTGCGACAGCAATGTATACGATAATCAATTATGAGTCAGTACTATTCGTGTACAACAGCTCAAAATTATTATTTACAAGATGGTTGATCAGGTGGCGAGGAGTTTGATCCACACAGTCTCTTATACGTTGATATAATGTAATTTTAGCTGTCCTGCGGGTATTCACGTATTGCGTAGAATGAATTAATATAGATCTAAATATTAATTGCTGAGCTGTTTGCCTTCAGTGACTGCTGGTCATTGAATTATGCTAGAAATAGTAGGCCCCTATACTGTTAAAATATCGGTAGATATGTAGATCTATAAGAATAATCTCTAATACGAACATCTACACTGATTTTCCCAGTCATAAGATGAAGAATATCCGTATCACATCAAATCAAGCCTTGCTACGCCCATGGAACTAATTTAATTGGTCTCTCCACGGATGTTTGGATTTATTTAAAAGTTTAAAAAGCGCGCCAGAAGTGATCTTCACGACAATACTATATTATGGACACCGTCGATTCGCTCTATTTGCCAACAGGATACCGTTTCGTAGCGAATTAAACAAAATGAGTCATAATAATACGAGTTTAATATTTATTTTTGCATTTAAAGGAATAAAATAGTTCTTTAACTGTAAACTTACAATAAAATGCAATGATGTGGGTGAAATTAGTACAACTTAAGTCATATTTGGGTAATATTTGGGTGTTTATCGTCCTATTGGAGTTTTCGTAGAGTTTATTTACCGAAAAAAACTTACTATTTGACCTTTTTTTATTCCCTTAACTGCGTAAATTAGTTTATATAGGCTTAATTGTTAATAAAATGCACATATTTGGGTAATATTAAGGTATATTTGGGTATATTTGGGTGTATTTGGGTATATTTGGGTATTTCGTGCCGCCGCCACAATTGAGTATCTATCTATCTATCTTCCTGATAGCCAAACCCCTGAGTAGACAGATAAGCTGTCTGCAAGTGGCTGCTTTTAAATTCTGACGATCCAGCCACTACATACAGGCATCCCTGTATAGATTGCATCGAAATGGTTTGACAAAGCAATTGAGGAGGCAGTCCTTTGATATTCTTAAGGCAGCTGGTGCCTCTGGGATTTGGACCTACTGTAGTATAGAGCTACATAACAGATATGGTTGTAAGCCATTCATCAAGAAGAGGACTTTATTTATATACTACCAAGGTGCTTGCCAGAATCAACCCTGGAGGAGAATAACACAGTTTCACAAAAAAATAGAACAGAACAAAGGGAGCTAACTTACAGTTTGTGAATTCCTGCCTTGCGAACAGCTGATGAAACTGCCTTCACTGCTGTCTGAACAGCGTTCATCAACGCCGTGAAATCACCAGTCGCCTGTGGCAACTTCCTCTGTTCTTCCAGAAGAAACCTGGTTAAGGTGATTGGGCTCGTATCGATAGCGGCTCCCTGAGAAGTCATGTTTAGACGTCAGTGTACGTGTAAGAAATGCTTGTTTACAAGGTCCACAAATTATAACGAAAGCGTTTATGACCATGACCTTTACCTCCGCTCTTTTCTCATTGGCTCAATTTTACTCGGATATTCTGATTGGTTAAAATAGACGCACCTCCATGACCTTGAAATAAGGTGTCATAGAACTAAATAGTTATTCTTAGGTCAGTGACCTCTATTTACAAATGTCAGTGATCTCCCCTCATTCCTTTGGTAAGTAATTTATAGAAACATATTAATTAGGAAATCCTGCCTTTTGGCAAAATATCTATCTTGAGTTTGTTCATAATTGAAATTTGTGAATCTGTCTATACTGTAACAGTTATTGTGATGAAGTGCCATGAAAAAATCCTTACTAGAGACCTTTTTCATAAGAATAGAAGTAATTATGATGTTTACAAGTAACTGTTTTACGTACAGACCTTATGCACCAGTCAATATTATGCCCGCCGGGGGCGGGGATACAGGGGGAATTAGACAGACGAATCTTCCCGTCAGGCGGGAATTAGAAGACCTTATCGACTCCAAGTCCTGGGGAATAGACTTTCGTCCAGAAATTTCGACACAGCAAAAGACGACAGTGATAGAAATCTACTTTTATTTGTGTTTTAATTACAGTAGCCGGATGAAAAACTATGCCCCACAGCACAGTGGGGATTAATTCAGTAAGCATTGTCTCCTGGGTTGGAATTTAGACATAAAAAAATTGAAAATGTCTATTTCCCCCTGGGTCGCCCCCCCCCCCCGAAATCCATTTGCATATGTCAGTAATACCCTTTACAAATGTTAGTATTCTCCCTTTAGAAATGTCAGTAATCTCCCTTTACAAATGTCAGGGATCTCTCTTTACAAATGTCAGGGATCTCTCTTTCCAAATGTCAGTGATCTCCCTTTACAAATGTCAGTGATCTCCCTTTACAAATGTCGGATCTCTCATTTTACAAATTTCAGTGATCTCCCTTTACAAAGGTCAATGATCTCCCTTTACAAATGTCAGTGATCTCCCTTTACAAATGTCAATGATCTCCCTTTACAAATGTCAGTGATCTCCCTTTACAAATGTCAGTGATATCTCATTTAACAAATGTCAGTAATCCCCCTTTACAAATGTCAGTAATCTTCCTTTACAAATGTCAGTGATCTCCCTTTACAAATGTCAGTGATATCTTATTTAACAAATGTCAGTAATCCCCCTTTACAAATGTCAGTAATCTTCCTTTACAAATGTCAGTGACTTTCGTTTACAAATGTCAGTGATCTCCCTTTACAAATGTCAATGATCTCCCTTTACAAATGTCAGTGATCTCCCTTTCCAAATGTCTGATCTCTCATTTTACAAATTTCAGTGATCTCCCTTTACAAATGTAAGTGATCCCCTTTACAAATGTCAAACATGCCAGATCTCCTGCATCATGCGTGAGTCTCCTGCATTTGAGACTCTACTCCTGCATGATCAAAGGCCAATTTATCAAATCTCATGCATTTCATGGACAAACTGGAATCTGACATTTTTAGTTTACATTATGAAAATGATGACAAATATTACTTTAAATTGCTACATGAAGCATGCATGGTATTGTAATCAAATTAGGATAAATGAAAACAGCATATAAACTTCAATACATTAAGTCTAAACTTTCAACAAGGAAAATCTCCTGCATTTTAATGAAATCTCCTGCATTTCCATCACCAATCTCACGCAAAGGGGTCTGCGAAACATGGCATGTATGAAATGTCAGTGATCTCCCTTTTAACAAATGTCAGGGATCTCACTCTTTGGTATGGCCAGGGCCTAGATAACACAAGAATAGCTCCTGGTATGGCCTTTCGTACAAATGTCATTCATATTTTCTCTGAAAATGTCAGTAGATCTAATTGTCTATTAACAAAATGTCAGTGCCATCCTTACTGTTAGTGATCTGTCTAAAATATTGTTTTCAAATGCAAGTTCACGAATTTAGTCAGGTATAAATAAGCTAACGGTCAAAGGGAAATAACTCTACGGCTCATAACTAGTACGGCTTTTAAAACCAACCGGTTTACCGCGCATGCGTATGGGAGCAACATTAGCAAGGACACGGAATTGGACGGAATTTGAGCAATAGAAGCTGAACTATTAAAATAACAAGATGCTCCGATCTGTCCTTGCCAGGGGGGCGTCGTTAGCCCGAACGGTTTCAAAATGTCAAACATTAAAGCCTGTCACAGGTGAATATAAACCTTCATTAACAGTGAATTTCAACCTGTTACCAACGGTTATCCGGAGGTGGGTGGGGAAGTGAAATAGAAGATCCTCACGTATACATCATCACAGGGGTTCCACTAGCTTCTGAATTTGATGGGTCATCTTGATACTTTTTGACTAAATTGTATAGCCAAACTACCATGATCTTACGAAAAATGACCCTTCAAACCAAAATATTGAGGGTCAAGATCTGACTTTGTTTCTAGGGTCAAATCTAGTCAAACCATTTCAATGAAATCTATACAGGGATGCCCGTATAGTGTATACTGGCCATCTGTTGTTTCGCGGTACTAACAGTTAAACATATTATTTAAATGCACTCAACGTACATCTGATAAAACTGAATATCATCATTTTCTTCCATTCTTTCTACGATGAATACATTACAAATAAGTCAATAAAGTAGCAAAATCAAGAAGTATTGCAACTTTGCTTATGGTAGGTATCGGCCATGTTTAGTCAATGACGTCATCATTGGTTTCGCGGTATGGGCTAAATTCCAAACAGTAAATCGAACACTAAAGGTTAACCACCACTAAATGTTAACCACGCTGTATTTTAATCTATTTGTGGTCGATTACGAAATTTAGAAGTTAAATCTTAAGATACGAAAAATATTGGCGGCAGTTAAAATACTTCATGCTGCCAAAAGATACCCTTCATGGAAGTGCTAGCTATAGTTTGACTGTCCCTATTTAGCATTCCCGATTCAGTTTGATTCTTCCAATTCTCAGAATGTGTGCACCATAAAAATCAGTTTTAGTGGCCTTTGACCTATTTCAACAACAACAGGAAGTTAACTGCTGTAAACACTCAAGAGGATGGAGTTTTAGAAATTACCGCGACTCCAATGATGACGCGAAACCAGTGATATTGAGTATAGTGGCTGGACCGTCAGAATTTTAAGCAGCCACTTGCAGACAGCTTATCTGTCTAGGGTCAAATCCCGAGTCAAATTGAAATGGAACCCGTGGACATCATTTCAGTGATCGCCTCACTCTAATTAGAGTTTCTACGCTATTTGAGTAGGCAATGTCCGGTCTTCTTCCCCTGTCATGGCCGCCATTATGTTCATTCCGTGAACTAAACTCTTGGTTTTGCCATAATTTAATTGACAAACACTAAATATCGGCTTATTGCTAAATATATCGTGGTGGTATGGGTTGTGGCGCGGTATCAGAAATGGCGCACCTGAGATTAGTGGTCTTTTCTTGAGTTTAAGACCCAAAATAACATACATTTCCAGTATAATTTTGGAAGGATGTATGGTTTTGGTCTGTAATGCAAATAAACAATGTTCAAAGTAAAATTTGGTGCTTTTAGAACTCGAAAGGTATGCTGTACCCATATTTGTTGTTATTTTCTTATGTCACTTTATTCCTCAAATATCGTAATCCCACAAATTTGTAAAATGAAATTTTAACTTCAAATTTTTTTTGTAAAGAGCCCTGGCATCCATGTTAACACCATGTAACATGATTAAAATATCCTACACACTGTCAAACACAGGCAATGGTGTTCAGAAGGATGTAACTTTCTTATTAAGAAAAACTGAAAAAACTAGTCAAAATCTGAAAAAAATATGTTTCGAAAATTTTGTTAATATTAACTGTCATTGATATTTCCGGCATTCCAAAGTCAAGTTGGTGACAGATCTGATTATGCAGATGCCATGAATGATTCTTACATGACAGTAATAGATGATTTAACACTTGTTTGGACATCTTTAAGTTGTCTTGGTGACTCAAAAAGTATAATGGCAATTAGTAACCAGTGCAATTCTGTCTCGATACTAATTATTGATTTATTATCTAAGAAGAAGTATACAAAGTACTGTAAGCTAACTATTATATAAAAATGGACTATATAGCCATAAAATAAAATTGGAAACAACATCATGAATCCTTTTATTTTTTTACAACTAGGGACCTACAGGATAGGTGTGCCATTTCATATCACGCGGACTTGACATAATAAGCTGAGCGTGTCTTTCATTGTAATGGTCATACAACATGCATTGAAGGAATTGACTATTGATATTTAGTGTCAACATGTTCCCATTGAATTGCCCTATCATTGCTCAATCACTTTAATTATGAACGTTTTATATTTATAACAAAATAACGACGTAAACTGTTAAGTGCGCCATTTCCAATACCACAGGAATATGGTTTATAAGCATGTTATATAAATGCCTCGAAGAAATGACATAAATAAAAGCAACGTTCACGGAATGAACATAATTGCGGCCAGGATAGGGGACGATGACCGGATATTGCCTTTGAGTATAGTATTCATGGGTTTTCCCAATTGTCTGAATATGTGTTTTCGAATTTTAGCGTAAAAGTCTAAAATGCTATCTGTCTTGTTTACTTGTTACCTCAATAACAAAAATAGATCTACTTTCGGAGTTTTGTGCCTCAATAAATTAATGCACACCTTGCCGTGTCTGATCACAACCAGTGTATAGTAGGCGGCACAACTGTAATGTTCCATCATCACAGTTGTCTTTTTCGTTGCTCTCCATGAAATTGAATAAAGACTTTCAGAGCCAAAAGAAAAAGTGAATGTTCGATGGTAGAACGTGATTTAAATATCATTTAAGGTAATTAATCATGGTATACATGGCAGAATCAGGCATTATATGTCCGTATGAGCACCGAAAATACTGTTGACTTTCAAGTGTAGAAACCACGATAACTAATGAACTATGTTTAACTTGAAAGACAAGTGGCGCCGTAAAATACACACATAAGATGATAACGGGTATCGTGGTGGTATGGGTTGTGGAGCGGTATCAAAAATGGCGCACCTGAGATTAGTGGTCTTTTCTTGAGTTTAAGACCCAAAATGACATACATTTCCAGTATATTTTTGGAAGGATGTATGGTTTTGGTCTGTAATGCAAATAAACAATGTTCAAAGTAAAATTTGGTGCTTTTAGAACTCGAAAGGTATATTTGTTGTTATTTTCTTATGTCACTTTATTCCTCAAATATCGTAATCCCACAAATTTGTAAAATGAAATTTTAACTTCAATTTTTTTTTTGTAAAGAGCACTGGCATCCATGTTAACACCATGTAACATAATTAAAACGTCCTACACACTGTCAAACACAGGAAATGGTGTCCAGAAGGATGTAACTTTCTTATTAAGAAAAACTGAAAAAAACTAGTCAAAATCTGAAATAATATGTTTCGAAAATTTTGTTAATATTAACTGTCATTGATATTTTCGGCATTCCCAAGTCAAGTTGGTGACAGATCAGACTATGCAGATGCCATGAATGATTCTTACATGACAGTAATAGATGATTTAACACTTGTTTGGACATCTTCAAGTTGTCTTGGTGACTCAAAAAGTATAATGGCAATTAGTAACCAGTGCAATTCTGTCTCGATACTAATTATTGATTTATTATCTAAGAAGAAGTATACAAAGTAAGCTAACTATTATATAAAAATGGACTATATAGACATAAAATAAAATTGGAAACAACTGCATCATGAATCCTTTTATTTTTTTACCATTAGGGACCTACAGGATAGGTGTGCCATTTCATATCACGCGGACTTGACATAATAAGCTGAGCGTGTCTTTCATTGTAATGGTCATACAACATGCATTGATGGAATTGACTATTGATATTTAGTGTCAACATGTTCCCATTGAATTGCCCTATCATTGCTCAATCACTTTAATTATGAACGTTTTATATTTATAACAACATAACGACGTAAACTGTTAAGTGCGCCATTTCCAATACCACGGGGATATACTCGGTCAAAATTGGCAAATTTCTACAAATATGTTGCACAATAATAACTATTATGCTAAGAAAATACAAAAGCGTGATTCTACAGGATGAGGGAAGATTTCAAATTTATGGAAAATATCCCAGTCCTTAGCTGTTACTAATAACAGACTGAATAAATGCATGAAACATGTATTTATCTTTTTTTTTAATTGTTTAAAAATTCCCAATGTCAGTTTATTGTCTATGAAAAATTCCCAATTCAAGATTGGGTCCGTTTTCCCAAAAAGGCCAGAAAAAACCCTGGTATTAGTACACTGAAGTAAAAACATAATTATACAAACAACTTTTTTAAAAAAAGCATAAACAATTCAGATCCATTCTAAATATATATGTTCATCTTCTTCTATCTTATCTTGCAGTTGTGTCGACTCAGAAGGCTTGCATCACTAGTAGATATACACAAGATTCAGGTGATACCGCAACAGATTTTATCACAGCGTTAAACACTGATATTGATGGCCATGACCTCCGATCTGTTGTACAGTACATGTTGGTAAGTTGTTAAGTTTACAGAAGCATTTTATGTGAAAAATTCAGACCTAAGTGGGAAAAGGATTAACAGTTACAATATGTTGGTGATCATAAGACAATTATCATGTCTTCACAGTAATCACTGTGAACCTACATTTTTAAATACAACAATATTAGTATTGTCTGTATGAACATTAACTGTGTAATTGCAGCATTAATTCTGAGTGACTGCCATGTTTTTGTAACATTACATTGTTTCTCTAGCAGGGCTTCCTCTGGAGAATATTTAGCTTTCGCCACTACATTCGCCAAATGAAAAAAGTTGTCGCCACTTTAGCGCCACTTGGGCCAAATCTTTTCTCAAGATTTCTAATATATATTTGACTTCATGTATATGTATTAAAAACTACAATAATGAATAGCTGTTTTGAAACTGGGAAACTATGGTTAGGCACTAAAATATTGCATTCCTGTTGTTTCTCAAATCAAGAGGCTATACAAATGATGACCAGATCACTTGTACTGGCACATTTACAGTTACTAAGTTCATGAAATAAAGTTCAGTTCATTAAGTAGTCTGATAGATCAATTAGGCAGACTGGCCCATGCTCACTGTAATAATTATTTCTTCCATTCATCACTTGACTTATCAAACTTTCAAGTTTCTCGTTGAAACAATTTTTACAAGTGTTAAAATTTCAACAATAAAGCAATCTAACATCATTAACTGCCAATGAGACCCATTGATCAAACAATGTCACGCTTCAATCGTAATCACCTTGGTAACCTGGCTTCACTGGACAAGACTCCAGGGGTGCAATAAACAGATAAACATGTCAAATTGTTAACACCTCGCTAATTGTTTACAATCTACAAATTGACCGGAAGAGACCGTTTTATGACAATTTTACGACACAAACATGCAGTGAAATTGATCTTTTACGACATTAGGTCAAATTTTGTTAAGAAATTAGCCTTCGCCATGAAATTCGCCAAATTGATTTTTTTATCGCCAAATTCTTGATTTTGGCGCAAATGGCTCCATTTGCGACCCACAGCGAAGGCCCTGCTCTAGGGGAATGCAGCCGGCCTTGGCCCTTCATTCGTGTTTCACTTTGATAGGAAAATTAAAAATCATGTATGTATTAAAGTTCCCAGATTCCTCGTTTGATTACTCTACTGGCACATGTATGATACTTTTAATTACAAAATATGTCTCAGTCATCAGTTTATAAAACATGAAATAGTTCTGCGCATTAACGAGTTGGGGAAATTGTCCCATCGGGCAAGTGCATAGGGTAATCACGGAATTTCCTCCAATGTGAACAGGTCTTTAAATAAACTAATATTGGAAGGTGTTTTTAGCGCGACTATACAAAGAATAAAGAAAGCTATTACTGTCACTTTAGCGTTGATGTTGCAAATCTTGGTGAAGTTTTGCATGCAACATCATATGATATCACTTGTTTTTAGCTCAACTATTCAAAGAATAAAGAGAGCTATTACTGTCACTTTAGGGTTGATGTTGCAAATCTTGGTGAAGTTTTGCATGCAACATCATATGATATCACTGAAACTACCAACACTCAACACATTCAACTGAAAGGTCATTGGCCAAGTCCCATTACTGTATAACTGTATAACTAAAGGATCTGCTTTCAACTTGTGGACTTAGGATAATAATTTAACACTGAGAATAGTGTTAAAGAATAGTCTAAGAGCGTTGTCCAAGGACAGTTCTTGTTTTCTGTATTGCCAGTTTATCCAGTCTAATGTTTTCCTAGCCTTCAAACAACACATTGAATTCTGACCCATCTATGAAGCCAAATTGATGATTTGCTATCCTGACTTTTGAAAATTTATTCCAGGATTTTTTTATTTCTATCTGAAACAAGGTGTTATTACAATAACCAATTACTTTCTGAAAAGGGAGATCATTCTTGGTCAGGGCTTCCTCTGGAGAATATTTAGCTTTCGCTACTACATTCGCCAAATGAAAAAAGTTGTCACCACTTTAGCGCCACTTGGGCCAAATCTTTTCTCAAGATTTCTAATATATTTTTGACTTCATGTATATGTATTAAAAACTACAATAATGAATAGCTGTTTTGAAACTGGGAACTATGGTTAAGCACTAAAATATTGCATTCCTTTTGTTTCTCTAATCTTCAGTGAAATCTTGATTTCAAATCAAGAGGCTATACAAATGATAACCAGATCACTTGTACTGGCACATTTACAGTTACTAAGTTCATAAAATAAAGTTCAGTTCAGTTCATTAAGTAGTCTGATAGATCAATTAGGCGGACTGGCCCATGCTCACTGTAATAATTATTTCTTCCATTCATCACTTGACTTATCAAACTTTCAAGTTTCTCGTTGAAACAATTTTTACAAGTGTTAAAATTTCAACAATAAAGCAATATTATCTAAAATCATTAACTGCCAATGAGACCCATTGATCAAACAATGTCACGCTTCAATCGTAATCACCTTGGTAACCTGGCTTCACTGGACAAGACTCCAGGGTAGCAATAAACAGATAAACATGTCAAATTGTTAACACCTCGCTAATTGTTTACAATCTACAAATTGACCGGAAGAGACCGTTTTATGACAATTTTACGACACAAGCATGCAGTGAAATTGATCTTTTACGACATTAGGTCAAATTTTGTTAAGAAATTAGCCTTCGCCATGAAATTCGCCAAATTGATTTTTTTATCGCCAAATTCTTGATTTTGGCGCAAATGGCTCCATTTGCGACCCACAGCGAAGGCCCTGCTTGGTATTTGGTTTCAATTTGACCAATTGTCTCCCCTTCTTATGAACATTACTTGGTTGTTATTACATTATTCATATTGTTCTTATTTTATTTTACAGCTGTTGGACTATGTTCCAGAAGCCCATGTACTAGACGCTATAATGCGTTCATGTAGAAAAGTAAATGACTACGCTTTGACTACCCGTGTCTTGGAATCAGTAAAAGTAAGTCCAACGATATGATTCTAGAAACTTATCATAGCACATCGTTGAATAACTGATTAGTATCGTCTGGTGGTTTGTATGTCCGCCTTCAACCTTGTTAATGGATGCATGCAACGAATCGAGGTTTGAAACAAGGTCATATTAATCATACCTGGGTTTGTAAATGTTCCAATATGGCTGTCTCAGGGCTTTTTTTGTTGAATTGTGAAGAGGCCCAAGCCCTTCTATTTTGTGAAAAGTAAGCGCGAAAAATCCTAAAATTGTGAAAAAGAAAGCGCGGTAACTTTTCCAATTGTGAAAAACTATGAGCACAATAAATCACCAAATTGTCACATAAAAGCACACAGAAATAACTATTTTTAATGTGTGTAACTTCATATTATTACCCTCTTGTCCCAGACACACATATTTCATATATCAATTCCATTAGTAGGAAATAGCATACAGACCTTTAATTCCTGTTACTCAAAAAATCTGGCATTGAATGGAAGATCTCCAAACATGCCTCTAGATAAACTGATAAAGTCCGTTTACATTCGTTCGCTAATGGCCGAAAATAATTTTAGTGTATTTTTTGTCACGTTCAGTTGATGTTTTATACAATAATAAAGCGATGTCACCTTTGTTTGACGAATTAGATGTACGAAAATGATTGTCTGTAATATGTTTGGTTTGTTGGTTACTTTGTGAAGAGGCCGATTTTGTAATAAACAGACGCCGTTTCTGTTGTGATAGACGCCGTTAGACAATTGTGAATGGGGCCGATACGAAATTGTAAAGCAGCCGATATTCAGCCCCTAATATAGAGTGAAAAAAGCCCTGGCTGTCTGTTTGTTGGTATATAAAGGTAGTGCTTGGTATAGTTTTTGAAAGTCCAGTCTGTGAAATTAGCACTTATCCTGGACAAATCATTGTTGATTCGGGCTAGTAACTTTCGCAGTAGTTAAACAGAAATACACCTGAATAATAAAATGAGACTTTCAGTCAGTGAATTTAGGATTTTCAACAACTTGCCGGAATTGGCAAAACTGAATCATTCCCGATATATTAATCTATGCATAACTGAAATGTTCCTGAATATCAAAAAGTGACTTTCAATAAATAACCAGAACAGGCCTGTATCTGTTAATAAATAACTAGTAAAAGGTAGTATCATTGTATCGTTATCTTGTTTAATTATATAACTAACTAATGTCCAAAATGAAATATAAAACTAAACGTTTACAACAAAGTTTTTATTGACTGACCACATGAAACTAAGACTCCGAGCCTATGCTCCTTCAAGTTTGAAGAGTTTCAGTTTAATATGGTTTACTACTTTATGAAAATCAAAATTGAACATTTTCCTTGTACAATACACAAATACCCAGTAGCCAAATACTCTCCTGGTAAGATGTCTTGCTTAATCCAATTTTTAGTCCCCTACCGGTTTTTGACCTGAGGGGACTATAGGTATGCCGTCTGTCGGTCGGTCAGGTCAGTCTGTCCGTCAAAAAATCTGGATCCTGACATAACTCAAACAGTTTCCAAGCTAGATTTATGAAACTTGGTATGTGGATAGGGGGCAATAAGGGGATAATGCATGTCTAAAAATATTTTGATTCTGACAAATATTGTGGTTGCTATGGCAACAGAAACATTGAAAATGGCTTCAAACCGGTAGCGGACTTCTGTTTTGATTTCAATTCTTAATTACTTGTTATAATTGGATTGCCTCCCCTAATTCATCTTTTGATGTATGTATGGAGTGAGGGTTAATATTAACAGTGATGTGTACTTTTTTCAGTACAAGTTGAAAGGAGATGAAGCCATCTATGAGGATTTAATTAGCAAAGTACAACCTACCTTGGATGAACTTGGTATCCTGACACCAGACCAGATGGGTTATGATAAACCAGAATTTTTCACCGAAGATGTCTTTGATATACACTAACTAGGCTAGGTAAAAATACAAGTATTCACCATTAGATGAATTTGAGTCTGGTTTATTTATAGTCCTCTGCAAATACTGATCATTTTGGTCAGGGAAATACAGAAAACTGATGGAGAAGTCAGGAAATTTTACTGACTATGATTTGTAGGAACCTTGTATAAATTAAATGTATTTTCACAGCCATCTTTAAACATCATGTATTAAAACTTTTAAGTTATATTACATGGTTCATACACAATTCTTACACCCAAATTCAAGGATTTAACAATGGTCATCAGTCATCATGACTATGGCTTGCACTACATGTCACTTGCACCCATACATTAACACCATAGGCAAAAAGAATGTTACGCAGACAATGTGTCATTTTAACAGCATCCAAACATTTCTATGCATATTATAGCCTAAATTCAAGGATTTTCAGTTAAATTTAAATACCATTTTGGCATTTTTCCAAGCTACTTCATTCAAGTACTTTTCAAGGTTGAAACCAAATTCAAGGACTTTCAAGGCCTGTGCAAACTATGTATTATAATTATGCCCCCATCTTTGTACATGTTGGTCAGTAGACCAAATGGTTTCCATTGAATATCTCAAAAACGCAACATTTCTGATAATTGGGTTGCCGTGGAGACATGCATTTTTTACGAACATCTCGTGTTGAAATGGTTTTAGGTGTAGACTTTTCCCTGTTAGTACTTCTTTTGACTAATTTTTGACATTTCTTATCTTTCAGGAATCTTCAACTACCATCTGTGTGAATTATGAACTTTGTTTGATTAAAAAAAGACTGGAAACTTTTCTTAGTTTGATGAAAAAAAGACTGGAAATTTTTCTTAGATTTAAAATGGATAAACATACCGTGTGCTTGCATCTTGTTTAATGTTAGCATGTTATTATAAGTATAAATTAAAAACTGTGTTTGTTTTCAATCGGGGTTGTCCTGCAGGGATAATGTTTCTTGTAGTTGGATATGAAGAAGACGTTTAGTTCAAACTTCAAAAGGCAACATGGCCCATGAGAACATCAATTTACACAATGACACAACAAAATGACTCTATTTAGCCACATATAATCATAGAGTGGGTGCTTGTACACAGTTACACTAAAATGTGACAGTAGAGTAAATAATAAACAGGAGAGAAAGATGAGTGGTTTCTGGTGAGAGAGTGGGATAGCTTATCACAGAAGTGTGTATATGGGTAAACAAAAACATGAAATATGCATAGATACGCATATTAGGAAGGCATCATCATTTTTAGAAAAAGGTTGAACTATTGTCCCTCAGGTGTCTGCATCTGCGTTGGTTCAGTCTTTAGGTTACTTTTTTTTGTTACACTACATTTCTCAAAAACTATTGAAGGTATCCATTTGAAACTTGGAATACTAGTTCACTATCAAAATGACAATCCATTTCAACATGATGGCAGGTTACATTTTAGTGATGTGTATTTCAAGTGTTAGTTATCCTTGTTTGGACTTATTTTTAGCTCATGAGTGAGCTCTTCGTCCATCGTCCGTCAACAATTGGCTTGTGTAGACACTAGAGGTCACAATTTTAGCCTAATCCTTATGAAACTTGGTCACAATGATCATCTCAACAAAATCTAGGCCAAGTTCGATATTGGGTCATCTGGGGTCAAAAACTAGGTCACTAGGTCAAATTATAGAAAAACCTTGTGTAGTCACTAGAGGTCACAATTTTGACTTAATATTTATTAAATCGGTCACAATGATCATCCTAACAAAATCTAGGTCAAGTTCGATGTTGGGTCATCCGGGGTAAAAAACTAGGTCACAAGGTCAAATCATAGAAAAACCTTGTGTAGTCACTAGAGGTCAAAATTTTGAATTTATCTTTATGAAACTTAGTCACAATGATCATCTCAACAAAATCTAGGTCAAGTTCGATATTGGGTCATCCGGGGTCAAAAACTAGGTCACAAGGTCAAATCATAGAAAAACCTTGTGTAGTCACTAGAGGTCACAATTTTGGCCTAATCTTTATGAAACTTGGTTACAATGTTCATCTCAACAAAATCTAGGTCAAGTTTGATATTGGGTCATCCGGGGTCAAAAACTAGGTCCCAAGGTCAAATCATAGAAAAACCTTGTGTAGTCACTAGAGGTCACAGTTTTAGCATAATCTTTACGAAACTTGGTCACAATGATCAACACAACAAAATGTAGGCAAGTTCGATATTGGGTCATCTGGGGTCAAAAACTAGGTCACAAGGTCAAATCATAGAAAAACCTTGCGTAGTCACTAGAGGTCACAGTTTTGACCTGATCGTTACGAAACTTGTTTACAATGATCATAACAACAAAATCTGGGTCAAGTTCGATATTGGGTCATCTTGTGTCAAAAACTAGGTCACATTGTCAAATCATAGAAAAACCTTGCATAGTCACTAGAGGTCACAGTTTTGGTCTAATCTTTATGAAACTCGGTCACAATGATCATCTCAACAAAATCTAGATCAAGTTTGATATTGGGTGATCAGGGGTAAAAAACTAGGTCACAAGGTCAAATAATAGAAAAACCTTGTGTAGCCACTAGAGGTCACAGTTTTGGCTTGATCTTTATGAAACTTGGTCACAATGATCATCTCAACAAAATCTAGGTCAAGTTCGATATTGGGTCATCTGGGGTAAAAAGGTAGGTCATTAGGTCAATCATATAAAAACCTTGTGTAGTCACTAGAGGTCACAATATTGGCCTAATCTGTATAAAACTTGGTCACAATGACCATCTCAACAAAATCTAGGTCAAGTTCGACAGGTGAGCGACCTAGGGCCTCTTGTTTATGGTAACTTATCAATTCTGTTCATTTTTAGCTCCTATATTTGAAGAATAAGGGGAGCTATTGGAGTAATCCAGAGTATAATGTTAAAGTTAAGATACAACTGCAAATGATTTCATTGCACATTTGTTCTACCATCAATTCATGAGCCGAACCCTTAAACAGGAAAAGGTATCTGCCAAAATGTTTTTCCTTTGATTTGGACTGGTTTTGCCCATGGGACACAATATCAGGCTTTCCCCTTTTTTCTATAAACATGTAAATGATTGTGTGACTATGTTTCCTAAGATAAGGCCAACATGATCAAGATAAAGCAACAAAGTGCAGGTGGGTTGGTCACAGACTAAGAAGAGACCAGACTTCTATAGCATGCCAGTCTCTCGACTGGACCCACAAGGAAACAGAGAGGTTGACAAGTCATGTCATAGCGAAGGATTGAATGCCAAACTGCAGAAGATTAGAATGACCTGGAGGGAAGCCAAACAGACGCAATATTATGAAAGGACTGATGGACAAGTGCGATTACAAAAGCTCATCTTTTCACAAACTAAAAAAGAATATTTTATGTCTTTTCCATACCGTTTGGGGTAACATATTTCCCGCACGGACCCAAACCTCGGATTGCATCATTAAATCCAAAAACAACAACTGGATATGCAAAGTTTAATTCATGATCTGTAAAATTTCATTCAAAGACACGAAATAGCCAATCTGCAAAAGTTATTACATAGACACGAAATCATGGGTATGCAAATTTTTATTCTTAATGGCACTGAATAATAGCATTTCTTCAAAGTTTAAATTGTAGGCACAAAATCTAGAATATGTAATAGATACAGTACTAGTTATTCGTCAAAAGTGTCTTCTTACAAGGGTTATTGTACCGTTTTGTGAGGACAAAGAACATAATTGTCCGAGGCGAATTGTCCTCACAAAACTGTACAATAACTAGTACTAACTAGTACTATATCTGACTTATACTCCGACAAAAACAAGACGATCACCAGAGTGATAATGATTATCAAAATATATTCAGGCACAATTCAAGAACAGAAGATGTTTTGCATTTTAGAAAATATAATTCTAATGTTCAAAATAAGCTTGGCCTAATGATCCTTAGGGATTATCTAACTGTCCATTCATACCGTGCTGAGCATTTATTAGCATGTGAAAATTTATTGAGTAAACATCAAGTGTGCCCATGTTATTACACCCACCATATAAAAGAATACACATCTATATGTTTCCACATTGGTGACTAATGATACAGGCTTGATGCACAAAGGAACAATCCATGAAAATATTTTCAAACAGGTTCATATAAAAAGCTTCTAATATATTGTTAACTGTTTTGTGAATGTTAAGACAATGTAATTGATTTATACTCAAAAAAACTGATTGTATTATGATATGATCCTTAACATAATGACATATTTTCTAGTTTAAACATACATTTTTCACATGGATTTATTTATTGATATAGTGTTGTATTGAAGTGATACTTAATGGCATCCCCAATTCACATGAAAAAAATGGAAAAGAAAGGTTGATGTACTAGTATATAATTCCAGTTTCGTGCAATTGTTTGTCAATTTGCACAATATATGTTTCAAGCTTACAAATGGTTTGTAGTTCTGTTTCAATTGCTACCGATAATAATACTGTAAAATCATTCAATTTAGAGAAGTTTTACTCTGGGGATTATAAAAAATTAGCCATTGTTGTATAGTTGTTTGGGTGTAGATAAATTGTAAGGATTGAATTTTATGATATAGTTCAACCAAGACATTGAATATAATTTAACACCACAAACTTGATGTTTTTTACAGTAATGCAGCATATGTTGTGCGTTTATACAATTTCCTAGCTCCAAGTTTTATGCTTTAGGCAATCAGTTACTATGTCGTTTATTTAACTGTTACAGATTTGTCAGTTTTCGTCTAAATGACCATTTATGGCAATTATTTTATGAGTGAAACAGTTTTCTTATAGCTCACAAAAGTGTCCGCTTACGAAAATAATGTACACTTTTTGAATGGAATCAGTGGGCGTGTCGGAGTATAAGCAATACTGACACAAAATCTCGAGTCAGTAAAATTTTATTAATGAAATTAAACCTCAGGTCTGTAAATTTATTTCGTAGACACAAAATCACGGGTCTGTAAAATTTGATTCATAGACCCAATATCATTGGTCTGCATAATCTGATTTATAAATACAAAGTCGTGGGTCTGCAATGTGTGTAGTTCATGATGGGACACAACTTAATAATTAGTAAATTGTCTGTTATTGCGCAATTCACAGGATCACACTAAATTCAATGAAGGAAGTCACATTCTCAACTCCTGAACACGATACTTGTTCTTGTCATGAAGCTTCTTTCAGGGCCTCAAACAATGTGTACATACTATCTGTAGATTGTCCATATTGTTGTCATGAAGCTTCTTTCAGAGCCTCAAACAATGTATACATGCTCTCTGTAGATTGTCCATACTGTTGTTTCAAGGATATAAAATTATCGCCCAGATCATACGACTCCAGTTGTAGACGTTTCTCTACTGCTACCATCGACACTTCCTACAAGATTTCATAATACAGTAACATCATGCATTTTCTTCGATATTGTAATTTCTCGAATTTCGTATATATCACTAGTTTTGGTAAAATCATAATTTCCGTGAGTAAATTAAGGTATTCAAAACAATTGTAGGAAGTCAAGCTCTTATCAAGCTTTTGAGTGTTGGAAAATTTAGAGAATTTTGCAATCAACGTATAACCGGTCTTCAACATATTCTTCATTCAACAGTACCAGTACATGTTTTATAGATATTTAAGACAAGGGATATTGGACTGATTTTCAAATTCAAAGAGTTTTGAAATAGTCAGTGAAATAGCCCCAAAGTCAAGAAATGTTCTGAATAAATATTTGAGAACAATCATTCCTTTGCTAGCATGACAGAGTGAACCATGCTATAATATTGTGACCTTTTAAACTGGCTATATTGAGGTATCTTTACATTTAAATTCAATAAACAAGCAAAACAGTTAAAACGAGAGATGGGACATGGGTGTCCCCAATATGGCACAAATCATTTAAATTGTTAAGAAGGATAAAGGTATCATTATTATTCAGTTTGTTAGAAGAAGAATACTCGAGATTTACATAGTCATAGTAACAAAGAGACATAAATCAGGTAAAAATGGACCCAGCCAAAATTGCATCTTTCATGGTGACCTATACATAAGAGGCTGTTCATCTGTGAATGTTTGAAGAAATTTCGCCAAATAGTGAGGATCTCAACACACAAGACACTCATTCAGTTCCTATGCCATATCCACCCTCAACTTACAAATAAGAGTCGGGCCACAATGAGCTTGAAAATTGTGTGCTAAAGCCTAGGTCCCACAGGAATTCTACATTGGCAATGTTCTTCCGATACCACCTGATTCATCACAATTCCTTTCGATATCACTAATGTCTCATGACTTCCCCTAGACCACGAGGAATCTGTTCCTGATGTCCTGAATGCTCATTAATTTCAATCGGGAGTACATTGCTGAGGCAAAAAATTCTCAGTGGGACCTAGGGTTTATATTAAGGTTCCCTATAATAAAAGGGAGTCTTCATTGTACCTCTATTATAGATGTTTTCTGTTGCTTAGCAACATCCTGTGTGCCATCCTGTTCTTGTTTCCAGGGTTTGTTAGACAATAATTCCAATTTGATTGAGGAAGCATGTGCCCAGGAATCTTTTAAAGTCAGCTTCACCTAGAGATTGAACAATTGTTGAGAAGCAGCTTTAAACACTACTAAACCAGTGGTCCTACGATTCAAGAATAATCCACAAACCCAGATTTGCTTCATAAAGAATAGTCTTTTCTGCAGAAAATAAAAAGTTGATTTCGTAATGGTCGTTTGAAGTTCCACAAGCTAAATTTTATCAATAAAACTATGTTAGAAAACAAAGTTTCGGTGTAGGGATGTGTGCTAATGGCACCCAAAACAGATTGGCATCTTATTTTCAGGATTGGGCATAATACCTCAGTGGGATCCCTAATAAACAAACACCTTGATATAAACAGTGAGAAATCCTAATACCGACAAACCTGTCTGTAGAGACCACCCACAGGAACAGCAAAAAGTGGTCTTTGGTGACAGGAGGTCTCTCTTAACAATATTACTGAACTGTCCTGATGGGTGATCAAATTGTAGGTAATAGGGGCCTTTGTTTGTATGTAATCCTCTTAATAGATGAATATATAACGAAAATGTCCTAATGGGTGATAAAATTGTAGGTAATAGTGGCTTTTGTTTGACCATGAAATGGGCCCTAACTCTAGAAATAATCGTCAGAAAAAAGTCCTGACAATATGCACAACTATGCTTAGTACCGACTATTCATGTAAAGTTTCATTGAAATCTGACCAGAGGTTTAGGATGAACTGTGACATACAGACAGACATCCAGAACGAAATCAAGATGTCTATATGAGGGAGACACAATTATATAGAGAAATGTACCGTAATATGCTCCAGAAGGTGATATTTTTGTTGCCCAAGAGTCGAATTGACTTCAATAAATGTATCATGTTTGATTAAATCTCCACCATTCCATTCAATATTTTCATCATCTGTCACATAGACTACCAAACCTTCTTTAGTTCGTAAGTAAACGGGTCCCTTAATACCATATCTGTAATTATAATCATACAAGTGTATAATATTATTTTTATATAGAAATGAAAACAATATTCCTAGCAAAGTACTAAAATGTAACAAGACTGCGTTCAATAAACGCTTATGCCCCCTGTGGAAGCCTTGTCCGTAAATAAGTCTAAGTCCAAAATTAGGTCACGGTGAAGGTCAAAATGGGGTTAGGTGATACAGGTGTGTGGAGAGTGTTCATAATTATACAACATCAATGCAAGTATGAAAGCTTTGTAGCAAGCCATATTGATGCTAGAAGAAACAGTCAATTTGGGTTAACCGGACGAACGGCGGACAGGTGAATCACTATATGCCTCCCGATCTATCGATACGGGGGCATAAAAATCGACCCAAAGTGTTGAAAGTGAGTCAACTAGTTGATTAGATGTCCAGGGTGAGAAGGTCTCACAGAGATCTAGTAGTTTGGGTCTCTGGGGTTATACCCATAAACACTCCCAGTAACACAGTTTGTCATATAAAAATACTGTAAAATCAGTAATGTTCTTGAGTATTTAATTTCGAAGAATTTTGTAAAATGCAATTTCATGGAGTCGTAGTAACTTTAAGTTATTGGAGGGAAACCCATTGCATCGTATTTGGGAGGGAATTTATTCACGGGGATTAAATTACATGGTTGAGCTTAACCACAAAATCAACAAATATTCAAACACCACAAAAAATAATTATTTTACAGTACATTGCAAACTACTATCCATACCTTGGAACAAAAGCAAAAACACCATTATCACGTAACTGGAAGATAACGGCATCAACAATACAATTCTCATCATCTGTCCCACGTCCACGGAAATATAAACATTGAAATAATTCCTGTGATTCTCGTTGTGCATACTGTGAGGACTGAAAACATTAACACCACACACTGTTTTTATAATGAAATGTAAGAAATTGGATGTAACAGTTAACTATGGACTGACCGATCAAGGGACAGAGAGCATGACTCCTATAGAGGGCTTGAATACGAATATGGCTTCATTATCTTGGGTAACTTGCCATAATGGGCTGATTCAAAGTGAAAGTAAGCCAAAGCCTGAACATACTGAGAAAACATGTATCAAACAAGAGATGTTTGTAAAACACATGGCAGCCAAATAGTCAGAAATGGTAAAGGTCACAATGACCTTGACCTACTGACCTCAAAATCAATAGGGGTCATCTACTGTTGATGATCAACCTCTATGTAAAGTTTGAAGATCCTAGGGCAAAGCGTTTGTGAGTTATTGAACAGAAACCATTTGGTCTACCGACAGACCGACCTACATGTGCAAAGCAATATCCCCCATCTCAAAGATAGGGGACATATACAATGTATATACCGGTAAGTTGTGGCCATGACAGTTGGTAGCAGTGGTAAGTATGCTTGATTTGTTAGCAGGCAATCTGGGTTTGATTCAAGGTTGGGGCAAGTCATACCCTTTAATAACAATTTGACAAGAATGTCAATTTCCTCAATACCTAAGTTGCTGGTTCCTTGTGGAAGGTAAATTAGTACTGGTCAGATTAGGATACAGTCCAGGAAGACTGGGAAGGTAAATCTGCTGTATGTTACTGAGACATTGTTGAGAAACTGTTAAACCCAAACTAGAGCTGTCGCCATTTGGCAGACTAATATACCCCCGCCGGCAAAGGGTCATAATTCTGCCAAAATTCATCGCTTCGCAAATTCCTTTCTTTATGCGCATCTATATGTTGAGGTTGTTCATCTGTGAAAGTTTGAGCGAAATCCTGCCAAAACTGTAGGAGGAGTTGTATCGACAAGAATGCCTCAACAGACAGACGGACAAGCTGAATCCAGAATACCCCCCTTACAACTCGTTGTGCGGGGGTATAATGAAACAAAACTGAGATATCATCATGATGTATGAACTAATTACCCGGTGTTTCTTGTTAATATGTTGACTTATCTCATCAAGTCGTGTAGATGTAGGTAACCTTGATCTCACTTCATGTTTGTTACCAACGGCTGCAAGTAATTGACGATGTACCTGAAATAAACGCGCTACAAGATCACAACTTAATTTATTACCTTATTATAGATATATCAAAAACTTTCATGCTATTTCCCACTGGTACCACGCTCATTGATTTGTCCAAAATGTGTCAATAAACTTCAAAATTAATTCACAGAACAAATTTATCACCTTTTCAATATTTGCCATGTATAAAAGTACATATAAATATTGAAGGTTAAATATTTGTTTTTATTTCTTACAAAAATTAATTTGGTTGTTTCAGAGTTAAAGCTGGAAGTCTGGTACAGGTCCAAATGACCTTCAAATCAATCAATCAAATTGAATCAATCAATCAATCACCCTAGTCTTAGTTAACTAGATAAATGTAGTATCCATCATGAGTTGTCTTTAGAGATAAACATTTCTTAATTGAGTACATGTAATTAACCACAAGCAAGGCTATAAAAATAGTTAAATGTTCAATTCAAAGACAAGCATCTGATCCCTTATACCACATTACCATAGTTACCACATCAAAACAAGATCAGAAATAACAATTATATCAGGGGTCCAACAATTCCGGAAAATCGGATTTGTTGTATTAGAAAGAATTATCTTTTCTGCAGAAATTGACAAAGTTATGGTCATTTGAAGTTCCATCATCTGAAATTTAACAATAAAACAATGTTTGAAACCTAGTAAAGGTGTAGTGATGTGGAATAATGGCATCTGTAATATACTTACAACTTGTTTTCAGGATTGGACATTATGCCTCAGTAGGACCCCTGAATTATATGCAGATGTGATTTTCTCAATATGACATGCAGAAAACACTGGTCATACCAAAGACGAAATAAAAACGGAACCAGAAATTTTCTTGCTAGATGCTCTGCATTTAAGGAAATCTGGCTTCTCGTCCCTCGTACCCTGTACTTCATAATACTTACGATAACATCAGCGTATCTCCTGATGGGAGAGGTAAAATGTGTGTATACATCTAATGCTAGACCATAATGAAAGAACTGATCCCGTGCAAGGCATCCAGTACAGAAATATGCAGCATTTGACATCGCTTGTGTAGCCAGGGACCTCAGTAACTAGAATAACAATATCATTTAAATAGTATTCCAGAAGTCCAAGCTCATACATGTATATGAACACCCAAGTCCTCGACTACCTAGTTTTAGTGATTAACATATACAATGTAGTAAAATTGGAGACTGAGCTAGTACTCAAAAAATATATAACTGATTTTTTACATCAACAGGATTTTCTTTATTAACCGATAGAAGATAGAATACATTTTTTTAAATACAGTGTACTGTTTCTTTCCTTTGTTTTTCGATTTTTTTTAGTATTCACCCTAGTACTTTATACTATTTATAAATTGGTAATTACAGGCATTTCGCTTACAATTAAGTTCACAAAAAAGCGATTTTGGGGGGATGTTCTATAATGACAACAGTTTGGCCATAATTTTCGCTAGCGAAAATTTTCTTGAAAATAGGTCATTTGCAAAAATGCAAACATTTCCACAACACGAACTTAATCACTTATACAGTATAGAAAGTGTTCTAGGTTCAAGCCTTATCGGTTGTTTTTTTCCAGCCAAGGTGTAAGCAAGTCAAAGTCAATTTCCAGTAACAATTTCCAGTAACAACTGCTGACTTGATGTTGCTATGTAATTGCATGAAAACTGATTGAATCATAGGGTGAAATAACAACAATCAGAAAGTGTGAAATAACAACTATCAGAAAGTGTGAAATAACAAGTATCAGAGAAAGTGTGAAATAACAACTATCAGAAAGTGGGAAATAACAACTATCAGAAAGTGGGAAATAACAACTATCAGAAAGTGTGAAATAACAACTATCAGAAAGTGTGAAATAACAACTATCAGAAAGTGTGAAATAACAACTATCAGAAAGTGTGAAATACTGTAAACCAACTTAATTTTGTGTGTATTAAATGTTCACGTTTTTCTGATTGCCGGCATATTCGCAGCTACAAATGTTCACGTTTTAAGTCTACTATAAACAAGACATTGTTATGTTTTTCATACTTGGAACATCTTCACGGATATTTAATTTCGCGAATACATACCACTCGCAAATTTCATGAACTTAAATCGCGTTAACTAATACTTTAGTTTACAGTAAGCAGATACATACCTTATTAACAACACCATCATTCTCATCCACACATCTGTCTAGTGACTCGGCCAGTAGTTTGTTAGAATTTGTATCTATCTTATAACCACGTGCTGATGCACAACTCCGTAGATTTCCAAATTGTTCATCTTTTGGTAAAGGATGATGTCTCAGCTAGAAAGAAAATAATCAATAGGGATGATCTTCTGTTGATTACCAACCTCCATGTGAAGTTTGAAGATCCTAGGGCAAAGCGTTCTTGAGTTATTGGACGGAAAATAATTGAATAGTCAGAAATGGTAAAGGTCACAGTGACCTTTGACCTACTGACCTCAAAATCAATAGGGGTCATCTACTGTTGATGACCAACCTCCACGTAAGGTCCTAGCCCTAAGGGCTAAGTGTTTTTTAGTTATTGAACGGAAACCATTTGGTCTACCGACGACCGATATGTGCAAGGCAATCAAAGATGTGGGGAATAAATGTTGTCTTTTCCCCTTCCCTGTCGACCCGTGCAAAAAGTCCCCTATGCTATAAAACTTACCAATGTTTGGTTTGGAAATGTTTCAGTAATTTTCTTCGCCACCCAATGATTAGCAAATATCATACATTCAGCTATAGTATCATGGATCTCCAGATGCTGAAAGGTACAGTGTAAACATAGCAAATATCATACATTCTGCTATAGTATCATGGATCTCCAGATGCTGAAAGGCACAGTGTAAACACAGCAAATATCATACATTCTGCTATAGTATCATGGATCTCCAGATGCTGAAAGGTACAGTGTAAACATAGCAAATATCATACATTCTGCTATAGTATCATGGATCTCCAGATGCTGAAAGGTACAGTATAAACAAAGCAAATATCATACATTCTGCTATAGTATCATGGATCTCCAGATGCTGAAAGGTACAGTGTAAACACAGCAAATATCATACATTTTGCTATAGTATCATGGATCTCCAGATGCTGAAAGGTACAGTGTAAACATAGCATATATCATACATTCTGCTATAGTATCATGGATCTCCAGATGCTGTAAGGTACAGTGTAAACATAGCAAATATCATACATTCTGCTATAGAATGATGGATCTCCAGATGCTGGAAGGTACAGTGTAAACATTACCAAATATCATACATTCTGCTATAGTATCATGGATCTCCAGATGCTGGAAGGTACAGTGTAAACATAGCAAATATCATACATTCTGCTATAGTATCATGGATCTCCAGATGCTGGATAGTACAGTATAAACATGTATGACAAAACATAAACTGCAAGAGCTTTAATTTGGCACAAAAATTGTTTGTCTCCAATAAGGGGAAATAATCATCTGACCTTTGATTCCTGATGCTATGCACCAACTATTCATATTAAGTTTCATTGAAATCCGACCTGAGGTTAAGGTGAGCTAACGTGGACAAACATTGTGACAACCATCCAGAAATCCAGCACAAAATCAATATATGTCTCCACCACTATAGATGTATGTGGGAGACAGTATTGTCAAATCAAAACGTCAAGAGACTATGTGTTATCTGGGTAATATCTAACAATGTCATGATTTATATCAAATAATTATGTTGATAAATTTTCTTATAAAAGACTTCAGTGATTTGTTAATGTGTGAAACCATCTGAGTCTGTAGGTATGTTCATATTTACTTATTGATCTAAATCATTGCTCAAAGCTTTCAATCTCCAAGCTTCGGGTAGATTTTAATGCATGCGCCCCCCTGTCCTTGCACACTCGCACTTTTTTCTCGCTGAAACATGTTTTAACAAAATTTTGTTGATTGCATACAGTACAACCTCTTAAAAGAGGCCCTCTGTTGAGCAACCTCTCTATAACAACACACATCAAATTTCCCTAAGTTGATATTTACTATAAATTTCACCTCTGTACAGCAACAACCTTTAAATGATGGTCAACATTTGCTGCTCCAAAAGCGTGTTGCTTTACTGAGGTTGTACTGTATACACAATTATTTATACTAATATACTGTACGTATACATATGTCGCTGGCTTAGAATGAGAAGGTCGTAAATGCAACTTACGACCTTAGTCGCATGCATATTTGAAATCTGCATCACAAGGCGCTTCTTATGAGTCTATTTTCATGAAAATCGGAACTGGTCATGTTGACCAAACTGAAGTTGAAAAAGTGTTTTCTAATTTTCTCAAAATATCGATTTTGTACTTACGACCGTCTCATTCTAAGACAGCGATATATTGGTACCTGTTTTGGATTGAGGTTTTCTATACTCTTGGTCTCACTTAACTGCACTTGAACCTCTACACTTTCAAGTTCTAATGCACCACTGGCCACACGTCTCGTCTTCAAACCACCGGCAACTGTCATCAACATATCTATAGCCTCTCTCAGTTCTTGTAACCTGTCCGGTACAAATCCATTACATATACTAAACAAAAAGTTCTACTGCAACAAGCAGATTTACCTATATACACACAAAGGAAAATTTAATGAAGGTGTGCTCATGTCTGATATTTTGTGCAAACAAGATAATTCTTTCTAATGCAGCAAATCCAGATTTCCGGATTATTCCACAATTTGTAGGACCCCAGGGCTGATATTCGCAAAGCATCTTAAGGGAAAACTTAACAATTTTGACTTAAGTTAAAAATTGAGCTGCACATATTTCTCAAGAAATGAAGAATAACTCATGTTTTTTAGTGATTATTGTAGCCCTTCACTTAACACTTCTAAACTATGTAAAAAATTGATAATCTTGATTTTGCAGTTTAGCTGATACACTTAAGGAAATTTTAAGATTTTAAGAAAATTCTATGTTTTCCCTTAACATGCGAATACCATCCTGAACTGTATTTATTGATAGTATGTCTAATGCAGAGATAATAGAAAGTTATAAGAAAGTATTCCTACTTTGTTTCCAATTCTTCGCCCCATAGATTATGTAACTCAGGGATATTTCTCACTATCTCAGCATCTATTACACCTTCGTGCATTGCCTGGGCTAGCTGTAAACATAACAGACACGTTTCATAGTATATAAACATCAAATATTACACACTTATACCAAGGCCAAAAATAAAATATTGTTTGTTTTCTCTTCCCGGTCAACCCGTGCCAAAAGTCCCCTACACCCAAAATTTCTTGACCCTCCAGAAATGTTTTATTTTTTTATTGAAAAAGTCATTAACTTTGTTATCTCCTTCGGTCAGGCATAGCAATGTACCTTACAGGTAATATGCAGTGTATGTAGACCCTTTCAAACAGGCTATGACCCTCACAAGCCATTACATCATACACAAAGTCACTATATATTCAAAATTCTATAGCCAGACAACAACGTAAAACAAACATTCTTGACAATAAATAGTTTCTAAAAAAACACAAAATTTTATATTTTACTTATTGATCATGGTCAGGAAGGGAAAAAACCATTTGGGGGGCAAATGACAAGGAAAACACAAGATTTTGAAAGTCTTAATCTTTTCTTTCTTTGACTACTGGTACACAAATTCATATGACTATTACAACCTCAAAAAGATTATGTCAAATTGTTCGTTAAAACAATTTTTTTCCATGGTCCTACAAAAATATAAATAACAACAGAAACAGGGGCATTACCTAGCCGACCATGCAGAGACAGTCATAGAATGTACCATCAGTGTCTGTAAGTTTGACTTACCTCATAGAATAGTTTATATTGCGATCTGATTACAGTTCTACCATACCATGTATTGATCACTTCATATCCCGGAGTTAGCTCCCATATCACACTGACTGCATATCTAACAATAGACATACATGGGCATTATTGTATTAAAGGGTATTATAGTTAGATAGTTGAACTTGACGTAAAGAACGGATATATTTATTTCAGAACTGAAAGTGTCCGCTAAAAAGACCCCTGTTATGACCTATGTAATTAATAACTGTTTTGCACTAAGCCCTCGATAAATGTTATCTCTGCCAATCAACAACCCTTGGCCAATATTTGCAGCTCCAAAAGGGTGTTGCTCAACAGAGGTTGTACTGTGCATGTAACAAGTTATGAAATTATTCCTCCTACCTGTCCACTCCACTGACCAAGGAGCAGAGATTAGCACTAAGGACACCAGGTAACATATCATATCTTCTATCAGCCAGATACACTGTGGTAGATCGATTCTGAGCTTCCATATCAGACAGAGATCCTGGACGTACAAAGTAGCTAACATCAGCTATATGTACACCCAATTCTATGTTTCCATTTTGCAACTTTCTGAAACATATTAGCATCTTTTTTTATAGCAATATATATATTAATTAAATATTAAATGTCCATCGAAATATACAACACAACCACAGTAAGACATTAATATATATTTTTATGTAGGTAATACGAAACTAAATCCTCTCAAAAAATTGACTAAGATTACTTAACAAGAGTTTTCCAAACATTACCGTATAGCTGGTTATTTCTGCGGGTGTAATATTTCCGTTCTTGTCCAAAAAATGAGTGTTTATTTTCTGCTGTTTTTAATTTCTGCTGATTGCCAAAATGACAAAGTTAAATTTCTGCTGTTTTCTTTATGGTAAGAATAAATTTCGGCGGATTACAGAACTCCATCTGAACAAAACCAGGTAAGTGTGTATTTAATCTCAAATTCAATCATCAAAGCCCATACCACCAGCATTTTATAAATTCTCACGGAAAATTATATATACATGTACCGTATATATAAACATTTAAGCTCGTGATCAAATATCTCAGTAGTTTCACTCATATATATTGTAGTTTCATAGTTTATTGTCCGATCCATTACATGTACACAAACAGTTATACAAATAGCAATCATAAATATAAAACTGAGACGTTTTAACAATTAATTAGTAAACAATATTCTATTGAAAGACGCTAAGATTAACAGACATTTAAATTAATTATGTGTACCACGACGATGAGATGATTACAGCGATAATTGCCCATAATTATACCCAACCGAGAATTGATATTCGAAATGCTTCGTTCTTTTCGGCAATTTACGGCGGACGAAGATTTTGTTTACATTGGCGATTTTATTCTGCTTGATTAATTTTTGCGGATGGTATTATTGGATTTAATTCTGCGAAATGAGCGTGGACCGCAGAATGGCAGAAATTTTCACACCGCAGAAATAACCAGCTATACGGTATTTTAAATCCACAAATTTAAGAAACCACAAAATTATCATCATTCGCAAAATAAATGTAATACCCGCAAAAATAATGATTTGACAGTATACTGTGTGTCACTGAAAAGTTACCACTTATAATAATATATACCTAGTATGTATTTTGTATACAATATGACCTATCAATTTCAAAATATACGAGTCAATAGGGTGATAACTTTTCATTGACGCTAAGTATATAAATCCAGACTGGAAAGTTTGATAGTACCTGACAGATAGTGTATCATCAACATCCTCACAACCTTTAGGATCTATACTGAAGATGAGATGAGAATCTCTTAGATCTCTACGGTTACCAATTTCCTCGTCTAACATTTGCCACGGCTTCTGTTCTGTATCTTCTGGTAACTCTTTTAACTGAAAACATGTATCAGAAATGCTGTAGTTAATAACCTCCCTTTATGGCAATATGATAATTTTAGAAACCAACCAGGGTGTCATTCTTTGTGAGAGCTGTTTCTTGAGGCCACTTCGCATCTCGCTCATGGTCGTGACGTTTACATCTTTGGAGGATGTGTTCTGCTGTCTCGTCTTCTGCGCCACATGAACATGTTCGTGACGGGGCCAGTCTGTACTTCTTGTGCAGACTGGAGTCTGACCATAATCATTTGCGAAGTGGCCTCAAGAAACAGCTCTCCACCAGAAGCTTTATGGAGACGTTGAAGACCTGAGAAGAACCACATCCTTCATCGCAGATACTGGCGTGATTGTGTAGAACGAACGCCAGTAAGTAAGTAAGTAATTGTGAGAGCCATTCTATACTATAGGCTTGCTTGAAATATCCTTTTATTGGGAATACAAATTAATGCAATATTCTGTGCGTATCTCTTGTGTAGGTAGCTAGGCACTGCTGTCGCTTCTGTATGGCTTTATATTGGCTGTGCAGTACAGTATTTATAATATCTTTAATTAGTGTCAAATGTTTGTTAAATATGTACAAAAACAAGATATCCATGCATTACATCCTGGAATATAACAGTATACCTGTGCTTCAGAAAAAGGTGGAACACGAAGGTCATTTTCCACTAAAATAGCTGCAACTTCTGCTTCTAGATCCCCGATTTTACCCAGGCTGCGTACAAAATGTCCGTTAGGATACATAGAGTCTGGTTCCCAGCTGTCAATTCTAACAAGGATCCTGTATAAAACAAATACAGGTAAAGACGGGTTTATCATGCAGGGATTTCCTGTATTTTATGAAGACAAATTGTTTATTGGTGTTTGTTGGTATCTCGAAGCTGCATGACATGTAAATTGGTGCGAACACTTAATTAACGATGGAACGTGTGAAATACAGGTAAATTGAATATTTCATACTGCAAAGGTGTGAGAACATTCCCTTGGATTCTATCCGACTTCCAGTTCAACATAAGATTTTAGATGGGAATATATATTCATCTATGACGCTCCAAACTGATATCTCCAATACTGTTATGGCCTGGACAAGAATTAAGTATGAATTACGTATACAAAGGGCCATAACTCCAAACATTTTGCAATATAGGGTTATGCTTCTCGGGCAGTGCACTTTTCCTCAATGAGATCCATGCACCTGCAGAGTTTTAAACTAATTGGTGTAATATTTTTTTGTTATCATCCGGACAAAAATATGTCGGATGGAGACACAAACTAACGGATGGAAGCCCCCATGTATACTACCTTAGGTGGTATTTCTATTGATTAAGATCAAAGGGAATTAAAGAAGAAAAGAATTAAGTGGTCATGGAATGAGTCTAATAGATTTCTATTGTGTTAGGCCATATCTATGTAGCTCATGTGTGTGTGGACAGACAGACTGACGGATGGACAAAGCGGCAACTATATGCTCCACTGTTCCATAAAGTCCATTTTGCTAATTAGATTGTCTTCCCTCCATACCCATTATTTGAATATAATTGGTGATGGACATGAAATAAGGAAATGATTTGTTGTATCTATGGAGTAAATGGCAAAATGAAATAAGATGGTACCTGTGATCCTGTAAGGCATCAAGCTGCCTCGTACTGATTCGTATTTTTGGTATTCTATAATCCCACGGTATGACTAACACTTTTCCTGCTTTCTTATCTCCTCTACCAGTCTCCTATAATCAGGGGTGTCAACAGGGCCAAATTAAAAATCAGGAAAATCATATGCGGCCAACCTTTTTAGCCAAACACAAGGATTTCAATGACATAGTTTCTATAATTAACTCAGTTTTTATTAAAGAAAATCCTTCAGAGCAGATTAAATTTACTATAACTTTGCCATTTCTTGAGATGTTTTCATCAAATAACTTTTACTTTCAGTAATGATAATACAGAAATCCGGAAAATTGTCTTATTCAAAATACAGTACAACCTCTGTAGAGCAACACCCTTTGCTATCTACAAATATTGGCTGATGTTTACAGGTTGTTGCTCTAAACAGGTTAAATTGATAGTAAATAATGGCTTAGGGAGTAAAAAGTGGCTTAAGGAATTTTTGAACGTGCTGTTATACAGAGGTTGTTTCTCTACAGAGGGCCACTTTGGAGTGGTTTTACTGTACATGTAAATATTTTACAAAACTGTTGGATTATCTATTCTAGCTAATTTTATTTTTGGATTATCTATGTTTGAGGGTACAAAGGGAATTATTTCATGAACAAAGAGTAGACTGATGAGTCGTTTTCTTTAATTAAACATAGGGTCTGTATTGACAGACTAATATTTCATCTGAACACCATTAGTTACCTCATCTTGAGAGAAACAAGCAACATATTCCCTCCAGTTCCTCTGTATGATGCCAACAACTCTGCCAGTAGGTAATAGATTATGTGATTTCCTCCCCTGGTCCCCGGCTCCTACCTCATCTATAATTAGATTATTCAAGTCAGTCATTTGTTCACATAATATAACTCCAGTCAGGGTAAGAATAGAGTGATGCAGCCATCGAGTCCACTATTACAGTGTAAAACCAATTATAAAGGCTTAACCAGACAGCTATAACTTCAATGCTTAATTAATACTATATTCGCACTACCTGTTCAGACAATAGTAGTAATCTTTTGTGTACACATAAATGGCTACGTCACTCTCACCATATTCTAACTGGACTGTAAACATTACAATTTCTCTTAGCAATGTCTTATTTACATAGATATTATGAATATTAGTATGTGGTTTAGTGAATGATGTATTATTTCACTGCTTGGTTTCTCTATTTAAGATGTTTATAAATACAATGCTAGGATATTGCAATTGTTGTATACAAGTGACAGACCTGAATAAACGGACTGCACAACATATTACATAAAAGATTTATGATAAAAACATGCCTGGATTAAACTAGGTCATATTTGTTTTCTTGCGGTGACAGAGAAATTTTTGTCTTAAAAATTATGATGATACTAACTTACAAAGTACCGCAAAAATAAGTAATATTTGTTTTTTTGGTGACGTAGAAAATATTTGTCATCAAAATTCAATATGATGCAATCCCAAGAAACTCGAAGTACTGCAAAAATACAAACAGGCCTGAAGGTTGAAGTATATCAGTGAACATACCCTGTCTGTCTGATTTGGTGATCTCCACGACAACCAAATCGCCATGTATTGCTCGGTTACGTGATACCATACCAGGTATAAGTATATCTGTACCGCTATCAACTGTTAAATCTACCCTTTAAAAAGATGACATTATACAATATATAGGACCATATAATCGGATGCAATTCAATTACTAGGTGAAACCGATTTCAATTTTGCTAAACCGCTGATCGTTCTAAAACAATACACATCCTTAAATACCAATAAAATGCATGATACTGCGTCTATACATTATACATTTGACAGCAACACACATGAATGTATTTATCGACACATAAAAAGGTACATTAAGCTGCATTTGTTGGGGTAACTCGAGATATATGCATCCATTATTGATAGTATTTAACAAATAAATCTTATATTTTTATTGTATACACAGGCCCCAATGAATCCACTTGTCCGCTCTTCCCGCGCAATATCTTCCTTCTTTATTTATATAGCAGGACAAGTAAGATTTTGGAGTTTTCTTCTTGTCTATATTGCAGGACGAGTGCTTTGAAAAACAAGACTGCGTTCAATAAACGCTTATGCCCCCTGTAGAAGCCTTGTCCATAAATAAGTCTAAGTCCAAAATTAGGTCAAGGTGAAGGTCAAAAAGGGTCAGGTGATACAGGTGTGTGGAGGGTGTTCATATACAACATCCATGCAAGTTTGGAAGCTTTGCAGCAAGCCATAATGATGCTAGAAGAAACGGTCAATTTGGGTTAACCAGGACGGACGGACGAACGGACGGACGGACGGACGGACGGACAGGTGCATCACTATATGCCTCCCGATCTATCGATACGGGGGCATAAAAATTGTTGAGGCCTGATACATCAGAGAACAAAATAAACACTAATGAGTTAAGCTGCCAAAAGTACCTTGATAAGGTCCTCAGTAAAATTCGTAAAATTGTAGAGAAACGGCATTAAACCCAAACAAAGAAATAGAGAAAATTACTTGATACACAGTAAAATCACAAATTTTCGTGGGGTGAATTTGATAAAAATGCATTTTCGTGGGGTCGTAAATTTGTTGATTCAAGAAAATGAAAGGATAAACCTATGACTGAAATTGAGAGGTCGATCAATCGTGGGGAATAGATTTCGTGGTCAAGTTCGTCAACGAAACCAACGAAAATTCAACTCCCTCGAAAACTAATGATTTTACAGTATGTTGGATTTACTTTGATCTACGTATGAAAGCCTCCTGTGATGCATTACTTCTGTTCACCTGTAGATATCCCTGTATATACTTCCCGGATTTCATACCACTTGTCAGAACTTCCAAGGGAAGGTAACTACTGAAATCAGTGTCTGAAACAGTTACAGTAGAAACAAAATACTATATGGGTCATCCAAAGAGTTACCAAAATATATACTAAGGTAAACAAAAAGTTTCCAAGATTATTTTTCAGGGTCATTCAAAAATATTTTTAAAGGTTGTCCAAACATTAACAAATTTTGAGCAAAGTCCAAAAAGATACTAACATATTTTTTCCGGCTCATTTACAAAATGCTGAAATATTATTGAGGGGTGATCAAAAAGTTCCATAAAAGAATTCAGGGGCGTCAAACAATTGCTCAGCATTCTAATCACCTCAGCCTTTATGCATGGCAATGAACCTTTGACATAACAAGGTGCCATATTGAACTAATTTCAGTCACATGATTAGAATATGGCCGCCCCCTGTCATCAGTATGTACACATATGTCAATACATGTGTAAGAGAATGGTGAATGCATAACACTAGGGTTGAAAACAAGTCATATAAAATTACTGTACAAAATTACCAAGGCTCATCTAGCCTGAACAATTGATGAATATTTGATTATCTAATTCCATGATCGGACCATGATTTTTTGTATATTGTTTCACCAGTTCACTTTTATTGATAAAAATGTAATACATTGATGCAAAGATCTACTACACCAGCAAATACTCTTTATAATATTCCACACACAAAATAATCACTTGTCGGCAGACGATATTTAAACTTGCTACAAACCGAAAGTCCAGCTGAGTATTTTGTTAACAAATATGGGTCATGTTTGCTGATGCTTTCCACACGTGCATGGGAAATATAAATAATGATTAATCTATAAAGATATTTCATATTTCTTTCATAAGATGTCTGGTAATGGTCGTAAAAATACGAAAACTGACATAAAAGCATCAAATAACAAGAGATGTTTGTAAAACACGTATGCCCCCATGGCAGCCCAATAGTCAGAAATGGTGAAGGTCACAGTGACCTTGACCTTTGACCTCAAAATCAATAGGGGTCATCTACTGTTGCTGACCAACCTCCATGTAAAGTTTGAAGATCATAGGTCAAAGGGTTGTAGAGCTATTGAACTGTAACTATTTTAATAGTCAGAAATAGTAAAGGTCACAGTGACCTTGACCTTTAACCTACTGACCTCAAAATCAACAGGGGTCATCTACTATTGCTGACTAATCTCCATGTAAAGTTTGAAGATCCTAGGTAAAAGCATTCTAGAGTTATTGAACGGAAACCATTTAAATAGTCAGAAATAGTAAAGGCCACAGTGACCTTTGACCTACTGACCTCAAAAACAATAGGGGTCATCTACTGTTGCTGACTAATCTGCATGTAGAGTTTGAAGATCCTAGGTAAAAGCATTCTAGAGTTATTGAACGGAAACCATTTAAAAAGTCAGAAATAGTAAAGGTCACAGTGACCTTGACCTTTGACCTACTGATATCAAAATCAATAGGGGTCATCTACTGTTGCTGACCAACCTCCATGTAAAGTTTGAAGATCCTAGGTCAAAGCATTCTTGAGGAGTTATTGAACGGAAACCATTTTATACGACCGACAGACAGACAGACCGACCGACCAACAGACCGACCGACCGACAGACATGTGCAAAGCAATATACCCCCTCATCAAAGATGGGGGGCATAATAATTTTATTGACAGATACATAATTTGTTACTTCAACGCATAGGTGTGGACTTATAACTCACAGACTATTAACGTTTGAGTATTCTACAGCTATACTTGAGGTATATTTACTGGGGACAAACAGAAATGGCCAAGCTTTCATGATCAGGGGTGTCAACAGGGCGAAATTCAAAATCAAGAAAATTGTAAGCGGATAACCATTTTTGCCAAACAAGAGTCCTTCAATGACAATAATTCCGTAAGTAACTCAGTTTTTATTAAAGAAAATCCTTCTGAGCAGATTAAGTTTACCATAACTTTGCCATTTCTTGAGATATTTTCATCAAATAACTTTTATTTTGGTCAGAAGCCATTGCTCTTTTATGAATGATAAATCCGGAATTCCAAATAATCAGGAAAATTGGCACCCCTGCATGATTGAATTGCTCAGCTGAGCTAAAGATCATTACCTTTACTTTTCGTCACAGTCACTTCAGATAAGGATTCATACAGACTCATTATGTCAGGAATAACTTCTGTCCAGAAACCGTCTAAATAATCCTTCATGTTTAATACAAACAGATTCGGAGTTTTGTGACCAAACTCATAGATAAACTGAAAAAACGATTAAAATATTATCTAACTATAAAATGATACTAATACACCAAAGAAGCCATGTAATAAAAGCAGATGAAAAGATAACAAGAGGGACCAAACGGCCCTAGGTTGCTCACCCGTCCTAGTAGTGCACCCGTCCAAATACTGACTTTGATTTTATGGAAAGGATCATTGTGACCAAGTTTCACAAAGATTGGACTAAATCAAGACATTTTTTTTATTTGACCTAGTGACCTAGTTTTTGACAAAATGCAATGACCAGAGGTTTATTTTGAAAATCACAAAAGGGAAATAACTCTGTGGAAATGGATCTGACAATAATGTGAAAACGATATGCACAACTAGGCTTTGTACTGATGAAAATGTGACCAAAGGTTACTGAGAAATAGTGCAGACAAAATTTGGGCAGATAAACCAACCACCCAACCAACCAACAGACCTCAAGCATGACCCCAAGATAGCCCCCATATGATCTGGGGGTATAATAATTCACTAAGGCCAAAGAAATACCAAAATCATCACATTTTACAGGGGTTCCATTTGTCTCAGCAGTAGGGGTTTTGACCCTTGACATTTTCAAAAAAGCCACATTTTGACCCTCGAGATTTCGATTTGAAGAGTCGTTTTCTCTCAAAATTCAAGGGTATTTTGCCTATAACGTTGTAAAATCTAGTCAAAAGAATCAAAATGACCCTTCAGATTCAGAATCTAGTGGAACCCCTGTTTGATTAAGAAGTGAGTATCATACTTGATCATTCTTTGTTATCATCACCACGGGAACAGTTGCTGCTAGATGATTAAAGTACCAGTCTGCTGTCTTGTATGTTAACCTGTTCATATAATCACAATAAATGGTTCAAAACTAGAATGCATTTAAAGATAAAAATGTAAGTCTCCACCAAAGGGCCATAACTCCTGCAAAAACCATCCAAACAAAAATACTGTCATTTTTTAAGCAAAAAGAAAATTAAGAAGGGTTTTATGACAGATAAACCTATGTCTCCCATAACTCTGGCAAAAATCATACAACATGTAATTCCTGACAATATGCACAACTAGGCTTGGTACATATATAAGTATTCATGTGAAGTTTCATTGCAATCCAACCAGCCAATGGTTATTAATAAGGAGAATGAGTGTGGACATACTTTGTGACATCCATCCATCCAGCACAACATCAAAATATGAAACACCCCCATTATACTTATGTGGGAGACATAATGTAATTGACTTTGTACAGTTGTATGTGGAATGTCTTCAACTAATATCTACCTATGGACAAGGAAAATAAAACTATCACTTAAAAAAAATTAATTTTGAAATCTTGGCCCAGAATTACAACGAATACTTACACTTAGCACTCAAATATGGAAATTCACTCTTATGAGACTCATAGTGTCATTTATTTTAATGCAATAAATGTTAAATTGGTACCATGTATCAGAGCTACAGATAAGGTTTTAGTCAATTCGGTATTTTACCCCCGAGTTTCAATTTTTATTGGGTTTTGACAAATTTTAATTAGATATTTAATAAAACTCAAAAAGTAAATAAGCTTTTATGTACTATTTTTCACTATAACATCCTTATTTATTTGGGTATTTCAAATTGCTTTTGCCTTTTCTTACTCCCTTCTCTCAAAATCTATTGGGTTTTTAAGAACATTAATTGGGTAATTACCCCAATATGCAGCTTATCTGTAGCTCTGCCATGTATTTTTGTGGTTTATTTTCTGGCATAATATAGTGAATTTGTAAGCCTGAAATATTTTCTTTTAACGTGAATAAGGGCAGATAATTAACAAAACTAAGAAAAATATTGTATGACCTACCTAGCATACCAGTCTGTCTGACTTTCTGCTGGTTCCCGATCACAATGTGCGTAGGATTGAAATTCATTATGAAATATAATACAACCTTGTCGTCTATCTCGAACCATTGTACGCAATCTGTTATACAGTCTTCTACCACCATCATGCTGTACCTGTAAAACATATACCGGTACTTTAAAATTATTTAAATTTGCGAAAGGATTTATTTTCGTTGATTTCTCGGATGAACTAGATCACAAAATTAAATCCCCTCGAAAATGTACAAAAAGAGATAATCTTTCAATATTTTAAATCCACAAATCTAGAAACCACCATTAACAATCTAACTATAACTCGCAAAATTTACACCCGTAAAAATCAATGATTTTACAGTATACACCAACAGGGGTTTTCCAGGGAAAAGGACCTAGCTGTCAATTGGGAATTGTTTACATAAAGATGCTTAATTCTTAGTTTGCAGAACTGCAAGTTTGTGTAACATTTACAGTCGAAATTACCAGTGCTAACTGGTCTTTAGGTTTGTTGATATTTTTTCTGGGACTATATGAAGTTACGAAACCATTTCCGGACAACATGTTCAACAAGTAGACCATTTTGGTGACTCAATGAATTAAGAAAATGTCTTTTCAGGTAAAAGCAGACGGAGAAAACTATGTATAGTGCTAAAGATATGTGAAGTACACTGATTTATGAGATAGATGATGATACTATACTCCATCATATATACTCTCCAGACCTGGTGCCTTACAATCTTTAGATTTTCCTGACTATCAGGAAAAAATCGAGACTTTCTCAACAATATCAGTTCCACATGTTACAACAGTACCACTATTTACCAAACATTACAACTTTATGATATAAAATTATTGCATTTTGTCACAATGTGTATCAACTGCCTTGCTGGCAGTTTACCAAATTACTAATTTTAAAAATGAGTGTGATTAGCTGATACATGTAAATATGCCTGATAAATAAACACTGAAGCAGATTTCCATAGACTTCAAATCACGGCATCTTTATATTAACTATTCATAAAATATAGAAATGCATTAAAACAAAGATCTAAATATATTTAGGTCTTTGATTAAAAAAATAAATGTTTGTGACTTACACTATGTACTGCTGTTTGTGTGAAAATGATCCCACGAATTGTAGGATTTTCGAAAATTTCGAGGAATTCTTTGGCTACTTGAGGTTCGGGTACCACATAATGCGTTACATCGCTAGGCAACAAAGCTGTATTCTCTACAAAACAATAATAGTTGTTAGATAACCAAATATAAATGAATTATGTAAGTAAATCATGAGGGCGACCCTCTATACACAAGTGATTTAATGTGCGCATTCGAACAAGTGAAACCAATTTTAATTTATTATAGATAAAACATTGTTAATTATTCAATTTTTATTCTAACATAGCCTATGCTCTGCAATTTACAGCCCAGCAAAACACAGTAGGTGTTCCTCTTTACTTCTGTTTTATGAAAATGTATATTTGAACATAGTTTTCTTTATAACATTTAATGTTACATTTGTATAGCTTGAATCACTTATTAAAGTTATTGTGTGTTAGAATTGAATATCTTCAATGGTATGACAAAGGGGCATAATCTATGAAATAAGTATTAGACATAATAAATTTGTGGTATGATTGAGGACGCCCAGTGTAGAACAAGTGATTTGTCAAGGTAAGTTACAATTGATTATGGTATTTCAGTGCAAATTCATGAAATTTTAAAATGAACAAATTTATAAGAAAGAAACCTTCAATATGATTGTTGCAATCTGTGAGGCAAAGTTCACTCAAACATGGAATATCATCTCGTCTGTAGATCTCTCGCACAACACACACATTCTTTCCCTGATTGTTTCTCAACCGTAAGTATCTGTTGCTTTTCTCAAGCATCATTCAGATATATGTGGTAAAACGTCTGAACTGCAATATCATAAATTGAACATCTTAGGCTAAAAAATGTGTGGTTCAGGTAACCCTATAGATCTACCCTATTTTTAGCTCTGACCCTAGCATTTTTTATCGATTATGAGCAGGAACAAAAAAGCGCGGAATAAAAAATGTTCAGTTTCAATTGAATGTTCAATGTTACCTGAACCAAGCATATTTGTTTATTTATCCCTAACAAAAATACAGACATCACACACATGTATGGTATTAAAACGCTTCATAAATTTATGTAATAACACACTTGCTGGTAGCATTACTATCATCCTCATCATGTATCATACTGTTCATAGTCTTTGACAAGTGAGTGCTATCGAGCACTTTCTTGTGCAACCTACTTCTTTCAGTAGCGCTTTGCTAGGCAATGGTATGCTATCGGGCTATTTCTGGTATCACACAACAAAGTGAATAAATTTTCCACTCTTCTTTTATGAAGCAATTTTTGGAAGGTGACAACAGCTGAGCTTGATTGTGTTTGTGGAACACAAATTCCAGTAGCTTTATTGTGGATATACCGATCACATGATTAGACTGGTACCAACTGACTCACTTTGCGGCTCCTGTTGTTTTGATAGTGAGACCGCTGGAAAGAATTTATTCCCCATGGTTTCAGGCTATCGGTATGGCCTTCTGGTGAACAAAATTCATGCGACACAACTTGCCTGGTTCAAATAAGAGCAGGGGTTACTCAAATCAGTGTACCTCTGGTGTACCACAGACAAATCAGCATACTGGCAGGCGTCCTACATCTGGACACTTATCCGATAACTCGAGAAATGTGTAAATCAAGTCATTTAAATTTCACCTGAACGAAGCTAGGTTTCGTCTCTCAACTGAAGAGCTAATTTGTTTACTTCTAAAAATAGCTCAAGTGCAATTTTGAGGGCCGTTGTAGGGGTCACTACATCACCTCATTTTTAAGTCCAACAGGACCATCAATCCTGACACAGTGTTGTCGCGTTTTTTATTACGAAAAAGCGTTAAATATCGAATTAAACGGTGTACCTCATATTTAGCATAAGGACCGTAGTTTACATTTCGGGGCTGCGCAGACGTGTTACGCATGCGCAGTTATACGATTTTCGACTTCCCCGTAAAGTAAACAAGCATCGCGAGTGCAGACGAAAATAAATGCGACATTTCTTGTAAAATATTTAACTTTAATCGTTGCTACTTCGTTGTGTTGACAAAAATCAAGCGTCTAATTGATTGACAACCGATGATCAAAATGAATGGCCGCTATAAAGCGTTTTTGAGTCTGTCCGGATTGGTGGTCGTCCGGATTTGGTAGTCGCCAGCCAGTATCCCCGTGGTATTGGAAATGGCGCACTTAACAGTTTACGTCGTTATTTTGTTATAAATATAAAACGTTCATAATTAAAGTGATTGAGCAATGATAGGGCAATTCAATGGGAACATGTTGACACTAAATATCAATAGTCAATTCCATCAATGCATGTTGTATGACCATTACAATGAGGACACACTAGGCTTATTATGTCAGGTCAGCGTGATATGAAATGGCGCACCTATCCTGTAGGTCCCTAATGGTAAAAAAATAAAAGGATTCATGATGTAGTTGTTTCCAATTTTATTTTATGGCTATATAGTCCATTTTTATATAATAGCTTACTTTGTATACTTCTTCTTAGATAATAAATCAATAATTAGTATCGAGACAGAATTGCACTAGTTACTAATTGCCATTATACTTTTTGAGTCACCAAGACAACTTGAAGATGTCCAAACAAGTGTTAAATCATCTATTACTGTCATGTAAGAATCATTCATGGCATTTGCATAGTCTGATCTGTCACCAACCTGACTTGGGAATGCCGAAAATATCAATGACAGTTAATATTAACAAAATTTTCAAAACATATTATTTCAGATTTTGACTAGTTTTTTCAGTTTTTCTTAATAAGAAAGTTACATCCTTCTGGACACCATTTCCTGTGTTTGACAGTGTGTAGGACATTTTAATCATGTTATATGGTGTTAACATGGATGCCAGTGCTCTTTACAAAAAAAAATTGAAGTTAAAATTTCATTTTACAAATTTGTGGGATTACGATATTTGAGGAATAAAGTGACATAAGAAAATAACAACAAATATGGGTACAGCATACCTTTCGAGTTCTAAAAGCACCAAATTTTACTTTGAACATTGTTTATTTGCATAACAGACCGAAACCATACATCCTTCCAAAAATATACTGGAAATGTATGTCATTTTGGGTCTTAAACTCAAGAAAAGACCACTAATCTCAGGTGCGCCATTTCTGATACCGCGCCACAACCAATACCACAATCAAACTTTTTCTGGAGGGAAACTAGAAATCTTATAAACAGATACATCAAAATTGACATATTAAGTTAATAAACAGAGAATCGACACACTCACACTTGACCAAAATAGGAAGATAAGCATGTATACACTTATTTCACAAAGTCTGACATAATTTAATAGCTCTGTCTAATGTGAAGTGTTCAATATTTGACAATCTTTGCAAATGGCGTTATTGCAATAAAGGGAAACAACCCTGTTCTGGTATTTGAGTATTCCTCACGACTGAGATCTATTTACGGAGCACCAGCTATGGCCGCCAAATACAAAAATGTTTCAACTTGTTTCCACAAACATTGAAACACCGTTCTATTTGTTTTCCTTTTTGTAATATTTGCTCATCAGCATGATAAAATGAATAAGCAGCACCAAGAGGTAAATACACCTTGTACTAATCAAATTGATTGAGGCGCTGTACAGTGGGAACCAGTCAAGATGTACCCAAACTTAGGTGTACCCAAATATTTTGGTCAAGGTGTACCTTTTTTAATAGTCAAGGTGTACCCATATTGTAAAATTTATATGTTTGTTATAATATTGTGCTTATATTATTTGTTTTGGTTATGTTAATTATAATCACACATGCATAATATTACATTGTTATACACACTTAAAATTTAACTGAAAACACTAAATATTGTGTGTTTTCAGTCTAATATTAAGAGTGTAAAACAATGTTATATTATGCTTGTGGCATGTTATAAATAACAAAAACTACCATAAACAAATAATATAAACACAGAATCATAACATTATTATATTTTAATGATACTTTCTATTTATTTTCTTACATTCCTCATATAAATATTAAAATTTATTTAAGTAATTTCTTAAATAAATTTTAAAATTTATATGACATGTATGAGGACTGTTAGAAAATAAAATACAATTGGATCAAAGTATCAATAAAATATAAAATGAAGTAAGGATGTTTTAAATTTAATTAACAAAAGATAAATAATTCGGAAATGATATAAATCTATTGTGTATTTTTAATTCTGTCCTAACATTCTTCATGTAATTGTTCATCTTTATTCCACTTAAAGATGAACAAAAATACATGAATAATGTCAGAAAAGAATTTAAAACATTAGTAGATTTAAGTATCATTTAAGATATATCTTTTTTAAATAAATATCAACCATCCTATACCTCCAGAAGCATCAATGATACTGACTTTGTTTTGACATATTCAAGTACAAGCTACATGAATTCCTGTTAAATTCCTTTCTCTGTAATATGAAATCTTAGTGTCATACATGGGTGTGAAATTCCTTAAAATGAAATGTAATTAGGTATTTATTGTGTATAAATTCCTGAGAAAGTCCATTCAGTGTAATATCTAATTAGTGTCAGACTTGGGTGTTGTTTATACTTATTACCAATTTGAAATATGCATTTGTAACATATTGTCAGGGATTAAATTCAGATACTTTGCAAATTCTGAAATCCTTGTCTTAAGTGGTCATATCAATTTATTTTAATTTTGAATCATTAGTCTTCATCAATTATTTATGTATGTCCTTTTATTCATGAATTTCTGATAAATATAAAGTTTAAATTATACTATATTAATATAAAATGAAAATATAACAAATTAACTTTCCACATTCATACCTGTACTCTTTAAATAATGACAAAATGCAGTGTTTCAATACACATGTTTTAAGCACCTGAGTAATAATGATTTATTTGACCTGATGTTTGTCCCAATGAGCTATGTCACTTTATAATGTTTGAACTTAAACATTTAAAAATCTTGACAAGAAAAAACTTAGATATTCGAAATTTCTTGTTGATATATTTCTTTATTTATATTAACTGATTATGTAACAATGGATTTTTTTATAAATTCACAAGCCTTATTAAAAGTAAGGAAATATGTTTTAATTCAATTGAATTTTTTTCTAAGGTGATTAATTTATATTTTTGTAAGTCATGTGTCTAGCTGTAAATTTTAAATATTTTGAAAAGTTGGGATACAAGAAATTGTATGGTTTTGATTTGTCAGTTGAAAAAATCAATCTGAGCCTGTGGACACTTAATGACTTTGAAATGTATATTATTTTTATTTCATGATCTATGTATTCTGACTGGGTCGCTAGCTTACGTAATATATTCTGATTGTGTAGGTTATGCCCCCCCCCCTAAATTTTCTGGACCCGGGTCTGAGTTCAGTGGGGAAGTTTTCAAAACCGAAATAAAACACTGGACAGTATAACTAGATAATGATAAAGATAAGTTTATAATAGTTCAGAATAGCAGGCTATGAGACTGTACCATTTATCAGTAAAAATCTAATTCAAAACAGGCCTAATAATTAAGGCTTATTGCTCGCTGTCCCCCTGACCGTGAAATTTCGATAAAACAGGTTTTATCCTATAATGTCGTTATCGAAAATGCAACTTGACTATCCAAATGCAAGGAAAACTGATGTAAAATGACCAACACATACAATTTTGTTGCTAAAGCAATGATAGTTACGTGCAGGAACAAAATTCTGAGTTAAAAGGACATCACTCATATTAATGTCATTTATCAATGATTATTTGATAGTAGTCCCGTGAGATGTTCTTAATGCAACTTGTATGCAAAACTATAACTGTTGTCAATAGAAACGATATATATATATCTATCGATGGTATTTTTTTGTTGATCGATTATTGTTTCACATCTTGAAATATCGATTCATTGGTAAAATAATGAAACTACCCAAAATCCTATTAAATTGTCGATACGCCTCAGATCGAAACAATGACAGCTTTACACAAAACTTAAATAAAAAGAAAGTATAACTTTACTGTAAGACCTGTCAATTTGCAAATCACTTACTAGTACGTTAGTGTAGCTCAATCAGTCAATTAGAGAATCTTTTTGATGGTAGCAAAGGTTGTTAACACTTATTATTAGGTGTCAATGTTCATATAATTGTAGATTTCTACCATGAAAATTTTGTTAAAACTGGATTAATTAATAACTGATAAAGACATCTGAATCAGTATTTTATTAATAATTGAAAATATTAACTTTAAATTATTTATAGAATCTAACTAAATAAATAAAATTCCCATGGGTACACCTTAACCAAAACTTGAGTACACCTCAACCAAAATTTAGGTACACCTTGACTAAAATAATTTGGGTACACCTAGATTTGGGTACATCTTGACTGGTATCCTGAACAGTCAGCTTTGCCAGTGTTTACAGTCAAATCGCCCCTAAAGCCAAGGCAAAGTTAGAACGAGCCGAAATAGGTTTATTAAATAAATTAATAATATTAATTAAAATAAAGGTATTTCAATTAAAGTAAACAAATATTTCTGTTATGGGTGTTTCGACTTTATTGGGTGTTTTGACTTTAGATCTGTGGAAATCCTTGTTGTTAGAAGTCCCGAAGGTCATTTTTTGAGACAGATACTGGGAAAACTTGCAAAATCAGCCTCTGCAGTAACATCCGAGCCATCGGTAGCGCTATGCTAGGAAACTGCTTGCTTAAAAAACTGCTACGTAGTGGACGAAGCGAAAAAATAGTATGCTACAGATACTGGTAACAGACTGATGCAGAGCAAAGCACTATAGAGCGTAACCAAAGTGCTCCATTGCACAAGAAAGCACTCGGTAGTGCTCGCCTAGCAAAGTGTTAAGAAAACTATATGCGATTGGCGAGAACTGCTCGCTGCTAGCTTGTTGTTGCATACTAATAGTAATAGCGTAGGAAAGTGCTCGATAGTGCAACTTGGAAACAAATTGGTTAGGCGATGGGCTCCTTAAGTTCAACCAGCGAATAGTAGTTAGTTTACCTTTTAATAACAATTATTTTCTAGCATAATTATTTTATTATAGGTTCAAGCTTGGCTTGAGAGGCTATTTGGTGACCAAAGTCTTCCTGCGTACGAGCTGAATCAATTCACTGTTGGTATGTTACATGATTTGATGAGAAGAAATGAGAGAAAAGAAGACGAGTGTACACTGCTGATTGAGGATCTCAGACAGAAAGCTGATGAATATAGTGCTGAAAGTAAGCCTCTAGATTCTTATTATTAATTATTATACTTATAGTACATAGAATTTGATTTGATCCTTGACCTTTTGATACTAAATTAGTAAATAGCATAACATAACAGCTCATGTCTTTTCTATATTAATAACCCCCGTTGTGTGTTTTCATATGCAGGGAGTATCACGAAGATGCTCCAGGTGTAATACAAACACAAATCATGAGGACGAATTTTGCATGGTTTGCTTTCGGAAATTGATATATTCCAGGGTTCTCGGCAACGCGTAATTAAGCGTATTTGGACGCATACTTTTTTAATTAGACGCGTAAAATTACCGATCTACGCGTTTTCGGGACGCGCCATTTTTCTATCGGCCGCGTTTGACCTTGAGTCATAAATTCGTCGCGTACACCGTATTCAATAAAGCATCACTCGTTTCGAGTAATTGACAGACGAAAGGCGGAGTTAATTGCCTCATCAACCGTCAGCGTTCACGAGTCACCATCATTCACTTTTGATTGACGCGTCGCGATAATCTTGAGTAAAGACAGATAGTTGTGATATGTTAACACGTACGCTTTAATTGATCTATCGAGTCAATTATCGATTTTATTTGATTGCCACGTCCGATGATTATTATAGTTTGATCATAACTGTGAGATTTGTCGTACTTTGGGTAATCGTGATATTTACATGTGTACGCACATTAATTTTAAAAACATTGAAAAGATGACTCAAAACCACGCACGTTGATTAAAATTCGTGCTCAAAACTAATGTATCTGCAAATATCGAGTTTTCAAAGAATATTTACCTTGTTATTCATATTCCGTGCATTAATTCCCAGATTACAATATCACAACAATCCATCAAACTTATGCCAAATGTGTAAGTCGTCAGTTTCATCAAACGCGTGTGCAGCGTCAATCTCTATGCTAAGGACTTTGATGTTACCGATGCGCGGTTCACTTCAAAGCCTTGGCCGTCTTTGATCGTGCGGCATGGGAATTTTGTCCGTAAATTGGGTTCGATACGCGTGTGTTAAATTTGAGATATTGTTACCGAACAGCGGACTTATTTGTCACTCGTGAACATTAAAACCGCGTAATTGATGAAATTTTCGGAAGCAATAAATGGCGCTGGTATTATTCGAGTTTTTAACAAATTTAATGACTTTCAAACATTAGCAATCAATATAATGCGTTTAGGTGCATAAATTACTGCAAATGGTCGGGATTGCACTTTTCGGATATATTCATATTTTCGGATAAGCTCGTGATTTTTTTTATACTATTCATACATTCTTGGCTACTATTATTTATATAGCAAGAATTCAAGTATGTTATCAGTACTTATGAAATATTATACTTTTCATTGAGCAGTACACCTGACCATCTGTTATATTTTCGGAATTTATTGCATTGAATCAATCAGTAACCTACCACAAAAACTCTACTTTTTTATTCACACTGACATAACAAAAATCTTTGAGGTCACAAAATAATTGAAACAATTAGCTCCATAGTTCACCAGAATGCAGGATTTAAGGGTCCAGAAATCAAAATTTTCACCCCCTCCCCCACTCGTCGCTACGCGACTCGAATACAGTCCTCAGGACTCCAACATTTTGCTAAGAAGGAGTCCTGGGACTCCTACTTTAAAATCCTACCGAGAACCCTGTATTCATGCCTAAAGGTTAGGATCAGGTCATTATCTCCATTATATATGGCATGGAACCTTCATAATGTTCTATTTTTAAAAGAAATCAGGGGTGGACAGTATACTACATGTAATAATGCTATGTGCATATTACCCATAATTGACCGACCACATGTACGCACACCGGCACAACCTTATAATGTGAAGAGATTCGGTCAATGTACTAGTATGTCCAATTAACAATTATTTTCAGGTCAAAGGCTGGAGAATATACTGAAGAAAATCAGTCTGACGACTGCCAGTCTTTCCAAGTCTGGTGAAATGAGTGTACGCACGCTTGCCAATCTTGCTTTAACCTTGCAAACGAAAGATGCCTCTGACACAAGGTATGTTACTAATACTTTATATCATATAGCATTATCAGGGTGGCCAGGGACTCTGGAAAACAGGGGAAAAAATGCCAAAAACAGAGCTACGGATAAGGTTTTAGTCAATTGGGTATTTTACCCCCGAGTCTCAATTTTGATTGGGTTTTGACAAATTTTAATTGGGTATTTAATGAAACACAAAGGGTAAATAAGCTTTTATGTACTAATTTTCACTATAACATCCTTTTCTATTTGGGTATTTCAGATTGTCTTTGCTTTTTCTTACTCCCTCCTCTCAAAATCTATTGGGTTTTTAAGAAAATTAATTGGGTAATTACCCCAATACGCAGCTTATCTGTAGCTCTGCAAAAATAAATTCCCTGCAGGGAAAAATCAGGGAATTTTAAAACTGGGCCAAATTAGGGAATTTTACAAACATTTGAGAGAGAAATGTGACTAATGGTGGCTTCTCTTCATGACTTTATCAAATACATGTAGATGTATTTCTTCCAACAGACTGCTAAAAACATGTATTGATTATAAGATATGTATAAATAATGTGCTTAGTGGTCAAGCTATGGCTATAAGGGAAGGTTGTTGGAGGCCATATTTTCATCTTAGTTGGGAACACTGCAGAGTCGGGGAAAATCACCTTTCAGTCATGGAAAAATCAGGGACTTCCATTCTGTTTTCTGTGGCCACCTTGATTATAACTATTTATCACATGTTTAATGTCGCAGGACTATAATAAAGCCATTATAATATTAATTTATCACATAACCTGCGGTCCAGGAGTGCCGTAAAGCCGTGACGTAAATATCGTTAGGCACTCCCAGACCGTGCAATAAATATTTAAATTAGCTTGACGTGACGTTAGCCAATCCATGCATTGATCCGTCACTGACGTCAGGATATTACCAACGTCACCATGACGTCGCGCTCATTGTACCGCTAAATTTTGGCTGAAACATATGCAGCGCACATCACCCTTCTGAACAATATTGAGCGTTTTCTAAGGTTATGTGATAAATAGAATCTTACATTCGTGCTCATTACATACGAGTTTTATTAAACTCGTCGACAAAAACAATATGACACTCGGCAAAGCCTCGTGTCATATCATTTTGTCCACTCGTTTAATAAAACTCGTATGTAATGAGCACTCATGCAAGATCCTCTATTTATGGTACATGTAATACACTAGTTTAATAAAATGTGACTTGTCATTCAAAGTATGGGCAATGTTGTTGAATAGGTGCATTTATAATAGTTAAAGAAATCAGTATAAAAACTTCGAAAGACACTCATGTAATATCCTCTCTATGAATAATAGGTCACAGTTTTCGTCTCTTAAACCATCAATACTCGCCAATCAGTAAAACTTCACCAGCTTGTATTTGCAATTTTTAAAAGAACAACATTTTTCCTTGTTTTATAGTCTATTATCTACTCACTAAAGTCCCACGTTTAGTCATTGTAGATGTAATTCTTGTTTGTGACTATTATTTTGCAGCTTCCTGTTAGCCCTTCAGCATTTAGATGGTGAAATACGACACACCGAACATGCTCGTAGAGCTCAACAAAAGATTATAAACAACTTGAAAGAAAAACTAAAAACAGCTGTCATGACACACAGTGATTTGAAGAAGTAAGAACAGTTTTATATTCAGTCAAATGTAATCTTACATGGTGGATGGTCATCAACAGTAGGTGACCCCTATTGATTTTGAGGTCTGTATGACAAAGGTACCATTTCTGACTTTTACAAACATCTCCTGTTATTATTTAAGTCGGTAACAGTAGGATATGTCTAACAATTGCAACTGCTAAGTAATTCTTAAACAAGTAATCTATGCTACTGTCAATGATATTTAACATCACATCATAATCTGACCATAGCTCTATGCAAGCCCAGCAATCAGTGATTTCGCTGACTACCAAGGGATTTACTACCGGCTACTTTTCTCAAACTGAACCAGTTTGAACAACAAGATAATATTAACTTAAAGTTTAATGTTTAAAATATAAAAAAATAATGGTTGAATAACACGGTAACAAACAAACTGAATTTTATGCACCTAAGTACCAATGACTCCTTTGTCACAACCACTGGCTACATTAAAATTTGGGGAGAGCCCTGAATATGACTCCCATAAATTCAACATTTCAGAGGTTTAGAGGATTTAGAGAAGAAAAGTGTTGAAGAACAGCCAGAAATGGAGAAACATGGAAGAGATATACAATTTATTCGCTCAAAAGTGAAAGAATATAGGTCACAAGTTAAAAAATTGGAGGTGAGTTTTATGCTGTCAGAAGTGGGCAAGGAATGTCAGTGTTGGTTTCCAATCAGTAACTCTAGAATAGTAAAGCTTAGGATCCTCATATTTTATGAGGACGTTGGTCTTCATCTATTGATTTTGTGATCAATAAGTCTAAGGTCAAGATAGCAGTCACCATCAACAGCAGAACAGTTTCAGGTCATTAACTTGAGAACACTTGGGCCTATTATCCTCAAACTTCGGCGAGAGTTTGCTCATATTGAGTGATACAGTGTTCCCTCTCGTAACGTCACCTCTCTCAAACGACTCCCTCCTTTAAACGACATTCAAAATTCCTCCTGTGCAATTTCAACGTTAATTTCCCTCCGAGAAACGACACCTCCCTTCAACGACAAACGTCACTGAAAAGTCGTACCGACACTAAGGATTACCTCTCCGGACCGGCGTAGGTTAAGTCAGTTGTTGATTGTTTTCATAGGTATTGAAACTGTCTGCCAAAATGTGTGAATATGGTATACTAATCATCATTGAGAAGCTTGTAAATCACTATTTTTCACACTTGCATTGTGACACGATTAACAAATTGTGGTTTGGTCTAATTGAATTATTACGACGAGTAGATTGTTTTCATTCATTGGTGGTCTGTATAATAACTTTGGACAGGGTAAGGTGAGAAAACTTGTAACTTCTGATTAAAATAAAGTGACAATTAATGCATCTTTTCTAACAAGAAAAAGGAAAGCGTTTGTTTATTTTAATACAAATGGCATCGGGCATACGGTACCGTCTAAAACCCGTCCGATCCGGACCGTCATGTATGTAAATTGGTGTACACGAACATTCTGGTTTTTTTGTATGTACATGTTGTCAGTACTTATTTTCATGGCAAAATCGGCGAAATAATTTACTTTTATAGAATTAATAAGATCATAATCTGGTCAGGAGTTAGCAACCTCAATACACTGTATTCATCTTTACTAATTATGACACGCTGCTTGTGTACATAATGTACATATTTTGGAGGTTAAATCATGCTATTTATGCAACAGTCTGTTAGAAGTACAATCCCTCTCCACAACGGCTCCCTCTCTACAACAAACACTATTTCTGTCTCCCACAAAAGTCGCTCAAGAGAGGTACCACTGTACCATGATTATGGCTTGTATTCTGTGAAAAAATGCTTAAGTTCACCTTTAAATTCCAGACGACCATACAATTTCATTTTTTAAACCTTTTAGCTGTTCTTGTTGATCTCCATGAGCACCTTAAAAATGTCCAAGGAAGGGCCTGAAGTTACTTTTTCAACCTAGCAGACTTATCCCAGTGTTAAACTTCGATTTATTAACTTTCCACTGGAAGTTAGAAAGCAAACTGACTGAATAATGCTTACTAATTTAGTTCGTTCTGACTGTTAGAAATAGTAGTAAAAGTTTGTTTTTTAAAATTTCTATTTTTACAATTATTACATTATTACAGTTTGGTACCTTTACTATTTATTGCTATAAATTTTAGCTTCATCTTGAGAAGACTGGAGCGGATCCTTGTATGTATCATGAAGCCTTGGTTCAAAGAGCTGAGGTAATCACTTTATGTTATCTATTATCACAGGCCTACACATCATTTTGCCAAGTATACAATGTAAAGACGGTTTTGTTTCTAAGTATACAAATATATATCAAAACGCACAACAGGATATCCATATTGCAATTTTTTTCAATGGGACATGCACCTAAAGCCATAAAATGTTTATGCCTACCCTGATAGAATGGCAAATTAATCCTTAATGGTAGGGTATGTTGTTGTTTATTGTAATAAATGCAGATCAATGTTCAGATTTGATTTAAGAATACAAAAGCGTAATAATGTATCATTTATATAACTGCATACATTAGTAACTAATTGAATGATATACCTTTTATTTTTAGCTCCACTATTCGTAGAATAAGGGGAGCTATTGCAGTCACCCGAGCGTCGGCGTAACACTTTTGTTAAAGTTTAGGTACAGGTTTTTTAACCTCTTATATTCTCTAAGTCCTTATATTGCTTTCATTCTTTGCATACTTGTTTGCCATCATGTCCCCAACCCATATGCTGGAGTGGGTAAGTCTATCAGGCATTTTGTTGAAATTATGCCTTTTTTATACTTAGTGCAAAAAGTGCAAATGTTAAAGTTTAGGTACAGGTTTTTTTACCTCAAATATTTTCAAAGTGCATTCACATATTGCTTTGCATACTTGTTCTCCATCATGACCCCAACCCCTAAACAGGGGTGGATAACTCTATCGAGCATTTTGTTGAAATTATGCCCCCTTTTGGACTTGGAAATGCATATGTTAAAGTTTAGGTACAGGTTTTTTAGCCTCTAATATCTTCATAGTGCATTGTCATATTGCTTTAATACTTTGCATACTTGTTCACCATCATGACCCCAACCCATACACAGGGGTAGGTAACTCTATTAAGCATTTTGGTGGAATAATGCCCCCTTTTTTCAACTTTGTGCAAATGTTGAAGTTTAGGTACAGGTTTTTTTACCTCAAATATTTTCAAAGTGCATTCACATATTGCTTTGCATACTTGTTCTCCAACATGACCCCAACCCCTTAACAGGGGTGGATAACTCTATCGAGCATTTTGTTGAAATTATGCCCCCTTTTTTCAACTTCCTGCAAATATTAAAGTTTAGATACAGGTTTTTTAGCCTCTAATATGTTCATAGTGCATTGACATATTGCTATGCATATTTGTTCTCCATCATGACCCCAACCCCTACACAGGGGTAGGTAACTCTATCAAGCATTTTGTAGAAATTATTCCCCCTGTTTGACTTGGAAATGCAAATGTTAAAGTTTAGGTACAGGTTTTTTTTACCTCTAATATCTTCAAAGTGCATTGATATATTGCTTTGATACTTTGCATACTTAGACGCCCCAACCTCTACACAGTTAAGGGTAATGCTGCTGTTATGAAGCATTTTGTTTTGAATATATAATGATTGAACTATCCCAGCATGGCGCCACGAATAGTGGAGCGCGCTGTTCGTGGACAGCTCTTGTTAAAATAATTAAGTTATAAATCACGCAAGGACTTGCAGAGTATTACTACATGACAGGCACACAATGTACAGCACAATTTACGTTAGCATTACCATTGGCAACCAAAAGCAATAAAATTATTGGTGATCAATAATTTGATTACCGTTTAGGGTATTCAATTGAGATAAATGTTACTTGATTTGTTTTATTTTCTCTTTTGAAGGAACTGGGGAAACTAAAACAGGAAATTATTCCATTGAAGAAACAACTAGATACATACCATGGTTTGCCTCCAGTAAGTTTTCTTTGCATATTTAACTCTCCTTTTAGCTCTTAAGTTCTTATACTGGGCTTTTGTGATTGATCTCTGTCCGGCATACGGTATTCAGTGTTATTGTTTACCTGTGTAGAGAATAGAGGCAGAATTGTCATTGGTTATCTATGGAACTTGTTCATAATGACTGTCTTCATAAAATCTCAAATGAGGTTACCTACATCTCATACAAAATGCTTGTGTTGACCATAGAGACTGCATTTTTCATTGGACAGTTATAAGACTTAGTTAGAATGATTAAAGTAAAAATGCAACATGCTCTTGGGTAACTGGGGTCGGATAACTTTTGCCAGAGTTGGGTATCTGGGGTCAGATGAATTTTGCCCGAGTTATGTCTGATACTTTTCAGGCCTGATTCCAGGTTTTCGCATCCTGAATTTCCATTCTTTGTATTGAAAAGGAGAGTTCAGGTCTTGAAACTGGGATTTTCAGACCTGAGAATGAATGCAAGTTACTGGGCCTGTATAGTCATATGCAAACAAACAAACAAACAAATATGTATTGACAATACACTTGTGATATGTATGATACAGTATTACTGTACTTTGAAACAGTATTACTGTAATACATTAATGTAGTACTATTTGTGCTATATTTTGTAGGATGAAATTCAGGCACATATGCGACTAGAAGAAGTCAAAGACCAAGTGGTAATGTATTTGTGTCATATTGTCTGAAAACATCAACTTAGTCCTGCGAGAGCTCGCATGTTGCATATAAATATTTCACTACGTAGCACTTTTTGAAGCAAGCCAGTTCCTAGCATAGCACTCTCCAGTACTCGGTAGTACTTTAGTTGGCAAGGAGATCCAGATGTTTTCTCAGACAATTTCCGCGGTTTTAGGTCAAGAGATCTGAGATAGATTTTAAATGTGAAATTTCAAAAAAACATTGTGCACAATATCATACCAAGACCAAAGTAATGTCTCGAGAGCTACGACCGTCTGCAAAATTAGTACTTGTCCAGTTGTCTTGGACAAGTAATTATTGATTTGGAAAAGTCACTTCTGCAGTAATAAGGTTTTGTGTACTGTAAAAGTATTAAAATCCCCTACGAATAACTATACCTATAAATAGATTAAGTTTACAGTAATTACGTCAATTTCTAAAAGGTCAAGGTCACACTTGGAGTTTAAAGGTCAAAAATAGCCAAAATTGAGCTTGTCCGGCGCATAACTAAGTCATTTATTGTGGGATATGAAAATAATGTGGCACAAATATGTGGGGGTATCATTAGTCAATCTGTGGCAGTTCTAGTTGAAAGTTGTTTGTACATTGGTGAGAGATTCAGGGGTTCAATTTGACTCGGGAGTAGGGGTTTTGACCCTTGAAATTTCCAAAAAGCCACATTTTGACCCTCAAGATTTTGGTTTGAAGGATCATTTTCTCTTAAAATCATGCGTATTTTGGCTGTTAAGTGGGTAAAAAATAGTCCAAAGTATCAAAATGAACCTTCAGATTCAGAAGCTAGTGGAATTCCTGAGATTATCTTACCTCACCTTGACCCTCATATTGTCCTTGTTGTTATCTCTGATTGTCTTCACGTTTCAGGCTTCCTTGGAAGAAGAATTGACCAAGAAGATAGATGTAATGTGTGTTTAGACAACAGCAAATAATTCATGTTTATTCTGGGACCACATGTTACAATTGTATTACGCAATATCCATCGATGATCTACCCATACAATGACTGTGGTCTGTGATAAGTTGAGCTGTCTTTGATATCGATGATTCCCATATATCAGATGACAAGTATTGACGGTACATTGATATATCAATTTACAAATATAGACGAACAAGAAACCACCCCATCAGTCATGATTCCCTTTTTCAGCCATTCTACACTGTTTATGTTGGGTAGAGATTCAGCTTTTAAAAATAGCACCTATAGTTTGTGTGATTGTGCTTTCTGCTGTTACAAAGAATTTGATTAGTTGACTCAATTGTTTGTAGAGCATATAAAAGAAAAATTAATCCCCATGGCCATTCTTTCCGAAAATACACATAGATCCAAAAAGTCTGGAAGTTTTGAGTTTGGCTTCTTGATTCGACAGGGGTCTTACAATTCCAGAATAATTTGGATTAAAAATGTTGCTGCATTCGAAAGAATGATTTTTTTCTGCAGAAAATAAGTTATTTGATGAAAAACTTAATTTATGGTCATTTAAAATTTTATAAACATAATTTTAACAATGTTTGAACTGAGTTTTTTGTGTTGGGGTGTGTGCTAATGGCACCCAAAACAGACTTGTGACTCATGTTCAGGATTGTGCATTAATGCTCATGCCTCAGTAGGACCCTCTGTGTTTCTGTACTGGATACAACTGTAAGAAGGAGCAACAATGTTACCTGTTTGTGCTTTATTGTTGCCTTTAATGTGTTATTTTACAATTAATGTATCAATTGATAATGATATATAGATGTATGTTTATACAAAATATTATGTAACATTAAACTTCATGTAAAAATAACATTGTTTTGAGTAGAATCATTAGTAGCCCAAATATACGAGGGGTGAAGAGAAATATCACATACCACAAAACCCAAGACATACTCTGCATTCAGGCACACAGGTTATCCTCACTTGAAAAATGATACCATGGAAACAATAAGTCCAAACTTTGCATGCATCTGAAAATCAGTAGATGAAGTCATACAGAGGCTAGACGAAAAGCATAGAAAGGGACTGCAGGGGAGTTTATAACATCCATAGGGAAGAACTAGAACCATACATTGCGGTAATAGAAGTAGAAAATGTGAGGCTCAGTGTTGTCAACATTACGGTACCATAGAGGGTAAGTCAACACTTCTAGTCAACATTACCACAGAGGGTAAGTCAACACTTCTAGAAATTTTTCTAATCAACAAGCACTCTAGGAATTTTATGATTGCGGGTGACATGAATGCCTCGATCCACAGAACCCGTACAAGAGACATTAACTCCCAAGTCTTAATAAGAGATCAGTCGCTACTGGCATGCATTATTCAGAAGGACACATTCTTCCACCACAAAGAAAAATACACACACGAGGGTCATTCAATATATTATTATTTTTGCGTTTTAACAATAATTTCTTATGGCCTTACAAGCAATAACTTATTACCTACAGTCAATACAAATTTATCTTCAATATTGTAAAGCAGTAGCATGTCATCAGCCATTCTATTACCATAGTAACGCACAATCACCCCCGACCGACGTAACGTACCATTTTCATTTGTTCAACTAGTTATAAATATATAAGTTAATTTACATTCCAGTATTTCTACCAGATTATTTTAGAATATTATCATGATATTTCATGAAATTATGAAGTTTTTTTGACGTTGGAGTGTTTATTAAAAACTGTTTCATCAAGGCGAGTCACGTTTTCAAGAACGCCAAAAATGTCCGTGCCTTTACGCAAGGAAGTTCATGTGACTATTAAAATGTGCACGGGGCTTGGACAAACCTAACACACATCCACAAGCTACTACAGAGAGCGAAAGGAGAACATACAGCATGCAGTGTCTTGTGTTTAAGTGGCAAAAGTAAATTTCTGAAGCGCAGCATGCTATTGAAAACGATACTGGAGTAGACAGATAGGCTAACGTAGGGACGTTTGACGCAACCTCCGTCGAAATGTGCGAGGTGTTTTCAAGTTAACACAGCCATTATGTCTTGTCTCATTCCTCAACTTAGACTATATAAGATATTGTGGTAGAACAAAAATATCAGTAATTCATCAAGGAGATATAAGCAACTATTCTGGCAGTGGAAAAAGTCTAAACAAGCATAAATCTTATATATCCCGAGAAAAAGGCAACACGTTGCCTACAAATACGGGCGCATACTGTATAAATCATGGAAGCTACACGCGACCAGTAAAGGTTTCCAAAACTCATCAAAGCCCAGAGAAGCTTGTGCTGTGATCAGACCACAATCCTACTACAGGGTGCCCATAGCTGTCGGGGACCCGGACGAGATCTTATCAACTGGGAAACCACATTTTGAAGTACTTGCAACCCCGAAAGAAAATACTAGCATTGAACCAGACATAATACAGCTGCAAAACCAACTTATACTGGAAAGAGAATGCTTGTCAGGTACACCTATTGACCTTGTCACAGATACAGAAGTCGAGCACGCTATACATAACCTCAAGGTGGGTGACCAAGACGGCATTACTGCAGAACACTTGACGTATGGTGGTGTGAAGCTTGTACCAGTTATATTAGTAGTTGACATTGTTAATAAAATACAAGATCACCTAGGTGCCACAGCCAGTCTCAAAAAGACATGTGTACTCCTGTGTACAAGAAAGGCAAATACAAGAAGCATCCAGGCAATTATATAGAGGTATAGTGGGAAAGTGAGAAACTCTTTTGCCATCCTTAAAACTATTTGTAAATCCAGTCAATACTCGCTCTCAAATAAAACTCTTCAACAGCAGTATAAAATAAGTCCTGCTTTACGAATCTGAATGTTGGCGAGTCATTCAAAGTGACAAGAAGAAAATAGAAGGATTTTACAATGTTTGTCTGTGCAAAATATGCAGAATCTTTTGGCCAAACACGATAACAAACAAAGAACTACGTAAGAAAACCAACTGTCATAACATCACTTCTGAAATCAAGCAGAGAAGGCCAATGTGGCTATGTCATGCACTAAGGATGGACCAAAACGATTGCCAAAGGTTGCTGTACGATGGACACCTCATGGAAAAAGAAAACCTGGTCGACCGAAGACATCACGGCGTAGGACTATGGTGACAGAACTAGCTAACTAGATGGGATTCTCTTTGGAAGAAGCACAGAAAATGGCCAAAGACATACCTAAGTGGAGGGAGACCATTGCAGCCTTATGTTCCACCGCGGACGAAGAGGATTAAGTAAGTAAGGATTAAGTATTAGTGGTAACCAATTCAATCCTTGAGGTAGTTGAAAGTATCCCGTAAGATCGAGCAGATAGTCTTCAATAAACTTCAGAATCCACTACAAAGAGGGTTTACTGAATTCAGCTCATCTATCAATGCTGCCTTTATAATCTCTGAACCATAGATTGGTATCCAGTGGCCTAGCTTGGTTGGTGAGATCTCTGTAGCAATACCTACTTGTGCCGATGATACAGTCCTCCTTGCAACTAGCACTGAACATCTACAGTGAATGCTGAATAGTCTACACTTCTGTGCAACACTGGACAAGGTTAGGTTACAAGCAATCCGAAAAAAATCGATGTCCTACACTTTTTGAAGTCAAAACAAAAATTTAACCACCCGACTTCGTGAATGATCAGGAAGCACGTTGAGTCAAAACAAAAACAACTCATCTTCCTGAATGATCAGGAAATGAAACTAGTCAGGCAAGGTGAAACATCTTGGCGTCATGCTTTGCCGAGTGTCATATTGTTTTTGTCGACGAGTTTAATAAAACTCGTATGTAATAAGCACGAATGTTAGATTCTATTTATCACATAATCTTAGAAAACGCTCATAATGGTTCAAAATGATGGTGTACGCTGCATATGTTTCAGCCAAAATTCAGCGGTACTTCGAACGCGACGTCATGACGACGTTGGTATTATCCTGACGTCATTGACGGATCAATGCTTGGATTGGCTAACGTCACGTCGAGCTAATTTAAATATTTATTGCACAGTCTGGGAGTGCCGAACGATATTTACGGCACGGCTTTACGGCACTCCTGGACCGCAGGTTATGTGATAAATTTCCACTCAGCACTCAACATTCAAATATAATGAGCCATTAGTTTTCCTAGATTGATAATCTAGATGAGGAAAATGTATAGAATTGTTATAAGAGTTTTTTGCCATTGGGTACTATTTATGAGGTATACATGTAATTATTGAATCTGAGTGCCACACTCAGCACCCGGACTGAACATAATTGTGTCAATAAATTACAATCGTAGCTCACAAATACACATATACTCTCAAAAATTGTCCATATAAACCTCAAAAGAGTGAATTTCAAGATTTGAGTGCAGAATGCTGAGTGTAAGTATTCGTTGTAATCCTGGACCCTGGTTAACGATACCCATGTTTTGTCATCATATACATTGAACTTGGATTTTAGAAAGACAAAACAGGAAAACATTGAACTATAAGAAAGTGTAAAGGGCAGGTAATCAGACTAGAGTGATTTGTGAACCCAAGTATGAAGATATGCGTCACTCCTGTATGGATGTTACACTCAGTTGGGTATACTTGATATATACTTACGTATTATTACACAATGAGTGTGTTACTGAGGGAGAGTATATCAGTAAAACAGACACACAGGCGTTACATCCTTATTAATATAAGTTCATATATATGAATAGGACTGCAATATTAAGGTAACGAACATATAGTTTTCTTTCCTTTAAATAATATATACCAAATGATGAAATAGTTTGATATCTCTTTGATTAATGTGTCTTCAAAAATAAGCGCACTACTAGATTCTATACCTGTGCAAATCACGTAATTTCCACATTAGTCGCAACCTTGTGCGTAACATCACTACGCTTGGTTGATTGATCAATTGATATTGTTGATATGTTAATTGTGTATGTTGTACCACTGTGTTTACCTGAAATAATATATTGTATATATTCTACCCAAGGCACCCGAGTAGCGACACACGACGCTTCACAATTTTCATAAAATGGAATAATGTCATAATTATATATATCATTCACATGAACTATCATAGACAGCCCCTTTGTAGCTCCCGGAGGTAACTGTAGCCTCGTATAAACACCCCGTGTACCCCGACAATACGTGTTAGCCTGAATACTTATAAATGTGTTAGCCTACGGCAAAAATTTCAACATTCGAGAGGTTAAAAATACCCAAAATACCTAACCTCTCGAGTGTTGATATTTTTTGCTGTAGGCTAACACATACTTATTCAGGCTAACACGTAATGTCGGGGTGATATATCACAGGCTATCGGCGCGATTTTAGGGTCTGGAAAAAAGTGTATAGAGTATTTTTTGTCGGGACATTTTTTAAAATTTTCTTTCTTTCTCAAAACAGGTTAAATTATCACAATTTAGAATTTACGTTCCTCCTTTAAAAGGGAATTAATCATTGGGATTAAGACAGTGTTGTCATGCCGACCATAAAAGTTGAAGACATAGATGTTGACGAAATTTGGCGATCTCTTGGACCATGGGGGAAGTACCAATGGAAGCAATTGGCTTCCTATCTCTTTATTTGTGTATCATGGGTCATTCACCAACTTTCTTTCGTATTTATAGGTAAGAGTTAATATAATTATTATATTAATTAAATAATATACATGTACAGAAAACACGAAGCCATACAGCAACGGCGGCATCGCCTAGTTACCCACGCAACAAACACGTACCATACACATCCAAGTACGCAATGACTGACCCACTCATGTAAGGTTTGCTAATTGTATATTACCATAAAGGAAGATAATCGCATATGATCCATGTGATTACTACACTGAAATTAATGTATGTAGAGACATTTTACTGCTACACCTACTGTAGTAATATACATGAAATAATGTGCATGCACAGTCGACTCGAAGCCATACAGAAACGGCGACATAAAGATATACTAAGCCCATTTGAACAAAAACCCAAATCGTTTTTTGTGATACATCATCCGTATTAAAACCATATTATTGAAAAAATTGCAGCTGAAAATATCTATGTGGATTTATTACGTGAAAAAAGAGCAAAGAGTTATATGATTTTTTACAAAGAGAGATATTTTCGGCTGCACTTTTATCACAATTGTTCTTCTAACAAATGTTTTCGATAAGCGATCGCAAAAAAGATGCATTTGTTGTTTCTAAGTTACTTTGGTCACGTGGTTTAATCAGTTAGGCGGTTTATTATGGTTTACTCAGTTAGGCGGTTTGTAATGGTTTAATCAGAGTTAGACGATTTGTAATGGTTTAAAGGTGCTGGACATCATGGTAATGATTAAAATCGCAAGTAAAACCTTGTAAATGTTTCATAATGTCAGTCAAGTGACGAGATCGTATAGTCGGACTACGCCATTATTTTATCAGCAGATCTTTAATACGAAATACCAGTGGAAAGTCCATATAACCAATAGAAATAGCTTAAAGGGGGTACGCAATACCACAGCGTAACATAATTTGTCATACATACGCAATAAAAATTGGAATTTGATTTGATTTGAGTATATAAGGTCCATATACATATGACAAAAAATGTTGTATATATTATATGTAAAAAAATGAATTGAAATAAAACATAAAAAGGGAGTTTATAAGGTCCTCGTATCGTCCCATGCCTTCCAATATCGGGTCGAATCCCTTTGATGCCTTCCACCAATCTTGATTTATAATGGACCCCGTATTCACTGTGGGAGCATTTTTTGCGCTCCCTTTATTTACATTAACTTTAAGGTTATCGCCCGAGTTTTCATTGCCGACCATACCCGAACGATACCCACGTCATCAACGCAACCGAGACGACTATCAAATATGAGGAATGTTCTAGAATAGTGTATGAGAACACAACCGATGGTGTAGAAGAAAACAAGTCAACGTGTAAACATGGATGGCAATATGACGGACACAAGGAGCAATCATTCGTCACTGAGGTGAGACCAGACTCCAATTGTAAACTCATCGATGCCGACGTTACGTCATGTTAACGTACGTAACCATTCGGGTCTGTCCGTCATGGCTTGTCAGTAATGTTCGGGGGTCCCGATTGGTCACGTTACTAGTCCCATTGGTCAAACTCCTAGGCAGTGATCTCCCTCGTCGCTGTGTACACTGCGAGGTTACATTGTGTTGTTTGAGTTTTTTTTCTCACGACTACATGTACTCTCTTTTATCAGCGAACACTTCTGTACGCTGGAATACTTTCATGACTACCGCACGTGATTAAGTATAATTTGGAAGATGAATTTAATAAATCAAATTACCAATGTAGATATCCCGAGAATCAAAAAAATGAACATGAGTACTATATACATGTATACATTCTGCTGATAAAGTTTGCAAACTTCCACCCTATTGGCAATTGTTAATGATTTGCTACTCGGCGTACACTCAAAATAGTTTCAACTCGGCATATCGCTTTATCATCACAGTGGATATGGTCCCAAAAATTGAAAACAACTTAATATACACAATGTAGCTAGCTCTCGAATTGTTCTTTTTAACCAACTAGTAGAGCAGCATTTTGACTCAAAGTAGAGTGAACATTGCAATAAAAGTACACAAGCTGAGTCATATACCAAAATGTTCCTGAGACATTCAGGATTACTGTAATATTGGTAAAAGTTGTCGTCCTTGAGAGGAAAGTTTGCAAAGGTCAAGTTCAAGGTCACATGGTGCTTCAAAATAAGATACAAACTCAGTTTACTTAACCTTTATTAATACACCAAACTTGCATGTTATAGTAAAATCGTTCACTGACTTTGATACATACTTACTAATTGCACAATTTTAATTCCAATTTGTTGTCCAACAATGTCAAGGTCAAGGTCAGTTCAAGGTCAAATGGTAAAAACGTACAATAAATAGATGTGCACCAGATTTCAAATGTCATAAATAGTACAAATGATGCTTAAACACATGCATTTGCACATGAGAGTAACTATTAGATGAAAAAGATATGAAATGTATCAATTCCAAGGAATATTCGGAGTCTGAGAGGCAATTTAGTGTAATAAACAATTACCCCACCCCCTTTCAAAACATTAAATGTAGTTGATTTACACATAATTTAGCCTGTAGTATTTGAATTATCATTATCGAATGTTTGACTGAATATAAATGTCTAATACTGTCAATGCTAAGGGTCATTTATTGAGGTCATCATGAATGAAGGTCAATGTCATTTCAAGGTCAAATGGTAAAAAAGTGCAAAAAACGGGTATACACTAGATATCGAATGTACCAGTGGTAGACAAGATGCTTAAACATATTTATTTACACATGGAAGTCGATTTCGAGTCAATATGATTTGAAATGTACCTATTTAAAGGGAACATTAGAGATTTAAGTGGCAACTAGCAGTAATTAAAATTACCCCACCCACTTTCATAACATTCATTGCAGTTGATTTATTTCAAATCCCAATAGCAATAGTCATAATCAAGAAAATGTGTCAACAAATGTTTCTAATATTTAAGTGTAAGGAAAATAAATGTTTAAAGGTTGTAAAAACAGCTTAACTAATCATTGTGCAGAGTAAAAGTCCAGGTAGAGATTTCTACTTTTTTGGGTTACTCAACACTATCAAATACAGCTATTACTAGCCTCAGAAGAATAAGATCATCACCCAGTTTACCTATTCTTCGTACCATGGGGCATCTACAAATGTCTGGCACAGTCATCCAGTGTTCAGTGGGATATCTAATAAAATAATAATGTATGACACTGTCTCTCAAGACAACACAGGGTACCAATAACTGTCTTACACAGCATTTCATGGCTCTATGGGACACCAACAACTGTCTATCGCAGCATTTCATGGCTCTATGGGGTATCAACAACTGCCTAACACAGCATGTTATAGGTTCATGGGGTACCAACAACTGTCTAACACAGCATTCCATGGCTCTATGGGACACCAACAACGGTCTAACACAGCATTTAATGGCTCTATGGGACACCAAAAACTGTCTAACACAGCATTTCATGGCTCTATGGGACACCAACAACTGTCTAACACAGCATTTCATGGCTCTATGGGACCCCAACAACGGTCTAACACAGCATTCCATGGCTCTATGGGGTATCAACAACTGTCTAAAACATCATGCTATAGGTTCATGGGGTACCAACAACTGCCTAACACAGCATTCCATGGCTCTATGGGACAACAACAGCTGCCTAACACAGCATTTCATGGCTCAATGGGGTATCAACAACTGTCTAACACAGCATGCTATACGTTCATGGGGTACCAACAACTGTCTAACACAGCATTTCATGGCTCTATGGGACACCAACAACGGTCTAACACAGCATTCCATGGCTCTATGAGACACCAACAACTGTCTAACACAGCATTTCATGGCTCTATGGGACACCAACAACTGTCTAACACAGCATTTCATGGCTCTATGGGACACCAACAACGGTCTAACACAGCATGTCATGGCTCTATGGGGTATCAACAACTGTCTAACACAGCATACTATAGGTTCATGGGGTACCAACAATTGCCTAACACAGCATTTCATGGCTCTATGGGGTACCAACAACTGCCCAACACAGCATTTCATGGCTCTATGGGGTATCAACAACTGTCTAACGCAGCATTCCATAGCGCTATAGGGTATCAACAACTGCCTAACACGGCATGCTATAGGTTCATTGGGTACCAACAACTGTCTAACACAGCATTTCATGGCTCTATGGGACACCAACAACGGTCTAACACAGCATTTCATGGCTTTATGGGACACTAACAACGGTCTAACGCAGCATTTTATAGAGCCATGGGGTACCAAAAACTGTCTAACATGGCATTTTATAGCACCACGGGGTACCCACAACTGTGTAACATAGCATTTTATAGTGCCATTGGGTACCAACAACTGTCGAACACAGCATTTAATAGCTCCATGGAGTACCAACAACGGTCTAACGCAGCATTTCATTGCTCGTTCCATGTGGTATCAAACAATGCCTTATACTGACTTTTATTGCAGTATGAGCTACTATAAACCACAGGTGTTTGTCATGTGGATATGACCCTCATGGTTTCCTCTACAACCCAACATAAAAAAAATCAAAATCTCTATGTTCTTTAGAAATTTGGATATTTTTTATGTTGGGTTGTAGAGGGGACCATGGGGGTCATATCAACATGCCAAACACCTGTGCTATAAACTGTATAAAACAGTCATTCATGGCTTCATTTATTAACTAGCTATGCCTGGTACATCCTTTCATAGAGCCATGGAATACCAGGAAATGCCTAGGAAACCCTTTCTTAACTACACATTGTCAGGTACTGACATTAATGGTCACCAGTGATACGTTTGTACGTCCTTCTTTAAACTGTCAAACAAAACTATGCTTGTGGTTGAAATGGGTGACTTAAACTGTCTAGTTACTAGTAAGCAATTGCTGGCATTATCGGGTACCTAACAGTTTCTGTTATCCATTTTTGCCTCTATGTGGTAACTTTTACTGTAAAATACAGCCATTCCTGGTTCTGTGTGGTACTAAATACTGCATGATACAGCAATTCCTAGAACTATGGAATATCTAACACTGCTAGACATGATAATTCCTGGCTCTTTGGTGCTCCTGTATGACACTTCATGATACACCAATTCCTGACTATCGTGGTTACCTCATACTGCCTAGCAGGCAATTTCTGGCTCTATTGGATTACCTACCACTGCCAAATACAGCCATTCATGGATAGCCTCTTTCGAGTACCTAACACTGAAAGGCACATGCTGACTCGTTGGATAACCTAATACTAGTACAACATGACAAAGCTATTCCTAGCTGTATGGAGTACATAGCACGGCTCGATGAAGAAATTCCTGGCTTGTTAGACATGTAGAGAGGCAATAACAATTTTGCAGAACTTTTCATACTTTGACCTTGAAATGACCTTGAACCTGGCCACAAAGTGGTCAGTGTAGTATATCAATAGTGTGTACACTATCAAATAAATACCTTGCATGTAGCCATTTAACATCACAAATGTGTTAGAATCTGCCATATTTGAACACACATATAGACTATATTGGCAAAGAATGGTGGCCATCTTGGACGCCATCTTGGATTTCTTGGTATGTTCCTAGCATGGACAGTTTAAGCCAGCTAGTTTATATACTACAGACATAGACACCCATATTTGAATATAAAATTGCTTGTTAAACATGATTGTGTTACCACCTTCTTTTGAGTTGATTGTCACGGAACATGAATACCAACTGCTTTTAGAAATGCTGTATAACATGGTGGGTGGGGTAAATTAACACGACATGCATTTTACCAAACCTTTTTCATAAAAAAGAAGGTAATAAGCTTAAGTCATATTGAAAATAGCTTTTCTTTATATATTACAAAACACTTGTTCTATACATCTATATAAATCTGCAAATATAATGCGATTTTGACAAATACCGTTTGGAATATAGGTTTGTTCGAAACAATATGTACTGACTGAACTGTGGTTGACAACAATTTCAGATTATTATAGGCATGAAATATACACTTATTTGGTATGGATTTAAAGATAATGAATAGAATATTATGAAAAAGTGCCCTAAATACATATTTATACATTGTTCGTTAAGCCAGGAAATGTGTAAGTTACATAAACAGTAAATTTTGGATATTTTTTATACTTTGACCTTGAAACGACCTTGACCTTGACATTTGGGACCCAAAATATTGACATCAATTAATAGCTTGTGTACTAAGGTATAATATAATAACAAACATAATGCAATCACAAGTATTTTTATAATGTTATTTTTAGACCAAATACAGTATCGTCTACATCATATTTTGCTTATCAGTATGACCTTGACCTTGAACTATTCCAACTTTCCTCCCAAGGTCGGCAACTTTAGTTCACTGTTTGATAAACTTCAAAGTCTTCCGAACATCTTGGTATATGACTCAGCTTGTGTACTTTTATTGCAATGTTATTCCTTAAATAAGCCACTTTTCAGGCTTTTGCTGCTCTACTAAACGGTCGATTTATGTTTATGACACATTTATGAAACCCATAAGCAGTGTAAATTCGAGTGGAGTTTGATCCAATTTACATGCATTGCAACAAAAATCGGAACATTTTATTACAAACCGACTCAGTAATTACATGTACAATGTAACTTACACAAAGAGCTCCTATATCTTTTTTGACGCCATATTGGAATGTGGAACATTCGTTACAATTGTTATCACTAATCACTGTATGTAGATGTATATTTCCAGTGGGACCTTGTATGTGATGAGGCAGAACTAGCAGAGCTGACACAGACCTTCCTAATAGTTGGTATGATGGGAGGTACATTTATCTGTCCGATCATAGCAGGTAGGTACAGTTGCTGTCATCATGTTTTGTGCTGATCTTTCAGCACAGTCGCATGTATAATCGTACCTACTCGGGTCTTTCCGTCATCGATGCCGAAATTCCGTTATGTTATGTTATTGCAATAATTACTGTGACGTCACATCTAACCTTATTGGTGTTATTTGTTTTATGTGAAAAACTATGAATATACATATTTTCTAGCTCGCTTCGCTCGCAAAATAACTTTGGCCCATCCTGCTCATAATATATCCATTTTTTCTAGCGAGTCGCTCAATATGAACGCCCCAACGAAAACTCCTAAATACGCGTCTGGCTACTGCAATAAATGGTTACGTGGTATTAATTGCCTATTTGTTTGTTTTTTTTCATTTTCCATTTCCGCTTTAGATAAGATTGGAAGAAAGCCTGTGATGGTTATAAGTCATATATTGTCGTTTGTAACAGTGTTAGCGACATCATTCAGTAGTAACTACGTGGTATTTGTTGTTCTGAGGGTTTTGACAGGTTTAGTGTCCCAGGTATGTTAGGCCTACATTGTTGAGGATATTATGGAAGATTGATGTATATTGTTAAATACAGTTGAAACTCGTTGTGTCGACATCGGTTGTATCGACACTCCGGTTATGTCGACACACTTTCAAATCCCCGATTTGGGTTGCTCTATATTCTACCTTAAATATGATGGTTTAGTCGACATGTCTGTGTCGACACTCCGCTTATATCGACACTACTTTTCTTGCCCAAAGGATATGTTTGCTCTTTATTGCCATTGTTTGTGTCGACATCGTGTCGACGCTATTGAAATTAAAAAGTTATTAATTGACCGTGATAATACTTCTGTATCGAACCATTGTTTGTTAAAAAATAATTTGTTCACAGTTTTCAAATGTAATTGAATGATGTTAAATCGAAGTTTGTAAACAAATTGTAACCTATTTCAGCGTATGAAATTAAAAAATCTGCTGAACTAGCGTTGCTCTGGGATGCCTTCACAATTTATTTCAACATGCCTCTTATATTTCCTACAAGTAAATGAATATAATTTACATTATAAACAAAGGTAACACATGTCATCGTTGCTTTCAGATGTCTGGCATGTTGATTGAATCTATTGTTTACAATTAACATGTTGCGTAAGCGAAACCGGTAAGGGCTAAAATCCATACTTGCGGTGCTGATCCCGTACTGTACTTGTTTCAAAACGAGACTATGAACTCGACTCTCACGTAAACACTTGGTCAAAAGTGTGATAGGCTTGATCTTTCACCATTTTAATCGTGTATATGTATTAGTTCATGTTCAAACTTAGATGTAACAACGGCACCGGCAGAAAGGCTCGAGGACTTTTTTATCAGTAATTTTGACGGGTTAGGAAATTTGTCAGAATTGTTGGCTCCTGTTGTGTCGACATTCGGATATGTCGACATAATTTTGACGGTCCCAAAAATGTCGACATAACGAGTGTCGACTGTATATATATACATGTATGTAAAATAAAGTCTTTTTTATAAGTAATTATAATAAATCTTCAATAAGATCCTCAACGATGAACAATGAACTAGAAAAGTGTTATTCACAGCATTCATAAAATATGAGTGAACACGAATATAAACGTTGTGTTCCGTCAGCATTCCGACAACATAGTTCAGCCTCAACAATGCATAAACAAATAGATCTGCGAGTGTAATATAACTTTACATGAAAAAAACAGTTCATACAGTGACTGTTACTCTAAACATAATGACAGGTCAATCCCTTACCGTGCAGCACCAGCCTGGTGTCCCTTGCACCTTATGCCAGAACTTTCCCGCCCCGTTTCTTTATGTGTGTCGTCTTTCCGTCCTGCATAATACTTACAAACAGATTTATCTGAATGGCGTTTTGTCGTTGTAACGCAGACCAGATACTGTAGTTGTGTTTATCAATGCGAAGTCTGTCTCGTATATAGTATATATAGTATATAGTACTTTGATTTGATCTGAAAGATGTGTTTTCTTATAGGGCGCATTGTCAGCTACTACTTTATCAGTGGAAACATTCCCAGCAGAGATACGACATGTGGTTGAGGTTATGGCTCTAGTTATGTGGACAACAGCACTATGTATCATGTCACCGATTGCGTATGCCCTACGGAATGTGTCCTGGCGATATTTGCAAATAACCTACTCTCTATTAAGTGCCTGGTCCTTGTTTCAATGGTGGTATGTTGTTGTTTTTAGTTTGCCTATGCTCTGAATAGTGGTTTCAATTTTGAACAATGGGCCTGTCCTGTGCAGTCTATAAATATGACATAGCTTAGTGTCATTTACGACTTTGTTATGTAACTGTATCATTGATTTTTTTACTCTTAATCAATGATACAGTTACCTGTGGTTCTGGCATGGCAAGACAATAACAAGAAGAATGTATATATACAAACACCCCGTGTACCCCGATAAGACGTGCTAGCCTGAATACTGCTGTGTTAGCCTACCGCAAATAATTCATCATTCAAGAGATTATGTATTTTGTGCCTGTTTCATTTATTTCGTGTCTACACCAGTAAAACGAAGAACATGTACGTGTGCAGTGGTTCTTCCTCGACACGAAGATGTGTTTTTTTTCGATCACAAACGTCACATTATATTTTAAACTTAATAAATGTGTCAAAAAGTCAGCAGTTTGGTCTTTAAAAAATAATTAGAAATACTTATAGACCGCGGAGAACTCTCAAATTTCATGAACATGTAGTGAAATAATAGTAGCATATTTCATCATATTGATGTATGCACTGGCATCGGTATCTTTCTAAAAAATGACAGGTTTTCCGCGCTTGGTGGCATAAAACGGATAGTGCACGAGTTATACCGTAGATACTGCACATGTCCAATGTAAAACAATTATTATACTGCCTGTGTTGTCTGTTTTAATACTTGTTTCATGGATAAATGCAGGCCTGGAATAGATTATTTAACATTTTCATGGGATGAAATCTACATAGTTCTTACTAGAGATAATAATATAATAATATTGTTCGGCATCATTGTTACCTGTAAAATCACAGGTGCCAAAATCGTACTGTAAGTCTGTCTACTTACGAGTATAATCTACGAGTAGAATCTACAAGCAATTACATAAATCGAGTAAAGAGCTCATTGAGCTACCTGTTATCACCATGAGAGTTGAAGACATGAGAAGCCAGAGTGTTCATTCTATACAGAGCGTCTGCTTGACCCGCTCATGCGAACCCAATATATCACTTTTCGCTAATTACTTTCCACGTCACTTTACTTGCGAGTAGGTCCATATGTGTATTTTGAAACCACTAGTCCCCTAGACATAATAACCCCTACTAACAATGCTCTCCCAAAATGTAAAAGAGAAGCCCCGCTGTATGTTGTCTTGAAGTACTAACAAGCCCGCTCATGATTGAACGATGCCTATCGGCCTACCATCTACACATTTATTCGCATTGCTATTGATAATATTATAAAAAAAACATTGAATACATGTGTCCGGCCTATTCCGTCAACAAGAATGCGGAAACACTGCGGTATAAAGTACACCGGCTATTGCTAGTAAGGTGAGTAATGTTATCCATTTTCGCAACCTTCAAGTGCACAACAGGGTAAGTTCAGAGACGCTGTTTTGTCTTTCTGTGTGTGTTGAATGTAAATTATATACAAAAGTATCTACTGGCAAACGACCAGGGACTGCTTAAAAGGGCATTTACAAGACCAAACTCGTATCGTTCCTCACGCAAAACATATGCTCGGTCTGTCAAATAAAGATGTTTTTGTTTATATTCCTCGTTAAGCTCCACAATTTGAATCGAGCAAAAGAACACCCCAGTGACCAAGTATAATATGTTGTTAATGTTTTACCAGGAACGGAGTCATAAATAACGGTGCATTTTGAGAATTTTAGTATTACATTAGTATTGCTCACTGTTGTACAGAGATTGCTGTTCAGTGTACGGAGTATTGCTCACGGAAATTCAGTAAATGCTAGGTATAACCAGATATATAACTTATTTTGTCTATATAATTATGTTGAAAATTGGAGAGTGTAAACACTACATGTACATAACACATGCTGGAATGACGAATTCTGAGGGGGTCCCTCGAGATTTTAAATGTAATACTGTATATGTACACAAGTTTGAGATATACTTATTTTAACTATGATATGGACGCTTTTTTGTATTGTTCAAAATTACAATCAATACTTACACTCGATCAGCACTCAAATATTCGAATTCACTCTTCTGAGGTTCATAAAACTAGTTATAATGTTAAATTGGTACTAAGTATTATTTTTGGTTGATTTCCTAGTTTAATAAGAGTGAGCTAATGTGCAATACTCTGTATGTAGTACATATCAGTACGCTGTACACGCACTTATCTACACTTGTATTTTGGTGTGTATCTTTGTTGAAGTTCAATCATTTTTTTCTGAAATTTGGACTTAAGACATTAAAGTTCAGTATAACTAGAATGCCCAGTTCAAACGCATTTAAAGTGTTGTGGGCAAAGTTTGCGAGTGAGTAGCGGACAATAACTGAGTAATTTGAACACTTCTATGAAAAATACCTGTTATAATAAGGGCGTACTATAAAGTTATGAAAATATCCGAATACATTAAAACCTAGTTGAGATGAAGAAAGTAGTCAGTAATTTGGATATTATCGTCTCTGAACTAATCCCAGTGAACACTATAATGTCGCGAAAATCGATAACATTACTCCCATTCACTAGCAATATCCGGTTTACGGTATACCGCAGTGGAAATACATGATGTATAATTATAAAATAGCACTTACGTTACATTTGTCTCATAATCAGACATTTTTGCAAATGGCAGATTTCATACAAACGGAGATGATATGAGGCGTTCAACAAGAGGATAATTGAAAGGATAAATCCCGTTTGTTGCGTGTTTTGTTGTTGTCTGTTATGTTACGTTTAGTTACCAGTTTTCGAGGGCCTCCTTCAGCAATCAAGCTACCCTTCGACATTTAACTTCCCCTAGACATTGGGCTACCTAAGGAAACATGCGCTCGAGTCCTAATATGGAGACTACTTCTCTCCTTGTTTGTGTGAAGACAACATCGAGATGCGACGACCAAGACTATCGAACATGAACAAACATCACCCTCACAGGTACCAATTCACAGCTTGGTCGAGTTGAACATTATTGGTTAATTTTGCTCCGAGAAAATGAGCAGTGGCGCAGACGGAAATTGAACCCGGACCTATATATCTCCAAGCGCGTGTCCTTCCTGTAGGCACCCACAGTGAGTTTCGTTCCCAGCTGTTTCCCTTTAGTCCTGCATTCCCTGTCCGATCTGTCATTATCTTATCGAAAATCCGCTGAATAGCTGCAGTACACTGAAAGTAGCCTTGCGGCATTTGTTTTCTGGATTCCAGTTTGATGTATAGTGGAAGACAAACATTAAATAATTTTGGGAATGGAAACAACGTCACTAGCGAGTTGTTAAATTGAGTGTCAGTGACTTCACTGTGAAATATTAAGCGTTTACGACTTTCTCATATACGCTTTAACAGATAAGCTGCGATCTAACCCACGATAATGGTTTCTATATATGTGTTAATTCAGAGTACTGAAAACTCATGGTACTTATTGGATACTAATTCGTGAAACGGGGCGTCTATGTGATTTTAAAATGTAAGGTTCAAACTGCAAACCACTTGTGATCAAGCGAGGTACTAACTTATTAGACCGCTCAACTATTGCAACAACCCCTAAAAAGGTTGCGTAACCAGGATCAATGTGACTGCATTACACCACACCGGTAATTGGTTGATATAGACAAGATCTTTATACTCTTATTGACAATTTTGCTATATGTATGTGTACGTCTATATTACCTAGGCCATATTTTTCTGATTTATAAGAATGGTAAACTGTGTTCATCATACCCGCTAATAAGATATCAAACTGAAAACCATAGTGTTCGTTATTTTTCATAAGAAGTATAGATCTAAAATGACATCGATCAATCCAATACGCACGATGTTTTAACAGACGAGGCGATCAACAAAAGATATTACCGTAACTTTTATCCCGTGCGTAATCAGTAAATACTGAACGCAGAAAATTTGTGTTTATATAAGTATCTAGTTCATATATTTCGAATAACGATATCATACTATGATGTATAATACTTGTATCACATATCACACTATAGTTATAAAATCTTCATCATGGGTAACAATTCTACATCGTTATAGATAATACAAGGCACGATAATATATATATATATGGCAAGCTTGATAAACATTTACCATTGCAATATTATATACTCTAACATTTATAACTTATGTAATACTTAATACTTCAAACAACGCATGTCGGTTTTTTGCAAACATGACTACCATATTATGTTTCCTTGGGTTTCGTTTTTTCGTCAAGGAGACATATAGGAATGGTACGCATGAGTGCGCCAAAATTTATTGTAAGTACATATACTTACATACGTATAGCTTAGAATATAAATAAAACATAAGCAAATTAAATTATAATCACACAAAAAATAATCACACAAAAATCCTCTATCGTATCCTTCCTATGGGAAGGACACAAACATCGAGGATATATGGCACTCCTCGAATAAATAATTAAAACAAAAACTTAAACCGACATCGCATGACACAATTACTATAATAGTTAGGGGAACTTGACACTACTCTCAACCTCATACGTGTTAGCATAGTTTTCCCAGCTGATATAATTTGATATGTGTAGTCCCGATTGTGTTCTTTCGTGGGCGGGGGGGGGGTCACGATGACACTCGGGTGAGGTGTTGCCTCGGGTCTGGGGCTTACGCATTCTATTCTCATGGAGCTAGGTGGTGTATGGAGGCCGGGACCAGGTCAAGTTCTCCATACTATATCATGTTTACATTAGTCTTTAACCATTGGTATATTAATGAAACTTGTCTCTAAGAAAATGTCTTTTATTCTACAAAATGCAAATTGTCGTGACATAAGTTAGTCACACACCTTGTAACCTATGCCAATCGAAAAATGAATTGCTTGTCTCGTAATTAAGCGTTGAACAGCGTACCTTGTGATTACATATCAAGCCTATTCTTTCCAATCTATTCCAAGTGGAACTTGTCTTTTGGTATGGTGTTTTTACCATAAATACTGTTATTTCTTATCAACATAAATATTTCAACTATTGTATGAACAATGTTAGCATTGATATATCTAAGCATACAGTGTAAGGCATGAAACCTTGGTAGACTGACGAGAAACTGGCACGTCACAAAATGAATTATAGTTATGATTGCTTATATTATCAAACATTTGAAAACTTGATTCAGCCACTCATGTAGATCTACTATATGTTTTATTACGTATGCATCTAGCTTGTTCACTTTTAAGTATTTGAACAATGTACAGTGAATCAACTATGAGTTTATACAACGTATGCTCCTAGCGATTTAACTAGTACATTTTGAATGCTATTTAAACATGTATTGTAATAGGTTAATCACCTATGTTTTTACGGTATTCAAATATGCATAGTAAATCCACTATTGTCTCTACGACGTATGCACCCATCTTTTCAAATAGCACATTCTGTATGGTATTTAACATGAATAGTAATTAAATTATATGTTTCTACAACATATGCTCCTAGCATTTTAACTAGCACTTGTTGCATGATGTTTAAACATGTGTGGTAAATCAATTAAACGTTTCTACAACGTATGCTCCAAGCATGTTAGCTAGTACATTTTGTATGATACTAGTATTTAAACATGTGTGGTAAATCAATTATAAGTTTCTACAACGTATGCTCCTAGCATGTTAACTAGCACATTTTGTATGATATTTAAACATGCATAGTAAATCAACTATATGTTTGTACAATGTATGCTGCTAGCATGTCAACTGTTACATTTTGTAAGGTATATAAACATGCGTACACATCAACTATATGTTTCTACAACGTATGCTCCTAGCATTTCAACTAGAACATTTTGTATGATATTTAAACATGTACAGTAAATTAACTATATGCTTTTACAACGTATGCTCCTATCATGTTTACTAGCACGTGCGTATGAAATTTAAACAACTACCTGTTTCGACACGGTATGCTCCTAGCATGTACAACGTATGCTCCTAGCATGTCAGCTGCTACATTTTGTATGATAATCAAACATGCATAATAAATCAACTATTTGTTTCTACAACGCATGATCTTAGCATGTCAACTGTTACATTTTGTAAGGTATTTAAACGTGCATAGTAATTAAACTATATGTTTTACAACGTATGCTCCTAGCATGTCGACTAGCACATTTAGTATGATATACAAATATGTACAGTAAATCAATTTTTTGTTTATACATTGTATGCTACTAGCATGTCAACTGTAACATTTTGTATGGTATTTAAAAATGCATAGTATCTAAAATATATGTTTTTACAACTAGCATGTCGACTAGCACATTAATTTTAGTATGATATACAAACATATACAGTAAATCAATTGTTTGTTTATACATTGTATGCTCCAAGCATGTCAACTGTTACATTTTGTATAGTATTTTAACATGCATAGTAACTAAAATACATGTATTTACAACGTATGCTCCTATTTATGTTAACTATCAAAATTTGTATGCTATTTAAACATATGTAGCAAATCAAAAAATTGTTTTACAACGTATGCTCTAATCATGTTAACTAGTTAATTTTGTATTAAATTTAAACATGTACAGTAAATCAACTATTTGTTTCTACAACGTACGCTCTAAGGATATTAGCTATACATTTTGTATGTTTTTTTTAAACATGTATAGTTTAACAACACATGCTCCTAGCAAGTTAACTAGTACATTTTGTATGAAATTGAAGTTAATCAATTATATGTACTCCCACAATTTAATTGATACGCAATAGATATAAATGTAGTTTCTTTTCAATATTGTATATCACACTATGTGTGTGACTTCTCATTTTTCGCTCACCAACATAAGCTATACATGTAACACGCTATAAAGAAAGTTAAATCCTATCAAATCATTTCTTATTTACAAAGCAATGGCTATTTACCATTTTGATATTATGTGTTTGAGTTTAAAAAACAACAACATTTAATTATCCAACCTAGACACTTTTGATATCATTTCATATAAATGATTTCAAACAGAAACCTTACATATTCTTTGGTCCGTGAGGGCTTAAGTCTCCTATCTCCTTTCTATGCTGCTCTTTCTTACGGGGTATACCGAACAATATATATTCTTGCAGTTAAACCACATGTGTTAAGTAATGGATGCGCATCTACTGATATTGTATTTCAAATATACTTCGTTGTGTAAATAATGAGTCTCAAGTTTTGCACATTTAATGTCAAGGGTATTGCATCAAAAACAAAAAGAGTCGAATTGTTTGAATGGTTAAAACTGAATAAATATTCAATAAGTTTTTTACAAGAAATACACTGCACACCAAATAACTATAATGAGTGGAAAAGGGAATGGAAGGGTGAAATGTTTATTAGTGGAAACCAGTCAAATAGCGCAGGGATCGGCATATTCGTCAACGAAGATGTTAACTTCGTATTTAAGTCTTATAAAGAATACAGAGAGGGTCGACTTCAAACTTTAAATATAGAGATTGATGGAAATAGTTTACTTTTATTGAATATATACGGACCTAATAGAGATGATGAAGAATTGTTAAATGTTTTAGAAAATATACTTATAGAAAACAGTAATGAAACATTCATTATTGGGGGCGATTTTAACACGATAATTGATGTAAATATTGATAAACAAAATGGTAATAAAAATACACATAAAAAATGTTCAAAGCGAATTCAAGAAATTATGGAAAACAACGATATACATGATGTTTGGAGACTAAAACATCCTAATTCAAAACAATTCACATGGCACTCTAATCATAAACCGCCTATTTTTTGCAGATTAGATTATTTCTTAGTGTCCTCAAATATATTAAACCATGTAAACATTTGTAAAATTAAACACGGCTTCAAATCTGACCATTCAATTGTTACATTCGATCTGGACCTCTTCTCAGCAGAACGTGGAAAAGGTTTTTTCAAAATAAACAACGCAATACTACTGAATAAAGACTTCCAAACAAACATCAAACAAGCAATAAACGAAATAGCAAACATAAATAAGGAGTCTAACCCAAATACTTTATGGGAACTAGTTAAAGGCACAGTTCGAAACGAATCGATTAAATTCTCAAGTAAATTACAAAAATCAAAAATGGAAAAAGAATTAAGTATACAAAAACAAATTGAAAAACTAGAGCGTGACATTATTTCTAATCCTAATAACGAAAGCATCCAAACTGAACTGAAACAACAAATAAATCTATTAAATGATATAACTGAAGAAAAGATCAAAGGCATTATATTAAGGTCGCGTGCGGAGTGGGTAGAAGGGGCTGAAAAAAACACGAAATACTTTGCAAACCTAGAACGCAAGAGAGCCGAAGGTAAAACTATTCATCAACTTAAAACTGAAAATGATGTAGTGATAAAAAATTCGAAAGACATTCTATCATATTGTAAAAACTTTTATGCAGACTTATTCAAAGTAAATGAAAACTTAACCCTAGATAATAGTTTTTTTACAAATGAACATACGGTACTTTCTGAGGATGATAAAAACACAACCAGTGGAATAATTTCAGAATATGAAGGATCTATTGCATTGAAAGAAATGAATAATAACAAAAGTCCTGGTTCAGATGGCCTGTCTGTCGAATTCTATAAGATCTTCTGGAACGATATTAAAACACTCTTAATAAATTCATTAAACTACTCATATGACAGAGGTAAATTAACAGAGCTTCAAACTCAGAGTATTATTACATTAATACCAAAAAAGAACAAGGATCCTTTCTCTATCAATAACTGGAGACCAATATCATTACTAAACGTTGACTACAAAATTGCTACTAAAGTTATCGCTAACAGAATAAAAAAAGTTATAGATGGTATAGTAAATAAACAACAAACTGGATTCATTAAGGGAAGATATATAGGTGAGAATGTGCGAACTATTATAGAAACTATAGAACAAATGCAACAAAAACAAGAACCTGGTTTAATTTTCTTTTCCGATTTCCAGAAAGCATTTGATAGTTTAGATCATACATTTATGTTCAAATGTCTAAAAGAATTAAATTTTAGCGACTCACTTATACAATGGGTTAAGGTCTTTTACGATAATGCAAAAGGATGTATAACTAATAATGGTCATTTTTCTGATTTCTTTGATATTAAGAATGGAGTACGACAAGGTTGTCCTTTATCACCTTACCTATTTATACTATGTATTGAATTTCTGTCCACATCGATAGAAAAGAACGAAGATATCCAAGGTATTTCTTTAAACAACAACTGTACCAAACAAACCTTATTCGCTGATGATGCTAGCTTTCTACTAAATGGAACTCAAAAATCATTTGAAACTCTAATAACAACCCTTGATGATTTTGGGAATACTTCTGGACTTAAACTTAACAGAAACAAATGTTCAGTAATGCGCATCGGAAACATGAAAAACACAGACACATCCTATGATAACGAATTCAAATGGACTTCATCAGATACCACAACTTTAGGAATTACTTTTAGCAACCAATTAAATACAATGTTTGACTCAAATTTAGCAAACAAGATAACAGAATGCAAACACGTTTTGAAACAATGGAAAAAATGGAACTTAACACTTATAGGAAAAATAACGGTTCTAAAAACTTTTGTCCTTCCAAAATTAATTTATCCTTTAACTGTTCTTCCAAATCCACCGCCAGATTTTGTAAAATCAATTAAAGATATATTCTTTGATTTTTTATGGAATTCCAAACCTGACAAAATAGCACGTAAATTAATAATTCAAGAATACAAAGACGGTGGTCTAAAAATGATTGATATTGAATGCTTTTTAGACTCACTAAAGATAAGTTGGATAAAAAGAATAACTGATTCCAATGCTAATTGGAGTTCTCAGTATAAGAATGAACTAGAAAAATATGGAGGACTATTATTATTTAAATGTAATATAACAGAACAAGACTGCAAATGTCTTGATATAAAATCTAAATTTTTAAAAGATATATTAATTTCATGGTCTAAGGTTAATACATTAAACACGGAAATCCAAATATCAAAACAAATCATTTGGAACAATTCGAATATAAAAAAATTAAGTAATAACAAATTATTCTATTACAAACATTGGTACAGAAAAGGCATTCTCTTTCTTGAACACATTTTTGACTTCAGACATAAAACATTCTATAGCTTCGAGCAAATGAAATTTTTATATGAGATTCCAAATGGCGATTATTTGAAATACTACACTCTCATTAAAAATGTACCAAAGGAATGGAAAACACAATTGGATAATTGTAATATGTCATACGATGCACCTAACTACTTGATTGATAAAGTAAATGGGAAAACAAAAATGAATAGATTATCATATAAAACATTAATCAAACAAAAAATACCAACTAAACCAAAATACAAAATAAAATGGAGTACTTATCACCCAATTGAAGATATAGAATGGGAAAAAATTCTCACACAATCCTATAACATTACAATAGACACGAAACTAAGAGAATTCCAGTACAAATATCTCATGAACATAATACCAGACAACTCATTCCTACATAAATGTCATCTTGTCCAGTCAAGTCTTTGTGATTTTTGCACCATGCATCCAGATTCAATATATCATATGTTCTGGGAATGTCATATTGTACAAGGTTTTTGGTCGGAAGTAAAGTTATTTTTAGAAGACAAATTTTCAAAAATTATAAATCTTACATTTCAAAATATCTCATTTTGCAACATTATCAACATTAAAGATGAAGATGGACCTATTGCTAACTACATTGTTCTACTTTCCAAATATTTTATATTTAAAAACAAATGCAATAAAAGTGTTCCGCTAATCTGGCAATTTAAAGAATATATTAACTATAGGAAGAAGCTTGAACACACAATAGCTATTTTCAAAGATAAAGTAGAAGTCTGTAATAGAAAATGGCAAAAGATAACTTAATTATATATTTCAAATATGTTGGTATTACCCCACCTATAATTTCTTTCCTTCTCTCTTCATCACTATCCTGCTCTCTTTCTTACTCTTTATACACTATAAATTCTCAAAAAATCATAACGACATACACAGAATATTACGTTATACTACGTAACCAATCTATATAGTTGTATGTGAATGTAATATTGTATGTATATATGTATTACTATGTATATGTCTTATGGAAATAAAAACGTTAAAGACAAAAAAGAATGGTAAAAGGTATCTTTACATGCCGATTTGCTTTAAATAAATAGTAAATTGATAAAAAATAACACTCGTTACATAAACGGAAAACGCACAAATGGCGCTTCTGTGAAATAAAAAGCAAAGAACGAACGCATTATATATATACGTCCATGCGAAGATACCTTGGTATATGTGTGGTGTAACTAAGAAAATGGTACACGGGATTTAGACAGTATATTATATGGGGATTTATATTAAATTCAGCAGATCAATGCAATTAAAACTAAATACATGTTTAATATAGATAGACAAGAATTGTTGTATGAAAATTGTGTCGTGAAAATGTTGTTTTCAGTCCTAAAACATTAAAACTGTGAGCAACAAGGGCAGTACTCATCTACGATTCGGGCAGTATCTAGACAATTTCACCATATAACTCGTGCACTATCCATTTTATGCCACCAAGCGCGGAAAACCTGTCATTTTCAAGAAAGATAATGATACCAGTGCATACAACAACGTGTCAGTAACCATGGTTATCAGGGAAACCCGTTAGATAACACAGAGATTACGGTTATTGCAAGTGGTGTCCCCTTGGTCGAGGGTGAGGATCCCATGGAGATAGCAAGACACATTATAACGGATCTTGGTGTCGAGGTTTCATCAAGCGTGAGAGTAACGGCAGCTAATCGTTTGAAGTCAAGATACAACAAACCCGGTCCGATGAAGATAAGTTTTCGAGATCTCGATGAAAAGGTGATTGTGCTCAGAAATAAACTGAAACTAAAAGACACTGTTACATACAAAAAGGTTACCCTGAAGAGTAGCAAAACACATGCCGAAAGACTTGTTGAATTGAATGCAAGAGAATTACTCAAACATATACCACAAGGCCATTCACTCCGAGTAGACGCGAACGGCCGCATCAAGTCACGTACCAACCAGCAACAACAAGAGACTACAGAAGATCAATAGGACGTGAAATCTCAATTGTTGACAAATCATACGATGGTATTCTTGGATTGAAATTTCTGCATAAAACCAGCAAATATGAACTTATATTCTATTCGTGCTATCTACCACCAGAAACCTCTACAAGAGGACGTGATGCCCAAGGGTTCTTCTCACACCTCCTTGCCCAAATTTACTCTAAAAGTGATAGTGACAGTATGTTAATTGCAGGCAATTTTAACTCGCGCGTAGGTACATTGTCTGATTCTGCGAGCGATCTAGATTCATTACCTGCAAGAAAACCCATAGATCATACGGTGAATCAACATGGACACGATTTCATAGACTTTTTGATAGAATCTAAAATGTGTGTATTGAACGGTAGATACACTGAAGATGAAGACAATTTCACATCAATATCGCGAAAGGGCAAATCGGTCGTGGACTATATCTGTGTTCCGCACGACACTCAACCCAATTGTACAAACTTCAAGATTGTAACGGTACAGTCAATTGTAGATCAACACGGGTTACACGGCTTATTAGGAGACAGATCAAAACTACCAGACCATTCCATATTGTTGACACAGTTAAATACGTCACTGCATAGATCATCGGAGATTAATCCTAACGAGAATCACGCAACTCATCGCAGATACAAAATGAATAAAATACCGAACGACTTTATGGATAGTGAGATAACGAGACGAGCAATCCTTGAAATTAGTACAAACATTGAATCATGTAGAGAATCACAACAAAACATTGATCATATTTACGAACAATTATGCAGCGTAATACTCACGGAAATGAATGCAAAGATCCCCACATATAACTCATCAAACAGAACAAATAAACGTAATAAGAATAAAAAACCTTATTGGAGTGAGGATTTAACACAACTATGGAATAATATGCGTAAAAGCGAAAATGAGTATTTGAAATGTAACCTTAACAGAAGGAGAAGGGAGATGTTACGTCAAACATATATTGATGCAAGAAACGTGTTTGACAAAGCATTGCGAAGAGCCGAACGCTCTTATAGACAATCAATAGCTGTAGAGATTGAAAGTATGTCAACCAATGATCCAAATGCATTCTGGGACAAAATCAAAAGACTAGGACCACGAAGTGATAAAACAATACCAATTGAGGTTACTGATAGTGAAGGTATAACTTCTAACAATGTGACGGACGTTCTTGAGAGGTGGCGGAGAGATTTCGAGAATCTATACAACGGCGTTGATGATACGGAGTTTGACAATGGACACTATACACGTGCAAAAATTCATAAACAATTACTTGAAGACAGCATCAATGACCCCCTATGTGTATCCAATGAAGACATGAACTCAAATATTACTATAGACGAAATATCAGTTATAGTAATGCATGCAAAATCACGGTCAGCCAGTGGGTATGATCAAATACCATACAGTGTTCTGAAATTCCCAGCTGTGATTTCGGCCTTACAACAATAGTTTCAACTCGTGTTTGATACCGGACTTATCCCCACAATGTGGAGAAAAGCAGTTATATGTCCTATATTGAAAGACAGTACTTCCGACAGAAGGCTACCAATGAATTATAGAGGTGTGAGTCTTCTTTCGTGTATCAGCAAACTTTATAGTGCATTCCTAAATAAACGACTATCCACATACTTGGATGGAAATGACATCTTAGCAGACGAACAAAATGGATTTCGACCTAAGCGGTCATGTGAGGATCACATCTTTACATTAAACAGTATAGTAAGAAATAATCCATCTGTTTATACAAGCTTCATTGACCTTCGTAAATGCTTTGATTTCATTGATAGGGACATGCTATTGTATAAACTATTACTGAACAAAGTAGACGGAAAGATGTACAACGCCATAAAAAGTATATATCAGCATTTGACTGCACGTGTACGCATAAATGACAAATATACCGACTGGTTTGACTGCAAAACGGGTGTTAAGCAGGGCGACAATCTATCACCGACTTAATTCTCGATTTTTGCAAATGAGGTCAATGACCTCGGCCTTGGTGTCCAAGTTGGAGAGACTATGATATCACTATTGTTGTACGCGGATGACATTGTTCTACTAGCCAATTCGGAAGACGACTTACAACAAATGCTGAACCAGCTTCATAGTTGGTGCAAACGTTGGAGAGTGCTCATTAACACTGACAAATCAAAGTGTGTGCATTTTAGAAAGGGAAATGCAAAACAGACAGATTTCATTTTCACCATCGGTGATAATTTCCTAGAAACAGTCGATACATACAAATATCTAGGTGTAACATTTCATTGTAAATGTGATTTTTCATTTAATTGTGATAAACTTGCAAAAGGCGCTGGAAGAGCCCTAGGAAACCTAATTGCAAAAATCCATCATCTGAAGGACTTTGGTTTTAAGGCATATGAAAAACTATATGAATCATGCATAATACCTATTTTAGACTATGGTGCATCAGTTTGGGGCTTCAAAAAATCACAAGCTATTGACAATATCCAAAATCGTGCACTTCGTTATTTTCTGGGTGTTCATAGATTCGCACCAATCTTAGCGATACATGGGGATACAGGGTGGATACCAAGTAATTACAGACGATGGGTTTGTGCAATTAGATTATGGAATAAACTTACACTTGTGGATGACAATCGTTTGTTGAAAAGAGTGTTTACGATGGATTATGAACGATGTACAAACAATTGGTGCAGTGATGTGAAGTCAATATTGACTAAACTTAGACTATCGAACTATTATGATACCAAAACCGTTATAAGTATTAGTTTAGTGAAGGAACATGTAAGACAATTTTATTCAACTATGTGGAATGACAGTATCCGAAATGTGTCAAAATTGAGGACATATGTTATTTTTAAAGATTCTTTCCTTACCGAACAATATGTCAAATTGAACCTTTTCAAATATGAGCGGTCCATATTAGCACAATTTAGGTGCGGAATTCTTCCGCTTAGAGTAGAGACTGGGCGTTTTGTAGGTGAAACACCCGCTCAGATATTGTGTAGATTTTGTACGAGGCAATTGGTCGAAGACGAAACACACTTTTTAATCGTCTGTCCGTTTTACAATCAATTACGAAACGAATCATTCCATGACATTTTTAATGAAATTTATTATAATATGTCTGATGAAAACAAATTAAAACACTTAATGAATAAATACCCAAGAAAGGTTGCCAAATATTTAGTTAAAGCTTATCTTAAACGAAGAAATTATACCTATCTCTAAATACATTGTATGTATTTTCTTTTTATTTATATTTATTTATATTTATTTGCCATGATGTTTTGTTCATGTGATAACATGTTAATATTCTAGTTTGATAGTGACTTATAGGTCCATTGGGCCGGGTGTATGTATTATATGTTTTATATGTTTGTTGTACATATTTACACTGAGGTCACTTTAATAAACAATATACTTACTTACTTACTTTTACATCAATGCGAATAAATATGCTACTATTCTTTCACTACATATTCATGAAATTTGAGCTTTCTCCGCGGTCTATAAGTATTTTTAATTATTTTTTAAAGACCAAACTGCTGACTTTTTGACACATTTATTAAGTTTAAAATATAATGTGACGTTTGAGATCGAAGAAAACACATCTTCGTGTCGGGGAAGAACCACTGCACATGTACACGTTCTTCGTTTTACTGGTGTAGACACGAAATAAATGAAACACGCACAAAATACCTAACCTCTTGAATGTTGAAATGTTTGCGGTAGGCTAACACAGCAGTATTCAGGCTAGCACGTCTTATCGGGGTACACGGGGTGACAAAGTGTATCCGAAAAATGAAATGTTTGGTATAACACTTTACGCGTGCATGTATGACCTACCACGTGTTCATGTCCATTAAACGGAACTACACCCCCCCCCCCCCCGGACAAGAGCCAAATGTAATATGACTGTTCAAGGCAGGGCGAGAGGTGTTTCGCTGTACAATTTATGTAATATCTTACAAAGTTACTAATGTATGGTGTGATCGGACGCCGCCACGATTGCTACCTTAGGTTCGATGGTCTTTGAAATGTTTAAGATCAAAGGAATTACCACCTATGGAACAAACGGCAAAAAGTGTTTACGGAATGAATTCAATGAATTCACGTCTGACCACCTAGTAAGTATGTAAGTAACGTCTGTATTTGACTAGGCTGACATATTCGGTTTCCCGATCTTCCATGTGGGCCTCAAAATAGCTTTCGTGTGCATGAATAAATGTATGTATCTGGCTGAACTCTATAGTATATACCATAGATATATATATGCACCAATCTGTTTCGGCAGCGTATTGATGATTACAATATGGAATATCTTTGGTTCACCAACCAGCCCATAGTGCCAGTATGTTTATCTCTTGCTTGACGCCCAGTTGTAAAATGGAAAACTGGTTTCTCTGAGCTCATATGCTTAACTACCATGAGTAACTAATAAAAGTTGCAAAACTTGTTTCACACTCAACCTTTATTTAGAATAACCTAATGTCCAAGAACTAGTACATTTGTAAGTTATAGACGTGTATTATGTTTGTGTTAACTACTGGTATTTGGTCTCTTATTTAAGGATGTTAGATGAATCATTGAGATGGGTGGTAGCCAATGGTCAGATAGAAAGAGCCAAAGAAATTATTAAAAATGCTTGTAAATGGAACAAGAAGAATTACAATGAAATTCTAACGAAAGCAGGATTAGCCGAACTTAATGAAGATATTGATACAGGTTCAGTAACATTTGAAATAACTGACACAGCAAACGCAGTGCAAGATAATGAAATCAAAGAACTTGGTGAAGACGATGTAATGGTTGATAAAGCTGAGAAGGAGAAGGATATTGTCGAAGCTCCTCAATATTCAATTGTTGATATTGTACGAAATAAAAACATCTTCCTCGTGTCTCTAATTGTCTGGTATACGTGGTAAGTTAACATCGTGTACGATTCAAAATTTAATAATAAGTCTAACACAGCCAGCCGTTTTACTTATATACGAGGGGAAATCCAGAATCCAGAACGCACTGTGTCGATTACTCCAAAAGTATTTGTTGCATAGCATATAAACAACGCTACAACGCTACACTATATATTATGTTCTCTTGCAGATATCTTCTGAAAATTGCGACTACACACAAAAAATTGGACCAATGGAATACGACGTAATATAATATGACGTCATTCTTTCATTTGATTGGCTTCAAGCACAGAGTCTTTGCAAACGACGTATAAGTCACTGTGTTTTCTGAATAGCAAATTAAAGTTTTTGCGCCAAAATGAAGATACGTCCTTTGCGAAGACAAGCGACGATACCTACCCTTATTTTCAGTATACATCTTTAAATATTATATTTTCTTTATTTCCTATGATATAATAGCCTAAGTTTCATCATACGTCTTTAAATATTGTATTTTCTTTATTTCCTCTAATATAATGACCTAATTTTCAGCATACATCTTTATTTTTTTATTGTCAGGCTTTTTATCCTATAGCATAATACTCTAATTTTCAGCATACTTCTATAAGTTATCATGACCTTGTTTTTAATATTCATATCGACTTTTACCTTTCAGGATATCCGACAGTTTGGTGTATTTTGGTCTGTACATGATAACTGCGGATCTTTATGGTGACAGATATATAAACTTCTTCCTTAGTGCTGTCGTGGAATATCCTGTGTGTATATTTGAATTCTATGCTTTAACACGGTAAGTCATCATTATACTGTTTAAGTCTAGGTAGAATCACGGTAGTAATCACCATACACCGCTTCTCAGTTCTTTCAGTTTTCATATGACTTTGAAGGAACTGAAACCGATGTAACGTTCTGTACCCTGAGTTACGCCAGACCATTTAGTTCTGTCATAGCCATACGAAAACAATAGAGAGAGAGAGGGAGAATTTGGTTCAGTCGATTAATTTGTTTTACATTCGACCTTAATAAAATAATTTTAAACAAAAATGGATCCTTTATTTTTTTCTAAAATTTATTTCGTATTTATTATCAATTTACTAGTAGTTAATTAGTATGATCAATCTATATTTCGTATACGTTTGCATGCTATATTACTCTAGATATCTTTGATCGTAGACAATGAAAAGATAATAACATATTGGACAAAGAAGGCAGCACTTAACAGAAACAGCAGAGCACGAGATGTAGAATAAATCACGCAAAATCAAAACCACAAACCATATGCACAGGTCACTGTGACAAACACAAAACTGAATAAGAATTTATACTTAACAGCTACTTAGTCCTACGTTCACGTTTCAATTTGGCCCAATAAACGTGCACATGTGTTAACCGGCGAGTGATATGTAGGCCTATGTGTACAACATTTCCTTGCAGAATTGGGCGAAAATGGACAAGTGTTATTGTCCACCTTGTGGCGGCTGTTGCCCTTGTCGTGGCAACGATACTCACTTACACAGCTAGTAAGTCTGTCATTTTCTTCATACATTGAACGATTGACAATCAAAAATAAACAGGACTGGGGCCCTCACGAATACAGTTTTAAATATTATACAAATATTATTAGCTACTATTGAATCGATGTCCGATTTATCGTGTAACACTATCATGTTCATTGGTAATAATTCATTTTGAAACCATGGTAACACCCACCCGGCACAGTGCATCAATAAACATTGATGTAGACAACGTAATGAGACATATCCTTACAACTATTCTATCGTTAGTTTTGAAACATTGTGCAGGGGTTTGCAGTGAGTTGCGTTAGTTAAGTTCCAAGATTCAGACGAATGGTGAGCGAAAATACATGTAAATAATAGAGAACAATCCACGTGTATAAAAAGGAATCGACATAACAAGACACCTTAACTCTTGGGCGAGATGTTTTTTATCTTTGTCACAAAATCTGCACATAAGATGAGTTCATATTCTAACTCATCTCTTATCAGAATTGTCACATGATTATTATTAAGGGATAATCTATGAGTGTATATTTGCCTCCGCAGACGGACGTAATTCAATGCTTGCAGCAGGTACAGCCTTTACATTGTTAGGAAAGATGGCGATCACTTGTGCCTTAAGTTTGATGTACGTCGTTACTCCAGAACTATACCCAACAAATATGAGGTACTGAACATTTACACTTTTTAAAGCTACCTTATATGTTGATATCCATAAAAAATGACGACTTGCGATGCCTGTACTAATTACATTTCTATGAACAAAATGTCGTTAATGGACTCAAAGACCTAAATATACAGAATATTTAGGTCTTTGATGGACTGCACTGTGATTAATGCAACAGCTTGTATGATGTCTTACTACATTTCGACACGAATTTGTGATGTTGACAACAAATCGGTCTTTTACAAATTATGCAAGTTTATGATCACAGGTGACCGTATCGTGATGTAGAACCTTTAAGTACATGTATTGTTACATAACTCTACATATACAGTATACACATTAAATTGTTGTGTGTTCTCCATGATAAGCTGTGGCTGCATTAACTTAGTACGTTTTTTGTATTCAATGCTCTTGTATCGTTTCTCATCCCTAGCAGCAATTTTCTGTAGTGCTCAGCTGTGTTCCATTATGATGAACTTGGTTCAGGTTAGATGCGCGCATTTTTACTGAACGAGTTGCCACATTTGCATATTTTGGTCTTAGCAAACTTTACAACTAAATCTGATGCCTGTCATTGGTTGTATTGTATGTGCGCGCAAGGAACATGTGTTAATTACAAACACGAATCGGATCAGTCAACTCTTTCAAATTAAATACTAGTTTTTAAAACTATGGTCATACTCCGATTTTACTTATTGGTTAGTAGTTGAGTAGTTATACAGGGTGTACAAAAAGAAAGTATTTAGTTTCAGTGTACATTTATCTAATCTCTTCATTCTGCTATCGTAAAGAAATTTTGCACATGTGTAGACAAAAGATGTTTTTTCTGGGACCAGTTTTAAGATTATAACTTGGATATTTTTTAGAAAATGTAAAACTGAAATTACCTTAAATTGTGGATGTTCTTTAAGTACATGTATGTAGATCTAGCAACTCGGATTTTATGAAATGTTCGTTTATGTTTTGTTCAATGTATATGAACCCGTACTGGATCATTTCCAACACGTTATGTCAAGAGTTAAAGCTGTTTAACTTGCACTTCATGTTTCTCTTACAGGAATTCAGGTTTAGGGGCAGCTTGTTTTATGGGGAATGTAGGGGCAATGATAGCACCTTTTTCTAGGAACGTTGTGAGTAATATCATTTGTGCCAATCCTTTGTGCCATGGGCGATATGTCTGTAATTATTGCATGTGTAAAATATTTTAAGTAACTAATTACAGTCTTAAGGAGCACACGGCAGATTTGTGGGTGTCCTCAATCTGACAAAGGTACTTGATCTTCCTTACCTCATGTGTAGCGGGTTTGTGGATATGTATTTAATCAGATTGTGGGTGTCCTATATTATAGTATGGCTTCGACAGTCCGTCCAAGTGAGGAACAGAACAATAGACTAAATACAGTCATTCGTGGGTTGCAGCCAAACAAGAACTGTCACAAACTACGCCAATTGAACGAGAATGGTTTAATGCTGCTTCTCAACAAGTTGTAACGTGCCTGGTGGACAGACACCAACAATTCCCGTCCGTGAAATGCTAGCTCACCACTGAGGGTGGTTTGTTGGACTTATATACTGTCATTCTACTCTAATGACAATCTACAAGGTTTACAAATTGGGCATATTAATCCAATTACCTCCCTTTATGTATTCAGCTACCATTACACAGTTCAGTTATATACGGTGACAGATTAACTGAAACTGTTTTCCTGGACTGTAACCTAACCAGTATTAACTTACCCTTCCACAAGAAACTTCTCCACATGTGGAAGAAAGCAACATTGTTGTCAAATTTTTAAAAAAAGGGAATGACCCGTCGAGACCGGGAATCAAACCATGGTCGAGTTACAATCCAGCGCACAAACACTGGACCATGGCTGCGACTAATTAGATCTCAACATTTTTTGTTTTTCAGCTTTACAAAATCAACTGGCTCCCAGCTTGTATATATGCTGCATTGTCCCTAGTTGCCGTCTTTCTGTTCGCTTTTGTGCCGGAAACCAACGGAGTAGAACTACCTCAAACCATTGAAGAGCTTACAGAATGGTATCGTGTGAATAAGTTTGAACTTAAAGTGGGCAAAAATAGATATGTGAAAAGACATAAAAATATTCCCAATTAAAACTTACTACTTAGTGAATAAACGACAGTGGACTACAGGAGAAGCTTTACAAATCCGTGAGAAATGTGTATGCCATCATGTAATGCCAATTTCTTGTGTTGACGTAGATCTATGGTGTTACTTTGGTGTATGGATTTATATAATTATAATGTTGTATATTTAATGCTTATATATTACAATATTGCGAATATTTTATATTATGAAATAAAGAATTTGGAGGAATGAAAGCAAAAGATGCAATTTTGAAGGCTTTCGTGATGTCTTTTGAACCTTAGCAGAAACAAAATTGAACGGGTAGATCTACATTCTGTAGTTTAAAGAACAGAACAGAATCATGGTCCATATTTTCATACTTCATTTCTGAAACAAATTATGCAAAACAAAACAAAAATGATTTCAGGGCATAAAATGTTCTTATAAATCTATGATCTGTGTTGTTAGTCTTAATTCTTAGTTGTTACCATCCCAGAGTCAGCCAATTGTAATTTGTTTTGTTAGGGATCATAGGTTCGAACCTGTTGTCAGCTAGATCTATTTGCTAATGTACAAGTTGGCTAGTGTGGAAGTGGTCAGCTTGTTACTTCAGTACAAATCAGCTAGTGGGGAAGTTGTCAGCTGGTTACTTCAGTACAAATTGGCTATTTGGGAAGTTGTCAGCTGGTTACTTCAGTACACATTGGCTAGTGGGGAAGTTGTCAGCTTGTTACTTCGGTACAAATCAGCTAGTGTGGAAGTTGTCAACTGTTTACTTCAGTACAAATCAGCTAGTGGGGAAGTTGTCAGCTGGTTACTTCGGTACAAATCAGCTAGTGGGGAAGTTGTCAACTGTTTACTTCAGTACAAATTGGCTAGTGGGGAAGTTGTCAACTGTTTACTTCGGTACAAATCAGCTAGTGGGGAAGTTGTGAACTGTTTACTTCGGTACAAATCAGCTAGTGGGGAAGTTGTCAGCTTGTTACTTCGGTACAAATCAGCTAGTGGGGAAGTTGTCAGCTGTTTACTTCTGTACAAAATGGCTAGTGGGGAAGTTGTCAGCTAGTTACTTCAGTAAAAACTGCATAGTGGGGAAGTTGTCAACTGTTTACTTCAGTACAAATCAGCTAGTGGGGAAGTTGTCAGCTGGTTACTTCAGTACAAATCAGCTAGTGGGGAAGTTGTCAGCTGGTTACTTCAGTACAAATCAGCTAGTGGGGAAGTTGTCAGCTGGTTACTTCAGTACAAATCAGCTAGTGGGGAAGTTGTCAACTGTTTACTTCAGTACAAATCAGCTAGTGGGGAAGTTGTCAGCTGGTTACTTCAGTACAAATCAGCTAGTGGGGAAGTTGTCAGCTGGTTACTTCAGTACAAATCAGCTAGTGGGGAAGTTGTCAGCTGGTTACTTCAGTACAAATCAGCTAGTGGGGAAGTTGTCAGCTGGTTACTTCAGTACAAATCAGCTAGTGGGGAAGTTGTCAACTGTTTACTTCAGTACAAATCAGCTAGTGGGGAAGTTGTCAGCTGGTTACTTCAGTACAAATCAGCTAGTGGGGAAGTTGTCAACTGTTTACTTCAGTACAAATCAGCTAGTGGGGAAGTTGTCAGCTGGTTACTTCAGTACAAATCAGCTAGTGGGGAAGTTGTCACCTGGTTACTTCAGTACAAATCAGCTAGTGGGGAAGTTGTCAGCTGGTTACTTCAGTACACATTGGCTAGTGGGGAAGTTGTCAGCTGGTTACTTCAGTACAAATCAGCTAGTGGGGAAGTTGTCAGCTGGTTACTTCAGTACAAATTGGCTAGTGGGGAAGTTACTTCAGTACACATTGGCTAGTGGGGAAGTTGTCAGCTGGTTACTTCAGTACACATTGGCTAGTGGGGAAGTTGTCACCAGGTTACTTCAGTACAAATCAGCTAGTGGGGAAGTTGTCAGCTGGTTACTTCAGTACAAATTTGCTAGTGGGGAAGTTGTCAGCTGGTTACTTCAGTACAAATTGGCTAGTGGGGAAGTTGTCAGCTGGTTACTTCAGTACACATTGGCTAGTGGGGAAGTTGTCACCTGGTTACTTCAGTACACATTGGCTAGTGGGGAAGTTGTCACCTGGTTACTTCAGTACATACTGGCTAGTGTGGAAGTTACTTCAGTACACATTGGCTAATGGGGGAGTTGTCACCTGGTTACTTCAGTACACATTGGCTAGTGGGGAAGTTGTCAGCTGGTTACTTCAGTACACATTGGCTAGTGGGGAAGTTGTCACCAGGTTACTTCAGTACACATTTGCTAGTGGGGAAGTTGTCAGCTGGTTACTTCAGTACACATTGGCTAGTGGGGAAGTTGTCACCTGGTTACTTCAGTACACATTGGCTAGTGGGGAAGTTGTCACCTGGTTACTTCAGTACACATTGGCTAGTGGGGGAGTTGTCACCTGGTTACTTCAGTACAAATCAGCTAGTGGGGAAGTTGTCAGCTGGTTACTTCAGTACACATTGGCTAGTGTGGAAGTTGTCATCTGTAACATATTCTGGTACAGGGTGTTGATAAAGTATGTTCACAAATTTTAATCAAAATGAAATTAGATCTCATTAAGCTAGGTAAAGTTTGACTCAATGATAAATTCATCAATTGCCCGAAAGAACAAAGTTGGTCCTTGGAATATCGACCTATCATTTGTACATACAGTAAAACCTCGGTAATACGAGCAGCGATTATTCGAGCAACCGGTCTAATTCGAGCAAATTTCAAAGTCCCGACGTGTTTGCTCTATATTGTACATTAATTTATCCCTCTAATTCGAGTAATGTTATTACGAGCATCCGGTCTAATTCGAGCGCAGGTGTTGGTCCATTCAACAATTTTTTTACCGATAATTAGTTACTTAATCTCGAGGCAATCATCCGTGCAAAATTTCACACCTCCGAAAAATTGTCAGATTCAATGTTGCTGCGGTTCGTGATTTTCACACATCGTGATTATCACATTTTATAACAATAGCGTAACCCCCAACACTTAAATCGGTTGTTTGTCTACGATAAAGGTGTCGAAGGGCAAGATTGAATAATACAAATCAATTACGAGGCGATAATTATGAGAAATTTAATGACGAGTCAACATTTTTTATAGTGAAAGTAATTTTCACGCCGCGTGCAACTCTTATGATTAACCGATCTAAATGTTGACCTTATCCAAGTCAGAGAAACAATCACAAAACAATGAATTTTTGATCACTTAATGGTCGTAAATCAACTCAAATAGAACATTATACATGATTTCATATATACAGGTAACATTCAACGAATGTCTGCACGACTCTAAATGCGTGTAGACTTGATAAACAATGACGATATTCGTAGTTGAAACCAAATACGCGCAACAAACACGTACGTGGTAAAACACAGTTACACTTAGTCTTAACATCAATTCATCATACAATTCTGATAATTCGAGCAACTGGCTTAACTCGAGCATTTGGCTCGTCCCGATGGGTCCTCGAAATAACGAGGTTTTACTGTATGTATTTTCTACTGACTTATAAATAATAAAATAATGCATCTTAAGCATTGTGAATGAACTTTTTCAACACCCTGTACATACACAAATAATGCAACACAAAACCATTTTAAATACAGGTAAAAAGAGATTTTTAATAATCAAATAATTATGTATACATGGTAAGTAATAAATAATAAATTAACATGGAATAGACAAAGGACGGATTAGGGACGCTATTGCACATATAATATCACTATAAATACATGGTATTCAACTAATATACAAAAATACATATATAAATAACAGAGAGTACAAACAGTTTTAAAACCATAACAAGACGTTTGTAAAACATTGACATTGACCTACTTACCTAAAAATCAATAGGGGTCAACTAATAGTAGTGAAAAACACCCTACAAAGTTTTAAGATTATACGCACAGCCATTCTCAAGAAACTGATCAAAAACCACATGTCGTTCACCTTAAGGTCACGGTGACCTTGACGATTGACCTCAAAATCTACTGTTGTCGATCAACCTTCATGGAAAGTTTGAAGATCCTAGGATCAAGTGTTCTTGAGTTATTGAACAGAAATTGTTTGGTTCACGTATACTGACCTTCCAGACATGTGCAAAGCAATTAATATGAAGGTAGGTTTTGATTATCAAGTCATAATGAACGAACTATTGTGCATTTCAACAGAGACATATATGAGCCGTTCCCCAGGAAAACCGGGCTTAGTGACAAAAATATGAAAATCATGATAATTTAGCATTAGAAAGACAAGACTCTTTTGAACAGTTTCTGAAAATTTGAGCAAAATATAACATCAAATTACAAAGTTACGACTTTTAAAACTGATCACTCCCCCTACTTTGTTAGTGACGTCGCAAACGTCATTCAAACGTTATTTGACGTTACTTTAACAAGAAGTTCATAAATCCAGTATTTTAAGAGTTCTTGACGTAAACTTTTCAAAATTGTATCACATTTTAGAATTATATTCCTTTTTTAATAAAAACATATCTAAATCGTGATTTCACATTGTATAATGTTAGATATACTGATGGAAGTGACATCACATTGTGCAGGTATTCCATTTATGACGTAATGCAGGTAAACAAGTCAAATAAACAACATACCCACACAAAGTAACACTGGCTTAAGATATAATCACGCGTTTAAGTCATGTTAGAATCGAAATAAAATATTCAAAAGCCGTAGCATACCTTTTGTTTAACAATAGTTAGTCGTTTTGACGCTTGTTATCAATCACTCTTCATGGTTAATTCCAATGCGTCAGAACTCTTAATCATGGTATAACAGCCGGTACTCTACGGACTTTCATATCTTATTTCTTAAATATAATATCAAATGGTGAAGAAATAAACAACTAAGTCTTCACCATTTAAAAAATAAAATAAAAGTTTGAAAGAAAACAATGTTTTTATCCGATGAGCATTTCTGTGTTAATATTTAAGTTATTTCGTACAAAGATGTACAGCATAACATAACATGAGGGCCCTAGGGTGCTCACCCTTAGTAGTAGTGCACGCAGGCCGCTATGTTGACCTCAGTAATCATTTGCAATTTTGCAAGATTCAACAGGGTGTCAATTTTCCTGATGAATCCGTTATTCCAGATTTATCCTTCATGAAAGAGCTTAAATAACTGAACAAAATAAAAGTTATTTGATAAAAATGTCTCATGAATTGGCAAAGTTATGGTCAATTTAATCTACTCTGAGGGATTTAATTTGGCACTGTTGACACCCCTGATTAAGAAAAGGTGTACAAGGTTTTTATATTGTCTTTACCAATGTCATTTACATCAGATGATCAGTATTGACTACCGCATCTAACTCTAACTAGATTCCATCTAGACAAACATTCAGACCAATTTTCATGAAGATCCTGTGAAAAAATATAGTCTCTGCAGCACACTCATTGGTTTTTTATGATTTATCCTAGTGATCTTGTTTTATACCCTGGTTGCAAAAGATCGAACTTGACCAAGATTTTGGTTGAGGTGATCTTAAGGATTGTCATAAAGATTAGACCAAAATTGTGACCTCTAGTGACAACACAAGGTTTCTCTTTGATTCGACCTTGTTTTTTTACCCCTATATGACCCAATATCAAACTTAACCTAGATTTTGTTGAGATGATTATTGCAGCCAAGTTTCATAAAGATTAGGCCAAAATTGTGACCTCTAATGACTACACAAGCAAACTGTAGACAGAGGGACAAAGAGTGATCACAAAAGCTCACCCCAACATTTTGTGACGTTTGAGCTAAAAAACAATGCATATTATATCTATCAGTATCTATAGTCCACCTTAAAGACATCACAGCCTTCTATCACGCCAACCAGTCAGCTTTCTATCTAAGTTCTCTGGGATCATTTTCAAACATGGCCCTTTAACTGGAGACTGGTTACTTTTCTAGCTTTCTATCTAAATTCTCTGGGATGATTTTCAAACATGGCCCTTAAACTGGAGACTGGTTACTTTTCTAAATTTCTTTCTAAGTTTTCTGGGATCATTTTCAAACATGGCCCTTAAACTGGAGACTGGTTACTTTTCTAAATTTCTATCTAAGTTCTCTGGGATCATTTTCAAACATGGCCCTTAAACTGGAGACTGGTTTCTTCTCATTCTCCTCCAGGTATGCCCCATCTTGCATTTCATGTCGATTATACAACAATGTGCGAAACCCTAGCTCACTTAATCCTACATCACTTTGTAGTAACTTCTCCCAGTCTATTGTTTTCTTCTCTATAGCAGCCTATATAATACATAAAATCATTAATATTGGCAGGGAATAATTTTCGTTGATACCACAAATTGAATTTCTATGATTTATAGATCTCTAAAATATGTAACACGCCCTTTCCTTCAAATGTTCTCAATTCATGAACCCATATTGCAACAACAATATTTAATGATATCCCTTGCAAAAATTGCAATTTTATCATAATAACAACATATCATACCCTGATAAATCAACAAGCTTACAGTACTGTAAAATCATTAATTAAAATCGTTAATTTTCCTTGGGTAAAATTTTCGTTGCTTTCCAGGTTCAACTCGACTACGAAACTAATTCCTTCCTCCATGTTTTTTAATCCTCAAATTTGCTACCATGTGAAATTGCATTTTATCAAATTCCACAAAGCGTCGAAAGTACACGCCCATGAAAATTGGATTTTACAGTAAATGTATCTGCAAACCAAACCTATAATTTTCTGTCATCAGTGAAAAATTATAATTTTCCAATAATGCAACCTGGCCCAAATCTCCCGAAGCATCTCAAAAAGAAATCTCAAGTCAAATTGAGATTTTGCTACAATCTGAGTCTGAATAAGAGATAAATCGAAGCTTCAGCTCATGAAATTTTACTGTAATAAACTCAGAATAACATTTCTGTTTATTGAATTTTAAGTCCAGCCTTGCATGAAAATTAACGTAAAGACAGATGCAAATATTTGATATGAGATCTTGCTCAGATAGATCGGGGCCTGGTCAAGAAAGGGGTATAAAACAAACAGCACAGGTTTCAACAATTACAACCAATACTTACATGATCAAATTTGTACGGTCCAATACTCTGATGCTCTGTGATTGGGTTAAACTTGGACCTTGACTGTGGACCTGTGTCCATCATAAATACATCATGACCAGTATCAGGATTGACAAGTGGTAATACATGTTTGATGTCAAGTTGACCATGTAACCAGTGGCTATTGTTATGTAATAACCAGTACATCTGTTGTATGTCATGCAAACCTGTAGAATAATGTATATAGTAGAACAGCATATGACCTATACTGAAATTCATGTAAATCAACGCTTTACACACACGGTATGAATCCTGATACACTGCTTCTCAGGCTCTGACGGACCTGAAAACCGATGTAACACTCGGACGGAACACAGATGTCAGCAGTGTATCAGAATTCATACCGTGACACAGAGTTTTCATTATTAACTGATTGCCGATTGAAAACTTCGTAAAAATTGTGTTAGGATTGGTTGTTTTTTCAAAAATAGATTTTATGTAACAGTTACAATAGAAAGGCTCCTGACCAAATTTTTTTTTTTTCAGCCAATCTGTTATCAATAATAATACAAATGAAAACCTATAAATACAAGTTATACCATATCCTAAGTCCAACATCTAGTGACCTAACACCACATGTAAATCAAAAAGTCAGTAGACGCACAAAAAGGATTTTTTTTTTAAAGAACAGTCAACTCTCGTTATCTCGAATTTTTGTGTCTGGGATTTCCTCGTTTTTTCAAGAAAATTCTGCGAACATTTCAATCCTCTATACGTTTGGATTTCTGAAGTGGTTAAGGCAACATACAAAATAAAGTAATTAAAAATTCAAAATAAGCCACGGTATGGGTTAAAAAGGGGTTTAATGTGTGCATGATTCCCCCGTATTTTCAATTATTTCATTACTAGTGTTCGGTCGCATCTCGAAGCTGCTAGAGATGATGCACACACTTATTTGATCAACAATGGAGGTGTGAAAATTACAGGTAAATCGAATATTTTTCAACTGACTACGAGTAGAATAATAGATTTTAGGTGCAAATTAGTTAATTGGGACCTAGATAGGTGGCCAGATTTCATATAGACAATGAAGGGAAAAAATCTGGACTTCAAAAAAACTTTGACATAACAAAAAATTCGATATAAGCGAGTTTGAGATAACAAGAATTGACTGTACAAACATTGAAATGATTACATACTTAGGTTATATCCAACAGATTCACTTGTAATTAACCAATAAATAACATCCAACAATAAGCCATTGTTAACCTTACATTGGTGTTAGTTCAGTGATTTTCAATAAAGAGCATAGAAGGGAGACAATCCAATCACAAAAAATGACTAAACAAGACATCTTATCAAGGGAGACCATTCTTAATATTTGTACCTCCCAGCCTCCCTGCAGAAACCAATGCCAGGGGGTAGTACAGTAGCTCTAAGGATTCTTCAAAAGCTCAAGCTCAGAAATCAAACCTATCTAGCCTAATTGAGGTGGCATTATAATGGAAAAAAATAGTTTCAGCCTTAATGTAGACTTACCATCAGGTGTAGACAGAATATCACTAGATAATGATATATAGAGCTGATCTGTGAACTCTGTTGTACCATCCGACATCATCATACCGTTATCACCAATATCAAATATTCTAAAACAATCAACAAACATACACAAAATGCTTTCACAAACACAAGTCACTAAGAATTGCAAGCAATACAGAAGTCCCCTACCTGTTTTAAGCCATGACCATTATGGATTATTTTCAATGTTTCTGTTGCCATGGCAACAACAATTTTTCTCAGAATAAAAAAATATTTAGACGTGCATAATCTCCTTATTGTCCCCTATCCACATCACCAAATTTCACAAACCTAGCTTGAAAACTGTTATGTCAGGATCCAGATTTTTGACTGACTGAAAACAGGTAGGGGACTAATAAATCCAGCTTCAAATACTCAATACATGTACATACAAGGGATGTTTGTAAAACACATATACCCCCATGGCAGCCAAATAGTCAGAAATGGTGAAGGTCGCAGTGACCTTGGCCTTTGACTTACTGACCTAACAATTAATAGGGGTCATTTACTGTTGCTGACCAACCACCATGTCAAGTTAGAAGATCCTAGGTCAAAGCATTCTTAAGTTATTGAACAAATCCATTTTATACGACGGACCGACAGACATACATGTGCAAAGCAATATAGTTATACCTCCTCATGTAAATGTGGTTATATTAGCAACATGAAAATATTGGCACTTTTACATTTTACACAAAGAAGGCCCTAAATTGCTCACCTGTTTTTCACCCAAGATGACCCACTGGCTAGTATAACCTAGATTTTATACAGATAACCAATGTGACCGAGATTTATACAGATAAAGTCATAATATGTCCAAGAGATTTGACATAAATTTGGCTCTGTAACCTTTTTTTGGGTCCTGGATGACCCAATTTCATAAGAGATCCAGATGTTATACAGATGATCATTGTGACCAAATTTCATAAACATTATGCCAACATTGTGACTTCTAGTGTGTTCACAAGGTTAACCTGTGATTTGACCTAGTAACCTCGCTATATACAGTAGCTGATCCATCTAACCAGTTAACTTGGATTGTATCCCAACTAGTATTAAGTTAAACTAATCCCTCCACAAGGAACCAACCAATTCTCTATAAGCAGAGGGAAACAAGACTGCGTTCAATAAACGCTTATGCCCCCTGTGGAAGCCTTGTCCATAAAGTCTAAGTCCAAAATTAGGTCAAGGTGAAGGTCAAAATGGGGTCAGGTGATACAGGTGTGTGGAGAGTGGACAGACGGACAAACGAACGGACGGACAGGTGAATCACTATATGCCTCCCGATCTATCGATACGGGGGCATAAAAAGACACTGTTTTCAAATTCTCATAGAAGGGCATGACTTGCTGTGACCTGGAACTTTCTACTACCTCTATATATAAAATCATACCCTGATGAAGGCTTATGTTAAGCCGAAACGTTGGTTAAAATAAATTTGATAAACACATCCGTTGTCAGTTGTTCGTAACACACACGATTTTATTGGTTTCTATATATAAAAGTTAGAATAAAGGTGAGATCTTACTCGCTACGAAGGTAGAAGACCAATATCTGTATTTTATCATTAATCCAGTCTTTATTTTCCTTGCAGAATCTTCCTGCCAGTCTGGGAGTAGAGCTACCTTTTACTGAAATATATCAATAAATCACTCAGTAACCAATCAATATCACCTGTTGGATTATGAACAGAGTGCAAATACATTTTTTTTTACTTATCATTCAGAATTTTTTTGCTATTCAATACATAACTATTGGTAGGTAAATGAGGAAAATGGTCATTGTAAGACCTTATGGCCAGACCCCAATATAATGCAGCCTTCTTTACGTGTCAAAATAACTATAATTTCCTGTTATGTGTACACAATAGATCTTATAACTCATTACATACTTTATTCAAGTCTTATATTAAATTTCTGATGAAGACTTAATAAAGTCGAAATGTTTGGAGCATGGAGATTGTCTTGTTTCAACTAATTTATCACACTATAGATAAGTCATCTCCAGAATGGTGAGGTTTACTAATTTGTAGTACTGTGCAGCTGCCGTGCAATTATGTTTATTTTGACAGGCTGCACTATACCTGTCTAAATTAATGAAGGTTCTTGCAAATCTTTATTTATACACTAATGTTAAAAAACATGTTGAAACTAAGTAAAGAGTTTGCAGATTACATTTGTGGAAGATTTCAATACGTGAATTCCATCATTTAACTCAACCACAAAATTAGTTCGGTCAGGTATAAAACTCGGTCAGGTATAAAACTCGGTCAGGTATAAAACTCGGTCAGGTATAAAACTCGGTCAGGTATAAAACTCGGTCAGGTATAAAACTCGGTCAGGCATAAAACTCGGTCAGGTATAAAACTCGGTCAGGTATAAAACTCGGTCAGGCATAAAACTCGGTCAGGTATAAAACTCGGTCAGGTATAAAACTCGGTCAGGTATAAAACTATGGTCTTGGGAAGTTTATTTGCATATATCAACATGTAATAAAACACTTATTACATTCAATTAGATGTTTTAATGATTTTTGGTAATTCATGAGAATCTTGACCTAGTCATTTGTTCTGAAATCCTTGAAATAATGTCCCCACGAAATGGTCCTTTTTTTATATAAACCACGAAATTTGGTCCTATTGAAATTAATGATTTTACAGTAAATGTGAATTTTCAGATCCTCCTACCTTTACCAGACACCATGACATGGTATATACAATCAGATAACATCCTAAATTCTTCTAACACTGACGGTGTGAGTGTCACACCAATATCTTCCATCAGTTGCTCCGAATCCATTAAGTATTCCCTCAATGCCAAAGCCAATAACTACAACAAATAACGGTACCATAGTAGCATACATTGTACAAACATTACCGAATAATTTTGTAGTCAGGTTTATTTTGGAGGGTAAACTTACTCGAAATTGGGGTCATCAATGTGGTCATCTACTGTTGATTACTAACCTTCATGTAAGGTTTGAAGATCCTAGGGCAAAGCGTTCTTTAGTTATTGAATGGAATTGATTTGAAAAGTCAGAAATGGTGAAGGTCACAGTGACCTTTACCTTTGACTTACTGATCTCAAAATCAATGGGGTCATCTACTGTTGATGACTAACCTTCATGTAAGGTTTGAAGATCCTAGGGCAAAGCGTTCTTGAGGTATTGAATGGAATCAATTTGAAAAGTCAGAAATGGTGAAGGTCACAGTGACCTTTACCTTTGACTTACTGATCTAAAAATCAATGGGGTCATCTATTGTTGATGACCAAACTTCATGAAAGGTTTGAAGATCCTAAGGCAAGCGTTCATGAGTTAGAGAATGGAAACTATTTGGTATACCAACCCGCAGGCAGACCAACAGATATGTGCAAAGCAATAATATACCCTTCATGAGGGGGCTAATAATTATGTTTTCCCAAATACACGAATGAGCCAAGAAAAAAGCTCCCTCACCTGTCGGCATGCAGGAATAATTTTGTCAGTGTAGGTGATATGCCATATGGTAGGCAGTTGCACTTAATTAGTAGGCTATTGCACTGGACCAGTAGGCTGTTGCACTCAACCACTAGGTTATTGCACTCAACCAGTAGGATATTGTACATGACCACTCGGATGTTGCACTCAACCAGTAGGATATTGTACATAACCACTCGGATGTTGCACTCAACCACTAGGTTATTGCACTCAACCAGTAGGATATTGTACATGACCACTCGGATGTTGCACTCAACCAGTAGGATATTGTACATAACCACTCGGATGTTGCACTCAACCACTAGGTTGTTGCACTCAACCAGTAGGATATTGTACATGACCACTCGGATGTTGCACTCAACCAGTAGGGTATTGTACATGACCACTCGGATGTTGCACTTGACCAGTAGGGTATTGTACATGACCACTCGGATGTTGCACTCAACCAGTAGGATATTGTACATGACCACTCGGATGTTGCACTCAACCAGTAGGATATTGTACATGACCACTCGGATGTTGCACTCAACCAGTAGGATATTGTACATGACCACTCGGATGTTGCACTCAACCAGTAGGATATTGTACATGACCACTCGGATGTTGCACTCAACCAGTAGGATATTGTACATAACCACTCGGATGTTGCACTCAACCAGTAGGATATTGTACATGACCACTCGGATGTTGCACTCAACCAGTAGGATATTGTACATAACCACTCGGATGTTGCACTTGACCAGAAGGATATTGTACATGACCACTCGGATGTTGCACTCAACCAGTAGGATATTGTACATGACCACTCGGATGTTGCACTCAACCAGTAGGATATTGTACATGACCACTCGGATGTTGCACTCAACCAGTAGGATATTGTACATGACCACTCGGATGTTGCACTCAACCAGTAGGATATTGTACATAACCACTCGGATGTTGCACTCAACCAGTAGGATATTGTACATGACCACTCGGATGTTGCACTCAACCAGTAGGATATTGTACATAACCACTCGGATGTTGCACTCAACCAGTAGGATATTGTACATAACCACTCGGATGTTGCACTTGACCAGAAGACTATTGAGCTAGTTTTGCTACAGAGGTTAACCATTTCTACCAAGTAAGCTAGTTAAAACATATACATTGTACTACATACCTTAGTGCCAGCACAGTGATGTGGCGTTTTCAATCCTTTAGTTCCACACTGTGTGTCTACAGCTTTAAATAACACACATACACTGACTGGTATAACAAACATGTCTTCAGTAATCTGATGTAACACCAACCGTAGAGCCGCGTCCACAGTGTCTCGATCAGCTAAAATACATCATATATATCATTATATAACACCAACCGTAGAGCCACGTCCGACATGTCTCGATCAGCTAAAATACATCATATATAATACCATGTAACAGCTGACAATTTAAAACCAGGGATGTAATATTGAATATATGTTATCAGAACAAGTGATGTTTGTAAAACATGTATACCCAGTGGTAGCCGAATAGTAATTTATGTTAAAGGTCATGGCCGTATTGACCTTCAATCTATATTTTGACCTCAAAATCAATAGGGGTCATCTACTGATGATAATGGACCTACATATAAAGTTTGAAGATCCTAGGCCAAACTGTAATTATTAATGGGGAAACCAATAATTTTGGTCTACAGACAGACATGAAAATCAATATACCCCTTCATTAAAGATGGGGGCTTAATTATGAATATGAATTGATTATTTCTATTGCTTTTTGTTTAAGATTGGAAAAGATTTTTATGTGAAATTTATGAGATTGCTACAGGTTTGATATGAACTTATAACAGGGGTTCTAATGCCCAATCCTCAAAACTAGTTGCAACCCACACCAAAACTTTGCGTAAACATTGTTCAATCGCTAAAAGTTTATATGACTAAAATTTGTCAATTCTTTAAATGTTTTCACCAAATAACTTCTATTTTCTACAGAAAAGTTCATTCTTTATAGTGCAGCAAATCCAGATTTGTGGATTATTCCGGAATAGTAGAACCCCTATTAGATACAAACCTTCAGATTTCCTATGTGATCTTGGTGTAGCAGACGTCGCCTGTGTTCTACATCCACATGGTAACTCTTCCAGTACAGACGACAATGGTGTAATCTGCTTACTCTCTGACTGGTGCAATACATACTCTATCACTGGTTTCAGCACTCTGTCAATGTCAACAATATCGCATTTTTTATTTCATTTTTTATACTAACTTCTTTTTTTCTGCTGTAAACGTGTAGCTACATGTACACTTCAGTGTCTTAGTTGATATGAATTTATTTTAAGTCATTTATGAAACAAGCTTGATTAATCAATCTTGACACCTTATTCTTTCTGTTATCCATTGTCATAAGGGTATGACAGAAGATAGACCAGGTTGTATCCATTGTCATAAGGGTATGACAGAAGATAGACCAGGTTGTATCCATTGTCATAAGGGTATGACAGAAGATAGACCAGGTTGTATCCATTGTCATAAGGGTATGACAGAAGATAGGCCAGGTTTCCTATTTTATGCTGAATGTCAAGCAAGTGAATTACTGTTACCATTTTTATTTCGTCTGTGATCACAAGATGTGCATTCAAAACACTTTGTTTACTCTGGTATAAATTAGAATTACTGCTAATACAAGATAAGAGCAGTGTATAATGTCTTTAACTTTTACCTGTGGACAAATGGTTTCAAACATTCAAATACGCCTTCCATCCATATCGGAATCTATAATCAAAAGAATTAATGTATTAACTCCTAGATGAAACATGTGACATTTTACTGTAATAAACTCAGAATAAAGTGTCTGTTTTGTGACGCCAATTTTGAGTCCAACCTATCATGGAAATTACTTTAAAGATGAATGTCAATATTTGACTTGAGATTTAGCTCAAATTGAGAGATCAGGGCTGGTATTCACAAAGCATCTTAGTTGAAAACTTAAATATTTTGACTTAAGTTAAAAACAAGTATTGCATATATAGTGCACAAATTGAAGATTAACCCATGTTTTCTTAGTGATTATAGTTACTGTAGCTCTTTACACATAATGATTTAAACCTATGCAAAAAATCCATAATCGTGATTGTCATGTTAGGCTGACATACTTTAGAAATTTTGGTGTTTTTAAGAAAAATCTAAGTTTTCTACTAAGATGCTTTGTGAATACCAGCCCTGGGCCTTATAAACATTGTTTCAATTGGAGTACAGACAAGGTTGATTATTTCTCTTCTTATGGTCATTCAAGTGCCATAATCCTAGAAAAGGCATGGGGCGATTTGGCTGATAATAGGGCTTGGCCTAGATATTATGCCCTTAGAATTTGGAGATGATCAAATGAAAACGAACAAATTATTGCCACCCATACACCAAAAATGGAAATGGTACTATGTCTTAACAAGTCAGCATTAGAATCATGAAATTGGGTTTAAATCTAAAAATTCATTGAGAAAGTGCCTTCAAATATGGCCGCCAATTCTAAACAAGGGAGGTAAATATTGTAATTGATGGAACTTAAGTTGAAGAGGAGAAATGTTGACATACGTGCATATCTCGTCCTGGTACATGTTTCACATCCAAACAGCCCCATTCATCGCATCTACAAATATAAACACACATCATTCTGACACCATGGTTAGAGTTATATAACGTTAAGGCAGCAACGAATTTCCCAAAAACTAGAACTATTTTTTACTAACATAAAAGCGTATCTCCAACAAAGAGCCATAACTCCGGCAAAATCATGTGACGTAAACTTCCAGATAATATGCTCAACCAGGCTTGGTACCAACTATTCATGTGAAGTTTCATTGAAATCCAACCAGTTGTTTAGGAGTGCAAGCACAGACAAACTTTGTGACATTCATTAATTGTGGGAAACAATATTGTCATGTGAATTCTTTGCCAGCATTTCGCCAACAATTATCAGAAAATCATTTCTTGTCCCTTGGGCAAGCAAACATTCTAACAAAAGCACTGCTTACGAGTGCTGGATGCTCAACTTTCTCATACAAGATAGTACTCTTGCTCATCCATGAGTGAAGTTCTAAGAGTAACAAGAAGATAACTCATAAATATAGATCACATTGTTACCAGCCTTGTCAGTATGGACTACCCTTGTTATGGTCAAGAACTTTATTGAGTTTCATGAGGATACCTTTGATAGTCTTTGAACTCTGACAATAAACTTAACAAAAGCAAATGAACATGCCTACGCATCCAATCCCGTCATGACAATAGCTCAAATTGTTTTCTTTGAAAATTCGAGTTAAAGATGGTTGTCTAAGCCAAAAAGATGGTTGCTATGGGCAATCAGACAACCACTAACTTCATAGACTGGTACTACTGCATAAACATAGTCAGAATGGATAAATTCGTAATCAGTACAATACTATTAATACTATGCATTTTTTTGCAAATTGTAGAAGCGAGATTGTAAAAGCCAGGTTTAAGATTTGTTTTGGTATGTGAGGTCAAAACAAATAAACTCACCTGTCTATAACAGGAATAACGACCTTAGCCAGGCCATCATTGAACTCTTGAGCAAATATCAGCACCCTGAACAATGATAGTGTGAACTTTCGCACAGAGTCTGTAGTCACTACAGGGTGTTTGTGAACATATTTCACACTTCTCGGAGATGTGGTGAGTGTCGTAGAGTCAGTATCTGTACTCTTAGTGATAGATGTTGTAGCTTGAGTCAGAAACAATATCGACAAAGTGAAGTCCTTCATAAAATATGCCTGAAGATAAACATGAAATATATATCAGTCTTTGCCTTAACTGTTCAGATCACATGTCTTTTGACTAGAAAACCTCTTTTACATGTCCACCGAAAATACTTCTTTAGACCATGCTCTAAATCACTGTATCAAAATTGTACTAAAGTGTAAAAGAGTAATAATTGAATACAGTTTCTTGAATACAGTGCTTGATAGATACCTACTCCAATGTAGTGATTTTGGGTAACAGTCGTTGTAGAAATACAGTATTTAGTCACATGATAATGCAGCATATATACAGGGTGTTAAAAAAGTTTGTTCTCAAAATTTAAATTCATAAAGTTTTATTTGAGCTATGGATGCAGTAGACAATGTTAATTTCTAACTCTAATAGCTTCATTTAGTACCAGAGAGATTAGAACAATGGTAGAACACTCTGATTTTAACCTGGAAATTTTAAGGTCTTCTGAAGTCAGAAAAATAAAACATTGAAACTCAAACATTGAGAACAAACTCTTTTAACACCCTGTAGATATTTTCAGCTGCATTTTTATCACAATGTCTATTTTTATAGATGTTTTAGCCATATTGGTCACAGGAAGGATTAATATTTTTGCTGTAAATTGTTCCAATATACATGACATTATATCTTTTAAAATCTGGTAAATACATCAGCAAGGTGATATGATAGATGTGTAAACATGTGTATACATGGGGTAAAGGGTTAATAGTTATAGAAGTTATATATATTTTACCTGTAATGATATAGAGGATATTTGACGAGTGAAATAAAATTGATCTTACACCAAAAATCAACAAATTTTCTGTTTATTATATGCCTCAATTTCTCTTAAAATGTGCTGTTATTGGCTTAATTGGAAAAATCACATCGAAATTGGAACGTCACAACGTGAGAATTATGACGTCATGATGACGTAACGCATATTTTAAAGCCTGGCGCCATTGACCTTACGTTTCTTTTTCTGCATGAAACTGGAACCAGCTTCAAAACAGTGAAAATAACAAAGTGATAATTTCATGGAGTAAAAGGTTAATAGTTGAATAAATTGTGTATATGTTACCTGTATTGTGAGTGGATAACTGATCTCTGGTTGAGAGAGAAGAAGTTTGGTATGGAGATACACTGCTACTGTGGTTCTCATATCATCATAGCTGTAAGAACAACAATAAACAAACTAGAGACTACTGTACATAGAGTGTACACATGTTTCTTGTATGGTTACACACCTGTGTACACATATAGTACATACACATAAATATTGATATATGGTTACACCCCAAATATTATTGTGATAAGAGATGAACTAGAATGTTTACAGATATCATGTGCAGCTTTCTGAGTTATCTTCCTTGATAAGGTACATTCTTGAGTCCATAATTAAAATGTCTCATCGCCATACTTCATTATCCGATGGAATTGCTGATAAAATACTGTAAATTACTTCACAGAAATTATCTATTAATAACTGAAGAAAGAACAAATCTCAATTACTCTAGTTACTTAGCGAGTTGAACTTGACATACCATTTCACCGTTTTATCCACCCAGTTGGGTTGTATCCATTGCAACCAGTCACAATTACCTCCCCTGTCCGAATGACTAATACTTTTCCTCCGCTGCCTGTATCGGAAACCTTTCTTATTTACTCTGAAAAAAATTAATCACTTCCCAATAACTGAATATCAGTGCCAAATTGTTAAATTGTTTGTTCTACATTTTTTTCTTTTTGAATTCTTTTTTTATATAGTTTTTACTTATTTGATTTAGGTTGATTTCTATGACTTATATTAATTACTCGTGACATCTCATTCCTGCCAAATCCATCACAATAATAATATAAAATTTAACATATTTTATTTTGAAAGACAAAAAGGGGCCATAATTCTTTCAAAAAGCTGGATGAAGTTATGCAACTTGCTTTATAAGTCAGGTATTGATAGTGAATAAGTGTTGCAAGTTTCAGGAGAAAATTTGACCTCAAATTGTCATAAGCTGTAACCAGGCAACACAGATGCAAGCCAAATGTCCAATGAGTACTTGAACTCAAATTATCAGAAAAAACTTACTTGTACAAAGTTTCCAGAGGTGATGCCACTACAGCCATGGTAGACAACAAAGCCGTGCATAGGTTATGTATAGAATAATGTGGTATCTGATTATGTCCGACATCTATACATTTGGATATAGAATTACTACCTGGATATAACATCTCGCTCACACACAGCAATATAGTCTTGATATCACAGCTGATTGAAAATAAAACAAAGAATACATAGAGGATGTTTGTTGATTTTGGCATATGAAAAGAAATTTTATTTCACTGAGTGATCAAACAAAATCAATATTTTAATGAGTGGTGTATATAACTGTACAAAATTGTCCATTGTTGTTTTCATGGAGTCCTACAATAAATTCAAGCCTAAACTTTTAAGATACCAAAAAACATGTAAAATATAAATTTTCTTTTAAGACACAAATTTACGTTAAAAATATAAAATTTGGAACAGTTTCTTATGTGTTATTTTTTTAAAATTTAAAGTCAAGATGTTTCTATTTCTTAGCAAAAACACAGCTAGAATACGTACACATACCGCATGCAGCTTTTCTGGACAAATATCAAGAGTGACCTCCCTTGATAAAGATCAAGTGGTAATTAGAATGTCTCCCCTTTTTGCTCATTATTGGTAAACTAAAAGGGCTTTTGACACGAAAATGTATGTCTCCAACAAGGAGCCATAACTCAAGCAAATAACTTCTGACCTAAAATTTCTAACAATATGCACAACTAGGAATGGTACTAACTTAACTAAGCATTTTTGTGACGATTCATTGGAATCTGACCATTGGTTAAGGAGATGGAGCTCGGACAATCTTTATGACACAGACAGACCGATGTCAAGCCAAAATCATTACATCTCCCTAACTGTTTGTGGGAGAATTTTCAACTTGTTGATCACATTGGATACAAACATGAACTGACAACTCAATGAAATAAATGTTTAAATGAAGCATACCAAAATTGTCCAATCCTTCTGAAGCTAGGTTTGGCTCTAGCATATCTCTGAGCCAGAATCTGTAAGGAATCATGCAAGATAACACTCAGGGATGTCTGTGAGAGTTTGGGAGGACATATAGACCATAAATCATTGTGAACTCCACGTAGATAGTAATGCCACATCTGGATGGGAAATGAACACCTTTCACCCTGAAATGATATAACATAAACTTTGTTACCCAACAGACCACTGTAATCCAGAGGACTGAGCATCAATGCATATCTGTTATGCTACAAATAAATTAAAAGTAAACACAATGCATATTACACATCATGTGACGATAAAGCAATTATGTTGCCATGTTTTTACGAATGCAGAAAGTTTTTCGGAGGACAGCGCTAGTATACTTTGAGCTTTTAAGACATTCTAGGAGTACCTAACATACCTTTACTTTACATATGCATAATGCACTAACAATCATAAAATGCGGACACAAATTAACATAATGTAAGGTCAATCATTTTACATATGATAAAGTGAACGTATTTTCGGACGTATTCAATATCGGATACTCGAAAATAAACTAAAATTGTTATGAATTTTTCGCGAGAATCATGATTTTGCGTGTCACCATCCTCGTGAATATTAGCAAAAATATAACTCTTGCAAAACAAATGTGATTAACGGTAAGAAAAATTGCTTTTTACATATTTTGAATGTCAGTTACTTACAAGGTAGCCATCATTTTGAGGCCAAGATCATCCATGACTGGTTAAAACTAGAGCCTTTAGAGTTTGTCACAGGATGGTATATAGTTTGAAATGATGAAAATGATGTTACAGTTGTTGTGCATTATACCCTGCACTATACTTCTTCACTATGAGATCCATCCAATGACAATATTTTGTACACTTTTTGAGTTATGGTCCAGACAAAAGGCTAAGTATGAAAAATAAGGACAGAACCACCCCTCCCCCCAAAAAAGAAAAATTTATGTAGGAACTATAATAATGCTCCCCAATAATATCAGGGAATATAACAAGATCATTAGATCACATACCTCATAGAATTCCTTTAATTCTGTCCAGTTATAGCTATCAGCATCATGGAGTACACATGTAGCGATATAATTCTTGTGTCTATGTATCACTTGGTCTGTTAACTTCTCCACTAACTCCACATACATCTTATATTGAGCAGCGAATGATCGCTTACTGTAAAACAAGAGATGGTTGTATCTACATACATCTTGTACGAAACAGCAAATCATCGCAAAACTAGAGATTTTTTAATCATTTATGTCCCCACGACAGCCAAACAGTCATTGGTACAGTCATGCAAAGTTTTATCGAAATCTGACCAATGGTTAAAGAGACAAGAGGGCCCAAAGGGCCCTAGGTCGCTCACCTGTCGTACTAGTGCATGCACACCCCTATGGTGATCCTACACATTTTCTGAATAAAATTTAAGGAAATTCAGCCTCTATTGCAAGTTTTTGTATGATTTGACCATGTGACCTAGCGTTTGACCCCAGATGACTTAATTAATATCAAACTTAACCTAGATTGTGTTGAGATAATTATTAGGACCAAATTTCATAAAGATTAAGTCGAAAATTGTAACCTCTGGCGACTACACAGGGTTTTTTTATGATCTGACCTATAATTTAAACAAAATATTTCCTCCATATAACTGTACAAAAACATGCTATGAAGACAGAACAATACCTAAACACTTAAAGTGGGGTTTGAACCCATGACCCTCAGGAAAATGTACAAATACATGCTATAAAGACAAAACAATACCTAAACACTCAAAAAAAAAAAAAAAAAAAAAAAAAAAAATATGGTTCCAGTGGGGATTGAACCCACGACCCTCAGGAAAATGTACAAATAAATGCTTTACAGACAAAACAATACCTAAACACTCAAAAAAAATAAAAATAAAAAAATAAAAATTATGGTTCCAGTGGGGGTTGAACCCACGACCATCAGGAAAATGTACAAATACATGCTATAAAGACAAAACAATACCTAAACACTCAAAAAAAAAAAAAAAAAAAAATTATGGTTCCAGTGGGGGTTGAACCCACGACCATCAGGAAAATGTACAAATAAATGCTTTACAGACAAAACAATACCTAAACACTCAAAAAAAATAAAAATAAAAAAATAAAAATTATGGTTCCAGTGGGGTTTGAACCCACGACCCTCAGGAAAATGTCTATGCTCCCTACAGCGCTTTGATTTCCACTTAACCATTACAATTCACACCCTCTAGAATATTTTGATATTTGACCTTTACAAAACTGCTGTGAACCCTGATACACATTTTCATTGGTTGATGAAAGTTTACTTGTATGTATAGAGTGTAGAGAGTTACAGCAGAGAGTTAAGTGACCATGAAGACTACATGTTGAAAGGTTTAAAACAAGGTTTTTCTATAATTTGACCTAGTGAGCTAGTTTTTTACCTCAGATGACCCAAAATCGAACTTGACCTAGATTTTGTTGAGATGATCATTGTGACCAAGTTTCATAAAGATTAGGCCAAAATTGTGACCTCTAGAGAGGACACAACCCAATTGTTGACGGACGGACGGACAGACGGACGGACGACGGACGAAGTGTGATCACAAAAGCTCACTCTGTCACTTTGTGACAGGTGAGCTAAAAAAACGCGGACAATATTTATAAATGCAAAACAATAAAGGGCTATAACTCCCTTAAAATTGAACCGACCAGCGTGTGCCGACGTTATGCACAGATAGATTTGGTAGTGATCACTCATGCAATGATTCATTGAAATCTCACCAATGGTTACAGAGAAATAGCATGGACATAATTTATAAGTGCAAAAAATAAAGGGCCATAACTCCCTTAAAACTAATCCCACCAGCGTTTGCTGACAATAAGTTCTAGACTAGACTTGGTACAGATCAGTTATGCAAAGTTTCGTTGAAATCAGACAAATGGTTACATAGAAATAGCGCAGACAAACTATGCACAGACCAACCATCCGACCGACTGATCAACCAACCAACCTCAAGCATGACTCCAATATAGCCCCCTGTCACTATATGAGCTCACTCTGTCATTATACCATACCTGTCATCTTGTGATAGAACACTGTCAAAGTGAAGTAGATGATTCCTTATATAAGCTGCACCAGATAGTATCACATATAGATTCTTCATGGGGGATTGTATCGGTATATCATCAGATATCTGAAACATGCAATCACCATGGTTATAAAAGTTACACAGAATCTGTTACTAAACCAATATTGTACAATGGGTTGAAAATCACCCAAAAGCTGGACAACGTCCGCGTATCCCATGTGTATCTAAAGTCTAGGCATTGGGTGCCGGCTGATGATCTATTATGAATCCTGGACAAAGGGAGCTGGCCGATGACCGTACGTTGTCTGACAGAACCAATAAGCACTATGATTATAATGGCAAATGGATAATCATAGACTGACATGGTTTTATCTTTGTCACATGAAGAATTGAATGCATGTTAAGCCACTTTGTTGATGCTGATGCCAGCATAGAGAATGCTCCACCAATCTGTTTGGTCGAAGGTTATCAAGGGAAACCATTGGATCACATGTGACTATGGAATTAACATGTGAAATACTTCCAATGTTTTAACAGCCAAAGTTAAATACTTTTATTGGTTTTACTTTAAACTGTCTGTATACATACATAAACATCTGGCGTCGGGTCAACTATCATGGGACCACATGATAACGGATAGCCACAGACTTGCAACCACAGACGGCTACAGACTGGCATCCTAGTGGAGATGAAAATGTTAGCATACCTTAATCAAGTGAGTATGAACTTCCTTCAGACAGTTACTGACACTATCTACATATGATGTCTTCACACACTGTAACACACCCTCATTACCAGACATGGCTAGCACCAAGAACTTCCCTAACACTTCCATAAACTCATACACAGCCTGTAAAACAATGTGTTCAAATATTTCATCATACAATGTATGTGTGTTCCTCTCTACAATGTTCTGATAAGAGATGAGCTAGAACATGTACACATCTCATGTGCAGCTGTTTGTGGGCATATATCAGAGGTGATCTCCCTTGTTAAGTTTCTGTAATTGGGTCGTCTCCAGTTTCCATGAAAGTCTATTTAAGCAGATTTATAAATTCGCCAGAAATTGTATTAGCAAATAATAGCAAAAATACAAGCCTTGCCCATAATACCTGGCGTACAGTATTCAAACTTTCTATGTTAATTATGGTATGCCTACATAATCAGGTGACCAGAATATAGACCTACCAGAATATACTGATCCATCAACTTGACCTTGAACACATTACATCAGAAATGACCTTCATCTTGAATACATTACCTTGGAAATGACCTTGGGATAGTCTAATCTACCTCCCCACAGTGACTCATCTATAGCAAAAGTTGTCAAGGAGTGTGATGTGGACCACTCTGATTGTTCAGCATCCAAACATGTCTTCATAGATTCCTGTATATTCACTTCCACTGTGTGAGCTAACTCTGTCTTTATCTTCTTAAATATAAACTTCCAGTCCCATTTAATTCTTTCCTCTAGTTTCATCTTCTCAACTACCGTTACTATGGAAACAGATTATGTAAATTACTTAAGTAAGCTTGGTCTAGTAAGATCAATAGCTAGCCCAATAAAAGTCCAAAATTTAGCTTTAAGGTTGAAGGGTACTTTCTATTCTGTTTTAATCTAAAATCGGAAATTCGTTAATAACACTCAATGTTTCTAAAATTTGTGTTAAAAGACCATTTTGTTAAACGACCGTTTTCAGACCTTCCCAATGGTGGTCGCTTGATACAAGTTAGACTATATTCTAAAACTACTGCAAATCATTTAACAAGAGATGTTTGTAAAACACGTATGCCCCCATGGCAGCCCAATAGTCAGAAATGGTTATGGTCACAGTGACCTTGACCTTTGACCTCAAAATCAATAGGGGTCATCAACTGTTGCTGACCAACCTTCATGTATAGTTTGAAGATCATAGGTCAAGGCGTTCTAGAGTTATTGAACGGAAACCATTTAAATAGTCAGAAATAGTATAGGTCACAGTGACCTTGACCTTTGACCTACTGACCTCAAAATCAATAGGGGTCATCTACTGTTGCTGACCAACCTCCATGTATAGTTTGAAGATCATAGGTCAAGGCGTTCTAGAGTTATTGAACGGAAACCATTTAAATAGTCAGAAATAGTAAAGGTCACAGTGACCTTGACCTTTGACCTACTGACCTCAAAATCAATAGGGGTCATCTACTGTTGCTGACCAACCTCCATGTTAAGTGTGATGATCCTAGGTCAAAGCGTTCTTGAGTTATTGAAGGAAACCATTTTATATGACCGACAGACCGACCGACCGACAGACATGAGCAAAGCAATATACCCCCTCATCAAAGATGGGGGGCATCATTAAGAATGTTTGAATATCTTTTTCGCTGTTTTTCCCTTGTTCATTACACTAAAATACTGAGCAAATATCCAATAAATAATATTATGGTACCAATTTCAAGCTATCGCATATTCTTGCTCTCAAAATATTGTCACTATGAACCTTGAAAAGTGAATGGTTACACTTGAGATTTGAATGCTGAGTGTAAGTATTGACTTTAGCACATGACCAAAACAAGACTGCATTCAATAAACGCTTATGCCCCCTGTGGAAGCCTTGTCCATAAATAAGTCTAAGTCCAAAATTGGGTCAAGGTGAAGGTCAGAATGGGATTAGTAGATACAGGCGTGTGGAGAGTGTTCATATACAACATCCATGCAAGTATGAAAGCTTTGTAGCAAGCCATATTAATGCTAGAAGAAACGGTCAATTTGGGTTAACCAAGAATTAGGCCCTTCAATAAGTCTAAGTCCAAAATTAGGTCAAGGTGAAGGTCAAAATGGGGTCAGGTGATACAGGCGCGTGGAGAGTGTTCATATACAACATCCATGCAAGTATGAAAGCTTTGTAGCAAGCCATATTAATGCTAGAAGAAACGGTCAATTTGGGTTAACCAGGACGGACGAACGGACAAACGGACGAACGGACAGGTGAATCGCTATATGCTTCCCGATCTATCGATACGGGGGCATAAAAATTTTAAGTTGGGGGAAGAAAAGGCATGGGGTGGGGAAGAAGAGGTCTAGGGGGATAAACGGGCTGGTCAAGTTTATCCCCTTGGGCTAAAATAGGCTGGCCCCGTGGAATAAACTGGGCGTTACACCGGGTCCAGAGATGGACAAGTCAAAACAACAAACCTTTGGGACCAGGTGGAGCTTCAAACGCAACATTTGAGCCAGTTGAACCATACGCTGAGCTCATCATATCTGACATATAGGTTTCCGAATCAATACTTGACATGTTAGCACTGTTTGGCCGACGAGATAAATCCGGACTTGAACTCGGCTTCAGCACACCTGCATAAAAAACAAATCTACTGTTTTTCTATATAACTCATACAAAAAAAAATCACAAAAACAACAAAATTGTATGTGTCATTGTTGATACTTACTGAATTATTAACTCAGACACCAAAATATGTAGACAAAATCTAACTCCATTAAAAATATTTTTTTTCAATGTTACGGATTTTCCAAAGATTAAACAGAAAGTTGACATAAATCACTCCATTGCAATGAGACATTGCTGAATAGGCCAGTCATTGTTGAAAAAAAGGTACAAATGAAAGTTTGCTGCGTATTATACCTTTCAGACTTCCTTTTCTTTGCATTTTCTTAGCAGAAATTCCACCAAAATCCCAAATTGCAGCTTTTTGTAGACAGTCTAAATGTTCCTCAATTTGCTGAAGAGTTGTTACTATATTTAGCATGACCTCTGTGTACTTCATAGGAATTGTGGATGTTTGTTGTTGACTGGTTTCCTGCCCTCCAGCTCCACTGACTACACTTTCCATGCTTTGTGCTTGTTGCAGTGTGGAACCAGTCCTATTAAGACTAGCTGATTTTGACTTCTTTTTCGAGCCTAGCACACTAAACGACTGAGACAGTCCACGTTTTTGAAATGACTCTCGTATTTCATCCCAAACTTCATCAATCAAGGCCGACATCTCGTCAGAAAACTTGTCCAGATACGTACGATGAAAGGCATGGAAAAGACTTGTGGCTTTTTTTAGAATGCCCGTATTTAGTACAGTAAAGTCTTCATTCATCATCTGAACGATCACTTTAGCCACGTCAGCACAGTTTTCAGATAGTTTTAGAATATCTAGATTTTCAGACTCATTCTCAGGCATCAACAAACTCAGACATTGCTCCAACTGTTGACGTCGTATCACTTGATACCTGTAATATAAACCCACGCTTTACTGGTCTTTAATATAAATCCCCGCTTTACTGATCTTTAATACAGGATCATGCATGAGTGCTCATTACATAGGAGTTTTATTAAAGGAGTGGAGAGTGTTGTATTGTTTAAGACGACGAGTTTAATAAAACTTGCATGTTATGAGCACAAATGTAAGATTCTATTTATCACATAACCTTACAGAATGCTCAATACCATTCAAAATGATGATGTATGCTGCATAGATTGCAACTAAAATTTAGAGGTACAATTAGCGCAACATCTTGAAGACGTTGGTTATATTCTGACACCATGAGCCGATCGAAGCATCAGATCAGGCTAATTGAAATATTTATTGGCACACAAACGATATTTTCGGGATGACATTGTGGCACTGCCAGGCTGCAGGTTATGTGATAAATGCACAGAATGTCACATGACTCAAGTTTGAAAGGTGCTAAACTTATGTGGACTATCAAAATAAGAAACTAGAAGCTTTTTTTCACAAAAACATGTGTCTTGCACAAACTCCATGAAAAACAATCCAGACAATATGCACAACAATGCTTGGTACCATGTACTTATGTAAAGTTTCACAGAAATCCAACCAATGTTCAAGGAGAAGAAGCGCAGACAATTTATGTGAGATCCATCCAGACAGACATCCAGCACAAACTCTATTGTCTCTACCACTGTATGTTGGAGAAAGATATTACTAAACTCCCTCATATCTGCAACCTCTTAAAACCATGAACCTCTCAGAACCGAGCAATTTCCCAGTCATTATTTTCATTGTTCTTTGTTCAACTTAACATCTCTCTGAATACAGAAATCACTTCACTCTGTTAACTGGACCGATGTTCTATATGTTTCACTCCCTTAAGCCACTTATTCATGAAGAAAAGGTTAAATAAATTCTTACCTGCACATAATATTCAACAGAGAATGAAAATGAAATATTTGTATAACTAACCTATCCCAGACCTCTGTGACAGGCTGTAGAGTCATAAGACTCTGTATGTATTGTAGGCGACGTCGTTCAAATATATCAATCAACGGAGAACTCGGACTGACAGGTAAACTCTGCAGCTTCTCTTGATAATATTTTCTGAAAAAAATTTTTGTAAAAACCATAGAAGAATTAATTAAAAATCATCTAAAGTATTAAATGGCAACTTTCATTCATTTTTGAATATGTATATATAACCCCACACACTTGCATATTTACCAAAATCCAGAAAATGTAGAAACCACAAAAAAAACATCCTGTTTACACAATATTACAGCTAAAGGTAGAGGTGGATAAAAACTCCACATTTTCTGATTGGGACAGTTTTAATACCCCAGGCAGCTTGACTGGTTATCTCTGTCAGACCAACTGGTTTAATAGCTGAGTCAGCCCGACTGGTTAGCTCAATCAGCCAGACTGGTTAGTTCAGTCAGCCCGACTGGTTAGCTGAATTTAGCTCAGTCAGCCCGACTGATTAGCTCAGTTGAGAGAGTACTACACAGATGATCCAGGTTGGATTCCTCGGTGCTGCATGCCATGTTTTCCCGCAAAATTGACTACTGGTATGGTAATGTCTTCCACAAGAGGAGAATGTGGCTTGTGGAAGAGCAACTTGGTACAAATTGTTTATTTTAGGATGACTGACTAGGTCAACTGATTGCCACAAACAAGGGTTGTACAAAATGTAGTTTATATATATTTTTTTGTGTATTTCGACAAATTTATCGACCACCCCTTTTATAACAGGAGAGTCGGAAAATGGCATGAAATTTTTTGCTAACAACAGGAAAATTGTTGGGAAAATGGCATAAAACCTGATGAAAACAAACAAAGCAATACCTGAGTCTGAGTGCTATCTGATCCCATTGTTGAGCAATCTGTATCTCACTGCTATCAGACACTGCATTCAGAGACATTGTAGAGGCAACAGGGTCAACAGCTGTAGATTTTAGGGGTAAGGACAACCCCTGTTCGGAAGACAGAGACAATAGATCCTGGAACACTGCCTCCTCACAACCAGGTACCTTGTCTAACATCAGAGACTGAAATACAACATACACATATCAATGATCTGAGACATATTGAGGTCAGGCAGTTCAAATATTTGTTGGAAGACAAGAATCAGCAAAATAAATTGATATATCAATTTCATATATAAATGAACCAGTTACAGGCCCATCGGTTCCCTCGAAGCCGGATGGCCAATGACGCAGGGATAAAACAGAATGGCCATGCATTACTACAGTCTCAGTCGAACGCAAACAAAGAAGGCCTATCGGTCATGATTCACTTGTTTAGCTATTCTATGATGCATATACATGTATTAGGTATCAATTCAGCATTTTGAGTTTTGACTTCAACTTAAGAGAAAAATTTCCAAAGTGTTTTGTGCAGGATAAATGAGAACTTTGGGTGGTTTCTGTTAGTGTTATTTATAATTTTAAAGATTGAAGACTGTCTCGATAAGTTTTTGGCACAGACTTACTTTAGCATTTTAACCAAACTGACTAAATACTAATTTCATCCCTTTGGCGCAACAAGGTTGTATCTCACTATGTCTCCCTGCATTGTGCGTACTTTATAAGATAAAAATTGCTGTGCCACAGGGACACAGTGCTCTATACAAACTAGAGACAAAACTGTAAACAAAAGTCATACAAGACCACCTGTAATAAAAGACCACTATTACAAAGCCTGTCAGCAAAGACCACCGATGTTAGCTCCAACGAAATGATATTAAAGAGAGACAACCAGTATACACAGACCATTTTTTGCTGCCCTGACTCCTATGGTGGGTCTTTACAAACAGGTTAATACATATCTCAATTTTAGAGTGACCAATGCAAACATATACTATAAAATCAGAAATTTTTGCGAGGTCAAAATGTAGCCAATTTGTTATTCTGAGGTAATTTGTGAGGTTGATTGTTCCAAATTTTTAAAACTTCAGCAAGAACTACTTTCTGTGTGTTACTGCTGTTGTTTCTATTCATGATCATAAGTCTCCGCGAACTTATGATATCGATCTTGCAAGTATAGGCTTAGCACAAATTAATCCCTAATGAAATTTTTAAATTAACAGTAATACATACAGCATGAGACAAGATTTCTGTGACAGCATCTGGCTCGGGATCGTAGCACGATTCTTTCTCTAGTGAATGTGTACTTATCATACTCAATAAGGCATCTCTGGGTGTAATATACTCCTTACCAACAATGGAATTAGATACCTTCAACATATCTTTCAAACAAGCATCCAATCTGTAAACAAACAGGAATACATCTTTGTACACTTTAACTTTGCAAGGGTGTGAGTTAAATCACTTGGGGCTCAATTTCAAAGAGATTCAAGTTGGAATCAGAATTTGATTGAGCATAAAATGTGCTCATGTAAAGCTACGTCACATACAAAATGTACATGTATGAAGCATGAGTTTTTCATGAATGGAAATGAGTGTGAATAAAACAATCTTGAATATCCTGTAATTTCGTCAAGTCACCCATACTTTACTTGTAGAAACTATATATACTTCACTCAGGCCTAGATACTAACTAACAATTTTGGCCACTGGTCCGACAGGGCAAAAGCGCCCAATTAGCCTTAGCTAATTCTAGCTTCAAGGCGCTGGGATATCATAGCGGCTTCTGCCCCCAGGGAGGCATACATGTATCTACAGGGAGGTGCCTGCTCAAGTTAGATAAATACTTACTCTTTTGAATTTTCTTCCAAGTTAACGTCTAAATCTGCTATAAATGTATCCAGAGCAGACACACTTGGTATCCCATTTGCTAACAACTTCTCCAGTGGAGCAACCCTCTCTACAAAATTCAGCATATTTGCCATGCTGATTGGTACTGGTTTCCAATCTAAAAACATGATTTTTACATAAAATTAATTATTTCTACATATAATTTTACCAGATTTATTTCATTTTATCATACATCTTTCCTTGTATCTGGGTTAACATAACAAGTATGTATATTCCTATTAATACGTTCAAGTGATCTCGCTTTTTCTCTTAAATGAAGTCATTATAACGCGTCAATTTTTGAAGAGATACATGAGAGGAGAAATAACAATCGTTAGATACCAGTACAGCAGTAGTCCAAACACTGCATGTCCTTTTCATCATTACCATAAATTTTGATAAAATGGTGTTTACTGTTTTTTCATTGAATTTTCCTGAATAAAAACAGAGGACAGTATCAAATCTTATCCGTCAGACAATTTTGTGATTACAGTGATGACTGAGGGCCAACTGTAACATGATAGTGCCTCAGATATCAGACTGAGGGTTTGAGTGAACAGTATAGCTCAGCCGAGTGGCATACTAACGTCCAGGAAGCCTTTGGTTCGAGCCCAATATCAAGCATATGGGTTGAGTTTCTCGTTACAGCTTGCGGTCCTGTAGTGGCAACATATTTATAATTTCTGACGTGTTCACAACAGTTTTACTGTGTGCGGCGGATTGGTTTGGACTACTGTGCCAAGTTACTAAATTAAAAACGTTATATCTCCTACATCATCTGATAAAGATGTCAATTTCTTCATTCACATTTTAAGGGATATATATTCAGCTGTTCTGCAACACGAAAGCTGCAAGGGTTGTCCGCTGAGGAAATTTTCATGGGAGGGTATTATAGCGCTAAATTTCTTTTAGAAGTGTTTTAATTTGTTTGTGTGATTTTTCAAATGTTCACCGAAACAATTGCATTAGCGTGCCTCAGCCTTGCTATGGGTTTGTTGATGACAGACAGAGAATGAGACAAATTGGCCTTCGTAGGCTTCGATTTTGGCTTGGGGACAGCAGAATTTTGACGATCTATGAAGGTTATCAGTATTACAGGCACTGAGCAGCTGAGTACGCTGATTTCTTACCTCCTATAATATCTGGAAATTGCTGATTTAAATCATTTCATCAATTTAAACCAAAAGCAAACACGGTTATTTGGTTGCCACCATAAAAGGAAAAATGTTTATTTATTTATCATTTTATTTGGATAGTTCGATAAAGACGAAATCATTCCGAATGTAAACGGTGTTGGTAAAAATTAACACGTCGTAATGTTTACCATTGTATCGCAGCAGTTACCTCCCCTTACAGACGTAATTAGTTTTTTTGTCAATTTCCCCTGTGAGGAGTAGGTCCATCATATATTATGGAGCATTTGATTCGTTTCTATATTTGATATACTTGGGGTGATAAAAAAGAAATGAGACAAATGCTATGATTTGAAAAGTTTACGTGTTTTAACTTAACATATCATATGTGTTTATGTGCATTTAATGCTGATATGTATGTGTTAAATATATTTTTCTACTGTAAGTAGTGATTTATTCTTAGAACATTAATTATAAGGTGTTGCGCTATGTCGCCGCTCATCAAAACGTCGTCAGATTTCAATGTATGATATGGGAAAGCATATCATGACTAATACTTTATTAAATATTCCCCCAACATTTATAAATTAACTGGACATGACATCAACACATTGAATAACCGTGGATTAAAACAGTTTTGATCTAAGTGTGTCTGTTTTTTAAATAAATGACGTGAAAACTAACAGTACTGACTCGAAAACCATGTCAAATTTTGATAAAATATCACAGCTTGAAAATATACAGTTTTATCACAATACAGGAAAAAAGTCTAAAATGTTGAAACAGGCATCGGGAGAGAAGTCTGCCAGAAGTGTACTTATATATTGATTACAAAATGTTTTGTGGCGGAAAATAAACTTTGGTAAACCAAGCAGAGACCCGAAATACATTAGATGAGCAATCAATTTTTGAACGTCACTCACCAAGATGGACATCATACACGGGAGCAGTCTTTAGGATGATCAAAAAATTATTGAATACATTGTTGATATTTTATTACAACTGAAATGTTTTTATACAAACTCTAGCTAAACAAGAGATGTTTGTAAAACATGTATGCCACCATGCCAGCCCAATAGTCAGAAATGGTGAAGGTGGCAGTGACCTTGACCTACTGACCTCAAAATCAATAGGGGTCATCTACTGTTGCTGACCAACCTCCATGTACAGTTTGAAGATCCTAGGTCAAAGTGTTCTTGAGTTATTGAACGTAAACCATTTAAATAGTCAGAAATGGTGAAGGTGGCACTGACCTCAAAATCGATAGGGGTCATCTACTGTTGCTGACCAACCTCCATGTAAAGTTTGAAGATTCTAGGTCAAAGTGTTCTTGAGTTATTGAACGGAAACCATTTAAATAGTCAGAAATGGTGAAGGTGGCAGTGACCTTGACCTTTGACCTACTGACCTCAAAATCAATAGGGCTCATCTACTGTTGCTGACCAACCTCCATGTAAAGTGTTAAGATCATAGGTCAAAGCTTTCTTGAGTTATTGAATGGAAACCATCTTATATGACCGACAGACATGTGCAAAGCAATATACCCCTCATCAAAGATGGGGGGCATAATAATGACATGAGCGATTTATTGGAGCAATATGACGTTCGAATAGTAAACCGTTTACGTACATGACGTCCTTGAAGTCAATTGTGTGCGGCGAATCACTGTACCCAAGGTTGCGAAACCGCTGATATCTATACAATTAATAAATTAATATTTATGAAACTCAGCAGACGGAAAGAAGATATATTTTGTTATAGGCATACAACTTTTCATTTTTATATTAGTAATCATTGTCATTTTACAGCATTTATCTCATTTCTTTTTTATTACCCCTCGTCACGCATGTTAATTAAATGTATATGACACTCTATATTAACGTACGTAAAAGGGGTAATATGCTGTCGCTCACACATATCGATAGGCCGATTAACAATGTTACCGCGTTAAGCGTAAAACGCTCTAGTCAAATTCTACCCTGCTTTATGTAAGACCTCATAATTTTCGTATCTATTATCCGATTTTAAATATTTAAAGCTTGTAATGAAGCAGAGATATATGCCTGTCTATTAATACAACATTCATCACGATGTCCTAGTTATTAAATCCACGGCGACGAGTAAGAATCCGTTCCGCGTAAAGGTAAGTTTAAAATATCCCGTTTTTTACCAAATAAAAATTCAATCAACGGTCGAAAATCATCCAACATGAATTTAATTTTCGATCGATTTTGTTCATTAAAGCTTGTTTTAAAAGCTTATACTGTAAGGTTTTATAAAATGTAAAACTTATTTTTAAAGCATTTGCGAGTTGGCGACCGCCAACGAAATAAAACAGAACGGACATATTCATAATAATGTTTGATGTAAACTACGCCGACCATTGATCATCTTTTGTGGCGATTTTTTCAAAAGCTAGCATCATGGTTCGTAATTTAATGCAACCAATACCTATCAAAATGCATTTAATAGCAGGTTATATTGTAAATAATCGCCAATTTTATAATTAACATTCGGCAATAAGTCTGCAAGTTCAATACAGCTACCGAAAAAAATAGTCCCGCATCGTGACAAAAATCACTATTTTTGACTCCATTTTGTAAAGACAGAACCAATAGAAACCAGAAAAAAGTACAACCAGTACCTCAAAACGTATTTAATCTCACAATTTAAACAAGTTTCAATCAAAAATATGTTTTCAATTAGCGCATGAAAGGTGTGCAGGTGCCCGTTTCACACGCGTTTCGACGTGATTCCGCCATTTTGAAAATTTATTTGCAATAATTAGTACATAAATGCACGAAGTTTAATCAAATCGTTGGCGGTCGACAACTCACAACATTGTTAATCGGCCGATCGATATGTGTAAGCGACAGCATATTTACGTTAATATAGAGTGTCATATACATTTAATTAACATGCGTGCCCACGTATATCCCTGTAATAATCCGTCTTGATTGTTGGGAGTAACAATTAGAAATTGTCTATATTTATAATCTCAGTTGTATGTTTTCATTAGTGGGGCTCAATGCATACTTAATTGGACTGAATATATTCTACACAACTATTCACGATTGAATAGACACAGTTCGATTTCAATGTGAAATTCATGAACAAACTGGATTTTCAAATCTGTTGAACACCTCTCTAATTTGCCTCTGAAGGGTATGTTTTGACTCGAAAATCAAGGTTTAATCTTCAAATTCTATATTAGTACATTGTATAAATAACACGAACACAATAGATAAAGAGATAGCTTTTATTTTGTCAACAGACGAGCTGACATTAATGGCCCTTTAATACCACTAATGATAAAAAAGGTGTTAAAGTACATATACATATTACAATGTGAATATGATCAGAGTTATAAACCTTGTTACATCTGTGAAAAGCAGTTGATTTCATACATGACCCAAGAGTGAAACATGAAATAAAACAAAAGGTACAATAATAATACAAAGGATTTTATACAGCACTAGCCTTGGTATATTGACCTTAAGGCTAAAGTTTTTTACTTCTTAGTTGATGGAAACTTTTGAAAATTTTGCTTTTGAGGAGAGACTGGAATCATATCAAGAGGGTTCAAAGGGTCCTAGGTAGCTCACAGAATGGCTGGTGAGTGACTGAGGGACCTTTTAGCCCACTTATTTATATTTCCATTCCCTCACCCAAACAGCAAAATTGAAAAAAAATCTGTAAACCTAGGATAGAAAGAAGGTATACAATATAGAACAGTTTTTTTTGTCATTCACAAGATCTTACTGTAGACACTCTACTGTTGAAAACAATTCATTGATATTGACCGTGACAAAGATTTCTTAGTCAAAAGCATGTGCTTTGGGTTTGAAGCCTTTAATTGTCATAAGGAATTCAATCATTGCAAATACACTTAGAATTGTAACATATAGCACTATGAATACTGGGTATTTGATACCTTAATAAAATCTGAACAGGACCAGAGACATTCAAGAAGTTTCTAATTATCTGACAATACTAAGCCAAGAACATTCAGCTTTAATTGTTAATTACCATAGTACCAATGTTTAGTAGGAATGGTTTCCACAAAAAAATGCTACAAACTATCTGGGATAAAAATTATCATAAACATAACTTTATCAAAAAAATATGGTAATACCATTCAGTTTTAATGCATATCTTGCTTCATTAAAGTTCATTTTGATGAATCTTCATTATAGAACAGTTGGGAAAAGGGCTGTGAAAGGGGCTTACAATATTTTTATATTGTAAAAGATCCATGAAAGGGGCCAAACAATATCTTTATATTGTAAAAGATCCATGAAAGGGGCCAAACAATATTTTTATAAGGGACCAAAAAATATTTTTATATTGTAAAAGATCCATGAAAGGGGCCAAACAATATTTTTATAAGGGACCAAATAATATTTCTATATTGTAAAAGATCCATGAAAGGGGCCAAACAATATTTTTATAAGGGGCCAAATAATATTTTACATTGTAAAAGATCCATGAAAGGGGCCAAACAATATTTTTATATGGGGCCAAATAATATTTTAATATTGTAAAAGATCGATGAAAGGGGCCGCTAAACAATATTTTTCTAATCAACACTTCTGTGTTGTTACTCACTACAATGTATAAACCATGAGTCATACCCTTATAACAACTACAACGTAATGGGAATGAGTCAGCACAATATGCCTTATACATAAATGTATCATGAAATCTACACTACTATTCTAATGAGACATTACCATGTATATTATCATTTGTACAACAATTTGTGATCATAGTGACCACTGGAATGTATTTATTAAAGAAAATGTACACATTTGTTTTACAACTAAAACATACCATCTATTGAGTACATGTACTAAATTAAAACCTCTCCATCAACAATAAACAGAGTTAGTCTTGGAGAATATACAAGTACACCAGTACTCCATAAAGTCCCAGTACAAAGTCTCGGTACTCCATAAAGTCCCAGTACTAAGTCTCGGTACTCCATAAAGTCCCAGTACAAAGTCCTGGTACTCCATAAAGTCCCAGTACAAAGTCTCGGTACTCCATAAAGTCCCAGTACAAAGTCCTGTGAATGTTTAATATATTAAGAAGCTGATCAGACATCAAGAAGAAATTTGTCCAATGCATTATCGGCTAAAATGCTAAATCCATTCCAATGAATATGAAAATTGAGACTCTAGACCAACTGTAATAAAGTCATCATAATAATTATTGTTAAATTGATTATGGATGTATTATGATTGAGTAGAGAGGTAACTACAAAATGGTCAATGCTACCATAGGCCACACATAGAAATTTGAACACAAAGTCAAAGATGTATATTTCATGCCGACAAAGAATTTATGATACAAACTGAAAGATTGATTGATATTATCTGAGCAAAGTACAGCACATGAAAGAAACCTGCATGTCTGTATGAGATTATCATTATGCAAATCAACACATATAGTTATCTAGTACTGTATAACAAGAGAAATTTTCAGGAGGGATACATTTTCGTTATAAACTAAGTTTGCAAAATTAATGCTTATGAACTAAAACACTAACATTATAATGTTGAAAGGAGTCCTTTCTTTAAGTTTGAAAATCGTGAAAATTTAACTATGCAAACAACTACTGAAGACTGATAAATTTTGACTCTGCAAACAGGAGAGCTAATAATATAAATCGTCATTACTTTGGTGATATCTTAACACATACAGTGAAACCTCTCCAAAGCGGCCCTCCATATAGCAACAACTTCCCAGAGTGGCCCTCCATATAGCAAACAACCTCTCCAGAGTGGCCCTCCATATAGCAAACAACCTCTCCAGAGTGGCCCTCCATAGAACAAAGCAGTCTCTAGAGCGGCCCACCATAGAGCAACAACCTCTCCAGAGTGGCCCTCCGTTTAGCAAAAACCTCTGAAGAGCAGTCTTCTTTATAGCAAGGACCTCTCCAGAGCGGCCCTCCATAGAGCAACAACCTCTCCAGAACAGCTTACATATAGGAATAACCTCTCCAGAGAGGCCCTCTATAGAGCAACAATCTTTCTTAAGCTACATTTTCGCTTTGTTCCAGATGTTACCATTTACTATACATTTACCTCTCCAGAGCAACAACCTCTTTACAGCAACCAAACTGTGTTGCCCAATGGGTGTTGCTCTAGAGAGGTTGTGCTATAAGTTAACATGCACCAGATTAATAAAAACAAAATTGTGACAATAGCACATAATTATACAATAATAATCTGACTGAAATATTATCCTAATTGTACATTGGAAGTATTTTATTTATGAAAAAAATGATAACGAAATAATTGGAATAAACTATAAAATAATAATTCAAATATAACACACCTTAGTACCAATCCATATTGCAAGGCAGATAAATAACATTGGAATATATTGAACAAGAAAATCTCAACAAAAAAAACCAATAAAATATATTAAATCTTTTAACAAATAAGCTCTGAAATCATCACATTGCACAAGAAACATGATTGCACAAATCAGGCGAATAAATGCCAAGTGAATCAGAACATGTAACATTTCATGAATGACTTCCAAGTGTGTTACCAAGCTAGTAAAAGAGAAATGTTTATTTCGGGCAACTTTCCCGGAACAATCAGAATTTGTTTTATAATAATCATAATGTAATATCTTAATATCTTATGATAATTGTGATCCATATCATTTTAATAAAATAATAATGCTATGCTGTTTCACCACACCCCACCCATTATTTATAAACATGTCCATAGCTTGATCAGTCTTATTCCTACGTAGTTATCTTCATTGTTAGTGTACCTACAAGGGGAAGTAACCACTGTGAGGAGTTTGATGCTCAGTTAGCTAACACTGCAAGGGGAAGTAACCACTGTGAGGAGTTTGATGCTCAGTAAGCTAACACTGCAAGGGGAAGTAACCACTGTGAGAGGTTTGATGCTCAGTTAGCTAACACTGCAAGGGGAAGTAACCACTGTGAGAGATTTGATGCTCAGTAAGCTAACACTGCAAGGGGAAGTAACCACTGTGAGGAGTTTGATGCTCAGTAAGCTAACACTGCAAGGGGAAGTAACCACTGTGAGGAGTTTGATGCTCAGTAAGCTAACACTGCAAGGGGAAGTAACCACTGTGAGGAGTTTGATGCTCAGTTAGCTAACACTGCAAGGGGAAGTAACCACTGTGAGGAGTTTGATGCTCAGTTAGCTAACACTGCAAGGGGAAGTAACCACTGTGAGGAGTTTGATGCTCAGTAAGCTAACACTGCAAGGGGAAGTAACCACTGTGAGAGATTTGATGCTCAGTAAGCTAACACTGCAAGGGGAAGTAACCACTGTGAGGAGTTTGATGCTCAGTAAGCTAACACTGCAAGGGGAAGTAACCACTGTGAGGAGTTTGATGCTCAGTAAGCTAACACTGCAAGGGGAAGTAACCACTGTGAGAGATTTGATGCTCAGTAAGCTAACACTGCAAGGGGAAGTAACCACTGTGAGAGATTTGATGCTCAGTAAGCTAACACTGCAAGGGGAAGTAACCACTGTGAGAGGTTTGATGCTCAGTTAGCTAACACTGCAAGGGGAAGTAACCACTGTGAGAGATTTGATGCTCAGTAAGCTAACACTGCAAGGGGAAGTAACCACTGTGAGGAGTTTGATGCTCAGTAAGCTAACACTGCAAGGGGAAGTAACCACTGTGAGAGGTTTGATGCTCAGTAAGCTAACACTGCAAGGGGAAGTAACCACTGTGAGGAGTTTGATGCTCAGTTAGCTAACACTGCAAGGGGAAGTAACCACTGTAAGGAGTTTGATGCTCAGTAAGCTAACACATTGACATGACAAGATATAACTAGTGGGTGGAGTATGGTCATCCAGTATAGCAGTATTGATTCGCAAATGTTATGTTTTCTGGCTAGTTTAAATATGCTAGGTGTACAAAATGTAACAGTAACTGATTATTGAATGAAGTAATTCAAATAAAAATATAAATAAAACATATAATAATAAATAATAAAACCACAACCATATAAGAAAATAAAATGGCTATAACTTTATACACAGTTTTCTCTAATTATTTAATAAAACCAGTTGTATGAGCCATTATAAATTATTTGCCAGCTTATCATCCAAATTTTTCATGAAAAGGGGGCTGCAGGTGGAGGGGGGATTTTTTCAGAAACTAGTCATATTTGCGTCCAATTTATGTCAAAAAAGGTGTCCATATATGTGTCCAACAGTCCACATTATGTGTTCAATTGTCCACATTGGTGTTTCTGATTTCTGCTTGGACTGATTTTCTTTTTAAGAGGCTATCCTATCTTTGAAGAAGGTAAAACTTGTCTCTGTGTGTTATCATTTTGAGGGGGTTAAATTTCGTTGATTTCATTGTTGAACTGGACCACGAAATCTAATCCTCACATTTAATCAATCTCCCAAATAGAGAACATAGGTTTACCCTTCTATGTTTTGTAATCTCTGAAATTTAATACCCATGAAAATATGTGATTTTCCCGTATACTGGCATATCAGCACAACCTGATGATAAACACAGAGAAATTATTAACACTTTAAAAAAGTTGACTAGGCCTAAAACATTACAAGACAAATGCATGTAACTATATACTAATTTTTCTTTTAAGAATTTTAAAACAAACAGCAATATATACAAGGATCTTCCTCTTCAGACAAATGGGTAGAAATCCTTCCAGAGTGATTCATACCCAGCAGCGGGTACACTAAACAATAAAGCATTAAAGTTGAATTTCAAACCCTGTTATGTAATTGATTGACTTTCACAGTACAGCCCTAATTTTTTTCAATGGGAATAAATAAATGAAAAAACTATGAAACAAACAAAACATATTATGAAGTATAACAAAATTATAAATAAAGTTATAAACCAATGAAAACAACATCACTACTGACTCTTCTCAAAAGGATTTCAGACGTCATGGTAACAGAATTTAATATGTCATGGTAATATAATAAATTATTATGTAAATATAGATTTTGGAAAAAACATTTTTTGGAATTCACAACTCTGCAAAATAAAGCAGAAACAAAATATTTTACAAACAAAAAGTAAACATATTATGAACAAAATCACGGAATTCTACAAAATCAGCAACAATACAATATCATATTATTGCAAGTTGCCAAGTAAAGCTAACAACTAAAAAGCTATGTATTACCTGGATTTGAAACAAAACCAATTCCTATGAACAGTTGTAATAAATTTGGTTTCTATAACATTGGGTATTGAGTTATATTATAAGTAGCCAGCTACTCTGTTTTGTTACACCGGTACTCAGATGCTTATGTATCGAGATTATAAACAAATCAACATTTTATTTATAGCTAGTAGTCCCTTGAAACTTTTAATATATTGAAAAATCGAGTATTGAAAAAATAATAATTATATAATATTAGCATTTTATATGCCTTTCACAATTACATTAAACTACTGGCTTTACAAAATGTGTATCTTAATAAAATACATTGCCATAAGCACAAACCTCTACACCAAAATCTACTATCATAAAAATTCAGCTTATGAAATTTCAAATGACCATAACTTTTTCAATTCTTTGAATTTTTTCAACAATTTATTTATTGTTCTTCAGAAAAGTTCATTCTTCCTAATACTGCAAATCTAGATTTCCAGATGATTCCGAAATTGTCGGACCCCTGATTTTGGATGGGTTTATTTATTATATAATTATATATTATATTATTACATTTGAATAAATTGTGACTAATCCATAAAACTAGACAGCACCTGTACATGTTACAGATACACAAGTCAGCTATAACAGAAACTTAATATTAACAATAATAAATCACAAGAGAAACAGTTTTTTGATAAATGCATAAAATAAAACATAAGATAAACATTTTCAGATTAACAATTAACTGTCCTTTTCACAACCCGATTTTTGCTCAGACATAAAAAATGTTTGTTTCCAGTAACATGTTCCCCAAAAAGATTTTTTCAAATACCATAAAAACATTCAGGATTGCGGTAAATTCTTAGTGTACATGTAGATCAGGATACCCGACGGGAAACAACATTTTTTACGCCTTATACCAGTAAGTTAGAAGATATATCACATAGTATCAGTGCAAAGGGTAACTAAAATGTACATGAATAACTAAACTATCAGTATTTGTATTCTAGGATGCCTGCACCAGGAAGTTAACTGATAGTTGCTTGTTTCAGACCAGTCAGATCTATTTATAGCCTGGTGTGTTCTATTTTTAGATTTATTTAGAGAATTCTAGAACTTCAGAGCCAAATGTCACTTGTTATGATTCAACACCAAAGTTATACACAATATACCAACTCCCCAGAATGAAAAGTAGAATAAACTGTTCTAAAAACGGAATAAATCATTCAAAAATAGTACATACCATTCTAAATATAGATCTGACCAGTCTGAAATTTCTCATTAATTTTAAACTTTTGAATGTAGTAGAGAGTACATAAAATTAAACAACATAATTATTTATATAGATATATTGCACAATAAAGTAAGTAACATTATGTATTATATAAACATTCTACAGTAAAATCATTATTTTTCGAGGGAGTTAAATTTTCGTTGATTTCATTGTAGCACTCGACCATAAAACCTAATCCTCACTCTCAAATATCGAACATGGGTTTATCCTTTCATGGTTTGTAATCTACAAATTTACGTCCCAGCGAAAAATGCATTTTTATCAAAATCCACGAAATTTAACACCCATGAAAATATGTGATTTTACAGTATTCCTTTTTTTACAGGAGATAACAAAGAGATTTGTGGCAATGAACTGTATATACATATTGTCACTTTGGCGCTTCAATGTTGTATCTCACTATACAGTATATAGTAAGATACAACATTTGGTGAAACCAAATGGACAAATCATATCAACTTTAAAAACCAAGGTTCCATAAAAACAACACATAAAAGAAATAATAAAGAGCACCTATAACTTATGAGTGCTGAACGCTTGACTTTCTCGTACATGATATAATGGACCCTTACTCATCTTGCCTGACTGGATTATTACCATAAAACAAGTGTTGAGATTCAAGGTAATACCTCCTATAGACAGAGAAATTGGACCAAAGGTAATAATCTCGACAGTTGAAAATGGGCATTAGCTCCAACAAAGAGTTACCTCCCCTTGTCTACAGAATGGGCTCATCATTACTATGTAGAATGTTTTTCAAGTCAATATCTCAGAATACATTTGAAGAAATTTAACCGAAATTAGAGCGAAAATTCTAAGTTAAAAACTCTGCTAAAAATATGTTTGAAATGAGAATACCTTCCCTCCTGTGATAGCGAAGTATTGCAGTGAATATGTTTCACAGTTTTGAGAAATGGGCACCAACAAATAACTTAAGTATAACGCCCCCAAAGATCATCTGGTCATGACAATGGCTCTTTTTTTGTTCGAAAAGTCGAACTCAAAACAACCAATTGAGCTTCAGATTAGTTACAATAATTTATGTTTTCACTTTTTAAGTTCTAAGGTTGTCAGTCATTTAATATAGATAAACGGTTTGGCATGAAACTGTTGCAAAATTATTTCTTGCACAGTTCCTTTAGTTTACCGAACCTGTAATATTTTATTAACACATGGGTTACCACAGTTACTGTATAACAGTATGTAGTAAATCATTGACAATCACAACACTTGCATGAGCTGTAAAGAACTGGGCTTGTATTCATAAAACATCTCAGTGGAAAACTGAAATATTTTGAAAATACGTTTTTACAGTTTTTACTCGTATTTTCACAATTTTTGCTCGATTTCCTTCAATTTTTTTCCTCTGATTCTTTTTTTACCTGCGTGCAATACACGACCGCGACTTTTACATGGGATTTTACGGTAAGTTAAACATTTGTGTGCCTCATATTTCCTACAAATTGAAGATTAACATTTTTTACTGAATAGTGTAGACGTTTAAACACTGCTTCAAACCTATAAAAACAAATCAATAATCTTGATTGTAAGGTTTAGCTGACATACTTAAGAAATGTTTAAGTTTTTAAGTAAATTCTAAGTTTTCTCATAAGATGTTCTATGAATACCAGCCCTGATTGTTTCTAGAGACTACATTAGGTTAAACACTTCAGCTACCTTAATTAAATTACAATAAAATGGTCTTGTACCAAGTGTGAAAGACACATACATGTATTATAAGTATAAAACAATACCTTACTACAATAAAATAGATAAACTTGGGACTCTTTCCTTGATGAAAGATTACATTGGGGATAACAATGAACTATCAATCCTATATTATATACTGTATGACAACATGTTGTATTCACATATATGAGATTCATATACAAAAAGTGGCGAGATAACTAAAATATGTAAATAATTTGGCTGAGAAACTGAAAAACTGAAAAACCAACAATAGTATATATGGTCTTTATATAAAAAACTGCATCAAATAGAAAGGAATGCATATCTTATAAATTCTATGTATATATTGTATATATAAAAGAGCCTATTTCTTCTGCAACATGTGCTCCTCCAAATGTCGTACTTCTGACTTCAACTTGACAAACTCCTTGGCTACTTCATCATTCGTTCTTTGGGACAAAATTCGTAAAATCGTCCAGCCAGTTTCGTCGAGTTGAAGACGTTTGCCGAGAGCGCACCAGCATGCACAGCTTCCCTGCTCTGCGATGTTTCGTAGCTGCATAACAGCCATACCGATAAGGCGATCTTCACGTGCAAAGCAATAGTCCTTAACACAAATGTGTAGCTCATATGAGCTAGGCTCATCTTCATTGCCTAAAATACTGAAACACACAAACAAAGGTATGAGGTATTTGCTTTAAAACTGTATCACCATTGATGTACTACGACCCCATAGAGAACTGTATTAAGAGAAACTATTTAGCATGAGACACTATTAAGCATAAAATCATATTTAAGATCAATAGTGAAAAATTGCCAATCATGTATTTCTAACGACCGTCTGCAGTTCAGGAAAATGTAAGGCATGCCAGTTAGATCAAGAATTATATGCATTAAATGTATTTAGACTAAGTATTCTTTATGATTCTTCCATCACCAGTGACTGGATCCATCATCCATTATAAATGACTAGGTAAGTATGATGGCAAATTTTGCAATACTTGAAGTAGATTAGGTTTATACACAGGAAAGTAACATACATACAGTGCCCACCAAAAATAAGTATACAGTAAATAATTGTTGCAAAATTAAATTTGGTTAAATTATTCAATATCAGTTTATCAGACGGTCACTATTATACTAGTTTCTGAAACTACAGTTACTAAATGAGTCAAAATAGAGATAGAAATAAAGATGAAGATGTTCGGAACTAAAATAATCATGTGATCAAAAAGGCTTAATTTTCCATCTTTTTGTGACAAAGTTACCATTTAAGGGGGACAATGAAACTTTAGATTTTGCACCTAGGGTACCAATTAATGTATGGCCTTTCCATTTAATAAACAAAAATATTCATTTTCTTCAAATATATTGTTGCTTCTCTGTTCAACAAATAGTATTATTACAGGTAAGTAAGTGGGCAAATAACATCTGTATACTTATTTTTGGTGGGCAGTGTATAAGACTTATTTTGAGATTTAGCTCAAATTGAGATTTTTAAGAGATTGTTCATGCAAGTCATCTTGCCAAACTGCCCACTGAAATCACAAGTCTAACTAGAAATATTTTTGACACAAAATGTATGTCTCTCACAAAGGGCCATAACTCATCTCAACTAAAACTTCTTACAATATGCACAACTAGTCTGGATACCATGTATTTATATGAAGTTTCATTCAAATCCAATCAGTTGTTAAGAAAAACAAGTGCAGACAAACTCTGTAACACCCATCCAGGTTTTTTTTATTGGAAACATGGTTAAATTCCTACCATTGTATACATTACAAGCTTCTAAATGCAATATTCACTTACAAATGGAATGTTTCATTGAACTTTGGTGACCAGTTGTTGCTCTTTGACTTTGTAGAATGCTTGCGCTTTTTATCACTGAGATGTGGTCCAATCATATTGACCTCCACAAATGGTCGGAACATCCCCGTTGTCTGCCATTTTAAGTCATTAGCCGCAACAACTGAAAGAAAAACATGTAAAACATCAATCCTTCCTCCTAGGGAAAATGTCCCCTTTTACCAATAGTTGTGAAAATGTCCCCTTTTATCAATAATCGTGACACAGTCATGCTTTGATGTCAACCACAAAAGAATTTGAGTTTTGATCTCAATGGGTCATAAATTTGTGCATTAAATGATATGATTTACTGCCCCTATATGGAGAAGTATGCAAAAAAAGAATTCCTCCCTCCCTCAAGATTGACTATGCTGAACAATTTTGCTATGTTTGAACTACTTCAAACAATGTAAAAAATACATAGGTAAGAGATGCAGAGTGTTAAAGAGGATCTAACAACCACTTTACCCCATGTGTGATGTTAACCTTCAAGCCAGACGACAGAACTGATATTCTTTCATTGGCTCAATCTGCTGAACAATTCCAATAAGTTATTTTCAAATCCTTCAAATGGTGTAAGAAATACAAATAGGGAAGGGATGTATTACCATCCAGACAATTAGATCACTATATGCCCCCATGTGCACCCCCCATCTTCACAGGTATACAAGTGACACCCAAAGTTACACATTATTTTTAGCAGTATATTTGACTTGGGGACTGACATCATCCATAAAATCAACTATATTAGTCCCTGCATGATCTCTATGAATGACTAAATCATACCTTGGAGACTAAGTAAAGATGTAATATCCCAAAGGAGCACTCTGATATTGCACAGTAAAGATATAATGTTCCCAAAGGAGCAATCTGATATTGCACAGTAAAGATATAATGTTCCCAAAGGAGCAATCTGATATCGCACAGTAAAGATATAATGTTCCCAAAGGAGCAATCTGATATCGCACAGTAAAGATATAATGTTCCCAAAGGAGCAATCTGATATCGCACAGTAAAGATATAATGTTCCCAAAGGAGCAATCTGATATTGCACAGTAAAGATATAATGTTACCAAAGGAGAAATCTGATATTGCACAGTAAAGATATAATGTTCCCAAAGGAGCAATCTGATATTGCACAGTAAAGATGTAATGTTCCCAAAGGAGCAATCTGATATTGCACAGTAAAGATATAATGTTGAAGGAGTATGTGTTCCATACCTTTCACTGTGGTTTTGTGTTCACCAGTGCCAGGATGCGTAAACAGATCAACCTGTATAGAAACTTCTCCGACATTCTCCGTTGTGCTTGGCTGCTCCTGGGACATCTGTGAACCTACGAACGTCTTGATTAACGTGTCTGTAGTCTGAGTGTACAGAGACAGAGCATATCGTAGTGACTGTAACTCGGAACTCTTCTCCAAGAAATTCTTCTTGAGACCTTGACCACCTGCATGGAAGTATAACTTGATCGCCTCAAGTGCCATGTCTAACACAGCACATTGCTTGGGTGTCAGATTCTTCTCCGCTTCCTTGGACATATCCTGGAGAACAACATACAAACTTATACAACCTATCTCATCTTTACTCCATTATCTTCCCTATTTAGGCCTTAAAGGTATACAGACACAAACTTACATGTCCCTTAGTTTACAAGATTAGGGGTAGGTGGAGTAAAGGGGTGATTTTGTGATTTAATTCTACAAATTGTCATTTAATTTTACGATTTTTTCATTAAATTTAATCTGTAAAAAATAGTTTTATACAGAGAACAGCAAATTGGAAAACAGTTTTATATAATGATAAACAGTAATAAAACAAGTATGCCCCCATGGCAGCCAATGGTCAGAAATGGTGAAGGTCACAGAGACCTTGACTTTTGACCTACTGACCTAAAAATCAATCATCTACTGTTGCTGGCCAACCTCCATGTAAAGTTTGAAGATACTAAGGCAAAGCGTTTTTGAGTAATTGAACGTAAACTAACTGAATAGTCAGAAATGGTAAAGTTTACTGTGACCTTGACCTTTCACCTACTGACCTCATAATCAATAGGGGTCATCTACTGCTGATGATCAACCTCCATGAAAAGTTTGAAGATTCTAGGCGTTCTTGAATTATTGAGCGGAAACCATTTGGTTTACTGACTGACTGACCGACAGTCATGTGCAAAGCAATATATATAGCCCCTCATCAAAGATGGGCGGGGGGGGGTGGACATAACAACAATTGATATTCAATTTAAGTCAATTTTATGTTAACCATTTTCAGTCTCCTAAAATATTCAAAAGATAGTAGGTCATTTGTAAGCTTTTTCTTAATGCATTTTCATGGTCAACTAAGTCGTGTAAGTTACTATCTATAATAAATAGGCAGCTAAAATTCTTTCTTCCAAATCAATAAATGAAATTATGTTTGTATCAATATTTGTAATTAATAAATGTTAAGTTGCAGAGGTTGGTCGCAGGGTATTGCTAAGCAGTTAGTCAGTTACATTACTTGCAGAAAAGCTTCTGCACCCCTAAAATATACTTATATAGTCCACCTGCTCTCTCTGAAAGCAGGCAATTTAGATGTATCGCAGATTGGCAGCTTTAGAAAGGCACGACTGTTACAGTATATAATTATGATATTATATTTTAGAAAACAAACATAATTAGAATGTTTATACAGTATATACAAGACAACAAACTTATTTGTGGCTAAAATCTTACGACAACAAGTGATAATAAACAACAGCATAATAAAACAACACTTGGTTGGTAGACACAGCTGTGAACACAAATCCTGTACTATATCAGCTACATGGAACAATATGGTGATATGTTAACACAAACAACAAGTGAAAAATAAAATTAACATAACACAATTTATTTGCAGAAGCAAGCTTATTGTTCCTTGCATTGAAATTCACAGAGAGGTGGCAAGAGCAGAGTAGGAGAAGAATTTTAATACTTTTTATATCAAATAATAAAAACAAAGAAGCACATGTCAATATGAGACCTTGGTGTCAAAATGTGACCTCAATGTCAGTATGTGACCTTGATGTCTATATGTAAACTTGGTATCAATATGTAACCTTGATGTTAATATGTAAACTTGGTATCAATATGTAACCTTGGTATCAATATGTACCTTGATGTCAATATGTGACCTTGATGTTAATATGTAAACTTGGTATCAATATGTAACCTTGATGTTAATATGTAAACTTGGTATCAATATGTAACCTTGATGTCAATATGAGACCTTGATGTCAATATGTAACCTTGATGTCAATATGTGACCTTCATGTTAATATGTGACCTTGATGTCAATATGTTATCTTGATGTCAATATGTAACCTTGATGTCAATATGTAATCTTGATGTCAATATGTAAACTTGATGTCAATATGTGACCTTGATGTTAATAAGAGACCTTGATGTCAATATGTGACCTTCATGTTAATATGTGACCTTGATGTCAATATGTAATCTTGATGTCAATATGTAATCTTGATGTCAATATGTAATCTTCATGTCAATATGTAATCTTGATGTCAATATGAGACCTTTAAGTTAATGTCATATGAGACCTTGGCACTGATCAAGTTCACCAATGACAATGTATCAAATGGGATAGCCATAGCAATACAGAACTGAAACGATTCTTAGGATTAATGAGCTTGACCTATCATCCCTAAGTATACTACATAGTCAACCTTATGACTTCTACAAGTTAAGTTTAGTTACCAATTTACGAGAGCTGCTTTCAGCAATTCCGCTGTTCAACCACCCTTTGACATTTTACTTTTTTTGGTCATTGGGCTACCTAAGGAAACCTAAGTCCGAGTCTCCCTGAGGAGACTATTTCTCTACAGATGGTGTGTAGCCAACATGGAGATATAGAGCAGAGGAATATAGAACATGTTCAGACACCACCCTCACAGGAACCAATTCACACTGTGGTGAAGTGAAGGATTGTGGGTTATTCTTGCTCAGATAAAATAAGCAGTGAGGCAGTCAGAATCGAACCCAATACATCCTGATCCCAAAGTGTGCACCCTTCCTCTACACCACCGCTCCTGGTCGCATATTCACAGGTGACTTGCAGACACATGTATAGAGCGTCCTACTGGTGTTAACGGATTTAAATAAGCAAGACGGAAAAGACACAAAAATAAAATCAATTGCTTGATATTTCTCCTAATGGGAGACTATATACACTATGTTTTATAATCAAAAGAAGTTATACATCAAAATCTAAATGACAGAAGAATATCAACCAAGTTTCATAATTATACACAGAAATTATAAAAGAAACACTACACATACATGTACACACATATATATAAAACACAAGAGTTCCTTCTATGCTACAAGTATGGTTAAGGACAGCCTTTATTTAGTTTCTTTGAAGAGAAAATATCAAATACTAGTGAATAATTTTCATTGGCAAGAAAAAACATTACTTTCTTTTCTGTTACATACATCAATTGCATAAAACGCAATGCTGTTTAAGTATAATTTATTTTTTCATTTTTTATTTATCTTAAAAACATATTTTTTTAAATATATATATTTCTTTGAACAGAGTTTAATGACCTGAAATTGAAGTGCTCAACATAAGATACAATTACTATAATATGACACAAGTAGGGGAGAGAATGTGCTGCCACAATGCATAGTGCATACTGTGATATGATAACCCAAAACAAACAAGAGGTGCTTGTAAAACACAGATGCTCCCAATAGCAGCCTAATAGTCAGAAATGTTAAAAGTCACAATGACCTTGATCTTTTACTTACAGACTTGAATAGGCCCTGAGGAGACAAACTTGGTCCTGTGGTTTGGAGGGTAAAATTAGCTCAGGTTTTGGAGGGTAAACTTAGCATAGAGATTTTGGAGGACAATCACAATAGTTCACTTTGTGCATAGGTGTGCTAAATATCAGGTAAAGACATACAATATAATTAGTGTCAAGAAAGAAGGATTTCATCTGGAGAGCACAACTCATTCTCATCCCTGTGAAAGTAAACACAAAACTTAAGCGAAACATTGTACAGTGCGAAATTGTTTACCCGCAATTCATGAATATTCTGTGCTTAGAATTGTCTTTCCAGATTTAACTGAGACTTCAAGCTTATGGTTGTTTACGTGTGATGAGTCTTAGTTTAATGTGGTTAACAAATATCTGTCGCACTATATCAAGTTTTAATAAGTCAAACAATTGTTACGGTATAGCCTAGCAAATTTAACATGGCATCCTTGAATATCCATGCTTATCCGTTGTCCAATCAGAGTTCTTATTTTAACTAATCAAAACATTCTTACGGTACAATAACGAAAACACATCAGGATTAATTCTCTATAGCCTGCCCAGGATAATGTGATATTTACAACCATGAATCGGTTTGGTCAACTGTGGCAAAAATCACTAAAAATAAACAGATAAGGTCAGTAATTAACTCAAAACATCATTGATAAACCGTGCACATAATTTGGACTATACCAGATTTTCCCGCCTTTCACATTATCCTGGGCGCACTATACTTGTCCAATGTGCTCAGCTATAAGTAAATATCTAGGATAAGCATGTTTTTGGACTAATCCAATTAGGGGTATACTAGATAAACATGTTGATTTTTACAGTTGTAATAGATACCAAGCATGAAAGCATACCTCCCCTATTTAGAAGACAAGTTTGTGTTTATATACCTATATACAATAATGGAAACACACACAATGTAATGAAGTGCAGGTAAATAATTTCGCAAAAGATAACATAACGATATGATGGTGATATCTGACACATGACAACATGTATAGCTACAGCAAGACACTATGTGTGTTACAACCTGGATCATAGGTACATTCATTGGCATTTGGCTGACATGGTTGAGAAACAATCGTGAGACATCCTCTATCTTGGCCTGAGCACTGCCAGGTAGGGGTATCAGCTGGAACATAATTATCCTTGTATGTGTAATACATATATATAAACTTACTACAATGTTACACGCAGGCGTCATTCCTATCAGCTAATTCTGCCATTTCATACTATAGTTACTTCTGTATTCAATATGTCATGCGCGCAGCCAGATATATTGAAATCAATTGTGTGGAGCCTGATATATTGAAATCAATCATTTTTTCTCCGGAAGCTATTTTCTCCCAACAGCTATTTTGCTCAGGGGGCTCAACAAGCTATTTTGCTAAGAGGGTAGTCCTAATCAGACTCTAAGCCATGTCTAATTGTTTATTGTGTTTGATGGATTTTAATACAGCCATTTAAAGCATCAAAACTCCGGTAGATAGAGGGCTGTTTGCTTTTAATTTCACGGTTCCCAACCTTTGCAATTTTTCAAAATATTGCTTTACACTTAAACTAAACAATAATAAGAAATGAAATTGTTTTTAGATTAGTACAGATTTCATACAGAAATAACTAAGCATAAACTGGTAGGCGAACACTATGATTAAAGAAAGGGAAAATACACAGGATTATCTGAGAAAATTGACACAGACGAATGCAAGTTGGAAGAGGCCAAAACAGTGTGGAACAAAGTCTTAATCAATCTGTCTCATTGATCAATCATTTTGATTTAATAAATCAATTCAAGACATGAAATATGAAGAAGAGTTCGTTTGTGTCAAATTTCTTGGGAAAGCACAATTTTGTATGAATAAACTTTGCGGCAAGCCATTTTCTGGCGGATCACAAAAACTGTAAGCTGGGGTAACCATGACAACGTCATGTGACACCACCATGTGACACCACCGTGTGACACCACCATGTGACATCACCGTGTGACTCTCTCGTCCAACTTACTGCTGCAAATAATAGGATCTTTGGCAAATACATTTCATCGTGGACTCGCCTAGCGGCAAGAGCTAGAAACTGTAAGAGAAACAATCATGATCATGCTGTTGTTATAACAACTCAATCATACACATAATACAAAGTAGTCAATGATGATCAGTGGTTGAGGTTATAATGACTACATAATTATTATAGCATCATTTTACGGAGTTATCTACGCTGACTATAGTAAAACTATTAATAAGTTGTCCATCAGCTTATGTAATGCTTACAATAGTACTAAATGTTATTACATAAGTAAGAATCAAGCACCAAATCACCGAGTGTTAATTACAGCACAATCTCACAACCCAACATTCGATTCCAAGTATTACACAATAAACATGGAAATATTTAATCTGTCACCCAATGCTCACGTAAAATAACTTTTCAAGGGTCAAAGTCAAATAAATAAGGGATTTTGCACTACCTTTGATGACCAAATTGTCATGACTACCAAAATCATTTTATCAAGTTGAAAAGCTCTTAATGATAAATGGGTAGGGCATGAACTAACTAGGATATACATTGTGGGAAATTTTGCCCTAAAATCTACAAGAATAGGAAAACTACAGGTACACTAAGCCTTATCTCTCAAATGTCTATTACAGTACAATACACAGCCTTCTTAATGAGCAAGAATTAAATCTACAATGCTAATGAATTTGAAGTTTTTGTGATTTTATGTGTCCACTATATAAATTTCGGATCACACCCAAATGACCAAACATTGACAAAATTAAGGTTATAAGTCAGCTATATGGCATGAAAAACTTCCAACAAGTTCACAGAAAGTTTCCAAAACTTTTGGTTTTTAAAGATATTACAGCAAATAGTGGCCCTTACAGCAATCATATCGCAATGCTGACACACGGATAAAAGTTAAGGAGGCATTTTTACAATATTTGACTTGCTACATGTCCATCAAGTCTACATAACACAGAATCTTAATACTATACATGTATATAGCTATAGTGTGGAGATATTAACCCGATCCTCACCTTCATGCATGATAATATTACAAGGTTCTTACAGTGAAAACATCAATTTTCTGTGAGTAAATCATGCATTATCAGACTTTTAGATTTGTGTTTCAGTATCACAATTCCAGCATATATGCAATATTTTCCGCTGATGAAAATTACTAATATACAGACTAAATATAGACAAGAGATCAGCTGTTAGATAATTCTATTAGACGGTTAGAGGGTCCAGTTAATATCTCGGCACTATATAGCACAAAATGAAGAGAACTATTTATTATTGAGTTTATGTTAATGCGTAAAACCTACGAAGGGTGTGGCAATGGAAAACTAATTCTACATTAATGTCAATGCTTAGCATGTTAAATTGTATTGAGTTACACAATGCAGAAAGGAGAAACCCTATATTCTGTGAAACCATACACACCCTGTATATATGTCCGTTACCTTAAACATTGCAGCCACAAAACCGAAGATTTTAAAGAGGCATTCCCTACAATTTGATCATTAAATTTTTTTAAATTGATCAAAAATATCTTTACTAAAACCCTACAAAATTTCAGCAAAAAAAGCTACGGAAATTGAAATAAAACAAATTTTAATTTTCTGTAACAGGCTAAAATAGTGGTCAACATATCAATTGAGCCAAAAATTGTCAATATATAAGGTTTGGGCCAACAAACTTGAATGAGTTTTTTCCGTTTGTCTACAAGTGAACTTTTTAGTTGTCAGATTCTGTATTGTTTTAAATTACAGACAGAGAAACAATATTTTTCGTAATTTGAGTTTTTTTTTGATGATCATAAAGACATAATTAATTAGCTCATAAATACGCTTGTGGCGAATAATATATGCTAAATGAAAGGGAACGCCTCTTTAAGTAATATATATACATATGATTTCACAGAATACAAAACCAAGAGATAAATACTGGTTAGATGTATAGAGTGTTATATAAATCTCTGCTGATAAAACCCTATACCCTACCTTATCAGAGCTTTGCTGTGAATAAACCATGAGATCAATATACAACAAGTACAACTAACAACACAAAATTCTTTATCAATAAAGCACTTTTTTAACTTTTAATGACACAGATAACGGCAGTAATGAATGGTCAAGATTTTGACCATCGGTAGAGTTATGGATAATAACATGTTTAAAATGTTATTCAAATCCCTGGTCAGGGCTTATTTAGAATACACAAGCAGTGTGTGGTCTACTTATAAGAAAAAAGACATTGAAGCTATTGAAAATGTTCGAAGAAGAACATCTAAAATGCTACCAACTATGAAAGATTAATCATATGAAGAAAGACTGCATAAGCTGAAACTTCCAATACTATCACATGGCATGTAATTATGTACCAATGGTGTGTAAGTATGTTCCAATGTCATATAAGTATAAATATTTGTATTTTATATACGTTTAGTACTAAATTTTGAAAGTTATGATACAATCATTTGTACAAATATGTTTTTTCAAATATATTCCACTAATTAACGTAACGTCTATTGTCTATGAAGTCACGTCCGTTGTTTTCATTGATATAATTGTATTTCCTGACAAAGGCATAGTATAATGCAGAAACTTTGAAAATACAGTATTCATTAATTACAATGCGTGTTGCTGTTGATATTCATCTTATCTTTATATATAAGTATAATCAAATGACTTTGCATCAGATTACAGAAATATCATGTGACGAAATTGTTTGATCACATGACATATAGTACATACCTGTCTTGGATCCGACAGAGGTGGTAGTACAACCGTCTTCTCCATCGTGTACATAACTATCCTCCATAATTCCTGTAATAATCACATACATTATATACTTAACTATCAACATACAATAGAAATAACTTAATGAATAGTGCATCTTCTATGTCAAAGGTTCAGACAATCAACAAATAGTAACTTAATGAATAGTACATATCTTCTATGTCGATGGCTCAGACCCAATCAACCAATGGTAACTTAATGAATAGTGCATCTTCTATGTCAATGGCTCAGACCCAATCAACCAATGGTAACTTAATGAATAGTGCATCTTCTTTGTCAATGGCTCAGACACAATCAACCAATGGTAGCTTAATGAATAGTATGTCTTCTATGTCAATGGCTCAGACACAATCAATAAATAGTAACTTAATGAACAGTACATCTTCTATGTTGAAGGTTCAGACACAATCAACAAATAGTAACTTAATGAATTCTACATCTTCTATGTTGAAGGTTCAGACACAATCAACAAATAGTAACTTAATGAATTCTACATCTTCTATGTTGAAGGTTCCGACACAATCAAAAATGGTAATTTAATGAATAGTACATATTCTATGTTGAAGGTTCAGACACAATCAACAAATAGTAACTTAATGAATACTACATCTTCTATTGGCAAATTTTGAACTGTATCGTTAAAATGTTTTACCTTGAGCAATCGTTTGAGTACAGTCTTCTCACATACTTGAGCAAACATTGACAGGCTGCAAGTTATATACACATCATTGTTAGTAATATAAACACAATAATTTAAGTAATGTCAACATCAGGTAAAGTTAGGCAAACATCATGTTAGTTATGCAAACATCAATGTAAAGTTACACAAACATCAATGTAAAGTTACACAAACATCAATGTAAAGTTACACAAACATCAACGTAAAGTTACGCAAACATCAACGTAAAGTTACACAAACATCAACGTAAAGTTACGCAAACATCAACGTAAAGTTATGCAAACATCAAAGTAAAGATATACAAATTTCAATGGTTAGGCAAAGGCAAAATCAAGTCCTCACTTTCAGCCACCATTAGATACCATCTTATAGACACAGAGAATTATCACAGGCTTTCAAGCACTATCCAAACAAGACTGCGTTCACTAAACGCTTATGCCCCCTGTGGAAGCCTTGTCCATAAATAAGTCTAAGTCCAAAATTAGGTCAAGGTGAAGGTCAAAATGGGGTTAGGTGGTACAGGCGTGTGGAGAGTGTTCATACACAACATCCATGCAAGTATCAAAGCTTTGTAGCAAGCCATATTAATGCTAGAAGAAACGGTCAATTTGGGTTAACCTGGACGAACGGAGGAACGGACGGACGAACGGACGGACAGGTGAATCACTATATGCCTCCCCATCTATCGATAGGGGGCATAATAAGGCATTACTAGGGCTAATTTTGCAAAAAATTACTACTAATTTTGCTATTTGACAAAACCTGCAAGAAAGTTATTGGTAACTTCATTGTAAACTGTTAATTCTCGCAGATTCTATACAACAAGACGAAGCGAGTCCAAAAATGCATATTATATATTGAAAGAGCATACCTTTCTTTAATCAGCTTCTTCATAATATATCTAAACAAATCGAAGTTAAAGACAAGTGTAACGAACCAAAAAAATGTATTACCTTCAGAAAGAAATTACAAACGATTAGGAATTACATCACATTTTATAGAAATTTGGCCCTTTTTGGGTGCTTTTAAAGAATTTTAGGGATACCAGCAAAAATAGGATGCTTTAGAAATTCAAGGGCAACTCAAAAGCCTGTACAAACTGTACATACAGACATACAAGTGTATTAGATGACAGCCACACAGGGCTACAAACGCTTACCTGCCGTCTAATAAATCCATTAGGGGCCGCAACACCATGTCACTTTCCTGTTGTATACACGTTCTCTGACTCGGCTGAGACAATGATACCTGACCAGCACCCTTCACCTTGGACAATAGTGTGCCGAGTTCTTGCATACTCTGCTGAATTTGTGGCTCCAAAGATTTGGCAAAGATGTTGCTTAATTCATCGAGAACACTATTCAATTTCTGTTGTAGTTCTTTTAGAATGTTGGCAGCTTCTGTGTCAAGCTGGAATATATAAAAGAGGTAGATATCATAAGTGGTTACATTTCTTACATTGACCATACAATGCATCCTTATAAATGACTTTATAAACATACTGAAAACACAAAACAAATCTTCAATCCGACATTTCATGGATCACATAACAAATATGCAGTCAAATTATTTCCATTAAAACATCATTTCATTTTCCTGCAATCATTTTTAATTTTGACTTGGACTTTATGACTATTTACTTACAACTTAACTTAATAGAAACAAGAAGGATTTTGACCCAAAAACATATGTCTACCACACAAAAACATAGGTCTCCTAAGCACTGCCACCCGTTCAGGACAGCCTAGCACTGCCACCCGTACCGGACAGCCTAACACTGCCACCTGTATAGCACAGCCTAGCACTACCACCTATGCAGGACAGCCTAGCCAGCACCACCTGTTCAGGACAGCCTAGCTCTGCTCACCAGCTTTTTAGTTAGATAATTTAAAATTACTGAAATAAAAATATTGTCAAACCTTTTCCCCTCCCATGGATTCAAACACCTTTTCTAGCTGAACACGCAGTTGTTGTATGTTATTCATCAAAATACATGCCTGCAAAACAAAAATATTCATTCTTATCAATAAATAAATATACAAATTAACAAACCTTAATGTTTAAAAGAATAGGTTAAATAGGCAGCCATACTTTTTATAAGAGAAGAGACTTTGTCTCGCATTTCCATCATTTTTTATTAAGTCATATACACCTGTATTTTCAGTAAGGTAGGGCATTAAGTTGGCTTAGCTGATGATTATAAGATGCACCAACACATATTTTACACTGAGAAGATCTAACCAATCAGTTTTAATTTTTTTCAGGCATACAACAATCATGGTATATAAAAGAAAATAATTATATGCATCTTGAAAGGTTACATAATACTTTAACATTTCATCTAAGAGAAGATAACCCTATATTTGGATTATCTCTGATAATTTTTTATTATCTCCGATAATGTGAACTACTTATTTGCATGCGTCACAGACAGACACAAACTTCCTAAATTCACGATTAACGTTCATGTTACTTCAAAGAATCTCCATATCTTATAAGTTATCTCCTGTAGTACAGGTAAGTATAAATGTATACATAACAGAACGTTATTTCAACATGTACAATACATACCACTTTTTGATGTCCTGTGTATTGAGTGAAATCTTTTCTAACAATATCAGCATAGGCTACAAGCACCTTGTTCACGGTCTGAAAGGTTGAATACAGGACATGGTGTATCTATATGAAGGTATGCTACAACACTATCTGCACGGTATGAAGTGACTTGAAAATAATTAATATTTCACTGGTTCTGGTTTTCATTAAATGGGGGCTGTAGGCAAAAATGCCTGTCTGACCTGCAAATCAATGTTCAAGTTGCGCATGCGGGGTGAAAGATCTGTCTAAGAAAATTCTTCGAAGTAAAAATTGTATAGACACCTCTTTCATCACCATGCGCCAGTACGAGTATACGCAATATGGTATCTGTACTATAAAGGAAGAAGAAATTAAGCCGCCTCAAAACTAAGATAATAAACTTCTCTTAAGTGATGAAATAACTTTTTTGGCTACCTCAAATTTAAAACAAGCCTGCTCTGGAGCAAAATCATTATGAAAACCATGCTGATTATTCTGTGTGTTTGTTTGGTAAGCATAATAATGAAGGATGATCTTACATTAGAGAACCTCGCCATGCAACGTTTGAGCATCTGTGGATCAGGACATTCTAGCTTCCTGATGACATCAAAACACTGATTGAGCTGTGTAAAAACATCCACTACACTCGTAGAAAATAGGGAATGTTCTGAACTCTTTTGAAACTGAAAAGTAATACAGTATGCAATTATGACCTCTACACTGGAGAAAAAAGAGAATGTTCCGAAATCTTTGAAAACTAAAGAAGTAAAATGTAATAGAGTATTTACCGTAATAATGATACAACTTGGTTAAAATTCAACATGAAAATAAAATATGTTCAGTTTTGTTTGTTTGTTATTATCATGCTAAGTGCCATTTTTTAACTATTTAGCTAGCAACCAGACAAGTCGGTCAGACGACCTAAACAATTTTCCTGGATTTAATTACAGGGATCCACAAGTAGTCCAGTACGTAACCTTGCTCCTCCACTACAAACTGACAACATCTCCACTGTCATGTGATAGTCACCGACATAAAGGAGCACTGTCACCTGCACCACCCATATAAGTTACATTATTATGTAAGTTGAACTTCGAGTAAGTTAAATATTTTTGTAAGTGCTTTGATAAAATAGTACCCAATAGTTCAAATTTGAATTCTTTATAATTCTTTTACATATGTAAATTGTGATAAGTGGTTGTTCAAAATTAATTATTATTCAGTTAAGGAACTCCTACAAACCATATCTGTCACCGATATGTAGGTTTTAAAGAAATAATTAATTTAAATTTGAACGCAAGTTTAAGATTTCCATAATTAGTGCAGTACCCAGATGTCTGAAATTCAGAATTCCTTAACTTTTGGACTCCTGGATAGTACACTTATTCAGTAATGCATTCAGCTACTGATAGAAAGTAGAGCAATCATACCCCGTCTCGTTTATCTCGCTCGTAAGCACCGTGTAGATAGTCCATGGAGACATCATCATTCTCGTTCAACCACTGCATCACAAATGGCTCAAATGATCTAAAAATAGAAACATTCATGCATATTCTATAAATAGTAACATATGATGTATAAATAATATTTGAATCTATAAATAGTAACACACTTGTGACCATAAAATTCATATCTTAATTATTATTGAATGAAGCATGTTTTCACTAAAATATCATACACCAAGAGCATGCAGCACAGAAGCCCTTTATAGGAGGAAACAAAGATCTACAATTTCTGTCTAATTACCATAAGTCAGGGAAGAGAATAGCACCCAGAATGGTTACAACTGAAAAAGTTGAAACTCTATACTCATGGTAAAAGAAAAATCTCTGTAGGTAAGATCCCCGCTGAAATAATAGAGTTAGCTCCACTGTACTAAAATATCCAATATTCTATACTCACATTGATTTCAAAAATGTTTCAAAAATTGTCTCGGCAGACCCGAAAATCTCCATGATAACTAATTATGTAAACGACCCCATAAGAGGATCAGTGAAAGTTTTTGATACACAATGAAAACTTATGCTGGTCATCACAAGAGTAGTGTAATATATTGATAATGAATTCTTACGCTGGGTATTCTGGTACGGTATTCTTGAACTGTGGAATTTCGGCTATATATTTACTGTATAACCACTTCACTTTGAAATGTAGATTCATATAATCCGTACTTTTACAGGTCTTGGATTTCTCATGCTCTGTATAATAGGAAATAATGATATTAATAATAAGATGTCTTCCGAATATATATGTTGTGGAAAGTACATCATGATGCATACCAACAGACTGGAATATTCAGGGCATGAATTAAGTTGGTCACAGTATTACAGGCTGGTTAGGTGACCTGGCAAGTACAAGACTTTATTGTTTGCGAAACAATCCTAATAATTATGCCAGAACAAGTTGGTTTAGATATAGTCCATTGGGTCTTACAGTTCAGGTCAACTTATAGTCCTGTGCATCTTATAGTCCAGGTTGGTTTATAGTCCATTGTGTCTTACAGTTCAGGTCAACTTATAGTACTGTGCGTGTGGAACACATGGAAACAAAGTGGAACACATGGAAACAAACAAGAGCACATGGAAACAAACAAGAGCACATGGAAACATAGTGGAACACATGGAAACAAACAAGAGCACATGGAAACATAGTGGAACACATGGAAACAAATTGGCACACTCACCTTGTAAGGCATAATTTAAATCCTGTGCGAATAAATCCCACATCATACCAGCACTGACTTGTCCTACATTTAAATCTTGTGGGAACTGGTTGAGAACTGGAGTATAACTGTTCTTATCTTCCTCTATGACAGACACAGTGAGCGCGATCAGTTTATGCCAGAAATCAAGGTTCTTGGTACTGGGCCCCTCTTGTTCAGGGTTCTCCTGCTCTCCCTCTTTTGTCTCCACCTGGAACTCCCTTCTATACAGGTCACAACAATTGTCAAAAAGAAACTGGTATGTAGATTTCATACACGCTATCACACAATCCTTGACTACAGCACTGGCACGTGGAGGACTGGTCAGCTCTTGAACCTATAACCATGGCAATGTCTCATAATCAAATAGGAATCACACAAACAAATAAAGCCATATATGAACCTTGTCATTTAATGCAAACTCCTCACAGAAATTAATGCCCAGGACTTTCATCAGTGATCTCAGGTATATCACGTTCATGTTGAAAGTCACAGTGACCTTGACCTTTGGGGTTATCTACTGCTGATAACCAATCCATGTAAAGTTTAAGTATCCTAGGTTTAAACTGTCTTTGTTATTGATCAGACAAGTAAATTTGTGTCTATTTATTCATGTTAAAGATCACAGTGACCTTGACCTTCAACCTACTGACCACACAATCGATAGGAGTAATTTACTGTTGATAACCAACCTCCATATAAAGTTTGAGGATCCTAGGGTCAAGCGTTCTTGAATTATTGAACGGACAGACAAACCATCATGAGCAAAGCAATATACCCCCTCATCAAAGAGGGAGGGGGAAGGCATAAAAACTGACCAATGAAAAGACTTCATTTATTGACTGGTCTTCAAACACAGTTTAACATACATTTTCTATTCATTACATTTCAAGGTTCAGAGATGAAATGAACCAATAATAGTTGTGTTAAAGTGTTAAGTGATGTCTTCAAATGGCTAGAACAGAAACAAGATCTCACATAGCGTTACATTGGATCAGATAGAAATTTGTGGATGAAAATTGGACAGGACAATAAGGGGTCAGGAAAAGAATATTTTACCTTCATTCTGAAGAATGTGATACTAGTGAGTAGATCTACTGTGGACTTTAAATCTTGTAAACGTGTTGGATCTGAGGCCGGGAAATTATTCTGAAATAAAAATTTAAGCATCTCATAAATTGTTTTTAGTATTTTATGAATTACTATCAAGAAGTGTTTCAAAACAGGTTTATAAGCTACAATAAAACCATACTGAAGCTTTCTTCCTGCAAAATCAGAAGCCCAACATGTATAATATAAACCCTTACTCCATTGATCTCTGACTAACTTATCTGCAGTATGCTGATACTATGTTTAATATCTCCGTAAATGTCTATGTTAAAAAGGGCCATAACTTCTTACCAAATCGTCCTAGAGTTATGTCCCTTGTCTAGTATGATTGTCGTAAAATAGTAGATAAGTGTACCAAGTTTCAATGCAATAGTATTGATTGTAAAAACAAGCTATTGAACTTTATTTAAATTTCAACCTTAATGATCGGACAAACACACAGTTCAATTGTAATATGCCACCTTTCAAGGGCATAAAAAATGTAGCACAAACAGAGCTTACCCGATACATGGACAGATCTATCCTCAATGAATTATGTAGTTAACTTACCCAATACATGGACAGATCTATCCTCAATGAATTATGTAGTTAACTTACCCGATACATGGACAGATCTATCCTCAATGAATTACGTAGTTAACTTACCCCATACATGGACAGATCTATCCTCAATGAATTATGTAGTTAACTCACCCGATACATGGACAGATCTATCCTCAATGAATTATGTAGTTAACTTACCCGATACATGGACAGATCTATTCTCAATGAATTATGTAGCTGATCCAGCAGTTTCACAAACTTCTCTTTCTGTAAACATCAAAACAAACATGATGACCTATACATACCCATTATTCACATTCGCTCAAAGTTAGAAACTTAAACTCAGATTTTCCATTTGACAATTACTTTCGGGTCACAGATGGGAAACCTGGCTTGATTGGGGGTAGGAGAAGCAATCCCTATTAATCTTACACTAACATATATTATGTAAATACAGCATAAATATAAATACAAGTTGTATAATATTCTTTTTATTTGAACGCACATTGGACATCTCTGATACACAAGAACTGGATGCCCGTCAAGTGACTATTGGAGTCATACAAAGAGCCAAAGCGGTGATTATAACATTTTCTTTTAAATGCCGAGCATAGCCTTTATTTGCAAGTCAGCTTTTTGCTGAAATATGGCAGGCATTTAAACTATACTATGGACCCAGTCTTTTTATTAGAAACAGAAAAAAATGTAGGTCACCATGCTCATTCAGGAGTTAGTGCTCTTGAATATGCAAATTGGATGAAAAACATAATGCCAGAAAAATACATACCCCAAAATTTGAAGCAGCGAATCTATCACTGGCTGACACAGCAGCAGTTGTAGCAGTGGTATGAGCATAGAATGCATTGATGTTAGCAAGAAGTGTACTCATCACAGCAGGCACTCCAGGGCACATATACTTGGTGGACAGACAGGAAAAATGCCTGCAAAATTATAACAAAGTTGCACTCCAAGGCATATATATTTGGTGGACAGATAAGAACAAGACTGCGTTCAATAAACGCTTATGCCCCCTGTGGAAGCCTTGTCCATAAATAAGTCTAAGTCCAAAATTAGGTCAAGGTGAAGGTAAAAAAGGGTCAGGTGATACAGGTGTGTGGAGAGTGTTCATATACAACATCCATGCAAGTTTGGAAGCTTTGCAGCAAGCCATAATGACGCTAGAAGAAACGGTCAATTTGGGTTAACCAGGACGGACGGACGGACGAACGGACTGACGGACGGACAGGTGCATCACTATATGCCTCCCGATCTATCGATACGGGGGCATAAAAATGCCTGCAAAATTACACAATATGGAAAGATATGATCAATTCCGGACTTTTGAGTATGTAAATGAAAACGTTTTTCAAACCTTAGATCTCATAATATTACAATCTAGCATCTCCTACCGGGTGCCAACATCCATTTGTTATTTGTCCATGTCAAGCAGAAATAACATATTATCATAACCTTAGTTAGTCTAAACATAAACCTTAACTAACTAATCACATTTTTAAGTCCATTAAGGGGTCATAATTCTTGCCAAAGTAGGATGGATTTAAATGTCTTGGTTTACTGAGTCAGGTGCTGGTGGTGAACAAAATCTATGTAATAGTAACGAAGAACTGATGTCATACTCTACAATTGAATTAACACGAACAAACAAGTTAAATCAACCATAAGTAAAAAAAACCTTATTATTTCAGTTTTTCACAATTTCCCTGATGTTCCGCATCAATACTTACGTCATGGCTTGATATATTGACTCTATCCCATAACGCATTGCAAACTCGTCAACAATCTCTTGGGCCGGTTCATCAAAATATGTCTTCCATGCTTCATCCTATTGTAAAGTAATAATTCCGGTATAGGTTACAGTAGATAACAAAACTTCATCCTATACTAAAGTAATAATTCCGGTATAGGTTACAGTAGATAACAAAACTTCTTCCTATAGTAAAGTAATAATTCCGGTATAGGTTACAGCAGATAACAAAACTTCTTCCTATAGTAAAGTAATAATTCCGGTATAGGTTACAGTAGATAACAAAACTTCTTCCTATAGTAAAGTAATAATTCCGGTATAGGTTACAGTAGATAACAAAACTTCTTCCTATAGTAAAGTATTAATACCGGTATAGGTTACAGTAGATAACAAAACTTCTTCCTATAGTAAAGTAGTTAAACTGGTATAGGTAACAGTAGATAACAAAACTTCATCCTATAGTAAAGTATTAATACTGGTATATGTTACAGTAGATAACAAAACTTGCCTTACAAGTTGCATACTAGCAATAAAACACAAACTAAACTAGATTTTTCAAACATTTTTTGACTGTAAGTCTGTTGATTCTCATCAACATATATGTGTCATCTACATATAGGCCAAAACAAATTAATCTTGTGGTTCTTGTAACATGCTGACAAACATAGGATAGGTAGATAGGAAGAATGTTTTATTCTTCAAAAATATTTTATTGATGTTATGCACTTGAAAATCAACGATCCACAGTGATTGTCAGCAAAATGCTAATCAAATGTTTAGGGTTGGGGTAAAATAGCATGGGTAGGTAAGATTACCCAGAATCACAACATTAGTTTGTTTTTGCCTCCCATTGTTCCAGCACACTCTACTCCATGTGTATGCAGCAGTCTAAATTCTCAGAACATACAAATCAAGCATGTTTCTGCCTTCATACAGTTATTGAAGACGAAACTAAAACAAGTGAGTGTAACTGTGAAAGGCAAATCATTTTTTTCAAATATCTTATATACTCTTAGTCTTGTTTCAACAATATTCAATAATAAATCACAAGAATTAAATGAAAATGTTTCATCCTTCATAAATATGGGACTGAAAAAACAAACTATCTAATGTACATGTATTGCAAAAGACGTTTTTATAGAGATTTTAAATAAAACATATTAGTTCAATAATTCAACCAGTCAATTTCTATCAGGGGTCCTATACTTAGGCATAATATCCAGACCGGAACATAAGATGCAAGTCTTTTAATTAGGGTACCATTAACATGAATTCCTACATCAAAACTCTGTTTCAAACATTGTTCTGTTGATTCACTTCAGCTTAAAAAATTCAAATGACTGACCATAACTTAGGCAATACATTGAATAATTTCATCAAATGATTTTTATTTTTATTTGCATCAAATTCGGATTTTTGGTTTATTCCAAAATAGTAGGACCCCTGTTTATAGGAGTCAGACTTGGCAATAAAACACTGACAATGTAGGAGATATAGGAATATAGGAACCAACATCAATACAAAATAGGCTGCATGGATACCATTACTATAAGACCAGGAATAATTGTTACATTAACAATAGCTGCATGGATACCATATAAGGGCAAGGAATAATTGTTACATTAACAATAGCTGCATGGATACCATATACGGGCAAGGAATAATTGTTACATTAACAATAGCTGCATGGATACCATATACGGGCAAGGAATAATTGTTACATTAACAATAGCTGCATGGATACCATATAAGGGCAAGGAATAATTATAACATCAACAATAGCTGCATGGATACCATATAAGGGCAAGGAATAATTGTTACATTAACAATAGCTGCATGGATACCATATAAGGGCAATGAATAATTGTTACATTAACAATAGCTGCATGGATACCATATAAGGGCAATGAATAATTGTTGCATTAACAATAGCTGCATGAATACCATATAAGGGCAAGGAATAATTGTTACATTAACAATAGCTGCATGGATACCATATTAGGGCAAGGAATAATTGTTACATTAACAATAGCTGCATGGATACCATATTAGGGCAAGGAATAATTGTTACATTAACAATAGCTGCATGGATACCATATAAGGGCAAGGAATAATTGTTACATTAACAATAGCTGCATGGATACCATGTAAGGGCAAGGAATAATTGTTACATTAACAATAGCTGCATGGATACCATGTAAGGGCAAGGAATAATTGTTACATCAACAATAGCTGCATGGATACCATATAAGGGCAAGTAATAATTGTTACATCAACAATAGCTGCATGGATACCATATAAGGGCAAGTAATAATTGTTTCATCAACAATAGCTGCATGGATACCATATAAGGGCAAGGAATAATTGTTACATTAACAATTGCTGCATTTAATTATATAACCTGGCAACCAATAAATAAAGCAAGTTAACATGGCAATCAAGCGATATATTTTGTAAAGCTTGGGAATTGGAAAATAAATATTATGACAAAAATATTTATAAAAGCATCGTGTTATCACAGCGTATAAACCAAATAACTGTATGACTTACTGGGAAACTATACAATTCAACTGATATGACTTATTGTGAGCTAAAGCATCTGTGATTTCTGATCACTGTATGTCTTATAGCAAAACTATACAATTCAATGTGTATACCTTTTTACAATAACAGGTAGATGACACGTTTATACACTGTGATTAAAGTGTATCTTTTAAATGTTTGACTCTCATAATTGATAATTAGATCAAACCTTAAATTGCTGCTAATTAAGTTAAATAGTCTGTTTGTTTTAGTAGAACACAAATTTGGTAATATTGTTATGAACACTTATATGGTGACTGGAAACACCAGCTAACATATTCGATGTCTGCTTGAAGGGAATAAATAAATGTGCCACAAGCAAGCTGGATGGAGGAATCTTTGTAGACCCTCTGTAGCTCTCTGGCAAAGCGTGTCAGACATCAGACATACAAAGGAGTGCAATTAAATTGTGAATATTACATGTACAGAGTACAACCTCTGTAGAGCAACATCGTTTGGGAGCTGCAAATATTGGCCATTATTTAGAGATTGTTGCTCAACAGAGGTTAACTTTATACTGGATCAGGGAAATTTTGAAGGGGCCATTATAAATAAGTTGCCGCTCTATAGAATGGCCGCTCTAGAGAGATTGCATGTATACTGAAAGAGATTTAAGCTTTTATTATATATGCTACCAAAACCTTTAGAATAGACTGTGAGCATAACTCAATAAATATGGTGCAGACTTTGAACAACCTCAAGGAGTTTTGTAGTAGCTGCGAATGTGGTTACCATCGTTACCAAAAGGTCAACAAAACTAAACTGGGGCTGCAGAAGAATAAAACAAACATCTATCAAACCTTTGGCAACAACATTCTTCATCAAATTTTATTACCACCAGTTATATGTATCTGCATTAACCCATTACTCCATATATACATTAAAACATGTCCCCTATCTCATCTCCATCATCAATTATCTTCCAAAAATGAGTTTTGAGGGGAGACAATCCATTTACAGAAATAGAGACACTTAATCAAGGGAGATCATTCTCAATATTTGTGCCAAAAAGCTGCACATGAGATGAATACACATTTTAACTCCTCTCTTATCAGAAAAGTGTGGAGTGTTATGGAGTAAGGGGTTAAAACCTTACAGACGAGGAAAAATAGAGGACAGCAAACTGTTATAACAGACAAGGAAAAGTAGGGGCAGCAAAACTGTTATAACTGAGGTAACAGTTTTGGGTTTTTTTGAAAAAAGGTTTCCATAGCAACTTACTTTTGACACAACAAGAACAATACATCAAATGGAAACACAAGATAAATTCAGACATTTGTACAATTTTAAGTTCCACAGATACAGATTTAAGAGCATTTGAGAGTCAATGTTTCCTTATTCGATATTAATCAAACACTAATTAACATATCATAAATTTTTAGCAAATTAACAAAAAAAAAAGAGTTCTTTATTTTTAAAAATATCGAACACATTCTGAATCCTGAAACATTCACCAATATTTATAACCTCTATAACCACATAAATGTATGTATTGCTTAAACAGTACATTGCATAAAACAATGCAGAAGTCCTTGACAGGAACTTGACAGTGAATTATATAACACACACATTGTACCCAACTTTGCAGGCAATTACTAACACCATACAATAGCTTGGTATTAATGAGGAAGTGACTGAAACAATGAGCCACCGAAAGCACAATAAATGGGTACATGTTAAGGGTGTTTGCAACAGTTTCTTGGGAGATGTTTGGGGAAAAGAATCATAGAATTTGTTCAAACTTTTATATATGTATATGCACAGTGTATCATATTAGAAACAGAAAATGCAAATGTAACATCACGCTTGTTTATGAGTTATCTTCCCGTGAATACACAAGCTTGGAGAAAAACTGTCGTTTCAAGGGAAGATAACTCAGTAACAAGTTCAGCAACCTATGATTATTATTTTTTCTGTTTCTTACATAATACTGTGCTCATATACAATTTTGTATGATTACTAATTCTAATTATTTGGATTTTTTTTACCAAACTCCCATACAAGAAACTTAGCAAATGCCTTTTAATAAGGTATAACTTTTTTTACTTTCACACCTCAGGGGGGAGGGTGGAGGAAGAGCAGGGATATTTAAACAGAGAGAAATGGACTCCACTTAGGATTTACAAAACTTATGGTTTAATATAAATGGCAGCAACAGAAACATATATATTATAAGTATAGACAAATGAAGGACTTGAGGCACGAGACATCGAGTGTTGCATTCAGGTGTAAATATTAAGAAGAGAAATTTTCATATCAATAAATTACCGTTTCATTTTCACTGATCTAAAAACAAAACAAGTGAAACACTGGAATCATAGAGTTGATCAATGCTTCTATTTGTTTAGCAATTATATTGAAATAAACGTTGAGTTTTATTTGAATTGAACATGTTATAAATGGAACAAAATGTCCCAAACTTAAGTTAGAACACTGAAAGTACAGGTACTGGATTAAGCCAGAATTCTATGACTATGTGTGTGTGTTACGCAAGCACATTCCACATATGTGCCAAGTATGCGTAAAATTGGAACAAGTATTTTGCTATTGTCCATATTACATCGAGCAAACCTGTACACTAATATAAATCTATTATTCAGGGGATTATGATGAGGCTAAATGCCCAATCTTGAAATTCTGACGCAGGTCTGTTTTGGGGGCCATATAAGCACATCCCTACACTAAAACTCTGTCTCAAACATTGTTCTGTTATTAAAATTCAGCATATAAAATTATCTACTGTAGTAACCAGTTTTCCTGGATTGTATCCTAACAAGTACTGAATTACCCTTCCACAAGGGACCAGTAACTTCTCCACATGTATAGGAAAATTGACAACCAAAAATATTGCCATTTTTGCTTTAACTTAATATTGATGAAATGTTTGCCATTTTTGCCCATACATGAAGTATTGCTTTTTCGGCTCGTACATGAAAAGTTGCTATTTCAGCTTGAACATTAAACATTTCTATTGTGAGATGATATGGGAAATATTGGTCTTACAACCCCTGCCTTATAATCATGAAAACCCAACAATAGTCAGATATAAAATGAATAATGAAAGCATAATAAGCAGTAGGTATCATGCGTATACATACTAATTTTTGCTTTACCCCTGTTGTATTTGGCAGCTTGACAGTACCTCCAGATGCCTCACATAAGAAATGAAATAAATTCTGAAATGAAACCAAACAAAAAATATCATTAATGTGATGAATACCCTCTCCCCAAGACACTGCTTGAGACAGGTCCACAATCATTAGACATCAAAGTTAAGATGACATGCACAACATAGTCTAGCTTTGGTACTGATGAGTCCTGCAAAGGCAATCATTAGCAAAACCTGATTCAACAATTGTGTGTTGACTATTATGCACAACTAGGCTTGGTACTGATTTCATGGAAATCCAACCAATGATTACAGAAAAAGCATAGACAAAATAGTAAGTGTAAAAAACCCAAAGGGCAATAACTGCTTAAAAATTTATTTGACCAATATATGTCGAAGATAGTCACAACTAGACTAGTACAGTAACTATTAATTTAAGTCATACAAAGCTTCCTAGGAATCCGACCAACAGACAGATTGACCAAACCAGTTTTCCTGTACTGTACTCTAACCAGTTCCAAATTACCCTTCCACAGGGAACCAGCAACTTCTCCGCATGTGGAGGATAATTGACACTAAGGTCAAACTGGTTACAGAAAAAGCATGGATAAAATTTTAAGTGTAAGAACCACCGGACCACAGCACACATAGATCTATCGTCAAAACAGTACGAACCACCGGACCACGTCCACAGCACACATAGATCTATCGTCAAAACAGTACGAACCACCGGACCACAGCACACATAGATCTACCGTCAAAACAGTACGAACCACCGGACCACGGCCACAGCACACATAGATCTATCGTCAAAACAGTACGAACCACCGGACCACGGCCACAGCACACATAGATCTATCGTCAAAACAGTACGAACCACCGGACCACGGCCACAGCACACATAGATCTATCGTCAAAACAGTACGAACCACCGGACCACGGCCACAGCACACATAGATCTATCGTCAAAACAGTACGAACCACCGGACCACAGCACACATAGATCTATCGTCAAAACAGTACGAACCACCGGACCACAGCACACATAGATCTACCGTCAAAACAGTACGAACCACCGGACCACGGCCATAGCACACATAGATCTAGAGTCAAAACAGTACGAACCACCGGACCACGGCCACAGCACACATAGATCTATCGTCAAAACAGTACGAACCACCGGACCACGTCCACAGCACACATAGATCTATCGTCAAAACAGTACGAACCACCGGACCACGGCCATAGCACACATAGATCTATCGTCAAAACAGTTCGAACCACCGGACCACGGCCACAGCACACATAGATCTATAGTCAAAACAGTCAGTACAGTATTATATCATCATTCAATATTTACTTCGAAAAAGAAGATAACCAGTGAAATGTTTTAATTGACGAAATATTAAATAGGATATGCTAGACTTACCTCATGCAAGCAAGTATACTGTACATGATAAGGGGCCACTTTCTCTTCTCCCTTAATTTCTACACTAATGTGTAACCTTATAGCACCAGAGACGGCAGATTTATCTGTTCTTTTCTCTACAATATAGAAGAATAACTATGTTAGATAAACCAGTCCGGTTACACTCATTTATAAACAATCCTGCCTATAGTGATGTCATGATTATATCCAAATTCAAAGTTACAAAGCCTTAAAGGTATAATTATAATTAGAGAACCTATCTTTAAAATTACCGTGACCTTTGACTTCTATACTTATACTAATCTAACATCTTACTCCATATAGTTACAGTGTGTACAAATCTCATGCGCTGCTTGATATGGAGAAATATCATGATTTATACCACAAAGGACATAGATACCAGAGTTACAATGCAAAATACATTGACTTGTAGCACAAAATACATTCACTGGACACTCATTAAACCTTGTGTGATTTTATTATTTTACTGTAAGAATGTTTTAACTTAAAATTGTTAAAATAAAAATCTGATAAAACTGCAACAGAAATGCACAGAATATTCAAGAGTCCAGAACAGAAAAATTTTGTACAATATCACAATATACTAATACATGCATTTATGATAGGGTTTCCACATATCACAACAATAAATCCTTGACTTTATCCTCACCCATTTTTCCTGACCAACACTATTGGTATATGCTGGATACTGTACATTATCAGATTTAAATTTTGTATTAAAACTGTTCAAACTAGAGCTGTCGCCATTCGACAGACTAATATACCCCCGCCTGCAAAGGGACATAATTCTGCCAAAATTCATCGCTGCGCAAATTCCTTTCTTCATGCATCTATATGTTGAGGTTGTTCATCTGTGAAAGTTTCAGCGAAATCCTGCCAAAACTGTAGGATGAGTTGCATCCACAAGAATGCGTCTACAGACAGACAGACAGGTGGACGGACAAGCTGAATCCAGTATACCCTCCTTACAACTCGTTGTGCAGGGTATAATGATTTTGTTCAAACAGTCCAAAACCAAGAAAGATGTGCTTTGCATGGCTACACTCCTGCGAAATGGGTTGATGATTTCATTAAAATGCTTTACTAATTACTTATCATACAACACAGGTATTTAATGAATGCTTTATATTTCTTAATTGGTGTTATGATTAAAGATTAGAAGGAATACATTCATATTGCACATAAACTTCATAATTATTGTAATATTCCCACCTAGGTTATACCAAACAGTCATCTCGCCACAAAGTTGAGCTATCTCAATAATCTTTTGACCCAGGAACTCGTCCGGTTCTGGCGTGAAAGCTTTACGTATTCGTGACTTGAAATCATAATCTTCATCCCTTTAAAACACAATGACACCAAACAAAAATAAACAGAACAGAAAGAAATAAAACAAACTGCACTGACGCAACTCACCTGATCCGCCACACCTTGTCTTCAAATTGGTGTGTTTTCACACAGAAGACAAAATCAAACAAAATGAGGTGCACAGAAATAAATCAAATGCGAAAAACATAAACAAGGGATAGGAATACATGTACTTTAAAGTAGTCTACAATGTGAACATCTGAACTAAAATATGACAACAATAACAGCGGATGGTATGAAATGTTTAGGTAGGTGCAAAACACTAAGTTAACCCTTAACTAGAGTGCAATCAAATTAACTTAGTCCTTGACCTTTATGTATGAATATATGACAAGCTTTTGGTGTGGAATAAATCAATTTCTGCAGAGAAAGTCGTGACTTGCCAGAGATTTAGATGAGTGTTTAAAGCACATCTAGTACACCTCCTACATAATTGTAAACTTATGAAAACGAAAACCGAGATTAAATTTTTAGACAAAAAATCGAATATTACAGTGTCAAGTCAATGAGAATTGCAAGCAATACCAAATTCCCCAACCAGTTACACAGGTTTGAAGCAAGGACCCTTTAAATCATTTAAATTATAACTCTGCTACCATAGCAACCTCAATTTTTGTCAAATTGAAGCTTTAATCAATTTGAGCCATTCCAGCATGGACCTCTATCCATCTACCATAAATCATAAACCTAGCTTGGAAACTGTTTGTGTTATGGCAGGATCCAGATTGTGAAGTATTTCATGAAATAATTAGACATAATCTCCTTATTTGCCTGCAACCCTCATACCAAGTTTCATAAACCTAGCTTTGAAAATGTTGTGCCAGGATCCAGATTTTTGACGGACGGACGGACGGACGGACGGACGGACGGACCGGACGGACGGACCGGACGGACGGACGGACGGACGGACTGACTGACTGACTGACTGACTGACTGACTGACTGACTGACTGACTGACTGACTGACTGACTGACTGACTGACTGACTGACTGACTGACTGACTGACTGACTGACTGACTGACTGACTGACTGACTGACTGACAGACAGACATACAATGGAAGACACCATTTAATGTTGTTTTCTGAATAAACATATTCTATTCTATTCTGCCATACTACCGGTTATATGCTAATAGAAGGTTGGAGGAGCATGTTAAATGGTTCCACCTTTTCAAGCTACGACGATGAACTTAATACATCTAATTATTATCCAATAAGTGTCAATAGAGTAAAGGACTACACTAAAACCGATATATAATTGTTTTGCACCTACCTATACATAAAACAATATTTAATACACTTATACCAACAAGCATGCCCAGTGATCCACTACGAATCTTACCTAAATTATACCAAACATCCATTTCACCGCTCAATGTTCGTACTTCAATGATAGTTTGACCGAGAAAATCATCAGATTCTCGAGTCAATTTTTGGCGTAACTTTGATTTTAAATCATTATCTTCATCCCTGGATGTAGCATGTGTCAGATAAAAGCATAGTTGTAAGATAACTTCTGATTTGTTAAGAAAGATCATGTGACACATAATTATATTAAACATGGTATTTGATTGGTCATAGAAGGTCACATGATCAGACTAAGGTAAGAAAACTGTTTTGATTGGTTCAACAGATCATAATATGACTTTCAAGATAAAATTATTGTTATTTTCTATTAGAAGTAGCAAATTAAACAACTTACGTGTTCTACATTCTCTCAATATAAGTTGTATGATCAATAAGAGAAAGACCTTATAATAAAAATATTGAAAAATTTGGATTGTGCTTTCTTCCCAAGTCAAACATCAGAATATTTTGAAAAAAACAAACAAATCTTTTACTAAATGTTGACTTACCAAACTCGAACTTTAATCCTGTCGGAGGAGTTATGGCATTCACTGAAAAATACAATAAGGTATTGGGTAAAAACTAAAATGAAACAAGATGTTTTTAAAACACGTATGCCCGTGGCAGCCCGATAGTCAGAAATGGTAAAGGTCACAGTAACCGTGACCTGTGATCTACAGATCTCAAAATCAATTGGGGTCATCTACTGGTGATGACCAACCTCCATGTAAAGTTTGAAGATCCTAGGGCAAAGTGTTCTTGAGGTATTGAACGGAAACCATTTGGTCTACCGACAGACAGACAGACCGACATGTGCAAAAGCAAAAGTGCCCCGAAAAGTGATTATAGACAAGTGTACAGCTGTCATAAGGTCATAAGGCTGATATGACCTTAAGCCTTTAAGTAAACTTAATTAACTAACGATTTCAAGTTTTTCTTAAATTCTTTAACCAATTAAATTTGTGCGCACCTTTGTATAGTGGGCAAGTCTGACAGTACAAAATAGAAATAAAATTGCAGTCCAAAGCAAACTGAAACAGGTACATGAATCAGTGTACACCTTACTACAACTTGACAAATCAATATTGCTATCTTTCTATATACTTACAAATAGAACTTTTCATGCCACTCTGGATTGAGATCTTGAGGAACAGTTTTGGTTCTTTTCTTCACTTTGCCAACTTGGACTGTGACATACGGATCACTGGTACCTGTTTTATCTTTCCCTATCAAACCTTGCGCACAGATCACTGTAAACAAATATACTTTGTTACAAACATGCAATATCAATAGCTGGTGAACTGTTAAAATGGCAATATCAATAACTGTTAAAATGCATATATTTCGAAACAATTGATAGCTAAGTTTTGAGTCATAAAACTAGAACATGAAAACAATGCTTACAATGTGTGTATATGGGTTAATTGGACAAATTGAAAATACTGGCAATTGTGGACCCAGGGCGACATCCTTTATGATATTAATTTACTGGGAGTAATTGGGGGGTAAAGATGCGGAAAAAGATATAGAAAACATGATCTAGACTGGTGTCATTGATATGACTACCTGCATTTGTAATTAACTAATTCAAAGAAGAAAGATGGCTGTAATTGTTACTGTATGGATTTTATAAAGATCAACACCCTTCTCTATGAAAAGGATGAAAATGGCAGTAATTTGTAAAATAGTCACAACAATGATTCAGAGAGATACAGTATAGGTCATATCTGGTTGCCCTTTTTATGAGATAACAAGAACCCCAAATGAAAACATCCAATGAAATCTGCACAAAAATGGCAAATGGTCCATCATCAGACTAAACTCCACAATATTGGCAAACTTAATGGTCCATTGGTTGACTAAACTTGCCAATATTGGCAAATGGTCCATCATCAGACTAACTTGACAATATTGGCGAATTGTCCATCATCAGACTAACTTCACAATATTGGCAAATTTGAATGCATACTGTACAGTGCTATCCCCTAGCAACGCAAAGTATGAATGCATTGATACAAGCTATAAAGATTTACTATGTACACACCAGTGATGGCTATTTTGGCAGACCACTTTGACGTTCCATCTAGGACACTCTGTTTGACTGCCTTCATGTGACCAGAATGTGATTTCTTATCTACACTGAACACATGGCTGAAAATATATCAAGCATACATCTTACACACAAATCTGTAAATACAAGCTCAAAATCTTTAGATACATTAAAGTTCATTCAGACACTATTCCTTGCTTGTGTCAATAGAGTAAGATGTTTATATTATTCAATATAATATTTGACAATACAATTAAGCGGAAACCCATATGAACATTTTTAGCTTCAAATTACTGAACATGCCCATAACTATACAATGTAAACCCCTAGCGGTATAAACCAAGAAAGCCCTTAGCTGTATCAACCAATTGAAAGCCCTAGCTGTATCAACCATGGACACCCCAAGCTATATCCACCATGGACAACCCTAGCTGTATAAACCATGGAAGTACCTAGCTGTATAAACCATGGAAGCCCCTAGCTATATCAACCATGGACACCCCTAGCTGTATCAACCATGGAAATCCCTAGCTGTATAAACCATGGAAGCCCCTAGCTGTATCAACCATGGAAGTCCCTAGCTGTATCAACCATGGAAGTCCCTAGCTGTATCAACCATGGAAGCCCCTAGCTGTATCAACCATGGACACCCCTAGCTGTATCAACCATGGAAATCCCTAGCTGTATAAACCATGGAAGCCCCTAGCTGTATCAACCATGGAAGTCCCTAGCTGTATCAACCATGGAAGCCCCTAGCTGTATCAACCATGGACACCCCTAGCTGTATCAACCATGGAAATCCCTAGCTGTATCAACCATGGAAGCCCCTAGTTGTATCAACCTTAGAAGCCCCTGGTTATATCAACCATAGAAGCCCCTAGTTAGATCAACTATGGAAGCCCCTAGCTGTATCAACCTTAGAAGCCCCTGGTTATATCAACCATAGAAGCCCCTAGTTAGATCAACTATGGAAGCCCCTAGCTGTATAAACCATGGAAGTCCCTAGTTAGATCAACCATGGAAGCCCCTAGCTGTATCAACCATGGAAGTCCCTAGCTATATCTATCAGACATAATTATAAAGTATGATCAAACCTGATGAGGTCGAATATATCTGGTTTATTACGTTCTCGTAATTTCATACGATCTCTCATTGCCTTTATTATATTGTGTGTCTTATCTTCCGCTCCATGCTTCGAACTTTTCTCAGCCGCTCCTGTAATGTAAGACAATAATATTAAGCTTCAAATACAACTAGGGATATCCCGTAACATTTTTCAGGGCAGCCGGGACGTGTACAGCATTATTATGTACAAGCGTATAAATTAATTGGAATCAATCACAAACATGCTTCATCTGGAACGTTCCGATGTCAATCACACAAATCTCACAAAGGGCCGTAACTCTTGCAGTATTCATCTGATCTACAGTTTTGAACTATATGCACATCAAGGCTATTATTGTGAAGTTTCATTGGTAAAGGAGAATAAGTGCAGACAAACTATTGGTAAAAATCCAAAATTTCATGTTTACATGTTAATAATAGTTGCAAATTTGTTTATTATAATATTAGAAAGAAAATGAAGCATCCTACTATATTGCTACATTTACAGAAATATTTCAGCCCTGGAGGTTGACATAACCGCTAAACAAGTCTTGGCAAATATATTGTGCGAAATTATTTACATGGAACTGACATGAATATTCTTTGTGTTTTTATAGAACTGAATCAGCCCTGCGTTCAACAAAACAAGAGGGCCCAAAGGGCCCTAGGTCGCTCACCTGTCAAACTTGACCTAGATTTTGTTGAGAAGATCATTGTGACCAAGTTTTATACAGATTAGGCCAATATTGTAACCTCTAGTGATTACACAAGGGTTTTCTATGATTTGACCTAATGACCTAGTTTTTGACCCCAGATAAACCAATATCAAACTTGACCTAGATTTTGTTGAGATCATCATTGTGACCAAGTTTCGTAAAGATCAGGCCAAAATTGTGACCTCAAGTGACTACACAAGGTTTTTCTATTATTTGACCTTGTGACCTAGTTTTTGACCCCAGATGACCCATTATCGAACTTGACCTAGATTTTATTGGGATGATCATTGTGACAGAGTTTCATTAAGATAAGACCAAAATGGTGACCTCTAGTGACAACACAATATTTTTCTATGATTTGACCTTGTGACCTAGTTTTTGACCTCAGATGACCCATTATCGAACTTGACCTAGATTTTATTGGGATGATCATTGTGACAGAGTTTCATAAAGATTAGACCAAAATTGTGACCTCTAGTGACAACACAAGGTTTTTCTATGATTTGACCTTGTGACCTAGTTTTTGACCTCGGATGACCCAATATCGAACTTGACCTAGATTTTGTTAGGATGATTATTGTGACCAAGTTTCAAAAAGAATAAGTCAAAATTTCGACCTCTAGTGACTACACAAGGTTTTTCTATGATTTGACCTTGTGACCTAGTTTTTTACCTCGGATGACCCAATATCGAACTTGACCTAGATTTTGTGGAGATGATCATTGTGAGCAAGTTTCATAACAATTAAGTCAAAATTGTAACCTCTAGTGACTACACAAGGTTTTTCTATGATTTGACCTTGTGACCTAGTTTTTGACCCCGGATGACCCAATATCGAACTTGACCTAGATTTTGTTAGGATGATCATTGTGACCAAGTTTCATAAAGATTAAGTCAAAATTGTGACCTCTAGTGACTACACAAGGTTTTTCTATTATTTGACCTAGTGACCTAGTTTTTGACCCCAGATGCCCCAATATCGAACTTGGCCTAGATTTTGTTAAGATGATCATTGTGACCAAGTTTCATAAAGATTAGGCTAAAATTGTGACCTCTAGTGTCTACACAAGCCAATTGTTGACGGACGGACGGACGACGGACGGACGGACGGACGGACAGACGGACGGACGACGGACGAAGAGTGATCACAAAAGCTCACTCTGTCACTTTGTGACAGGTGAGCTAAAAATTGCGTGACGGACGTTTCGTACCAGTTTCGCACTTGTTACGTACCAGGTACGAAATGTGCATCAAGTAATTCTTCTTTGAACGCAGGGCAGACTCTGGTTTGTTATGTCAACAGGATAAAACATTACCGTAGTACTGTGCAAAATTATTTACTTGGTATTCATTAAACCGTGTGTGCTTTCCTTATTGTACCTTAAGAATGTTTTTTGAAAAAACAAATCTGATAGAATGGAGGATAAACACTGAATATTAAAATCTCATAGAACGACCATTAAGCACTAAATATTCATGAGTTCGGGTGAATAGTTTCAAACAATATGCAATAACGAAATCATATGAGGCTTAATGATTTAAATCCAAGTAAAACAAGCGGACAAAATTACTATTACCCATTATTTTAGTCTGCTCATACAAATGTGTAGTTAATCTACAAGGTCATCAGCAATGACATACTAAAGGAAGTTAATAATTATTTATAAACATTATATTTAACTTAGACTCAAAGCGATTAGTGCTTTGGGATATGTGTATGGATGGGTTAAAAGCCATGATTCCAGGTCACATGAAGTACAACTTAACATCATACAGACGAGGAAGGATAACTTCCAAAATACAATAAATAAATTGGTTCGAAACACTATATACATGGGGGATGTTGGTATATTTAAACTCCTTCTGGAAAAGAAGCGACAAGATAAATGAAGAAACAAAAGTATCTGTTTCCATGACAACAACAAAGTGCAACGATTTTTGAAACAAGAGGGCCCAAAAGGCCTAGGTCGCTCACCTGTCATAGAAGTGCTTGCAAGCCCCTATTATGCAAGCCCCTTATAGTTTATATTTATGAATAAGATTCAGGAAAATTCAGTGTCTATTGCAAGCTTTTTCTAAGATTTGACCTTGTGTTCTAGTTTTTGACCACACATGACCCCATTTCAAACTTGACCTAGATTTCATAGAGAAAAACATTTTGACCAATTTCAAGAAGATTAGGCCATAATTGACTCCTCTAATGTGTTCATAAGCTTTTTCTAAGATTTGACCTAGTGACCTTGTTTTTTACTCAGTTTCAAACTTGACCTAGATTTTATAAAGAGTTTCATGAAGATTTGGCCATAAGTGTTGCCTCTACACTTAACCACTTTTCTAAATTTCAAACCCGTAATACCTTTAACTGTGATAATATTATTTGTTGGCGAAAATGACTGACAATGCATACTTTGGCACGTGATTTTGATTTTTTAATGATTTGAGTGTTAGGACAAATTGCATTAAACATTGTGTGGAAAACGACATCACTCGTTATGATCACAGTTAAATGTATTTGGGGTTTGAAAAGTGACCAATTAGAAAAGTGGTTGGGTGTAGTGTGTTCACAAGAAATTGTGAACGGAAGAACGACGGTCGAAGAGTGATCACAAAAGCTGACCCTGTCACTTTGTGACAGGTGAGCTAAAAAAACACCAAACAAACTGTCAAAAATTCCTAAATACACAATATTTCTGGATAACGAGCAATATGACTTAAGATGCGCAGCCTGGCAGCAAACCACATACTCAAAACTCTTATTGAAGCTGAAGTTATGTGTGTGATTACCAAGAAACTTTATTAAGTAATCAAATGCATACCCGGTAAACATATCTCCAAAGTTAACATAGGTCAGAGATTCTATGGTACATTAATATTTTATCTATCCGCCTATTAAAGCATGGGTTTTATTTCTGCTCTTCTACTTCACCAACATAGCACTAACTATTATACTAGCATGGCAATTTCTCACTAAGCTGGCCTGGAGCCCATTACCTAACCAAACTGCTACCAAACAGCTTTATCGAAAGCTTTCCTATGTCTATGCAACGACATATACTACAAGTTGTCGCCGATATCATATGGTTTCCCAGTACAAAATAACCTGGTTTATCCGGAACCTGTTTTTTTTTTACTGGCATTGTTTGTCAGTCCCGGCAGGACTCTGCTGTATTTCTATTTGATGTACCCTGACTTTTACTGCTACCAAGCGCTCTCGTTGTGCAACTGACCACTCAGGTAGTGCTTTGCTGTACAATGGTCTGCTATCTCAAGCGCTTGCCAGCAGCAAATAAATTGTTTGCTTCATCCACTGTATAGAGCTTTTAGAAGCCAGCAGTTTCCTAGCATAGTACAGCTATCAAGCGCTTGGTAGCACTTTAGTTAGGCAATAGGCTTCTAATATAAGAACAGAGCCTTATTGTGATCCAACCTTACACTCACAAAGTCACCTACTCAATCAAAGGAGATTCTAGACAACACGGGAGACTACACAAGGCAACAACAAGCATATTGAGGGTTCTTACAAAACTATTGCAAAAACTTGAAAAGCAAGTTGAGCCAAAACTATTGTAACATATAGTAAGCCGTTACAGTAATTTTTAATGAACAGGCCTTTTTCATGCCTTGTTTGGAGGTTTAGTTTTGGGGGAAGGAGAGTAATTAGCAGTCAAATACTTGAATTTATATTAGCACAAAAGATTCTAGGAGCATGTTATGCCAAAACTAAGAAATTAGCAAGAATTTACAATGAGAAATGAATTGCTTTTGAAAATGGATCAAACCAGATATATCACGCTGAATGTGAAAAATACCCCCAGATATTGTTTTACACAGTTACACATGTAATCAGAGGTTCAAGTTACGATGATGTGATACATTCAGTTCAGCTTTCATTTCAAGGTGATCATTATAAGCAAAAGCTATCTGACCATTGTGCGCTGACATATATGCACAACAAGACTAGGTATTGATAAGTTATGCAAAGTTTCATTGAAATCCGACAAAATGGTTACAGTCAGAAATAGCACAGACAAAATTCTAAGTGTTATAAACAAAGGGCAATAACTCAATAACTTCATCCAACCAACTTTCAATGATGATATGCGCAACTAGTCTTGCAGCTGATAAGTCATAGAAAATATTTTTGATAAACCAACCAATGGTAACGGAGAAATAATGTGGACAAATACACACAGACAAACCAACCAACAGACTAACTAACCATGTGACCAACCTCACACGTGACTCCAATATAGCCCCCATATACTTTGTATCTGGGGGTATAACAATATTTGACCCTCAAAGTAGCTTGAAAAAGGCCTGGAAAAACTCTCAGAATACAACAGTACTTACTGTATTTACACTTTTTTCTGCCCAAAACTAGGATAACGGAAGCAAAACAAAAATACAATGCAACAAAATCCAACTCAAAAGAAAGCAGATAAACATAGGCAAGTAAATGATGAACAAGGGATGTTTGTAAAACATGCATGCCCCATGGCAGCCCAATAGTCAGAATCGGTTAAGGTCACATTGACAATGACCTTTGACCTAATCACCTCAAAATCAATAGGGGTCATCTTCTATGATCAATCTCTAGGAAAGTTTGAGGATCCTAGGGTCAAGAGTAATTGAACGGAAACCATTAAGTCTACTAACGGTCCAACAGACAGATGGACTGACATGTGCAAATTAATATACCCCTTCATCAAAGATGACACTTAAAAATGAACAGCCTAAATCGACTTAAAAACCAGAGATTAATTTCAATGATGCCCTCAAAAGTGTATTGGCCCTTAAGTTGTCACCTGAAGACTTTTTTATGCAACTATACTACAGAGATAAAGACCTGATCCTGACCTTTATGCGTGGAATATTTCAATTTCCATGAGCAAACCGTGCCATATTGGTTCTTAAGATTTGTGTTTGTATTTACACACCGAGTGTCTTTGTGATACTCCCTGCTTATGAAAACATACAACTAGGGTTGAAATATATAGACAAGATATCAGTTGTTAAATTACAAGGTTGAGGATCAAGTCAAACTGTCCCTAGTATACCCAGTAATTTAGTAAGTTAGTATTTGAACCCAGATGACCCAGTTACAAACTTGATGCACAATATTATCAGGTTTCATAAATAGAGGATCTTGCATGAGTGCTCATTACATACGAGTTTTATTTAACGAGTGGACAAAATGATATGACACGATGCTTTGCCGAGTGTCATATTGTTTTTGTCAACGAGTTAAATAAAACTCGAATGTAATGAGCACGAATGTAAGATTCTATTTATCACATAACCTTAAACATGCACATTATTGTTCAAAAGGATGATGTACGGTGCATATGTTTCAGCCAAAATTCAGCGGTACAATGAGCGCGACGTCATGGCGACGTTGATATTATCCTGACGTCATTGACGGATCAATGCATGGATTGGCTAACGTCACATCAAGCTAATTTAAATATTTATTGCACAGTCTGGGAGTGCCGAATGATATTTACGGCACGGCTTTACGGCACTCCTGGACCGCGAGTTATGTGATAAAGATAATGTCACAACTATAAAACTTTCTTTGGTATAGCGTGGTAACCTAGTTTTTTTTACCCCAGATGACCCAGTTGCAAACTTGACCTAGATTTCACAGGAGAGTTAAAAGCCAAATAATTGTAACAGAAAACTTACAAAAATTAAACTGAGCAGCAAAACTCATGCAACAAAGAAACTAAATTAAAATCTAAAATTGTTATATTAAAACAGAGAGGGATGAGAGATATAAAGGGTGTACATGTAGGTGCTATAACTGTCGGTTGTAAGCTATACATAGCTTATGTTCATTTTTGTACCCAAAATCCGACAATAAATAAATTTTGACTTTGACCACTTATATTCTATTCAGTGTAGACATACCACGGGCTATGTGACGTAATTTTTGGCAAAAAATGCAAGTAAAAATCTGTCAACAAAAAGTTAAAAACAACTGTAAAGTATTTTATTCTTAAACCTATTTCAACAAGACATCTTCGACGCTAGTAAGCCGAGAATGAGTTCTATGCATACAACTTAATATCTTTGTTAAATCCAGGCAGTTGAGTCGGTTTCGGGCAAAAACTGTGACCTTTTGTTGAAACATACATGTATTTTGTAAAGTTGCATGGAAAGCACTCATTCTCAGCTTGAGCTACGAGGTTGTCTCGTTTAAATCAAACCAAAGAATACAACTTTAATACAGTTGAATTTTGACTTTGTGTTGACAGATTTTTACTCGGGTTCTTAGCCAAAAATTACATCACATGCCGCATGGTTTGTCCAAACTGCTATTTGTGAAAAAAAAGTATTTCTCTTGATACATATGGTAATCAGGCTAAAAGTGTAGTTACAATGATCAAAATAAGTTTGTGTTTGGGGCACATTAGGTCTGGTGGGCTAGATATGGTTAGGCAGTTAGAAAACAATTTTTATTTTGATGATACTTCAATGAATATAAGAAGTTGAACATACTTTGTAAACAGTCAGCATTCAGGAGAGCTTTGCATTTCTCGTGGCACTTGACTCCACATTCTGTACACCGTACACCCTGTCTCGCTAAACCCCACAGTAAACCTTCACATTCAAAACAGTATGTCGGAGACGTGGCCGTCCAAACGAAGAAATTATGGGGTGTTGTACTGGAAATAGGATAGATGAGAGCCTGAAGTGTCTTCTTGTAGACGTGCATTTTCTGAATAATAAAAAGTTATGAATTCAGTTTTACATGTAAGAACATAATTATTTTTAATAATGGATCAAAAGGCATGTAAATAATTTTACATATTATAATATTTAAGGTCAAAAACGGCTGTGAGTTTCATATTCAAATACTTTTCAAGACCTGTCAGAACTTATCTTGGTATTAGTTTCATTGCCATCACAATGAAGGAAATTGAAAACTATTAATAATCACATAAACTTATTTTACTGTTATCAACATGTAGGAATGTCAACGTAGCACGTAACATCAGCTGTGCTTGCATGCATACATGCAACAATGTATTTAAAAATTATCTATTTTAATATTATTGAGAGTATCAACAAGACTTACAGGAAACAACTAAAACTTATGACACCAGGGTACTGTTTTATCAAAGCACTTACGGAAATCATAAATTTACATTCAAATTTAAATTCTTAATTATTCTTTAAAACTTACACATTGTGGATAAGTATTGTTTGTAGGGGTTTATTGACTGAATAATTATTAATCTTGATTAACCCTTTGCCATAATTTGTAGCTATTAAAGAGTTATAAAGAATTTAAATTTGAACGTAAGTTTAAGATTTCCATAAGTGCTTTGATAAAACAGTACCAAGTAGCTCAATGCCGGTCAATTTAGGATTGCAAATATAATGTAATACAAATTTTATGTCAAACGGTGTAGAATTAAAATGAATGTCAGAATAAACATGTCAAAGACATCCGGCAGCCACGGGTGTTTTAGATGGTATATATGACATTTTATTACATTCTCACAGCAGTTGGAATTTCCCCGATATTACATTTATGACAGTATTGTCTGGAAATCTAGAATACTGTGTATTTTGAAAGTTTGAAAAGTCCTTAAATCCTGAATAGAAAGATCAGGGTTTCTATTGAGGCTTTATGCCTGATCCTGAAAACCAATCAAAAGTCTGTTTCTGGTGCCATTAGGATACACCCTTACACCAAAACACGTGAGTTCAGACATTGTTCTCCGGCTAAAACTCTGCTTATGAAATTTCAAATGACCATAACTTTGTCAAAACTTCGAATTTTTTCATCAAATAACTTTTACCTTCTTTCTAATGCAGCAAATCCAGAATTCCGGGTTATTCCGGAAATGTAGGACCCCTGATAGATGAACTTTGGATTCAATGTAATGGATTTCAACACTAATTCTAAAGTACACTATAGGTACTACAGACCACATTAAACAGAGACTTCGTTCTAATGTTCGTTCAAGTCTGATCTGTCTCAGCTTAAAGCAGTTTACTAATATCTCTAGTGATCCTTTAAAAGCTTCACCCAATCTGACTTAAGTACTTGATCTACCTTACTGGTAGATCTGATGACGACACTATATGAGTTTGTATTTTCAGAAATTGGAATTTCCACTATCACTATTTACATCTACATGTATTTATAATTCAGCCAATCATATTGCTCGTTACATTGGTACTTCGGTCGTATTAATAAACGGTAAGTTACAAATAAAACAGTTTTCCACAACTATAGTCTGCTTTTTTGGAGTAATCCTTATTAATTTGGTCATTGTAGAATTTGTAGTACAGATAATTTGATATAAAGGCACTGTTGATTATCAATCGTGAAAGCTCAGCCATTTCCCTGTGTCTCCGGTAAATATTGTAATCCATAAAGACCAAGGTGATCAGAACGAAATCGGCACGTAAGATGCTTTCATTCGTGACAACCACCTTATTTAAAAATAGAATCAAATCGCTTTCAGAATTGTGAAAGCAAGGCGCCGATTGGCTAATGGGAAAGGTCGCCTGAGGTGACCTTCAATTGGCCGACGTCAGATCCTCATGCGTAGCGGGTTTGAGGATATGATTTTAATCAGATTGAGCTTCACTATGAGCATTTATATAATATGTGTTTATATGTGAGCTAAAAATGAAACGAAAAACTGTAACTTACCAATTCCTCATCATTTAATGATTGCCTTGCAACCATAGCAGACGGAACTCCTGCATTTCTCTTACTGGCTTGCATCGTCTGTAATAACACAGTTTAATACTTGATTATAACAAGTTCCTTTACCCGTTCTTGAAAGCCAAATTCTGCGATAGTTCTAATTGTGGAATACAATATAATGTTAAAGCAATAAATATACAAAGCCAAGATAAAGTTCAAACTCACCCACCTGAGCATAAAATGAATTTTGACTAGTATTTTTAATTCTAAATCAATTAGTTCATAACAAACAACATATAACAGCAGCTGTACTTGATGACAAAAAATATCTTGTTAAATATCATATAATATTATATACTGATCGAAAAAAGAAAATTTAATGTAACTTCATTTAAATCACAGCATTTTCAAGTGAAACATTTCAAATTTATTTACATAAAAGACCTGTTTCTGTTTCACTTTCGTCACTCTATTTGGAGGTAAAAACATTTAGTCCTGAACAAAGAATCAAATCACATAACTTACACATATTGCACAAGTTTTGTCTGCTCGTAATAATCCTATTTCATGGAATTACAACTACCAGTTAAATGTTTCTGTAAAACTGAGATTGCAGTATCTTCAGAAATAAACTGGTTAACAAATTACTAAGTGAAGTAGGTGTAAACACTACCTTAAAGCTATATTTAAAACCTACGCTTAATCGAAGATTGCGAACTTCTGATGGAAGAGAATTTGAGACAAATATTTAGCCTTAAACCTTAAACACTGCAGTTAGTTAAGACTTTATATTACAGATATATTGTATGAAAGACATACACAGAAATTCAACAACACACAAGACATAAAAACATTAATTAACATGTACATGGAATAAACTGCTAAATAAAATGAATGTAAAATGCATATATATAATTATTGAAAATTATATCACAACAATTGATAAATAATATAAAATACTGTGAAATTAAAATTTCACTTCCAATGAAAGCTGGTTGATCAATGGTGGTCTTTGAACAATTTTATACCGTTCCTTGACATTTATAATACTCAGTTTGGTGCTTGAACAATTTTATACCGGTCCTTGACATTTATAATACTCAGTTTGATGCTTGAACAATTAGTAAGTTTCAAATTACCTCCCTTTGAATTAAAGTAAGAGCATCCCCCCCAGAAATTAAGTTTATTTATATCAGACATGTTTTTAATCATATAATTATACTCCAATGATTTTTGCAGGGTGTTTATTTCAATCAGACATGTTTTTAATCAAAAAATTATACTCAAATGATTAGATGCAGGGTTTTGAGACATCTGTATTAATAGGAAAGGTAAATATCAAACAAAAACATGCAGGGTAAGCAAGAGAGGTCATTAACCTTTTACTCCATACATTATTTAAAGTATACTGAAAAGAGATGAGCTAGAATGGAAACATACACATTTTGGCGCAAATATCAAATAATCATCTCCCTTGATAACGTGTATGTGTTTATTTTGTTCATTTCTGTACCAGGGTAGTCTCCCCTGATTACCAGCCATTAGAGAAACACAAATTGAGGGATAAATTAGATGTAAATGGATGCATCTATATATGGAGTAGAGAGTTAATGAATAAACTGCTTACCACAGTGCTTGCAATTGATGCAAGTGATATATTATTTTGTTTGTGGTTTCAAATTTTTTTGATTAAACGAGGAAAATTTGATTAACATAATAAATTACATAATCTTCTCAAATTAAACCAGTGCTGTATCCATTATCCATGTAAAAAGTGAGTTCAAAAATTTGGAATGGGAGTCACTGTATCATTGCAGATTCTATCTATCAACGTGTCACTCATTAAGAGTCACATCATTCACCAAGTCACTTAACGCATCTCAATTCCGACAACAAGCATATTTGTTCCTTCTACATTGATTAAATTTGGACATACAGACGGACATACAAAAGTTTACAAACAAACAAACATTTGGTAATATTAACTCACTCAGGTAGTTAAGACTTTATCAAGGTTATTTAATTAGGTCAGGATGTAACACTATTATAATAGTGCTCAACACCAGCACAATGCATCAGTTAACTCCAAAACCAAACCAAAACAACTCAACAATCAAACACATTGAAATATCACTCATGTATATAATGGGTCCAAACACAAGTTATTTCTTACTCAGAGTACAATACAGTAGAACTTCAATGTCTCAAACTACCTATGGGCCCTGTACTATATAGGACATCATGCTATTGCCAGGACCGAAAAACCTGTCCTAGGCTTCTAGGGTGTCAATGAGGCAAAACTGTTTTGAGGCATTGAAGATCTACTATACATGTTCAATGTCTATAAAAGTCAATAGGTTAACCTCTGTCCTTCGGTTCTGAAAATGAATAACATATAAATACTATATGGATGAAAAAAACATAACAGCTGAAAGTGTGCAAGATCATGTTACAGTCGAGTTAGCCAAGTGGATAGAGCACTTACAGCTTGTCATTAGCCGAGTGCATAGAGCACTAATTGCTCGTGGAGGAAAGGGGACATTTATGTCATATTTTCATGGAAGGGTATGCCATACCACAACTGGGAATCAAACTTGTTTCCAAACTTCACACCGATTCAAGCCTGCATTTACTAATCATATTTTTTTATATTTAAAAGGTTTTATATAGCACCATAGCTATGCTTTATTTTTTATGAATTTTGTTGATCCTGTAAAAATACATAAGCAGATGTATTTTAGAGATATTCATAATTTGTCAACAGGGCCTGTTTCGTGCATTACGGAAATCCCTGTGTTTTAAAATCTGACTCCTAATTATTTGTTCAATACTTAGATAAACAAACAATACTTAACAATTAAGATCAGCCCTAAAAATCGGATGATCTGGTAGAATAATTAATTAATACTGAGAGATTGGTGAATGTTATATAGGACAGCTTCCGTACCCAGAATATGCCTTAAGGGTGCATTAAAATAAAGCTAGTTGCATTATGTGCAAAATGTGCTGTTTAAAATTCATACAATTGTAATAAAATCTATACATACTGTGCTTATAGAAAAAAACTTGTGTAATAATAAAAAAGTTTGCAAGAATTAAAGTTGTATGAGAATAACGTCAATAAGCTCAAAGTGGTGTGTAAAGTTGAATGCCAATCAATACATAACTATTGTCATTGGAAACTTACGAAAATGATTGGCTCACAGAATGAAACATTGTTAAGTCAAACTACCAAACTAAAAACTAAACACTAAACTAGATTTTTACAGAAAGATTAGTAATTTAAGTGTGTTTGACCTAAACTATCTGAGATAAACATACAAGCTCAGACACTGGGCTAACATTCTTTCAAAGATCAAGATAATGAGGGTGTCCAATTGGAGCAGGGAACAGACGCATGTTTGTCCTTATTGAATGTAGAAAGATACACAATTGTCCTATGATGAAGAACAGATACGCAAGGGTCCTGTTATGAAGTCAATAGAATAAATACACAATTGCCCTGTCATGAAGAATAGATATACGATTGCCCTGTCATGAAGAATAGATATACGATTGTCCTGTCATGAAGAATAGATATACGATTGCCCTGTCATGAAGAATAGATATACGATTGCCCTGTCATGAAGAATAGATATACGATTGTCCTGTCATGAAGAATAGATACATGATTGCCCTGTCATGAAGAATAGATACATGATTGTCCTGTCATGAAGAATAGATACATGATTGCCCTGTCATGAAGAATAGATACATGACTGTCCTGTCATGAAGAATAGATACATGATTGTCCTGTCATGAAGAATAGATACATGACTGTCCTGTCATGAAGAATTGCCCTGTCATGAAGAATAGATATACGATTGCCCTGTCATGAAGAATAGATATACGATTGTCCTGTCATGAAGAATAGATACATGATTGTCATGTCATGAAGAATAGATACATGATTGCCCTGTCATGAAGAATAGATACATGACTGTCCTGTCATGAAGAATAGATACATGATTGTCCTGTCATGAAGAATAGATACATGATTGTCCTGTCTTGAAGAATATATACATGATTGCCCTGTCATGAAGAATAGATACATGACTGTCCTGTCATGAAGAATAGATACATGATTGTCCTGTCATGAAGAATAGTGACATGACTGTCCTGTCATGAAGAATAGATACATGATTGTCCTGTCATGAAGAATAGAGACATGACTGTCCTGTCATGAAGAATAGATACATGATTGTCCTGTCATGAAGAATAGATACATGATTGTCCTGTTATAAAGAAGAGATACATGACTGTCCTGTCATGAAGAATAGAAACATGAATGTCCTGTTATAAAGAAGAGATACATGACTGTCCTGTTACGAAGAAGAGTAGACTCAGTGTTGCTATTGGTGTCTAGCTTACATAATCAACGAAATCAATCTAGTTCTATTTCTTGTAAATTCAGAATTTCTTCTTAACTTTTACAAACAACACTGCTAAGTCCTCTTTTTCAACTACGATTATACAAACATGTTGACAAATTTACAGAAGATAACTTAACTAACTTGTGCATCAAGTTTCATATTAATTCCTTCAGATGGTGTCTCAAAATATGCACGATCATCAACTATTACAAGTGATTGATTTAATCAAGTCTATATGCACTTCATTATGGTCAGAATTACTTAACTATATGGAGATTAAACACCAAACAATTTGTTATTTATAAATGTTAAAGACAGTTGTACGGTGGCATAGAGGGGACAAAGAATATATTTTATGTTACTACTACGTGTTCACGTATAAGCTATCACGTGCGCACATGTTATCTATTGCATGCGCACATATAAGTAACATGTGCGCATGTGATATTTATTATGTGCTCTTGTATCAGCTATCATGTGTGCATGTGAAACTACTATGTGCGCTGGTAATAGCTAAAATGTGCACATATGATGAATAAAATATTTCCTGTGTCCCTTCTTTGCCTGGGTGACCGTACAGTTGCTTTAAATGACCAAAAAGATAATAATAAATCAGACAGGAAGGCAGCACTTAACAGAAACAGTAGAGCATGAAAGGGTAGGTGTCAGTTATATGGCAACACATTCATCATATTAGTTTTCCTGGACTGAATCCTAACCAGTACTAACATACCTTTCCACAAGGAAGCAACAATTTCTCCATATGAGGAGAAAATCAACATTGTTGTCAAATTTTCTTGGAAGGGTATGACCTGCCTTAATTGACTGGGAATTGAACTTGAAAACCGGGTTACAAATCCAGCACACTACCCACTAGATTACGGCCGCGATTCTTCTGCGTTAGTAATATCACGAGTTCAGCAATGATAACATATAGATCCAAAGTGTTTGGAGCAGCACAATGTTGACAGCGTTTGTTACACAAACAATTACTAGACCTAAATAAAGTGCATTGAAACCTAATGGACTAATGTTAAAGTGCAACTTGTTAGAATGAACCATTCATTGAGAACTATGCATGATGAACCATTACACTTATTTCTCATGGGACTAATGCAAGCATTGCATGAACAGTTGTAAAACAATAAACATTGAACATATGAGAGAGTCTGGAGCCAAAGATTTCAATTCGTCCACAAATACCGAAATTTAGGAATTGGAGAAAATGGTTAACCCGAGAAAAGGATGCTTGTAATATTGATGGAAAATTTAGTGTGACTTGAAGCATTAATTGTCATACGATATACAATGGAATATAAATCATAGTATCTAAATTATTATCTATCATAAATTGTTTATATAATTCACACATATATACTCATATATACAGTTCGTTTATTCAAGTCTGTCACTTGTATACAAACAATGTTGTATCATCATTACATCATATTTTAATTGTTTTTAACACTTTTACTGGATACAAAGGCAGCTTTCCAGTAAGGCACATACTCAATATTATCTGTTCAATGTTATTATCAGACCATATTAAACTCAAACAAGACTGCGTTCAATAAACACTTATGCCCCCTGTGGAAGCCTTGTCTATAAATCAGTCCAAAATAAGGTCAAGGTGAAGGTCAAAATGGGGTTAGGTGATACAGGTGTGTGGAGAGTGTTAATACACAACATCCATGCAAGTATGAAAGCTTTGTAGCAAGCCATATTAATGCTAGAAGAAACGGTCAATTTGGGTTAACCAGGACGGACGGACGAACGAACGAACGGACGGACGGACGGACAGGTGCAACACTATATGCCTCCCGATCTATCGATACGGGGGCATAAAAACGTCGACTCCATTAGCATTCTTTGGTCAAGTTTGACTAGTCTTAGTTTAATGGGGTTTACTAATAATACCAGAAATCTCATTTATACATACAATGTAATGTAATCAGATGACTGACCTAAATAATCGACTAATACAGTAAATGGGTGTAAACACTCGTCTATCATACAGCTCTACAAACAAACTAATATTATAAACAATATGTTGCGGTAACACAAACAAACGCAAATGAGAAATATCAGTAAACCCATCAAATTAACTCTCAATTATACAAGGGACGTTTAGAAATAAACATAACTATTTTGATAGAATGTCCCTCCTATATCATTAGAAGTAGTTACCAGTTTTCCCTGAACAGCATATCAAAGTTAAATTCCATGAGAATTTTGACAAATGAAGCTTGTGTAAAGTAATGTTGGCTGTGCCAGTGGACGTGGCACCAAAATATAGCAGAAGCAGCGCTGATACTGTGTTTATCTTCACTATCCAGATGCTGAAGGTTTGAGCTCAAACACTGGACATGTATCGAACAAACACCCCCTTCTTCGTGTTTCTAGTAACTTAAGAATGATATTAATAAGTTAAATAATGTGTTCACCACATTACACATACAGTATAACCTGGTTAATCTGGAACCTGTCTTTACCGGCAACCTGTCTTAACTGGCATGGTTTGTCGGTCCCGGGAGAACTCCACTATATTTCTATTAGATGGACCCTCCTTTAACGGAACCTGCTTTATCTGTTATCCGGCATTGTTTGTCAGTCCCGACAATTGATAAATAGTGTGTTTTTTCTCTAAATCAGGATCTTTTTGTACAACAAAGTCTCTCTAAATCAGGATCCTCTTTGTAAAACAAAGTCTCTCTAAATCAGGATCTCCTTGTGCAACAAAATCTCTAAATCAGGATCCTCTTTGTACAACAAAATCTCTAAATCAGGATCTCTTTGTACAACAAAATCTCTAAATCAGGATCTCTTTGTACAACAAAATCTCTAAATCAGGATCTCTTTGTGCAACAAAATCTCTAAATCAGGATCTCTTTGTACAGCAAAGTCTCTCAATCAGGATCTCTTTGTACAACAAAATATCTAAATCGGGATCTCTTTGAACAGCAAAGTCTCTAAATCAGGATCTCTTTGTACAGCAAAGTCTCTAAATCAGGATCTCTTTGTACAGCAAAGTCTCTCAATCAGGATCTCTTTGTACAACAAAATCTCTAAATCAGGATCTCTTTGTACAACAAAATCTCTAAATCAGGATCTCTTTGTACAACAAAGTCTCTAAATCAGGAACTCTTTGTACAACAAAATATCTAAATCGGGATCTCTTTGAACAGCAAAGTCTCTAAATCAGGATCTCTTTGTACAGCAAAGTCTCTCAATCAGGATCTCTTTGTACAACAAAATCTCTAAATCAGGATCTCTTTGTACAACAAAATCTCTAAATCAGGATCTCTTTGTACAACAAAGTCTCTAAATCAGGATCTCTTTGTACAACAAAATCTCTAAATCAGGATCTCTTTGTACAACAAGGCTCTAAATCAGGATCTCTTTGTACAACAAAGTCTCTAAATCAGGATCTCTTTGTACAACAAAGTCTCTAAATCAGGATCTCTTTGTACAACAAAGTCTATAAATCAGGACCTCTTTGTACAACAAAGTTTCTAAATCAGGATCTCTTTGTACAGCAAAATCTCTTAATCAGGATCTCTTTGTACAACAAAGTCTCTAAATCAGAATCTTTTTGAACAACAAAATCTTTAAATTAGTATCTCTTTGTACAACAAAGTCTCTAAATTAGTATCTCTTTGTACAACAAAATTCCGGGTCTCTTTGATGGTGTTACTGATATTTCATCATAGAAAATTGTAAGTTAATATATAACAGTGAGTTATAAAATAAAATAAAGAAAAAAAATAAAAACAAGATGGATACCTTCTGCAGCTGCATGTAGGTGGGGAAAATAAATCACAAACATCAAACACCAATATTTTGCAGGGTGATGTACGTATGTATAAATATATCAACATAGCGTTTGTAGCATTCATGCAACATATTAAACAACATCATATATAGAACACATACTCTGCAGCCTAATATAATATAAAGCATTAATATCTATATTTAAATCAGAATTCATTTTACTGAATATTTTAATTAAGAGAGCCAACCTTAAAAACCGGTTTGTGATGTGTTTAGATTATAAAATGTATGAACAAGTAAGAGACCAATACTTGGTAAATACTGGTCCATAACTGTGCTATAACTCGTTTAATCAAGTCAGTCACCTGTTTTAATAACACTGCGTAAATAAACATTTGCAAATTCTCTCTTATTTAATTTAAATGTATCATTTTAACAGATATGTTGTGTATTACTATGTGGCTTAGTGAATAAGGTATTGTTTTCACTGCCTAGTTCTCAAATTAAAATGTTTAAAACAATGAAAGAACAATGTTATGATATTGCAATATTTGTATACAAGTGACAGACCTGAATAAACAGACTATACTTTTACATGCCCCATTCAACACTTGGCATATTAATCCCATACATTAAAAGTACTGCAGACACATGAATAATTTACCTAACAGCTTTTTAGGAAGGCTCTAAACGGGAGTGACACTTGATATAATACCACATGTAATAATAATGTTCAAATACGATTGTAATACAGCTCATCTACAAGGAACATCTTGACAATTCACGGAACACCACTGTGTAAGCTATTTACGGAACATCTTGACGATTCACGGAACACCACGGGTATTTACGGAACATCTTGATGATTCACGGAACACCACGGGTATTTATGGAACATCTTGACGATTCACAGAATACAGAATGGCTATTTACAGAATACGTTGACTATATTACACAACACAATGGTCATTTACGGAACACCTTGACCATTCACGGAACACCAAGGCATTGACCATATTTACACAACACCATGGTCATTTATGGAACACCTTGACAATTCATGGAACACCATGGTATTGGCCATATTTACAGAACACCATGGTCATTTACAGAATACCTTGACCATTCATGGAACACCATGGCATTGACCATATTTACAGAACACCATGGTCATTTACAGAATACCTTGACCATTTATGGAACACCATGGCATTGACCATATTTACAGAACACCATGGTCATTTACACAACACCTTGACCATTCACGGAACACCATGACATTGACCATGTTTACAGAACACCATGGTCATATATGGAACACCTTGACCATTTATGGAACACCATGGCATTGATCATATTTACTCAACACCACGGTTATTTACGGAACACCTTGACCATTCACGGAACACCACAGCATTGACCATATTTACTCAACATCATGGCCATTTACTAAACATCTTGACAATTCAGGGAATACCATGGCGGCCATTTACGGTTAGGGAACACCACAGAAATTGACTGTACACTGACTTCGTGATAGTTTTTAGCAAAAGGAATTGACAGCCAAGGGAAAGGCATTGAAACACAACATACAACCTTTTTGCAGTAGAGTTACAAACAAACTCCTCTTGTCATTGTCTGGATTTGTACTACAAATATAGTACAGTTTGCCCTGAAAGAAGTCTAATGGTATACAGCCCAGATATGATTCACCAGAATTGCATGTGGTGTTCCGATTCTAATCTCATAGATGTTATAGCATTATACACCTTTATCGGGGACCAAAGACAAATAATACATCCAAAGAATTAATAACAACATGGCAATTGATACAGCCACAATGTAGAAGCAATCTATATCAACATAATACTTCACACAATATTTTGATCAAGAACAGGCCTTTAATAAAGTATGTAGTGACACACAGACAGATAAACAAACAAATGAAGAGATATTGGTACGGTGAAAGGTTGGAAGCATGTGGTTTGGGGGTTTGAGCACCAGATGTTGCGCCCAGAAGTCATGCATTAAAACCCCTCTAGGATCTAAGAGTCTTTTCACTCCTTATATAACTACCACTTAATCAAAGGTACATGCCATCATTTGCCTCTGATAGATGTATTCTTAAAGGAACATTGTCTTATCCTAATAAATTTAGTAAATATAAGAAATAACAATAAATTATTGACAATGTACGTTTAAGTAAGTACAACATAATATTGAAATGTACAATTAAATAAATACAGTAAATTATTGAAATGTACAATTAAATAAGTACAGTAAATTATTGAAATGTACCATTATTAAGCATGTAAAGTAAATTATTGTTATGTACCAGTAGCCACAATGAATTATTGATAATGTACCTTTAAGAAAGCATAAAAACTTGTAAGAAATGATTAACTTTATATATCAAATATATGTTATACATGTACCCTAAATTAACTTGTTTTAATCAATCACAGTGAAATAAAGGAGTTTCTAATAAAACTGACAGTAAATTCTTGGACTTGCGAAAATGAATTTCAAGTCAATGACAATTCCAATCTAAGAGAGTTAGTGGAGGAGAAGATATCATCTAGACTTTGATAAATTATTGATATTTCATTAAATCATTATCCACAAGACTGTATGTGCGAGGCTCAATCTATACTTATTCAATATTTCCACAAGCATGCTGGATGCAGACACACTATCAAATAATACAACAAGGAGATTGAAGCTAGATTCTGACTGGAGCGTTATTGTATAAGACAGGCTGTGAACTGGTACAGTAAAATCATTATTTTTAGAGGGAGATAAATTTTCATTGATTTTGTTGTTGAACTCGACCACGAAATCTTATCCCCACCATTAACCGACCTCTCAAATTCAGACATGTGTTTACCTTTTCATGTTCTGTAGTCCACTAATTTACGACTCCATGAAAAAGCATTTTTTCCAAACCCACAAAATTTAATACCCACGAAAATATATGATTTTACAGTACCTTCAGCTGTATAAGAACTCTACATTCTTCTATTATCAGGGGTGTAAACAGGGCCAAATTAAAATCAGGAAAATCATATGCGGCTGACTATTTTTGCCAAACAAGAGTCCTTCAATGACATAATTCCATAAGTTACTCAGTTTGTATTTAAAAAATTTCTTCTGAGCAGCTTAAATTTACCATAACTTTGCCATTTCATGAGAAATTTTCATCAAATAACTGTTATTTTGGTCAGAAGCCATTGCTCATTTAGGAATGATAAATACGGAATTCTGGATTAATCAGGAAAATTGACACCCCTGTATTATAATAAAATTTCAGAGCATCATACAGTGTATAAATTGTGAAGTATTATCACACTATCCGAAATTGTCATAATAAATCAAACAAGAAGTCAGAAGAAATATTTATGGACAAAACAATCATACATCATTATATTGTTTATGTTTCTATATCAATTTTTAAAAATGCATGTTTATCAGACAAAAAGTCGTAATTCCTACACCATTTCAGCAAATGCTTACAACAGCAAAGGGTACATTAAATTATTGACAATATACCTTTAAATAAGTACAATAAACTTTAGACAATGTACCTTTAAATAAGTACAATAAATTATTGACTATGTACCTTTAAATAAGTACAATAAATTATTGACTATGTACCTTTAAATAAGTACAATAAATTATTGACAAGGTACCATAACTATGGAGCTAATATTACACACTCAAATGGATAATCAAAGTGTTATTATTTTCAGAAATATTTGAAGAAAGCAGAGAAGTGATAAATATTACATAAAATTAAGAGTTTTGTTTTTCCAGCAGCAGCAACAAATATTTTGTCAGCTTAAAGAAAGAAACAAGTGTTCATCTAAAAATGTGAAAAACTTACAAAATCAATTGAATAACAACAATACAAGAGGATTAACAAGCCTCACATGTTCTGTTATGAATTACCAGTAATCCATGGTAAAAGTTTACTTCTATATTTTAATGTATGCATGATCCTTATAATGTTTTAAATATATAAGGAATCAAGCAAAAAAGCAAAACAAAAGTTATTGGGACATGTCACTCCTTTCGATGGTAATTGTAACCTTAGCCAGACATAACCTAATATAAGACCAAAATAAAAACAAAAACAAAAACCAACTACTAAAAACCAAAAATAAAATACCCAAGCATATTAACTCCTGTTTGTTTTCAAAATGAATAAGAATTGAAATCTTTTGAACAATAAAACAGTTTCCGAAACCACAATGTTACAGGTTATTTACACAATAAAAACATTAACATTGTCAATATTATTTTGAGTTAAGAATTCAGTTATAGAATATAAATAAATACAGTCAAAATTTTAATTATTTGCATTAAATTATAGAAACAAACAGAAGTTTATCTAAAAGTCTGTACTGCCCTCTGATTTCTAAAGAATAAAACTTATATATAAAGTGAGAACAAAAAGAACATATTAGTACAACATATAAATACAATACTAAATGATAACGTCTAGGAGCATAAATGTGTATGTGAATATATAGAGATATATACCTTCATGACCTGTTGGCAAAGGATAGAAAATATACATGAAACATTGTCATATTCTAAAGCATTTTTATATATACAACCAAACACAGTTGATATTGCAGTTCTGGCAACATTATACCTACTCTACTTTTTGCCCCTACCCTATTTTGAATTTTTTATTTCGATTCTAACATGATATAAACGTGCAATGATATCTTAAGCCAGTGTTACTTTGCGAGAGTATGTTGTTTACTTTACTTGTTTACCTATATGACGTCATGAATGAAAAACGTGATGTCACTCTCATTGGTATATCAAATGTTATACAATGCTATTCTTGTTCTTTGCCTATATATGCAAAGCGTCAGTCATTTTAGAATAAGCTTTTTAACCAATTGACATCACTTGGAGGCACTTATAACTGTGCGCATAGTCAAATCTCACTATCTCGGTATATAGCGGGTATATTTTGTTTATATTTGCAGCAAGTGTAGTTAAAAGATCACTGATGATGTTTTAGTATATTTCATTTCATAACACATAAGATGTAGGAAAGGCTAGCACATAATTCAGCGTTGTGTGAAATTGCGAATTCACGAAATCTGCTACAGCTTAAAATGCATAGTTTTCCAACAGCTATGACTGTGTCCTCCTGAGCTAAATGGCTATGCAATGTTGTCGCATTGACGTCAGGTTTGAAGTGCAACCTCAGTGACAGTTGATCGAATTTAATGAAATTTACCATGTGTAATTTTATTTCCTGCTGTTTCACCATTTTTTGTGCATTTTGTTAAATTGTTATTTTCACAGTCCATTGTGGTCATATTCCTTGTACTGTTAGATTTAAATATTGGATTACGTTGTGCGTCAACTAACAACCAAATACACAAAATTTTGTTAAAAAACATTGACAAACAAAAAAAGTTATTAGGAATTGAAAACTGCACAGTTATAAGTTCCTCCAAGTGTATACCAAGTACAAAAGGGAATATTTATTAAACAATTATACCATATTAATGTTATTAACCAAAGCAATCTTCATGCTGTTAACAATTAATTCATTATAATTACATGTCATAAATGCAAAGTAATTAAAGCATTAACGGAATTATGATATTTTATTTTCTGGTTATTTATTTCAACACCTCTTAAAACATTTAAGGTCACCTAGTAATTAATTAATTGAAAGAGGTCTGTGGTATAATATATTCAGTTTGGATTCTTTGAAACAAAAATAAGTATAACATTATAATTATAATTACATACAGCTACAAAATGCCATTTGAAGTGTTTTTTGTGTAAATTGCACGATCAGCGGAAAATTGTACGGGTTATAAGAGTAAGGGATTGTAAGTCTGTGTTATATTACATAATAAGGAAAATGCCACATATTATTGAGACTAATTTCGTAGCTTTCTCAGACATAATGAAAAAGTCAATGCGATCAAGTAAATTCAGAGAAGAAATATAACAAATGAAAGCAAAGAAAGCACGTTAGTAGTGAATATATGCATGTACTCAATAAATGTAACTTGAGAATGCAGGGTACGTTCTCAAGCAAGGTAAAATGATCATAACCTTGCAACCCCAGTCTATTATAAATTCAATCAGGCATAATTCAGTATGTATTAGATTAGAAAATTTACTTTGTATTTGACTGATTCAGATTATACAATAAATGTACTACATGGTTCAACCAATCAAAATTAAGTTTAGACCATGTACTCAGCACTATGACCAATCAGAATTCATTTTATTCAATGTACTTCATATTTCAACGAATCATAGTTCAATTTTAATGTACCCTTTATTCAAACCAATCAAATCTCATTTTAGAACACATACTCAGATTTCAACCAATCAGAATTCAGTTTAGAACATGTACTCAGATTTCAACCAATCATAATTCAGTTGAGACAATGAAAGAAGAGATGTAGTAGCTTACCAAGTCACTGACAAGGATGACAGACTTTCTGGAGGGGGGTTTGATCTCTGGCATACTGTCTATTGATGTGTAGAATTCATTTCTTTGTGGAAATCTAGTGAAATAGAATAACTCGTGAATAACCATAAGTTAAATGACTGTTTGTGAGAAGTAACAAAGTTACACAATAACATAATTTCCTTAACTATCAAAGTTACACTATAACATAATCTCCCTAATAATAACAAAGTTACACTATAATAACATAATCTCCCTAATAATACCAAAGTTACACTATAATAACATAATCTCCCTAATAATAACAAAGTTACACTATAATAACATAATCTCCCTAATAATAACAAAGTTACACTAATCTCCCTAATAATATTAAAGTTACACTATAATAACATAATTTTTATAATTTGCTTAGTTTCATAGTTCAACATATCTTACTAGAAATGGATGCTAGCTCTGAATAATAGCTCAACAATAATAATTTTATATCTTAAATAATCTATCAAAGTCACCATATCTGATTCTATGTCATTTGACTGGGGTCACTTTCATGCAGAGCTTGTAATGTGCACAGTTCTTTTTGTGCATTTCCTGCTGTTTCTGTCAAGCACTGCCTTCCAAGTGTCAGATATGCTACTATCTTTTTTTTATCTTCTTAAAGTTTCGGCAATGTCAATTTGACTAAAGTCTCTAAGCCAAAGCAATATATGGTAACAACGGTTATGTAACAGAAAGAAGAGTACCAACTCTCTTCATCTTGTATAACTATAAATTAAGGACAATAATCAATAACAGAGCAGTAATACGTTTGTTCGTCTAGAATCCAGTGATTAAATAAAATGTTTCAACTAAGCAAACGTTTAAAAGACAAGGACACAGAGCGCATCAACCATAAATCAGTTTCTAAAACCAATAACAGCTCAATGTATTCAACACGTATGTTAGACATGTCTTTGTCAAGACTTCGCAGAAGAAAAAGATAACGTTATATTAAGTTGTCATAAACAGGCACGCTATTCATTGCAAACAATGACATCCTTGATTTGTACTTACGATCCATTATGATGTGTCCATGATCGTGAGTCTTCAGGATGTGTCCGAAGTAACTGATTTTGTCCAGTCCCCAATGTACCAGTCTAAAATAGAAAACAAAATAGACTGGTTTATATAATGATAAGGTCAAAACAACACAACATTTAAAGATGTTCGCTGCAATTTCTTATATGAGAGATGGGGCTAAACATTCCTAATCATAGAATATGTTCAAACTTAAATTTGTATGTGAATACAAAAATAATCATAGGTCATAAAATTTGTTAATGAGTCATCTGACCTTAAAAATAAAGTTTTGTTCTCCAAAGTTGTATATTCAAGGGCGGATGACTCCTAAATTCTCCAAATTTGCATATACAAGGGCAGACAACTCCGATGACCTTTGATTATTTTTGTATCTGTCTGTTTCTAATACTATACACTGTCTATGTACAAAGTTTGAATAAGTTCTATTACTGGGTATTGTTGAGAAAAATGTTCTCACAAGAAACTCCAGCGAACCCCCCTTAAACACTAAACTGAGTCTAAAAACAAGCAAAAAATGACTGGTTTATTTCCATTATGATAATAATGATCTGTTATTTTGACCACAACGCCTAGTAAACATCAATCTAGTCATGCCAAAAACTGCAACAAAAGGTAATATAAATTATAGCATGAGCATTGCTTTAAATAATATAACTTAAACGGCTGCACATGACATAAACTATGATGCTGCAACTAAATATGTATGTAATCAAACTTATATGGAACAAAACCTAATTTAAAATTAAGCATAAAGTGTGTATAATCTCTACAGAATAGGTACAACTAGAGCTGCCGCCATTCGGCAGACTAATATACCCCCGCCGGCAAAGGGCCATAATTCTACCAAAATTCATCGCAGCGCAAATTCCTTTCTTCATGCACATCTATATGTTGAGGTTGTTCATCTGTGAAAGTTTGAGCAAAATCCTGCCAAAACTGTAGGAGGAGTTGCGTCCACAAGAATGCCTCTACGGACAGACAGACGGACGGACAAGCTGAATCCAGTATAATAATTTAATTACAATAAAAACAGGTCTGAGATAGATTGTTCTAACTTGGAATGTACCTGGTACTCATGTATATTGCATGGTGCTCCAATATCTGTTGTCTTAATCAGATTTCACATTTTAACCGGTCAAAATATTCTTGCAGTACAATAAAGAAAACATGCAAGGTTTTATAAATGCAAGGCAAAAAGTTTCGAACAAATACAGGATCCGTCATGAGTTGTCTTTGGAGATCAACATTTCTTAAACACACGCTATTAAGTGACCCTTTGGCGAGCTTAATAATTTGTTGTTGTGACAAGCTTAAGAACTGTTGATCTCAAAGGCAACGAGTAACAGATTCTTTTTATCACATTACTATAGTTACAGGGTCGGAACAACTCCGGAAATAATGAATTTTAAGCTGGCGATTTTATCGCACCAAAAGGCCGGTAACACTATGCATTTTATATCACACGTGTTGGAGAACATTGTTCCATCATTTGTTCTCACATGGAAGATTAAGGTATTTATGTGATAATACAAAATTATTCAGAATGAAATGCATGCATATGAAACACCAGTCACATAGTCCATTAAGCCATCACAAGACAGTGAACAAGCCAACATGCTTCAACAATCTTTGACTTTTCAAGACAAATTATGACAAGTGTGCCCATAAAATATGGCATCCATTATAATAGAGACACTGCAAATAGTACATAAATTAATAGGCTTAAATTGCATGTGGCTTGGCAGCTAAGTTTGTAGTGTGCTTGCAAGTTAAGCATTAGTTGCCATGGGTTCCAAACCCTGGTCGTGCCACAATTGTTTCATCACCTGTTATATATGTAAGGGATCACACCATATTAACAGCCAAAGGTTAGTAATAGCCCCATAACATACCTTTAGTATTATACCAATTAAACATGCATAATAATAAGTTAGTATTGTAAGTAAAATATATGTATACAAACAGTAGTCAAGTTTCTTCATACATGTAACAGCTAGGTTATACAAAACTCAAATTAAAGCTTGTAATGAAATGAATGCTGCATACAGTACTCCCTCTGTAGAGCAACACCCTTTGGAAACTGCAATTATTTGCCATTGCTTATAGTTGTTGCTCTACATAGGTTAAATTTATAGTTAAGATCTGCTTAGTGAAATTTTGAAGGTGTCGTTGTAGAGAGGTTGTTTCTCTACAGAGAGCCACACTGGAGAGGTTGTAATTTAGATAACTGTTTTATGTCAAATCTTCCACTAGAGCATATTTATTTCCACTTTGGGAATCCTAAGAAAGAACAAGCAATATAAGTAATGCATTCCGATCTGATACACTGCAGTACATGCTATTGTCTGTCATGCCAATTCTCTATGCATATAGGTGACCTAACGCAGACTTTCCAGGAGTATATTTTCCAGTCTCCAGATCAAATGGAATAATTTGTTTTGGCAAACTGTAGCCCTTAGAAAAGCAGAAGACTTGTCAGCTGATCGCCCCTAAATCACTAATTTTGTCTTTTATAAATATCAAACATTTGTAGGGATCTATGGGTAATCTGAGGTGGCAAATTGGGGATGAGAGGTTTTGTTTTCCTTGTTAAAACAGGAGCCAGTTGCCTTAACAAGCTGCTTCAGAATTGGGCTACCGAGCGCTTTCCTACGTCTATACAATGACACGCTACAAGCAAGCAGTGCTCGCGGAAACACTTTGCTAGGCGAGTGCATAAATGTAGGTTGAGAAAATCCCACATGGCCCCAGGTTTTGTTGTTGCAAATTCCTTGCACATGGTTATCATGCAGAATAATTTGAGCTTACACATGATTAACTAACATTCCAACTGATGGTGGATAGCTTGGGGACTTGTAACCATATAAGGATAAAATCATGTACTACATTGTCTGGTTATAACATGACAGATAAGCCTAGGTCATTCTCCTCTCTCTCTCTCTCTCTCTCTCTCTCTCTGTGGTGATATTATACTGTAAAATCATTTAATTTCGATGGGATGAAATTTCGTGGTTTTGGTGAAAAAGACCATTTCGTGGGGACGTAAATTCGTGGATTTCGTATTTCAGTAAAAAAAAATAATCGGGTGAAAATCTGCACTAATTATCAGAATTCCATTAATTTGAAACATCAATCAATGCTAATAAGTAATATTGTTAATATAAGTCTCTTTATGAGCTGACAAGCAAACATGGATTAATGCATAAACCCTCCAATTATACAGTAGTGATAATTATACTAATACTGTATGTCAAACTGTTTATAACGATTACCTAACAATCCATTTTATAATCCACAAGTGTTATCTTTTCTACTCTATTGTTTACATGTTTGCGCATGTAATTTATAATTTGTGTTAAACTCTTTTGGTCCAGCTGAAATTGACTACCGTACTTGACACGTCTAAAAATAGACATAGTGGTACTGTGTAAGTTTTATCTGTATGTACAACTAGTGGAAGCTGGTTAAACCCAGATATTAGGACATACGCAGTTTAAACCACGAATACTGTTAGTTGTGTCACAATTCAGAAAAAATAGTATCCCTTATTGGAAACATACTATACTTTGATCAGGTATTGAATGGACAGTCTGATAAAAAATAATTATGGTTTATGCTGTAAGTAAACTTTAAAAATCCTAGACGCATATGTACGGGAAAAACGAACTCTGTAAAAAATGGCGGCCGCGGTAAATTTGCACATTATCAATTTACATATTAGTTGGAAATTTTTTTCGTTGGGATTTGATTTCGTGGTTCAGGTCATCCACGAAATCCACGAAATTTAATCCCCCACGAATATTAATGATTTTACAGTACATTACAAGATGACCCCATGGCAGCCCAACAGTCAGAAATGATAAGGTCACAGAAACGTTGACCTTTTACCTACTGGCCTCAAAATCAATAAGGGTCATCCACTGTTAATGGGCAACCTCCATGTAAAGTTTGAGGATCCTTGTGGTCAAGCATTCTTGAGTCATTTGGTCTACCCATGGAACGTCAGACGGATGGACAGAAAAGCACAAAGCAATAAACAGTACCTCCTTATCAACCCGATAACCGATTCAACTTCAACAATGAGTAAACTAAGCAACTGCAACCTTTCCTAATTAGCCTGATTAATATATTTTTTTCTATCTTCTTGCTATTTAACGCTCACACAGGACTTGAACTAGGACCTGTTAAGCTAAACATGAAGGCTTTTAAGACTGTATTATTATACAGGTGGTACCCACTAAGTGTATGTATATATGCTTCCATTTCTTCTATGCATGGCATCAGTTGTGAGCAAGGATACAACCAGGTCATAAGTGGTTATAATAACTGTATACCATGTGTAAGTTCATGATTAATGTTAGTACAAGGGTTAGGGAACCATCATATAATATTTCCCTCAACATATCATTAAGGTTTGTAAAAAATAACATGAATACAAGACAGGGGTTTTAACACAAACATGTATGTCTCCCACCAGGATAAGGGCCATAACTCTGGCAAAACTTATCCTACACAAACTTCCTGATACTATGGACAACTTAGTAGTGTTGGTATAAACCATTTATATGAAGTTTCATTGAAATCTAATCAATTGTTATACAGCTAGAGAACTTAAGTGTTGACAAACTTGGTGTCAGACACATGGATCCAGACATCCAGCACAAAATCGGTATATCTCCTCCTTAGACATAAAGTCAGGAGGCGTAAGTAATAAACAAGCAATTGCCTTGGTAGCATTATATATAAGGTACATAACATGGTTGCATACAAGTTAGAGTAATGTCATGGGGCACGGTTATTGCGCAATATACAATCCCTCAACCAATATAATGTTCAGTATAGCATGATGTTTGTTACAAATGTCATCATTCCAATTGTCTTACCACGTTCCACAAATCTACCTGATATAAATAATATAACCAGATACATTAGTTCATTATTGTTACAATAAAAGTATTGTAAATTGTAAAAGCAAACAGTAAGTTTATGTCATAAAATTGATGTTGTTGGCCAATTTTCATGGAAGGGTATTTCACAGGCCCATGGCCCAGAGTCGAACCTAGATTAAGAGGTTACAAATCCAGTACACTAAACCATTGGACCACACAGCCGCTGCTTTTGCATACACAAACCCTCGAGAGCATACTTACCACTGGCCCAAAGCTTTAAGTAAATATAAGATCTTTTTTGACAGTTTGTCCAGCACCCTATGAAACCTGTTTCACGCCGATTCTCTACCAATGTTCCACAGGATGCTGGAAAAAATGGTTCAGCTGCCAAAAAAGATCTTATATTTCAGGGAAAGCAAATGATTTTCCCCTTAGCATGGCTTATATTTCATTGAAATCGATGAAGATATGAAATACTTACATGTGGCTATTTTTGTCTTCGAATAGAAGCAAATTTTGTCTTGTACCTAGCTGTAGCCAAAAGTCGCATGGTATTGCTACACCGTAAACAAGACTTACCTTGAAAGTCAGCAAATAAAATCAATAGCCTACTAAATATAATTTATTCATCATCCGGCAGTATGCTCGCAGCAACATTTGACTTGATAAGAAATAAATATTATACACTTACCTTCGTAATACAAATATATACGTCCAGACATTTCCAGCCAAGAAATGACATTATGGATCGAGACAAGGTTAAAACAAGACTGCGTTCAATAAACGCTTATGCCCCCTGTGGAAGCCTTGTCCATAACGAGGTCTATGTCCAAAATTAGGTCAAGGTGAAGGTAAAAATGGGGTCAGGTGATACAGGCTTGTGGAGAGTGTTCATATACAACATCAATGCAAGTATGAAAGCTTTGTAGCAAGCCATAATGATGCTAGACGAAACGGTCAATTTGGGTTAACCAAGAATTTGGCCCTTCAATAAGTCTAAGTCCAAAATTAGGAGAGTGTTCATATACCGAGGGCTCAGTGCAAAACTATTGTACATGCCTCTATAAATTGATGTAGTTACCATAGTTTTGCACCGAGCCCTCGATACAACATCCATGTAAGTATGGAAGCTTTGTAGCAAGCCATAATGATGCTAGAAGAAACTGTCAATTTGGGTTAACCAGACGGACGAACGGACGAACAGACGAACGGACGGACAGGTGAATAACTATATGCCTCCAGATCTATCGATACAGGGGCATAAAAATCAGAGAACTTGGAAAATGAGTTATTTACTGGTAACAGCGAACATGATAATTAACCGTAACTGTTTTCATAACCCTTGCACTCCCTGAAGGAATTGTGTGTTTCACACCACATGCTGCGCCTTTCCTTAAAGTCAAACATACCAATCAATACAGTAAGTGAGTGTATCATTTTTTTTAAACAAACAAAAAAGTGTTTAAAATAAAATAAGCACAGTATTAAGATAATTAAGGTATAATAAGCAAGTAATTGATGCTGACATTAAGAATTCGAAGTAAATTATCAATAACAAGTCAGTCATAGATTATAAGAACTATGATTACCTCTTCCACAATAATGCGGTGAATATTTTCCATTTCTTCTTTTTGCTCAACATTTTCAGTATTCTCAAAACTTTCAGTATTTTTAACAGTTTCAGTATTTTCATCAATAACATCATTATCTAGTTTATCACTATTGACAGCCGTGTTCTCCTCATTTTCTGTTTCATTCACACCAACTTCATTATCTTTATCATCTTCAATGGTTCCCACTTCATTAACAGATTCACTAGAACCGAATTCATTCTTAATTTCTTCTAAAACATTATTGAGATTGTCCTCTTCTTCTACTGAACCCCCGTAATCACTTTCTAGAGATTCCCAGTCCTGAATTACTTTCTTAAGTAAATCTTTATCAATCTCTACCCCATCTACACCAACCACAATAGTCTCATCGGTTGCAAGGTTCTCATCTTTCTCATCAGTATCTATAATCACAGCAAGGTTTCTCTCAACTAGCTTCCATTTCTTTTCACTGCTTGTCTTTTTATATTTTACCAAAGAGTCACTCCATGATGGGTGACCATATTCTTTCTTTATTTCATCATGAAGTTCCTTAGCCTCTTCTTGAGTAAGTCCGTCGAAATTTTCGTTTCCGTCTTCCCAAAATGAGCTCAGTAATCCTCCCATGGCTTTGCCTCAATACATGCAGTAAAACACGGATTTCAGAGACCGGTTGCTAACAATCAATCATTATAAACTGTTGCTAGAAAATCCAGACAATGTTAAAGAAGCAAAAAGATTCTCAACACCAGGTGTCCATGACCTAGATAAAATGAAAGATGGAATTCACTATAAATAGATCTCCGACTTTAATCTTTAGAGGTCAGTTAAAGACCTGCCCAAGTTCGGATGTTAGTGATTAAGAAACACATTAGGTATGAATTTGATTACACACAAAGTGGAAATAACAATTGAATATGAAGTTCTCAGAATAATAAATGACTTTGGTTTGTAGGACCATGCAAGTGAAGATACTGAAAATATCTTCTTGAATGGATTATATACTGTAAACCCCTTTACTTTCGCGATTACTTACTTTCGCGTTTTGCCGATCGTCGGCATATTCGCGGCTACAAAGTTTTGTGTATTTTAGTCTTCCGCAAACTCCGCGAAACCTAAGTCGCATAGTGACAATTCACTTTTGTTACAATCTATCACATACATACTTTCACGTATTGTACAGAATATAATTGCCGCTTAATCAATGTTCTCACCTTCGGTTTATCCTTTGTCCCTTTGTTAAGCCCTGTCAAACATTGATTGTTTTTGTCCATTGAATACAAAAGAATTGACAATTTATCTAAACTGTCACAAACTGCATCATTACTGCGTTTAACTTCCCGTATTATGTGCGTTCAATGACCAGCAACTATGATATTAGTTTAAATGAATTAATTAGAAAATAAATGATGATCAAGTACACGTAATATAGACATAGCAAATGAAAAGGATATTTAAAGAAAACACCAAAACAGGAAGAAATCTTTTTTTTTCGATTTATATGTGATAATTGTTTTTGTATACAATGAAAAACAAAGGACACACACATATTCTAAACACAAAACTCTACTCAGTTATCGTTCTTGTAGTCGGCAACGATGATATACTTATACCTACACAGTCGACAACGACACGAAAACATATTAGACACTATCGCGTGTCATTACATGATTAGTAAACAACATAAACATTGGTAAAACATCACGTATAATAACGATTAATGTGAGTTTTTTTTATTCAAAAACAAATTTGTACACTAAATAAAGAACGTTTCTTACTTGATGTGAAAATCCCATTACATAAAACTTGATTTCAGACTAAATACAGCCTTCTAAACATCGCGCACAAACACTGAATTTCATTCAAAACGAGAAACTTACACGTTTTTCATGTTCTGAACACTTTCGCGGCTACTTAATTTCCCGAATTTCTACCACTCGCGAACTCCGCGAACTTAAATCGCGCGCAATAGTTTTTAGGTTAACAGTATAGTCATTATCCCTACACATTGATAATAAGAAAGAAAAAAAAATCCAACGAAGTAATTACTGTACAACTACACTCAAGATATCAAATTAAATTGTTTTTCATGTAATCATGTAATCAACAAAACGTATATAATTATATACATATGGAATCACAAACAATTTCAAGTTCCAGTAAATCACACACCTAAGTAGACAACGTAAAACCTGAAACTAAGCAACCAATTGTTGGAATTAAATTAAGTTAAACTTGAATCATAGACAACGAAATGATATTATATCTTCCAGTCTTCTAAGAACCTTACTCAATAACATTACTAAAGATTACTAAGCCTAAACTAGTGACATAAACTTTAATTGCAGAATGAAAAGAGACAGCAAGAATTAAATGTGTCAATTTGTATGTGATAAGTGCCCCACATGAAACATTAATATGCATATTTAGAATTGCAATGGGTAGAAAATCGTTCAGATCAGTGTTTAAAACACTAATAAATAGAAATTGCAATATTTCATTTAAATCTTTTTAAAAGTGCAACAAAATAGAAATGCAGGATTCGAACAAGAAATAGCAGCTGTACATGTGATACCACCATAAAAATACACAAGGGGAAATTAACCCTCTACTCTACAGATCCAAAGTACATGCTCCTTAGTTATAAAAGGAGTGTTGATTTTGTGTATTAAAGGAGTGTTGTTTTTGTGTATAGTACGGAGAATTTGCCGACAACTCTTGAACTTCTATTAGCATAATTAACAGTTGATATAATGTCTATGTTTATAACACTGGTTTTATGTTTTCATTAGCGGAAAGTAACATGAAGAAATTCTAGGTGTAATACCAACACAAATTGAAGGACCGATATTGCACTATTTGCTTGCTGAAATTTATATATTCAACTCAAAAACCTTGTAATATATTCATAAATAAAGATCAGGATCATGTCAAATTCTCCTCCAATAAGTCATAAACCAGTTTATTTAAAAATAAATTCACTGATAATCAACACAGTTTATATTAGTTTAAGGGCACTGAATTTAAGGACCTTGAAATAACAAGAAACTCTTTTCTCCATCACAAAACACCTGACAAACTTTGATGACTCAAACAATTTTGCCTTAAACACCCAAGAAACCATGAACAGGTTTGATGGTCCCAGTGTACAAGTACTGTGACACGGTACAATGCCTCAAACAGGTAAATGGTTCATATATTTAAGTTTCCAAGTCTAAAGGCTTTTGGAGACATTGAAGTCAAGCTCAGTGTACTGTAAATATTCTTTATAAATATGCCCAACACAACAACAGAATATATGAATGTATAATGCACCTCCAGGACTTACTGAGAATAACAAGACCTCTCTCGTGTTTTACCAGAACTTTTGGCAGATTAAAAGTAGTTGTACATTCCCATAAACTAATTGATATGATACAATGATCAGAACATTATCAGCAAAATAATTTAAAATTACTAAATTCAACTACATGTATGTAACAGTTAGAACATAATTATTTAAGTAAATTTTTAATTATTAAACAAGACTGCGTTCAATAAACGCTTATGCCCCCTGTGGAAGCCTTGTCCATAAATAAGTCTAAGTCCAAAATTAGGTCAAGGTGAAGGTCAAAATGGGGTCAGGTGATACAGGTGTGTGGAGAGTGTTCATATACAACATCCATGCAAGTTTGGAAGCTTTGTAGCAAGCCATAATGATGCTAGAAGAAACAGTAATTTGGGTTAACCAGGACGGACGAACGGACGGACGAACGGACGGGCAGGTGAATCACTATATGCCTCCCGATCTATCGATACGGGGGCATAAAAAGGGGGAGAGAGTGTAGCAAAGTAAGTCATTAAAAATTTACTTATTAATATGTTCAAACTAACTTAGAATGAAACATCGTGCATTTTGATTGGCCGATAGAACTTTGCACCAACAAATGACGTCATGTATGTAAAATTTTAAAGATGTAGCATTTAACCGGCACAGATCGTCATTTTCATTGGCTAAGAAGTTATTAATGATTATAATTTTAAAGTTATGGGTGCAACCGGGAACTTGGACTCTAAATTCCAACAAAGGAACACAATATCCTGGAAATGTTTTAGACTTGTGTTTTAATAAAAAATAAATACTACCCCAAACAGAAAAGGGCCTAATAATGCAATTTAGAATTAAGTGGCTTAAGATATTTAAAACACTACTTTTATTTCACCATAACTCATTTAATTGCCCCACAATGCATTTTATATAAACAGATATGAAAACTGGCTAAAATGCAAAATTAAAACCATTTAAAACCATGTGATAAACTAAATAAAGCTATAAGTATATGTACCACAAAATGTGCAAAGTTCGTAACAGTCTGATTGAGCAGTAAGAATTCTACAAAAAAACATATTGCTTAGCTATGACAGTTATTTTGAAGTAATTATAAAAATATGACTACTGTTGAATAACAGTTTTGTGATGTAGACAGCTACATAAAACTGTATATTCATTGCTATATAATAATAAAGTAGGTGATTTTTGCAATAATGAATTTAGTACTTAAGCTTAGTTTATACTAATTTTTTTAAGGTCGATTGTGAAACAAGTTTTTCCAACTTATATAAATCACTCTCGACACCTCATTTCTGATGTTATCCATCGCCACGAGGGTATGAGAGAAGAGAAGCCAGTTTCTCTTTTATGCTCAGAGCATCTAGCAAGGGAATTTCTGGTACCATTTTTATTTCGTCTTTGGTATGACGCGGCCAGGGATTGAACCAGAAACCTCCCGCAATCGAAGCGAACGCTCAACCACTAGGCTATCGAAGAGCTTGTTATTATAGACTTTAGTTTTACTTTAGATGTTTTATAATAATAACTTGAAAACACTATTTACTGTAAAAGCCAGACATATTATGTATTTCTCTTTTAATTTCTTCTTATTTGTGAGGTGTGATGCTGGATGGTTCTCCGACCCTCTCATACCTACGACGGGGAAATTGAATGGGCTGCATGACACAGCCAAAAATAACTTTAAAAAATCATAATGTTTTTCTCTATCAAATTGGCATCTAAGAGAAGAAACAGTATAATTATTAGAATACATTAGAGTCATTTAACCCACAAATATGTTTTTGAAATAGCAGTCTTAGCTAAGCAATAATATAAGTTTTTTCATGGAATTGGGGCCTCTAGATCTGGTTTCAAGTGAGAAATGAAGAATTCATCCATACCTCACATTTCAAACAAATATAGCAAAGACAATCCAACTTCAAGTCATGTAAACATCCATAATTGATATAAAAAGCAAATAATCTTAATAATTATACTAATCGATATTTTAATGGGCCAAAAACTTTTCTAATCAGCACCAAGTAATAATTGATTTAACACATCAATTAAAATATTATCCAATTTAATATTAAAATAAATCCAACCCATTCATTTTAAACAAATACACAACACACCAAGTTGGTTATGAGCAAAATGAAATGTTTAACATCATAATTACTCAGAAAGCAAGACACAATATAATTAACATAAATCAGTAATTTCTACAACAAAACCAACAAAAACAATAGTAATTAGTAACATAATTTGCTTTTCTACTTGAGAACATCACAGGGAATATAATAATTACAGTATTATAAAACCATACTTTGGTTGCTATGGTAATTATTTCAAAATTTCTGCTTAGCATTTACTCCATATATACGTATTTCACACCCCAAATATCTCCATACATGGGAGACTACACTTAAACTTTGATACAAACATTGCTATATAGCTAACTATTCAGCTTATGAAACTTCAAATGACCTTAGTCAATATTTTCACCAAATAACTTTGTCTAGTGCAGAAATTCCAGAATTATGGGACTGTTATTATTCCATATTTTTCATAGGTATTGGGCGTGGTAATTAACACTGTTGTAAAGGTGCAGTCACACATTTGCAATTTCTTTAACTGGTTATTTAAACAGTATTTCAGTCACATGGCAAATACCCAGTCACATTATGCCGACACCTGCCAACTTGCAGTAGTTACCTGGGACTAAAGGTATTATGCTGAGTATCAAGCACGAGAGATTGACCAGTACCATTTTGAATGAGGTATAGTCACAGACTGGAATCAAACTAGAGACCCATCACACTCAATCATTTGACATTTAAATAATAAAGCTTTTGATTACGGAGATTATAAGTGTGTATGAATATATAAATCATGAAATTAAAGTATGACTTCTCACACTGGCAAGGTTTTCTTTAATTTTAATTCATAGTAGTGTGTCTTAATAAAGTCTAGAATAATGGATGTAAGGGAGGTAATTCTGAGTATTACTTTATATCATAATACTGAATGGTAATGGATAAGGGAAGTGACATAATGATGTAAGGGAGGTAATTCTGAGTATTATTTATATCATGATACTGAATGGTAATGGATAAGGGAAGTGACATAATGATGTAAAGGGTTCATGAAATAGTCAACTGATTCAGTGAGTGTTCAAAAAGATAAAGATAATCCCGTTACATAAAACATGATAATACACTAGTGTAATAAAGCTATCACGCGACGTCATTTAAAGTATAGGCGACGTCGTCAAAGTTGCGCGTTTATTATAGTGATAAATACGTAGCTATTTTATGTTTTGGTCGGAAAAGGCTAACATATGATAAAAAGAACATCACATTTGTGACTTTCCACATTGAATTTATTAAACTCGTTGAAAAAATCGATATAATGCTCGACAGAGCCTCGCATTTTATTATTTTATTCTACTCGTTTAATAAATTCAATATGGAAAGACACTCATGTAATATCCTCTATTTATATACTGCGACTGATTCACCCAATCTAATTTTCCTGACTTGTATCTTAACCAGTACAAACTGTCTCTCCAGGACAAGGAACCAGCCATTTCTCCACATGTGGAGTAAAATCGACATTGTTGTCAAATTTCTATGAGAGGATATATATGACCTAGCGCGATCTGTAATCATATACGCTGGGCTGGTATTTATAAAACATCTTAGTGGAAAACATAAATATATTGACTTAAGTCAAAATTTTGCAATGTGCATATTTTCCACAAATTGAAGAATGACTCATGTTTCCTTAGTGATTATAGTAGCTCTCTACATAATGCATAAAAACTAATGTAAGCAATTGATTGTATCATTAAGCTGATACACTAAAGAAAATTTTAAGATTTTAAAAAATTCTTGGTTTTCTACTAAGATGCTTTATAAATACCAGCCCTGATTGGCTTTATACTCAGCTATCACCAGATAAAAAGTGGAAAACATCTATATCAATAGGATAAATAGTGTAAACAAAAACAGCGTTTTAATAAACTAATACATTGAATGACTTTATAGCTTTAAAAACTGATCCATATTAATTTCACCGGGATAATTCATTAACGGGAACATTTAATTATTGTTGAACTAATAGTGCAATAAGATATTTATAATACCAAACATGCGATATTGACGTGATTATTTGCCTTATGGGAGTCATTGGAGAATAATGTTTCATTTGTAAATTTTCAGAAAACAAACAGTTCAATAAAAAGCCGCCTATTTGAAGACTACTGGTGAATGTTTCAGCCGAGGAAACAAATTTAATACTAGTATGATAATATATAAATGTTGAGGAAATAGAATATCAATTCAATTTTCTGCAAATGTCACAGAAAATTTAAAGATGTTTAAATGGCCTTTATGTTATAGATTGAATACTGTAAAAAGCGATATACAGAAGCGGCAGTAGAGCTTCAGTTAAGCTACCATTGCAAGAGACAGACACATAATGTGCTAACCATATCCCCCGAACAAGCTTACTTTAAGCAAGCCTATATGTATACTGACCCCTAAGTAAAAGACACACTGCATGGCTTTTGAAATTTGCATTTTATAATGAAGGGAGGTAATTGCAAACGATAACTACAGTGAAGAGAATTCAGAGTTACAGAAGAACTTTTAATGTTGGATATATAAGAGCTGAATTTAGTCAACAGAAAATGAAGACATGATTACAAATTTCAACGATCTAATCAGAAATTATAGAGACAAGAGACGCATGTAAACAAAACAAGATGTTTAGAAACATGTGTGCCCCCATGGTCAGAGATGGTATAGGTCACAGTGACCTTGACCTTTAACCTCAAAATCATTAGGGGTCATTTACTGTTGATGACCTCCCTCCATGTAAAGTTTGAAGATCCTAGAGCAAAGCGGTCTACCCACAGACAGACCAACATGTGCAAAGCAAATCAGGTTTCTTTGAACATGCATATAGGGTCCTACTAAGGCATAATGCTCAATCCCGAAAATAAGTTGCAAGTCTGTTTCGGGTGCCTATAAATAGTTTAGTACACACCCCTACTCTAAAACTCACTCACATATAATGTTCTAATTTGATCAAATTCAGCTTAATGACTATAACTTTGTCAAAACTTTGACTGTTTTATTCGAATAACTATTGATATATTCAATGCAATAACCTTGTAACATATTCATGCATAAAGGTTAAGATCACGTCAATATCCCCATCCTAAAGGAAGGTGAAAATAGGCAATTACAAAGTTTAATATTCACAAGTCAATAAATAGGCCCAATTTAGTCACAGTAACTGTTAATATAAGGTCACAGTTTTTTTAGATTTATATTATTATTCAAGCTAGACAAGGGAATAAAACTTGTATGCATAATTTATCAGATATATTTTAAATTAGGAAAACTCCAAGAAAGTTCTCATTATATCTATAAAGTTAGATGTTACATTACAATTTGTAAATGCATTAATCCGGAAAGATGATAGTACCTATTAAACATGATCAGTTTCTAGCAGTCTGAGACAGTCTGGGTCAATAATAGTAAAACACGCGGTTGACACACATTCTATGCTGTTATATAAGGCAGTTTTTTTTCTAAAATTTTAACTGAGATTCTAAGAATAACAAAACATTAGTTGCAGATTTGTCGCAATATCATGATAACTGACTTTGTTCGAAACCAGAATTACTGTAATTTTGCCGTTAACTGTAAAATTGTGGTGTTTTCAGATTACGTTACAAATTCAGGAACAGCTGTTACTCAATCATTAATCATGTTAACTCCAACATAAAAGAATACTATGACAATACAAATAAAATAGAACTATGTATTGTGGGATCTCAAAGCAATACTGTAGCATCCAGATCTAGGTTTTTCTAAGCATTTAGAACAGTTTCCCATCCACTGCTTGAAATGCTATACTCAGGACTGATAAATCAAGAACTGGGTGCATTACCATAGTAACACTGACTATCAGATAGAACGCTACATACATCACAACTCAACAAATGCATATGATATACTACAGTAACTACAACTAATTATGCACTGCATCACAATTGATCATACACTGCATCACAATTGATCATACACTGCATCACAACTGATCATACACTGTATCATAATTGATCAAACACTGCATCACAATTGATCATACACTGCATCACAATTGATCATACACTGCATCACAATTGACCATACACTGCATCATAATTGATCAAACACTGCATCATAATTGATCATACACTGCATCACAATTGATCATACACTGCATCACAATTGATCATACACTGCATCATAATTGATCAAACACTGCATCATAATTGACCATACACTGCATCACAATTGATCATACACTGCATCACAATTGATCATACACTGCATCACAATTGATCATACACTGTATCACAATTGACCATTATGTATACACTGCATCACAATTGATCATACACTGCATCACAATTGATCATAAACTGCATCATAATTGATCATACACTGCATCACAATTGATCATACACTGTATCACAATTGACCATTATGTATACACTGCATCACAATTGATCATACACTGTATCACAATTGATCAAACACTGCATCACAATTGATCATACACTGCATCACAATTGACCATACACTGCATCATAATTGATCATACACTGCATCACAATTGACCATACACTGCATCATAATTGATCATACACTGCATCACAATTGATCATACACTGCATCACAATTGACCATACACTGTATCACAATTGATCATACACTGCATCACAATTGACCATACACTGCATCACAATTGATCATACACTGCATCACAATTGATCATACACTGTATCACAATTGACCATTATGTATACACTGCATCACAATTGATCATACACTGCATCACAATTGACCATACACTGCATCATAATTGATCATACACTGCATCACAATTGATCATACACTGCATCACAATTGATCATACACTGCATCATAATTGATCATACACTGCATCACAATTGATCATACACTGCATCATAATTGATCATACACTGCATCACAATTGATCATACACTGCATCATAATTGATCATACACTGCATCACAATTGATCATACACTGCATCACAATTGATCATACACTGCATCACAATTGATCATATACTGTATAGCGGGTATATTTCAAGGGGTCCATTATTCGCGTTTTCTGGATCCTTTTGAATTCACGGTGTCTTGTTTCACGCAAACAACCTCGACCACGAATTTAAAACCTTTTTGGTAAACATTAAATGGGAGGTCAATCTTACGTAAGTACTTACATCTTGGAAAATATAAAAACGGAAATAAATTGATTGCTGAACATGGCAATTTATAAATCTGAAAACTTAAATGCAATATCGTAAGAAAATCGGGTGTAATGATTAGTGTCGATTAATTGCGAACATGCCTACATTTTCACAAGTCCCATATTGCTGTCATAGTCCATAATTAATAGTTATTTAACAAAATCCGACAATTTAAAACTGACGATATGCTATGTTATCATTTTTCACGCACGCAAAAATGCAGGAGTATATAACGTCATGTGTACACATGCTGTGTCTGAGCTATTTAAAGCGTTTGATCTTGTTGGAGCGCACAAGGAAACTCTTTGGTATACGGAGTCTAATAAGAAGTCAGCCGTATCTATAAGACTATTTAAACCCCTGTCCATGATTTATTTATGCTCCCCGCCGGTATAACATATAAGGGTGTGTGCTTCTGTCCTTCTAAATTTGATGATATATAAACGATTTACGGGATTTACAAATTACGCAGCAAGCTTATTTATTTTATTCATAAATCGCTCGTTGCGTTTCGATTGTTATTTTGAACGGTTTGTTCTACGGCCGTTTTGACTATCATTAAAAAATGTACACAAACAAATACTTTTTCGGGAAACATTTACACGTTTCGCAAACAAAATCGTTAAATTTAGCAAGTTTGACACACCTGCTTATAATTAACACCTTTTCACGTTGAGTAAACATGATACACTTATGATATTTGATACACATGCATAGAGTTTACACACGTTTTACAAAAGCCTGTTTTCGAATTAAATTTTGTAATTTATTATAAGTCATAGTCTTATTACCGTACTTTACCGTATTTTGCTAAACCGACGAACTTCTTGCAAAGTCATTGGGTCAACCTTACGTCATTTCTTGTAGCTCCTTCACATGTTTTTAATCATGAATTGTTTCCCTTTGTAAAATCTGTATATTTTTTAGGTGAATATTTCGCTGGGTTTAGATTTCGTGCTATCGATGTTGACCGCGAATATAGCGAAAATTAGACCCTCGTGAAATATACCCGCTATACAGTACTGCCTCACAATTGACCTCACAATTGACCATACACTGCCTCACAATTGATCATACACTGCCTCACAATTGATCAAACACTGCATCACAATTGATCATACACTGCATCACAATTGATCATACACTGAATCACAATTGACCATACACTGCATCACAATTGACCATACACTGCATCACAATTGATCATACACTGAATCACAATTCATCATACACTGCATCACAATTAATCATACACTGCATTACAATAACACCAGATAGTTGTATGGTATATTATTGAGACAGGTGTTAAGAGTACTGCAGCCAGCAAGATAGTATTGCACTCACAGGTATATTAAATACATTAAGGCAATTAAAAGTTCCCATATCTCGATGGCACATTCGCATGGATGTAAGCACAAGTGCTGTAGTATCACAGAAACATGCAACCATGCAAGTTATTGACATGTACAACTCTTGTTATTATTTAAATCAAATACTGTAATGATACAAACAATTCAGACGTGGTGGCATGCAGTACCTAGCCACCCATGCAAGAGACAGACAGACAGACAGACAGCACAAAATGACAATAAAATACTGTCATATGATGTAAATCAATCACTACATCCTGTTCTGACATCTGGGCCTGCTAGTGTTAATTCAAAATCTATATAATTGTTTTAAAAAATTCAAATTGACTAGATGATCAAAATGAAAAGTAATCAAATGACTTTCCACAAACCAAACATTTACATTAGTCACCAACAAAACTGTTCAACTAACTGTAATCATACATTCAATAAAATTCTTAATCTTAATAGCCATTTTAACCAATTAAAAAAAAACAATTTTTATTTTATCCATTTGAAAAAAACAGTAAATAGATAACGTGCAAGAAAACTTCACACAATATGTCAATTCTATAATACCAATTAATTACTCCAACTGAGGATTTCAAACAAACATATTTATATCCATTTAAAGAGAATCTCAACTTGTAATCATGTTTTCAAGAACTTCCTACGAGACACATTGTATGATGAATATTATACACAGATGACAGTGTGAATACAGCACCATTGATATGTTGCTGTAACATCTTGCAACTACAAACATATAATTACATATTATATATAACTCAGATCTAAGGATTTTTTCCTGTGACTGACGCACAAAACACAAAATCAAACATGTTCACACGAGCTGATGCTGTCATGAAAGATTGCAGATACGACAGTTTTGCATGTAACCAATAACTCAGTATCATTTACCATTTTATATGTTTTTTATTCCACTAACAGTTTATATAGATATTATTTACATTTAGTGACAAACTGGTTAATTATGAGACATTATCAGTACAGGCCAGGCGATAAACTATCCTCATAGAGCCAATTCAGCCATGTAATGTTCTTCATAGTGTAAGGCCATGTACTATCCTCATAGTCTAAGGCCATGTACTTATCCTTGTAGTGTAAGGCCATGTACTTAACCTTGTAGTGTAAGGCCATGTACTATCCTTGTAGTGTAAGGCCATGTACTATCCTCGTAGTCTAAGGCCATGTACTTATCCTTGTAGTGTAAGGCCATGTACTTATCCTTGTAGTGTAAGGCCATGTACTATCCTCATAGTCTAAGGCCATGTACTTATCCTCGCAGTGTAAGGCCATGTACTTATCCTTGTAGTGTAAGGCCATGTACTATCCTCGTAGTCTAAGGCCATGTACTTATCCTCGTAGTGTAAGGCCATGTACTTATCCTCGCAGTGTAAGGCCATGTACTTATCCTCGTAGTTATCCTCGTAGTGTAAGGCCATGTACTTATCCTCGTAGTGTAAGGCCATGTACTTGTCCTCGTAGTGTAAGGTCATGTACTTGTCCTCGTAGTGTAAGGCCATGTACTATCCTCGTAGTGTAAGGTCATGTCCTATCCTCGTAGTGTAAGGCCATGTACTTATCCTCATATTTCAAGGCCATGTACTTATTCTCGTAGTGTAAGGTCATGTACTTATTCTCGTAGTGTAAGGCCATGTACTTATCCTCGTAGTGTAAGGCCATGTACTTATCATCGTTGGGGAAGGCCATGTAGTTATCCTCGTATTTCAAGGCCATGTACTATCCTCGCAGTGCAAGGCCATGTACTTATTCTCATATTTCAAGGCCATGTACTTATCCTCGTATTTCAACGCCAAGTACTACCATTAATGATTGTATTTCAAGGCCATGTACAATCTCATCAAATGACACATTAGTTTTGAATTGCAAGGTAAGTGTAAGAATCTATAAACTTCGAAAAAAGTAAATCTTCAAAAGAGACATTATTATACTAGGCCTACTTGCCATTTTTATACAAAAAGAACAATTAAACCATTAAAAATATTATTTTGATTGCAGTTAGTCAATATACACTAATTTGAGGATATTGCATAATAAACAAAAATAATCTTACCTTAAATATTAAGCCAGGGTGCCTCAATATTCTCATTAAACACTGTGCCATCAAGAATGAACAAGTTTATCAATAATTATTATAATGTGGTCAGCTTGTTCCTACCCTCCTACCCTCCAGGGGGGGGGGGGAGTCTGGTCTGGGAGAAAAATTAGTGTTTGATACTGCGGTAAGTTAATGTTATACCAGCTGGTTACTGGTAGACTGTACTTACCAGTTGGAATCCAGGGGACATGTGAACTTTTCTTCATTCAGCACACTGCCACACATATAGCAAGCAATAAAGTGGTAATAACAAATACAAAGTTCAAGAATAATTACTTACAGCATTGAATTGAGCGCAGACTTTATTGAAGGCATCTATCCATCTAGCTCTTGCAGGGGAAGGCATTGTATTGTTACTACGCGAATCATACAAAAGGTCAGGGTCACTATAATCCTGGGTACTCTGTCGACTCACATTCGTGGAAGAACGACTGTTTAATGGACTAAAATAGACAAAACATATTATAAACAGTTATGCACAATCAAGCAGCATATCTGGAGCATATTTTATTGTACTCCCCAAGTTATGATGTATTAAGGATCAGAACCTAATTTAAACATTTCCTTAACCATCTGGTGGCAATTTTGGGTCAGTGTGACGCCTGTATTAAAAGTAATTAGGCACAATATATTATACAAGATTCTCTGGAGCATTTCCAACTTGATGTTTTGTATTATAGATTATATATACAGTGCCCACCAAAAATAAGTATACAGTAAATAATTGTTGCAAAATTAAATTTGGTTAAATTATTCAATATCTGTTAATGACACTGTCACCATTATACTAGTTTCTGAAACTACAGTTACTAAAGGAGACAAAAATGAGATAGAAATAAAGATGAAGGTGTTCTGAATTAAAATAAACACTAATAGCTCACCTATCTGATCCCTCGACTAATTCATATGCATCCATTTTACCCCAGTTTCTACAGCATTCAAATAAGTCAAGAAAATGTCCCATATCACTATCTCTTATGTCACTCAATAACATGACAATATTCAAAATCTCTCAATAACATGACAATGTTTAAAAATCACTCAATAACATGAAAATGTTCAAAATCTCTCAATAACGAATGAATGCCCGAAAGACAACATCCAACATCACTTAATAATGTCACAATATTTCACATACCACTCATTATATTAGAATGTCCTGCATAGCTAAATAATATGATGATCATACAATAACATCCCAATGCCCAAACACAATGAGTCCCACATCACTCAATAATGTGACAATTAATATCCAATATCACTCAATTCCTTTACAATATCCTACATAACTCAATAACATCACAATGTCAAAAATCTAGACACACTCAAGAACATAAAAATTATTTAGTAACAGTTTCCAAAATCGCTCAAAAGAATCGTCAATTTTCTCAACACTTCATTTTAAAAATCCAGCCATTCAAACATGCACATATTATCCTGTATTTCATGTTTATAATTGTCTATTTACATGACAGCCATCATAGTATATATATATGAGCGTGGCTCATATAGAGCTGTCATCAAGACACAACTTGTATTGTAACCGAGTGTTTTAACAGTAAAATATGATTTATTTCCAAAAACACCCAATCTATGTAATTATATAATATGATTTAGGTATGTCCCAAAAACACGTGATCTATATGATTATATAATGCCACCAGGAGACATGTGTTAAACTTATATTAACAATGACCACATTTTTTTCACAGAAAAATGAACATTCCAAGGTAATAGTCAGCTACCATACTGTAACATATGTTTAAAGCATTGTATGATTCATCCTGCATTTAATTGTCACAGATAGATAGATACCATATATAGATGATAACATTAGTTTGTCAAACATAATTTCCTGGTAACGATGTTATCGAGTATGTGATAACAATCCACAACAAATAGCATGTAAATTGGAACCAACCCACAGTTCACTCATGTGAGTCTGTTTGGTTGTAAATTGGAACCACCCCACAGTTCACTCGTGTGAGTCAGTTTGGTTGTAAATTGGAACCACCTCACTGTTCACATACGTGAGTCAGTTTGGTTGTAAATTGGAATCGACTCACAATTCACTCATGTGAGTGTTTGGTTGTAAGTTGGAACTGCCTCACTGTTCACTCGCGTGAGTGTTTGGTTGTAAATTGGAACTGCCTCACAGTTCACTGATGTGAGTGTTTGGTTGTAAATTGGAACTGCCTAACAGTTCACTCATGTGAGTCAGTTTGGTTGTTAATTGGAACCACCTCACTGTTCACATACGTGAGTCAGTTTGGTTGTAAATTGGAACCACCTCACTGTTCACATACGTGAGTCAGTTTGGTTGTAAATTGGAACCACCTCACTGTTAACATACGTGAGTCAGTTTGGTTGTAAATTGGAACCACCTCACTGCTCACATACGTGAGTCAGTTTGGTTGTTAATTGGAACCACCTCACTGTTTACATACGTGAGTGTTTGGTTGTAAATTGGAACTGCCTCACTGTTCACTTGCGTGAGTGTTTGGTTGTAAATTTGAACTATCTCACAGTTCACTCATGTGAGTGATTGGTTGTAAATTGGAACTTCCTCACTGTTCACTTGTGTGAGTGTTTGGTTGTAAATTGGAACTGGTTTACAGTTTACTCACGTGTGTAGCTATAGTATATACCTATGCTATATAATATTATGTTTTGGACATTGTATAAACAGGGGTCCTTAGACTGAGGCATAATGCTCAGTCCTTAAAATAAGATACAAGTCTGTTTTGGACGCCGTAAAAATACAGCGCACATTCCTTCACCAAAATGCTGATTTAAGTATAAAGTTCTATTGTTTAATTTCTGCATAAAAAATTATGATGTTCCAAATCACTATACTGCCAATCTGAACAAGAAGCAGCAATCAAACATCATTATTTTTTTAAAATTTTAATACACAGAAGTTTGTATAACACACTATAACAGGTAAGTAAAAACTGGAAATTGAAGATATTGTGTTATTGAGTGATTTTGGACATTACTGAGTGATGTGGGATAAATTGTTACATTATTGAGAGATGAGGGACAGCAGTGATGTTCTGTATTGCTTTTATAGTTTTGATAAACAGATGTTTGAACAACATGACAAATACAGGTACTATAAGTGTGTGAAACAGACACAACCATTGGTCCTGTGTTGATAATGTAACAGCTGTGAGTCAGGTATACATACATGTACTGGTGTATGACACATACATCAGATATATATATATATATCAACATTGTTACAATATGTTACAATTATTATCTAACAATTCATCATTTTTATCTAATATATCAGTCATCACCAATGCAGAACTTACTTCGTACATGCAATGCACTAGGATACTCAGATTCTGTATAGGGGCTATTTTAAAAAAAATGGCTAGTTTAGGTTTTTCCACAATAAAATATATTCTAAACAAGTTATTCTTATATCTTTTACCCTAAAACATATCATTCGATGTCATGAACAATTGTGTGAAGTTTGAAAGATATTGCTTAACAGAAAAAGTAGTTATGCTGAAAAATCAGGTGAAAAATGTCAGGAGGGAAACGAAAAAGCGTGACAGTTTTCAACAATATGTGAAAATATGTACTGTCGAAGGACTGTTCTCTTAATGTCTGTTCTTAGTCTAAAATCAACAACTTCCAGTTGAGTTGGACACTCCTATACCTCCAACCTCCATTGACTTTAATTAAATTTTTGGCATTTTGATTTTTTAGACTTGTAGGAAGCTATTCCACTGGAAACAAAGCTGCACTTGGCCTTGAATTTGCCAGTGCGGTTCAATGAAATTGGATCAAATCAAGCTAGCCCCATGAGAATCACTCACCTGAAATCTTGTGTGCTTTGTTGTGTAAATGATGATATACGACTTCCATGACTCACTTGACTCCCATGAGGACTCCTGAAATATGTTAGTTTAACCCATTAATCCATAGATACATGTACAAATCAAATCACTCACCTATCTTATCACTATGAAGGGGAAACAATCCAATTATTAATTAAGACACTTACAGTATAAAGGGACAAAATACTAGTTTTCTGGGTCTCTTTTAACAGGTTGAAATATCATGGGAAATGGGAGATAAAATTTGTGGTCTATGCAGATAGGTTTACTAAAAGAGTAAAGTGTTTCAGTGTGCGAAATTCGTAAATGATGAGTACAAGTGAAGGTCTGCGTGTGAGAGTGTGTATACGGAGGTTGTGTAAGTGCGTATGCAATATTCACGGAAGTATGCCAGCGTATATGAGGATATGTTACATTATCCACATAGAAATAATTTAAAAGTTATTTTTGTATAGAATGTAACATATGAAGTATATGTATATATGAAAATAAATAAGAAACGAAAGGTTTACAAATAGTGGTCTTTGTTCACCAATGGTTGATTAACACTGGTTTAGACTATGATCTCAAGTCCAAACTGCTTGACTCGGCTCTTAGACAAATCAAAGAGACACTATCTCTGACATCTTTATTACTGTTTGAACTCCATACAAATTGTATTTTTCCTGCCATCCAATCAAGATGGTAGCTACAGATATTGATTGTTTATGACATAAAATCTGCAATTATCTGCTAGCTTATTAACTGCAAGAGATTTTTTTCTTCTGTTATATTTGTAACTTAGGACAAGACCCCTACCCCTCCCTTATTGACAAGGTTCTGAGCTTTCCTCATTTTTTTTTATTTTCGAACTGTAAGATGGACGTGTCTACCACAGGAGATTGTCTCCCTTGTTTTATAAATTCTCTCCCTTTGTTTATGATTTAATCTACAACAGGAGATTGTCTCCCTTGTTTTATAAGTTCTTTCTGTTTGTTTATGCTTTAATCTACCTATAACTCTAGCGCGATAAATTGCAATACAAAAACAAACATAAAATCCGCTATATATATCGTTTCTGGATATTTAGGAGCATGAAAACTTTATATGTTGTGCCAAATGTTTGAATGCTTTCATTGGTGAGCGTTACGGTCCTTGATTTTAATCCATAACAAAAATATAGGCAATATTATGTTTGTTTTTGTACTGCAATTTATCACGTTGGAGTTATACCTACCTTGTTTTTATCAGTTCTTTCTCTTTGTTTATGCTTTAATCTACCACAGGAGATTGTCTCCCTTGTTTTTCAAATTCTTTCTTTTTGTTAATGCTTTAATCTACCACAGGAGATTGTCTCCCTTGTTTTGTAAGTTTTCTCCCTTGGTTTATGCTTTAATTTACCACAGGAGATTGTCTCCCTTGTTTTATAAGTTCTCTCTCTTTGTTTATGCCCTTAATCTGCCACAGGAGATTGTCTCCCTTGTTTTATAAGTTTTCTCCCTTTGTTTATGCTTTAATCTACCACAGGAGATTGTCTCCCTTGTTTTATAAGTTCTTTCTGTTTGTTTATGCTTTAATCTACCTACCTACCTTGTTTTTATCAGTTCTTTCTCTTTGTTTATGCTTTAATCTACAACAGGAGATTGTCTCCCTTGTTTTTCAAATTCTTTCTTTTTGTTAATGCTTTAATCTACCACAGGAGATTGTCTCCCTTGTTTTGTAAGTTTTCTCCCTTGGTTTATGCTTTAATCTACCACAGGAGATTGTCTCCCTTGTTTTATAAGTTCTCTCTCTTTGTTTATGCCCTTAATCTGCCACAGGAGATTGTCTCCCTTGTTTTATAAGTTTTCTCCCTTTGTTTATGCTTTAATCTACCACAGGAGATTGTCTCCCTTGTTTTATAAGTTTTCTCCCTTTGTTTATGCTTTAATCTACCACAGGAGATTGTCTCCCTTGTTTTATAAGTTTTCTCCCTTTGTTTATGCTTTAATCTGTCACAGGAGATTGTCTCCCTAGTTTTATAAGTTTTCTCCCTTTGTTTATGCTTTAATCAACCACAGGAGATTGTCTCCTTGTTTTATGAGTTTTCTCTCTTTGTTTATGCTTTAATCTACCACAGGAGATTGTCTCCCTTGTTTTATAAGTTTTCTCCCTTTGTTTATGCTTTAATCTGTCACAGGAGATTGTCTCCCTAGTTTTATAAGTTTTCTCCCTTTGTTTATGCTTTAATCAACCACAGGAGATTGTCTCCTTGTTTTATGAGTTTTCTCTCTTTGTTTATGCTTTAATCTACCACAGGAGATTGTCTCCCTTGTTTTATAAGTTTTCTCCCTTTGTTTATGCTTTAATCTACCACAGGAGATTGTCTCCTTGTTTTATGAGTTCTCTCTCTTTGTTTATGCCCTTAATAAGCCACAGAAGATTGTCTACCTTGTATAAGAGGCATAAACAAAAGAATTTAACATGTACAAAGGGTGACAATTTCCTGTGATCAGGGGTACTACTACTTAGGCACAATGCCCAATCCAGAAAATTGAATTGTATGTCTTGTTTGGGTGCCATAAACACATTGTTCTAATGTTAAAATTCAGCTTATAAAATTTTAAAAGGCCATTACTTTGTCAATACTTTCTGCAGAAAAGTTAACTCTTTCTATTTCAGTAAATCCAGATCCAGGAATGGTAAAACCCCTGTGTGATGTATTTCTAGTTGAGACCTAAGCCTTTACTCCATAGAAAGGTCAATTCAAGCGAATATCATAATCTATGTTTTGCTTCAAATATAAAGTATATGAATATAAAGGAGAGCAGCAGTATTACAATTACAGAAATCAACTTAACAAGAGTGACTCAGAAACCTGTGGGTTGCATGGAGGTCAAGTGGGTAATGCTCTTTATTACGGATTGAGAGGTCACTGGAACAATTCTCGGCGGGGCCACTTGGTCATTTATTTAATGCTGTTCAGGGTTTCCCAACATGAGGTAGACTCACTTGCATCTGTGCTGAATGAGTTCAGGATATCAAATCAGGAGTCCTTAATTGTATCACACAACAGTCTATTCCCTGGGAGATCATTTGCCAATCTGGCAAGGAAAAACCGGATGACTTAACACACTCACAACTGTCTAAATCAAATTCAAATTAACAACAAGAGACCTTATCAAGGGAGATCATTCACGCAGTTTTGACGACCTACTTCTTTCACCTCACAAAGTAGGGCGTACATTATTGTTAATATTACAGGAAATATCTATCACCAATATAATATTACATAGATTCTCCTGGAAAGCACTAATAGCTTCATCAATATGAATTACTTGACATTATATGTGTTTCAAGTAGAAACTTAATACATCATTCAATCATGTGACAACATGAATCAAGGCTTGTTTTTGTTTAGTAATAGTAAGAACATATTAAGTAAATTTTTAATGATTTAAAACGGTGGAGTGAGCGAAGCGATTAACAATTTTCTTAATATGTTCTAACTAACTTAAAATGTAACATCGAGCATAAAACATAGCGCCAAGACATTATGCATGTCTGTTAAGAGTATAATTTTGATCAGTACATTTTTATTTATCTAGCGCAGATGGTGTTTTCATTGGTTCAGAATGTTGGTTATATTCCACTTTGGGCTTGATGCCATTTCTCAGGGTGTTAAATAAAAAAGTTTGTTCTCAAAATTAAAATTCGTATCAAGTTTTATTTGAGCTATTTACATTGTTAAAAGTAGACAATTTTAATTTCTTTCTCTAATAGCTTCATTTCATAACAGAGAGATGAGAACAATGGCAGACCCCTCGGGAATTTAACATAAACAATTTACAGTCTTCTAAGGACAGAAAAATAAACTAACGAAACTTAAACATTAAGAACAAACTTTTTTAACACCCTGTATAATGGTATATTCACCTGACCAGTTTTCCTGGAATGTATCCTAATCAGTATGTAACTTACCTTTCTACAAGATAACAGATATTTGCCTGGATAAGGTAGACAGATTGTTCACACTGAGCAACTGTTTTATGAAAGCACTTACAATAATTTTAAAGTTACCGTATGCAATTTATTAGCAGTTGCAAATTGTGGTAAGGGGGTCTGTAATATTATTGATATTTCAGTAAATGCATTCCTTCAAATAACATAATGTTCCTATTGTGCATTTGTTTAGGAATTATGAAGAATTTAAATTTATGCGTAACTTTACATTTTCTGTAAGAAAACAGTCTATGAGTCTGTAGTTTCCACAGTCCAAAATTTGAGGCATTGATGTTCCCTATCGTAATTAGTGCATTTCTAATTATGCATATTAAATGCAGTGTTATACATTGGCAAGCTAAGGGGTTCCAACAATTCAAATACGTTGATCCATGTGCGAGAAAGAAAGTGACAGGTTTTGTAGTCAGTGTGCATGTGGAGAACGATGATGTGAAATATGATATTATCATCTTGCCGTCATTATAACAAATACAACTCAATCATCAAAGGATAAAACCAGAATAGAGTTGTTGAATGTAATTTTACTACATGAAAATGTGAAGGTTAGAACTTCCTGTTTTATGTGGCTGGATCAGATGCCAGAGGGTCCAAATGGTCCTAGGTTACTCATCTGTCAAGACACTGCAAGGTATAACTCTAACGCGATAAATTGCAGTACAAAAACAAACACAATCTCGCCTATATCTTGTTATGGATTAGAATCAAGGACGGTAATATTTGTCTATGAAAGCATTCAAACATTTGGCACAACATATAAAGTTTGCATGCTCCTAAATATTCAGAAACAATTAATATAGGGGATTTGGTGTTTTTGTATTGCAATTTATCGTGCTAGAGTTACAACCTGAGATCTCTCTGACTAAGATAACTTCCGTTCAATGAACAATACAGTATCTACTGTACACAAGGTCGTGCAAAATATTTCAACCAGTGACCTAGCAAGTATTTGACCCCGGATGACCCACAGTGACTGGGCCATATTCAAGCTTGACCCAAACTCCATCTAGACAAACATTCTGACCAACTTGAAGCCACTTCGATTGCATTACCAATGCTTGTTAAATGATATGTAATCTAGTTTGGACCCTAGATGACCCATAATCAAACTTGACCAAGATATTTCTGAGCTAACCACTGTGACCAAGTTTCACAAGGATAATTAAGACCAAAATTGTGACCTCTATTAACTTTCAATGATTTGACCTAGTGACCTAGTTTTGGACTCCAGTTGATCCAATATTCAACTTGGTGTACATTTTTTAGGTATAGTCCGCCGATGATAATACAAATTCAAGGCATTTTCGATGTCCATATTTGTTCACTCTTGTGCATAATCAAGTATAATAAATATACACTTTCAATCTAAGCCGATAACAAGCGGCACGTCAATCGTGCAGTGTTTATATTATCGTTGTTTATTTATTGATAATGCTATAGTGTGCCCAGGATAATGTGAAAGGCGGGAAAACTTGGTATATTCCACAAAGGTGGATTAAAATTATGTGCACCATTTATCAATGATGTTTATCACATAACCTGCGGTCCAGGGTACTGTTTTACTAACATTGCGTAAATGTCACGTAAGTTTACGCAAATATTTGTCACTTACGCAAATCCTTAAGTGTGTTTTACTAAACGATCGCAAGTTATTGCATACATTTACGTAAAAATATTGAATATTGAACGTAGACCGGGCCATAATATTACCAATATAACAGGAACCAGAGTGAATAAATATACATAAAAGTTCGATAAGTTTTGATGATTAAACAGGTTTATATTACTAATCACGGTCTATAACAACAAGTGACGGTCGAAAATCAACAGTGCGTGGCAAAAACTCCGCACTACGTTCATATTTGCTATTTACGCTTACTCCGACCTTGCGTAGAATTACGCCAATACTTACGACAAAACATGAGAAAAAATATCTTAGTAAAACGCATTTGCGCAAATATTATCGACGTACGCAATATTTACGGAAAACTTAGAGTTACGCTAGCGTAAATGCTTTGATAAAACAGTACCCAGGAGTGCCGTAAAGCCGTGCAGTAAATATCGTTCGGCACTCCAAGACTGTGCAATAAATATTTAAATTAGTTTGACGTGATGTTAGCCAATCCATGCATTGATCCGTCAATGACGTCAGGATAATATCAACGTCGCCTTAACGTCGCGCTCATTGTACCGCTGAATTGTGGCTGAAACATATGCAGCGTACATCATCCTTTTGAACAATACTGAGTGTGTTCTAAGGTTATGCGATAAATAGAATCTAACATTCGTGCTCATTACATACGAGTTTTATTAAACTTGTCGACAAAAATTAATGACACTCGGCAAAGCCTCGTGTCATACCATTTTTTCCACTCGTTTAATAAAAATCGTATGTAATGAGCACTCATGCAAGATCCTCTATTTTGAGTACATTCCTAAGCTTATCTGTTTATTTAAGTGATTTGTTAAACTAATGTTGCCACAGTTGACCAAACCAATTCATGTTTATAAATATCACATTATTTGAGGCTCACAGGTAGGACTGGGCTTGCCCAACTGTGTTGCCTCTTTAAATGAAGTCGTTATTATTATTATTATTATCCTGGGCGGACTATCGAGTTATCTCCAGGGAGATATACAAAATTACTTGAAGTTGTCTGAAACATTATTCTTTCCAATAAAATTGATTTGCTGACTGTTAAGACTTGAAAGCCATATATACTAGATTGTAGTTGTAAAATAGCATACATCTCTCCCGTATGTCTCCATATCATGTTCAGATTTTACACATGAGTTGTCAGTTAGACAGAGCGCTCAAAGGAGTCATTATTAATGCATGCAGAAGCTGTCACAATGACACTGTCATTGATGTATATATTAGTTTCAAATTCTGGATAATTATATTCATTTGAAATCTTTTCTACAAATGTAGTAACCTAAATTATTGAAAGGAGTCACAGTCATAACAAAAAAACGTTTTTGACGTCTCTCACAAAGGGGCAATAACTATGGCAAGAATAATCCTACCTTACATTCCTGACTTAGGCTTGGTAAACCAAGCATTCATGTGAAGTTTCATTGAAATTTGACTAGTGGTTCAGCAGAATAAGCACAGAAAAACGTTGTGACAGCTTTATTGAGGGCCAGACAGACATATGTCCAGTACAAATCTTAAAATCAATATGTCTCCACTGGAAGCCTGAAATTTTTAGTAGTGTTTTAATATGCTAGGTAACACAAACCAGGCCAAAATTGTGACCTCTAGGGTGTTCACATCCAATTCTATGATTTGAACTTGCAACATCACACCGTACACTACTCAAGTAGCGCAAAACGCGTGTGTCTCTGCCTTCGACAAACAGAACTGCCTTACACGCAACGGGTTGTTCGGTATGAACATAGTTTTTGATCCCAAGTTGTTTATCCCAGTGCATTGTCAATAACACCCTACACCATATATCCTGATAAGAGCTTGACAAACAAGAATGGTTTCCCTTTGATCAGTTAGTGAATTACTGTTACTGAATTGTCTCCCGTTATGCTCAGAATTGGAAAATAATTGGTCACCAAGCGGTAATACAAGAGCATGATTTGACAATTATCCATGGGGTGAACAGCCAATATAACCAAACTCCAACAGTCAATTTTATGTTCTTAAAATATACCATTAATGCACCAGTCCTACTTTTAATTAGTAGTATTGGATGCAATGATTACCTTCTATTGCATTATCATACCTAACATGTTAAAATTGCCTGCTTCGATTCTCTGTCGCGATAGGTTATATACGGTCTTTCATGAAAATTTAACAACAATGTTTCCATATGTGGGGAGGTTAGTGATTCCTTGTGGAAGGGTAATAAGTTAGTACTCAGGTTAGTATACAACCGAATAATTAATTGGTTAGGTGAATCAGCCACAGTACATAATTGAAAATATTTTGAGAATTTAAACAGCGTGAAACCCAAATAAACAAACATGCAATACAAGGCCACGTTATCCAGGAAATTATGATTGCTACTTCAACAAGAATGAAATACATCACGAGGAAATGTTGACGACATATCGGATAATCTTATATTTTGTACAAACAGTAATTATGTTTCAGTGCAATGATATATTTCTCCCAATAAATTCAGTTTTATTAGTTTCCTGGAATATTTCATGAGTTATTCATGAGAAAATGTTCAGTTTAAACAATAATGAAGATGAATTATGATAGTATAAAGGAAGAATAAACCGTTTAAATGAATTTAATAACAAAATTAAAAGACTAGAGATTAAGTATTCCAGTATTTTATGAGATGTGTTGCAGTACCCTGATCCTTGTTTTTGATATCACTGACACTTGTATTAGGAAGCATTTGGAAGCATAGTCAAAACACCATGCAAGCTCGGTCAATGAAATGCTAGTCCTGTGCCTACATAAATTATTACAAGGGAGTCCTCTGTATAGGGAATTGACTACATTTTAAAATTCCCAAGTCCTCCCCTCATGAACAATATTTTCTGAATATTGTTTGAAAATACTGAAACCTGTCTGAACATATGCTTAACAAGAATTCAGTTTTCTGAAAGTTGCCTGAATGCACTCAACCACTTTACTAATTGGTCACCTTTCAAACCCCTGTATGTTTAACTGTGATCATAATGTTTGATGATATTTTGCAAACATATACATTTAACTGTGATCATAATGTTTGATGATATTTTGCACACAAACATTTTATCCAATTGTCTTAACATTTAATTCATTAAAAATGCTTACTTTTGCACAGGATTTTTAATTTTACAAAAGTAGACTAAACATAAGCTTAACCAAGGCATTCTAGTTTCTAAGTCCATAAAGGGGAAATAATTCTTGCAAAATGCAGATCAGAGTTATGGGTCTTGCTTTACATGCTCAGGTATTGATGGTGAACAAGTGTTGCAAGTTTCAAAGCAAAAGACCTGAATAACAAGTCATTAAGAATTGCAAGTAATACAGAAGTCCCCTACCGGTTTGAAGCCATTATCAATGTTTCTGTAGCCATAGCAACCACAATTTAAGACATGCATAATCCCCTTATTGCCCCCTATCCACATACCAAGTTTCATAAACCTAGCTTAGAAACTGTTTCAGTTACATCAGGATCCAGATTTTTGACGGACAGACGGCAAACCTATAGTCCCCTCTGGTCAAAAACCGGTAGGGGACTATAAAGTGGTTAAAGTTATAGTCAAGTATTCGACTGAGACAGTCGTAAGTGCGTGGTCATTTGGTTTTATCTCTACCTAATTGGCCAATTAGTCTAGAAAAATAAATACAAACAAGGTTTCACATCTAAAATACAGAAAATAAATATGTTTGTGACTCAAAGAAGTCTGAGGAAGAAACCTACACAATTCTATGGAGATTTAACACATGAGTGAAGATTAAATAAAGCCAGTTGTGTGACAGGTCCATGGTGTTAACAGGAGAATAATGAGTTCATGCATCTGTTAGTAATGTAATAGAGACTTGATGTGCCCACATAACACCATTAATGACAAATAATCCCCGAGATCAATCCCAGGACGGTAAAACCCTCCCTAAAAACATATCCGTCAAAATTTACAATGATAAAAACCAATCAAGGAATCAGTTAATTCTATCCTTGATCAGTCTTAACAATCAATGTGTTTTGTCTTAATTATTCAGAAAAGAAATATCTGTTCCTTAGCAACCGTTGTTTATCTTTCATATTACCATAATGAGAGAAATAATGAAAAGATTTGAATTCATGATGCATTTTGTACAAAATCTTGAAGAAAGCATGTTGAATTCTGCGCCACATATATTTATGCTTGCTGGTAGCCTATATATCAAAATATTACACAGGGGATGTTTGTTGATTTCGGTGTATTCATCGAGAGATTACAGAAATCAATCGTAGCCACAAGTGAAAATGTAATTTTCTGTGATCATGAGTGAAATAAAATTTGATCTTTCACCAAAAATTGACAAATTTTCTGATTATTATAAGCTTCAATTTCTCGTATAATGGAAGTAATTGGCTTAAATGGAAGAACTATATTGAAATTAGAACGCCACAATGTGACAACTATGGCACCATGATGTTATGCATTATTCGAAGCCCGAAGCCATTGACGTTACGTTTCTTTTTCTTTTTGGTTATGGAACCAGCTTCTAAAACAGTGAAAATAACAAAATCATAACTTCACTGTTATTTTCACCATATTTTTCACTGATAAATCTCTATAATCCATAGATAGCTCTTAGAGCTATGTACTAGAGTTCAAAAACACTGAAATATGGCAATGATAGAGTCTATCATTGCCATGTTAGTGTTTTTAAAATCTAATATGTTGAATAGGATCTTTTAAAATTATTGACGTAAACAAACAAATCAGTGCAGACAAGAAGGTAAGGTATGTCACTCACTCTGGAAAACAAGACTGCGTTCAATAAACGCTTATGCCCCCTGTGGAAGCCTTGTCAATAAATAAGTCCAAGTCCAAAATTAGGTCAAGGTGAAGGTCAAAATGGGGTCAGGTGATACAGGTGTGTGGAGAGTGTTCATATACAACATCCATGCAAGTTTGGAAGCTTTGTAGCAAGCCTTAATGATGCTAGAAGAAACGGTCTATTTGGGTTAACCAGGACGGACGGACGAACGGACGTTCTAACAAAACGGTATTTATGTGGCTACAATACGGAATGAAGGGTATTATGTGTCTAATTGTAGCCACATAAAAGAAAATTTTAGCCACGTAAGAGCCAATTCTACTTTCGTTTTCACTATTTTCAACTGGTTTGTCCATAGAAAGTAGCCACCTAAGTACCCGTTTGTGGGCGCGAACGAACGGACGAACGGACGGACAGGTGAATCACTATATGCCTCCCGATCTATCGATACGGGGGCATAAAAATCATCCAACCTAAAAGTCCTAACAACATTCACAACTAAGCTAGATACAAAACATTCATATGATTGAAGTTTCATTAAAATCTGACCAGTGGTTAAGGAGAACATGTAAGCGAGGACAAAATTTGTGACACCCTTCCAGACAGACATCAAGCATAAAATCAGTTATAGGGTCAATAATAAATAGGTCGAAATGACTCACCCTTGTCTAAGTGTTGTGGAGGCACTGGACAACTGCGGTCGATGGTTGGGACGACTATTATACGATAGCGGTTCCGAGTCTGTATCACTGCGACCAATATGCGAACCACTTCCCATTGGATAATAGTCCGACTCCCGGGAATAGTTTTGAGATTCATGTGAATAACTCCGGGTTTTGTTCAATTGTTCTTGCGAATCATAATAATAATCTCTATCGTAGTGAGAATCATAGTTCCTATGATGATCTTGATTATAACCTTCATCATTTGTTCTAGTTCTATAATCGTCATCATTTGTAACAGTTCTATAACCGTCATCGTTCGTTACGGTTCTATAACCGTCATCGTTAGTTACGGTTCTATAACCGTCATCATTCGTTACGGTTCTATAACCGTCATCATTTGTTATAGTTCTATCATAGTCATATTGTGAGTATTGATACTCCTGATCAGAGTCATATTCCCTTGTTGAGCTATGTTGGGAACCGAGTTCAAGCCGTTCATAGTCTCGGATTGGCCGATCGTAACCGTTCTCACAATCATACTGATCGTACTCTCCTATACGTTCACACTCAGTATCCGACCTCTCGTAACAGTACTGATCTGACTCGCGCTCAAATGATTCAGTTCGTTCTATAGAATCCGCTCTTTCGTATCCCATTTCGTCGCCGTCATAGGAACCATCTTGATCGAAAGACCCGCCTCTTTCATACGAATCACGTCTTCCAGAATCTAGGTTATCGAATGATCGACTTCTGTCATAATCATACTGATCGAATGAGTCCTCATAATTATCGTAATCTTGGCCATACTCTTGGCTATTGTCTCTATTTAACGGATAGTTGGGTTCTCCACGGAATTGATGAGCGGAACTGTTATGCTGATGTGGCAATGGATAATTTATATCACTGGTATAGTCGCTGTCCTCAGACATTCCAGCTGTAAAATACAAATAAAATGGATATTCATAAAGCTTCACAGCTAACACTCCAAAAACATACATTTTAACATGCTACAAGATTATTGTTTTCGAATCAAAGTTAACCTATTTCTTTGCTACTCAAAAACTTTCTAAAGACATTATTGTCCAAAGACAAATTATCATCCGTTAATTTTCAACATACAAATTATCAAAACGTTAATTTTCACAAACAAAATATTGACATTCTATTTATCTAACAGTCTTATTTTCCCTTATTGTAAATCTTTTAACAATCTTATTTATTGCGTTCCCTAAATTATTTCCAAGCAGAATCAATAGTCTAGAAAGTGTTACATTCAGAGTCAGTATCTAATACCTAGAATTAACTAGTTGACACGACAACACTATCAACAATTTAGAATACAGGGCATATAATAAGTTCCTTGTGACATACAATTTGAAATACAGCAGGCTTCTATTTAACAAGACAATTTGTTTAGAGTTACATATATCTATATGTATATGATGTCAATGTCATATATATATGATTTATATAAATAATACAGTAGCCACATTGCAAGGGGTTACCAGAATTAATTAAGCAACTGCAGGGCTTGACACTTACACTGGTCCGGTCGTACAAGACCATTGGTTTCAGGGCTTGACACTAACACTGGTCCGGTGGTACAAGACCATTGGTTTCAGGGCTTGACACTTACACTGGTCCGGTGGTACAGGACCATTGGTTTCAGGGCTTGACACTTACACTGGTCCGGTCGTACAAGACCATTGGTTTCAGGGCTTGACACTAACACTGGTCCGGTGGTACAAGACCATTAGTTTCAGGGCTTGACACTTACACTGGTCCGGTTGTACAAGACCATTGGTTTCAGGGCTTGACACTTACACTGGTCCGGTGGTACAAGACCATTGGTTTCAGGGCTTGACACATACACTGGTCCGGTCGTACAAGACCAGTGGTTTCAGGGCTCAACACTTACACTGGTCCGGTGGTACAAGACCATTGGTTTCAGGACTCAACACTTACACTGGTCCGGTGGTACAAGACCATAGGTTTCAGGGCTCAACACTAACACTGGTCGGGTGGTACAAGACCATTGGTTTCAGGGCTCAACACTTACACTGGTCCGGTGGTACAGGACCATTGGTTTCAGGGCTCAACACTAACACTGGTCTGACACTTAAACTGGTCTGACACTTACACTGGTCTGATACTAACACTGGTCTGACACTTACACTGGTCTGACACTTACACTGGTCTGACACTAACACTGGTCTGACACTAACACTGGTCTAACACTTACACTGGTCTAACACTAACACTGGTCTAACACTTACACTGGTCTAACACTTACACTGGTCTGACACACTGGTCTAACACTAACACTAACACTGGTCTGACACTAACACTGGTCTGACACTAACACTAGTCTGACACTTACACTGGTCTGACACTAACACTGGTCTAACACACTGGTCTAACACTAACACTGGTCTGACACTTACACTGGTCTGACACTTACACTGGTCTGACATTTACACTAGTCAGACACTAACACTGGTCTGACACTTACACTGGTCTGACACTTACACTGGTCTGACACACTTGTCTAACACTAACACTGGTCTGACACTTACACAGGTCTGACACTTACACTGGTCTGACACTAACACTGGTCTGACACTAACACTGGTCTGACACTAACACTGGTCTGACACTTACACTGGTCTGACACTTACACTGGTCCGACACTAACCCTGGTCCGGTGGTATGAGACCATCGGTTTCAGGGCTCCACACTCACACTGGTCAGGTGGTACAAGACCAGTGGTTTCAGGGCTCCACACTTACACTGGTCCGGTGGTATGAGACCATTGGTTTTAGGGCTCGACACTAACACTGGTCCGGTCGTACGAGACCATTGGTTTCAGGGCTCAACACTAACACTGGTCTGACACTAACACTGGTCTGACACTAACACTGGTCCGGTAGAATGAGATCATTGGTTTCAGGGCTCCAAACTTACACTGGTCCGGTGGTACGAGACCATTGGTTTTAGGGCTTGACACTAACACTGGTCCGGTCGTACGAGACCAGTGGATTTAGGGCTTGACACTAACACTGGTCCGGTGGTATGAGACCAGTGGTTTTAGGGCTAGACACTAACACTGGTCCGGTGGTACGAGACCAGTGGTTTTAGGGCTTGACACTAACACTGGTGCGGTGGTACGAGACCAGTGGTTTTAGGGCTCAACACTAACACTGGTCCGGTGGTACTAGACCATTGGTTTTTAGGCTCGACACTAACACTGGTCCGGTGGTTTTTGTGGAGGACCAATTACACATGGAAAGCAGCTGGTCCCATTGACCACTGATCTTATCAAGAAGTTTATTTTTCAAAGATGATCTTATACATGTAGCAGATGCTGTTTATAAAGTGGTTAGGACCACCTGAACTTTGTTGAACCAGAAGTCTCCGAAGCTGCTTGCCCTTAAATGGGCCACCATCGAAAATCCAGCAGTGTCAAGCACTGATAATTTTAGATCAAAAATCATCACAAAAATGGCTAGAAACGCCATTTTTTTCCAAAACATGACATATTGGTAGTGGATTAAATTGTCTGTAGATTACAGGGAAAATTTGGATATGCATGCTTATTTTTTTTATATTTTTGATAATAGATATGCAAATTCGAAAATCCATGAAAAAGCTCTGTTATAAAAATTCGCTAAATAAAGACCATGCATAAAGATTATATAAATTCATTTACAGTATTTGTAGACTGATTGGTTATTCTGTATAATCCCAGTTAGACTGCATTGGATTTCTGAAGAACATCACCGAGGTTATCGGATGTGTGTTGTTTTAATATTGAACATATACAGTGTAGCAATACCACGTGACTTTTGTGCTGTTTTGTCCAACACCCTGTAAACCTTGGAAAATTGGTTTCACATGGTGATGGAAAAAACGGCCAAGCTGCTGAAAAAGATCTTACATTTAATGGAAAGCAAATAATTATCCCCTTAGCGTGGCGTATATATATTGCACAGAAATCGATGAAGAAATAAATAAACTTATTGCTATTTTTGTTTTCGAAGTTCAGCAAATTTCGTCTTGAACCTGTAGCCAAAAGTCATGTGGTATTGCTACACATATTATTATATTAAGCACTCTATATACAGCCATAATTTGATACAGTCTCTAGTGTGTCAGCTTTAAGCTAATTGTTTTTTTATTAAATGAGGTCAATAAATTAAATAACAAATAACATGGAATTGGATATCCTTTACATCAACTCATTCAGCTATTATACATCCTACCAGTATCAATAAATCAAGTCTATCTTTTTATCACATATCATATATCAATGTTTAAAACATTACACCATAACACCCTCAAAACCAACAATATAAGCCTGCATGCAGTCTGTTGTCTTAACTATTATAGCGCTACTGAGCACTTGATAGCGCTTTGCTAGAAAACGACTTGCTTCCAAAAAGTGCTACTTAGCAAAAATTTATATGCTATCGGTGAGCCCTTGCAGATAGCAGACAGATGCACGGTAAAGCACTTTTGAGTGCTACCAAAACCTGGCTAAGACATATTGCCCTTTTTGCCAAAACCTTATGAAATTATCATTCTGCCTAACTAAATTAATGAAGATGATTTTACAACGATCAGAAAAACCAGCCCCTGTGTATATACAGCAGACACAACTCTACAGAACCTTCAGCTCATATTTTTCATCTTCCATAGGTGACATACTAGTAAATAGGGTATTGAATTCGCTAGTTATAGAAAATTTATTTCAGTCCATTCAGAATATAAAATCATTCACATTATTTGCAAGCCTATCAATAATTCACCAGGTTTTTTTTATGTAATCAAATATATATAATTGCTACCTTGTTAAGCATGAGAGAGCTGTGACAAAAACAAGCAAAAACTCCTATTGCAAAATGTCATTCAGACTAAAATTCCAAACAAGATTTAACGTTACAATATTCATAGAAACAGGTTTAGCAGACTAGACACACACTGTGATGCTTATGTTGCAAACATTAGGCAAAATATATTTATTGCAGTTTGTTTGGGTTTTATTTGGGGGGGGGGGGGCAGATTTAGGAACAAAGCCCACTTATTGGCAGTTTAATGTCGTCTCGTATCAGTGGGGTCTACATATTATGATAATTTCGCCTCCCTGGCCCCTCATCCTGCCCTATTCACATGCATACCTGAAGGCAACAGGCTCACTTGTCTCTCATCCTGCCCTATAGGCATGCACCACAAGGATTTAGATGCATTCATATTAATAAATTGTTTCACAAACAACATAAATTATGTTAGCGTAAATCAAAACTCATACAGTATACTTACACTGAGAGTATGTCTGTCGTTTTGATAAGTCTTTGCTGTGCATTATCTGCAACACAAGGAAAAACATTCATAAAACAACATAAAACTTTACTGTTGAATATATGCATACCATTATCATACCAGCACAGTGCACACTCTGCATTTTTGATAATTCTACTGTACAGTGCATTTTACTGCCTGCAAGAGAACCAAACAAATTAATACAATGCTGTTCAATAGCCGAGATCATGTTTGTAAACAAAAGGATTAATTAGTACCACCAGCTAGCTATTGGTGAATGGCAGGTTTTTATTGTTCATTCATCCAATAGATTGCTGGTGGGCATTTTGCATATGAATACGGTGATCTCTTCTATAAGAGGGTCAATACAGATAAGACAAAATTTACTGCTGCAATCTGAGAATTCGTTCCATAGTGACACTCTCTTAAAGCAACACATTCGTCAACAAAAGTACCGGTATCTTAAATTATTCCCGAAATGAATGACTTGAATACTATCACTATTATACTTCATACTTTTTAATGAAACAAATTCCATCACTTTCATGCACACAAACCTTGAAGTTAGTGGCAATGGATGAGGGTCCTCATTTCGAACTATAATGCCATTTTGGCCATACTTATATTTTTACTTTTCAAATAAATGTAACGCACATGCTTATGTCCGTACTGCTGGCTACGTCCCTGACTTTTCCATGACATAAGTATCACAAATTTCACTTTTCCATGACCTATTTTTACAGTCAAGCAATAGTTGATTACAATCCTGACTCAGTTTCATACTCGAAACCTGCCATACCATTTTTTGTGACCAATTTTTATTATTTTAATGTTTTGTGATGTTTTCGATATTTCAATTCTTGGCAATTGAAGTTAGCAAAAACGTTTTCCTTTTAAATCCATAAATGAACAACCCAAAGAAATCACCTTTTTACCAAAATCCACAAAAAATCATATCCATAAAAATGAACATTTTAACGTACACATTAACTTTTGTAATACAGCAATTAGATGGGAACATCACCGCCAACAGCCACCATATTCTTATTGTAATATAACAGTTCAATATAATGAATCAAAATCCATTTCAACATTAACAGAAAAGTTCACTAACATTTTGACTCCACACGAACACACAGCAAAGTAACCCAGCTCCAAAATATAACATTTACATACACAAGTCTCCCCCATTCTTGAATCCTCCAGTCGCCATAAAAGTCACTAACGATATCATGAGTGTACAGACAAGACAGTAATGTTTTTTATCCTGATATGACACTGACTACAAGAATTATGATTATCTACCAAACACAGAGACAAGTTTTTCTTATGTAAAAGCGAATTCTCCGGAGTATTCACAAACCGCCATTATAGTTTATACTCCGGCTACAAGTTAGAATTATTCATATCTGTTGGATTTAAACAGAATTATGGATTGGAGGCAAAACGGAACTGTTCTATCTCACTGTTTGTGCAAGGCCAACATAAAGTATAACACGAGGCATGGAAATTCCTTGAAAAACATGTATTCTGGCAAATTGTATACAAGCTGTTGCCTTGACCCGATCCAGCCAAAAAAATCATCCTTGCGCCAAATTACATTGAAAATAATCTCATTTGTAACCTAGTTATTGAGCTATTTTTAGTAACAGCTACTGCCCTTGACCTCACGGACCCCACCTTCAATCCCAAGCTTTGTTTTTTAATTACAAGCTATCTATGCAGCAAGTTTCATCCGGGAGGTTTTTTCTATTTATAGTACAGTGACCTTTACTCAACCGGCCCACAATCTGAAACTGTGATTTCACATCAAAATGAAATCTCGTTCCAAACTTAAATTATCCATCGGAAACAAACTGTTGCCCTCTCCATCCCAGCTGATCCACATTCGAACTTGCCTGATATTTTAATAGATCAGATTTTCAGACCAAGATACACATAGATTCAGCCTCTATTGCACCCACTAGGATTTTCTGTGATTCTACCTAATGACTGACTCAGTTTTTTTACCTAAGATGACCCCCTACTTAAACTCCACCGAAAAATTCTTCAAAACATACATTTGGGTCAAGACTGACACAAAGAACCCGTGTTAAATTCATTCTCTGCTGTACTGCAACTAACACTGCCTACACAAAGGTTGTTTTCCAAGATTTGACTTGGCTAAACTAGCTAAAACACGTAACCCAAAATGACCACTATGTGAAGCTGACCTAGATTTCATCTACACAAACATTCTGGCCAACTAAAAAGAATTTCAGTGAAGATATGCAGCCTCTACCTAACATCGAAACTTGACCTATGTTATATGTAAGAGTTGATCATTGTAACCAAGTTTCATGAAGATTGTAGGCCAAATTGTCATCTCTCGTGCACATAAATATACACATACAATGATGGACCACAAAAAGACGATAGACAAAGAGTGATCTGACAAAACCTCAACTTGTGACAGCCAGATGAGCTAAAAATATCATTCTGTAAACCAACTTTTTTTTCGATTGCCGGCATATTTGCGGCTACAAATGTTTGTATTTTAAACTTACTTTCACCATAAATGAGATATGTTCGTGTTTTTTAAGTTTGGAAGATATTCATGGATATTTAATTTCGCGAATTCATACCACTCATGAATTCTGCGAAACTGAAATTGCCAAAATAAGTTGTTGGTTTACAGTAACTGAATTTATCTTTTGCAACCTTGCAAGAAAGTAAGCATGCTTTTAAGCACGTACAGAACTCTATGAACTGACATCATGTAAGTACACAATTCACATTGATATGGTTTCAAATCTTCAGTCTTCCACAACATGTGGAGAAAAAATAACAAATTATAGAACTACAATGATCGCAAAATATCAACCAATAGTGAAATAAACAGTTCTGAGATAGTCGATAATCTGGTGTCATGTTTTCATTTGTTTGCCTCACCTTCTTTCTAATTAAATGCCAATCACAGGAGCCGAACATGAACACGAGCCGTCACAAAATCTGATATCAAACACAAGGGAGATACAAGGGAGACAAACACCCATACAATGAACAACCAATGTTACAATAAATTCAATGCAGCCAAACAGACAGCTTTGTAATATTCAAACAAATTCAGATTTTTTTCATTTGAATGAAATCTCTCCATACAGTCCATCCCCTAGAGCTCTCTAACAGATTTGTTTATCGTTGAAACTATGAAATAATTTAACCATACCATATGAAACTTTTTTAACGGCGGGATCAGACAGAATGATAGATATAGGAAATGCTAATCAGATTTACAACACTCAGTTTCGTGTCTGCTGTATCCTGAGGAGTAACTGAAACTTCTAAAATATAGATCCACAGCACAATCGGTTGTTATATGCACTATGCATAAACAAGTAGAGTACATATATCAGTGTTTTATCCTCACCGACATATTATGCCATTTCATGCTTTGATTGTTAAAGTGATGTTTTTCAACACGTTTAAGTCAGTCGATCAGAGAACAGTTTCTTCTGGATAGATCTAATTATTAACCTGTACATCAACTAGTTGCTCTATCATACAGAGCAACAGACAACTTCTTAACATGCGGAGCAAATAATAATAGCCATTGTAACAAAAGAAAACAAACAAGACTGCGTTCAATAAAGGCTTAAGCCCCCATGGAAGCCTTGTCCATAAAAAAAGCTACGTGTATCAGGGGCCATAATTCTGTTAAAATGTTGGATAGTGTTACATGGCTTTGATAATGTAAGGGGCTTATGATGGTATACAAATATGGAAGAAACGGTCAATTTGGGTTAACCAAGAATTTGGCTATTCAATAAGTTTAAGTCCCAAACTAGGTCAAGGTGAAGGTCAAAATAGGGTAAGGTTATACAGGCGTGTGGAGAGTGTTCATATACAACATCCATGCAAGTATGAAAGCTTTGCAGCAAGCCATATTAATGCTAGAAGAAACGGTAAATTTGGGTTAACCGGACGGACGAACGAACAGACTGACAGGTGAATCACAATATGCCTCCCGATCTATCGATACGGGGGCATAAAAATATCACTGAATGTGATGAATACCCCCAGATACCGCTTGACACAGTAAGTCACTACAATGTGCTCTGACAAACAACTGGACTTAGTACTGAATATTCATGCAAACATTCATTGAAATCCAACCAATGGTAACAAAGGAAAAGTATAGACAAAATTTATAAGTGCAAAAAAAACAAAAGGGCCATAACTTCCTTAAAATTGATCCAACCAACCTGTGCCTAGGATATGCACAACTAGACTTGGTACTGATCATTCATGCAAAGTTTCGTTGTAACCTGACTTTTGGTAACAGAGATATAGTGCAGAGAAAATTTATAAGTTCAAAAATTTGCACGGACCAACGGCCTGACAGACCAACCAACAGACTAACCAACCTCCAGCATGACTCCAATATAGCCCCCATATACTTCTGTCTCGGGGTATAATAACCTTTAACTGACACTATAGTATCTAGCCTGTATCATTCAGTTGACAAGTTTAATTGATGTTACGTTATATATGCACAGTGTTCTTTAGTGCATGGTCATGTATTTTTCCACTGCCTAATTGGTCAATGATTGATACAAGGAATCTGGGTGCATTACCCTAGCTATTTCCAAATAGATTCCTTGGTTTTTGCCATGTGTATATTACTGATACATGCGACCCATTATAATGAACTCCTAATCAACCACCTATAATATTACATGTAGTAAATACACCCTTATTTAACAACCACCTGTTTTAAAACAACAACAATCAATGAATAACAATCCATTGATAGACAGCTAAAGACAGGTTTGTCTGCAATCACATTTAGCTACAATATGGAAATACAGAGTATGTTTTCAACACAAATTCAAACCAAACACTATATAACATCATTTATCAATCGTTTGTCTAGCCAGGTTTTCACTTAACTGCCAAAATCAGGTCAAGTCAGGATCAGTAGACCATTTAATTTAATATCAATTTTGTCTCCGAAACACTGACTGTTTCACTACTATTATGGCTTTCCACATGAGGTTCCAAGTCTCTAAGTCAAACTTATAACCAATTTTATGTGACGTTTTCGATGTACATTTTGTCTACAATGCAAGTACTGATTAGACACCCGGCGTATGTTAGGCAGGAGTGTGTGAATTGTGACCCGGATATACATGTACCCAGACAGACACAGTGTGAGCTAGGAGTGTGACCCGGATATACATGTACCCAGACAGACATAGTGTGAGCTAGGAGTGTGACCCGGATATACATGTACCCAGACAGACAAAGTGTGAGCTAGGAGTGTGACCCGGATATACATGTACCCAGACAGACATAGTGTGAGCTAGGAGTGTATGAAATTGTGACCCAGATATACATGTACCCAGACATAGTGTGAGCTAGGAGTGTGATCCGGATATACATGTACCCAGACACACAGTGTGAGCTAGGAGTGTGACCCGGATATACATGTACCCAGACAGACACAGTGTGAGCTAGGAGTGTGACCCGGATATACATGTACCCAGACAGACACAGTGTGAGCTAGGAGTGTGACCCGGATATACATGTACCCAGACAGACACAGTGTGAGCTAGGAGTGTGACCCAGATATACATGTACCCAGACAGACACAGTGTGAGCTAGGAGTGTGACCCGGATATACATGTACCCAGACAGACACAGTGTGAGCTAGGAGTGTGACCCGGATATACATGTACCCAGACAGACACAGTGTGAGCTAGGAGTGTGACCCGGATATACATGTACCCAGACAGACACAGTGTGAGCTAGGAGTGTGACCCGGATATACATGTACCCAGACAGACATAGTGTGAGCTAGGAGTGCATGAAATTGTGACCCGGATATACATGTACCCAGACATAGTGTGAGCTAGGAGTGTGACCCGGATATACATGTACCCAGACAGACACAGTGTGAGCTAGGAGTGTGACCCAGTAATACATGTACCCAGACAGACACAGTGTGAGCTAGGAGTGTGACCCGGATATACATGTACCCAGACAGACACAGTGTGAGCTAGGAGTGTGACCCGGATATACATGTACCCAGACAGACACAGTGTGAGCTAGGAGTGTGACCCGGATATACATGTACCCAGACAGACATAGTGTGAGCTAGGAGTGTGACCCGGATATACATGTACCCAGACAGACACAGTGTGAGTTAGGAGTGTGACCCGGATATACATGTACCCAGACAGACACAGTGTGAGCTAAGAGTGTGACCCGGATATACATGTACCCAGACAGACATAGTGTGAGCTAGGAGTGTATGAAATTGTGACCCGGATATACATGTACCCAGACAGACATAGTGTGAGATAGGAGTGTATGAAATTGGACCCGGGTATACATGTACCCAGACAGACATAGTGTGAGCTAGGAGTGTGACCCGGATATACATGTACCCAGACAGACATAGTGTGAGCTAGGAGTGTATGAAATTGTGACCCGGATATACATGTACCCAGACAGACATAGTGTGAGATAGGAGTGTATGAAATTGGACCCGGATATACATGTACCCAGACAGACATAGTGTGAGCTAGGAGTGTAACCCGGATATACATGTACCCAGACAGACATAGTGTGAGCTAGGAGTGTATGAAATTGTGACCCGGATATACATGTACCCAGACATAGTGTGAGATAGGAGTGTGACCCGGATATACATGTACCCAGACACACAGTGTTAGCTAGGAGTGTGACCCAGATATACATGTACCCAGACAGACAGTGTTAGCTAGGAGTGTGACCCAGATATACATGTACCCAGACACACAGTGTTAGCTAGGAGTGTGACCCAGATATACATGTACCCAGACACACAGTGTTAGCTAGGAGTGTGACCCAGATATACATGTACCGAGACAGACACAGTGTGAGCTAGGAGTGTGACCCGGATATACATGTACCCAGACAGACACAATGTGAGCTAGGAGTGTGACCCAGATATACATGTACCCAGACATAGTGTGAGCTAGGAGTGTGACCCGGATATACATGTACCCAGACAGACACAGTGTGAGCTAGGAGTGTGACCCGGATATACATGTACCCAGACAGACACAGTGTGAGCTAGGAGTGTGACCCGGATATACATGTACCCAGACAGACACAGTGTGAGCTAGGAGTGTGACCCGGATATACATGTACCCAGACAGACACAATGTGAGCTAGGAGTGTGACCCAGATATACATGTACCCAGACATAGTGTGAGCTAGGAGTGTGACCCGGATATACATGTACCCAGACAGACACAGTGTGAGCTAGGAGTGTGACCCGGATATACATGTACCCAGACAGACACAGTGTGAGCTAGGAGTGTGACCCGGATATACATGTACCCAGACAGACATAGTGTGAGCTAGGAGTGTGACCCGGATATACATGTACCCAGACAGACACAGTGTGAGTTAGGAGTGTGACCCGGATATACATGTACCCAGACAGACACAGTGTGAGCTAAGAGTGTGACCCGGATATACATGTACCCAGACAGACATAGTGTGAGATAGGAGTGTATGAAATTGGACCCGGGTATACATGTACCCAGACAGACATAGTGTGAGCTAGGAGTGTGACCCGGATATACATGTACCCAGACAGATATAGTGTGAGCTAGGAGTGTATGAAATTGTGACCCGGATATACATGTACCCAGACAGACATAGTGTGAGATAGGAGTGTATGAAATTGTGACCCGGATATACATGTACCCAGACAGACACAGTGTGAGCTAGGAGTGTATGAAATTGTGACCCGGATATACATGTACCAAGACAGACACAGTGTGAGCTAGGAGTGTATGAACTGTGACCCGGATATACATGTACCCAGACAGACACAGTGTGAGCTAGGAGTGTATGAACTGTGACCCGGATATACATGTACCAAGACAGACACAGTGTGAGCTAGGAGTGTGACCCGGATATACATGTACCCAGACAGACACAGTGTGAGCTAGGAGTGTGACCCGGATATACATGTACCAAGACAGACACAGTGTGAGCTAGGAGTGTGACCCGGATATACATGTACCCAGACAGACACAGTGTGAGCTAGGAGTGTGACCCGGATATACATGTACCCAGACAGACACAGTGTGAGCTAGGAGTGTGACCCAGATATACATGTACCCAGACAGACACAGTGTGAGCTAGGAGTGTGACCCGGATGTACATGTACCCAGACAGACACAGTCTGAGCTAGGAGTGTGTGAATTGTGACCCGGATATACATGTACCCAGACAGACACAGTGTGAGCTAAGAGTGTGACCCGGATATACATGTACCCAGACAGACACAGTGTGAGCTAGGAGTGTGACCCGGATATACATGTACCCAGACAGACACAGTGTGAGCTAGGAGTGTGTGAATTGTGACCCGGATATACATGTACCCAGACAGACACAGTGTGAGCTAGGAGTGTGACCCGGATATACATGTACCCAGACAGACACAGTGTGAGCTAGGAGTGTGACCCGGATATACATGTACCCAGACAGACACAGTGTGAGCTAGGAGTGTGACCCGGATATACATGTACCCAGACAGACACAGTGTGAGCTAGGAGTGTGACCCGGATATACATGTACCCAGACAGACACAGTTTGAGCTAGGAGTGTGACCCGGATATACATGTACCCAGACAGACATAGTGTGAGCTAGGAGTGTGACCCGGATATACATGTACCCAGACAGACACAGTGTGAGTTAGGAGTGTGACCCGGATATACATGTACCCAGACAGACACAGTGTGAGCTAAGAGTGTGACCCGGATATACATGTACCCAGACAGACATAGTGTGAGCTAGGAGTGTATGAAATTGTGACCCGGATATACATGTACCCAGACAGACATAGTGTGAGATAGGAGTGTATGAAATTGGACCCGGATATACATGTACCCAGACAGACATAGTGTGAGCTAGGAGTGTAACCCGGATATACATGTACCCAGACAGACATAGTGTGAGCTAGGAGTGTATGAAATTGTGACCCGGATATACATGTACCCAGACAGACATAGTGTGAGATAGGAGTGTATGAAATTGTGACCCGGATATACATGTACCCAGACAGACACAGTGTGAGCTAGGAGTGTATGAACTGTGACCCGGATATACATGTACCCAGACAGACACAGTGTGAGCTAGGAGTGTGTGAATTGTGACCCGGATATACATGTACCCAGACAGACACAGTGTGAGCCAGGAGTATGACCCAGATATACATGTACCCAGACAGACACAATGTGAGCTAGGAGTGTGACCCAGATATACATGTACCCAGACAGACACAGTGTGAGCTAGGAGTGTGACCCGGATATACATGTACCCAGACAGACACAGTGTGAGCTAGGAGTGTGACCCGGATATACATGTACCCAGACAGACATAGTGTGAGCTAGGAGTGTGACCAGGATATACATGTACCCAGACAGACACAGTGTGAGCTAGGAGTGTGACCCGGATATACATATACAGTGAAGTTCCGGTAATAAGACCAGTCAAGAAGGTGGTCTTAATAGCGAATCGGTCTTATTAGCGGACCTTTTTTGTTCTAAATTTAATACTTTGGGACTTTAAACGGGCAAAAAACTGCATGATTTCAAAATAATCAAAGTGGTCTTATTAGCGGAACTTTACTGTACCCAGACAGACACAGTGTGAGCTAGGAGTGTGACCCAGATATACATGTACCCAGACAGACACAGTGTGAGCTAGGAGTGTGTGAATTGTGACCCGGATATACATGTACCCAGACAGACACAGTGTGAGCTAGGAGTGTGACCCAGATATACATGTACCCAGACAGACACAGTGTGAGCCAGGAGTGTGACCCAGATATACATGTACCCAGACAGACACAGTCTGAGCTAGGAGTGTATGAATTGTGACCCGGATATACATGTACCCAGACACAGTGTGAGCTAGGAGTGTGACCCGGATATACATGTACCCAGACACACAGTGTTAGCTAGGAGTGTGACCCGAGATAGATATGTACCTAGACAGGCACAGTGTGAGCTAGAACTGTGTGAATTGTGACCGAGATAGATATGTACCTCTCCCTGATGTAACACATCTTGTCTCTGCTGGTCACACGAGAAAATCTCATATATATTGATAGGGTAACATTAATCTAACCTATCTGTGGCTTTATTTCAGACTCTGATGCTACATTATCGTACTAAACTTGTCATTATTCACAGACAAATCTTATTACAGTGCTTGCAGAATTTACCCAGCAACTTCTCAACACCAACAACCTGTGGGATATGCTTATTTTCAAAGTGGAGAAATAATTGCTCTATAGAGGTTAGAAATGCTCATTTTCATAGTATGGAGAAGTCATTGCTCTACAGAGGTCAGAAATGTTCAAATTTGTAGTATAGAGAAATTATTGCTCTACAGAGGTCAGAAATGTTCAAATTCATAGTATAGAGAAATCATTGCTCTACAGAGGTCAGAAATGTTCAAATTCGTAGTATAGAGAAATCATTGCTCTATAGAGGTTAGAAATGCTCATTTTCATAGTACAGTCGACACACGTTATGTCGACATTTTTGGGACCGTCAAAATTATGTCAACATATCAGAATGTCGACACAACAGGAGCCAACAATTCTGACAAATTTCCTCACTAGTCAAAATTCATGATAACAAAGTCCTCTAGCCTTCTGTTTGTGCCGTTATAACACCAGTTTCAAACATGAACTTATACATATGTGCGACAAAAATGTTGAAAGATCAAGTGTTTACGAGAGGGACGAGTTTATAGCCTTGATTTTTAAACAAGTACAGTACGGGATCAGCACCGCAAGTGTGGCTTCTAGCCCTTACTGGTTTCGCTTACACAACATTTTAATTGTAAACAAAAGATTTGATCAATATGCCAGGCATCTGAAAGCATCGATGACATTTCTTATCTTTGTTCACAATGTAACATATATTCATTTAACTGTCGGAAAAAATAATAAGCATGTTGGAATAAATTGTAAAAGCATACAAAATGACATTTTTGTACACTTTCCCAGAGCCATGCTAGTTCAGCATACGCTGAAATAGGCTTCAATTGGTTTATAAACTTCGATTTAACATCATTCAAATACATTTGCAAACTGTAAACTCATAAACAATAGTTCAAAACAGAAGAATTTTTCGTGGTCAATTAACAACATTTCAATTTCAATAGCATCGACGCAATGTCGACACAAACATTGACAATAAGGTGCGAAAACAGCATTAGGCCAGAAAAGTTGTGTCTATATAAGCGGAGTGTCCACACATGCATGTCAACTAAACCATCATTTTTAAGATAGAATATAGAGCAAGCCAAATTGGGGATTTGAAAGTATGTCGACATAACCGAAGTGTCGATACAACCGATGTCGACACAACAAGTTTCAACTGTATAGAGAAATCATTGCTCTACAGAGGTTAGAAATGCTAAAATTCGTAGTATAGAGAAATCATTGCTCTACAGAGGTTAGAAATGCTCATTTTCATTGTATCGAGAGGTCATTACTCTAGAAAGGTTATATATGCTCATTTTCACTGTAACAGTCATAGAAAAAGTTTTTCTCAGCAGGTTTTTGTTCTGGAGAGGTTTTTTTTGCTCTAGAATGGTTGTTGTTCTAGAAAGGTTGATGTTCTAGGGAGGTTAAATATGCTCATTTTCACTGATCTAGAGAGGTTGTTGCTCTAGAGAGGTTTTTGCTCTTGCGAGGTTAAATATGCTCATTTTTACTGATCTGGAGAGGTTGTTGCTCTAGAGAGGTTGTTGTTCTAGCGAGGTTAAATATGCTCATTTCCACTGATCTGGAGAGGTTGTTGCTCAAGACAGGTTAGATAGATCATTATTGTGCTGTAACCAGTTCATTTACCATTCCACCAGGAATCACCAACATCTGGAGGAAAATAGCATTGTAGCGACTGGGAATTCAGAACCCGGATTTGTGCCCACCGCTGGTCACCATGGCCATAGCGTACAGGTTTGACTGTATATCATGTATGAACTGAACTTGACTAAGTGTACTGTAACTATTCTAAGTACCTGAGACAGTCATTCATAAAACACTATGAATACCAAATATGAACATTAAACAAGAAAATCAACAAAACCTTGTTCTATTTTATCAAAAAATATGCTAAATACATCAGAACACCATATTAACACACCCACAAACTCAATCATTTCACTTTTTTAAACAAACTTTCTAAACTACATTCTAACATGACTCCTGCCAAGCCTGAGTCACAGCCGCTTACAGAACGCCTCAACCCTGACTCACAGACTGACACTCAGAAATGCCTTCTGAGACATGTCGGAGCCAACTACAATGTATACGTACAAGCATTTGTGAGAGAAGACAGTTAATATTACAAACCAATATGATCAAGTCAGTCAATCTTTTCACCCGTAATCTATGCTACATCAAATTTGATTGGTATTCATACCGTATAGATAAAACATATCATTTTAGTTTTTAAATGATACAAGGAACAATTATAATAAATGTAACATTCAACATATATATCACTCACAGGTACATGGCATGTAGTTATGACACTCATGGTCCCCTCTACACCCCAACAACAATTAAAATAAAAATTCTATATAGACCTGATTTTTTTATATTTGTGTTGGACTGTAAAGGGGACCATGAAGGGTCATAACCACATGCCAAGCACCTGTGATAACATTAGCATAACATACATTGGAAACGCTTAAAGAAAGTAATAAATTATGAGATCATTAGATAAACGAAAGAATACATAAAGAATGTGTTACCTCTGCATCCATATTGTTTAAAACCTCCAATTTCTCCTTCAATTTAATAGCCTCATGTTCAGGCAACTCAGCCACCGCTTCTGTATAAAAAATAAATAAAATCCATCAAAATGATATAATAAAGTATCACTGAGACCAGTCCAGTATTACTCAAGGGAGAGAACTCCATGTACACAGCACAAATATTAAACATAGTAACCTACAATTGTCAATGTAAAACATATCATGTTCCAGCGTCCAGTCTCAAAGCTCACTTATAAATGCTCAAATCAATTATTTCCTCCGAAGCTCTGATCATCAAGTATTTTCTCTGAAGAATATAAGTTAAATAAACGGTAGAATTCATTTCTGTTTTGGCAGTTCTATACAGAGTATTTTGTCAATATTCAGCGCACGATGTAGATAGAGTATTACACACTATCTATACAGAAGATTGACCCCCTTCATAGAAACTCTGTTCATTTTAGTTGTATTAATATAACAGCAATTATATATACAATGTACAGTACTGTTAAACCCCCGCATTGTTTTACAGTAACACACTTTGTGAAACCCTAAGTTTTTGGTTGTTGTACAAAGGTTGTCGCCCTGGAAAGGTAAAATTTATAGTAACTGGTAAAAAATGTCTAAGGCTGGCTAAACGGTGGAACTTCAGAAAGCAGCCCTCGAAAATAGGTAACTTAGCTCCTTTTTTTCTGGAATGAAATTTTAATATTGCTTAAGGGAGGTTGCTGCTCAATGAATGGGCCACTTGTGAGAGGTTGCACTGTACAACTTTTAACATCATCCCTCAATGAAGGATATAACATAATAGATACTGAATTTAAATTACAGTCAGGTCTCTATATAACAAAACCCGATACACGGACAATTTCATATATTGTAAACCAAGAAATTATTTTGCGCAATTTAATTTTGCAGAAGTAACGAGTGATAGAAATTCGCAAAAATTAAGTAGCCACGAAAGTGCTAAAAATATTAATATGGACATTGCGGGAAACTTAAAATTGCGAAAATTTGTAGTCGTGAATATGCCGACGATCAACAAAACGCCAAAGTTAATATTTGCAAAAGTCAATTGGTTTCCAGTACTGACATCATGTTATGGGGAATAATGTTTCAAATTGCTCATATTTGACATAATCGTTACAACAATATTTACTTCGGAACAAACAGTGTTGATGCATCAAGACCTGACTGTATAATAATTAGACATATGTAAATTCAAAGAATTAAATGCAGATAATGGTATTTAGGTAATTACTGGTTCATCGCTTGTTGTTCAGGGAACAATCAGGCACTATGACACATACTGTCAAACCAGAGATGGCAGATTTTTAGGAAAAAAATGTCCAATTACATGTTGTATAATAGCATACAAAGGGCAAATTTTCCAATAAAAACTCAGAAACTGATCCATGCAAGTCATGCAGAATAAATTGTAATACAGTACAACCTCTTTATAGCACCCACTGAAGAGCAACAACCTCACTATAACAATACCTTCAAAAATTCCAAAGGCTAATATTTACTATAAATTCAACCTCTTTAGAGCAACAACCTCTAATTATGGACCAAAATTTTGCAGCTCTCAAAGGGTGTTACTCTATAGAGGTTGTACTGTACTGTATATATGTGAACAACAATTAAAGAATTTTGTCCTGATTTTGATAATGTACTGTGGAATCCTGGTCATTTGTTGAATGAAACCTGCAGCTAATACATTAATTCACCCTGATAAACCAACCTGAGGAAATATCAACCCTGTTCATAATTTTAAAATCCTCCAAATGGCAACCCAATGAAGTTGTATAAAATACAAAATAACCACAAACATTAAAGTTCCTGAAACTCAATGATTTTACAGTGCACTCAAGCAATAAAGACTGAAAGAAAAGAGTTTTGATAAGTCCTATGAATTAATTTCATATTGTTTATTGATAATTTTTGGATGGGTTTATAATAATTGTGTTTGAGTTTGGGACCGCAGTCCAAGAATGTGGAACAGGTGATTGGTCTCACCACATTGTTTCAATCTACTCATTGTATTGTAGAAGGTTGATGCCTCAAACTGCCTTCGGACCAGGAAAACAGTGCCAGCCATATATCTGTTTACAACATCCAGTGGTACATATATAATACTAGTTCACATCATTTTGCAGGGACACCACAGAACCTGTTTGAGGTTTCTAGTGTGTTTGAGCCAAACATGTTTGAGGCATCAAAGTTCTATTGTATTTGGGCGTGCATATTGTCATATAAACACATGAGAAGTTGATACTGTTTATTTTACTGAGTACATATAATACTAGTTCATTTTGCAGGGACCGACGAACCCTATATTTGAGGTTTCTAGGGTGTTTGAGCCAAACACATTTGAGCCATCGAAGTTCTACTGTATTTGGTGGATGGTGGTGCATATCTTCCGAATCGAATCGACAGAGCAACAAACGTAAGATATTCAGTAGAGATATTTCAGTCATTCTTGTAGGCACTGTAAATGTGATTTACTGTCAAATGTAATTGATTAAGGATTCATCGACTGGACTAAACACTAATATATTGCAAAATAAATGGCTACAGCAGACGTACACGATTAAACAGTAATAAATTGATAAATAAATGAATACCAGCTCAGACATATTATGTCACCAGTGGTGCGTAATTCATTTATTCAATGTTTTCATACCATATTAATATCAGGAGCATTTAATTATGATGCAACACATCAAATATTTGCATAATCAATTCCTAATGAAACATTTTGTTGGGGGAGGGGTAAAAGACAATCTATTTGGTTGGTTGCTTCTCACCTCTAAGCAATATATAATGCATCCGATTGGTTGTGTCTGACCTCTAACCAATATAAATGCATCTGATTGGTTGTGTCTGACCTCTTACCAACATAATGCATCTGACCTCTTGTGTCTGACCTCTAACCAATATAATGCATCTGATTGGTTGTGTCTGACCTCTAACCAATATAACACATCTGATTGGTTGTGTCTGACCTCTAACCAATGTAATGCATCTGATTGGTTGTGTCTGACCTCTAACCAATGTAATGCATCTGATTGGTTGTGTCTGACCTCTAACCAATATAATGCACCCTATTGGTTGTGTCTGGCCTCTAACCAATATAATGCATCCAATTGGTTGTGTCTGACCTCTAATCAATGTAATGTATCTGATTGGTTGTGTCTGACCTCTAATCAATGTAATGTATCTGATTGGTTGTGTTTGTCCTCTAACCAATGTAAATGTGCATGGGACTGGTTGTTCATAACCTCATGCAGTAACCATTACATGTAATGCATCTGATTGGTTGTTCATGACTTGTTGCAATATAAGTTAATATGATGTTTCTTAATTTTGCTGTAAAAACGGAATGCTTTTAGTGCTTTGATATTATCATATGTTTGAGAGCCCATGCAATAAGTTGTACTGAGGGACAGACAGACTGACGCATTATAAGAAAAAGTTTGAGAGCCCATGCAATAAGTTGTACTGACGGACAGACAGACTAACGCATTATAAGTAAAAAACTATGTCCCTTTGACAGTTTTCGAAAAGAGGAACAAAAACATAACACCATTCATATATATCAACCACTTCAAAAAACACACCCATGCATGTCAATCCCCTACCTTTCCTTTTCTCATGTTCTCCAGCTTTATAACAAATAATTATACCTTGTCAGACGTTATAATGCAACAAGATATTTGTAAAAGACACTATGCCCTAATAAAAGTCAAATAGTCAGACATCTTAAGGTCATCATCAACCTTGACCTTTGACCTACTGACCTCAAAATCTATAAAAGTAAACTACTGATGATGACCAATCACTATATTAAGTTTGAAGATCCTAAGCCCAACCTTTCCTAACTTATTGATTGGAAGCCATTTGGTCTATTTATTCATATTCAATGTCACAGCAACCTTGACCTTTGACCTATTAACCTCAGAATGAATAGCAGTCACCTACTGTTGCTGACCTACCTCCAGGTAATGTTTAAAGTTCTTATGACCTAGTGTTCTAGAAGTTTTGTACGGAAACCATTTGATTTACAGACCTGACGGACAGACATGTGTAAAGCAACAATAAACCCTGCCATTAAAGATTAGGGAATAATTATAATGATACTATTGCTATAGTTATTCATACAAACTACACACAGAGACAAGTATGAGACACCGTGTTCAGGTTGTTCTATTATCACTGGCTAAAAATACCAGTTGCCCATTATAATATATACAGCAGCTACAGGTATATCAGTTATACTATATATAACACCATTATAATATATACAGCTACAAGTCTGAATCCCATCCTTACAAGGATCTATGGAGCAGTGAAACTATGCTGGCTTATTAAAAGGTCAGTGCTTCCACCCTATTAGGTTATATACTGCACACTACCAAAAATGGAATAGTCACTATATCATACAGACAGTTTATTTTAAAAGTGCCATATTCATGTCATTTCATTTAAATACAACAAAAAAATGCAGTCGCACTTCAATAAAAAATGTCAAGTTTGTACATCATAACTTATATCCTCCAAACATATCACCCTGCGATTAACTCTTTAAGCAGCTTCTACAATATGGGGCAACTCCTTGTAAACCAGGTTTTCATAACATACATATCAACCAACACCCCACCCACTTCATCATCACACCACAATATCAGTCTTACCATAAGGTATTTCAAATCTTGCATCTATAAGTACACTATGACCAGTAGGGTAACGTGTTCCTTTGATTTCCCCGTTCATCATGATCAATTCACTATCCAGAGACATCCACTTCCCGTCACCTTCCTGCAAAACATTCGACTACAAGTCAAAATTACAATGTTTTATAAACAAATAACTGGAAGGTTAAAACCCCGCAAGATCCATAATTGGATATGCGTAATGAAGCAGATAAGATTTTATTTGTCTGACGTCTCATCTTTATATTTTATCAAATTAATACAGCTTCCCCACATCTGACCCAAGGACACAAATTTAATCCCAAAACCAAATTAATCAAGATTATTTTGACGGATTTCATTGGTAGTCAAATCCAAACACTGTATTGATTGTGGGGAGAAAATGAAAGGTTCCCAACTGCAGGGAGGCTTCAAAAACCACTTGGAATGATGAAACAAAATCAAATTTGGACTGTGAAAATCAGAAACCCTCAAAATGTTCCTATGGTGTACATTGTTAAAAGTTGCTTGTACATTGTTTGTCAGATGTTGTTTGTCAAATGTTGTTTGTCATACATTGTTTAACGGGGATTGTTTGTCGGCATTGTTGTACATTGTTTGTCAGATGTTGTTTGTCAGATGTTGTTTGTCATACATTGTTTAACGGGGATTGTTTGTCGGCATTGTTGTACATTGTTTGTCAGATGTTGTTTGTCAGATGTTGTTTGTCATACATTGTTTATCGGGGATTGTTTGTCGGCATTGTTGTACATTGTTTGCCAGATGTTGTTTGTCATACATTGTTTGTCGGGGATTGTTTGTCGGCATTGTTGTACATTGTTTGTCGTATGCTGTTTGTCGGGGATTGTTTATCGGGGATTGTTTGTCGGCATTGTTGTGCATTGTTTGTTGTATATAGTTTGTCAGGCATTGTCATACATTGTTTGTCATATGTTGTTTGTCGGGCATTGTCATTCATTGTTTGTCATATGTTGTTTGTCGGGCATTGTCATACATTGTTTGTCATATGTTGTTTGTCAGGCATTGTCATACATTGTTTGTCATATGTTGTTTGTCGGGCATTGTCATACATTGTTTGTCATATATTGTTTGTCGGGCATTGTCATACATTGTTTGTCACATGTTGTTTGTCATACATTGTTTGTCATACATTGTTTGTCGGGGATTGTTTGTCATATGTTGTTTGTTGTATGTGGTTTGACATTCATTGTTTGTAATATGTTGTTGGACGTATGTTGTTTGTGGTATGTGGGTTGTTGTACACTGTCATACATTGGCAGATGGTGTTTGTCCAACATAGTTTATTGTAGGTTCTTTTTTCTGTTTATTGTTTGTCGGATATTCATTAGTTAAACCATATACAACCATACTCATTCCAATGTTGGACTAAAATGGGTGACTTCGTTCTCGATAACATCTGGTTGCTTGGCAAACGTTTTATTAGACATTGGCTGTACCATACCGTTACAGTGTTTATACTCAGCAGAGTACTTGATTGAGAACTGGCGTTATGTTGTAGCTACTACTGTAACAGATCCCAGCATTCCACCTAATAAATTTCATTTTTCAATAGATAATCAGCCAATTAAAACATGATTTACAAATAATTGACTAGTAAATGCTGATTTCAATCATTCTCAACTTAAGCTTTGAATCAATAACACTAAACATACATAACAGACAATAAACATGCTTCAATTGTAATGAAAACAAAAACAGTTACAAACGTATGACTGAATTTCAATGGGTTGAAAATTAAACTTTGTTTTCTACAGAGTGCTTTTATAGAAAAAATTATTTGAGCAAAATCTAGATTTACAATGTATTATCTATTATCGACAATCTTCGCCAGACTGAAACCCCATCAGGATGAGAAGATCTAGTTGAAAATCATTACCAAAAAGGTACAAAAAGCAATTTTCATATTTGACATCATATAGCCGAGTATGATATATATGAGACAGAACTCTCTGAATATCAGTAATGCAAGAAAAGCCAATTCCATATACTAGCTGTATCGAGTACGGTCCAATCAGAAATGTTCGCCAGGGATTAATTTTCGATATATTTGCGAATTTGATAAGCTCGCGAAAATTCATGGTAGTGAACTACAATATAAGCAGTAAAATACACCAAGTAGAGACATTGTATTTCTGAAGTTAAAATATCGCAATATTTAACCACAAACATTTTACCACACAAACCACTACAATATCAAATATTTGGGAAATGTTTACATAGTGAAAATAAAATTATGATTGTATAGTAGCATAAGATGTTGAAGATGCTAGTGTTCCAGGGACAGAATGTGGTGAGTCTTTGGTACGACCCATCTTTGGTATGACCCGTCTTTGGTATGACCCGTCTTTGGTATGACCCATCTTTGGTATGACCCGTCTTTGGTATGACCCGGCCTGGGATCCAAACACTAAATATTCTAAATAGTTTCCGAATGGCTGTATACAATTTACCTGATTTGAGAAATGGACACCTCGAAGTGGTAACCAATGGAGACCAATCAATTTATCCCATAACATTCCCTTGTTCCACACTTCTATGATAAGACCTGCATCTAATCTGTCCGTCTCACTGTAAGTAGAAAATAGAACAAGTTACAATTTACATAACCAGAAAATGGCCGTCAATACAAAATGGCTGACAATTTTATACAATGGCTGACGCCTTTACACAATGGCCGACAATTTTACACACTATAGCCAGAACACTAAGTTACAATTTTACATTTCCAAGGAAAATGACAAACTATTTTACACAATGGTCAGAACACTAAGTTTACATAACTAGAAAAATGGCAGACAATTTCAAACAATGGCTGACAATTTTACACCATGACAGACAATCAATTTTGCACTATTTCAAAAACGGAAACATTATATTTATTTCATAAACCTATAACAATAGAATAATACATAAAATCTACAACAAACAAAGTCTTTGTGTACATATTGATTTTACTCGGCTGACAGCATCCATGCTAATATTTTCCTCATTACCCGTAACTTGCAATTATATAAAGCTGTATGCTGTCTAAAACCTCAAACCTACTGTATTTGTACAGAACACACATTTAGTACTACCAGACACAGACAAAGCCAGGATCAGTAACAGAAACATTTATACAAAATACATATAGCCGAGACAAGCAATGCAGATAAATGAGCAAGTTGCTTATCTCGTACATTCCACAATGAGATGCTTATAAAATCATGTTCAATACGCATTTCCCATAAAAGTCGGATATCCTAAATGTGTTCTGTATATTATATGCTACAGTGCTACAGATAAATAGATATCCGGGGATATTTATAACAAAACTCTAATGTTTATAAATTATTCTAAAGCATGATATTAGGTAAGGGGATTTGTATCAAGGCAATTCGGAATGACAGTGTAATACAGAGAGGGGGGGGGGGGGACAAATGGCAGATATTGCAATGTTAATATTTCAATATTCCCCAACAATTTAGCCAGTACTCACATTCTATATTTCATGTTAACTGTGATATTAAACATACCCTGTTATACAAGAGAAGACTGCATTCAATAAATGCTTATGCCTAGTCCATAATAACTACCTAAGTCAATCAGGGGCCATGATTCTGTTGAAACGCTGGATAGTGTTACATGGCGTTGAACATGTAAGTTACTTATGATGGTAAACAAGAATGCCAAGTTTGAAAGCAATGCCTTGAAGGACTTTGAAAATATTTGAGTTTAAAAACTTGAAAGTTTTGGTTAACATTTCAATTGGATGGACAAACAGTAAGAAGGACAAGACAAACACTATATGCTTCTCACATCAATAGATAATGCAGCATAAGGATAAATGCTTTTATCTAAATGCAATTCAATTGCAAAAAGCCCATATCTATAATGGCTAAATCCAGAATTTGTTGTAACTGGGATCCAAGCCATCTCATTTTCTGACATATTACATTAGAAAACCGAGCTTATACTCAAACCCTCATCAATGCTTGCAGCGTCCCATGGTGACTTAAAACAGTAGCATCTCGCTTTCAATATGGGTTTGTGAAGCAGGGACTACAAAATCCCCCCTTAGGTTACCACCCACACATAGTTTGCATGCTAGCTGTTTCTTAGTTGCTTTCTGTTCATAAAACCATTCATCATTCCCATAACTTGCCTATCAATCTATATCATTACAAAATATAACACATCCCAGAATCTAGATTCTGTCAATGAAAATATTCTTCAACTTTCTTAGCAAATTTCAATTACACCCCTGTTCATTCAATTACCATTAAAACTTGAAGCCACAAATCACATTAGACATCATGATATTCTCATTAGAATTGTTTAACTTTCCTCCAAGTGTATGAATTATTGAACCCAGAATTAGATTTATCCTAGAGAAATTCAAACTTAATACTTAGGTATATCAATCAAAGTATTAATAGAACTAAATAATATTTAGTTGTCACAATAATAGATAAATCTTAATAGCATTATTTTCTGATAAACAATATCATCACAGCCTAGTTAAACGGAAGGAAAGATATACAGAAAATAATAGGTTAGTGCAGTGGATGAAAAAGTTTATCTGGCAAGGAGGAGAAATTTATCGGGTAATTTCCGTAGCCGAGCCGGATAAACTTTTACTTTATTCACGGCACTTACCTATTATTCTATTTATCCAGTCGCTTAATCTGCTCATTAAGGGGATCAAACTCGGGACTTTATTGTCATTCTTTCATTAACAAGCGCGCAATGTCACGTTCGTTCCGTGACCTCATGATAAACAACGTCGTCGGACATCTTGATAGACGTCGTGTAGACGCAGATAAGTCGAAGAAAATAACCGATCAACCACCAGCTCATTTAGAATAGGAAAACCTCACCCTCAGGCACGGAATTGCAACCCGTGACTCTCATATAAGAAGAAGTCCGTCAGATCACGTGGTAAGGTGACGGATTATCACTAGTCACATGACCAGGTGACTGATTATCGCAGATTTTGCCGGAAGTGACTGGATAAAATGGTAAATTAACAGTGCGGACATACCACTGGTACGGTATGTGACGTAATAATTTTTTGGCTAAGAACACAAAAAAAATGTGTAAGCAACAAGTTTTAAAGGAAAGCAAGTACTTTATACTTCAACCAATTTTAAAGAGACCACCCCAATCTCCCAAAACATCTCCACTTGAGCTAAATCTCATCTCAAATATTGTCAAGTGTCTTTGAGATAATTTCCATGCAAGGCTGGACTCAAAATTAGCATTACTAGACAGAAATGTTATTCTCAGTTTATTACAGTGTAGTTTCAAAAGCTGGAACTTCAGTTTTATCTCTGACTCTGATTTAGCAAAATTTCATTTTGAGTTGAGATTTCTACTTGAGATGCTTCGGGAGATCGGGGCCTGGCCTCAACACTCAAGTCGAGAATGAGTACTTTCTATTTAAGTTAATATTTTTGTGCAATAGGTTTTTGCCTGAAACTGACTTAAATGCTATCCAGTGGGTTGCAGGCATAAACTGTGACCTTTTGTTGAAATACATTAAGTAGCATGGAGAATACTCATGATCATTCTGGGCTTGAGCATTTCAAATGTCTTGTTAAAATTGGTAAAAGAAGAGAATAATATAGTGCGCACTCGATAATGAGAAAGGTGGGACAAATTGGTATATTCCACAAAGGGGGATTAATCAAATGTGCATGATTTATCAGTGATGCTTTCAGTACAAAACTGACCATATCTGTTTGCTTTCATAATTTGCAAAACCAATTTTGCAACAGTTGACCAAACCGATTCATGTTTGTAAACATCACATTATCCTTGACACACTATAACTGTTGCTTTTAACTTTCTGTTCACAGACTGTTACTTGCGTTCTTGACCACTGGCTTCGAGGGAAGAGACAGAAAGTTTGGGTTATATGAGGAATCCAGACGCTTATAATGTCCAAGCTCTTTCCAAATAAACTTCTTGGTTCTTTAATGAGCCCAGTGTATTACAAAGCACCAATTAATACACCTGTTCATTAATAATACCAAAGTACTCAATCAGATCAATTCAAAGCAAGTACTTGAGTGTTGATTTGCTACTCATTCCTATCCTAGTAAAAATGGTTCACTATAGACAGGCGTTCTACTGAGGAATAATGCCAGGCCTAGACACTAACTATTTTGGCCACTGGTCCAACAGGGCAAAAGCACCCAATTTGTAAATAGGACAGTTACTGGTCCTCCAGAATTTTTACTGGTCCTTCCGGATTTTCACTGGTCTCGGACCAACGGACCAGTGTTAAGTGTCGAGCCCTGAATGCCCAATCCAAACGAGTCGCAAGTCAGTTTCGGTTGCCATTAGCAAACATCCCAACACCTTAACTAGGTTTTAAAGTTTTGTTTTATTATTGAAATTCAGATTATGGAACTACAAATGAACATTACTTTGTCAATTATTTGTATTTTTTCATCAAATAACTTTAATATGTTCAGAATAGATCATTCTACCTAATGCAGCAATTCTAGATTTCCAGATTATTCCAGAATTGTAGGACCCCTGTATACAGGAAAGGGTAAATACATTCTGAGTGTATAAAGCCTAGTATGGTTGCTACTCCCAGCCTACACTATATGTCTATGAACATCAATATAATGCAGGATCACTACAAACATAACATGGGATAAGAATTAAGCAAGATAATGCAGAATGGAGACAGGAACAGATAGCTATGGACATGATTGACGGGTCTCGGCTCTACTGGACAACACATTGTCTGTATAAAGAGCCGACAATCTAATTTGGTATTGACCAAAAGTGCGAAGTATGCAGTTAACATGAAACAGAATAAGAATTAACAATTGCACTAGATTGCAGCATACATAGACAAATCATTTGACACCCGCCAGAGACAGACACCCGCCAGAGACAGACACCCGCCAGAGACAGACACCCGCCAGAGACAGACACCGCCAGAGACAGACACCGCCAGAGACAGACACCCGCCAGAGACAGACACCGCCAGAGACAGACACCCGCCAGAGACAGACACCCGCCAGAGACAGACACCCGCCAGAGACAGACACCCGCCAGAGACAGACACCCGCCAGAGACAGACACCCGCCAGAGACAGACACCCGCCAGAGACAGACACCCGCCAGAGACAGACACCCGCCAGAGACAGACACCCGCCAGAGACAGACACCGCCAGAGACAGACACCCGCCAGAGACAGACACCCGCCAGAGACAATCTGTACTCTATAAAGCCTCTCAATATTAAGACAAAAATATGCCTCAGTATATAAAGATTTGCCTAAGTATATAACGATATGCCTCAGTATATAACGATATGCCTCAGTATATAACGATATGCCTCAGTATATAACGATATGCCTCAGTATATAACGATATGCCGAAGTATATAACAATATGCCTAAGTATAGAACAATATGCCTCAGTATATAAAGATTTGCCTAAGTATATAACGATATGCCTCAGTATATAACGATATGCCGAAGTATATAACAATATGCCTAAGTATAGAACAATATGCCTCAGTATATAAAGATTTGCCTAAGTATATAACGATATGCCGAAGTATATAACGATATGCCTCAGTATATAACGATATGCCGAAGTATATAACAATATGCCTAAGTATAGAACAATATGCCTCAGTATATAAAGATTTGCCTAAGTATATAACGATATGCCTCAGTATATAACGATATGCCGAAGTATATAACAATATGCCTAAGTATAGAACAATATGCCTCAGTATATAAAGATTTGCCTAAGTATATAACGATATGCCGAAGTATATAACGATATGCCGAAGTATATAACAATATGCCTAAGTATAGAACAATATGCCGAAGTATATAACGATATGCCTTAAAGTATATAATAATATGCCAAAGTATATAACAATATGCCTAAGAATATAATGATATGCCTAAGTAGATATAACAATATGCCTAAGTATATATTACAATATGCCTAAGTGTATATAACAGTAACTATCAAGCAAACACATACTAAGCAACAATAGGGAAACAAATCAATGTAAGCCGATCTAATCTATGATTAAAGTCACGCCAACATAATCAAATAAAATATAAGCCTATGTTGCCGGTGCCTGCTATTGTCCAAGAACTACCAAGCTGTACAGAAACATCTCTTACAGTTTGGAAAATCACCATAAAACATAAACCTATGTTTCGGTGCCTGCTATTGTCCAAGAACTACCAAGCTATACAGAAACATCTCTAACCGTTGGAAAATAACCGTTCTTCAGGGGTCCATAAAATGTAGTGAAGTGCAAATTTTATAGATTACAGAATCATTGCTGGAAAAAGGATATCCTATATATATACACATGAAACACTAGGAATATATTTTCACCAACAATATAGACAGGCTAGATTATATGCTTTATTGCTTAACTGTTGAAGATTGGCTGGCCAGATTATTGTATAATGTAATTCAGAAATCTTTGCAGGGTCCAAAACTTGTTATTCTGAAGAAGTGTAAAACTCAGAAAAACTACAAGCTCTCTCTTTAATTTTCTGAAGATGTTTAAGTTCATGAATGTTCGCAAGCTATCTATGTTACGAAAAACAGCGGAAATTAAATTCCTTGTGAAAATTTTTGCTTTAACAGTATAAATGTAGAAAATGAACAGGAACATACCATATCAGCTAAAACTTGATATCAGCAAAAATAATACACAAGGGGACACAACTTCACAACTTTTTATATTAACCATAACTAAAATATATTCAGAGATATTGAAATGTGATCATTGTAACACAATTATAACAAGACTGCGTTCAATAAACGCTTATGCCCCCTGTGGAAGCCTTGTCCATAAAGTCTAAGTCCAAAATTAGGTCAAGGTGAAGGTCAAAATGGGGTTAGGTGATACTGGCGTGTTGAGAGTGTTCATACACAACATCCATGCAAGTATGAAAGCTTTGTAGCAAGCCATATTAATGCTAGAAGAAACGGTCAATTTGGGTTAACCAGGACGGACGGACGGACGAACGGACGGACAGGTGAATCACTATATGCCTCCCCATCTATCGATAGGGGGGCATAAAAAGTTGACCTAGCTCATGCATATAAAGTAGCTTATTCAAGGCCTAGCTTTCATTATTTTTCAAAGGTCAAGTCATAGTTTGTGCTTAATTCATGAGCAAATCTTAAAAGATGTAAATATAAGGGCACTGGCGCCAAGAGAAGTTAAGAAAATTTCTATGTGAAATATTAGTGACTTTTTGAGTTCTTATTGTATCAAGAATGTTTCTTTACAAAGATGTTTCATAGTATCAGGTACACAGTTGGTTGGCATAGATAAAAACGCCTGATAAAGTGATAGCTGTCAGTATATGAACCCACAGTCATAACCCTTTCCTCTACAGATGTGTCAATTCATGTTCCTGCATTCCATGTCCATCCCAAATTATTTTTCAAAAAGTAATCTTTGAGGGGAGACAATCCAATTACAGAAATTACATTATACCCTATCAAGGGAGATCACTCTTGATACTTGTCACAATATGCTGAACTAACAAGGAAGATCACTCTTGATACTTGCCACAATACGCTGAACTAACAAGGAAGATCATTCTAGATACTTGTCCCAATATGCTGAACTATCAAGGGAGATCACTCTTGATACTTGTTCCAATATGCTGAACTAACAAGGGAGATCATTCTTAATACTTGTCCCAATATGCTGAACTATCAAGGGAGATCATTCTTGATACTTGTCCCAATATGCTGAACTATCAAGGGAGATCACTCTTGATACTTGTCCCAATATGCTGAACTAACAAGGGAGCTCATTCTTGATACTTGCCACAATATGCTGAACTATCAAAGGAGACCATTCTTTATACTTGTCCCAATATGCAGAAAACTAACAAGGGAGATCACTCTTGATACTTGTCCCAATATGCTGAACTATCAAGGGAGATCATTCTTGATACTTGTCCCAATATGCTGAACTAACAAGGGAGATCACTCTTGATACTTGTCCTAATATGCTGAACTATCAAGGGAGATCACTCTTGATATGTGTCCCAATATGCTGAAATATCAAGGGAGATCACTCTTGATATGTGTCCCAATATGGTGAACTATCAAGGGAGATCATTCTTGATACTTGTTCCAATATGGTGAACTATCAAGGGAGATCACTCTTGATATGTGTCCCAATATGCCGAACTATCAAGGGAGATCACTCTTGATATGTGTCCCAATATGCTGAACTATCAAGGGAGATCATTTTTGATACTTGTCCCAATATGGTGAACTATCAAGGGAGATCACTCTTGATACGCTTCCCAATGTGCTGAACTAACAAGGGAGATCATTCTTGATACTTGTCTCAATATGCTGAACTAACAAGGGAGATCATTGTTGAAACTGGTCCCAATATGCTGAACTAACAAGGGAGATCACTCTTGATACTTGTCCCAATATGCTGAACTAACAAGGGAGCTCATTCTTGAAACTGGTCCCAATATGCTGAACTAACAAGGGAGATCACTCTTGATACGTGTCCCAATATGCTGAACTAACAAGGAAGATCATTCTTGATACTTGTCCCAATATGCTGAACTAACAAGGGAGCTCATTCTTGAAACTGGTCCCAATATGTTGAACTAACAAGGGAGATCACTCTTGATACGTGTCCCAATATGCTGAACTAGCAAGGAAGATCATTCTTGATACTTGTCCCAATATGCTGAACTAACAAGGGAGATCACTCTTGATACTTGTCCCAATATGCTGAACTAACAAGGGAGATCACTCTTGATACTTGTCCCAATATGCTGAACTAACAAGGGAGATCACTCTTGATACTTGTCCCAATATGCCGAACTATCAAGATAGATCACTCTTGATACTTGTCCCAATATGCTGAACTATCAAGGGAGATCATTCTTGATACTTGTCCCAATATGGTGAACTATCAAGGGAGGTCACTCTTGATATGCTTTCCAATGTGCTGAACTATCAAGGGAGCTCATTCTTGATACTTGCCACAATATGCTGAACTATCAAGGGAGCTCATTCTTGATACTTGCCACAATATGCTGAACTATCAAGGGAGCTCATTTTTGATACTTGCCACAATATGCTGAACTATCAAAGGAGACCATTCTTTATACTTGTCCCAATATGCCGAAAACTAACAAGGGAGATCACTCTTGATACTTGTCCCAATATGCTGAACTATCAAGGGAGATCATTCTTGATACTTGTCCCAATATGCTGAACTAACAAGGGAGATCACTCTTGATACTTGTCCTAATATGCTGAACTATCAAGGGAGATCACTCTTGATATGTGTCCCAATATGCTGAAATATCAAGGGAGATCACTCTTGATACTTGTCCCAATATGCCGAACTATCAAAGGAGATCACTCTTGATATGTGTCCCAATATGCCGAACTATTAAGGGAGATCACTCTTGATATGTGTCCCAATATGCTGAACTATCAAGAGAGATCATTCTTGATACTTGTCCCAATATGCTGAACTAACAAGGGAGATCACTCTTGATACTTGTCCCAATATGCTGAACTAACAAGGGAGATCATTCTTGATACTTGTCCCAATATGCTGAACTAACAAGGGAGATCACTCTTGATACTTGTCCCAATATGCTGAACTAACAAGGGAGATCACTCTTGATACTTGTCCCAATATGCTGAACTATCAAGGGAGATCACTCTTGATATGTGTCCCAATATGCTGAACTATCAAGGGAGATCTTTCTTGATACTTGTCCCAATATGGTGAACTATCAAGGGAGATCACTCTTGATACGCTTCCCAATGTGCTGAACTAACAAGGGAGATCATTCTTGATACTTGTCCCAATATGCTGAACTAACAAGGGAGCTCATTCTTGAAACTGGTCCCAATATGCTGAACTAACAAGGGAGATCACTCTTGATACGTGTCCCAATATGCTGAACTAGCAAGGGAGATCATTCTTGATACTTGTCCCAATATGCTGAACTAACAAGGGAGATCACTCTTGATACTTGTCCCAATATGCCAAACTATCAAGGTAGATCACTCTTGATATGTGTCCCAATATGCTGAACTATCAAGGGAGATCACTCTAGATACTTGTCCCAATATGCAGAACAGAAAAATGTGAAATGTCTGGACCCAGATGAGACAGAATTTCATACCAGTTTTAACAAAGAACATGACAAATTATACCAGGTTTAACAGAGAATATGACCAATGCAGAAAGTACAGCAGTTTGAAGCTGAAATGCAACCATTATCCCAAAATTACATCACAACAAGAGGGTCATTGGCCCTAAAGCGCTCACCTGATGACTAGCAGTTTAGGCAGAATCAGTATTTGTTATGATATATGACCTTCATATTTTATTTAGATTTTACAGTGATACACTTTGTGGCCAGGTTTAATAAACGTGAGGTAAAAAATGTGACCACAATTATTAACAAGTTGTTTTTATGTGACCTGGTGACCTAGTTCTTTATTCAACATGACCTAATTTGAACTTGACCTAGATTCTACAGAGACAAACATTGTGACCCAGTTTCATAAAGATTAGGTAAAAATTGTGACCTATAGAGTGATAACTAGGTTTTTCTTCAATGTGACCTGGTGACCGACTAAGTCGCTAACTTGACCTAGATTTCACAGAGACAAACATTGTGACCAAGTTTCATAAATATTAGGCAAAAAACTTGACCTGTTGAGTTAACAATGTTTTTCTTCGATGTGACCTAGAGACCTAGTTTTTGACCCTAAATGACCCATTTACAACCTTTGCCTAGATTTCATAGAGACAAACCTTGTGACCAAGTTTCATAAAGATTAGGTAAAAATTGTGACCTTTCGAGTGGTAACAAGGTTTTTCTTCAATGTGACGTGGTGACCTAGTTTTTGACCCAATATGACCCAGTTGCAAACTTGACCTTGATTTGATAGAGACATACATTAAGACCAACTTTCATTAAGATTATGTCAAAAATGTGACCTTTGGAGTGTTAACAAGATTTATCTTTGATTTGACCTAGTGACCTAGTTTTTGACCCCCGATGACCCAATTACGAACTTGACCTAGATTTTATAGAGACAAACATTGTGACAAAGTTTAAAAAAGATTAAGTGAAAATTATGACCTGTAGAGTGTTAACAGCCCAATTGTTGACGGCGCACAGTGGACGGCGGACGGTGGACAGCGCGCGACGGACAAAAGGGTGATCACAATAGCTCTCCTTGAGCATTTTGCGCTCAGGTGAGCTAAAAAACTATCCACATTTATGGCCATGATCTGTTTCTACTATCTGGGATATATGGTTCAGCAATGTAATAATCAACCAAGTATAAAAGCTAGGAATTTCCCACATGTACAGTAATCAAACCTGATCTAATTCTGGGTAATAATTCTGTCAAATTCAACATTATTTACCAAGCAGAGGAAACAGAATTTCCTACAGTTTTTACAAGCACACAATTTAGGGAGAATGCAACGACAGCAAATCGACAGGGTAATATAGGGTTTCGTATAGAAAGAATAAATGAAAACATTGAATTATGAGTTAACTAGAATTTATTTATTTATTATTACAAGGAAAATATGGGGTTTCCGAAAGCAGTTTCGAAAAGATAGCAATTAATTCTACTACTTAGAACTAACAAGAATTGATATGTTCTACAAATCTAGAGGTTGTGGTCTGACATCTATCACTATTCACACAAGGAAGGGCTGGTACCATATGAGCTACCCATGCAAGCTGGCACTAAGAGGATGTATTTACACAAACTAGCCCGGTATCTCGAAACTTATCGGATATCCTGACCATTACTATAACACAAATCCAACATACCATACAACCGGAACTATAAAAGAACTATAGCCAGGATTCTCAAAACTTATCTTGACCATTACTATAACCCCAATTCAACATACCATACAACCGGAACTATAAAAGAACTATAGCCAGGATTCTCAAAACTTATCTTGATCATTACTATAACCCAAATCCAACATGCCATACAACCGGAACTATAAAAGAACTATAGCCAGGTTTCTCAAAACTTATCTTGATCATTACTATAACCCCAATTCAACATACCATACAACCGGAACTATAAAAGAACTATAGCCAGGATTCTCAGAACTTATCTTGATCATTACTATAACCCCAATTCAACATACCATACAACCGGAACTATAAAAGAACTATAGCCAGGATTCTCAAAACTTATCTTGACCATTACTATAACCCAAATTCAACATACCATACAACCGGAACTATAAAAGAACTAGCCAGGATTCTCAAAATTTATCCTGACCATTACTATTACCCAAATGTCACATGCCATACAACCGGAACAATCACTATCAATCATCAACTTATCTAACTCAAGTAACTTAGCTTCCATCCAGTGACTTAAGCTTCCTTCCCTTACATTGTTGACATATAAAACCAAGAATAGTTTACAATCTGATAAGCACCATAGAGGGCAATGGCAATACAGTGCAGGACTCTATTATCTTGGAATAAAACATACAACACAAAGTCCTTTCTGGCTCCATGTCATCATAATATGCATATTCCATTATGGAGTAAGACATAAGAGGATAACGAACAAAATCCCTATTGTCCATTGTCATAATTACCATCCAACAGATTGCATACAACCACACAGGAACCAGGGCGTCCATTATTTAGTGCTGTCCAATCCCTCACCCGCATGCTAAAACAGTGGACAACATTGCAGTAACAGTTATCTTCAAGCATTGTTACCGATTGCAAAACAAGATAATGGGAAACACTGAATGTAAATGACTTCAGTTCAATATTTAGCTGTTCCCTATAGGAATTTACCGGCCGTGGATGGCCAGACAGCCGAGACTTATCATAATAAACAGCATGACATGACTGGAATAAGACAAATCACAATTCTTTATCCAAACATAAACTTCTTTACATTAATGCTGAGTAGTTTTGGGGGAGCTGTAGCTTAACGAAGTTTCGTTGAACATCTAAGTTTGTGGTATTCATGGTTGCGCTTATCCACAATTTAATGTTATTAACAAATGTCAGGTTCCAGTATGTTCAAGTCTTATTGACTCACAGTTCAAACTATTTGTAAGTTAAATTCTTACATACTTTAAACACCACCATTTAAAAAGGGGAAGTAACTGTGACCAGGTGTTCTGTACTGTGAACCATACACAAATACGATGTTTTTAACACCTATCAGGGCAATTATCGATTGTTTATTGAAGTGACCACCCTCCAGTGGTGTCATAAAAGTTTGTTAAGCAATTACATGCTCATTAATTGTTAAATCATCACCAGAAATTCACTAGCGAAGTGTATTTTAGGATTATAAATACGAAAACAGAGTAAAGTCAGACAAAATCAGATAAAAGCTCCGCGAGTCGCATGTGTCGCCTGACGAAATGCACATTTGTCATGGAAAACTATCCAGTATAGGGCTACATATCAGACTCACAAGAGTTCTCTAGTCATCTAAACTAAAAACGACAAAGCGATGCTCTGGACAAAAAAATGTCCTGATAAAATCAATCTGAAGGGAATCATTCAAACACTACACAAGCTAGAGTTATGATTCTTGCGCACTGCACTTCATTTCACAGCAAAGAAACATGCATTCCTATTTTTGAGTCTTTAATAGTTATGGTGACAAAGTTATGCCACGGACAAGAAATGCTTATAAAATCAATCAAAGGGAAAAAATTGAAAAATGGCACAAGGTAGAGTTACGTTTCTTGTGTACTGCACTTGGACTTTTGGTAAGAAACATGCATACCAAGTTGCAAGTCATTCAACCTCATGGTGACAAAGTTATCCTCCGGACAAGAAATGCTCAAATTAAATCAATCTAAGGAGGTAATTAAAAAATGATGCAAGGCAGAGTTATGGTTCTTGCGCACTGCATTTCGGCTTATTGCAAGAAACATACATGCAAAATCTTGAGTCATTTCAACTTAAGGTGACAAAGTTATGCTCCGGACAAGAAATGCTCTAATAAAATCAATCAAAGGGAAATAATTCAAAAACTATGACAGGTAGAGTTATGGTTCTTGCGCACTGCACTTCGGCTTATTGCAAGAAACATGCATACCAAATCTAGAGTCATTTGAACTTAAGGTGACAAAGTTATGCTCCGGACAAGAAATGCTCAAATAAAATCAATCAAAGGGAAATAATTCAAAAACTATGACAGGTAGAGTTATGGTTCTTGCGCACTGCACGTCGGCTTATTGCAAGAAATATGCATACCAAATCTAGAGTCATTTGAACTTAAGGTGACAAAGTTATGCTCCGGACAAGAAATGCTCAAATAAAATCAATCAAAGGGAAATAATTCAAAAACTATGACAGGTAGAGTTATGGTTCTTGCGCACTGCACTCCGGCTTATTGCAGGAAACATGCATACCAATTCTTGAGTCATTTGAACTTAAGGTGACAAAGTTATGCTCCGGACAAGCAATTTGTGACGCCGCCGCCGCCAAAGTAACACCTATATGTCGCCTTTTCAGGCGACACAAAAATCTTCTTAAAAAATCGTAATAACTGCCCAAAGTGGAGTACTTGGCAGGTATTTCTATACCATGTTTCGCAGACCCTCTGCGTGAGATTTGTAAAGGAAATGCAGGAGATTTCATTAAAATGAGGGAGATTTGTCCTTGCCCGACTTAAATTAATTGAGTTTGTATGCAGTTTTCACTTTTTTTACTTTTATGACAATACCATGCTTGCTTCATGAAGCAATTTAAACTAATATTTGTGATTATTTTCATAATTTGAACAAAAACAATGTCAGGTTCCAGTATGCCCAAGAAATACGTGAGATTTGATCAATTTGCCTCAGATCATGTGCGAGTAAAGTCTCAAATGTGTGAGTAAAGTCTCAAATGTGTGAAACTCACGCATGATGCGGGAGATCTGGCATTTATGGAAATACTATTGACCAGTGAAACTTTTAATATTTATTTTCGAGAAAACAAAATTTGATCAATCCCTGTGCACTGATTAGATCATTTAATATCAAATCTGACTGCCACGTGAGATTGTTTTCTCAAAATCATTCAAAAAACATGTAGTCAGCAAAATATCTCCAACTTCAGAAACCAGTTTAAATATGATTCCCTATAGTCCAAAGTAAACGCTTGAAGTATCAATTTGATTTAAAGCTACATATTTGTCTGTCAATAATCATACTGAGAAAGTATGATTTTTCATCATTCAACCTCCCCCCACATAAAGTTCATTGATACAATGCATCGCAGACACTACCGATCTAACAACTACCCACTGACTGCTGTAATATCGATCTCGATCAATGGTTTTACTCGTCGACAGTACAATGAGACTGAAAAACTTTTGCCAATAATTAAATTTGCATACTACCTAATCTGCTGAATTTCATAAAAACATTTTCCTAGTAACATAAACTCTTCCTGGCATGAACGATCAACACTTCCTGGCATGACCGTTCAAAATTTCCTGGCTTGACCATTCAATACTTCCTGGCATGACGGTTCAATACTTCCTGGCATGACCAATCAACACTTCCTGGCTTGACCTGTCAACACTTCTTGGCTTGACTTCCTGGCTTGACCGTTTAACATTTCCTGGCTTGACTGTTCAACACTTCCTGGTTTGACAGATCAACACTTCCTGGCTTGACCGTTCAACTCTTCCTGGCTTGACTGTTCAACACTTCCTGGCTTGACTGTTCAACACTTCCTGGCTTGACCATTCAACATTTCCTGGCTTGACTGTTCAACTCTACCTGACTTGACCATTCAACATTTCCTGGCTTGATCATTCAACATTTCTTAGCTTGACTGTTCAACTCCACCTGGCTTGACATTTCAACATTTCCTGGCTTGACCATTCAACATCATCAAATTCCTAGCTTGACCGTTCAATACTTCCTGGCTTGACCATTCAACATTTCCTGGCTTGACCGTTCAACACTTTCTGGCTTGACCGTTCAACTCTACCTGGCTTAACTGTTCAACACTGCGTGGCTTGACTGATCAACACTTCCTGGCTTGACCATTCAACACTTCATGGTTTGACCATTCAACATTTCCTGGCTTGACCGTTCAACTCTACCTGGCTTGACCATTCAACATCATCAAATTCCTAGCTTGACCCATCAACACTTCATGGCTTGACCATTCAACATTTCCTGGCTTGACCATTCAACACTTCCTGGCTTGACCATTCAACATTTCCTGGCTTGACAGGTCAACACTTCCTGGCTTGACCCATCAACACTGCTTGGCTTGACTTCCTGGCTTGACTATTCAACAATTCCTGGTTTGACTGATCAACACTTCCTAGCTTGACCATTCAACAATTCTTGACTTGACCTGTCAACACTTTCTGGCTTGACCCATCAACACTGCTTGGCTTGACTTCCTGGCTTGACTATTCAACAATTCCTGGTTTGACTGATCAACACTTCCTGGCTTGACCATTCAACTCTACCTGGCTTGACTGGTCAACACTTCCTGGTTCAACCGATCAGCACTTCCTGGCTTGACTACCTGACTTGACCTTTCAACACTTCCTGGCTTGACCAATCAACACCTCTCGGATTGACCATTCAACACTTCCTGGCTTGACTGATCAAGACAATCCGTCAAACGCCAACCTTTCACTCTTCAGAGTCAATTTAAAATGTCCCATTCAAAGTTAATTATTTAATTTAATTAATATTTTCACTATATTGTAAATGCCTTTTCTGTCCTTTTAACCCTTTACTTTACACATCATACACTATTCTGATTAACAGATGAGTTAGAATGTGCACAAAACTCATGTGCAGCTTTTTGAGCCAAATATACAGAATAATCTCCCTTGATGGACGCTCTGTAACTACTTAGGCTATCGTTCAAGGAATTCGTCACAAAAATCTAATCTTCCAGATTTAATTTATTTTCGTTCTATAGAGTTCTTGAAATGTTAAATCTACAAACTAAATTTACAATGGCATATGAATATGCAGTTTTATCAAATTCCACAAAATGAAATACCAGGAAATATATGAGATTTTACAGTATTCAGTAAATGATTATGAGTGAGTTACATGTAACCAGATTATTCAAATACCAATTAATTGCTAATTAAGGCCAATTAACAGCAGATTATTTTGTATTTCAAGGATCTCAAATGAGTTACTATATTATATTTCAAACAATCCCTCTCTGACACACCAGCATTTACAAACTGCAAAAATCAAATTATCCACATGAACAAAAAGCACACATATACTGAATAGAGATTTGTACAACCTCCCAAGAGCGGCCCTTTGAAGAGTAATAACCTCTCTATAACAACACCTTCAAAATGTCACTAAGCCTATAGTTATACAAATTCAACCTCTGTAGAGCAATAACCTCTCTATAACAACATATTCAAAATTTCCAAAACTCAATATTTACTATAAATTTAACCACTGTAGAGCAACAACCTCTAAACAATGGTCATTATTTGCAGCTCCCAACGGGTGATGCTCTACAAAGGTTGTACTGTATATAAGACTGTGTAGAGTAACAACCTCTAAACAATGGTCAATATCTGCAGCTCCCAAAGGGTGTTGCTCTACAGAGGTTGTACTGTATGAGACTGTGTACAGCTACAACAATTAACTACTGATATTGTACAGGCTCCAAAATATGTAAGAATCTTCAACAAAACGTTTGATACAATATTCAACTCAAGGGAAATCTTGTATGTTCAACAATGATATACTTACAATAAGAAGTCTTGTTCCCAGCATGGGTTATTTCCCTTGACCAATATTGTTGTAGATTTGACATTCTGTAGCTTCAGTACCACGTATGTATTATATCTCTCTGTAACAAATCAAAATAGAACATTCATAACTTGGTGCCAACATAATTATTATGGATAAATTATGTCTGAAAATGGAAACTAGGTAAAATACAATTTCTAAAAATTATTTTATTGATTTTATGTACTGGAAAATGGAAAACACCACTCATTACGTTTGAAAATGGGAACACCATCTAATTATTCCTGAAAATGGAAACATCACTCAAGTATGTCTGAAAATGGAAGCACCGCTCGATTATGTCTTAAAAATGGAACCCCACTCAATTATGTCTTAAAAATGGAACCCCACTCAATTATGTCTTAAAAATGGAACCACCACTCAATTATGTCTGAAAATGGAAACACCACTCAACTATCCCTGAAATGGAAATGCCACTCAAATATGTCTGAAAATGGAACCATCACTCAATTATGTCTGAAAAAAGGAAACACCACTCAACTACGTCTGAAAATGGAAGCACCACTCAACTATCCCTGAAAATGGAAACATCACTCAATTATGTCTGAAAATGGAAACATCACTCAATTATGTCTGAAAATGGAAACATCACTCAATTATGTCTGAAAATGGAAACACCGAGAACCACAGTATCATTATGTTGTTTGGCCTCAACAAGACAGTATAGTGTCTTTCCAGGATTATAAGGCCAATTAAAATTTATTGTGGAAAATCACATCATCAAATTGTTCTATATAATTACAATGGTTCCTGCAGTGAACAGAAAATCCAATTCAATTAACTAACTACTTTAAATTGTACTAAACTATAGAGAAAATGTCTCTACTTTTCTCAATACTATGTGCGCATTGCTAAATACCTTATTTATTCCATTAAAAGCCTGGTACATAGCATTATAACTAAGCCTTATAGATATTTACTCATTTTCCCATTAACCCTTTACTCCAGAGTCTACATGTACATCGATACATGTCACTACCCTGTGACAATCATAAATTATAATTCAATAGTAATATTTAGGTCATCATGTGTGCCTGATGTCTAGGCAGCATGCGGACACCAACAAGAGATGTTTGTTAACATGCATGCCCCCATGGCAGCCCAATAGTCAGAAATAGTAAAGGCCACCTTGACCTTTGACCTACTCAAAATCAAAAGGGGTGATCTATCATTGATGACCAACCTCCATGTAAAGTTTGAGGATCTTAGGGGTGAGCGTTCTTGAGTTATTGAACGGAAACCATTTGGTGTACAGACAGACTGACAGTTATAGGACAATCTTATTATCAAAATAAGACTCTTATCCAGGGAGATCATTCAAATAGTGCCTGAGTTAGAGTAGTCTATAACAGTTACACAGCTTAATCTCTGGAACAAGAATATAGCTAGGTTCATCAATGAAGGAAGCAGCAAACCAAACTTCTAAGTGATCAAGATATATAGGACTGTCACTTTCAGTGCTGACCAGATATTGTCACTTTCAGTGCAGACCATGTACTGTTGCTTTCAGTGCTGACCGTGTACTGTCGCTTTCAGTGCTGACCATGGACTGTCGCTTTCAGTGCTGACCATGTACTGTCGCTTTCAGTGCTGACCATGTACTGTCGCTTTCAGTGCTGACCAAGTACTGCCGCTTTAGTGCTGACCATGTACTGTCGCTTTCAGGGCAGACCATGTACTGTCACTTTCAGTGCTGACCATGTACTGTCGCTTTCAGTGCTGACCATGTACTGTCGCTTTCAGTGCTGACCAAGTACTGTCACTTTAGTGCTGACCATGTACTGTCGCTTTCAATGCTGACCATGTACTGTCGCTTTCAGTGCTGACCATGTACTGTCGCTTTCAGTGCCGACCAAGTATTGTCGCTTTAGTGCTGACCATGTACTGTCACTTTCAGTGCTGACCATGTACTGTTACTTTCAGTGCAGACCATGTACTGTCGCTTTCAGTGCTGACCATGTACTGTCGCTTTCAGTGCTGACCATGTACTGTCGCTTTCAGTGCTGACCAAGTACTGTTGCTTTAGTGCTGACCATGTACTGTCGCTTCCAGGGCAGACCATGTACTGTTGCTTTCAGTGCAGACCATGTACTGTCACTTTCAGTGCTGACCATGTACTGTCGCTTTCAGTGCTGACCATGTACTGTCACTTTCAGTGCTGACCATGTACTGTTACTTTCAGTGCAGACCATGTTCTGTTGTTTTCAGTGCTGACCGTGTACTGTCACTTTCAGTGCTGACCAGATACTCTCACTTTCAGTGCTGACCACGTATTGAGTGTAGTTCCATGGATTGCAGTGTCAGTGTAAGACTGACTATAAATGTTGCTAATTGGACTTACATCCCCTCAAAAAGTTGTCTTTGAATGACATGTTAGACATGCAAGTTAGATCAGAGTATAGGCATTTATACTGCCATATAAAGCATACCAGTATCTCATAAAGTTGTCTCAATATAATCAAGCCTAGCAGTACTATCGAATCAATCAGCCATCTACTTGATATCTTCTATATTTATATTGTAATACTGAGTGTTGATGGGTCGATTAATACTTGCTGGGAATCATTTAGACTGACCTCCCTTATAATACAGAGACTATAAAGCCTTCAGGTTTCTTAGGATATCGAGGCAACAAGTTTTATTTTTGTGCGACTGAGACAGTCAGAGTCACTGAGTCACAGTGTGGCCATTCAGTTCTATGCCTAACTGACTAATGACCTCTGGCTTTGAGGGAAGAGACAGAAAGTTATGGTGATACAAGGAATCCGGCAATCTCCTCGAAGTGGTTACTTCCCTTTGCAAAGTAGTTACCTCCCTTTGCCAGTACAGTTATCGCTGCCTCCACAGGATTTTTTAACCGATTTTAGTCATTTTTTTTATTTTGGCACTGTGCATTCTCTGCTGTTAATTTTATTGTTCACGATAGTTAATAATATCGATATTAGAATAAATATACCCTTACGGGTGATGCAGTCGCATAAGTATCAAAGGAAAGATCAATAAAGGAGTAAACTAGTTCATTGCATAGCTATCATTCTAAATCGTAAATCGGCATTCTAAAGATCGTTAACTTACAAATTCAAGATTTACTTCATAGCACCACATTCTAAATAAAATTCGGTCGCGTCCGATTTCTACTGATTGATGTTTTATATTGCCAGTCTTTGTTTTGTCTGCTTCCATTTATATAACGTCTATTTTATCAATGAAACCATGCGTAGGGACTTCTTTTTAACGGTTTGTTCTCTATTTTGGAATGTCATGTGACTTTTTCATCATCACATAGTATATTAGAAGACCAATGAGGGCAGCGTTTACTGAGAGTGATAACGGAAGTCAATGTTGTGAGGAGCTTGGAAATCCGGATGCGCTGCCCTAGTTCTTTCCAATTAGACTCCTAAATTGGTTCTTTTAAATGTGCCCATTCTATAGCATCAATACTACCTCCCGCTCTCCAACCAGTTAATTGTCTCTTGTTGTGAGGGAAACACTAAAATGCGTTTCTGAAATTTCTAATGCCCTGGTCGAGATCCGAACCAGGAACCTCTGGATCAATGTGTTTGGACTATACAAAATATTTTGAGCAGACCTGGTTAATTTGTGTGGACTATAAACACAATATTTAAAGCAATCTCTATCATTGATTTACACATGACGTGTTCACAGTAGCGGAGACTTATGTTTGTTCTTTTGTTACAATTGTGCCACTATTTACTTTCCATTACCCAGAGGATTGCTATCTTTTTCTCAGAAACTGTGACACTATTTTTGTATAATGTACACTCAGTGTTTGCTTTAGAGAATACACAAGTAGTAACAATGGAACTTTGGTAAGTATCCTTTACAGAGGAACAATTCAACGAAACACATTATATTATATCAACTTTTTTTATCTATAATATCTATTATCAAGATAAGCATTTTAAATTTTATTTTTTTATTCAGTATTCTTTAAAAAATATGACAGAATAACGAACAAGAATGCTGCCATTCAGCATGATTTAACTAGGATTAATTGTACTAAACTTGATTAACTTGACTCTTATTAAGAACAATCAATTAGGAGAATGAAATTTGTATGGAGGGGAGACAATCCATTTACTGAATAAAATAAATATGTAGGTGAGACAATCCATTTAGTGAATGAAATTAGTATGGAAGGGAGACAATCCATTATGTGTATGAAATTAGTATGGAATGGAGACAATCCATTTAGTGAATGAAATTAGTATGAAGGGGAGATAATCCATTTAGTGAATGAAATTAGTATGGAGGGGAGACAATCCAATTAGTGAATGAAATAAGTATGGAGGGGAGACAATCCATTTAGTGAATGAAATTAGTATGGAGGGAAGACAATCCATTTAGTGAATGAAATTAGTATGGAGGGGAGACAATCCATTTAGTGAATGAAATTAGTATGGAAGGGAGACAATCCAATTAGTGAATGAAATTAGTATGGAGGGGAGACAATCCATTTAGTGAATGAAATTAGTATGGAAGGGAGACAATCCATTTAGTGAATGAAATTAGTATGGAAGGGAGACAATCCATTATGTGTATGAAATTAGTATGGAGGGGAGACAATCCATTTAGTGAATGAAATTAGTATGGAAGGGAGACAATCCATTTAGTGAATGAAATTAGAATTGAGGGGAGACAATCCATTTAGTGAATGAAATTAGTATGGAGGGGAGACAATCCATTTAGTGAATGAAATTAGTATGGAGGGGAGACAATCCATTTAGTGAATGAAATTAGTATGGAAGGGAGACAATCCATTTAGTGAATGAAATTAGTATGGAAGGGAGACAATCCATTATGTGTATGAAATTAGTATGGAGGGGAGACAATCCATTTAGTGAATGAAATTAGTATGGAAGGGAGACAATCCATTTAGTGAATGAAATTAGTATGGAGGGGAGACAATCCAATTAGTGAATGAAATTAGTATGGAGGGGAGACAATCCATTTAGTGAATGAAATTAGTATGGAGGGGAGACAATCCATTTAGTGAATGAAATTAGTATGGAAGGGAGACAATCCATTTAGTGAATGAAATTAGTATGAAGGGGAGACAATCCATTTAGTGAATGAAATTAGTATGGAAGGGAGACAATCCAATTAGTGAATGAAATTAGTATGGAGGGGAGACAATCCAATTAGTAAATGAAATTAGTATGGAAGGGAGACAATCCATTTAGTGAATGAAATTAGTATGGAGGGGAGACAATCCATTTAGTGAATGAAATTAGTATGGAGGGGAGACAATCCATTTAGTGAATGAAATTAGTATGGAAGGGAGACAATCCATTTAGTAAATGAAATTAGTATGAAGGGGAGATAATCCATTTAGTGAATGAAATTAGTATGGAGGGGAGACAATCCATTTAGTGAATGAAATTAGTATGGAAGGGAGACAATCCATTTAGTGAATGAAATTAGTATGGAGGGTAGACAATCCATTTAGTGAACAAGAGGGACCAAAGGGCCCTAGGTCGCTCACCTGTCGTTGTAGTGCATGCAAGCCCTGTGATTTGACCTAGTGACCTCGCACTTGACCGATGACCATTATGACCAATTTTCATAAAGATGAGGCTAAAATCATGACCTCTAGTGACTACACAAGGATTTCCTATGATTTGATCTAGTGACCTAGTTTTTGACCCTGGATGACCAATATCAAACTTGACCTAGACCATGCTAAGATGATCATTGTGACTAAATTTCATAAAGGTTGGGTCAAAATTATGACCTCTAGTGACTACACAGGGGTCTTCTATGATTTGACCTTGTGACCTAGTTTTTGACCCCAGATGACCCAATATCGAACTTGACCTAGATTTTGTTGAGATAATCATTGTGACCAAGTTTCAAAAAGATTAGGCCCAAATTGTGACCTCTAGTGACTACACAAGGTTTTTCTATGATTAGACCTAGTGACCTAGATTTTGACCCAAAATGACCCAATATCGAACTTGACCTAGATTTTGTTGAGATGATCATTGCGACCAAGTTTCATAATGATTAAGCTTAAACTGTGACCTCTAGTGTCTACACAAGTAATTGTGGACGGACGGACGGACGTACTGACGGACGACGGACGAAGAGTGATCACAAAAGCTCACTCTGTCACTTTGTGACAGGTGAGCTAATAAATGAGTATGTAGGGGAGACAAACTAATTAATAAAATAAATGAATATGGAGGGGAGACACTCCAATTAGTGAAACAATCCAATTACTGAAATAGATGTGTATAGAGGGGAGACAATCCATTTAGTGAAATAAATGCTTATAGAGGGGAGATAATACATTTAGTGAAATATGGCATATATAAGATCTAATCAAGGGAAATCACTCTTCACATTTGTTCCCAAATGTTGCACAAGTGTTGTGTTCATTATTTACTACCCTCGGCCCCTAGACCGAGGGCCTTTGAATGCCTATAGCAATTTGACTATGGAGGAGCACGTGACCACATGTCAATGCCTGATTGGCTAATCATTGTCAGTCTGGCTTAAGGTGAGTCTAGACAGTACATTTTGGTGTGAGTTACATGTGGTAAATTATCTAGGCGGGGAAAACTATTTGACTTGTACTATCTTGTAAGAGGGTCACTAAAACTGTGGAGTGCTAGATAATTTATGATATACTAAATAAATATTGTTCGGGCAAGAAGTCATTGACCATTTTCAATTTTAAATTTCAGTTTCATTAAAAATGCTGTAACCTATTTATATAGCTGGCCAAAAACAATCATACAAGAGGACCACTTAGGAAAATACCTAAGTATTGGTCTTAAGTTTGATCTAAATCTATTCAGTAGTTTAAGAGACTCGTTGATGGACACACCAACATGCAGCAATTATTCTTATTTGGCACTCCAAGAGTTACATCCCTCTTTATTAATTAGGTAACTTAAGTAATCAACCAATTCCACTAAATAACGAAAGATCTTGCACACACTTAAAAACTTTTCAACATCATGTATTTGGATCCTAAAACCAATTTACTTAAGTATGCAGCATGTTTGTCAAATTAGTGTGCTGAAAGCTTCGTTGCTACAATTTAACCAAAATATTATGCTTGCAAATGCATGCTAAGAAAGTAATTGAAGATCAAAAACTCTGCAATTAAGCTTTCTGTGAGTATCCAATTATCTTAATATAATTTCATATCGTGACATTAGCTTGCGGTACCTCAAGTTTATATACTGGTAAATTTCTGTTTTCTCTCATATTATAGCAGCATAAAGTTCACCGTTTCTAAGGCTTGATATGAAATTATAAAAGTGATTGTAATTTAAATCAAAAGCACAGGAAATAAAGGTGGCGCCATACATTCTTTCTAACCAAGTTGAATTCTCCCAGATTTATCATATAAATTAGAAAATGAACGATCTGTACAATTTTAGCTAATACCATATTAAGTCTTACAATTACAAATAAGAGGCCCTAGTGGGCGTTAGACAATGCACCGTAATTGACAGAAACAGAAAGCTGTCTGATGCCGTCAAACACCAAAATCTATAGCAATTTCAGCATTATTATAGCTCTGTAACTCTTGTGTGGAAATTGGACTGTAACTGCTTAACCCAATTACTGCATGAAGACACATTGATTCCCCGACACATCCTGATGCAATATCTACTCTATCTAACATATTTTTAAAGCATTTTAACTGTTTGATGCATTTATTTTTGGCCCTTATTAATTATATCCGATTTTGATGCACGTACTACCCTATCTGACACTCTTTTGACATATTTGCATGAATTGATGCTATTCAGGCTAGAAGAGTGATCACAAAATCTTAGTCTTGTTACTTTATGACAGATGAGCTTAAAACAGCAGCTATAGGGAACAAAAGGCATGAAAAAGAACAATAGGCCTTTTCGACTGGGCTGTTTCGTGAAACAAGTTTCAGCCTGGTTCCCGTCCCCACAATTACAGCACTACTACAGTAATACAACTGTAAAATTAGAACGGGAACCAGACTGTAACCTGCTCCACGAAACAGCCCAGTCGAAAAGGCCTTAAGTAATGTACAGGTCAATATAAAGCTTGCATAAATAATGGTAAGATTGAAACAGCATATCATACAGAAATATAGATGCATTTTATGCAGACCGTATTTATTACATATAGTCAGCAACGGATGCAATCTTAGTTTAGATTCATCATTGAATCCAACTGGAATGCGATTGTTTCACCAGATGGATTTTCTATGAGGTCTGAATACACACAATTTGCTGATAAAGGGATTCCCTCAGCATTCAATCCACACAATTTGCTGATAAAGGGAGTTCTTCAACATACAATCCACACAATTTACTGATAAAGGGATTCCCTCAGCCTTTAATCCACACAATTTGCTGATAAAGGGATTTCCTCAAAATACAATCCACATAATTTGCTGATAAAGGGATTCCCTCAGCATTTAATCCACACAATTTGCTCAAAGGGATTCCCTCAGCATTCAATCCACACAATTTGCTGATAAAGGGATTCCCTCAGCATTCAATCCACACAATTTGCTCAAAGGGATTCCCTCAGCATTTAATCCAAACAACTTGCTGATAAAGGGATTCCCTAAGCATACAATCCACACAATTTGCTGATGAAGGGATTCCCTCAAAATACAATCCACACAATTTGCTGATAACGGGATTCCCTCAACATTTTATCCACACAATTTGCTGATTAAGGGATTCCCTCAGCATTCAAAACACACAACCAATGTTGATAAAGGGATTCCCTCAGCATTCAATCAACACTATTTGCTGATAAAGGGATTCCCGCAGCATTCAATCTACACAATTTGCTCAAAGGGATTCCCTCAGCATTCAATCCACACAATTTGCTGATAAAGGGATTCCCTTAGCATTCAATCCAAACAATTTGCAGATAAATAATCAATAGACATTCATACAGTATATCTCAATACAATCCTCAATTATTTCACAAGGATGCAAACAAAACACTTCTTGCAAATTAAAATACAGTACAACCTCTCCATAGCAACCTTCTGAAGAGCAACTACCTTTCTATAGCAACACCTTCAAAATCTTCCTAATCTGATATTAACTATAAAGTTAACCTCTGTAGAGCAACAACCTCTAAACAACGGCCAATATTTGGAGCTTCGAAATGGTGTTGCTCTAATAGAGGTTGTACTCAGTATGTACACTGTATTATGAAAATTTTGGCAAGTTTTTTAAGGCTGGGCTAATCGACTTTCCTCCAATCTATCATTAGATATGAGCTACATTTTGTATGTTACTAAAACAGTTCACCCAATATTGATTATCCTTAAATTACAATCATTAAACAGAATTTTTTTTTCTTTCAGGTGGTGAATTAACTGGGACAAGAAAATTAGATTCCGCCCTCCCCAAGCAAATGGGAACTTTTTTATCAAAAATCAAATCAAAGACGCAATACTCTTTCAACCACTAAAATACCACAACACTACAATTATTCCATTCCATGCATAACGAAAATTGCATGCAAATGGAAGAGGAGCTTTAATTTATAATAGGCAACCTTGACTTTTTATCAAAACTGATCCTTGCAAGTATCATGAACCAATCAGCCTACAACAGTGTCTGTAATTCAATCTGAAAATTAGACAACATAGTTAACTAGATTAATCTAAAGCTAGTTTCATGCAGATCATCATTTAAGTTAGCTCAAATCTTCACACTATGCACTCCTAGTTTTTTTTACATAATTAAGGACAAACACAATTCAGATGCTGATTGCAAAATTGTGACAATTTAATGCTGGAAACAAAACAAGGATAATTTTTAGAAACAATCAGAGTAAAAAAATTGAAAAGATTAGGTTTGATTTTTTCTCCACCGCTGCTAACAATATTTACATTGTAGCAGTTGCAAAACAAGACTGCATTCAATAAACGCTTATGTTCTTCATAATTCTTGAACAAATAAACAATAGAAACAAAATTATGTGGTTTGAAGGAATGCATTTACTGAAACATCGTTACTATTACAGACTCCCTCACCATGATTTGCGTCTGCTAATGAATCACATAGGGTTTAAATAGGAGCGTAAGTTTAAGATTATTGCAAGTGCTTTGATAAAACTGTACCCATGAATGGTACACCAGACATGGGTTTGAACTTGGCCTAGATATTATGCCATACACATTATCACCAAATTTGAAGACAATCAGATGAAAACTGTTTGAACTACAGTACAGACAAAGCCAATTTCATATTTTTTGGTAAATCTAGGGCCATAATCCAAGAAGGCTTTGGTCAATTGGGCCTATAATTTAACTTGTCCTAGATATCATGCCCATAACCATTGTCATCAAGTTTGAAGATGATCATATTAATACTGTTTAAATAAGAATACATCTACAGACAAAAGTCCTGGACCGCCGCCAGCACACACGCCAATGGTGTTCACTTAAAATGTCCAGTTTTCAACAGGCGTATAAAAATGGGTAGCTTGAAGAACCAATCAAATCAATGTAATTCATATCTGATATATTTCACCCAAAAGGAGAAAAATCTGCTAAAAAGATAACAAATCTAACCCAAATTTCTGTAATCAGAAAAAAATCATTAAAAATCTAACACCATATATTGTACAACAGCATAACATACTCTACAGCTTGAAGAATCTGATCAAATATATGGAGTAGACAACAAAAGGCAAATACTGTGGATAGAAAATGTTCTCGATTGGTGTCCTTATTGAATCAATACACTTACTAAACTCCGGAGACCATCTAATGGCTAATAGCTGTCTGGCTGAGAGAGGCATGAATCAGAAGTTCTAATAACACCAAGATAAAATGGTTTTAACAATTAACCATAGTATTACATCAGGCGAAATGAAGAGAAATAACAGTAAAGAAATTGCTTCACTCAAACAATAGAATGAATACGCTTCAGATGAGGAATTTTAATAGAAGAAAACATTCACCTTGCAAGCTACTTCAGAATATCAAGTTCCTGCAATTTGAACCTCGCAAAAATATGTGATTGTACAGAACCAAGTTGAGACAAAATGCAAGGACAGTGAACCAAACTATTATACTCTGGCAACATTAATTAACTTTTTACTACAGTGGCTAGTTCATAATTAATGTGTAATAGAAGATTATCTTAGCATCATATCAGGATAATGAGTCAATTTATGTCCACAGAGTATCTAGAGAAACAGTATGCAAGGACTATACAAGTTGAATGTACAGCGGAAAATTGTATCAGGCTGTTGAAAACTAGGAAGAACAGCACCACTTGCGGGTGCAGACGCTCATCTGATCATTGTCACTGTAATAAAGGCCCATTACCCTTGCATAAAGTAGGGCAGTGTTATGCGTCTTGATGGTGCAAAAAAGGGCAATAACTCTTACAAAATGCAGATCAGAGTTATGGGTCATGCTTGACATGGTGAATAAGTGTTGAAAGTTTCAAAGCAATAGCCCACATAGTGTATAAGAAAAGTGGACCTAAACACCAAACTTAACCAAGGAATGTTCTAAGTCCAATAAGGGGCAATAACTCATGCAAAATGCAGATCAGAGTTATGAGTCTTGCTTGATATGGTCAGGTATTGATGGTAGTTATGCAATACTGGCTGACCGGTTTACTATTGCCATGGTGGCGCCGCCTTGCAGCGGCGTAGGAGAAAAGTAGTTTCATCAACTAAAGTATAGTCGATCGTAGAAATGTGTGTATTAAATATAGTTGTTCTAATCATACAACTAATAAGGGACAAGAGCTGGTTGGCTATCTATAAACCCCTCAGTAGAGAGATTAACTGCCAATTTTAGATCAACGTTCATAACCTGATCTTCTGCAGCATCTTTTTTACAGCTCAACATTCAGCTCCAATGGAATTTTGCGACTCACTGGGTTTAATTAAGATGAAATAATTATAAGTTCAAGCTCTTGAAATTTTGAGATTTAGCTCAGATGGTTTGTGATATTGCGGCTATGCTCTCAATCATAGTGGCTTCTCTAACATATAAACATATGAGCCTAGTTATTGGCAGGTTACAACTTTCGTAACACTTTCACTGCCGTAAGGATGTGTATAACCGTCCTGATATGACAGAAAACGTCACAGAAAACATTCTCTATGCAGTCAATCACATTTAGAGAATTTTTTGTCACTACTATAAGCTGTTCTTTGTTTAAGAAAACTGCACTTGGCAAGGTCTGAGCTCAATGACCTTGCATGGTAACCTGGTAGATTATCAGTCATAATAAAGCATGTCAAATGGACAGGTTAACCTGTCTCTATGGCAGGAAAGGGGGTCTGTACTGTATTTAATTATTTAAAGTCACTGATTGACATTTGTCCCTTTGTACTTAATTGCTTATGTATTTAGGATATATTTAGGTCAAGAGCTGTCAATTGGCTGTATCTCTATTATTTTTTAAGAAAAACAACCCATTTTTCTACAGAATTGAGGCATTTTTATTTCCTTTATGAAAATTATAGGTTTATATCACTTATTAGCACAATAGAGTCTGAATTAAGTAATGACATGGCCTCAATGTATTGAACTCCATGAAATATATCCTGGCAAATAAGGGTATGTAACGTCATTGGGCCACAAGCAGTGAACGTGATAAAATAACATCCGTACGCAGCTTGAAAGAAATAATGCATCAAACAGACCTAATCAATTCATAGTAAAGCCTATTTTTGCCAACTTCAGCAGCAAAGGCATATAGCCATTAAAAGCAATAATTGTCATTTCGAAAATTTTCTCTTTTTTAACTAATGCTGGTGCGGCATGACCAAATGAAAAGAGCATTTTTATTGAGATGTTTTTCAGATTACTTTAAATGGGCATGCCCTTGTGTACTCAGCTCATATTTGAATACTATTACCATAGAGGAATACAGGGGAGAATATTGATAAACCAATGAATATCAGACATTATACAGAGAATGCACAGTGTCACTGCCAAGAAACCATTGACCCATATTTCAATAGTTACCAGAAAATGGAGTTAGTGTGGAAGATTTAACTACAGAGTAACATAAACATAACTAGGTCAGCATTTGAATCACAGCCGCCTAGGAGCAACATTTTCACCATATGTGTACTACATAGCTGAATAAATATGTTAGTAAGAGTCACTGTTCTCATGTATTAATAAGTTTGCACCTAGAGACCGTTAACATGGGTGAGCGTTACGTAGCGCTTTCCACTGGAGGTAATCCTTGCCTTCTATATTTAATTGAACGGGAGGTAACTGAATAAAGGCACTCGGTAGCGCTTTGCTTAGGGAGCAGGCCCCTGGTGTCATTTGAACCATTACTGTTGAAGGCGCCATTGCCTAGCAATGCGAATGAAGAACCATAATATAAGGCTATGAAAACTAGAGCTGTCGCCATTCGACAGACTAATATACCCTGCTGGCAAAGGGCCATAATTCTGCCAAAATTCATCGCAGCGCAAATTTCTTTCTTCATGCACATCTATATGTTGGGGGTTGTTCATCTGTGAAAGTTTGAGTGAAATCCTGCCGAAACTGTAGGAGGAGTTGCGTCCACAAGAATGGTCTACGGACAGACAGTCAGACAGACAAGCTGAATCCAGTATAGCCCCCTTATATACAACTCGTTGTGCGGGGGTATAAATAGTAAGTATCAATGTAACAATAAATTACACTGTACACACCAGTATTGGGTTGATATGTTGATAACAACACTGATTATGTTAAGGGAATATAGAGATTGGTAGAAACAGAAATTTTAAACTCTAAATCAACTGCAGCTACAACAGGAGAAGCAGCAGCATTTGAATAAATAGTCCCCTTTCAAGTAGAAAACATAAGAGCAAGGGCTAATTAGTCCCCTACCGGTTTTTGACCGGAGGGGACTATAGGTTTGCCCTCCGTCCGTATGTCCGTCAGTCCGTCCGTCAAACATTCTGGATCCTGACATAACTCAAACAGTTTCCAAGCTAGGTTTATGAAACTTGATATGTGGATAGGGGGCAATAAGGGGATTATGCATGTCTAAAAATATTTTGATCCTGACAAAAATTGTGGTTGCTATGGCAACAGAAACATTGAAAATGGCTTCAAACCGGTGGGGACTTCTGTATTGCTTGCAATTCTTAATTACTTGTTAAATCAAATGTGTTTTCGTTACTCACAGTATCGTAAGGATGTTTTGAATGGTTCAAAAAACAAATCGGATTGAACGACATTTAAACAAGAATATTTTTGGGTGCCATGTAAAAATATTTATACTATATTCCAATAGAAACTCATTATAATAATTATGATAACAATCAATGCATTATTATATAGCATCTTTATAACTATATAAATGTGATAAATTGCCGTACAAAAACAAACACAATCAAGGATCGTAACATTTGCCTATGAAAGCATTCAAACATTTGGCACAACATAAAAAGTTTGCATGTTCCAGTATATTCAAAAACGATGAATATAGCAGGTTTTGTGTTTGTTTTTGTATTGCAATTTATCACGTTAGAGTTAAAGGAAACAAATTATAACATTTAACAACAATAATAATCATTTTGCGTAATGTTTCAGAAGCTTTAAGTTGCTAAGATACATGTCTACTAGAAAGTGATAATTTAAGGGGAAACATAAAACAAGAAGGCCAAGATGACCCTATATCGCCCACCTGAGTCACAGACTTAACATTTTGAATAAATTATAATACTGCTGGCTCTTGTGAACTACATGTGCAGCAGACTTAAACTCCTTAGTTTATACACCATCTAAAGAGAACCACCCAAGTATGCATTCAGTAGTTTAGGAGACAGCATTTAATGACAATGTAGGTGGATGGCAGATGTCAGTAAGACACCCAACCATCCTAAAGGCAGCCACCAAGAGCCAGGGTGTCAATAGAGCCAAATTAAAAATCCGGCCAAACAATAGGCCTTCAACCTCTTTGTTTCTTAATACAGTATACAGTCAGGTCTCGATACAACGACGTTGATCGCTTCCAAGAAAAATGTCGCTGTAACGAATATGTCAGTATATTGAATTGATGCAGAGCGTTCCAACACTTTTGTCCCCAAAATATGATATCAGTATAGTGAATATGTCAGTATATCAGGTGTCGTTATATCGAGACCTGACTGTAACTCAGTTTGTACTTAAGGCAATCCTTCAGAGCAGATTTAGTTGACCATAACTTTGCCATTTCTTGAGATATTTCATCAAATAACTTATATTTTGATCAGAAGTCATAGCTCTTTTAGAATAGACAAATCCGGAATTCCGGAAATACTGACACCCCTGAAGAGGACAAAAGGTGAGCTAAAACTCGGGGAAGCATGCAGAGATTAAAATCAAACAACCAATTTCCCTGTAGTATTTTAACGGTTTTAAGCTGCCTCATTGTTTTTACTAATTTAAAGAACTATTGGGAAATCTAGTCACATGCAATTTGTCAAAGTCACTATAAGTCTACAATGAATAATATAATCTTTTTTGGTTTAGAAATTGTTTGCAGAACAATGAAAGAGAAATCTTATCTCATTAATAACTTACCGAGTGGATTTTCTAACCCAATATTTAGATGCTTCTAGATAGGAACAATGAATTCTGACAGCTCTGCTGTGTAATAAATGAGTTTTCTTTCCCAGAAAGTCTTGGCTGTATTTATTATGATTAACTTAGGAGCTGGGCTAAATCATGTATAACATTTAACAAGACATTCATCATGGTCCTGTATGGTTCACCTGGATCACCTGGCTGTAACACTGACAATATTTCCCTGTGGCAGAAACATATTAACTCGCTAATTGTACAAGGACAACCAGAAAATAAGACATATCAAATAAAAAAGTCCAAGTGTGACCTTGCCCTTGCAAATATCATGGTCCAAGTGTGACCTTGACCTTGCAAATATCAAAGTCCAAGTGTGACCTTGACCTTTCAAATATCAAAATCCAAGTGCGATCAGTTGACCTTTCAAATATCAAAGTCCAAGGGTGAATTTGACCTTTTAGATGTCTTAACACAATTGTTGCAAAGTTACGGTATTCTAAAATCCAACAATAAATAACATAGTTATAGAAAGGACATTTTTAGATAAAATATTGCCATTTTTACCTTTGAAATCCAAAAGTGACCTTGACCTTAAAGATATTGCCATGCTTCTTATGCATGACACACTGCCTAATGTTAGCGAACATATATAGTGTTAGGTTATTTTGAAATTCAACAATAGATGACATTATAGGAAAACTATAGGAACTCTAATGTGACCTTGACCTTTTGACACAGACAGACATACGGATGCGACCAACTGAGAACCATTAAGCCATTTCTATAAAGCCTTCCCGACCTGTATTATAGCTGTAAAAAGACCACCTAATGTGGACATTTAATGGGTGAAGCATGTCAGATCACTGCCTTTCTTTTATTGGTGCTCTCAAATAATTCAGTCACATTTTTATCAACTTCCCTTATAAAATCTCTAAAGAAGCCTACACACACCAGACCAATTTCAAGATTATTGCAGCCTGACACACAAGATTCATCAATGTTTCCTAAATGTTTCCTAAATGTTCAGAATCTTATTCCAGGGATGTCTATAAGAATTTTCATTCAGTGCGGGTTGTTAACTGTATAAATAATGACCAAAATCCTTCATATTTTCTGACCTCGGTCTGATATTGTATGTATTTAATAATCGATGGTACGCAACATAACAAATACCAAGGGAGTCATTTTAATACCACACTACTTCACCCCATCAACAGCCAAGTCAAGGAAAATCTAACAAATCAATCGGACATCCACAACTACCTCCCCATAAACTAGTTTTATCTCTTACAGCAGACAAGGAATAAAACAGCCAAAGAGAGATATTAAACCAGTCAACAGATATATCCCAGCTTACCATACCAGGCAGACCAAATCATAGATGATAGATTTTGTTCATTATTATATTAGTTACATGGTCATCTAGTGACCTTGTACGGGATGATACATGGTCAGTAAAATTCGTACCTGGCGAAGCTGACTTTAATGCTTATGTACGCCGTAGTCTTGTGGCAACTAACTTAAGTGAAAATGTATGTCATATTCCTGTGGCAACTGACTTAAGTGAAAATGTATGTCATATTCCTGTGGCAACTGACTTAAGTGCAAGTGTACATCAAAGACTTTAGTGCAAATGTACATCATAGACTTAATTACAAATGTACATCATTATTATGACAGTCTCCTGACAACTGACTTAAGTGCAAATGTCTTTTTTTGTAAAGGCATGAAATACATTATTAGTGCTAACTGGAATCTACACAAGTAAGGAATGCTCAGTATCTCAACATGTTTTATTTACTACCGTACTTGTTAATATTAATTAATAACCAATTAGTTGCAGCAGCTTGATGACACTCACATTATACAAGTGAAGAAAATTTCAATATGAATAAAAAACATTTTGCTTGCCTTTCGTGAAGCCAGGAAAATAATAAAATGATATTGTACAGACATGGCTCCCTACAGTCCTCCGAGGCTTTGATTTAAATTTGTTTCTGTGTCATATTGTTTATATTAACTGACTGACATTTTAGTAATACCTTGTTGTAACACTGAATTTAAAAGCAACTAGAAATGCATAATTATGCAGGACATGAATGGCCCCACTTGCCATTTGACTATATCAAGGGACATAACTCAATTATCTATGGTGACTAATATTCCTACAAGGTTTGACGATTGTAAACGTAGCTCAAAAACTTATTGAGTAATGAGCAAAACAAGCAAATTTCACCATTTTAAGGGCCACAACTCTGCTATCACAAGACAAATCTGAATTGAAACAAGGAGGCTCGCATTATGCACGCTGACTAATACTTCCATAAATTGTGAAGACTTCAGCACAAATACTTTTATTTATGATAGACATAAGCAAAATTTCATCATTTTAGGGGCCACAACCGAGCTAATACTGGTAGTATCTAAATCGAAATGTGTAGGTGCACAACAACACATGCTGACTAATATTCCAATGAAGTTAAAACAGTTTCTGTGACAGTAGCACAATTATTTTTCATTAGTAATTATCGATGACACAACAATAAGGGCGACCTGACTCAGATGAACAGACAAGGGCAAACCTATATGATCAACAAATTACTTTGGTGCATGGGGGCATAAAAAGGTTCTATAATCAAACAGATATCATCTAGGTGCTTAAGTCAGAGACCAATATACTGAATTAGATCGTATAACAAGCTGACAATTACATTGCCACATGCAATTTGACTCCATATTAGGCTACAAACTTAATTTAATGGTCTTTTAGTTAATTAACAGGGCTGACAAGAAAAGACCATTGCACCATATATAACTTTCATCCTATCCTCTGATAAAAAATGTGAGATGGCTAAAACAAGCAAACCGAAAAGTTAAAATAAACACTTTACTAAGCTAAGTAAACACACTCATGTTCATATTGTGACAACTAGTTAAGTTATATTGAATAGCCAATTCAAATGCAGACCAATTACAGTCTAACTTGTACTAGCGACCATGTGTATTAAGCGACCTTTGTCTTAAATGACCGGTTTAAACTCCTCCCGATCATATTTGTTCTATTTTCCTATTGTATTAAGCAACTTTTGTCTAACACAACCAACGACCACTATTTAAGCACTATAATTGATTGGTCAAATTTCATTAAGCGACCAAATTTTTTTTTAAAACACTGGTCGTCTGTAGTGACATGTTGTTAATTACCTTATATCTTGTCATAAATCATTGTTTGTTCACACTTCAGAGTTTGTCTTTTGTTACATTTTGTAACTGGACCTCAATTAACAGTATCGATAATCACCATTGTGACTCCGCAGGGCATGTCATACAGATAATTTTTAATCCAATTACACACATTATGTATAGGATAGAACATGAGTAGGTGTTGTATATGGGATTTATAACTCCGAGTGAAACGAGGATTATAATCCCATATCAACACCTACCAGCCGTTCTATCTGACTTAGACTATAGATAAATAATCTTTGTTTATCAGGTACACTTTGCCTATAAATCGACCAGTACATAGGGTATGATAAACTATTTAAGTGCTGGTGTAATATGTTAAGTGTTGCATGATGCATATATTATAATAGATCTAAGTGGCAAAATTAAGCTATTTACAGTAAAACCTCTATAATGAAACTCCTTCTTGGGACTGTAAAAAACTTATCTCAATAATGTTGAGTGATTGCATCATTCTATCAAAGAGCAAACAGATGAAAACGGAAAGAAAAATGGTTAATTCTGAGCCAATCTTGTTAAAGAGGTGGTCTTCATATAGGTGCAATTTCACTGTGAATTTGAGGTTTAATAATGTGCAAGTCATTGAACAGAACGTAGTGGTCTTTATTTTAAGGTGGTCTTGAAGGTGAGGTCTTCATTTGTAAATTATGGGTTGTGATAGTATGGAAGTCATTTACTTCAATCACCAGACACCATTGGAACTCCTACAATTTGTTTTAATCGTTTAGTTGGTTTAAGTTCTACTCTGTGAAAATGATGTCTTAGAAGAGAGGGGTAATCTGCATGTAATTATTGAAGACAGTACAATAGTACAGAACAACCTCTGTAGAGTGAGACCCTTTGTGGGCTGTAAATATTGGTCATTGTTCAGAAGTTGTTGCCCTACAGAATTTACAAAAGTGTATACATGTAATAACGTTTTGTTATACAGAGGTTGTTGCACTACATATGTCCCCTAGAGAGGTCGTACTGTAGTCATAAAAGCTACCACTGCATTCACCCTCTACTGATAATGTTGTAAGCACTCAGCAGAGATGTTGGCAATACCTTAATTGGTTAATTATCTATCAAAATTGTTGTCTCAGATTCTGACACTAATAACGAACTAATGTAGAAAGGTTTGATATACATGTACATGTATTCTAATGAGTCCAATTAGTTACTTGTTTAAAATGTAGTATTGTTATAATATAGACTAAACTAAACTTGGTATCAAAAATGTTTGGCATCCATATTTTCTATGCTAAATGCATGTATACATTATTATAGCTATGCTCAATTATTTTGCTTGGCCTACTATAGTATATAGCAATCTATTGTTATATATACCACAGCAAAGTGTTGTATACGGAATTTATTCAACACTTTTTCTCCATGCCGATTGGCTAGCTACTGAGATCTATAGTCTAACTTGGATTAGTTGTTGTATCTTTTGCTGCAATCAGCTTGTTGTCACCATCCATTTGGAATAGGCTAAAACCCGGTCTATTCTGATTTTTGTTCTTTGAGTGTAAGCAAAACTGACTTACATTAATTGAATTGTGTAATATATGAGTAAGTTCATTAAAAGATAAATTGAAATGTTTATGAAGACGATGCATACAAGTTTACTACTCATTATAAAACTTATTTACACACTAATGTTTATCAATTGAAGTTGAATAGTTTTCAGACAGCCTAAAATCTGAAATTCGTCAATCAAACTCAATGTTTATAACATCTATGTTAAACGACCATTCCGTTCAGCGACTGTTTTCAGACCTTCCCAAGGGTGGTCGCTTAATACAAGTTAGACTGTATATCCTTGACAAATTATTTGTACATTTTCAGGAATGATACTGCAATTAAGATACATGGTTTTCTGCGGTGTATATTAGCATGGTACTAAGTCCTTCTATAGTGTCATTGGAATCAGGCTGTGGCCTGGTTTAGTGCCATTTGAATCTGGCTATGGCCCAGATAGTGCCATTTGAATCAGGCTATGGCTTGGCTTAGTGCCATTTGAATCAGGCTATGGCTTGGCTTAGTGCCATTTGAATCAGGCTATGGCTTGGCTTAGTGCCGTTTAAATCAGGTTATGGCTTGGCTTAGTGCCATTTGAATCTGGCTAATGGCCCAGATAGTGCAGTTGAAATCTGGCTATGGCCTGGGTTATTGCCATTGAACCTTGCTATATGTGCCTTTTGAATCGGATGGTAGCCCAGATTATAGTGCAGTTTGAATCCGGCTGTGGCCTGGTTTGTTGCCGTTTGAATCTGGCTGTGGCCCAGATTGTGCCGTTAGAATTTGGCTATGGCTTGGCTTAGTGCCGTTTGAATCTGGCAATGGCTTGACTAAATGCAGTTTGAATCTGGCTATGGCCTAGATAGTGCCGTTTGAATCTGGTTAAGGTCAAGATAGTGCCGTTTAAATCAGGTTATGGCTTGGCTTAGTGCCATTTGAATTTGGCTGTGGCCGAGGTTATTGCAGTTTGAACCTGGCTATGGTTTTGCTTAGTGCAGTTTTAATCTGGCTTTGGCCCGAATAGTGCAGTTGTAATAAGGCTGTGGCCTTGCTTAGTGCTGTTTGAATCTGGCTATGGCCCAGTTAGAGCCGTTTGAATCTGGCTGTGGCTCAGATAGTGCAGTTTGAATAAGGCTGTGGCCCAGATAGTGCAGTTGGAATCAGGCTGTGGCCTGGTTAAGTGCCGTTAGAATCTGGCTGTGGCCCAGATAATGCAGTTTGAATCTGGCTGTGGCCTGGTTTATTGCCGTTTGAATCTGGCTTTGGCCCAAATAGTGCAGTTGTAATAAGGCTGTGGCCTTGCTTAGTGCTATTTGAATCTGGCTATGGCCAAGATAGAGCCATTTGAATCTGGTTGTGGCTCAGATAGTGCAGTTTGAATAAGGCTGTGGCCCAGATAGTGCAGTTGGAATCAGGCTGTGGCCTGGTTTAGTTCCGTTTGAATCTGGCTGTGGCCCAGATAGTGCAGTTGGAATCTGGCTGTGGCCTGGTTTATTGCCGTTTGAACCTGGCTGTGGCCCAGATAGTGCAGTTGGAATCTGGCTGTGGCCTGGTTTAGTGCCGTTTGAATCTTGCTGCAGTGGCCCAGATAGTGCAGTTTGAATCAGGCTGTGGCCCAGATAGTGCAGTTGGAATCTGGCTGTGGCCTGTATAGTGCTGTTGGAATCAGATTGACTGGCCCGGATAGTGCAGTTGGAATCAGGCTGTGGCCTGGTTTATTGCCGTTTGAATCTGGCTGTGGCCTGGATAGTGCAGTTCGAATCTGGCTGTGGTCTGGATAGTGCAGTTTGAATCTAGCTGTGGCCTGGTTAGTGCAGTTTGAATCTGGCTGTGGCCTGGATAGTGCAGTTGGAATCTGGCTGTGGCCTGGATAGTACAGTTGGAATCTTGCTAGGGCCTATTGGCTTGCAAGGGTGACATTCACCTCCATAAATGTAACCATAACGCTGATTTACAATTGTCATCAGACTAGAAATATCACATAAATGATTGCAGTATAATAATACATATTAACAAATGCCTTTCATGCCATTTGACAATAATTATCATACTCATTTTATCCGAATGGCTCACACATTGGATAATAAATCTAGGAAAGCCAATAGCTTATATGGAAGAGACATTTATTGCAACACTAACAGAGAGAAATACAGGGAAAAATAGAGAAATTCAGCTCAAAACAACACAGAGGGGAATTCTTAAAGCTGTCAAAGCAATTAATTACTATGTTCCAGAGTTTCACAGAAACAACAAATAGATTCACAGTTAGCTTAAGGTTTTATATTGTTCATTTATACAAGATAGTCAGTTGAGCTAAACATGCTATGTTCCCATGATGATGTTAAATAATTTTATAATTATACTCAGTACCAACCAGCACCTCTGTGATTATTACTATGCATACCGCTGCTCCTCCATATAAAACAATGTAGCGAACAGACAATCCAAAGCCACACAGGTCGGCGGAAGCACCTCAGCCACCCAGGCAAGAGTCAAACACTGAACATACCATCCAGTATATTTCAAGCCCTCAATACTCTCCCCACAATGAATGACAAACTGTGGACTCAGAATTTTATGTATAATCAACAATAAAGGGGAGGTAATCATGAATGATAGCTATACTGTTCCTCCATATAAATTTGAGTTCAGAAATGGAAAATAAGTGATATTGGAATAAATTGTCATGGGAGAATTTAGAAAACAGTCAGCAGTTACAATAGCATCTCCATAGGCCAAGTTAAGCCAAGTGATAACCATGCTTCAACCCTTAGAGTAGAAAGTTCTAGTTCATTAAGTGGCCTGAGTTAGTGAGACACCATTTGCCTGCCATGGCTGCATATAGTTGAGGTATCTCAACAAACCAAATTAGCAGGCCCTTAAAATAACAAGAGGGCCCAAAGGGCCCTAGGTCGCTCACCTGTCGAACTTGACCTAGATTTTGTAGAGATGATCATTGTGACCAAGTTTCAAACAGATAAGGCCAATATTTTGACCTCTAGTGACTACACAAGGTTTTTATATGATTTGACTTAATGACCTAGTTTTTGACCCCAGATAAACCAATATCAAACTTCGCCTAGATTTTGTTGAGATGATCATTGTGACCAAGTTTCATAAAGATAAGGTCGACATTGTGACCTCTAGTGACTACACAAGGTTTTTCTATGATTTAACCATGTGACCTAGTTTTTGACCCAAGATGACCCAATATCAAACTTGACCTAGATATTGTTAAGATGATCATTGTGACCAAGTTTCATACAGATTAGGCCAATATTGTGACCTCTAGTGACTACACAAAGTTTTTCTATTATTTGACATTGTGACCTAGTTTTTGACCCCAGATGACCCAATATCAAACTTGACCTAGATTTTGTTGAGATGACCATTGTGACCAAGTTTCATAAAGATTGAGTCAAAATTGTGACCTCTAGTGACTACACAAGGTTTTTCTATGATTTGACCTAGTGACCTAGTTTTTGACCCCAGATGATCCCATATCAAACTTGGCCTAGATTTTGTTGAGATGATTATTGTGACCAAGTTTCATAAAGATTAGACCAAAATTGTGACCTCTAGTGACTACACAAGGTTTTTCTATGATTTGACCTTGTGACCTAGTTTTTAACCCCTTATGACCCAATATCGAACTTGACCTAGATTTTGTCGAGATGATCATTGTGACAAAGTTTCATAAAGATTAAGTCAAAATTGTGACCTCTAGTGACTACACAAGGTTTTTCTATGATTTGACCTTGTGACCTAGTTTTTAACCCCTTATGACCCAATATCGAACTTGACCTAGATTTTGTCGAGATGATCATTGTGACAAAGTTTCATAAAGATTAAGTCAAAATTGTGACCTCTAGTGACTACACAAGGTTTTTCTATGATTTGACCTTGTGACCTAGTTTTTAACCCCGGATGACCCAATATCGAACTTGACCTAGATTTTGTCGAGATGATCATTGTGACCAAGTTTCATAAAGATTAAGTCAAAATTGTGACCTCTAGTGACTACACAAGGTTTTTCTATGATTTGACCTAGTGACCTAGTTTTTGACCCCGGATGACCCAATATCGAACTTCGCCTAGATTTTGTTGAGATGATCATTGTGACCAAGTTTCATAAAGATTAGGCTAAAATTGTGACCTCTAGTGTCTACACAAGCCAATTGTTGACGGACGGACGACGGACGGACGACGGACGGACGACGGACGGACGACGGACGACGGACGAAGAGTGATCACAAAAGCTCACTCTGTCACTTTGTGACAGGTGAGCTAAAAACAACATTAACAAGAGATGTTTTTAAAACACGTATGTCCCCATGGCAGCCCAATAGTCAGAAATGGTGATTGTCACAGTGACCTTGACCTTTGACCTCAAAATCAATAGGGGTCATCTACTGTTGCTGATCAACATCCATGTAAAGTTTGAAGATCCTAGGTCAAAGCGTTCTTGAGTTATTGAACGGAAACTATTTTATACGACCGACCGACCGACCGACCGACCGATCGACCGACCGACCGACAGACATGTGCAAAGCAATATACCCCCTCATCAAAGATGGGGGGCATAATTAATAATACATAGCACTTATAATATATACCTTAAGCATAACAGGATAGAGGGTGAAAAATTAAAATTTTCTTAAGAAATATAGTGTGTATTAATGAATAAGCCAAATAAGCTTGCCCTTAAAGTAAAGACAACACTAAAATAAATAAGCACTTCATAATTTCATATTTTATTTGTAGTAGGGCCTCATGCGGCTACAGACTTGCAGATATAAACAAGACTGCGTTCAATAAACGCTTATGCCCCCTGTGGAAGCCTTGTCCATAAATAAGTCTAAGTCCAAAATTAGGTCAAGGTGAAGGTCAAAATGGGGTCAGGTGATACAGGTGTGTGGAGAGTGTTCATATACAACATCCATGCAAGTTTGGAAGCTTTGTAGCAAGCCATAATGATGCTAGAAGAAACGGTCAATTTGGGTTAACCAGGACGGACGGACGGATGAACGGACGGACGGACAGGTGAATCACTATATGCCTCTATCGATACGGGGGCATAAAAATGTTGCACTTGCATTAAATAATTTCCTCATATTTTTACTCCACTAGACATAATATAAATTAATAGCAATTCCTTGTAGCCATACATTTTCATCAAGCAGAGATTTAAGAGAGCATCGAGACTGCTCGTCTTCAACAATGGAAACATAACACAAAACAAAAAAATTTGGAAACTGTTGAAGAACTGTTTTTTTATTGAAATAAATAACTATAATCCCATCAGGCATCTGTAAGGCAACACAAATGTCTCGGCACCAAAGCAACGTACAGATGGGAGGGGCAACAGAGCCATCCATAATGTCTTCATTCACTTGTATAAGTCAGATCTCGATTTAACGACACCCGATATACTGACAATTAAATTCATTATACTGACATCAAATTTGGGGACAAAAGTATTAAAATGCTCTTTGTATCAAATCAGTATACTGACATATATATTCGTTACAACGACATTTTACTTAAAAACAAACAGCGTTGTTGTATCGAGATCTGACTGTACTAAGATTGTTATAAATATTCCGAAAATAGAGAGAAACCACCAAACACGAATAATATTTTTTTTTTTCTTTTTTTTTTTTTTTTTATAAATATTCCGTAATGGTAAGACCCCTGCAACAGTGAAGGCCCACCGAATGTACCATAACTAAATATAGCAGCAAACTTTAACTGGACACTGAGTCTGAGTTATCTTGTATACCTTCAGTTGGAATCATACTTCCTGATTCCTGTTGTGTGGATTCAGCTTGTGCAAGCATTTACAACAAAATGACATTAATTATAAATATGTTAACAGCAAAGCACTACAAATTGGCAGCATGTTAATTTTCATCTGTGTGTGCAACTTTATATGAGTCGGTCTCCTAAGGATCACTCACCATTATTAACACTCTGTGTATGTGTAGTCACAAAGGCAGCAATAATACCAAACATTATGCAACACTCATAGATAAATCTCATATACCATTAATGTTTAAATAAAAAAAAACCAATTCTCTATTGATCTAAAAACGAAAAATCTGAAAGAAACAAAGTCCCTGAAGAAAACAAATTAATATTCCAGAATTACCGCAGATAAAAGCAACTTGATTAAAACAAACCAGATGTACATTATGACATTTTAAGGCTATACAGTCCTCTAGCTAGAGCCTCTATCTAACATATCCTGCTGAAACATGTCCCAATAGACTCATCTCTTGCTGGAAATTTAAAAGATGTGATTTCTTGCATTTGTTGCAGGAATCAGGGAGAGGATGGTAAAAAAGCGCTGTTATTTACAACAGACTACCACGTTTATTCAGCAATTTTCCATGTCTTTGAATAATAAGTTTTTTAATTAAATTTCTCATGTTAGGGTTCAGTTGTAAGCCTAAAATTTCCTGGAATTATTGAAAATCGGTTAATCTATTCACAAATTCTAGAAAAAGAGAACACAATTAATTTAAGATCTTATTACACAAGGGAAGTTACCAATTTGCATGAACTTACAAGGAGAATATGACTGAATTAATTTAATTGATTATTTTAATGTGACATCCAAACTGTTAGCCCTTTACAAAATTGAACTATAACTAGAATAATTTTTGATACAAATACATACATACATGTCACCAACAAAGGGCATTAACTCTTTCAAAAACATCCTACCTAAAATTCCTGACTGTCGAATGTGCACACCTATGGCTTCAGGTACTAATGTGATGTTTCAGTAAAATCCAACCAATGGTAAAATAGAACAAGCACGGACAAACTTTGTTACATCTGTTCAGATGTCCAGCACAAAATCAATATGTCGCCTCCACTGTGCAGGGGAGACTAATTCATTTATTAACAGTCTGGCTAGCTGATAGGAGAAATAGGGTTCAAATTGGCTAAAATAAAAAAATTATCAGCATGAAAATAAAAATAAATCACAATTATATATATAGCAAAAACAACAACTGTACAATAAACATAATATTAAGCTCTACTGATAAATGACACACTTTAAATTTTCATGTAAATTTCACTGTGCACTAAAAATTAAAAAAAATCACTTAATTATATCACAAAGATTTTAAGTAATAGAACAAGAGGGCCCAAAGGGCCCTAGGTCGCTCACCTGTCGAACTTTACCTAGATTTTGTTGAGATGATCATTGTGACCAAGTTTTATACAGATTAGGCAAATATTGTGACCTCAAGTGACTACAAAAGGTTTTTATATGATTTGACCTCATGACCTAGTTTTTAACCCTAGATAAACCAATATCGAACTTGACCTAGATTTTGTTAAGATGATCATTGTGACCAAGTTTCGAAAAGATCAGGCCAAAACTGTGACCTCTAGTGACTACACAAGGTTTTTCTATTATTTGACCTTGTGACCTAGTTTTTGACCCCGGATGACCCAATATCGAACTTGATCTAGATTTTGTTGAGATGATCATTGTGACCGAGTTTCATAAAGATTAGACCAAAATTGTGACCTCTAGTGACTACGCAAGGTTTTCTATGATTTGACCTTGTGACCTAGTTTTTTTACCCCAGATGACCAAATATCGAACTTGACCTAGATTTTGTTGTTATGATCATTGTGACTAAGTTTTGTAAAGATCAGGCCAAAACTGTTTCCTATGATTTGACCTTGTGACCTAGTTTTTTACCCCAGATGACGCAATATTGAACTTGACCTAGATTTTGTTGAAATGATCATTGTGACCAAGTTTCATAAAGATTAAGTCAAAATTGTGACCTCTAGTGACTACACAAGGATTTTCTATGATTTGACCTTGTGACCTAGTTTTTGACCCCGGATGACCCAAAATCGAACTTGACCTAGATTTTGTTAGGATGATTATTGTGACCAAGTTTCATAAAGATTAAGTCAAAATTGTGACCTCTAGTGACTACACAATGTTTTTCTATGATTTGACCTAGTGACCTAGTTTTTTACTCCAGATGACCCAATATCGAACTTGGCCTAGATTTTGTTGAGATGATCATTGTGACCAAGTTTCATAAAGATTAGGCTAAAATTGTGACCTCTAGTGTCTACACAAGCCAATTGTTGACGGACGGAGGACGGACGAAGAGTGATCATAAAAGCTCACTCTGTCACTTTGTGACAGGTGAGCTAAAAATAGAACATATTAAGTGAAATGTTAATGATTAATAATGGCGGAGCGAGCAGTCCGAGCAAGCAAAAGGAAACAAGTCCTTTTAAGTCATCAGCATTTCAATTGGCTCAAAATATAGGTTTAACTCTAAAATTAACAAGTAATAATGAAAATTATCTGCACCAATTTGATCAGTACAGCTTTAAAACTAATACACAAACAACAAACATGCATACTTGAGTGCCCTCTAACAGAAACTCACTGTGTGTTAAAACAATTGTGTAAACAAAGTTACAAAAATATTCCTTTTTCCATTTTTCCAGATTGTCATTTTTTCTGACACGGTAGGATGACAAAATAAAAATTATTCAAAGTGTGAGCATGTAACCATAGGAACATGTCGAAACAAAAAGTGTGAGCATGTCACCAAAGGAACATGTCGAAACAAAAAGTGTGAGCATGTCACCAAAGGAACATGTTGAAAACAAAAACGTGTGAGCATGTCACCAAAGGAACATGTCGAAACAAAAAGTGTGAGCATGTCACCAAAGGAACATGTTGAAACAAAAACGTGTGAGCATGTCACCAAAGGAACATGTCGAAACAAAAAGTGTGAGCATGTCACCAAAGGAACATGTCGAAACAAAAAGTGTGAGCATGTCACCAAAGGAACATGTTGAAAACAAAAACGTGTGAGCATGTAACCATAGGAACATGTCGAAACAAAAAGTGTGAGCATGTCACCAAAGGAACATGTCGAAACAAAAAGTGTGAGCATGTCACCAAAGGAACATGTTGAAAACAAAAACGTGTGAGCATGTCACCAAAGGAACATGTCGAAAACAAAAACGTGTGAGCATGTCACCAAAGGAACATGTCGAAACAAAAAGGGTGAGCATGTCACCAAAGAACATGTTGAAACAAAAAGTGTGAGCATGTCACCAAAGGAACATGTCGAATCAAAAAGTGTAAGCATGTCACCAAAGGAACATGTCGAAACAAAAAGTGTGAGCATGTCACCAAAGGAACATGTTGAAAACAAAAACGTGTGAGCATGTCACCAAAGGAACATGTCGAAACAAAAAGGGTGAGCATGTCACCAAAGGAACATGTCGAAACAAAAAGGGTGAGCATGTCACCAAAGGAACATGTCGAAACAAAAAGTGTGAGCATGTCACCAAAGGAGCATGTCGAAACCAAAGAATTCAACAAACTGAAAATAATCGACAATGGCAATACAAAGACTCTAGTGAATGGTGCAGCATTTACCTGCAATAGCTGACAACGAGTTTCCGACAGAGTTCGATTGATGGAGTGTACCAGGTTCACCAACATTTCCCTGACCTTGATACAAAGAGATACAAATATATGTAGTATCATACATTAGAAACGGAGGCGGGGATAAACACAATATATATAGTATCATACATTAGGAACAGGGACAGGGCTAAACACAAATATATGTAGTATCATACATCAGAAAGGAGGCGGAGCTAAACACAATTATAATGCAGTATCATACATTAGGAACGGGGGCCGGGCTAAACACAAGTACATGTAGTATCATACATTAGGAACGGGGTCTGGGAAAACACAAATATATATAGAATCATACATAAGAAAGGCGAAAACACCAACACTGGTAAAGCTTATTTAGGGTATTTACAATAACAGGTCATTCTATACCAAGACAATTTACATACATGTATACAGAGTGGACATAGCAGAATAATGTCACTTAATATGACCGTTTTTAACCGGACATCCTTGACCATACAACTGAATATTTTTGTTGAAAAGGTCACATTGCCGATCTGTGGGGAACCTGAACTCAACGGCTTTGAGATGACACATTTTCTCTTTTCCGTCTTAGCCAAATATTTGGTCACATACCATGTGGTATGTCCACATTAGTATAATTATGTCCCCCAGTGATTTTTTCCTTCTTTATAAGGGTCCGGAAAACCGACCCTTTCCCAATTGCAAAAAGGCTATAATTTCCCCAAATTTGAATGGAGAAATTCTCAATAAACAATTTAAAAAAATAATTTTCAAAATCGGACATAAAATGATGAAGTTATGAACATTTTGGACAAGAGGTCAAGCATAAAAGTTCAAAGAAACCAGTAAACATTCACATGTCATTCAAATGTAATCTCTTTTTCTGTTTTTTTTTTGGCCTTTCTGCTTCATGGAAATTCCCAATTACAAGTTGTCAGGACGCGAAAATTCCCAATCTGAACGGACCGGACCCTTTCCCAAAGAGGAAAAAAAAATCACTATTCAGATCCCTGCAAATATAAGTTCATATTTGTATAATAATTGTCATAAATACTAGACAGTATGAGACACTATATTGAAAGTTTAACACAGACAAATTATACTAAACATTACTCATTGTTTAAATATATATATATCCTTCATTGAAACAATGTTCAAGGGAGATAATCCTTGAAATAGCAATATTCAAGGGAAGATACTCTATTTACAATACTACACAAGGGAAATTACTCTCATTCATAGCAATGATCAAGGGAAATTACTCTCAATTACAGCAATAATCAAGGGAAATTACTCTCAATTACAGCAATAGTCAAGGGAAATTACTCTCATTCATAGCAATAATCAAGGAAGATAAATCTTGGTATACAATAATCAAGGGAGATAACACTAGTAAAAACAATAGCCAAGGTAGATAACTTGTTATCACAATAAAAAGGGGGATAACTCTAATACTTTGACTGAGGTCAAGGGGGATTACTTTAATTCAAATTGTTTTGTTTTTTTCATTATTGTTACAATGATAATAACAATGATAATGATACTGATAAGGAAAAGTCGAGTCCACCAATGACAACACAAGCCTTTGTTTACATATGAAAATGACAATATAAACACTGCATGGTTAATTTAGGCTGCTTGTTTCAGATGTATTTAAGTTTAAAAGATCAAACAGGGATTTAATTGTCACTTTTATTTGCAAACGAAGGTTAGTGTTATTGTCGGTGCACTTCTACATTGTATGAAATTGGAAGTATTTCTAAACACAAACATCAATCTTATATGTATAATATATAGGGGTGGCAACAAGTACCTGAGTACTCGAGTACTCGTTCAAAGGTCCGATTATCGAATATCAAAATCAGTATTCGAGCACTCGGAAATTTTTTTTTATAATAATTGTTAATCCTGTCTTGTACAGAACATGTCCAAGTGTTATCTGGTCTACTAACGAAAATTACAATTAACAACGTGTCATCAATCCTTAATCGAAACTTTGAGGTCGCTAATTGCAAGCGTAATCAAAACACAGACCAGTCAATCATCATTTGTTAATTTGTTTATGACACGTAGCTTGGGGTTCTTTTGTTGACACCAATCTGAGTTATTGTCATCGATCTTTAATTGGCAGTTATTGTTTATTGGGTGTGACAATCGATTAAGATATTAATAAAATATTACTTCAAATTATAATCGTTCTCACGCATAAAATTATGAATGAACGATAACTTGACTGTGTCATGCTGTGTAAATATTACTATGTCACCGGTTGATAAGAGTATTCCCCCTTAGTCGTTTATTTGTTATTATTCGATTTTCTAGCATTATTGACTATAAGTTATACTGCATTTACACTGTATTGTTGTTCTTTCTGTAAGTTTTTATTGTTTGAACATTCTTCTACCGATCTAGATTTCACAATCAACTGAACAGAACGGGCAGGCATACACGATGTTCTATTTGAAGTTGAACACGCACATTTGCAGTACAACATTTCTGTGTCCCAAATATCATTCACATTTATATTTTTCCGAGTACCGGAGTACTCGATCGGATGAATGACCGAGTACCCGAGTACCAATTTTAGTACTCGTTGTCGTCTCTAACAATATAAGAAGGTAATAATAACCATACAGCCAAACCTGTGTTAAAGACCACCTGAACACAAAGACCACCTGAACACAAAGACCACCTGAACACAAAGACCAATATCAACGACATGTGCTCAAAGACAGCCGATTTGATCTCCCGTCGGGCCTGTCAACATTTTCAATTATTTAAGCTAGTTAAGAGAGACCACCTGCCTACACAGACAACTTTTTGCAGTTCGAACTTGCAGGTTTTAAAGACAGGACAGTCTCTGGCTGTATGGTTCAAAATAGTGATCATGAATCAGATTTTTGCAGAGATGTTTCTCGACTGTTACTTATTGCTGAGTGTTTCCCCTGCAGGTCCAAATATTTCCTACGATAGGAGTCAATACAGTTCACTTAAACAAGACAATAAAACTCCAGCTAAAAGTCACCTTTGATGTAACTCATGTAATTAGAGACACACATTTACAATGACAGAAATTGTTCATTAATTGCAATCAATTAGAAGTGATAAGTATTTCTATTCAAAAACACAATCTAATGAAAGTCGAGTACAAGAATAGGGAGTTTATTTGGACCTTGGACACATATGTTAAAAAGGATCAAATACATTGATAAGTAGGGAATAGTATTGCACACAAATGTGGTCAGACACACTGAATACTCTACTGTAAATGGACCAAGTATTCCAATTCAGGAGCTAAAATTGACAACTAAATAGGACATCCTAAGTGAGAGCCAAGCAATAAATACAATTATAGAAACGCAGACAGGAATAGTTTCTTTAGACTCATGAATAACTAATACATGTGATACGACAGAATAAATAAACAAATTCACTGCCACAGATACTTGATTGCCACTGAAGGACAAGGTCATTGTAGGATAGCCACACAAAATATGGTCACTCCGTTTATTCAGGTCTGTCACTTGTATACAAGTTGTATACAGACAAAGTAACTGTAATTTCAAAACAAAGCATTTCTATAGGAGAGATCATGTTTGCATACAAAGGGATTAGTACCACCAGCTAGCTATTGGTGAATGGCAGGTTTTTATTGTTCATTCATCCAATAGATAGCTGGTGGGCATTTTGCATATGAATACGGTGATCTCTCCTATTGTTTAAAACATTTTAATCTTATAAAACGGCAGAGAAAATCACTACCTTATGCACCAAGCCATATACTCATATATACAATATCTGTTACATTTATAAATTAATTAGAGAAATTGCTGTGTTTATATATACACACTAAGTATGTAAACAGGTGACAGACCAGAATAATAAGTTACAATATGTATTGGTGCAAGGTCAGCTGGGTACATATATATTATTGCTATACATGGAAACATGGGATTTTCATCACTGCATCCTGGAATACAGTACAATAATGATCCTCCTCATTCTATTAGCATTATTTAACGACTGATATCTTGTCTATATTTATATATATTAAACCTTGGTTGTACATGTATGTTTTCATAAACAGGGAGAATCACCTTGACGCTTAATACCAACACAAATCTAAAGGACCGAAATTACACGATTTGCTCGCGGAAATTTATATATATACGCAATGCAAGAACCTTGTAGTATATCCATGCATAAAGGTTACGTTCACATCAATCTCTTCATACTATATTATAGTATTATTGATAATAGACTGATACAGGCAAGACCAGGGCTGGTATTCACAAAGCATCTTAAGTGAAAACTTAAATATTTTGACTTAAGTCAATAATTTGTGCAGCTCATATTTCCCACAATTTGAAAAATAATCCATGTTTTCTTAGTGAATTTAATAGCTGTTTACATAATGCTTCAAAACTATGCAATATATTAAGCATGTTGATTTTCTTGCTTAGCTGATACACTTTAGAAAAAATTAAGATTTTAAGAAATTTCTAAGTTTTCTGTGACACATTTGGTAATGAGTGTGTTATATCACTAAATACTGGTATAATATGACATTCTGGGATATTGTATGTAATTATGTTACAGTGATGTACATGGTATCAAATTCACATTTTACCATGAAAAACCTGTCACATTTAGTACATTGATATGAGAAATCCTCCATATAATATATGGTACTATACATGGTAATTCTGATGGGTCATTTTCTCTTAAAATCATGGGTATTTTGTCTACAAAATGGTAAAATTTAGTCTAAAGTATTAAAATGACCCTTTATAGACCCTTTAGTGGAACCCCTCGGGATGTAGCATAGTCATGCATGCAAGACCCCTGGCAGACATAAAACAGTTGAGTAGAGCCACCATCCATCCTTCAGTCAGCTGCATTGTTTCCTCCCATACAAAGTCTGCCATAGAATAAGATTCAAATCTTTAAACAGTCTGTAACAAGTTGTTTCCTCCATACAATGTCTGTCATAGAATAAGATTCAAACCTTTAAACAGACTGTAACAAGTTGTCTCCTCCAATACAATGTCTGTCATAGAATAAGATTCAAACCTTTAAACAGTCTGTAACAAGTTGTTTCCCCCATACAATGTCTGTCATAGAATAAGATTCAAACCTTTAAACAGACTGTAACAAGTTGTTTCCTCCAATACAATGTCTGTCATAGAATAAGATTCAAACCTTTAAACTGACTGTAACAAGTTGTTTCCTCCAATACAAAGTCTGCCATAGAATAAGATTCAAACCTTTGAACTGACTGTAACAAGTTGTTTCCTCCAATACAAAGTCTGTCATAGAATAGGATTCAAACCATTAAACAGTCTGTAACAAGTTGTTTCCTCCAATACAAAGTCTGCCATAGAATAAGATTCAAACCTTTAAACAGTCTGTAACAAGTTGTTTCCTCCATACAATGTCTGTCATAGAATAAGATTCAAACCTTTAAACAGACTGTAACAAGTTGTTTCCTCCAATACAATGTCTGTCATAGAATAAGATTCAAACCTTTAAACTGACTGTAACAAGTTGTTTCCTCCAATACAAAGTCTGCCATGGAATAAGATTCAAATCTTTAAACTGACTGTAACAAGTTGTTTCCTCCAATACAAAGTCTGTCATAGAATAAGATTCAAACCATTAAACAGTCTGTAACAAGTTGTTTCCATCCATACAATGTCTGTCATAGAATAAGATTCAAACCTTTAAACAGTCTGTAACAAGTTGTTTCCTCCACACAAAGTCTGCCATAGAATAAGATTCAAACCTTTAAACAGTCTGTAACAAGTTGTTTCCTCCATACAAAGTCTGTCATAGAACAGAAATCAAACCTTTAAACAGTCTGTAACAAGTTGTTTCCTCCAATACAAAGTCTGTCATAGAATAAGATTCAAACCTTTAAACAGTCTATAACATGTTGACTGTTGTCATAAATCAGTCTGGTGAAGCCTGAGGGAACTAGAGTACTGTAGTGGATGTTGAGACTTGACTCATGACAGAGCTACAGACTAGTATACAAGGATCATATATTTCTAGTACAACATCGGGTGCACTCTTTAGTTTACTTAAATGGGGTCAAAGGTATTTGACAGACTTGTGCAGAGGCATGCCGCAGTACAAGCTTAAAGAAATGGAACGGAGATATATAAGTAGCAGACATGGAAACCAATGACTAATGACAGGCACTGGACTAGCTCAGTTGGTAGTGTTCCTGGTATACAGGGGTCGTGGGTTCGAGTCCCATGTGGGGTGCAGTACATTTTCCTCTTTATTTACTTTAGTAGTATACAGCCCTAGATTACTCATCTGAGTGCTGGACAACACAAAGTATGAAATTGATACATACAAACAGTGACATATTTCTTGAGGACAGGCCAATATTTACTTCAGGCATTATAATCTGAACGAATCAGAATTTGCTCCACACAATGGGTCACTTTTGATGGGAAGAGGCACAACAAGCTAAACTGAGCAGGAATAACAAACTTCCTAACCGAAATCAAAAAACATAAAACCAGAAGTTCAGTTCGAGAGCATTAAACAGAACTAATTAGCTTCGTTGACTAAATCAGGAAGCATGATCACTCAGAGAAGGCCAGTTTAAACTGTTAGAGACAGGAAGAGTGTAGAAAATTCCCCAGAGAAATCACAGGAAGTGTATAAAAATGTAATAATGAGGACTGGCTTCAGTATTGTCAGTAATCAATTGTCTGTGAGAGGGAGAACATACAAATATCAACAGATGCTGCCATTCTTATACTCCACCAATGATATATTTATACCTAAACACTTCCAAGCTGCAAACTCCCTTAAGGCATGAGAGGACAATAGTTTTACAGTTTTACATTCCTTGAGATTTAAATTAGATGATTAGGAAATAGGAATTAAATTAATAGATGTTTAGTTAAGGTTATTTTTGTTTTAAGTAACTGCATCAAGCTTTTATTTAGTGTATTTTAAGCATTTTAATTAATTGTGAAATGGATTCTATTGCATTAATCTGGCTTATACGTGGGACTAGTGGGTAACAATGTCCCAGAATAGCGTATGATCACGCTATACAAGAGTTCACAAGAGGGCCAAAGGCCCTAGGTCGCTCATCTGTCAAAGTAGTGCATGCAAGCCCTGTGATTTGACCTAGTGACCTAGTTCTTGGCCCCCGATGACCCAATATTGCATGTGACCTAAATTTTGTTAAGATGATCATTTTGACCAAGTTACATAAAGATAATAGGCTAAAATGGTAACCTCTAGTTACTACAAAAGGTTTTCCTATGATTTGACCTTGTGACCTAGGTTTTGACCGCAAATTACCCAATATCAAACTTGACCTAGATTTTGTTAAGATGATCATTTTGACCAAGTTACATAAAGATAATAGGCTAAAATGGTAACCTCTAGTTACTACAAAAGGTTTTCCTATGATTTGACCTTGTGACCTAGGTTTTGACCGCAAATTACCCAATATCAAACTTGACATAGATTTTGTTGAGATGATCATTGTGACCAATTTTTATAAAGATCAGGCCAAAATTGTGACCTCTAGTGTATACACAAGCTAATTGTTGAGGGACTGACAACTGACGACAGACGGACGACGGATAAAGAGTGATCACTAAAGCTCACTCTGTAACTTTGTGACAGGTGAGCTCAAAAGGGCACAAAGGCCATAGGTCACTCACCTGTCGCAGTAGTGCATGCAAGCCCCTATGGTGACCTAAGTAACCATTTACATGAAGAAAATTCAGCCTCAGTTTTTTTTATGATTTTACCTTGTGACCTAGTTTTTGACCCTGAGATGACCCAATATCAAACTTTACATAGATTCTATTGACCAAGTGACCAAGTTTCATGAAAATAAGGCCGAGATTGTGACCTCATGTTGTGGGAAATTAGCACAAAGATATATGACAATTAATATTAAATATTGTGTCCCTTTGGTGCAACTGGCTTGTATCTACCATTTGATTTTAATATTAGATTCAACCATATGTTGCGCTAAATGGACAAGATTTGGCTCAGATCGAGATGCTTCAGGAGATTGGGACCAGATTCAGAGACATTGCTATCAGATACAGCAGCCTGCAGTCAGTAACAGGTACATATATTATGTAACGTTCTTTCACCAGCCATGGATAGCTTGAGATTATCATTGCCTGATATTGGCCGTAATTTAGCAGCAAAAATCAATGACATACAAACACTCCAGTATGCAATCACAGACATGGCAACAAAACGGATATACGCTCGGATATTATACGTACAATATTCTATCTATAAGCCTGATAAGGTGACGGGTGTATCATAGCTAGAACTCACATCACATTTAAATAAATGGCAATCTAAATCACGTCCATGTACTTTCCATTAGCAACATTAGTAATGCACTATAATAGTACTATATAATATAAGAGGGCCCACAGGGCCCTAGGTCGCTCACCTGTACACATTGATCAAGTAGAACCATGTTTTTTTTTAAAAAGTTGTTTCCAATCAGTTGTCATGGCAACCAGAGTTCTGCATGGGTTATAATTCTTTTAACTATTTTTAGAAAGGATAACCCAAGGAATAGTGTTACCCATTTAATATGAAATTTAACCAGTACTTTTAGAGGAGAAGATTTTACTATGGATATATAGGGTAAAACAGCGCCCCACCCACTAGCGGCCATGTTTTAAGACGAATCAGGACAAATATGTCAATTTTGTAAGAGGGTCTCCCAACAACTATTTCTGTAAAATTATTTTGAAATCTGGCAAGCAGTTGATTTTTTTATGATTTTTTAAAAGATTTTCCTATTGGTTGCCATGGCAACCAGAGTTCTGCGTGGAATGTAATTCTTTTAGCTATTTTAAGAAAGGATCACCCAAGGAACAATTTAACCAATTTATAATGAAATCCAACCAGTACTTTTAGAGGAGAAGATTTTTAAATATTTTACTATAGATATATAGGGAAAAACAGCACCCAACCCACTGGCGGCCATGTTTTTTGATGAATCAAGACAAATATGTCAATTTTGTAAGAGGGTCACCCAACATCTATTTCTGTAAAATTATTTTGAAATCAGGCAAGCGGTTGATTTTTTATGATTTTTTGAAAGATTTTCCTATTGGTTGCCATGGCAACCAGAGTTCTGCATGGAATACAATTTTTTTAGCTATTTTAAGAAAGGACCACCCAAGGAAAAATTTAACCAATTTATAATGAAATCCAACCAGTACTTTTAGAGGAGAAGATTTTAAAGATTTTACTATAGATATATAGGGAAAAACAGCACCCCACCCACTGGCGGCCATGTTTTTTGACGATTCAAGACAAATATGTCAATTGTGTAAGAGGGTCACCCAACAACTATTTCTGTAAAATTATTTTGAAATCTAGCAAGCGGTTGATTTTTTTAAAGATTTTCCTATCGGTTGCCATGGCAACCAGAGTTATTTATAGATAACAATTCTTTTAGCTATTTTTAGAAAGGACCACCCAAGGAACATTCCTGTGAAGTTTGGTTGAAATTGGTCGAGTGGTTTAGGCGGAGAAGTCGTTTGAATGAAATGTTGACGCACGGACAACGGACGAAGAGTGATCACAATAGCTCACATTGTCACTTTGTCACAGGTGAGCTAAAAACATGGGTGTTAAACACAACCTGCGGCCAAATTTCGCTTGTTTATTTTTATACTAGGGTTTATTTTAATGCCGTTTCTCAATAGTTTTTTCAATTACAGGATTATATGGTGGCCGATTCACCTAACCAGTTTTCATGGGCTCTATCCTAACCAGTATTAACTTCAATTACCCTTCCAAAAGGAGCCAGCAACTTCTCCACATAAGGAGGAAAATTGATATTGTTTTCAAATATCACTAACTAAAACCTATCTCCATCAAACATCACAGAGGTCCCTACTAAGATATAATGCCCAATCCTGAAAATAGGTCGAAAGTCTGTTTTGCGTGCATTTATCACACATCCCTACAGCAAAACTGTTCCAAACACTGTTCTAATATTAAAATTCAGCTTATGAAACTTCAATGACTATACCTTTGTTAATTCTTTGAATATTTTCATCAAATACCTTTCTTCAGAACAGTTCATTCTTTCCAGTGCCACAAATTTGGATTTGTAGAACTCCCGAGATCGCAATTTGAATTGTAGAACTCCCGAGATCACAATTTTATCTCCTGATCTAGCTCCCATCAGGCCATTTTCAGTTGATTTGTAAAGGGAGACCACTCTTTGCTGGTCCCAAGTTGAAGTGGTATTTTAACAAGAGGATCGATTGTATGTTATGTTATTTCTATGCATTCCTAATTCATATCAATTATATACCACAACTAATTTAATTAGCAGTGAGTAGAAAATGATCATTAATGATCAATTAAGTGCCTAACTGAATTAAATGATTATGTAAATATTTGGCATGGGAACAACCAAGTACCTAGATGAATTAATAATAACTTCAAGCTAGTACTTGGATGCTCTTCCGATGGAGTACTAGGAACAACATGAATGCACATGATGTGAGCAAAGATAGCGATAACTATGATGTCGCTTTACATTAGGTTTGCTAGCAACTGGTGCAACTATGCTTATAAAATTCCCTGATTTTTCACTGACTTTTCTATGACTTAACCATACATTTCACTGACCAGTACCGCAACATTTTTACACCTTGCAGTTGCTCTTCTATATTACCCAATCACTCTTTTTAGCAACATCAGTATTTGGCAAAACATTTTAAGACTTTTATAATTTCAAACAAGAGGACCCAAAGGGCCATAGGTCGCTCACCTGTTCTAGTAGTTCATGCAGACCCCTTAATGGTAGCCTCTATTGCATGTACAAGGTTTTCATATTGTCTTATAAAGCAACGTTGCAATTTACATCACATACCCAAATGGCATATTGAAGTTTAAGCCAAGTTTTGTCTGTGACAGTGATTGTCAATCAAGAATTCAGTTTACCTGAATGATTTTTTTTATTTTTGAGGAAAAAAGTAGTAAATATTGTACATGTTTCCATTACCCAATGGATGAATCACTTGATAACCGTTAACCAAATCTTCGGCAAAAAAATGGGCGGAGCATTCTCTACACTGGCATGGGTCTGGTCAATAGTGTATATAGTTTGGCAGATTTGACCTGAATCTCATTAGACATTGGGTGGACATCTTTGGTAACTTAGTAACACTGATTTGCTATAAAAAATAATTGAAGACCTGCACAGGATTGTCTGAACTTACTAGCTGAACTCTTCAGTACTTGGATACTGAGTGTGTACATCCCTTAAGGTAGCATGTTCCTATCCCTTAAGGTAGCATGTTCCCATTCCTTAAAGTAGCGTGCTCCCATCCTTTAGGGTAGCGTGTTCCCATCCCTTAGGGGAGCGTGTTACCATCCCTTAAGGTAGCATGTGCCCATCCCTTAAAGTAGCGTGTTCCCATTCCTTAATGTAGCGTTTTCCCATCCCTTAAGGTAGCATGTTCCCATTCCTTAAGGTAGCGTGCTCCCATCCCTTAGGGTAGCGTGCTCCCATCCCTTAGGGTAGCGTGTTCCCATTCCTTAAGGTAGCATGTTCCCATCCCTTAAGATAGCTTGTTCCCATCCCTTAAGGTAGCGTGTTCCCATTCCTTAAGGTAGTGTTTTCTCATCCCTTAAGGTAGCGTGTTCCATCCCTTAAGGTAGCATGTTCCCACCCCTTAAGGTAGCATGTTCCCATCCCTTAAGGTAGCATCTCTTAATCCCTTAAGGTAGCATACATGTGATGTTTATATAATCATATGAGGTCAATTAGTTTAGCAAAAAGGAGGGACTATGGAGTTTAACAGTTTTAAACAGATGTGATAGGTATGTTAATTGTACTTATTTCATGGCATTTTAAGGTGCATAGACAGTTAGGGTCATTTAGTGCCCATCAACAAATCGCTAACTAAGAATTAGAAGGTCGTAATTAAGTGCTAACTTATTTAAACGACCATGTTGACCAAAATGAAGTTCAAAAGGCTTGTTTTTCCGTAAGTAAACAGTATTTTTCAGATAGTTTTTTCTTGTTTTCTCCAAACAGCTTGTTAGTACTTACGACCTTAATATCATTCTAAGCCAACAAATATGTAAGATGAGTAACAATTATGTTACATGGGGAAAATATCAAATATAGAAACGGGAAAACATAAAATCAAGAAATGTCTTATACTTCTCTATAATATAGTCGCCTTTTACAACATCCAAGTGCCACGCTATTCTGGTGTTTGGGACCTGAGTAGACTAGAAGGGACCAGAGTGCAAGATTCTATTTCCCATGGCATTAACACATGGATTTGCAGTTCGCACGAAGTGTTCACGTGTCACAACTTATTTATAATGATGCCTAAACTTTATGGTCAAATATGGTTATCCTGTTCACAACTATAGCTATCCTGTGTTCTGACCTAAGGTAGACTTGTATCTAGAATACATAATTCATGTTTACAGCAGCAAAAGTGTTTGTAATAAATTCCTCTACTCCCCATTACAAAATATACAAGAGATGTTTGTAAAACATGTATGTCCCCCAATAGTCAGAAATGGTAATGGTCACAGTGACCTTGACCTTTGACCTACTGACCTCAAAATCCAAAGTGGTCATCTACTGTTTATGACCAACCTTCATGTAAAATTTGAAGATTCTAGTGCAAAACGTTATTGAACGGACACCATTTGGTCTACTGACAGACAGACCAACTGACCGACATGTACGAAGTAATATACCCCCTCATCAAAGATTAGGGGCATAAATATATGATACTGGTTGAGTTCATGTTGATGTGTATATGGTAGAGCTCTACTCACTGACATATAATCAGGCACTTTTCCCCACTTAATCTTTCTAAGCGATATATTCAGATTCAGCGTAACTCAGTTATAATCGTATATTATACACATGGTTTCAGACAATTTCTGCTACAGTAATCCATACTAATAACTGACCTCTGACAGCCAGTCCTAGCTAATTGATTTTTTTCCTACAACAAAATAGCAACTTCTGCAGATATGTCTGTATTTGTCACATTTATAACTGTTCTGTAAAACCACGGAAGAATCGCAGAGCGTGGCTATGACAAGGATGTATTAAAACACCAATAAAAGCTGATGATTACAATGATTAACTAAAATCCACTCTTCATGTATTGACTCCAGATTAATTTTTCCAGAAAGAATCTTATAATGTCCATCCCAAATTATTGACCAATAATTATATAAAAGGGGAGATAATCCAATTATGGAAATGTTCTTAACAAGATGTATCACCAAGGGAGATCATTCATGATATTTGACCCAAAAAGCTGCACATGAGATTTTTACAATATTCTACCTAATCTCTCTTTTCAGAATTGTGAAGGAGGGTTATAAAGTGTAAAGTTTTAATTAGAAATTTAAGGAAGAAAATAAATAAATGCTATACAACAAAGATGGGACTCATCTGGACACAAATGGAAATAACAGCCCAAAATAGAGCACTCGCTCTGGAAGACCACTATTGGTGGCCCGTATCACTAGAAACGGTACTCAAGTAAGTATTACCAACAAGAATATGAGCACAGTAAAGTAGGTGTATGTATAGTGCGTTCAAAGTCAAACGATAATCGTTATACACATAAACTCGTCTGGTAGGTAAACTTTAAATCGATTCGATATCAAAGCGCACTCCCTTCATCAAGGGCGCTGTAGTGTAGTGGATACGCACGCTTCCTACAAGTTTCAACATTATTTTGAGTAGTAGGTTCGATCCCCACAATTTTATTTTTTTATTACATTTTTATTATATCTGCCATTTTCTCCAATTGAAATGTTTAAAACAATAAAAATACAATGTTATGATATTGCAATGTTTGTATACAAGTGACGGACCTGATTTAACCGACTATTTAAATTGATTAATCAGGTCGGTCACTTGTCTACAAAAACATTGTGTACATAAACATTGCAAATTCTCTTATTTTGATAAGATATTTTGTGTATTAGTATGCAGCTTAGTGAATAGTTATTGGTTTTCACTGCCATTTTACAAATTAGAATGTTTGAACTAATAACAAGAGGGCCCAAAGGGCCCTAGGTCGCTCACCTGTCGAACTTGACCTAGATTTTGTTCAGATGATCATTGTGACCAAGTTTCATACAGATTAGGCCAATATCGTGACCTCTAGTGACTACACAAGGTTTTTATATGATTTGACCTAATAACCTAGTTTTTGACCCCAAATAAACCAATATCAAACTTGACCTAGATTTTGTTGATCATTGTGACCAAGTTTCATAAAGATAAGGTCGAAATTGTGACCTCTAGTGACTACAAAAGGTTTTTCTATGATTTGACCATGTGACCTAGTTCTTGACCCCGGATGACTCAATATCGAACTTGACCTAGATTTTGTTGAGATGATCATTGTGACCAAGTTTCATACAGATTAGGCCAATATTGTGACCTCTAGTGACTACACAAAGTTTTTCTATGATTTGACATTGTGACCTAGTTTTTGACCCCGGATGACCCAATATCGATCCTGACCTAGACTATGTTAAGATGATCATTGTGACTGAGTTTCATAAAGATTAGACCAAAATTGTGACCTCTAGTGACTACACAAGGTTTTTCTATGATTTTACCTTGTGACCTAGATTTTGACCCCGGATGACCCAATATCCAACTTGACCTAGATTTAATCGAGATGATCATTGTGACTGAGTTTCATAAAGATTTAGTTAAAATCGTGACCTCTAGTGACTACACAAGGTTTTTCTATGATTTGACCTTGTGACCTAGTTTGTGACCCCGGATAACCCAATATCGAAATTGACCTAGATTTTGTTGAGATGATCATTGTGACTGATTTTCATAAAGATTAAGTCAAAATTATGACCTCTAGTGACTACACAAGGTTTTTCTATGATTTGAGCTAATGACCTAGTTTTTGACCCAGGATGACCCATTATCGAACTTGACCTAGATTTTGTTGACTTGATCATTGTGACTGAGTTTCATAAAGATTTAGTAAAAATTGTGACCTCTAGCGACTACACAAGGTTTTTCTATGATTTGACCTTGTGACCTAGTTTTTGACCCCAGATGACCCAATATCAAACTTGACCTAGATTTTGTTCAGATGATCATTGTGACCAAGTTTCATAAAGATTAAGTCAAAATGGTGACCTCCAGTGACTACACAAGGTTTTTCTATGATTTGACCTAGTGACCTAGTTTTTTACCCCAGATGACCCATTATCGAACTTGACCTAGATTTTGTTGAGATGATCATTGTGACCAAGTGTCATAAAGATTAAATCAAAATTGTGACCTATAGTGACTACACAAGGTTTTTCTATGATTTGACCTAGTGACCTAGTTTTTGACCCCAAATGACCCAATATCGAACTTGGCCTAGATTTTGTTGAGATGATCATTGTGACCAAGTTTCATAAAGATTAGGCTAAAATTGTGACCTCTAGTGTCTACACAAGCCAATTGTTGACGGACGGACGACGGACGACGGACGACGGACGAAGAGTGATCACAAAAGCTCACTCTGTCACTATGTGACAGGTGAGCTAAAAATACAATGTTATGATATTGCAATGTTTGTATAACTTCAACGCGATAAATTGCAATACAAAAACAAACTCAAAATCCGCTATATTTATTGTTTCTGATATTAAGAAGCATGCAAACTATATATGTTGTGCCAAATGTTTGAATGCTTTCAAAATAGGCAAATGTTACGGTCCTTGATTTTAATCCATAACAAAAATATAGGCAATTTTGTGTTTGTTTTTGTACAGCAATTTATCAAGAGTTATACACAAGTGACTGACCTGATTAAACGGATTATATAAGCGAAAACGCTCTTTGATTGAATTCATTGAACTCTTGTATTTGATATCAATGTAGTTTTACTTTAACTGGCTACAGGCAATCAGTTATCATGGTTGATCTTAATGGATTACAAATATTATATAGTTTGCATCATATTACATAATTTAATATATAGCCTTAAGTACTAGAGTCTCGGATGATGGCATTGATTTTACTCCTTCAAAGCTAGTCTATGAAAATTGGAAACTTGATTGACATTTTTGCTATTTTGTATAAATAAATATACATATTATACTTAGGATGATTTTGAAACAAGTTCTTTGACTTACATGATTCTGTCTACATACACATAATGATGCAATGGTATTATGAAAGAAGTTAAACCAGTTTACATTTTTAATGCCCAGCATACATGTAAATATCAAGGAAAATGAAGGTAACACATTTTTATTGTCTGGCATTCTTCTTTTTTAAATTAAATGCCAATTAAACTCTCAGAATACTCGACTTTGATGTTAAACTGACAAAATATTGGTTTAAGGGATACTGCAGTATCATGTAATTTAAATACAACATAATTATAGGTATTTTATGAAGGAAAGGGGCTACTTACATTTGTATGCAGTTTTTCAGGACAACGAAATACATGTACCAAGAATGATCTTCCTTGATTATGATAAGGTTTCTTACATTAAGCCATTGTTAGATAAGCCCCAAGCCTAATGGGTGTATCAGCAGTTGATAAATTTATTATTGTTATATTATCATTATAAGCCCACTTCCATAATTGGATTGTCTGCCCTCTATTCTTATTATTGGAAAATAATGGATGTTGGACAATTAACAAGACGCGAGAATGACTATCGCTCCGCCCACCCGCATCACGTGACTCTGTTTTCGAATACCCCGACAACTATCGCCCGTTTCATACTGATATATGCATATGGTATAGGTTTGATTAAACGTTAAAAACATTTAAATTGACTAAACTATGCACAGAGTATTTTGTAATTTGATAATCCGTCTGATTAGTAAATTTCTTAAATAATATGATTTTATCGCGAAATTTTGTGGGGTTTATAATTTGTGTTTTACAAGCATAACGGTAGCCGCAGTATATAAATATCTAAATATCTAAATCAATTGTGAACATGTATAATTTGTCAAGAGACCATAATTCTCAAAGAGTACATTACATATCATGTGATCTGTTAACTTTAATGTCACTTCACAGCATGCTGTCTAGCTCCCTAGATCATAGAGGGACACCGCCCGGTCGCATATACCAGTCCCCATTTCCTGTTTATTTGGCTATAAAGTATATGGCAAATATATACATACAAGATCAGATCTATATTATCTTCCCTTATTATCAACAGAATCAAAGAATGCAGGAGAATCATGACTTGTCAAATTAAATTCATGTACAATATTGATAAAAGAAATACAAGTTTATATGTTTGTATTGCATGTTTATTCTGTTGGATGCTGATTGCATGTCACGTGGAAGAAAAAGAGGGAACCTGTTATGATAACAGGCGTTTAAATTAGTATTCGGGCATCAAATGCGTTAGAAAAAGAAAACTACGATGCCCATATACCTATATTTTTGTGGATAACACATTTATTGTCTTTTTCTAATGATCAGAATAAAACGGTTTTGTGTTCGAACCAAGCATTTTTCATGTCGATCTTATTTATTTTTAAATCTATCGATTTTAAACAGTCATAAAAATGTTTCTGTTCCGCCGATTTTCAAAACTATTGGTGTTTTCCTTTCTACAGAAATATATCTGAAAGTTAAAACCACTGTCATTAAAAAATATTTACAGGCAAAAAAGATATTTGTGTTGTCGGGTTTTATAAAGCAATGATCCCAATAAAATCTTAATTTTTAAACCTTGATAAAAAGATCAATATTTCATAGATCTTCATTATTTTTGGTGGTGTCATATTCTACAAACCTATAGCTTTCATTTGCATCCACTGTCATTTAAATATATTCACAAATAAAAAAGATATAGAGGAAACATCGATTTGAAATGCAATATCCCTATATATTCTTATTGAATGGTGTCGGAGGGTTTAATCCTAATTAGCACCACGCAATATTGTTATAGCGATAGCGCGTTCTGATTGGTTTACGATTTTTATCGCTGTTTATGTGGGCGGAGTTTGCGTCTTGTTAATTGTGATAGAAAGTGAATTAACATATCTTCAGGCCACTACCTTATTTCTCATGGTGGCCTGGTGTAGGACCAGAAACTTCAGGCACATAGCTACTTGACTAACAGGATTCCAAGTGTTCCTTCTGCATATTGAACAATTTAAACATAACATTCAACATATCATGCAACTATTTTCTTACTGTTTTGTTTTATTCCTACAGTTATTCAGATTTTTTATGAATAGACATACCAGTAGCTATAGAGTAATGGGATTCAGAGTGGGATAGGTATAGTTTGCATATAGTATATTGACCTACCGACCACCAACCACTGGGAATGATCAGCCAGTTTTGTTTTGTTGATAAACTAGATCGCCATATTCCCCCATAATAATTAAGACAGCCTAAATATATCGCTTACCCGAGAACATTGATCCAGTTGTCCTGTACTCAAACTTGACCTTGATTCAATCAGCACAAACATTTGGAACACGTGAGTGTACAATGCAAAATGCAGCCAGCTAGTACATACAATTTAAGGGTTTTCTATGAGTTGACCTTGTGACCTTATTCTTGAATCCAGACAACTCAGATTCAAATATTACTTAGATTTCATCAAAACATGTATTCTGGCTAAGATTTATAAACATTAGGTCACAATTGTGACATCTAGTGTGTTATTCATAGGCTTTTTCTATGATTTGAACTCACTTGAACTAGTTTTTGATCCAATAATGAAACTGTCATAGATTTTATAGTAGTTAACATTTTTTATAAAGAAAAGGTCAACATTGCGCTATATTACCATGGCGTTCCCTACCCACCCAATCAATGGCCAAGCTTCAAATACGATAGAAATCAGCCATTTAATTATAGGTGTGGGACAAGAGTGGGATGTAATTAAACAGATCTGTGCAAGATTAGGTAGAAAAACAAAGTCTACAATAAATGATGTGGTATATATATATATATATATATATATATTGACGGTAGATGCTGCTATGTCAATGAAGTGAAATCAGGCTATAGTTTGTAGTATACATAGTAGAACTTCCATAATACAATGCTTGAAAAAATGCAGGGGTTTCGCTAGCTTTTGAATCTGAAGGGTCATTTCGATACTTTTGACTAAATTTTACCATTTTATCTAGACAAAATACTCTTCAAACTAAAATCTCTTAAGGGACAGCATGTGACTTTTTGGAAATTTCAAATGGACCCCCTGAAAAAACCAGTAAAACAATTTACTATTTGTGGTGGAATACCAACATAAAATTGTCAATTCAAGACAATAGTTTTCGCTTTAATCCTTCGTTGAATGTGCTTTTTGCATTCTCAGTTCGAAATACGTATGGATGCACGGATTTTATTAAATAACTTTTTACAAATCATAGTTTTTGTACGATTTTGGAGCGATATACCAATTTAGACGTATCACCTCCGTCTATGGTTAGCCAAACTTTGCTCACATGACAGTCCTGGTTTTTTTGTAACATGTCGTTCATCGAATAGCAGCAGGTACGAAACAGGTACAAAACAGGTACAAAACAGGTACGAAATGTGATAAAAAATATCCTTCATTGAAGGATTGATGTACTGGTTGCATAGTTTACATATAAACATTTACATACTAGTAGTAAGTAGAAATGGTCCGTTTTTAGAACAATACAGTTACTATACAGTACAATATATTTGATTATGAAGCAAGAAAGTAGAGGAATACAAGCACTTTCTACTCACCAGTATTTCCAACAAGCTTTGCTTTTTTCACTGAAAAATAAAAGAAAGATTACATTTAAACAACTGAACAACATTTTTAATCAGGACATTTCAAAAAGATTAACAAAATGGAAAATTGGATAAAAAGATTTTTTCCAGTTATCTATTTTTTTTTTCATATCTCGTCAATCAGCCAAGCCGGTGTCATTGGGATTAACTATAATTTAAATCTAGTTGCAAGTGTCAGTTCCTTTACCAAATCATCTAGATGCGTAAAACACAACTTTGTAATGCAAAGGAGCCCATGGCTATACTTTCAATAAACTTATTAAATGCCGAGCAAGAACAACTACATGAGTAAAAGTTAGAAAGTTTGAAAATCGGAAAATCCTGAAAAACTGTAAATTCAATAACATTGTAAAACATACTCTAAATCCTGAAGTTTGGGAATAATCCTGAAAAATTTTACTTATACCAATACTGGAAACCACAATGGATCTCATGAATTATATCAAATCTAACATCAAAACAGAATTTCTAATATGCAAGTACATGTCATGTATGTATAAGTCAATTTAGGCAACCAGTCGCAGGTATGGTATTCTTCATTAGTTAAAATACAAAGAATCCTTCAATGAATACTGGTAAATTTTGCGCGAAAAATGTTTAGTACAATTATAATTTAACGGTTTGTGTATGGGCACATAGCCATTATGTGAAATAGGCTGTTCTCATTACTAATGGTCAAGCTGATGACCTGCGTCAGGTCATAAAAATCTGACTATACACGTAGACCTGAAGAATTAGCAAATGCCAGCCTGGAACCTACCTTAAACCAATCTCCTAGCTCTCGTTCCTATTGTTCCCATACAGGGAGAGAAATACAATCTGCCAGGAACCAACCTTAAACCAATCTCTTAGCTCTGGTTCCCATAGTGCCCATACAGGGAGAGAAATACAATCTGCCTGGAACCAACCTTAAACCAATCTCTTAGCTCTGGTTCCCATTGTGCCCATATAGGGAGAGAAATACAATCTGCCTTGAACCAACCTTGAACCAATCTCTTAGCTCTGGTTCCCATAGTGCCCATACAGGGAGAGAAATACAATCTGCCTGGAACCAACCTTAAACCAATCTCTTAGCTCTGGTTCCCATTGTGCCCATATAGGGAGAGAAATACAATCTGCCTGGAACCAACCTTAAACCAATCTCTTAGCTCTGGTTCCCATAGTGCCCATACAGGGAGAGAAATACAATCTGCCTGGAACCAACCTTAAACCAATCTCTTAGCTCTGGTTCCCATTGTGCCCATACAGGGAGAGAAATACAATCTGCCAGGAACCAACCTTAAACCAATCTCTAAGCTCTCGTTCCCATTGTTCCCATACAGGGAGAGAAATACAATCTGCCTGGAACCAACCTTAAACCAATCTCTTAGCTCTGGTTCCCATAGTGCCCATACAGGGAGAGAAATACAATCTGCCTGGAACCAACCTTAAACCAATCTCTTAGCTCTGGTTCCCATTGTGCCCATACAGGGAGAGAAATACAATCTGCCAGGAACCAACCTTAAACCAATCTCTAAGCTCTCGTTCCCATTGTTCCCATACAGGGAGAGAAATACAATCTGCCTGGAACCAACCTTAAACCAATCTCTTAGCTCTGGTTCCCATTGTGCCCATACAGGGAGAGAAATACAATCTGCCTGGAACCAACCTTCAACCAATCTCTTAGCTCTGGTTCCCATTGTTTCCATACAGGGAGAGAAATACAATCTGCCTGGAACCAACCTTAAACCAATCTCTTAGCCCTGGTTCCCATTGTGCCCATACAGGGAGAGAAATACAATCTGCCTGGAACCAACCTTAAACCAATCTCTTAACTCTGGTTCCCATTGTTCCCATACAGGCAGAGAAATACAATCTGCCTGGAACCAACATTAAACCAATCTCTTAGCTCTGGTTCCCATTGTTCCCATACAGGGAGAGAAATACAATCTGCCGGGAACCAACCTTAAACCAATCTCTTAGCTCTGGTTCCCATTGTTCCCATACAGGGAGAGAAATACAATCTGCAAGGAACCAACCTTTAACCAATCTCTCAGCTCTGGTTCCCATTGTTCCCATTCAGGGAGAGAAATACAATCTGCAAGGAACCAACCTTAAACCAATCTCTCAGCTCTGGTTCCCGTTGTACCCATACAGGGAGAGAAATACAATCTGCAAGGAACCAACCTTAAACCAATCTCTTAGCTCTGGTTCCCATTGTGCCCATATAGGGAGAGAAATACAATCTGCCTGGAACCAACCTTAAACCAATCTCTCAGCTCTGGTTCCCATTGTTCCCATACAGAGAGAGAAATACTATCTGTCTGGAACCAACCTTCAACCAATCTCTTAGCTCTGGTTCCCATTGTTCCCATACAGAGAGAGAAATACAATCTGCCTGGAACCAACCTTAAACCAATCTCTTAGCTCTGGTTCCCATTGTTCCCATACAGGCAGAGAAATACAATCTGCCTGGAACCAACCTTAAACAAATCTCTTAGCTCTGGTTCCCATTGTTCCCATACAGGGAGAAAAATACAATCTGCAAGGAACCAACCTTAAACTTATCTCTCAGCTGGTTCCCATTGTTCCCATACAGGGAGAAAAATGCAGTCAAAATTCTAATTTAAAATGCTTCCTAGTAGGGCTGCGTATCAGTTAGAATGATCGATACGATATTTGTATCGATACAAAATGATCGATATTCCATATATCATATGATATATTATTTTGGCAATAAAACATCTAAATACTGTAAATATGCATGCACATACTTACAAGATGTAGGGGTTTAACACAATTAAGCCAGGCCTGAGATGTGATAAACAACCTATTTGTATATTTTTTAATTGCGTAAGTGGTTTACATAGCAGATTCTTGTTTGAAAATTAGATTCACTCGGACATAAACAACTTCGACAACCTGACCATTTTGAGACGAAACAAATAGATGACGGAAAACTTTTTGAATGAAAATGGGTATTTTATTGATTTACATGTATATTTTTGTTGATTGATTTTTTGACCGATATGGGCACATTCGATACGATGTATTGATCGAACACAAAATACCGGTATTCGATTTATATCGGAAACTGGTACGCAGTCCTTCTTCCTAGTAGATCTCAAGTCAATATAAAATTAAGTTTTGCATGGGATCTCAAGACAACACTGCAGTTTGAGGAGGTCCAGTCATGCAGTCACATGTAATCACATTCATTAAAATACCAACACTGACACAAAATACATATCATATTCAGGTCAAATCCCATTTTAATATGACCATAAATTTGTATTTGCGTCATGTCTCATTCGTTCTTTGTCTCAATCATCTTGTCTCAATCGTTATGTATCAATCGTTCATTGTCCCAATCATCCTGTCTCAATTGTTTATTGTCTCAATCGTCTTGTCAGTCTCAATCGTTCATGGTCTCAATCATCTTGTCTCAATCGTTCATGGTCTCAATCGTTCATGGTCTCAATCATTCATGGTCTCAATCGTTCATGGTCTCAATCATCTTGTCTCAATCATTCATGGTCTCAATCATTCATGGTCTCAATCGATCAGGGTCTCAATCATTCAGGGTCTCAATTCTCTTGTCTCAATCGTTCATAGTCCCAATCATCTTGTTTCAATCTTTCTTGGTCTTAATTGTCTTGCATTTTATACCATGAATCCATGAAACATCTGTTTACCGTCAAAATTTTACATAATCGTCTAATTTAGTTTCAGCAACATGATTTGTCTGTCTCGAACATGTATTGATGTTATGTTAATATTTATATACATATATATGGTCCCATAATATTCCAAACTAAAAATTTGTCACAGAACTATCAATTTTTACATTGTATAAATATCAGATGCCTGCCTGCGTGACATTGATATTGTCAACCCGAGGGCAGAATGTCACCCCGAGGCGAAGCCGAGGGTGACATTCTGTTTCGAGGGTTGACAATATCAATGTCACGCAGGCAGGCATCTGATATTTATTTTATTATGCCGAACAATATTAAAAGTCTAGCAAAATGTTCACAGCCATGATTGTGATAGTTATAAACAGTAGACATGACTGTGCTTTCATATATTGTTATGTTTATTCCACATTTTATTTTTAGAAAATCTTGTTTATTGCAGCAGTCAATTAATTAAAATTGACGCAGTTACTTGCCCTTGCATGACATTCAAAATGTCAGGTCGATCACATGACCTGACAGTCAGTTTTCGATCGATCACGTGTCTTTTAGGTTGGACAGTCAAAATATCTACCTCTGGGGGTAATGGGACTTTAGCATTGTAATATAAAGTGAGGTATAATAAAAATAAATATTTGCCATTCTGTGCTATATTTTTATATTTATACAATGATTACAATGTATTTATATTTTAATAAAATATTTTATTCATATTGTCTAACAGTCTTTCTAGTAGAATGTGAATTTTTATAGGATATAAATTCTTAGTATTAAAAACTTATATTGAGTATAATTTATCTTTTAAATAATCTGAAATTTTAAAATTGTGTATCTTGTTTCTTAACTGTACCTCTGTTATTATACATTTGTATCTCCAAGAATTTTAGATATGTTCACATTTTTATGTTACATTGACTTCATAATTTGTTATATTGTACTATTTGTTTGTCGGACAAAAGCTATACATAGCTTATGTTATTTTGTTTGTACCAAATTTCCGACAATAAATAAATTTTGACTTGACTTGACTTGACTTGAACAGACATATGATGTGGCAGCCGCATATGCGTTTTATGATGGCTTCTCTCTAGTAATTTGAAATGATAATACTGTTCACAGATCTATACAAATCCTCCACCTGTGGTACCATTTTAATGTGCAACGTCACACATTTTTAAAGCAACAGGTGAATATAATTAATATCTCAACAACATAAAACACACCGACTTTGAGAGGAATCAAGTGGTTTCACCAACTTTTACACCAATTTTCAACAGTTTTTCAGTCATTGATATACAGCAGGTATCGTTAAACCTGAGTTTTCGAGGAATTAACAACTAGTACTAATCTTGCGCTCTTCAAAAAATATTTGTTTGCATGCAACTGAGATAGTGGTAAGTGCATGATCAATGAGGCCATGACATTGGACTTCTGGGGAAGAGACATAAATTTTGTGTGGTACAGTTTTAAATCTGGATGCAATACCATAGCTCTTTCTGAACAGACTCCTTTATACTTAATCATATGCATTGTAAACAGCACCAATACATGTAAAACTCATGTGACGGTCCCTGGGTTACCAACCTGTGTTCATCTCTTGTTGGGTGAAAAACACTAAAAAGCATTTCAGATTATACATGCAGCAGTATGCCTACTTAATACAGGCATATATAAAACAGTCCTTGTTTTGTTTCTATACCAAACAGAAATATACCACAGAAAAAATCCAGTAGTCACGATTGCCCCTGGCATGTGACTGTGAGACTCACCAATTAAGACTCTATTCACACCCTCACGCACTTAAATAGATAAAATATCACAATTTGTTGGACATACTTGAACCCAACATTTGTTCTTTACGTAAATGGACTTAAATAGATAAAATATCACACATTTGTTGGACATACTTGAACCTGACATTTGTTCTTTACGTCAATGATAAAAACAATATCATTTTAAACTGCTTCATGCAAGGTATTGTCAAACAAGTAAAATACAGTCTTACTTATACTAGCGACCACGCGTATGAAGTGACCTTTGTCTTAAACGACCGGTTTAAACTCCTCCCGATCATATTTGTTCTGTTTTCCTATTGTATTAAGCAACTTTTGTCTAACGCGACCAACGACCGCTATTTAAGCACTATAATTGATTGGTCAAATTTCAATAAGTGACCGAAAAAAAGTTAAAATACTGGTAGTCTGTAGTGAAAGGTTGTTAATTACCTTACAGTATATCTTGTCATAAATCATTGTTTGTTCACACTTTAGAATTTGTCTTTTGTTACATGTAACTTGACCTCAATTAACAGCATTGAAAATCATCATTGTGTGCACAGGGCATGTCATACAGATAATTTTTAATCCAATTACACGCATTATTACGGATTAATTGCTGCAATCAGCTTGTTGTCACTGTCCATTTGGAAAGGGCTAAAACCTGGTCTATTCTGTTTTTGTTCTTCGAGTGTAAGCAAAACTGACTTACATTAATTGAATTGTGTAATATATGAGTAGGTTTATTAAAATGATAAATTGGAATGTTTATGAAGACGATGCATCAAGTATAGACTCACCATAAAACTCATTTACATGTACACACTAATGTTTATCAATTGAACTTGAATAGTATTCGGACAGCCTAAAATCAGAAATTCGTTATTTACACTCAATGTTTATAACATTTGCGTTAAACGACCATTCCGTCAAACGACCGTTTTCAGACCTTCCCAAGGGTGGTCGCTTAATACAAGTTAGACTGCAAATGAAAACTACAAGATTTTAAGCTTCATTAATCAAGATTGATGTTAGGGAAAAGTTTAAGCAAGGAAAAAATCTCCACTCCAGCATTTAAATTTTTCTGAATATATACATCCATAATGATATGACATTTTCTTTTTGTTTGCTTTTGTAGTTCTGTGAAACTGCACACACGAGTCTGACATTGTTTCAAATGTAAAACATAATAGAATAAATAGATAGATCTGTCCTTTAAAGAAAGTTGGCAACTTTCAAATTCAGCACTGTGATTCAAAACTGATCACAATGGACTACAAAATAACTTTCGTACTCAACCTACTCAACCCAAGAACGTTTAATATTGAGTACGAAATAATCACGAATAAAAACTCCGATAATAAATAGAATGATCTGTTCTATTAAATGAAAAATATCCCGATAAGGTAACACGAGTCATCATACGCAAAAGGACACACTCAGAGCCAACACAGTCAAAACATTACTATGTGAAATATAAATCTCAATTTTTACTCATTTTTTACGCTAGTTTACGATTTTATTGATTCGCTAATTACGCCATATTTGGTATTATTTACGTAAACACTTACCACAAATGCAGAGCAAAGACATGTTTCAATTAGAAATTTGTCGGTCAACACTTTACCATACAATTCTATCCGTAATCCGGAGAACTAGAACGTAATATCATTTTCAGAATATGTGTAAATTTTCATTGTTGACACAGCAAGTCGCCATATTGAAATGTGACGTCAGAGTGTGTAATTGAATATTCATAAGGTCCAAATCGATACGACTGTAAATCAGCATCCGTACACTCTCTACAGTATGTGTAAAATCCTAGCAACGTTTCTTTTCTCGTGGTCTGATTTCCCTGTCTGTGAATTAAACGAATTTTACAATAACATCGTAGCAAGCATCGACCTATCCTAATTAGGTGATACAGTGCAGTAGCTCATATATACATATGAGTTTTCTCGAGCCTTTCTATTGTAGTTAGGCTACTCATGATTTTTTTAGTTTCAATTGGCGGCAATTATTTAAGCAATAAAAATATTTTGTCGGTGAATAAAACGGCTATAAAACATGTACACTCGTGTGCCAAATTAAAGTTCACAAAATACAAAAATATTTGGTAAATTTACTCAGCTAAAACAGCACAACAGCCCTGGGTAGTTTAACTCTTACCTGACTATGTTTGAACTATCATTTAATAGACTAATCAATTTATTACAGAACTGTTATGCTTGTTACTTATCAATGTTGCGCATTCTCGGTTGCTAAGCAATACTAGAACACCATTAAAATCTACCACTAGTCCATTTGATAATGTTGCCATGGTAACACAAACCAACTAACGTTTTTAAATTTAATTTACAATAAATTGTAACTTTCAATAAAGTTTAGTTGAAGACAATCCGATCAGTGAGATGAAAATAATAAGCATTTAAATTTTGTAAATGACAAAATTTACATGGGAGTCAATGGGAACCATATTTCGTGTTGTGCTACTTTGAAATTTAAAATCTTGCCATTTGGCAAACTGATCTCTTAATAAGAAATGAACCGTATAGGCCTATCAATGAATGGTAATAATTTCTTTATGATTCTGTATCATAGATCAACATAATTCTGAATGTTTGTAACCATGGCAACACAACTTATTCCATAGGTCAAGGATTTTCATTTCAATGAAATTTTGACCGGTTTTCTGAAATTGTTGAACTATATTCAGCAATATTTATCAGACACATCGTATCCAGGACTAAATTCGTGGAAAATAATTGTAAACACATCTGTTTATGAGTTACAATTGCGTAATTGGCAGGATAGAGCGCATAATGACGATGAATTTCGAAGATTCAGACTTATTCATGAATCAGCCTCACCTTCTGTTATATGGCCGTCAGCAAATACTCGCTCTAAAATAATGTACGCTTTCGCGGCAGTTCGAATGCTGACATATAGACAGTTTCAAAACAAGGCAACATGTAAATACTGCAAAACAGAAACTGTCGACATAAACTTACATCTCTTGGCACAATGTATGTATACTCGCCGTAAAAAAGTTTCACTCATACAGAGCATAACACACGTCTGCGGAGAAAATGTAGGGACCTTTCTAGACACAGCTGATGGCGAGTCCTTTACCCAATTAAGCTTTCTTGAGCTATCAATTAAATACATACATGATATTTGTACATCACACTCACGTAAACAAAATGAGAACGCATTTATAACTGTTCGGAATAATTATATATATATAGTTATAGATAAACCATGTTTTTTGAGCCGTGACTAATTTATGCAGCAAAGTTTATTCACCCTAAAAGGATATGTATATATAAGCAATACCAACATAAGTTAAATAAGTTATTTCATTAAGAAACTGAATATGTGGCCCAATGGATAAGGCGATGATCTATATGACTTACTTTTCTAGGTTCGATCCTAGGTAGAGTCGCTTTTTATATATTTTTTCAAATCCCTTGTTCAAGTAACATTACACAGGAAAGTTATATTATACATTTCCTGGAATATACTTAATAGTGAGTCTTTATTAGTCAAAATTAAGTGTCCTAATTAGTCATAGTAACCGCGCGTAATTATATCATTTTTGCTGCGACTAGTAAAATTACTGGTGAAGATGCTCGTACGATAAAGAATATTTAACATGGTTCATATTTACAGAAATTTTGCAAGGAGTTTATATATAAAATAGTCTATGTGTATTGAACTTGTATTGCCAGCAGGACACAAAACACTGGCATTAGGTATTGCAATAAACTGTCTTTGGGCACCCACTATATATTCAAATGCATCGTCCGACTTGGAGACAGACACAACTAACGGGTCGCCAACCAATACACCAAGTCGAAAGTCTTTGACACAACTTTAAGTATTGAATCCAGTAAAAGGTAAATTAATACTGGGTCCGTGGAAAGAAATCAAAACAGTGAAACATGAAAACCCATTGCATGTAGATTGAAAAGTCATAATAATAAAATGACTTTTAAACAATGTCTGCATGTTCTTGATGAAAAAGAAACCAAAATATGTAGTTGAGAAAAAAGTGCAGTTATCAGGACTTGAACCCGCATGTCTTAGACTAAAAATCAAGCTCTCTACCGATTGAGCCAGCGATACTGACAATGTCATGTCATACAAAAATATGTATCAATGCATTTTAATTGCATCCCAACCAGTATATTCACACACCATGACTAAATAGTGTAATCTCCCGTCACGGCTCAAAAATCGTGGTTGATCTATACCTAGAAACGCATGTTCAATAATAGTAGACACAAAGCAATGACATAACATGTATTTGTAAAATGTGTTTGTTTCATATTATGTTATTCCTATGCATTCTCTATCTTTATATTTCACATGTGCTTTGTATATATTAATGTTGTTCTCTATCAATTATCACTATTTCTATTGTTCATAAAATGAATGTATACATCACTGTAAAGGTGGAATAAAATCGTATATAGCAATTCAGACACCCTTTGGCATTCAACGTCAGTTCCTGGTCATTGATTTCCCGGCTATCTAAGGAAACATGCGTTCAAGTCTCACAGGAGGACTAGGAGCTAGTAGGCCTATATCGAGGGCTCAGTGCAAAACTATTGTACATGTCTATATAAATTGATGTAGTTACCATAGTTTTGCACCGAGCCCTCGATATTTCTTCTCCTGGTTAGTGTCCATGCACGTGCAGCCATAGAACATCGATATACGGCTTCCAGGAATATCAATCATGTACAGACACCTCCCTCAAAGGTACCAAATTCACACACTGGTTGAGTGGAGCATTGTGGCCGGTAATTCTTGCTCAGAGAAATTAAGCAGTGGTGCAGACAGGGATCGAGCCCAGGACCCTCGCGATCCCCATGGCAAGTTGTTTCTCAATGGAAGGCTGCTCTATATTTAATATAGCCTTACTTAATAAATGATACATCAACTTCCGAGTCTGAACTGTATTTTCAAACATACTTTAGTATGCCATAAAGTTAATAGCAAGTTGATATTTTCTTGCAGACAGAGCCAATTGAAACAGTTTTGTAAACACCCGACCAATAGCAATCGAGTTATTTTTTTAATTTACTTTGAAGCAATAGAAGTAAATTATGTCTAGACGTTATTTAAACGAAAATGAATACGTACTGATATAATCATAGTACATGCATAATATTTTCAGTCCAGACTATTCCTGGCAACGTACGATGGTGCACGTGCTGACACATCCGTTAGCCATCACATGTGCAGGCTGGTGCACGTGGTCAGCCTAACAACTAATATGTCGTGCTGGTAATCTATTAAATCTGTCTGTTTTATTGCGGAAGTGTTCGTTTAAAAACGTTAAATGGCATGGAGCTGCGTGTGATCGTTGTAACGTCGACGAGACAGTTACACAGGTTAGAATAATAAAGGCTGGGTTGAGGCGCTAATTATAATAGTCTAATCTGGTTCGATTATCTACGCATGTCTGGTTTCTTCAGACACAAAAACTCATGATTGCGTTTGAAACAGTTTCAAGATGGCACAGGTGAAAGAAGAATAAAATCGAAGTAATGTTGGTTTGACCATAATTTAACCACTGAAGGTTTCGGCGGTCACAAGTATGAAGACAATGGTAGGCGCCAGAATGTATTATAGTTATAAGCAGGGTTACGGCAGACCAATAATAGTCAAACATACAGACAAGCAAAACACAAATGCGGAGAATGAGTAAAGCTCAGACTCTCAGTCGCTCTATCACCATGGACAAGATATAGCCCAATCGGGGAAGCGTGTCAGAACAGAAGAAGATATTTAGTCACGTGTCGGGAAAGGCAGACATGTCTTCATCACCCTTAGACCTATTGGGAAGAAAAAAATCGTCTCCAAGAAAAATGTTAAACAGTAGGCCGAGTGGGTGACGGATGTTTATATTTCGTCAAATAAGCAATTACGTCGTCCCATTTTTGCACTTAACTGTAATCTCGAATCAGACGGCGTAGGCGTGATGAAAAGAATGAGGACATATTGTATACAGACAGTTGTTAAGCTTCGGAAATACTTACATTTTATTGAAGTAAACAGCTCTGTCGCACATGCTGAATAAAGCTGTTAACAACAATTGTTATAACACGTTTGCGTGATGTAAAATCGGTCGTTTCAGTAAGTATTGTGTTTCGTGGATTTTAATTTAATGACATGATCAAGGCACAGGTAACTGTTTCATTGATAAAGATTTAAAAACATGTCTTATTTATTTATTTTTTTTATAAATTTTATAAAAAAAGTTTTTTGTTTACTCTTTATTAATGATACAGTTACCTGTGGACCAAGGTACCATAAACCTGTGATGGATTAAACACATTGCTAAATTGTAACATAGGTAAGAGGTGGGTTCATTTTTGACAATAATGCTGAAGTCCAACTGGTCAACAGTATTTCAGTCATATGGAGACTACACACAAACATTATCCTGACCTGACACAGAGCGAACCAGCAGTAACTAGGACATAACTATGCTGAGTGACAAGCAAGGGATATACCACCAAGTGTAACATAGACTAATTTGGCACCCACCGTTACGTATTGGCACAGGAACTTGCATAATTGAAAAAAAAATGAATTTTTTCCACTTCTGTAGAGCCTTTATATTTTAATACATTTTTAATACAGGCTCTACTGTACTGAATTTTTTTTCCAATAAAAATATTTTTTTTATAAATTATGCAAGTTCCTGTGGTATGGGTGATTTAAAATGTATACACATAGTTTCTTTCCAGCCATCAGTTGATTATTGTGTACGATGCAAAAATAACATAATTTAATATCAATATCATATAGTTTTTGTATTTTATAGACCAATTAGCAATTCGTTCGCTGTGGCACATTCAGAAGTCCGCTTGTAGATTTGGGGATAGTTTAGTTTAAACATATGTGTTCCCATTACTTACAACATATTATTAACAATAACATATGTATACATTATTATAAGGAGAGGATTGGAACGGAAGACTTTAAGTATTATAGAGTTCTTCTCCTACGTAGACTTCGGTGTTCATGGAATTCCAATATGCTATGAATGTAAATAAGAGGAATGTAAATAAGAAATTATATACTGCTAGAAATAGTTTGATGACGAAATGAAGAGATAAAATTACTTTAGAAAACAGTAAGTACAAAAATGAGAGAATACGTATGATGTATACACTAGTTAGACTTTTGAGAAAGAAGTTCATAGAAAAATAAGAAAATGAAAGATGATAGGTGGAGATTTTGTACAATTATATCAAGAGGCAGTATTAAAAAATATATATTTTGCTATTGAATATAAAGGTTTGCACGTGGGTAAAGATGGTCGTGTTGTCTTGTTCAGAAAGGAGTGTGTTACCAAACAGTAGGCTATATAAATCACCTTGATAGACATGTAGGTTTTGTAAGAGAGAGTTGCGAGAATCATGGTAAAGTCTGCACTCAAAGAAGTAATGGTAGTAACTTTCTTCCATGCCACATTGCCATAAAGGACTGTCAGATATATTTTTAGGACTAGATCGTGGTTCAGCGAAGTGAATTTGGTACAGGGACTTGTATGTAATATCCGTAGTTTTCTATTACCCACATAGAAAAAGTTTGGAGTGCGCTTTTTATCTTTTTTAAGGTTGCGCTCGAAGCATGATAGGGTCGCGTTCGCAGAGTTACGAAGTGTAGGACTAAAATTATTCCATTCTATGATGTCTGAAGATTTGGGGATGACCAAGCGCTTTGTGTGGCATTTTCTGCAAGAAGTATTTTCTAATGTTCATTTTCAACTAACGTTCCTGTAGTAGTGCGACGAAAGTATTTTCAAACCATTCCAAAATTAAATCTAATACCAAAATTAGTCCACACTCGGCCTATCCCAAACCTTTTAGTAGGAGTCGTACAAAGAGATATTTGGCATAAAAATGGGCACCGGATCACGTGCTTCATGTACTTAATAACAACCAATCAGTATATTTTATTGTTACGCCAAGTTTAATGCCGCCTGGAATGAGTATCCAAATGGAAGAACAGTAGTATTGTTCTCCTTAAACTGATATATAAAGATTTATTGCATGGTTCCATCAAAGGCAATGTGTTACCCGGTCGTGTTTGTTCCAAATAACTGAATGCACAGCTTGTTTCTGCAATCGTGAACGCTCGACCATTTCCGTTTATCTTCGGTAAATACACCTCGTGTATTAATCGTGAAAGCTCGACCATTTCCGTTTGTCTCCGGTAAATGCATAAAGGCCGAGATGATCAGAATGCTTGTTTCTGCGCTGTCTTACAATCAATCACAGACTGAGTGCATGATCTCCCCTTACAGAGTCAGTGATCGATAAGAGTTTTTCTTCAATAATCTGAGAAGAGTTTATGTTCAAGAATGCCGTGTAAATGTTAAACAGTTTACAATTACATGTTTTCGGCACATTAGAATAATCAAACTTTATAAAAATGTTTAGCATTTAGTTTGGATATGCCAGTGCAATTTAACATTTGTCAATGTTTTAGGATAACCATGAAAATTTGATTTTAATGCAAAATTAGCATTATATACAGCCCACATCAAATCGTATTCAGAAAAAAACCTTCCGTTTGATTTATCACAGTTTATTCAAAAGTTGTTCAAAGAAAATGCGGTTTATATCACAGGCAACTGTATCATTAAACAAGAGTAAAGAAAAAATTTTTTTTTATAAAATTTAGAATATCTAAGATAAGATAAATCTTATAAACCATTTTTTTTTCTAGTTATCAATGATACAGTTACCTGTGGTTTATATTGACATTAAAGGTAAAACATGATGCATAGTTGAGTAACGTTGTTTTGAAGTTATTTTCACCACATCAAATTATATGGCGTGTTTCGGTAAGGCACGGTCGGACGACGATGCGACCATCTATGGCGCACCGTATGCCCAGGTATTATTAGAATTTAGGTTCTCATATGGGAACATAGGTTTCCGCCGTGAGAACCTATGTTCTCAAATTGAAAACATTGGCTCTCATTCGAAACATAATTTCTTAGTTGAGATCACACGTTTTCAGTGAGAACATTTCGATAATACTTGTCAAAATAGCGTTAGCCTGTGCTGTGTTCTCGATTGAGATTCATGGTTTCCAAATTAACGTTTGAGAGAGACAAGGTCTTTTCGTTTGAGATCACACGTTTTGCATTGGTGATACTTTTCATATCCATCAACTTATGATTAAACCCAGTAGAAATTGAAAAAAGTAATTTATTTTGATGAAGTTAGAAGTCTCCATAAAGGTAGCCCTATGCCCACCTTTGGGCGAAGAGGATTAAGTAAGTAAGTATAAAGGTAGCGTGCTATGGTGCGCTGAATGGCCAAGTTTTATGAGAACCTAGGTTCTCACAATGAAAGTCTTGGTTTATACATTGGTCCTTAGATGAAAACCTAGATTCGCACACTGACAGCCTTGGTTTGTACCTTGGAAAATAGGTTTTCATATGTTTTGTACATTTGACGCACAAGCACCTAAGTTCCCAAACAACCTATGTTATACTTGGCCAAAACCAGCCGCTCTATGATATATTTATGTGCACGCCATGGACACAATTTTAAAACACGAAACCCATAAAAGCGTTCCTAGGTAATTGGTAAACATATGTAGACCACACGGAAGGAATTAAGCTGTACGACCAAAGACAGCCCAGCGGGATTGAACGGCGCAATTAAACAGAAAGTATAGGACCTCATTGATAAGTAAAGACCAACGCCATTCTAACCGGGGCGTAGCAGTCATTGTAGGTTAATCATAGAATTTTATCAAATGAATTTTAAATATATCCCATGTGTGCTACGTAAGTTCCATGCGGAAATTGATGAAAGAGAGACAGATTTACGAAGACTTGATGTCATTGTTACATGATAACGACTATCCTACTATGTTGATTTAGTTACAGTAGCCTACATGTGCACCACACTCAACACCTGTTATTTAACAAACGAGGATTGGTCGGAAACCTTGTCAATATTCATATGGACGTCATGAAATGGCGATATGATATAATTAACGTTGTGAAACCAATGCGTACGTGTAAAGTTACGAACTGTTGTATTATGATTTCCCCAGGAATCGAGTGTGAATAAATCTAGACCAGTCTGTAGGCGAACTAGTCGGAAATTAATATTGCCCAACGCATACCTGTGTGATATAGAACACAAACATTTATGAGTCTCATTCACCTGTCACTTGTTCCTTAGTTACCTGTAGTCCAGTCACTCTAGTTGAAAAATAGGACAAACCTCAAACTTATAACAACATTTTGATGTTTCATCATTCACATACTATTACAACCTATAATTAACTCGGTGCAATTGTTGAAACGTGTGTATAAAGTCGAACAACTAAAAAGACTCAGAAAATGCGTGGCGAACTTGAAAAAAACCCCTCATGTTTAAGGCCACCTTTTCAAATGGTCGCTAGATACAATATGATTAATATAAACACTGTTTTGGTGGCATTTTAAACAGTAACTCGCACATATGGTTATTTGGATATTATATTATTATAATGACAATTTCATTCTAACTATGGTGTAAACAAGAACATAGTCTTAATATTATGTTATAGTAAGACCAACGTTTCATTGCAGTAAACATCATTCTAAAACATCTGGAAATTCATTAAGATTACCCTTTTAAAATAATAAATATGGTGAAACATACTGTTGACTGTATCAGCGCACCTGAACATGATATAAGTACATTGTATTGTGATCAAAGTATGTCCATTCGTCCGTCTGTCTGTTGTAAATATGGAACTACAGTTGCTATATTGTAATCAAAACCAACATGTTAACTTGAAATCGCTTCTTTTAAGAAACTTCTGGTCCGATCTGTTAAATAAGTTGTACATGTATTCATAGCTATGATTCATATAAACATATTATTGTTAGGGGCCGGGGTTCGGTTTTCATTTTTAGCTTTATGGAAAACTTCAAAACTGTTCTCATAAACTTGGACATTTTTCCCGGACAACCCTTTAGACAAATTTGAATACCCGCCAGGAGGCATTGGACATTTTTCCCGACCAACACTTTAGACAAATTTGAATACCCGCCAGGGGGCATTGGACATTTTTACCGACCAACCCTTTAGACAAATTTGAATACCCACCAGGGGGCATTGTACATTTTCCTGGACAACCTTTAAGACAATTTTGAATACAATTTTCCTGGAAATCACTGGCCTGATTTTAAAACATACTGCTTACACAAACATACTGCTCACATAGATATTTCATAAGTAGACATTGAATCTGTCTTTCTTTTTTGCCACCCTGTATAATTTCGCGGTTGAGATAAATCCATTGCATCGGCGAAAAATAACCTTTCATCATTTTTATGATTTTACAATAATGAAGTAAACCTTCCATGAATATTTATGATTTTACAATAATTTAGTGAACCCACCATAAAAATTTATGATTTTACAATAATCTAGTGAACCCACCATAAAAATTAAAGATTTTACAATTATGTAGTGAACCTTCCATGAATATTTATGAGTTTACAATAATGTAGTGAACTCCCCCGAATATTTATCATTTAAAAATTATGTAGTAAACTCTCAATGAATATTTATGGTTTTACAATAATGTAGTGAACCACCATGAATATTCATGATTTTACAATAATGTAGTGAACCCACCACGAAAATTTATGATTTTTTTTATATATAATTGTAGTGAACCACCATGAATATTTATGATTTTACAATGATGTAGTGAACCCACCATGAATAGTCATAATTTTACAACATGTATTAAACCATCATAAATATTCATGATTTTACAAAAATGTAGTGAACCCACCACGAAAATGTATGATTTTTTTGATATTGTAGTCGGAACCACTGCGAATATATATGAGTTTACTGTAATGAAGTGATGATGACAATGAATGACTGGTTGCTCTTGTTTACCACTGTACAGGAATACATCTGTTGCAAGGTTTTATTATCACCCGCAATTAAGCAACACGCTAGACACATTATATAGCCAGATATGTTCGAATACAAATAACAATAAATAACACAAGTACAAATGTACTATACAGTGTTGACAAAATTACCACGTGTTATGCGACGTTAATTTTGGCTAAGACCGCAAGTTAAAATCTGTCAACAAGTATTATATTCTCTGACCAGTCTTAACCACAGGTAACTGTATCATTGAAAAAGAGTTAAAAAGAATGTTTGTGTTTTATACATTGTATGTTATTTAGAAAGGTGCATTTGTACTTTTAAAGTGGTCAGATGTTCATGGTATCAAAAACAAGAATTGGCTTTCGATATCTTTATAGACAACATAGTTAGAACTAACTCTATGCAAAATCCCATCGAAATTGATCAATAGTTCGTATCAATATAAAAGCCGTTATGCATGAGTCTGCAATACGTTTGATTGAGTATAATTCAACATAAAATATACAGTAGACAGAAACCATAAACTATAGGCTGACTATAACCATATATAAAGCTGAATAATACCCGGCAATATTGACATGCTTATGTCTTGAATTATGAACGTATTCCCTTCATAAAAATACTCAATCAATGATGGCAAAAAACCTCTGAACTTATATCGAACTCGACTCCTATTCGGTCTATCGCTTTACTGTTCACCAAAGTCATGGAACACTTACTTCCACAAACAAACATTTCCGGTAATACTAAACCATGCACAAAAGGATCGGTCTATTCTAAGAAGCAGTGTGAAAATAGGGAAACGTTTCCATTCACCATTTTATGTTAATGTTAAAATCATATCAGATTAAAAATTTCGTTGCACATCCATTCACCATAAAAATTGCAACGGACGCTTCGTCAAGTTTCGTAAAAAATCCTTTAGAAATGATTGATAAGCGACTCTGAGGAATAGAAGAAGTATCGAAATTCGCAGGAAGTGCGAAATTAGCGTTCTATAATTTTCATTTGTAAATGCCGTGAAGAGCGAAATTAATATGAAATGGAAATGGGCAATCGATTACAACATTATGCAGTCAGAAATATTAAAATTGAAAGAATGCGGAGAAGTGGCGACCATGCACATTCACAAATAAGAGCTTCCCCAGATCGATCTAAATGGTAGGCAGTGGAAAGAGAAGAAACGCGTACCGGTATATAGTGGACTAGGAACATACAAATCGGGTCGTGATGTACGAACACACAAGAAAGGGACACACATCCGGTCACAAATGGTAAGGAACATACCACCAGGGACGAGTACGTCATCAGTGAACAAACTTGACCGAGACGCACCACTTTTAACTCTTACGATAAGGAAACTCCAAGATAGGAAGATACATGTTATGGTGACACTATATTATTGTCTGTAACCACTGACTAACCAATTATTTTTAAGTTTTAACTACCCACTCACACGCTATACTATGCATGCATACAGGACTATTGAATTAATACGAAGTATATCGCTGGCTTAGAATTAGAAGGTCGTAAGTACAAAATCAATATTTGAGAAAACAAGAAAAAAAAGTCTGAAAACTACTCCTTACTTACGAAAAAAAAGCTTTTTAAACTTCCGTTCGGTCAATATGACCACTTCCGATTTTTATGAAAGTAAGCTCATAAGAAACGCAATGAGCTGCATATTTCAAATATGCACGAGTGTTACAGTCGTTACGACCTTCTAATTTTAAGCCAGCGAATTGTCTGTAACCACTGACTAACCCATTATATATAAGTTTTAACTACCAACTCACACGCTATGCATGGATAAAGGACCATTGGATGAATAAGAAATATATATACATGTATACTTCCGGGTGATATGATAATACACAAATGTCCGATCTCGCTATTTTAAACATTGACTGATAAAGCATCGGGTTCGGGGGTTTGGTTCAGCATTCCAAGTATCAATAATGTGTCAGATACTTGGTAGAACGATGTTCAATCAATTCACTGGTCTTGGCGTACGGCATTGTTTCCTTTAGATATGTGTCTGTGAATTTTAATAAGGACATAATTTATCTCCTGGAATATCAAATGTCTGGCAAACATTCTCCATTAATAATAACAGGGGACTACAGCAAATCAATGCAGGCATATTATACCACGTTGCTGTCAGATAGCACATGCCAAGTTGTTGTATGCATCCTGTATATGCAAATCAAATAAACGTTTTATCTGAAGAAGCAATGTGCATAGCGAGTTCAACGAAACTGTAGGATTTGTTGGAGTTTTACATTTTGTAGTGATACTGCAAGTACTGCAACACGACTTACTTAGGCTCTCCACCCCTCCCGGGGTATGGGTCGCCATCAGTGGTCCTCCAGCTTGCTCTGTCTTGGGCTGTTCTTTCCATCTGTCTCGGCGCCAGGTGTTTCTTGGTCGGCCTCATTCCTTTTCCCATGAGGGTTCCACCCCAGTGACTGTCTGGTGATGTTGTTTGGTGGTTTCCGTAAGGTGTGCCCTACCCAGACACATCTCCTTTTCCTGATTTCTTCTATTGCATGAAGCTAGCTGGTTCTCTCCCATAGATCCATGTTACTAATGGTGTCTGGCCATAGGATTTTGAGAATCCTTCTGAGGTAACTGTTTATGAAGGTCTGAATTCTACCGCTGCTTGGTGACTAACTACTAGTAGTGTCATACATTCACGCGCAAGGTCAGCGGAGATGAAGGACACATCGCAAATGTGTATGTATCGCCTTACAATAGAGGAATGATAGCCACGCCATATTGTTAGTCGGACGTTGTTTGTCGGAGATGTTTGTCGGAGGATGTTTGTCCGTCGTTTACATGTGCTATTTGCAATGTCTTTACAACGAAAATAAGATCCAAATATCATCGGACTGAATTCTCGATTTGCACATTGCTTAAAGGTACGGAATCACATTTTGTCCAAAATGTCTAAAGTATGTCAGCCTAACATGAGAATCACGATTATTGATTTTTTGCATAGGTTTAAATCATTATGTAAAGAGCTACTATAATCACTAAGAAAACATGGGTTAATCTTCAATTTGTGCACGATATATGCAATACTAATTTTTAACTTAAGTCAAAATATTTAAGTTTTCAACTAAGATGCTTTGTGAATACCAGCCCAGATCATCAGTGTTATGGATTTAGAACATACAGGGTGATCCATTAATTCCACACATTAGTAAATGCTTTATAACTTCAACATCTTGAAAGCTATCATATTAAAGAAAACGTTTAATTGCATCTATAATATACGTGTAAGTTTTGTTCTGATCTAAAACGGACATTCAACAATAGAATCCTTATCTAATGCAGACGTTTAATGTGACCACCCATTTTCTCTGAAACGAGTTTCAAACGTCGCTTTAAATTCTGATGATACGATGTCACAATGGTGACACAACGATTAGATGGTACGATGATAAAAACGCGAAGGCACGATGTTGAAAACGCGACGAAATATCGCGGTTTCATCATCGGACCATCGTTGTGTCATCATTGTGACATTGTATCATCGTTGTTTCACCATCGTGCCGTCATATCATCGTTGTTTCACCATCGTGCCGTCATATCATCGTTGTTTCACCATAGTGCCGTCATATCATCGTTGTTTCACCATCATTCCGTCATATCATCGTTGTTTCACAATCGTGCCGTCATATCATCGTTGTTTCACCATCGTGCCGTCATATCATCGTTGTTTCATCACCGTGTCATTGCTTTTTCACCATCGTGCCATCACTGTTTCACCACCGTACCATGGTTGTTTCATCATCGTGGCATCTTTGTTTCACCATCATACCATCGTTGTTTCATCATCGTGGCATCTTTGTTTCACCATCATACCATTGTTGTTTCACCATCATATCATCTTTGTTTCACCATCATATCATCGTTGTGTCATCATCGTGGCATCTTTGTTTCACCATCATTGTTTACAATTACGAGCCCATGCACAATGTTATATTGGTAACATGCTAACTACGCTAAGTAATGAGTAATGACGGGCATGTTTGTCTACACAAAGACATTTAAATGTTGTCACAAGTGTCATTTCAAATGCCAGATGTTGGTCGACAGATCAGATGAACATTGTCAAGACCAAGATGATTATTACCATTTACGTACATCATACACGAGGACCGAACCAGTTGACTTGTATGACGTCCATACGGAGTCCGTACGAGAATCGTACACTCGTACAAGTATCATACGGAGTTATCGACTCGTAATCATTGCAAAAATATCAATGAAAAAAAACCCCTATAACATCTAATTACAAAGTTACATACCGGTACCTTTAAAACTAACCACTCCCGCCTACTTATTGTGCGGTGTTGCAAACGTCACTTATTAGTTTTTTGACGTAACATTAACAAGCATTTCACAAATCCGTTTCAAAATTGTTCCAATTTTAGAATTATATTCCTATTTTGATATAACATAACGAAATCATGTACTGTTTATAACCACTAACCCCTCGTTTTTCAACGGTTAATATGGGTACTTTTCAGAAAATGGTCACCATAGCAACGACAGAATATTTTGTAACATTACTTTTGAGAAAAAATAAACCTTAGACATAGTGCTATATTATGCAAGTACTTAAAAAATTAAATCAAAGAACATGATTTTTCTTCATTTAGGAGCCTTTTCGAAACCTTATTAAAAGAGTACTATACAAGTACATTTAAAATGTCACTAAACCCTGTTTTCCTGGAGAACGTCTCATATTTATTATTTTGTCTCATAATCTTCACTTATCTTTCTTGTTACAGTTTCTGTATGAACATTGATTCAACAGGGTGACTTTATTATTAGTTCTTCACTTTGTAAATATTTGTTTCGTTTCTGTTTTAGCGCATAATCTTTTACTCAATGCCAGTGTTGTTTTCTTTGTTTAAGCTGTTACCATGGTAACGTACAAAATAATTATTTAGTTTACATGTGTTATGCGATTAATTATTGAATGGTCTCTAAACCTATTGTTTTAAATAACTTTTTATTTTACATAATGCGTTTAAGCTGTGTTTTAAAGTGCTTTAAAGTATCATTGCAATTAGCAAATGAAAAACGGGATAGTAGGTGTAATTAGATTAGCTGTTTTGCGAATTGTTTGCAATAATTTTCAAAACTGTACTATTATTTGTGTCTTCAAGATGTAAATATAATATAATTTATCATTTAAAAACATATGAGTAATATATTTCTTTAACAAAAGTGATATTTTTACAGAAAATAATTTAAAATGTAATTTTTGACATTTGTTTTTACGTTTCCATGGCAACAAATTTTATGTCATTAATACATATATTTTTTAAATAATGGTACGTTGTACTTTATTATATTGTGAACGCAATTATGTTTTTATAAATTAGTTTTGTTAACTACATGCAAAAATAAAGACATTTATTTAAGGCCATGTTGTAGTTTTATAACAATGGCGGTCATCTTTAAAATGGTTGCTATGGCAACCATGATGGCTGATACGAAATGGGTCTCATGAAAAAACGTCACTATTATATATACCAAGTTTGGTGCTTTCCTAAGAAAATTAATGATGGACATTATTGCTGGAGGACTGTATGTTTAAGTAAAGAAATAGTGAACTTATAGACATTTACTAATGTGCGGAATTAATGGATCACCCTGTACTTTTGAATCATTATGTAAACAGTTACTTACATACGTACAATAATCAGTAAGAACAAAATTAATGCACTATTCTACACTGTGTGGGAAGTATGAGCGGCACATGTGTGGTATTCAATATTGGTCTTATTTAATTGGAGCATAAGGCTATAGCCAATCATATCGCCTGTTACTGACCAAGAGTTTGATATTGTGTGATCTGATTGGTTGTCCTTATCCTTAAGTCAAGTGAGATCAATATTGAATACCACCCCAGATATTTAACTAAGACTAATTAAGTCAAAATATTAAAGTTTTCCACTAACAAGTTTGAGAAATAACTTATCGTTAGGTAAGTGAAATTGGACGTACCATAACACAAGGTTAACGTCAGTGGTGACGTGTTTTCCAACAGTTAAATATCAGAATGACAGTGCTACTGTCAACATTATGTTATTTTGGCGCCGTTTATATTTGCTTACTTGACAATTTATAGTTCCATGCATCCGTGTATGTGCTCTTTAGGTGTATAATATGTACTTGGTATACGGGCTTCCTGCAGGACTCACTTATTAATTTCTACTAATCTGACACATTGCTTAGATTACTAGTTTGACATTTTCGCAAAATGGATAAGCAAATTAGGACTAACAATATATTATACACTCTGTGAACCTACAATGCTGAATAATGCATTCAATTAAGTTTGTTAGGTGCAATGCGAAACTAACTGCACCCTAACAAAGTTATTGTAGGCTTTCAAAGCGAATGTGTTATCACTGCATTAATACCGGTACAGAGATGGTTTCTTTCCCCATGCAGCCATAGTTAGCGGTATCACCAGATCATTTACCATTAGCTTGTTAATTGATCATGATAATTAATTTTATACAATACTCTTCTACCTAATTTAAAAGTCATCGGTCGCCCCCTTTCCAATAACGTCAATACTTAGAGCAATATGTAAACCGTCAATTACACGAGCAGCATCGACCAAACTCCCCCACACATTTCGAGAGCCAAAATCAATCCTTCTTTGCCAGCTAAATGGTAATTATCATCCGAAAACAGTCTCATAATGCGCTTGCCTTGTTCAAATATTGTAGCATAAGCGTGTAGTTAAGTAAGGTGGTTAGAGCATAACGTATACTTGATCAGCTTGACATTTATCAATGTTACTAATAATGATCAAAATGTACTATGAAGGCGTAACACTCATTACGATAATCTCGAAGACGGCGACTATGATTGTGCCAATAGTAATGGTATTATTGATGATGGAGATGACAGTAATGATGAGGCTGATGATGACGGTGATGATGGAGATGACAGTTATGATGAGGCTGATGATGACGGTGATGATGGAGATGATAGTAATGCCGGGGCTGATGATGACGGTGATGATGGAGATGATAGTAATGCCAGGGCTGGTGATGACGGTGATGTTCGTGGTAATAATATAGAGGATCTTACATGAGTGTCTTTCTATATTGAATTTATTAAACGAGTTGGATAAAATGATAAAATGCGAGGCTCTGCCGAGCATTTTATCACTTTTATTCAATGAGTTTAATAAATTTAATATGGAATGACACGAATGTAAGATTCTTTTTATCACATAAACTAAATACACAGTAAAAGTTTATCAAGAATGCACACACTTCCCCTTTAGCAAATAAACTCCATAGGAGTAAAGCGGTTCATTGAAAGAGCTAAGAAAATAGTGCAACAATGTATACTCCAAAATGTTAATTTTTCTGCCTTTGAAAATAATATTTTTAGGGTATCTAAAATCCTGCAGATGTAAAACTACGCTTAACAAAGTAAATAATTAAATCTAGGACCGCAGCAACACAACGTATTCTGTTCTGTTCCGTGTTCCGTTCCGGGTTTTAGTAACAACCAAGGACAGGGGAAGTAACTAGGTTTTCCGCGTGAATTTATTCGCGATTCGTCTGAATAGCCGAAAATAACTGATTGTACACGATGCAAGTACTTGGTAAGCAAGGAAAATCGTCTTTAATACTCAAAATTAACGGATTTATACAATGAAATCAACATCCGATGCTGTGTTTGTGTAGATGCCAGATATTTGGTATGTACATTTCGTCCCGATCTTATTCGTACCCGTGTTTAACGGACCTACCGTCATGTTTACTTACAGTCATATCTCTTAAGTTCTTGTACATCTGTTATTGTGTGATTGTAACATGCCCTAGAGTGCTCATAATCGGATATAGAATTTATTCTATTCTAAAAATGTATTCGTTTACTTTTTTGACAACGTGTATGAATACATAAATAAAGTGACTCGCCCATGTATATACCTCATTTGCATGTTTATTACACGTGTGTATTATGACTTTTATGTAATGGGTTTATTAAACTCCCAGAGCCTATTTTATGTGATAAAAATACTTTATTTATAGAGGCAATACAGTTAGGCATGCCCAGTCCCTGTGAGCCTTTTTCAAATACACATACATATATCAAACAAACAATTTCAACAAAGTACATGGGTCAACCATTTTCAAGAACGAGTATAATTACACATATACAAAACCAATGTAAAAACAGAGTTAACACGTTTGAGAAAATCGGACAGGGAAGGCAGCACTTAACTTTACCAGCCGAGCACAGAAAACATAAAAATATCACATACCACAATTACACAGCAAAATGCCCAACACATAACTGAACGAGAAAATGAAATTGACCGCTAAGCCCACGTCACATTTGCACCGAACTAAGTTCCGCCCGTTTTTGTAATTACTTTTTAAAGTGTGCATGGTGTTGGAAGTGCGTATAGTAAAGAGGTAAGAAGTTACAAAGTGATGACCCTGAATGGGTCAATGATGTTCTGCTCAATTCAAATATTGGTTTAGTAGCAAGTCATAGACATTTACAATCAAAACGTTGTGTCAGATAATCAGAGATGGGTGGTTATGAGATCTATATGGTAAAATGGCTTTTTAATTCACTTGACCAAGTTAGAGTGTTAATTACGAATGTGAACTATGATCAAGGTTCACCTTGAGTACGAGGGTCGGGATTCACTCTGTTGCCGCCTTATTCCAAAGACGAATTACAAACATTTCATATGCAAGTTAACAAACAAACAAAAATGTGCATACTATGTCTTGAAATGCTGTTGACAATTTTGCGTGATATTACATAATAATGACAGGTTTCACGGCTCGCAAACTTGAAATTGGAATCCACTCAATTCTCAGTCGGTGTGATATTTCCTCATATTTACTGCATGGTCACATGATGTTTGATTGGGTCACTTGGCTGTTTGTGATGGAACGAATTAATGTTGACACCAGACACATTCCTACATAACGATTGCCAGCACACGATTTACAATTTATCTGCACAGCGCGACAATATACTATTATATATAATCAAATATAATTACTTAAGAACGAATATGTGCGTAATAAAATATAGGCACGAGTGTTGATGCGTAGTAATTAAATCACGAGTGCGTAGCACGAGTGATTTAATGATCGCATCAAAACGAGTGCCTATATTTTATTACGCAATAAAATATGGCCACATATTCGTTATTTCGATTCTAACATCGCATAAATTTCGTATTTTACAGCAACAAAATGCGACCTAATTTTTTACCTCTGCACCGTTAAATCTTACGCGCTGTTCAAATTAACGCCCCATATTTTGACTCGATTTATCGATTTTAATACGTTGTTGTTCAATATTTTCGATTGCCGTTACATAATCGACATCTAAACAAATACACATCAAGTGAGATGAGAGAAGAAATACTTGTTTAAGTATCATTTACAGTAAATTCAGGCGATTGTGTGTTTTGTTCTTTGGTTGTCAATGACTCTAACTGCTCTACTTCCTGTTCGAACTAAAAGGACATGTATATCGATTTTTAAGCTATAAATAACGGATTGGTGTTGATCTGACATCCACGCATGGGTCGATAAATAAAACAGGCACAAGGAATACTTCTAAACATATATTATACTACACCTCGTACTTATTTATAATACTCTTCGCATGTGAAAACTAAGGCCGACATTATTTTTACACCAAAACTATTGTTTTCTGTTATATTCTAATTCATTTTTGTAATCATTTGGATATTTTTTATAATTATTGGTCAATTTGTACTTGTTGGTGAAATGTGAAAAATTGTAAAAATTGTGTCATGTTTGACAAAATATAAAAAAAGTAAGCTGGTGACCTATCTTTTTTATTTCATTTTTCAATGTATCACAACATTCTCTTGTTGTACGCAAAATTTCATCAAAATCTATTATGTGGATTTTTTTTGAAACTGTAGCGAACGCCTTTAAATTTAAATATGCAATATAAGGTTCGATTACCTGGTTAATTTGTTCCACTATAATTACGATAATTTGAAATTATTTTCTCAACATACATAATTATAGTATTCAAACTCTCGTTTTTTCTGCAAAGCTGTATCAAACACACCTTCTTGACCTACTATGTCCGATACCGCATGACTAAATTGGCAAAACAGATTATTTTTAGACATATGAAAGATTAATGTATTGCTCAGCGTCGCTGATTGTAAGAAATTTTCCAAAGCTCTTTTGCATCTTCATGTTGTGAGACGCGGAGTGAAATGAGTACTTCCACCCAGTTTTGTCATAACGAACAGATGCACAGTACATGTAAAATATATCATACATGAACTTTGCATTAAGACTATGCGAGGGTCGTTTTTTAAGTTTCAGTAAAAGTTTCATAGAATTTGCAACGTTTGATAAAACTCACTGATGATTTGCAGAGAGACAAATACTCATATTCGCAATATACATTTTTGTATTCTCAAATTTTCTAACGAATTCATAGTAAGGTGCCATTCTTATTGTATCTATGGTAACGTCAGGAAGAGCTACCCGGGAAATTTTTTTTTTATAAAATTTATATTATCTTAGAAAGGTTCATAACACGGGAAATTGACCACACAGTCACTGAGGTGCAGTTTATTTTAATAAACATTTCATTAATACTGGCGTGAAATCACTTTCTTTTTTCTTGTTTAGAATAGCAAATGTCGTCTCTATTCAATGCACTTCAGTGACTGACTGGACAACGTGGTACATATTTCATGGAATAACGTTTTTACTAGTTGATCAATTTCGATGGGAGTTTGCATGGTGGTAGTTCTAACCACGTTGTCTATGGATGTAATTACTTTATGAAGATATCGAAAGCATATTCTTGTTTTTGATACCATGAAAATCTGACTACTTTAGCACAAATGCACCTTTCTAAGATAACATAAATTTTATAAAAAAATACCTTTTTACTATTTATCAATGATACAGTTACCTGTGTCTTTTTCATGTGAAAAATGTAAAGCTAGCGTCGAGTGTTTTCGGATTTACCATAACGATATAAAGTGTCTCTGAGGAACCCCTTGCTAGGAAGAGCATACAAGACCGTCATTGTATACCAACACAAATACATACCGCGACCGTGGCCGAGTGGTTAGGGCGTTCGCCTTGGAAGCGGGAGATCGAATGTTCGAATCCCGGCGGAAGCTGGGTTAGAACTGATGCGTTCGGTTGGTGAGCCGCCAGCTAGTTAAATAATGGTTACCGTAGGCCTATCTCTTCCAGCCGTCCGGCAATACGAGAAGGGTTTCGGGAGGTACTGTGCACATGGAATATAGGTGCCTCATAAGTCAAATTGGCTGGCCCTTTCAATAGGGGTGACACTATAATAAACAAACACTTTACATTAACCTTACATACACCGATTCTAAATTTACTAGAAGTATTCATACATACAACAGACGAAACAACACAGCAATATCACTATATATACGAGCACAGTGGTAAGTACCAAATGACAGCTTTTTATCTAAGACATTTTAAAGGGAAATAAAGTACAATGTAATCAACAAGAAAGCCAAGTTGAAATTCGCAGAGTATTGTCAGTGCAGACATACCTCTGAAGAGATATTATTAAACCCTACGTTGGTGCAAGTATGAATACGATGTTATCTTACTAGAAGGTCTGGTGTTAGTGAGATTGTTAGTGAGTGTTGTCGGTTGTCTCAGACACGAAATGTATTAACACGAACGGTACAATACACCAGGAAATGTATGACCAAGAACGACACAATACACCAGGACCGGTATGACCAAGAACGATACAATACACCAGGACCGGTATGACCAAGAACGATACAATACACCAGGACCGGTATGACCAAGAACGATACAATACACCAGGACCGGTATGACCAAGAACGATACAATACACCAGGAAAGGTATGACCAAGAACGATACAATACACCAGGACCGGTATGACCAAGAACGATACAATACCTCATGAAAGGTATGACCAAGAACGGTACAATACCTCACGGAAAGCTATGACCAAGAACGGTACAATACCTCAGGAAAGGTCTGACCAAGAACGGTACAATATCTCAGGAAAGGTATGACCAAGAACGGTACAATACCTCAGGAAATGTATGACCAAGAACGGTACAATACCATAGGAAAGGTATGGCCAAGAACGGTACAATACCTCAGGAAAGGTATGGCCAAGAACGGTACAATACCTCAGGAAAAGTATGACCAAGAACGGTACAATACCTCAGGAAAGGTATGACCAAGAACGGTACAATACCTCAGGAAAGGTATGACCAAGAACGGTACAATACCTCAGGAAAGGTATGACCAAGAACGGTACAATACCTCAGGAAAGGTATGACTACGATCAGTACAACACCTCAGGAAAGGTATGACCAAGTTCGGTACAACACAATAGGAAAAGTATGACCAAGAACGGTACAACACCTCAGGAAAGGTATGACAAAGAACGGTACAATACCACAGGAAAGGTATGACCACGAACAGTACAACACCTCAGGAAAGGTATGACCAAGATCGGTACAACACAATAGGAAAAGTATGACCAAGAACGGTACAACACCTCAGGAAAGGTATGACGAAGAACGGTACAACACCTCAGGAAAGGTATGACCAGGAACGGTACAACACCTTAGAAAAGTATGACCAAGAACGGTACAATACGTCATGAAAATTATGACCAAGAAAGGTACAATACCACAGGTAAGGTATGGCCTAGAACGGTACAATACCTCAGGAAAGGTATGACCCAGAACGGTACAACACCTCAGGAAAGGTATGACCAAGAACGGTACAATACCTCATGAAGGGTATGACCAAGAACGGTACAATACCTCATGAAAGGTATGACCAAGAACGGTACAATACCACAGGTAAGGTATGACCAAGAACGGTACAATACCACATGAAAGGTATGACCAAGAACGGTACAATACCTCATGAAAGGTATGACCAAGAAAGGTACAATACCACAGGTAAGGTATGGCCAAGAACGGTACAACACCTCAGGAAAGGTATGACCAAGGACGGTACAATACCTCATGAAAATTATGACCAAGAAAGGTACAATACCACAGGTAAGGTATGGCCTAGAACGGTACAACACCTCAGTAAAGGTATGACCAAGAACGGTACAACACCTCAGGAAAGGTATGACCAAGAACGGTACAATACCACAGGAAAGGTATGACCAACAACGGTACAACACCTCAGGAAAGGTATGACCAAGAACGGTACAACAACATCTCAGGAAAGGTATGACCAAGAACGGTACAACAACATCTCAGGAAAGGTATGACCAAGAACGGTACAATACCTCAGGAAAGGTATGACCAAGAACGGTACAACACCATAGGAAAGGTATGACCAAGAACGGTACAATACCTCATGAAAGGTATGGCCAAGAACGGTACAATACCTCAGGAAAGGTATGACCAAGAACAGTACAACACCTCAGGAAAGGTATGACCAAGAACGGTACAATACCTCAGGAAAGGTATGACCAAGAACGGTACAACACAATAGGAAAAGTATGACCAAGAACAGTACAACACCTCAGGAAAGGTATGACCAAGAACGGTACAATACCTCAGTAAGGGTATGACCAAGAACGGTACAATACCTCAGTAAAAGTATGACCAAGAACGGTACAACACCTCAGGAAATGTATGACCAAGAACGGTACAATACCTCAGGAAAGGTATGACCAAGAACGGTACAATACCTCAGGAAAGGTATGACCAAGAACGGTACAACACCTCGTGAAAGGTATGACCAAGAACGGTACAATACCTCGTGAAAGATATGACCAAGAACGGTACAATACCTCAGGAAAGGTATGACCAAGAACGGTACAATACCTCATGAAAGGTATGACCAAGAACGATACAATACACCAGGAAAGGTATGACCAAGAACGGTACAATACCTCAGGAAAGGTATGACCAAGAACGGTACAATACCTCATGAAAGGTATGACCAAGAACGATACAATACACCAGGACCGGTATGACCAAGAACGATACAATACCACAGGTAAGGTATAGCCTAGAACGGTAAACTAACTCAGGAAAGGTATACTAAGTAAACAAGAAAGGTACACTGTCTCAGGATAATATAAATAGACGAGACAACGTGAACATTAACATGCTGTTTTATTGTCCTAGGTGACACGTTTGTAGACAATTGTTGGCTGCGTAGTCTAATACATATTAAACTCAGTTTAATGGCAAATTGATTTGCTAAATGATCAAGATTAGCGTGCTCGTTTAAAAGGGAAACCATTTTGATGGACATTTTGTTTCAATGTTGAACAATGCATCAAACAATTGAACCAGCCTGCTAAAGATGACGGACAATTTGCGAAATGCAATGGTATCAAATACGCATATAATACAGATGACGGTGATTAGTCCAGAGTGAGCGTTTTAAAACCGATTGTACTTGTGCAATAATTATTGGAGATCAATAACTAATAGTTTTCAAATGATTCTACAAAGTACCAATTACTACAATAGTTGGATATGGATTTTCTGGCGAACGCACAAGAGAAAATGGATCCCTTCAGTTTGAATACCATCCATCATTCTTAGGGTATTATTTGCCTTACGCATTAATGTCGAACGCAAATTGATAGCTGACTTTCATAGTCGGTGTACAAATTGCTCAAACCTATTTGTTTCATTAGCTTTGTAAAAATGGACAATATTTGCTAAGTTGTATAATTAAATTTGTTTTTCCCAGACATTATACCTCTCATTCATTTAGATTGTATCTCAAAAACAAGGCTGTAAATAAGGTGTCATTATGCATCCATGAGTACTGGTATCCAGTTCACAGTCAACCCCTACGAGTTCGGATACTGTTGCAGGCCTATACGTTGATGATGTCACACGTTGGCAACGTCACTTCCTGATACGAATACCGATAGCATCAATGTTGAAGTAACAATTACGCTGTTTTTGGATTTTTTGCATCAGTAAAATGATAAATATAATCGTTAAGACGATCAAGCCACAACACCGCAACGCCAATAATGAACCCTTGCCACAACGCCAATAATGAACCCTTGCCACAACGCCAATAATGAACCCTTGCCACAACGCCAATAATGCACCCTTGCCACAACGCCAATAATGAACCCTTGCCACAACGCCAATAATGAACCCTTGCCACAACGCCAATAATGCACCCTTGCCATAACGCCAATAATGCACCCTTGCCACAACGCCGCACAGTCAATAATGCACCCTTCTGCTAACACCGAAGCCACCGTTCAATCAGAAAAGCCTACACGAGTATGTTTATAGAACTACCATAGCTTTGGCAAATTACGTTTGTAAAAAACGCAATTCGACCTGTTACACGTGAAAAATCCGAAGCTTCATCAAATAATTGAAGCAAAATACCGAACATGCAATATTTTACAAAAAAATACACTTCCTTTTCCCAAACGCGTTGGAAGCGTCTTCACATATTAAAACTGTCACCGTTTAAGTTGCAGTTTTGCTCGATAAAATTTCACAAAGAAATTAAAACAAGTGTTGCTCCGGAAAACCTAGATTTTGTTCCTTCGGTATTTTTAAGTGGTGTCATTGATACATTATACGATATACAACCCGTTGGTGATTAGTTAGAGATTCCTTTTCGAAGTGTACATGTGCACTCATCCTTTACACAGTGCATAAACGAGTCAACTACCGGTTATCGCAATAATGAGTACACATTGAACTATATAGGATTGCAATAATGAGTACAGTGATGGAAAATCACCGGATGTTTCAATCACAATAATGAGTACACGTTGAATTGTATAGGATTGCAATAATGAGTACTGTGATTTGGTTTATACGCGGCGCTTTAATGTCTCACGTTTAATTTAGCTCATCGTAAACTGCCAGGATCTGCAGATATTCTGAATCTTTTTTTGTTGAGAATTATGTTCGCCAAATGTCTTGATACCAATTAGATTTTTGACCAAACTACGGAGGCCGATTCCTGTGAGATTTGTTATGTTTTGGCGCGAACGATAGCAACCTTTTCATAATTACGTCGTCTCTTCATCATATACAGGTATTTTTTTTATCTTCTTTGAATGTCGTTGTGGCGCGGGTGCATAATAGGCGTTATGTCTTTGTGGCTAGGGTGCATGATTGTCGTTGTGGCGTTGTGACGAGTGTTTATATTTTGCGCTGTGTCTAGCTGCGTGGTACATAATTGGCGTTGTGTCATTGTGGCAAGGGTGCATTATTGGCGTTATGTCAAGGGTGCATTATTGGCGTTATGTCAAGGGTGCATTATTGGCGTTATGTCAAGGATGCATTATTGGCGTTATGTCATTGTGGCAAGGGTGCATTATTGGCGTTGTGGCAAGGGTGCATTATTGGCGTTGTGGCAAGGGTGCATTATTGGCGTTGTGGCAAGGGTGCATTATTGGCGTTGTGTTATTGTGGCGAGGGTGCATTGTTGGGGTGGTGTCATTATGGGGAGGGTGCATTATTGGCGTTGTGTCATTGTGGCAAGGGTGCATTATTGGCGTTGCGGCATTGTAGTGAGGGTGCATTATTGGCGTTGTGGCAAGGGTGTATTATTGGCGATGCGGCGTTGTGGCGAGGGTGCATTGTTGGCGATGCGGCGTTGTGGCGAGGGTGCATTGTTGGCGTCGCGGTGTTGTAGCTAGGGTGCATTGTCTGCGTATTGGCGTTGTGGCGAGGGTGCGGTATTGTTGGCGTTCTGACGAAGTTTTAAGAAATCAGCCACTTGACTAATGTCCCACACATCTGACCTAACAAACTGTATTTGTTGTAGCGTTTGTCATTATTTTGGCCACACATTCAATGTGATATGTTATTTCTCCTATCATTTTGAGAGAACGTTTATTAGGATGGACATAAACATTACTATGGTGACTTAATGGAAAATTACGTCCATGGACGTCCGCCAGTCTAGTAATGCTATCAATGCATCAAGTTAAATCTCGCCATTGTAATGCAGCGCGACAGTAAGTAATTCCAACCAGCAGACGACTATCGTTAAATACAAATATTAACATGGCCAGACACACAATGTGATATCGACAATCTTCCAGTCACACGGAGCTTCTTGTTCAATTGGACGTTTGTTATTATTCAATCGAAGGCTAGTATTGATTCCATTCATACTTATCACCGACGCTTGCTTAGTTTTGTAAAAATAAATACTTACCAATACTTGCTGTGCGTATTTTAGTTAAGTCTCGTAAATTGACATTCTCTCGCGAGAGAAATGTGCAGCGGAACTAACATCCAAAGGGGATCGATTCATCCATGCAATTGCGCGTGTTACATGTCTGTACGTTGAATAATTAGGTATGTTATGTCATTAACAATTCTCCATTCACTATCAGATTCAGTAAGCATGTGGCCCCAAGCATATGTAGAATACCAAAATAGAATGTAAAGCTGTTTTACTTAACGTTGAAACGAAGGTTTACAGTCCTAACAGATCACTGACTTTCTAAACGCATGGATACGTGATGCATTACTACAAATACACTTAACGCTACCTTTAATATTTTAAAGTTTTTCGAAAAAACGACAGAATGAATTGTCATGAAATTTGGAACACGAAAACTACAACGTATGACACAAGTTCTGGTGCAGTTTTTTTAAAAATTCGATAACATAAGCGGATTTAGCTCAGTGGTAACGCACTGGGCTGTCAATCCAGAGGTCGTGGGTTCAATCCCTGGCATCGGAACTTGACATTTCTGAAATATTTATAATATTTCCCGCTATATCTGGCCGTGTGGTCTGCAAAGTATCTGGAAGTGCCAGGAAGCTGGGTATCGGTGCTATACACAGGGCACATTAAAGAACTAGGCGAAATAAGAGCTAGGCGCACCTCTGCAGCGCCGGACATGTCTGTATCTAATGTTTCTCTCTCCCTTCGGGGGCTTTCTCTCAGTATGTCCCTCTGGTCAGATCATGCTGTATCTGCACTGGTAGAGGATGCACCTGCGCCCTTGTGGCTGCAACATGGGTAAAGTGCCTTGGAACGTGTGTTCGCATGAAAAGGGCGCTATATAAATCTTGTATATTTATTTTTTTATAACAGACCTTTGCAAGAAACCCCTTAATTGAAGCAATCTCAATATCAAAATACACAAAAACCTGAACATTTTACTTGTCGCTTGATTTGCTCTTGTAGAAGTCATTTCTTAGTAAAATGATTGCGACTATTCAGATTTATTTGATTTTAATATTCATTTACACAATAAACCAACAAAGCTGTAAATAAAACAAGGACACTTTTGTTATAAATATCTGTGTACATCGTTACCAAAGCGTGTCTGTAGAAAGGATGATTTAGAACTACGCGCAACTGATGCCGAGTTTCATTGAAACTTAAGTCAGTCTTATTAAGTATTAAACCGAACTGGTACAATGTATATCATTGGAACCGATTTATTGTTTTGAAATGAAATATATTTTATGTGTTGTTTAACTTTCAAGTAATCCTCTCTGTCGAGTAAGTGTTTATATTGAACGCACATTTCTTTATTCAGACAAAGATGAGCTCAGCTTACTCACTGCTATTTCGTTATTTAGGATTTTGTAACGATCATGAATTTTATTGATGATTTAAATTATTTATACTTTTTATATAACATTGAGTTGAAAATACTCAGTTTATGTTTACGTAATACTCTCACTAAGTATGTGATTTTGGAAATATAGGGGTAAAGTTTGTTACAATTACGCAAGCGTTTATATACTGTAATCTGTAAAGTGACCAGTACAGCCATAGGCACATGGTTTCAAATTATCTGAGTGTACCATGAAGTTTAAAATTATCTGAGTTGTATCCTATATTTATAGAAGGATGTGCAGCGGACATGTTGAGCCGCAACGGATATGACGTCACAGGAACTGGTATCCGTGTTTGCTCTGACAACTACATAGAAAAACTTGGTACAAGCTTTCGTAACGCCGTTGCGGCTAAACATGGCCGCTGCACAACCTTCTCTTTACGTAGGGACCACTCTGATAATTCGGAACTATCATGAGGATAAACTCAGATAATTTTAAACCATGTGCATAATGTATGCAGCAACATAAACATACATTAAACTCCATTTGGTGAAAATTGTGTGAATTTATCTTGAACGGTTCGTAAAACTTAAAAGGTGGCGTTGGAAGTGCCGTTAAGTGTAGGTTGGAAAACTTCGACCAGAACGTGTATCGCTCTCGCTCCATTTGGTACCAAACCCTTGAAGAGATCGTGCAATAAACTCTCAACTAAACATAGAACTTTTTGATTCGGAAGGTAGGTAGATTGTAAATGTCATTGTACGTGTATTAACATGCTGCAAATGTTTCCTGTAAGACCCGTTTGAGTAGGAGGCATATTTCTTGGTAGGTGTATGCCAAACTTATAATTATCTAATCACGACCAGGAGCTGTACAATATAAAGCAGAAACATTGGAATTGCTAGATACGCCAGTAGTTTTATATTGAGTAGATGCGTTAAGACAATTCAATAAGCGGGGGAGTGTTGGCTAAGGCCGCAATACATTTAGTCAGAAGACAAATACTGATTCCTCGCACTTACGTGTGTTGTAATGGAAAACAAATATTTAACGAGGCATGTCTGAACTTGAATCCTGAATCCATGATGTATACGTGCTTTCCGATACAGGACTGGATTTACGGTTTAATTCATTTTTCACATTACCTACAGGACTGAGCTTACGGTTTTTTTTGGTTTTATAGTCAAAGCCACACGACTGTGCTTACGTTTTATATTGTAAACCTAACTAACACCGGGACTGAGCTTAAGGTGATTGCAAACTCTTTATTTGAGCGGAAGTTTAGAAATCGATGTAAATAAGACGTATTGAAAGCGTCTGACTACCATATAAACATGCAGAATAAAGCTATAGCTGCAATTTTAGGTGCCATTTATTCCAAACATTGAAACGCCAACACTCGCGAATATTAGCTACAACGTATGTGAAACGTTTTAATACATAATGCGCCCACACAAAATTTTATCCAACTTTCAATATTTGTTTAGCAAGCATCCCGACTACATTAGAGGAAGGTTCTTTAGTATTTATTTCATAAGAACATAGACTAGCTAATGCAAACGAGCATATAGCTAAAGCATTTTTCAAAAACAAATTATCGCGAAAACTGGATACAACGTATTGGAAACGTTGATGTATTTTGTGAACTCTCCTGGTTTCCGACATTCCCGAAATCACTAAAGTGTCAATTAAAAAATATCTAGCCGACAAACAGCCATGAAATTTGGGATAAAATTATATAATAGTTACTCTACTGTTTGTATGTACGAAAACAGTATGTTGTTCAACCATTTTTTTCGTATAGCTTAAAAATGAAAAATCACATATTTTAAAATATCATTAAAAATACATATAACATGCATATTCTAAAACAAACGTTATCATGTGATACCCTTTAAACGAAATTTCGTGCATGCCAAGTTTCATGTAATTAAATGTCAAACTTTTTCGGTAAAATGCAAATATCAGCTTTTAGGGGGTTTCCCCAAAATATCTGTATATCTTAAAAACTAGCCGAGCAAAACTATTATGGGCTTGCACAATCACTATCATGAGTGTGTTCTTCATGAAAATCCGGTGTTTGAAACCTCTTGTACAGAAACATTTAAGAGTTGGGAATCACCTTAAGGCTTGATGGTTTTTATAGCTTTATAGCCAAAGCCACACGACTATGCTTACGTTTTGAATTGTAAATCTAACGAACAGGACTGAGCTTAAGGCTTGGTGGTTTTCATAGCTAAACCACAGTATTGGGATTTTGGCTTACTTGGTTTTGAACCTATTTCACAAGACTATGGTTTACGTTTTTATTGTAAACGTATCATTTAGGCATGCTTGGATTATGGCTTGTTGGCATTTAGACCTTACACATGGGACTGGGTTTATGACTTGTTTGCTTGGCTTAGACCACATGACTGGTGTCAAAGACAATTAAATAAGCACAGCGCGCATATCTCGCACAGACTGAGTTCGGCCAAACATTATGGTATTCATTAATCAGCGTAGCAGACAAATAACATATAGCAGGCGAAGCATTCAACCCACCATAATAGGCATTGTTGTTATGGCTGCAGAGAGATCAGCCTGCTAGATATACTTGTCAGTCAACTGCCGTAAATTTGATCTCTTTCGTAAATTATGTATTGCGTATAAATAATATATTTCTTCAATGGTTAAGATACGATCATGCAGAATCTATTAAATCCAAACGGGCGATACCGTTATATGGCACGTGCATATTTGTTGTCTGCACGTTGTCATGTTAAGGTGGATTCCACCCTTTTGTTAAAAGTGAAATGTACGTCAGATTGTAATGATATTTGGTATGATTGAAGTATGAGATGTGAACTTGACTAAATCGGGGGTTTTAGTCCAAAAACATACGTTTATCAACGTTAAAAGCGCCACATGGCGGGACGTAATTTTCGCAGCAGTTTTGACGCGTTTGCTCCGTTTTCGCAATACATTCTAACGTTTCGATAAAATGAAATGGTGTATTTTATTTTATGCCAAGTTAAATATTTTTCGAGTTATGTCCCAAAATCCGCGCCAATTTCATGATTTGGACGGTCCAAAACGCCGTAATTTTTGCGTTAAAATGCAAATGTCGAAAAAACGGGACGGTTAAAGTTTTTTTAAATTTTACTATAATATTTAACAAAGCATTTGCTGAGTATATGTCAAATAAAAAGATGTGTTCCGCGAGTCAGTTTTCTCGTTAAATTAAAATCAAACTTTTAACTTAGAGTGAAAAAATGCGCGACGTTATGCACTTTTAGTTACGCAATATGCAACGAACTAATTTCTTTCAGCGGTAAAAATGGATAAACCACAGAAATGCATACTAAATTAGCAAGACAAGGAGTAAGTAATATGGGAATTGATAGTTTTATTTCAAAATGTATTATTTTGTTGCCATGGCAACCAAAACTCGCAGATCAATGATTAAGATATGTGATCTGTAAATATAACTATATTAATGATTGATTTTAATTCATAACAAAAATATAGGCAATTTGTGTTTGTTTTGGTACAGCAATTTATTGCGTTAGAGTTAATGGTTTTTCTTGTTAATTATCCACCATGTTTCGGTGAAAATGTGAGACCATTAGGGCTTAGACGTAATATACCGTTGAAATGATGTCATATAACAATAAACCACACGCACCATGTGCAGAAAGAAATCTTGCCCCTTGTAAATGACTACCATATATTTTAATATATTAAATATCAGCGCACAAAATGCATGTTTTTTACATTGTAAATGCAAGCTTGCTCCGTGAAAGACCGATATGTTCAATGAATGGCCGAGATGTTCAATGAATGCCTGATATGTTCAATGAATGGCCGAGATGTTCAATGAATGGCCGATATGTTCAATGAATGGCCGAGATGTTCAATGAATGACTGATCTGTTCCATGAATGACTGATATGTTCAATGAATGGCCGAGATGTTCAATGAATGGCCGATATGTTCAATGAATGGCCGAGATGTTCAATGAATGCCTGCTATGTTCAATGAATGACTGATATGTTCAATGAATGACCGATATGTTCAATGAATGGCCGATATGTTCCATGAATGGCTGATATGTTCAATGAATGACTGATATGTTCAATGCATGACTGATATGTTCAATGAATGACTGATATGTTCCATGAATGACTGATATGTTCCATGAATGACTGATATGTTCAATGAATGGCCGAGATGTTCAATGAATGCCTGATATGTTCAATGAATGGCCGAGATGTTCAATGAATGGCCGATATGTTCAATGAATGGCCGAGATGTTCAATGAATGACTGATCTGTTCCATGAATGACTGATATGTTCCATGAATGACTGATATGTTCAATGAATGGCCGAGATGTTCAATGAATGGCCGATATGTTCAATGAATGGCCGAGATGTTCAATGAATGCCTGATATGTTCAATGAATGACTGATATGTTCAATGAATGACCGATATGTTCAATGAATGGCCGATATGTTCCATGAATGGCTGATATGTTCAATGAATGACTGATATGTTCAATGCATGACTGATATGTTCAATGAATGACTGATATGTTCCATGAATGACTGATATGTTCCATGATTGACAGATATGTTCAATGAATGGCCGAGATGTTCAATGAATGACTGATATGTTCCATGAACGACTGATATGTTCAATGAATGACTGATATGTTCAATGAATGGCCGAGATGTTCAATAAATGACTGATATTTTCCACGAATGACTGATATGTTCAATGAATGGCCGAGATGTTCAATGAATGGCCGATATGTTCAATGAATGGCCGAGATGTTCAATGAATGCCTGATATGTTCAATGAATGACTGATATGTTCAATGAATGACCGATATGTTCAATGAATGGCCGATATGTTCCATGAATGGCTGATATGTTCAATGAATGACTGATATGTTCAATGCATGACTGATATGTTCAATGAATGACTGATATGTTCCATGAATGACTGATATGTTCCATGATTGACAGATATGTTCAATGAATGGCCGAGATGTTCAATGAATGACTGATATGTTCCATGAACGACTGATATGTTCAATGAATGACTGATATGTTCAATGAATGGCCGAGATGTTCAATAAATGACTGATATTTTCCATGAATGACTGATATGTTCAATGAATGACTGATATGTTCAATGAATGACTGATATGTTCCATGAATGACTGATATGTTCAATGAATGACTGATATGTTCAATGAATTGACTGATATGTTCAATGAATGGCCGAGATGTTCAATGAATGACTGATATGTTCCATGAATGACTGATATGTTCAATGAATGACTGATATGTTCAATGAATGGCCGAGATGTTCAATGAATGACTGATATGTTCCATGAATGACTTGGGTGTACCATGAATGAATTGGGTGTTCCATGAATGACCGATATGTTCCATGAATGACCGATATGTTCAATGTATGGCCGAGATGTTCAATGAATGACTGATATGTTCAATGAATGACTGATATGTTCAATGAATGGCCGAGATGTTCAATGAATGACTGATAAGTTCCATGAATGACCGATTTGTTCATGAATGACCGATATGTTCCATGAATGACTGATATGTTCAATGAATGACTGATATGTTCAATGAATGGCCGAGATGTTCAATGAATGAATGATATGTTCCATGAATGACCGATATGTTCCATGAATGACCGATATGTTCCATGAATGACTGATATGTTCAATGAATGGCCGAGATGTTCAATGAATGACTGATATGTTCCATGAATGACCGATATGTTTCATGAATGACCGATATGTTCCATGAATGACCAATATGTTCCATGAATGACCGATATGTTTCATGAATGACCGATATGTTCCATGAATGACCGATATGTTTCATGAATGACCGATATGTTCAATGAATGACCGATATGTTCAATGAATGGCCGAGATGTTCAATGAATGACTGATATGTTCCATGAATGACCGATATGTTTCATGAATGACCGATATGTTCCATGAATGACCGATATGTTCCATGATTGACTTGAGTGTTCCATGAATGATCGATGTGTTCCGTAAATGACCGGAATGTTACGTGGAAGACTGTGATGTTCCATGAATGACTTAAGTGTTCCATGAATGACTGATATGTTCCATGGATGGCTGGGGTGTTCCATGAACGACGTGGGTGTTCCATGAATGACTAATATGTTCCATGAATGACTTGAGTGTTCCATGAATAACTGATATGTTCCATGAATGACTTGAGTGTTCCATGAATGATCGATGTGTTCCGTAAATGACCGGAATGTTACGTGGAAGACTGTGATGTTCCGTGAATGACCGAGATGTTCCGCGAATGATCGATAAGTTCCGTGAGTGACCGATGTGTTCCGTGCGTGGCCGATTTGTTCTGTGAGTGACCGCAGTGTCCTGATTTGGACTACATCAAACATGTAACCAGATTCATAGGCAGCCAGCCCGTACCCTACTACTCCCACAGTCAATTCAACTTTCTCATGTTTACCTATTAAGACAGATATACACAGATAACAATGGTTAATCCGATTTGGCTTGGGGAGTGTTTCAGGTCCAAATAGGGTATGTGCTCACTACCTATGACCAGATTCATTACAACCATGCGAAGCCAAACACGTAATAAATAATTATTATGTAGTATATAACAATTTCCAACAGCGGGATTTGTTTTATACAAGGAATATTGCTTTATATGACACTGTATCTTCAGAAGCCGAATTTATGAATCAGACATCGCTTTCTCAACCGTGCTCTAATGGATTTCAAGTTTGATTAACGTAAAGTCAAACCACACCAAATGATTTTGTTTATTATAAAGTGTGCACATACTATAATAAAGACTTTATTTTACGAGGAAACTCATTTGACAATTATATTAAATGGCAATCTTCCATGAGATCCTCAACAATAAAACAGTTGAATAACACAAGCACAATCATAAAAGAAAAGAGCATAATGGCATAACGTCCACAATATCATAATTTTATATATAATTGGGGAATTTCTTAAAAGAGTTTCAGTGAAAGGATGTGCGAAATCGATATGTATGGGATCTACAATAAAAGGTAGGTATAAATCAAAATACTTAATCAATTAAATTTATAATTAATCTCTATAAAGCTTTATTAGATATAGGGACATCATGAGAGCCAGCATGTCATATAACAACATGTAAATTATAACAATGACATTTTTAAAAGCATGACACGGATTTGAAACATAAAACACACTGCATGCCATTCTGCAGACATATATATATGGATATACATGTACATGTATATTGAAGTAATGATTATGACTAGCCAGTCATAAAATATCTTAGGTAGCACAAATATGGGGTGTTTCAAAATAAGACGGCTTCACCCAGCGTAGATATAAAGTTTTAAACTGTTGCATAGAAGAAGAATTTTTGATATTATGAGGAATAGAATTCCATATTGAGGTACCAGAGAAACAAAGTGTGGCAAACAACATCATCTAATGTCTTGCTGTGGGTTGATAATGTGGTATCATCAGCAAATATGTCAGCAATAGAATGTGAAAGAGAAAGAGGCAAGTCATTGATAAAAATTAAAAATAATAATGGACCGAGAACTGAGCCCTGTGGAACACCTGCTAGAACTTTGCCAGGGCAAGAATATTTGCCAGATATAAATGTTTTTGAGTTCTTGAATTGAGATAGGACTTAAACCAATTTAATGTTGAAAAATGCATACCATATAGTGGCAGCTTTTGTAATAAAATATCATGGTTTACCAAGTCAAATGCTTTACTTAAATCAATGAACAATGTTCCAACTATTTCATTATTATCTACAGCTGATATCAAGTCATCGAGCGTTTTAATTAAAGCTGTTTGACAAGAGTGATTTTTACGGAATCCTGATTGTCTGTCATACAGAAGCTTGTTGTCAGAAAGATAAGACTTAAAGCACTTGCTAACGTGTCTTTCAAGTATTAAGGAAATAACTGGTAAAATGAAATAGGTCTATAGTTATTTTTATCATGTCTATCACCCTTCTTGAAGATTGGAATGACTTTTGCTGTTTTGAAGGCGAATGGGAATTTGTTTGATTTTATACTACAATTAAATACAGATGTTAAAGCTGGTGCTATCACTGAAGCTGTTAATTTTAGATATTTGGCATTGATATTATCAGTACCTGTCGATTTAGTTGGATCAAGGTATTTTAATTTGGTTTCAACAAAGTCACTGGTCAATAGTGGAATGGTAAATTTATCAGAATTAACTAACTTAGATTTATTCAAGGTTTTTTATAAATCAGGAGGTTTGTAAACACTAGATTTATCAACAGGAACAGTTTTATGAATGTTACAAAAATGGTCATTAAATAAATGTGCAACTGAAGTTGGATCTGATATGAAATTTCCCTCATCATTATGAAGACATGGAGTTTGAGTTTTGGTACTTTCCAAACCAGACAACTCTCGGAGACCTTTCCATGATAGTTTTGGGTTGTGTTTATTTGGGTTTATTTGGTCATTATAATGGTTATATTTTGCCCTGTGGACAAGTGATTTTACTTTTGATCTGAACAATTTGTAATTACATATGTCTTGTTTTTTATGATAGTAATTTCTTTGTCTAATAGCAAGAAGTATATCAGAGTTGAACCAGTCGGGTTGTGTTAATTTCTTTACCCTTTTATGTCTGAGAGGAGCATACTGAATCACGTTTTTGTGATTTGACGTCATTCGTATTTTTAGCTGATCTTTGGTCATCACAGCGAGTTGTTATGAAACTCAAGATGTTTGTTATAGAGGATCTTGCATGAGTGCTCATCACATACGAGTTTTATTAAACGAGTGGGCAAAATGATAAGACACGAGGCTTTGCCGAGTGTCATATTGTTTTTGTCGACGAGTTTAATAAAACTCGTATGTAATGAGCACGAATGTAAGATTCTATTTATCACATAACCAACGAAAACGCTCATTATTGTTCAAAAGGATGATGTACGCTGCATAAGTTTCAGCAAAAATTCAGCGGTATAATCAGCGCGGCGTCATGGCGACGTTGATATTATCCTGACGTCATTGACGGATCAATATATGGATTGGCTAACGTCGAGTCAAGCTCATTTCAATATTTATTGCACAGTCTGAGAGTGCCGAACGATATTTACGGCACGGCTTTACGGCACTCCTGAACCGCCGGTTATGTGATAAACGGTATTAAATTATAAGGAGTCGTAGAACTTTAAATATTACAAACTACTGATATTTTCTTACGACTTAGTCGTTTTACAGACAGACTCCCGCTGAGCTTATCTGGGATTCCATTGTTCCCTTGAAATGACCCGAAAAAAAGACACATTTGCTTTTTCAGGATTTTGACTAAATTGGGCTATATTTCCTTTAATAGTTTGGCTATAAACTGGTTATATCAAGTACACTATTATAGGAATGATCCTTGGGAATCTTAAGACAAGGTTTCCATACACAGTGTGTTGGTGTGGATTCAGTACTGCGAAGGCTCAAGCCATCTAACATCGGTTGAGTGAAGAAAGTAGTCCATCATGTTTTCATAAAGTACATGCTCGAATGAAACGCGACAATAAAACGAGTGAGAAGTATCTCCATGCACATAGTAACCAACCACTCATATCAAGTTTGAAGATTGTCAAATAACTTTGGAGGAAACAGTGCACACGACGTGCGACTCATACCCACCAGTCCCGTACGTATCTCTGCCAACTGAGCTAGCTGGACGCCTGTATTGGATCAGTCTCCACCGGTACAACAAACGGTATATCGATGGCTTAGAATTAGAAGGTCGTAAGTACAAAATCAATATTTTGAGAAAACAAGAAAACATTCTGAAAACTACTCTTTATAGTCCAGTTAGGATATTGTGACAGTGACGTTGCAGTTTATGTGTACGCAAAAAATCACAACCATTGTCTAAACAGGTAGAGCGAAGTTTAGTTTGCTACTTTAGCATTGAAATTATAGTTGTTTGTACAGTATAAGCCTTTATAATTGGTTTTACACCGTTATAGTGGACTCGACCGCTGCGTCACTTGATTTTTATCCTGACTGGACTATACTTACGGAGAAAAACCTTTTTAAACTTCAGTTTGGTCCACATGACCTCTTCCGATTTTCATGAAAATAGGCTCATAAGAAGCGCCTTGAGATGCAGATTTCAAATATGCACGAATCCTATAAGGTCTAATTCTAAGTCACCGATATGTACAATGTACTACGATATGCATACATGTTAGTAAATCCACTTCTTTATTTCAATGCAGACATTGTACTATGACATCTACTCCTCTGTACTCGCTTTATAGACGTTCAAATTATACATGTACAATTTGCAATTCACTAATTGAGTTAGACAACCATTTATGCACCGGTAACGAGAATGAAGCTATTCGGGAATCTAAATTGAGTTAATACGAAATTTATGTTTACTGGGGAGACTTTTTTACTTAAAATGCGTATAGACATGATAGGAGAATTGGCTGAAAATAAATGGCAGTTACTTGTTTTTACTCTTCGGGGAAATTCTGCTATTATCGATAGCTGATCCAGCTGATAACAGCAAAACCAATGTACGAATATATTATAAAAGATTTTGAAGAGGACATCATGTAATATAAAACTGTCATAAAAATACTCGTAGTGTGTTATATAATGTGTTACAAATAGCGATTATCCCAAACGTTTATTGATACAGGCCGCGTTATTTTAACAAACCAATAAATCATGGAAAATGAAACGCCTTCGGTTAGACATCGATTTCTCAGCATTTTCAGTTGCCATTTTTTGCTTCGCTTCGTGCTTTTCAATTCAGTTACTTCTAACGTTGCGTGATCGAGTTAATCTAATTCTTACAGGAAGCTGATTATGTGCTATTGCATATCTTTTAAACAATATGTATAACATGCAGCTGCAATTTGTATTGCGTTAAAATTATGTTATTAACTTAGCAATTCTATTTAAATACAACACAAATTGAATGTAGAGTGCAATCGTGTCAGTGTACTGGTCCGCGATACCAAACTTATACGCAGTTATCTCCCCTATTGCTACATTCTGATTTTCGAGAAGGCAAAGCCAAGGGAGATAATTATCTTAGAAGGTATTTGACGCGATACAATAATCGGCCCACATGGTACTGATGAACTAGCTATTTATAGTAACTTACGTCATTTCGGTACATTTGCTAAAATAGCCACGTGTCTATAACGAGCATCAACATCAGCTACCTATTACAGTTTATTAATGTCGATTTAATAAATATTTTGAAATCGGGATATTTTCTCAAATAAAAACAACAAGACCGAGCAAAAATACCGTTGTAGCATTGCTTGTTGTTGTCGTGTAAACATTGGTTGTTGTTGTGTAGGCATTGGTTGTTGTTGTTGTGTAGGCATTGGTCGTTGTTGTGTAGGCATTGGTTGTTGTCGTGTTGGCGTTGGATGTTGATGTTGTGTAAGCATTGGTTGTTGTTGTTGTGTAGGCATTGGTTGTTGTTGTTGTGTAGGCATTGTTTGTTGTTGTGTAGGCATTGTTTGTTGTTGATGTTGTGTAGGCATTGGTCGTTGTTGTGTAGGCATTGGTTGTTGTTGTTGTGTAGGCATTGGTTGTTGTTGTTGTTGTTGTGTAGGCATTGGTTGTTGTTGATGTTGTGTAGGCATTGTTTGTTGTTGTGTAGGCATTAGTTGTTGTTGATGTTGTGTAGGCATTGGTTGTTGTTGTTGTGTAGGCATTGGTTGTTGTTGTTGTGTAGGCATTGGTTGTTGTTGTTGTTGTGTAGGCATTGTTTGTTGTTGTGTAGGCATTAGTTGTTGTTGATGTTGTGTAGGCATTGGTTGTTGTTGTTGTGTAGGCATTGGTTGTTGTTGTTGTGTAGGCATTGGTTGTTGTTGTTGTTGTTGTTGTGTAGGCATTGGTTGCTGTTGTGTAGGCATTAGTTGTTGTTGATGTTATGTAGGCATTGTTTGTTGTTGTGTAGGCATTGGTTGTTGTTGTGTAGGCATTGTTTGTTGTTGTTGTGTAGGCATTGGTTGTTGTTGTTGTTGTTGTTGTTGTTGTGTAGGCATTGGTTGTTGTCGTGTTGGCATTGGTTGTTGTTGTTGTGTAGGCATTGGTTGTTGTTGTTGTGTAGGCATTGGTTGTGGTTGTTGTGTAGGCAATGGTTGTTGTTGTTGTTGTGTAGGCATTGGTTGTTGTTGTGTAGGCATATGTTGTTGTTGATGTTGTGTAGGCATTGGTTGTTGTTGATGTTGTGTAGACATTGGTTGTTGTTGTTGTTGTTGTTGTGTAGGCATTGGTTGTTGTTGTGTAGGCATTGGTTGTTGTTGTTGTGTAGGCATTGGTTGTTGTTGTTGTGTAAGCATTGGTTGTTGTTGTTGTGTAAGCATTGGTTGTTGTTGTTGTTGTGTAGGCACTGGTTGTTGTTGATGTTGTGTAGGCATTGGTTGTTGTTGTGTAGGCATATGTTGTTGTTGATGTTGTGTAGGCATTGGTTGTTGTTGATGTTGTGTAGACATTGGTTGTTGTTGTTGTTGTTGTTGTTGTGTAGGCATTGGTTGTTGTTGTGTAGGTATTGGTTGTTGTTGTTGGGTAAGTATTGGTTGTTGTTGTTGTGTAGGCACTGGTTGTTGTTGTTATGTAGGTATTGGTTGTTGTTGTTGTGTAGGCATTGGTTGTTGTTGTTTTTGTTGTTGTGTAGGCATTGTTTGTTGTTGTGTAGGCATTGTTTGTTGTTGTTGTGTAAGCATTGGTTGTTGTTGTTGTGGAGGCATTGGTTGTTGTTGTGTAGGCATTAGTTGTTGTTGATGTTGTGTAGGCATTGGTTGTTGTTGATGTTGTGTAGGCATTAGTTGTTGTTGATGTTGTGTAGGCATTGGTTGTTGTTGTTGTGTAGGCATTGGTTGTTGTTGTTGTGAAGGCATTGTTTGTTGTTGTTGTTGTGTAGGCATTGTTTGTTGTTGTGTAGGCATTAGTTGTTGTTGATGTTATGTAGGCATTGTTTGTTGTTGTGTAGGCATTAGTTGTTGTTGATGTTGTGTAGGCATTGGTTGTTGTTGTGAAGGCATTGGTTTTTGTTGTGAAAACATTTGTTGTCGTTGTGTAAGCATTTGTTGCTGTTGTTTAGGTATTGGTTGTTGTTGTCGTCTAGAAAATGTTTTTTGTTGTTGTGTAGGCATAGGTTGTTGTTGTCGTCTAGAAAATGTTTTTTGTTGTTGTGTAGGCATTAGTTGTTGTTGTGTAGGCATTAGTTGTTGTTGATGTTGTGTAGGCATTGGTTGTTGTTGTTGGGTAAGTATTGGTTGTTGTTGTTGTGTAGGCATTGTTTGTTGTTGTTGTGTAGGCATTGGTTTATGTTGTTGTGTAAGCATTGGTTGTTGTTGTGTAGGCATTAGTTGTTGTTGATGTTGTGTAGGCATTGGTTGTTGTTGTGTAGGCATTAGTTGTTGTTGATGTTGTGTAGGCATTGGTTGTTGTTGTTGTGTAGGAATTGGTTATTGTTGTTGTGTAGGCATTGGTTGTTGTTGTTGTGTAGGTATTGGTTGTTGTTGTTGGGTAAGTATTGGTTGTTGTTGTTGTGTATGCATTGGTTGTTGTTGTTGGGTAAGTATTGGTTGTTGGCGTTGTGTAGGCATTGGTTGTTGGTGTTGTTGTAAAGGTATTGGTTGTTGTTGTTGTGTAGGCATTGGTTGGTGTTGTTGTTGTAAAGGTATTGGTTGTTGTTGTTGTGTAGGCATTGGTTGTTGTTATTGTTGTTGTAAAGGTATTGGTTGTTGTTGTTGTGTAGGCATTGGTTGTTGGTGTTGTGTAGGCATTGGTTGTTGTTGTTGTTGTAAATGTATTGGTTGTTGTTGTTGTGTAGGCATTGGTTGTTGTTGTTGTTGTAAAGGTATTGGTTGTTGTTGTTGTGTAGGCATTGGTTGTTGTTGTGTAGGCATTGGTTGTTGTTGTTGTTGTTGTGTAGGCATTGGTTGTTGTTGTTGTTGTGTAGGCATTGGTTGTTGTTGTTGTGTAGGTATTGGTTGTTGTTGTTGTGTAGGCATTGGTTGTTGTTTTTGTGTAGGTATTTGTTGTTGTTGTTGTGTAGGCACTGGTTGTTGTTGTTGTGTAGGCATTGGTTGTTGTTGTTGTGTAGGCATTGGTTGTTGTTGTTGTGTAGGCATTGGTCGTTGTTATGTGAAGGCACTGGTTGTTGTTGTTGTTGTTGTTGTGTAGGCATAGGTTGTTGTCGTGTAGGGATTGGTTATTGTTGTCGTGTAGGCACTGGTTGTTGTTGTTGTGTAGGTTTTGGTTGTTGTTGTTGTGTAGGTATTTGTTGTTGTTGTTGGGTAAGTATTGGTTGTTGTTGTCGTGTAGGCATTGGTTGTTGTTGTTGTGTAGGCATTGGTTATTGTTGTTGTGTAGGCATTGGTTGTTGTTGTTGTGTAGGCATTGGTTGTTGTTGTTGGGTAAGTATTGGTTGTTGTTGTTGTGTAGGCATTGGTTGTTGTTGTCGTGTAGGCATTGATTGTTGTTGTGAATGCATTGGTTGTTGTTGTGTAGGCATTGATTGTTGTTGTGAATGCATTGGTTGGTGTTGTCTTGAATATATTGGTTGGATTTTTAAAGCATTCGTTTAGATATTAAAACAATTGGCAAATCCTTAAAATATGTACACCCTTTAATGCATATTTTTACATCTTCCACTCACCATAGAAACGAGTCCCTACACTCAATATTGACACATGCGTCAAATCAACTGTCCATAATATATGTGATTAAATTACCGTATGCGTTTATTGCTGCAACAAATATTTGATAAAAACCAGCATTGGTTTTTTTTGTGAAATGCAATATATAGATCTAGGTAATGTTCCGTAATATTATATTGTTTGAACTCATACGTGTCATTACAGGCCTTCATATCTGATCGCATGGAGATGCACGGAAATAGAGCTAGTATAGCGTAGATCATTTTCTTGCAAAAGCAGACGATAGTATCATTTCTCTAATCGATGATGCAAATCGAAATTAATTTATTTCCATATCGCTTTCAGAGAAGATCAAACCCCTGAAACAATCGACCCATTTCATCGTTAGATAATTAATCACGTTATTTGATCAAAACGTCACAACAGCAGACGTTAGCAGCAGACGTTAAATCTAAAATGAAGGAAAAGCAAAGAAAAAATAACATAGTTATATAAGTTAATCACGCTATTAAATGGTATAACTACATTGTATTCTAACGATGTCGTCTGGTAATTTTAGACATCGTCTGCTTTAAGCATCATATAATATTTATTTTAATAGTTTTTAAAACCTCGTATATGGAATATTTATTGTTTGTTCAACTCTCTTGTCTGTGTCAATAGAGGAATAAATAGGCTCAATACAGACCACATAAAATCCGATAGGATAAAAGGTAATGTAATATTTGAACAATCATGTGTGACACAACGGTGATCGAGAGGTCCCGGGTTTAACTCCCGTTTAAACCACTGCTTAATTTCTCTTAACAAGAATAACCCACATGCTCTACTCGACTAAGGTGTGATTTGGTACCTGCATGAGGGCTGTGTCTGAACATGTTCGATAGTCTTAGGCGCCGCAGATCGGGAGATCAGGGAGACTCGAACGCAGGTTTCCATAGGTAGCCCAATAAGTAGCCCAATGACTAGGGGAAGTTAAAATGTAAACAGGTGGCAACATGACAGCGCAAATTGTGTGTGTAATCACTAGTACTAGAATTTGCACTTGCTTGCAATTCGAGGAGAATTCAAGTTAGTGTGGCTTTATGTTACTTGAAGTAACGATTTAGACCAATATTATCTACGTACGAAACTTTTAATAAAAACATTACGCAAGCGTGAGTATGTAGCTCTCGTCGTAGAGATCCGTCCACCCGATAATAGAAACCTCCACGCCATATTGAGATACCTCCACACCAAGTTGAGATACATCCACACCAAAATGAGATACCTCCACCCTAAGATGAGATACATCCACCGCACGATGAGATACATCCACCGCACGATGAGATACATCCACCCAAGATGAGATATATCCACACAAAGATGAGACACATATTCATTTCCACGCTGGTGGAAATTAAATTGTTTGGACCATAACAAACTTAATTAAGTAATACAATGTAATTAAGGTTCCGGTAACATGCTAAAATAGGGTAGGTAGGAACAAACATTTGATGTTTTTGAAATTGTATTAATGATGGAAATTTAATGATCCTTGGTGACTTATAGCAAAATGCGAGTAAAGTGTTTATATATATATATATAGACTTTATTTGTAGAGAAAGCTTATTTAGCATATAATACAACGCTAATCTACCATAAGCTCCTAATAAAACAATAAAACTGAATAAGATATTAAAACAAGTTACATTGTAACCAGCGATCCTGAAAACAAACTTCTGTCGCATTAATTTTTATATGTTTGGGAGAAAAAACTTCATAATTAGGGACAAAGGTAGTGTAGATCGAGTTACCAGCACTCCAATATTATTTTATTTTGGCCTATCAATCATCCATTATTTCGCCTAGTTTGGAGATTCTACATAACTAGTCCCTAACCATAATGCTATAGGTTATTGGTCAGGAATCTATGTAGAAATGACACCATGGCCCGATCTCCCGAAGCATCTCAAGTAAAAATCTCAACTCAAATTGAGATTTTGCTAATCTCAGAGTCGGAATTATAGATAAAGCGTAAGCTTCATTTCTTGAATTTTTGCTGCAATAAATACAGCTTAACATTTCTATTTAATAGTGATGCTAATTTTGAGACCAGTCTCGCATTGAAATTAACATATTGACATGCCAATATTTGAGATGAGATTTTGCTCAGATTGAGATGCTTAGGGAGATCGGGGCCATATCGGAGTTGTTTTATAATGAACTAGATCTAGTATTAGAATAAAGTTACATACCCTTGACTACCATTACCTGTGCCATGCTGTCTTCAAACACACCGATAGTCCAAAAGTCCATACGAATAAGGCACAGAAATATTACACTTTGAGCACTATTTTAAATCTAAAAACAAATCAAATGAATTGCGGTCGTTTCACTGGATTTGTATCTTTTACGACCATGCGTAGTGGTGTTTTACTGTCATACATGGACATATTAACAACATGATAACATGACAACATACCACGTGTCACTTAGAGAACATGCAAGCTAGCATTCGGGGTTGTTTATAGTCTAGCGAGTCGAACCAGTAGAGTAAGTATAAGGATGGTTGTTATTCTAGTATTTATTAATGCTCCGCAGAACTACATTCCAGTTTCCCCGATTCTCACATTAACAAATTTGTGAAGACGTTATATCTTGAGGCATTTAAACGTTCGGTTTTTCATGGCAGTTTATTTCCAATATTATTTCGTCGGTCATTCATTCACTGCAATTAGATATCACTGGAAGAAACACGCCGAATCAAGCACTACGATTGCTTCAGAAATCATAATAGTATATGTGTTTATACGCGGTGATAATTAAAAGCAATTATCAACACAGTTAAACTTGTGAAGCCATAACTATATTGACAGCTTCAAACGACTGTCACTTTACCACGCAAGAATCCTCTTAGAACTCATAGTTAAATACAATAGCAGTGTACTGTTTAACAACAAAAAGGTAAAACTGTTCACACGCACGATAATACAATAACCCCTAGAATCCATCAACGCACGATAATACAAGAACCCCTAGAATCCATCAACGCACGATAATACAATAACCCCTAGAATCCATCAACGCACGATAATACAGGAACCCCTAGAATCCATCAACGCACGATAATACAAGAACCCCTAGAATCCATCAACGCACGATAATACAATAACCCCCAGAATCCATCAACGCACGATAATACAATAACCCCCAGAATCCATCAACGCACGATAATACAATAACCCCCAGAATCCATTAACGCATGATAATACAATAACCCCCAGAATCCATCAACGCACGATAATACAAGAACCCCTAGAACCCATAGTAAATTACGATAACGCTGCACCGGCTATAAAAATATGACCTCCAGAAAAAGCAACACTGTTCAATGCACGATGAAACATTAGTACGTGAATATCTCTGTGTCATATTGATTAGTCAGTCAATGTATCATACGTACACTCCAATCCGAACAATCAGATACAGTAAATCGTCCACACTGTATGAATTTATGAGTTCCGGTTCTTGAATATCACCAGTTACCACAGATTCCGATCTGTGCTACCCACTTCTCATCACCCGCTAAACACCCTGAAATCATAGAACTTTAATCGCTCGATTTACCTAAAATAACAAAGTTGTTGTCCAATCGTGTCCTGTTTTGTGTATACATATCCATGTGATACCAGATCATTTACACATGTAGAACAGTAGAATCTCTAACATTGATTATTGTAAGATGAATTTTTCATGACAGCCGATAAATAGCTCTATTTTTGATGCCTTTGTTTCCCTTGGGCGCAAACAGCATAGCCCAGGAAAGTACCACTGTTTCAAATAATGTCCAGTAGCAGTTTGCTGGTGGTTTTGTTTGCTCAGCTCAATTGTACACAAATGACAGTGTGTGATAAAATAAGCAATCTACAATAAGTATAGAAACTTGGTACTATTTTTCCTATATTATTACCGAAAGGAAACAGTTTGCTTTATGGTGTATGACTTTATAAACAGTCGGCCTGGTCAGCATCGATTGCTTGCCGCCTCATATTCACTGGATGTTATACAATAATCCTAACCTCAAATGATGAGGCAAATTGAAAGCTATCATTATTATTATAGATTGCGTTTAATACTCTACTAAGGCAATTTAGGTCGATACTATCATGGGAATGTTTGGGACAAGCTACTAGACCGAAAACCGCGCGAAATAAATACGCTTTTGTACTGTACAATTATTAATATTCGCGGTGGAATCATTTGCGTTAAGTTCGCGGATAAAATAAAAATGTAGATCAAATTAAATTCCCACGTATTAATAATTGACATGAAAAATCCATGACAGAGATTCGTCTTTCATTATTTTATATCCACGAATATAAGAAACCACCAAATTACCATTTTACCAAAATCCGCGAAATTGATAACCCTCGAAAATTAATGATATTAAAGTATACGAAGAAATATTGATAAAAGCCAAGCTGAAACCAAGCACACTTACACAATTTATTTGATTGTGATTGCCTTTGGGATAGGGGATAGTTACGAATTATTCAATCTGTGTTTTGCATACCCACGTTTATTATTCTACGGCGCTTTGTTGTGATTATTTATCTATTCACACCATGAAGCCATGTTAAGTGTGTCAATCACGATTTTTCAAAACAAGATTGAAATGGTCTTGTCCTTGATCATAGAAGTTTGCACTCACCAAATGTGGATCTGGCCTCATACACTGAGTTATAGTTCTTGACGTGAGAACTTATGACCCACCGAAGGTGGATCTGATCTCATCCAAGACGGTATTGTTCTTGACGTTCGCAATTGGACTCATCCAATGTGAATCTGATCTCATCCAAGGCGTTATTGTTCTTGACGTTCGCAATCGGACTCACCCAATGTGGATCTGATCTCATCCAAGGTGGTATTGTTCTTGACGTTCGCAATTGGACTCATCCAATGTGGATCTGATCTCATCCAAGGTGGTATTGTTCTTTACGTTCGCAAATGGACTCACCCAATGTGGATCTAATCTCATCCAAGGTGGTATTGTTCTTGACGTTCGCATTTTGGACTCTCCAAAGGTGGACATTGTATCATTCAAGGAGTCATTGCCCTTGGCGTTAGTAGAAGTATTGACTCACCCTAAGCGGATCTGGAATAATCCAATTTAGGCGTTATTGTTCTTAGCGTTAGAAGTATGGACCCAATGAAAGCGAATATTGTCTCATCCCAGGAGTTACTGATAAACTTACGTTCAAATAAAAATTCTTTATATTATAATTCGTTTACATGCCAGCATAGCCATTATTTGCCAGTCAGCTTTCTGCTGAAATATGACAGGCATGTGAAGTATGTATTTGAACCCGGGTTGTCAGATTAGACGGCAAACGCGCTTACCATTAAGCTGCTTTGGCAAAAACAACAGCTACAAAGTGTGGTAAAGGGTCGTAAAATATTAAATGATATTAAGTTAATGTAATCCTACAAACCATAGGCACTCACCAAAGACTGGTCTGGTCCAATTAAGAGTTATTGCTCTTGGCATTAGAAGTTGGGAAACACCAAATGCGGGTCCGGTGCCTTTTACATAGTTGCTGTTCTTGACGTTTGAAGTTTGGACTCACCAAAGGCGGCTCTGGTCCCATTAACATAGTCTTTGCTCTTGACGTTAGTAGTTTGGACTCCCCAAAAGCGGATTTGGTTACTTCTCTTGACATTAGAAATACTGTAGCGCACAGACACGACGGCAGCGCCTAGCCATTTAGCCAAGAGTCAGTCATAGAACGAACCATCCATAATTATCCCCAAATATGGATATTTCAAAGAAGCCTATATACTCACCACACAATGAGTGACAGTCTGTGGACTTCGAATTACGTGCATAATTAACCATAAAGGGAAGTAATTATGAATAATGACTACATGTATGTACACTGGAGTGAAGTACGGGGATACTTTTACAGCCGTCACACGGCACTAACACCGGCTGAAGTAATAGGTAAATACTCACGGTAGCGCACAGACAATCCAAAGGCACACAGAAACGACGGCAACGCCTAGCCATCCACACAAGAGGCAGACATAGAACGAACAATCCATATTCCCAAAAATGGACATGTCAAGGAAGCATATATACTCACTCCGCAATAAATGACACACTGGGACTGGGGGTAATTATGAACGATAACTACACTGAAATTTTGACTCACCAAAGGCGAATGTGGTAAAATTAGTTATTGCTCTGGATGTTAGAAGAAGTTTTGACTTACCAAAAGCGGATCTGGTCGCATTAAGAGATATTGCTCTTGATGTTAGAAGTTTGGACTCGCCAGAGGCGGGGCTGGGCCTATTAGGAGTGTTGCTCTTGATATCATAAGTTTGGACTCACGAAAGGCGGATCCGGTCTCATTAAGAGTTATTGGTCTTGACATTAGAAGTTTGGACTTACCAAAGGCGGATCTGGTCCAATTAACATAGTCTTTGCTCTTGACGTTAGTCGTTTGGACTCCCCAAAAGCGGATTTGGTTACTTCTCTTGACATTAGAAATACTGTAGCGCACAGACACGACGGCAGCGCCTAGCCATTTAGCCAAGAGTCAGTCATAGAACGAACCATCCATAATTATCCCCAAATATGGATATTTCAAAGAAGCCTATATACTCACCACACAATGAGTGACAGTCTGTGGACTTCGAATTACGTGCATAATTAACCATAAAGGGAAGTAATTATGAATAATGACTACATGTATGTACACTGGAGTGAAGTACGGGGATACTTTTACAGCCGTCACACGGCACTAACACCGGCTGAAGTAATAGGTAAATACTCACGGTAGCGCACAGACAATCTAAAGGCACACAGAAACGACGGCAACGCCTAGCCATCCACACAAGAGGCAGACATAGAACGAACAATCCATATTCCCAAAAGTGGACATGTCAAGGAAGCATATATACTCACTCCGCAATAAATGACACACTGGGACTGGGGGTAATTATGAACGATAACTACACTGAAATTTTGACTCACCAAAGGCGAATGTGGTAAAATTAGTTATTGCTCTGGATGTTAGAAGAAGTTTTGACTTACCAAAAGCGGATCTGGTCGCATTAAGATATATTGCTCTTGATGTTAGAAGTTTGGACTCGCCAGAGGCGGGGCTGGGCCTATTAGGAGTGTTGCTCTTGATATCATAAGTTTGGACTCACGAAAGGCGGATCTGGTCTCATTAAGAGTTATTGGTCTTGACATTAGAAGTTTGGACTTACCAAAGGCGGATCTGGTCCCATTTACAGATGTGTTGATCTTGACGTTAGAAGTTTGGATGCACTAAAGTCGGATCTGGGTCAATTTAGAGTTGTTGCTCTTGACATTAGAAGTTAAGACTCTCCGAAGGCGGATATGGTCTCATTAAGAGATATTGATCTTGACATTAGAAGTTTGGACTCACAAAATGCGGATCTGGTCCCATTTACAGATGTGTTGATCTTGACATTAGAAGTTTGGAGTCACAAACTGCGGGTCTGATCCCATTAAGAGTTGTTGCTCTTGACGTAAGAAGTTTGGATTCACCAAAGAAGGATCTGGTCAAATTAAAAGAGTTATTGCTCTTGATATTAGACGTTTTGACTCTACAAAGGCGTGTATGGTCGCATTAAGGGATATTGCTCCAGACGTTAGAAGTTTTGACTCTCCAAAGGCAGATCTAGTAGAAATCTCAGCTGAAATTTAGATTTTTTCGAATCAGAATCTGAATTTGAGATAAATCTGAACTTTGAGCTCTTAAAATTTTACCGATTAATCTCTGAATAAAGTTTCTGTTTTTTTGGTACCAATTTGGAAATTCCCTCAAAGACAAATGACAATATTTGAGATGAGAATTAGCTCAAATTGAGATACTTCGGGAGATCGGGGCCTGATCCCATCAAATATGTCATTGGCCTCTCTGATAATGATTTTTGCTGGGCGGATTTAGTGTTTTGAGAAGGTTATGGCTTCGGCTTCTTGGTGTATCAACCTTTCCAATCATAGGTATCATTTACCAGTTGATTCACCAATAGAAGGTGGTAACATCATAACTTCATTTATAGAAATCTAAAACTGACAAATCGACATTTCTTTTAGAAGTGACCCTTTTATTTCATTACGTTTAAAAGAACAATTGGTTCGTAAATATTCATTTTTGACAGGGAAATACAGGTAATTTTCTGACTAATACGTTTGAATTATTTGGTGGAAGATACATAGCAGCACAAAAATATTCGAATAAACTGTCCATGGATTATCAAGTTATAGGGAGTTGAGTCTTTGTCTTATATAACCTTACAGGACACGGCATGTAACATACGTAGAGGTACAGTGGCGTTTTTACCAGGATAGTTTGTTGATATAACTTTTGTGATGTAATTCACACTCTAGATATTCCACTACTTGTGAAGTACCAGGACTAAAGAACTGTTGAATTTTACATGTATACATGTTTATGAGTTTAATGCCGCCATTTTGGTAACACAATGATAAAAAATCAGATAAATATTAGAGTTGCGGGGTAGACATCGCTCCATACTATGAACAGCATATGTGAATGTTACCATAACGTCCGGGAGTTTAATGCGAAGCACACTATTATTTTGTTTAATTTTTTGAAATAATTTGATATGGAATTTTGGCGCTTTACTTACAAAAAACATTCGCCATAATCACATGCTGATCATAACAACTAAACTGATTTTTTTGGCGATAAACATGTTACTTTCATTTTCTGAGAAATTCGTATTACCACTATGGCCTAGGGGCAATGTAACTTCATGCATAACTCTGTATTTACGGGGTTTTCGTGTTTCACACTTGTCATGTGTACCCATTAGACTGTTGTCTTCTTTTGGGTAAGGTTTGGTTGAAATCCATTCATCAGTTTGGTCATAATGTATTTTTAATAAACACTAATTTTTACTAAGCTATAATACGTTCGATTTTTTTTAGCGTTTCGCCAAACTGACTGAAATTATGGCTTGTATCACAGACAGATCTAGACTTAATCTAAGTGATAAACTTATATATGAGTATTTATTTTAGATAAAACGAAATCGTAAGGTACCTCATAGCATTATAGCAATGCTATTACATGTTTCAAAGTAGGGCAATTGCATTTGAAAAACAACAACAAACAGAACATTGATAAAAAGAAGGAAATTCGTCTTAAAGCTGCAATATTGACGGTTGGACTGTTAGCTGCTAGTACATGCTCGACTATATCCCAAGTTCACTTCGTTTGGAAGACAGAGCTTGAAGTTAACAACATTTGTACCCACTGGATACCATACTCATTAAGTGGTGATCAAAACGTCATCTTATTTTATATGCCAATAAATTATTAAAGTTATACGTCCAATACTTTCAAGAGAAGTGTTTATGTGGTATACCAGAGGATGAAACACACGCTCACTATCATTAACCAAACTAACCATAGTGTTGCGTTTTTAAATCCATTAACGAAACAATACTATACATTTCCATAACATTTTAAAAATTGTACGCAACCTTTTGTGAAACGTATATTGTATTGTGAGCGATTAGGTTAAGTGCGGATATATTTACTCACATTCGTATGTCAATATTGCAAATTAAATACTGTGCATGCACATACAATTTAAACGGATACCTAAACGATGGCATCGCATAGCAACCAACACAAGAGTCAGACACGGAACGTACTATCCACATCCCAGATATTGATATTTCAGGTACGTCTCACAAAGAATGACACCCTGTAAGGTTTATTAAATTAGCATAACATCATAAATATATAGGAGATACTTGTATATGATAATTTCAATGAAATGAAAGTATGTGGTGACTTTTTACAGCTGGCACCAGGCACAAATGCCTGTTGTAGTAATATATATTAAATAAGGTACATGGACAGGTCATTCACAAACGGAGACATCGCCTAGCCACCCACAGCCTAGCCACTAACAGAAAGTAACATAAAGTTTAAACAGCTATGCCAAAAAAAAACCCCGGTTCGATCGTTCATGGTATTAACTACCGATACTTCATTGCCGATGACGGCGCCGTCACTATTGTTCATTGCCGATGACGGCGCCGTCACTATTGTTCATTGCCGGTGACGGCGCCGTCACTATTGACTGCATTCTACATCTTACTATGGTATTGCGTAACTGAATTGGGAGAAGCTACTATTATTATAAGGTATTTGCCTTTTTTCCATCTTTTCACTTACAACCTGAGTTGACGTGTATGTATACAGCCATTGTAATAAGTGATAAAGAAAAGGTCGAGCTATTTCAAATGCATATTTTTACCTTTACAACATTCCCTTGAAAATGTTCAATTATAACAAAACACTTGTCCCCAAAACTGTAAGGCTACGCTTCTTACTGCTTTCTGCTAACGATTTAAAAAACAACACCAATTCATTAGTTCATTAGTTCATGCAATGTCGTATGATATAGAAGCTGTTGATACAATGATCAAATTATATAAATGCAGATCTTAATAGTTGATGTTTCTATGTATCTTACTTGTCAATCAGCCGATGAAAGATGTTTAAATGTCTACGTCATGGCATTATTTACATATGTCCGTTAACAGCTAGTTAAGATGGTTTAACTTGTCGTGTTAAGTAATATGTTATACGTTATAGCAGAGAATAAGATACTTCTTGAATGTCTCTAATTATAGAAGAAATGTAAGCTGTTTGGATTTCGCTTTGGAAGCACTTAATAGCAAGCTCGCTCTGCATGTTTTAGCCGGGTAGAAATTACGCATTATAGTAGATACAGGATGTTTTAAGAGCTTCTTGCACTGCAAATGATTTATTGAGAAAGTTTTCGATGCTTGATTTTAATAGTATGAAGTTTTACTAAAGTTTTGACAAGCGTCCAAATAACCCTGATAGACGCTTTTGGAAATAGTGAGTGAAAATGCAATACTAGTGTTTATTTAATGCTAACTGATGAGATATGGAGTTCTATCAGTGAAATAAAACCTATATCAGTCACTGGTTATCACCTACAATGTGACTGATATAAGCTCCGCCCCCTCACAGGGACTACTTTAATTTACCAAAATCTTAACACTAAAATGTCTGTTACTTTTTTATTACTGAACGGAAACATGTCATGTGGGGGTTTTTATTCTTAGTTAGACCATTTCCTACAAGTTGGTGTATGATTTAATGCAAAATTCTTTAAAAAGTAATTTTCACCTATTCACCATAATCCAAGATGGCGGATTTTGAAGTGAAAAATATGAATGGAATAACATATTCATACGTAGCCTAACCAAAGTGGTAATTTGGCATAAATAGTACCAGTTTTGACACCATAAAAGCATTAAATAAATAGAATATTTGTTTGTTTTGATTGAAAATGGTTAATATCTCATCTTGTTGTGATATTTTTAATATTTTCAATCGCGCTACGCGCTCTTGAAAATATTGAATTTTATCACTACACGATGAGATATAAACCATATTCAATCAAAACAAACAAATCTCCTCTATTTATTTGACTTTATATTGTGCTTAAAATAGTACCTTTCAAAACTTGTGCACCGTCTTTGATGCATTGCATCAAAAAGTAGTATTGTACCTGTTACTAAATACGTTAGGGACAGAAAATAAAGATATACATCTTAATGATTTGATGACTATCGAAATTCGCTTTATCCGTGTGCGAACATACAATCGGTATAACAGATATAGACGATACATCAGCTGTTAAATTATGCTTATAGAAGGTCGAAATCGAGGTTATTGTCATCATAGGGTAAGGGGCGAAAAATTTGGAAGAACTGGCCACAAAAGCATAAAGTTTTATTTTAGCTCAATATTAAACAGTTTGAGGAATAGGCACATGGTTTCAAATTATCTGCGTTTCAAATTATCTGAAAGAAGGTTGTACAGTGGCCATGTTTAGCAGCGACGGATATGTCGTTACAGGAACTAGTATCCGTGTTTAATGTGACAACTGTAGAAAAACTGGGTACCAGCTTTCTTAACGTAATATCCGTTGCCGTTGAACATGACCGCAGCTCAACCTCTATATAGGGTACACTCACAGGTAACTGTATCATTGATAAAGAGTAAAACATGTCTTTTATAAAATTTATGTTATCTTAGATATTATCAATTTTATAAAAAAATATTTTTATTAATGATACAGTTACCTCAGAAACTCAGATAATTTGAAACCATATGCCTATGGTTTATGTACATTGTAATACAAAAAAATCGTTTACTGTTGGAACAAAAATCGTTGTGATCGAGTTGAACAATTGTGTATAAAGGGAAGTAATGCGTTTATTTGTACTACAAATAGTCTTATTGATAACATCCCTTTACATGAAAATAAAATTTATGCATTTTCAATTTGTTTTTAACAATCTGGCGACTCACCAAGGGCCATATCAGGAAGCCCCCGGGTATTGAATCAATAACGACCGAACACATGAAATATGGATGCACAACGCTTTATAGTACATCGTTATTCTGTTTAACATGGTGATAAGGCGTTCTAATGTACCAGGTGGTTACACAACCGAAAACAGGAATAGCATACAATGCATAATGACGACACGCATAACGACGACACGCATAAAGTGGAGAAACTCACTGGTTATCACCTACAATGTGACTGATATAAACTCCGCTCCCTCGCAGGGACTACTTTAATTTTACCAAAAACTCAACACTAAACTGTCCGTAACATTTTATTACTGAACCGAAACATGTCATGTGGGGGTCTATATTCTTAGTAAGACCATTTCTTACACGTTGGTGTATGATTTAATGCAAAATTCTCAAAAAATGTAGTTTTTACATATTTACCATAATCCGAGATGTCGGGTATTGAATTGTATACAAACGCAGCCTAACCACAGTGGTAATTTGGCATAAATAGTACCAGTTTTAACACCAGATAAGCATTAAATAAATAGAATATTTTTGTTTTGTATTGATAGAATAAAATTATGGTTAATATCTCACCTTGTAGTGATAAAATTTTGATATTTTTACTCGCGCTACGCGCTCTTGAAAATGTTGAATTTTAACACTGCACGATGAGATATAAACCACATTCAATCAAAACAAACAAATATCCTCTATATATGATATGTGCTAATTAGGGATTCCCAATCGTTTCCCATTCGTTTACAAAGTTCAACCAATACGCACAGTTCACGAAGCTAAACAATGTATCAGGTGTCTGCAGAATTGTACTAACTGGTACAAAGCGATGTCAAGTTAAGATCAAACAATTGTCGTCATACATTTGTAATTCAACATTTATGCCATACAGTCATAAAACAAAACGTATTTTACACCTTATCGATTCATACTATACTATGGATAACTTATGTCTTGCGTCTTGCTAACTAACATACATGCACTGTAGTGTAGTTAGTTAATCAAGGTTCGGTAACACAAAACGAATACGTGTACAACCCGGCGATATCTTGCGAATAAGACTTCTGCTAAATTCGTTCTCATTATAGACATGCGTACTCTGTCTATCTGTGAACGTTTGGATGGGTCTGTGAACGTTTGGATGCGTCTGTGAACGTTTGGATACCATCTGTGAGCGTTTGGATGCGTCTGTTAGCGTTTTGATACCGTCTATGAGCGTTTGGATGCGTCTGTGAGCGTTTTGATACCGTCTATTACCGTCAATGAGCGTTTGGATGCGTCTATGAGCGTTTTGATACCGTCTATGAGCGTTTGGATGCGTCTGTGAGCGTTTGGGTGCGTCTATGAGCGTTTAGTTGCGTCAATGGGCATTTGGATGCGCCAATGAGAGTTTGGATGCGTCCGTGAGCGTTTGTGTCATTTGCGATAAGTTTCACTGTCCGGTCAGAATTCGTTAGATATCGCAAATTTACTTTATTTACCAGGCTTCTTATAATAGACTCGCTATGTGGGACAGGGCCTTTAGTAAACAATGAGGTTTATTTTCAATACAAAAGACGTAATGCAATTCGTAGGTTACACAATGTATAAACAAGTCGGTTATTGCAATAAGGAGTACATGTTGAATTGTATAGTCTTGCAATAAGTCGAACAGTGATTGGAAATTACCGGTTGTTTCAATCACAATAAGTCATACAAGTTGAATTGTATAGTATCCCGTAAGTCGTACAGTGATTTGGTTTATATGCGGTGGGTTATAGTTTATTATCGTTTGCCTCGGCATGGAAAGCAAATAACTTTCCCCTTAGCGTGGCGTATATTTAATAGAAATCGACGAAGAAATAAAATGCTTCTGGCTATTTTATTTTCAAATGTTTACAAATTTCTTCTTGTAACTGTAGCCAAAAGTCACGTGGTATTGCTACACTGGATTTTGGGAACAACTAAAAGTTGTAAAATGTTTTCTCCAAAGAGATAGCGAAGCGTGGTTTATAATCTTGAAAAAACGTTTTAAGATGATTGCAAACTCTTCAGTTGAGCGGAAGTTTAGAAATAGGTACAAATAAGACGTATTGTAAGCGTCTGACTACCATGATGAAATAGTAAGAAAAGCATAAAGTTGATGTGTCAGCATGTTCTCATGTCTTAAAATTGCGAATTTGCTGTATAGTAATTACTATATTATACTATAATAAGTTTGCAGAATAAAACTTTAGCTGAAGTTTTATGTGCCATTTATTCCAAACGTTGAAACACCAACACTCGCTAATACTAGCTAAAACGTGTGTGAAACGTATTATAATGCGCCCACACAAAATTTCATCCAAGTTTTATTATTTGTTTAGCAAGCATTCTGACTACTTTAGAGGAAGGTTCTTTTGAATTTATTTCGTAAGAATATTGACTAGCTAATGCAAAAGAGCATGGGCTCATCTTTAAATATACACATTTTTTCAAAAACAAACTATCGCGAAAACTAGATACAACGCATTCAAAACGTTGATGTATTTTGTAAACTCTCCTGGTTTTCGACATTTCCGAAATCACTTAAGTGTCTATTAAAAACATCTAGCCGTGCAACTACCATGTAATTTGGGACAAAACTTCTACACTCAACCAAATTCCTAATCGGTCACTTTTCAAAATGATATATTTGTACACAACAATAGAGAAGTTTGTATCAGGTACTTAACTCAATGGTCTTTATGCTCCTAAGCAAATTCAATTTTTGTTTTGTTTTTTGCCGTCAACTATGCCGAGTTATTGCCTATTGTATACAAAAAGGTTTTTGATGTGTAATGCAACATTTAGCATTGGAAATGTTACAAAATATACACAATACCACTCAATGACGATCGCCAAAACAGAAAAACATCAAACACTGCTAAAATAATTACACGTTTTAAAGATACACAGCTTTGAAGTTCAGGAAATTGAAATTACCTCCCTTTTAATTGAAAACAGAACAAAATAAATGTCTTAATATAATGGCACCACGGGATTTTAGATAAGTCAAATATCATACACTCGATCATTTGTCAATTGTCTGTTTTGTGCTTCAATTAGAACAACCTATTAATGCGTTTGAACTTTACTGGCGACGCTGAATTCCTATGGTGAATTACATTGTGACTATCAAAAATCAAGATAAATCTCACAAGTCGATGATTTTAAATTTCGTAAATCTCCTTCATCATCCGTTGTGAAACTTTGCCTCGTACTTAATTTTTGTCTAATTGTCCCTATACATATATTGTTTATTACATTTAATGTTTAATAAAGGGGCTAGTGATCATTCATTTAATGCTATTAGTATGTGATTTCTGGTTTTGAGGGTTGTTGTTTATTAAGAGTTAAAAATAATAATAAAAATAGTAGACTCTTCGTTAATTTAATTTTTAGTTTATACATTTAAAACTGGTAAAACATATTTTAAATAATTTAGTGACATAAAATTTGATACTATGTTAAGTGACCGATTAGGAATTTGGTTGAGTGTATAATAGTTAGTCTACTGGTTGCAAGTACGAAAACAGTATGTTGTTCAACTATTTTTTTCGTATAACTTAAAAATGAAAAATCCCATATTTTAAAATACTATTTAAATATACATATAACATGCATAGTCTAAAACAAACGTAATCGTGTGATTCCGTATATACGAAATTTCGTGCATGCCAAGTTTCATGTAATTATGTGTCAAACTTTTTCGGTGAAATGCGAATACATTGTATCAGTTTTAAGGGGGTTCCCCAAAATCTAAAAATACCTTGAAAACTAGCCGAGCTAAACTGTTATGGGTTTGCACGATCACTCTCATGAGTGTGTTCTTCATAAAAATCAGGTGTTTGATACCTCTTGTACAGAAAAATTTTAGAGTTGGGAATCACCTTAAACTCTAACCGACTAAGGGCCATATTCACATCCTCTCCTCCACTCTCACTCACCGAGTTAATCCATATTTAATTATCGTTTCGTCCTTGCGTTTGAGTATGAACTCGTCCTAACTAGAAATTGGAATTCACAACGGTAAGTGTAGCTGGAGTTGACTCGACTGAATGAGGAATTTTCGTGCCTCTACATTGGTCAGCGCATTGAAAATGAGCTCGAAATAATCTCGGTTATAGTTTACCCTACTTCTTTGTCCATTCAAAAGACAGGGATTTTCAAATTTTTGGACCACTTATTCATTTATTAGTGCAATGGGCACAATATCTAGTAAGTGGTTCATGAAGTAAATCCATTTATTAGGACAATTTTGCTGTGTCCATATATAGAAAACTAGATCCGCCTTCCCTCTAAATTGTACAGTTATTCCTATATCAGCAATTACCAGCTTATATACGAGGGGTGATCAACAAATACAAGGAAAAAATCCCTAATTTCTTTATTTGTCATTGTAAGTGAATGAAATTTTCTATACATGAAGATAAATGTATTTCAAGTTGATTCACCGCTGATCATCAATGTTAACAAAAGTCGGAACGAATGCGGTTTCCTATGGCAACATCACTCGACATTATCAAAGATCATACATTCTCCCGTATTCTTTGACATTATGCGGCCCAAATTTTCATATTTTCCAACGTTGGACGTAGCAAACGATGCCGTATCATTCGTGCGTTTGTAATTTTTTAAAGGCTGGGTTATGTATACTACATTCATGATTTCAAAAACAAGTAGAAATCGGCGATGAAGTGTGGTTGGGATAGAAGCGTCATAACATACTAATGGCAATATTGCACAAAGCAACAACAACCGGTTTATGTAATAGCAAACCAAACAGGTGTATGTTTGGTATATTTATGCTGTCATATGTAGCCGTGTGAAATCAATGCCGACATGCAAATAGGCTAAACGACGTCAATAACAAATTACGTCATCAATACTAATGATCTCCAATAGCTAATTTTTATAATTTACATGTAAGTTGTAAAGGAAAAAAATGAGTTTCGGTTGTATCTGCTTGTACAGCTACTTTTTAAAGTTACAGTTTCTATGTTGTTTTGACCAAATTTTACCTTGAGTTTAATGTTTTATAGCTATGTACATTGTGTATTTGTAACACCTCAATCTTTTATATGACCAATTATTTTAAGTGTTGGTCACGTTATAAAGATTTCAAAGCATATTCCCGCGAATTTATTGATCATCCCTCGTACATACAATCTTGCCTTATTTTACCATCATTACTCCATTAATGGACATGCTATTGTTTGCAAACAAAAGCATTGGAAATGACACCAAAAAGTGGGCGGGTAAACTATAAGCCGGTTATAGATCACATATTAGAATAATAAACGAATTAAGTACGGCGTTCGCTTCGCTCACTTGTACTTAATTCGTTTATTATTCTAATATATGATCGATAACCTATACTTAATGGTCAAATGGACGGCCACAGTTTATGAGGGGGTGTCCGACAATAGAATGCGTGTTGGATGTTTTGTATTCTTTACTGTTATAGTCCGGAGAATTTGACACGATTCTCGAACTTTAATTAGCATAATTTAACAGCTGATTTACTGTCTATATTTATAATCCCGTTTGTATGTTTTCATAGGCGGCAAGTATCACGAAGACGCTCGAGGTGTAATACCAACACAAATCTAAAGGACCGATATTGCACGATTTGCTCGCGGAAATTTATATATTCAACACAATAATAAAGACTATAGTTCAATTTTGAACTCTGAGCCATGACCTATCGGACTAGTCCATTTTGGCGGGTAGACCATAGTTTTTTACGTTCGCATATCATTATTTAATGATGTGATTCTTACATATATCTGTTTGTAATCGAATTACAGTTTAGTGCAGTCGGCAACGTTCAGGATTTCTAACCAGAAGTTCGTGGTTCAAATTCCCAATTCGCTGATATTTTTAATTCATTATTTTATATTATTTAAAGAGTAGTTTCTTTTTTTTAATTAATCCATGAAAATGTGTTGATTCAATTTATTTTTCATTTTCACTTATAGGGATCGTTTGCATATTCAGAGTTTACTGACAACCTGTATTACGTTGATTTGTCGTCATAACATTCTACAATACACATGTGTGCAAGATCTAAAAATATTTTGAAGCATGTAAAACATATGGCTTGTCACATACTGTTATAACACGGATATTGCAAGTTATGTGCATTTATAAATTAAAAAATGTGTAAATATAAATTTAAAAAAGATAACTATTTTTTTGGTGAGATTCGAACTTGCCCTGGTCAGACAAAAGTTATTTTACAATGTATCAAGCGCTATACCGTCACGACCATTCAGACACATGGAATATTTGGCCTTAATTATATAACTTATATTTTCCATTTAACCTATACCAACCTATATCGATTAATGGTTAAAACTTTAAAAGTGCAGTCACGGCTCAATGCTCGAAATCGAACTATAGGGGCCATATTCACATCCTCTCCTCCACTCTCACTCACTGAGTTAATCCAAATTTAATTATCGTTTCGTCCGTGCGTTTAAGTGTGAACTCGACCTAACTAGAAATTGGTATTCACAACGGTAAGTGTAGCTGGAGTTGACTCGACCGAGTGAGGAATTTTCGAGGGAGCGAAACGTCGACTTGACCTCGACTCCAACCACACTCAATGGAATGTAAGTGAATACCAAAGTTAGTCACTAACTAAAATAGACAATCTACTATAGGAAGAAGAATTTGAGGAGATGGTTATACCTCTTAGAAATGTCCCAGATCATGAGCAATTCCATAGAAAGCATGGATAATGTGAAATTCTTGTAAAACTTCAATAGCTACACTCAAATGTGGTTACGTGCATACCGATTTAGCGCATGAATGTTGAAGTAATAAAGCTATTGTATTTTCAAATTAAATTAGACAACAAATTCTTACGATCGTGTGGGTTTGATAAATGTATTTGTATTTGCATGTTGTTATTTTTTTTGATGAAAATATATCTTCCTGTTGGACATATTCGCCTGTCTACCAGCATCTGTATATACGTATTGTCTCGAATTTTTGTCCCATTGTGTATGTACTTACATGCCATCCAATTTAATATATATTCTTGGTTCTAAATTTGTTGTATATGTATCTACATGCCATCCATTTTAATATATATTCTTGATCCTAAATTTGTTGTATATGTATCTACATGCCATCCATTTTAATATATAATCTTGATTCTAAATTTGTTGTACACATAACTTCCAGTTTTGTACCAACATACCTTCTAATTATATATTTACTTGTCTGCAGAATATTTCCTCACGTCAGCACAAATAAACGGACTACAACATCGATATAAATTATGCTCATATATACATGTAGTTGCTTTTTTGATATGCTGTGTATATGCTTACACTGTATGTAATGTAAATGTATGTATATATTTTGTCTTGACCATCTTTTTCTATTATGTAAATGGTCAAAGGCATTTCAAATGCCGATTATACCAATTAATCTGTAAACTGTAAACTGTGATAAATATATTACCATAACTATTTTATTTATAATTTGTTATCTAAAAGTATATTATTTGGACAAACAAAGTTACTGTAATAAGTGTATAAAGTAGCTGGAATTAAAATTTAGTCATCTTACCGCGATGTCAATTCAATGCATGATATTTATATATGGAGCATAACAATGAAATTATATTGTTTTTATTCTTTGCCATATCATTATTTTTAATTCCGTCCAGTGTTGATATGAAGATAACTGAACTATTTAAATGAAGAAAAAACCGTGCTAATTTGCAACACATACCGATGATGTGCATTATTTTTTCTTATTTGCAACCGTTCATGAGTCCAAGTGCCGCCTCGATAGCCTACTGTTAGAGCGTCCGCTTCGAATGTGGGAAGCACCGGGTTCGATCCGGGGTCACTTCATGCTAAAACGAAATGGTATTAGTATTTCCCTTGCAAGATGTCTAGCATAATAAGCGAAAGCTGGCTTCTCTTATGTTTATCGATTCCATTGTGACGATGGATAAACTCGGACATGAGGTGTCGAGGATGGTTAATATTAGTTCAAGGTTGGACCAACTTGTTTCATAATCAACCTAAAACCAAGAGCCATAATAGGTAAATTATATTTTATACATGTCGCTTATTAAATGGCATTCTAGGAATTATGGCTTTCTAGTTGTCGGCCTTCCCCGGAACGGTCTGAACGATGTACGTGTAGTAATAAGTTTACAAAATCATCTGACAAGCTGCTTATAAAAGTAAACTAAGTTCATCTCATCTGACTTCTAAATTATTGACATGCCATTATCTGCTTGACGGTCGGTGGAATTAATATTGACGTGATATACTATTTAATATTGAGTCCATGCCAAAAACATACGGCATTTCGTATGGTGTATTCTTCGGTATGACAATCCTTTATTCATTTAAAACTCGTACGCATTGTCTTGCATAAATGTTTTGTAAATATATACGTTCATTTAACGTTAATTACATCGAAGTTTTATGTTAACTGAGCCTATATCATCATTACAATAATCATACTCTCTATTTGTGATTATTCAAATGAAGGTTTCATTTGAGCGAGTTCAAGGAAATAATAAAGAATGTATTAAAAAAATCATCAAAATTATAATTTGACTGTGTTAGTATACATTACGAAAATGCATCGAAACCCAACCAACCAATAGTCAATAATAAAGCACAGATTGTTTGTACAGTGTAATATCCTAATGTATATTATAACGGTCACACACTCAGGAAAGTCGAGGGTGAGTTACCCATGTGAATACCAAATCTCCACTCGACCTACACTAACTCGACCGTCACTCCAGCTACACTTGAGGTTACCTTAGGTTAGTGTAAGTCGAGTTTGAGTGGAGGACCGACATGTGAATATGGGTCGAGTTAGTGAAGGTCGAGTGGAGATTTGGTATTCACATGGGTAACTCGTCCTCGACTTTCCTGAGTGTGTGACCGTTATAATAAATGGTAGGATATTACACTGTACAAACAATCTGTGTTTTATTATTGAATTGGTTGGTTGTGTTTCGATGCATTTAACAAAGTCAAACTATAATTTTGATGATGTTTATGCTACATTCTATATATTTCTTTGAACTCGCTCAAATAAAACCTTTATTTGAATAGTCACAAATAGAGAGTATGATTATTGCAAAGATAATAGTGGATCAGTTAACATAAAACCTCGATGTAATTAACGTTGAATTAACGTATATAATGATTTACAATGATATATTCCAACAAAACATTTTAAAAACATTTTAAATGAATAAAGGATGCGCATATCGAAGAAGACTGCGTACCATGTGCCTTATGTTTTCGGCGTGGACTCAATATTAAATTTCAAATCACGTCAATATGAATTCCACCGACCGTCAAGCAGGTAATGTCATGTTAATAAGTTAGAAGTCAGAGGAGATGGAATCAGTTTACTTTATAAGCAGCTTCACTGTCAGATGATTTTGTTAATTACTACACATACATTGTACAGACCGTTCCGGGGAAGCCCGACAACTAGAAAGCCATAATTCCTAGAATGTCATTTAATGAGCGACATGTATAAAAATAGTAGTACATAAGATAGCTTATGCATGAACTTCTTGGTTTTAGGTTGATTATGAAACAAGTTGGTACAACCTTGAACTAATATTAACCATTCTCGGTACATCATGCCCGAGATTTTATCCATCGATATATATAAGAGAAGAGAAGCCAGCTTTCGCTTATTATGTTGGACATCTTGCAAGGGAAATACTAATACCATTTCGTGTTTAGCATGAAGTGACCCCGGATCGAACCTGGGCTTCCCGCACTCGAAGCGGACGCTCTAACAGTTTGCTATCGAGGCGGCACATTGACTTATGAATGATTGCAATGCAAATCATCAGTGTGTGTTGCAAGTTAGCACGCTTTTTATTTATTTTAATATCCAGTCATCTTCATATCAACAGTGGGTGGAATTAAAAATAATGATATGACAAAGAATGAAAACAATAACGTTATAATTTCATAGTTATGCTCCATATATGAATACCATGCATTTAATTAACATCGCGGTAATATGACTTAATTTTAATTCCAGATACTTTATACACTTATTACAGTAACTTTATTTGTCCAAATAATATACTTTTGGATATCAAATTATAAATAAATTTATATTTATGGTTGTATATTTATCAACCCACACGATCATATGAATTTGTTGTGCAGTTTAATTTGAAACTACAATAACTTTATTAGTTCAACATTCGTGCGCTAAATCGGTATGCACGTAACCACATTTGAGTGTAGCTGGGGAACTGTTCCAAGAATTTCACATTATCCATGCTTTCTAAGGATTTGCTCCTGTCCGGGACATTTCTAAAAGGTAAAATCATCTCCTCAAATTATTCTACCTCGAGTGGATTGTCCATTTTAGTTAGTGACTAACTTTGGTATTCACTAACATTCCATTGAGTTTGGTTGGAGTCACGCTCAAGTCGACGTTTCGCTCCCTCGAAAATTCCTCACTCAGTGGAGTCAACTCCAGCTACACTTACCGTTGTGAATACCAATTTCAGGTTAGGTCGAGTTCACACTCAAACGCACGAACGAAACGATAATTAAATTTGGATTAACTCAGTGAGTGAGAGTGGAGGAGGGGATGTGAATATGGCCCTATGGTTTACCTATAGTCGACGTTATCCGGGGTGACATAGATTTTAGCGGCTTCATGCCGCCCTTGAAAATATGAAACATTTAGTACCCGTATACCTTATAGTATTTCTCACGGCGTTTGGATATTATGCATCACTTTTTGCTTTGGCCAAAGCCTCGTGCATCACTTTTGGTCAAAACGTTGGAGACACAAGGTTGGTTGTAATTTCAGCTCGGGTTATTTTAAATGATTTATTTATTTGATTATTAATTGAAACGCATTTTTAAAGCATTGAAATATACATTGAATGTCTTTAATATAGTGTTTATGCATTTATTTGAATAAATTGAGAATATACGAACACATTTATATGTATTGTGAATTATATAGGCGGAAATTTATTTTGTATTATTTAATCTTTCACATGATGACAAACGAGCGAAATATTTGGTGAATATTTTAATGTTGTGGTCTAAAAGCAGAAAATATCAATAGCCGTGTGTAAAATTTATCACTTTTATGTTTATTGAATTTGTCGCACGAGGCGGACAGGTAGATAGCTGTGTTAGCGAACTAAATCGATAAGAATGTAAAGTTATTCCACGGAAAGCATGCTTTTGTTGTAGTATAAAAACTGGTTATAATTAGTAATATAGTAATATGGTTTAAAAATACACGGACACATTGGTAGTATTTAGCATGTTGGGGTAGAAACACGTGGATTTGATTGATATGTGAACCAAATCACGTGAAGGGCGGTTGAATGGTTAAAGTCGTTTTATGCGTTGCGGTGTTGAAAATAATGTTGAACAACTTCATTATGTTTATTTTAACAAAAGTAAATATAAAGACTTGTTTGCTCGTTGTTCAGTGTGGCAATACCACGTGACTAAACACTACAGTCCAAAGAAGAAAATTGTGAACAAAACCTCCACTTCGCGAAGGATAATAGGCATAAGTATTTTATTTCTTCACCAATTTCTATGAAATATAGACCACGCTAAGGGAAAAAATATAAGGGTTCCGCCATATATAGTATATTTCTTCGTAGCTTGACCGTTTTTTCAATTACCCTGAGAAACCTTGGAAAAAATTTGTGTGAGAGCGGACTACAGTATCAAGCCTTTTCGTTTTCCTGGTATTATCTGCTCCATGCGTGATTGAAGAGTCATGTTTACACCTTCCGGGAACACCGGAGGCAATTTCGCAACAATATTATCAATTTTATAAAAAAATATTTTTATTAATGATACAGTTACCTCAGAAACTCAGATAATTTGAAACCATATGCCTATGGTTTATGTACATTGTAATACAAAAAAATCGTTTACTGTTGGAACAAAAATCGTTGTGATCGAGTTGAACAATTGTGTATAAAGGGAAGTAATGCGTTTATTTGTACTACAAATAGTCTTATTGATAACATCCCTTTACATGAAAATAAAATTTATGCATTTTCAATTTGTTTTTAACAATCTGGCGACTCACCAAGGGCCATATCAGGAAGCCCCCGGGTATTGAATCAATAACGACCGAACACATGAAATATGGATGCACAACGCTTTATAGTACATCGTTATTCTGTTTAACATGGTGATAAGGCGTTCTAATGTACCAGGTGGTTACACAACCGAAAACAGGAATAGCATACAATGCATAATGACGACACGCATAACGACGACACGCATAAAGTGGAGAAACTCACTGGTTATCACCTACAATGTGACTGATATAAACTCCGCTCCCTCGCAGGGACTACTTTAATTTTACCAAAAACTCAACACTAAACTGTCCGTAACATTTTATTACTGAACCGAAACATGTCATGTGGGGGTCTATATTCTTAGTAAGACCATTTCTTACACGTTGGTGTATGATTTAATGCAAAATTCTCAAAAAATGTAGTTTTTACATATTTACCATAATCCGAGATGTCGGGTATTGAATTGTATTCAAACGCAGCCTAACCACAGTGGTAATTTGGCACAAATAGTACCAGTTTTAACACCAGATAAGCATTAAATAAATAGAATATTTTTGTTTTGTATTGATAGAATAAAATTATGGTTAATATCTCACCTTGTAGTGATAAAATTTTGATATTTTTACTCGCGCTACGCGCTCTTGAAAATGTTGAATTTTAACACTGCACGATGAGATATAAACCACATTCAATCAAAACAAACAAATATCCTCTATATATGATATGTGCTAATTAGGGATTCCCAATCGTTTCCCATTCGTTTACAAAGTTCAACCAATACGCACAGTTCACGAAGCTAAACAATGTATCAGGTGTCTGCAGAATTGTACTAACTGGTACAAAGCGATGTCAAGTTAAGATCAAACAATTGTCGTCATACATTTGTAATTCAACATTTATGCCATACAGTCATAAAACAAAACGTATTTTACACCTTATCGATTCATACTATACTATGGATAACTTATGTCTTGCGTCTTGCTAACTAACATACATGCACTGTAGTGTAGTTAGTTAATCAAGGTTCGGTAACACAAAACGAATACGTGTACAACCCGGCGATATCTTGCGAATAAGACTTCTGCTAAATTCGTTCTCATTATAGACATGCGTACTCTGTCTATCTGTGAACGTTTGGATGGGTCTGTGAACGTTTGGATGCGTCTGTGAACGTTTGGATACCATCTGTGAGCGTTTGGATGCGTCTGTTAGCGTTTTGATACCGTCTATGAGCGTTTGGATGCGTCTGTGAGCGTTTTGATACCGTCTATTACCGTCAATGAGCGTTTGGATGCGTCTATGAGCGTTTTGATACCGTCTATGAGCGTTTGGATGCGTCTGTCAGCGTTTGGGTGCGTCTATGAGCGTTTAGTTGCGTCAATGGGCATTTGGATGCGCCAATGAGAGTTTGGATGCGTCCGTGAGCGTTTGTGTCATTTGCGATAAGTTTCACTGTCCGGTCAGAATTCGTTAGATATCGCAAATTTACTTTATTTACCAGGCTTCTTATAATAGACTCGCTATGTGGGACAGGGCCTTTAGTAAACAATGAGGTTTATTTTCAATACAAAAGACGTAATGCAATTCGTAGGTTACACAATGTATAAACAAGTCGGTTATTGCAATAAGGAGTACATGTTGAATTGTATAGTCTTGCAATAAGTCGAACAGTGATTGGAAATTACCGGTTGTTTCAATCACAATAAGTCATACAAGTTGAATTGTATAGTATCCCGTAAGTCGTACAGTGATTTGGTTTATATGCGGTGGGTTATAGTTTATTATCGTTTGCCTCGGCATGGAAAGCAAATAACTTTCCCCTTAGCGTGGCGTATATTTAATAGAAATCGACGAAGAAATAAAATGCTTCTGGCTATTTTATTTTCAAATGTTTACAAATTTCTTCTTGTAACTGTAGCCAAAAGTCACGTGGTATTGCTACACTGGATTTTGGGAACAACTAAAAGTTGTAAAATGTTTTCTCCAAAGAGATAGCGAAGCGTGGTTTATAATCTTGAAAAAACGTTTTAAGATGATTGCAAACTCTTCAGTTGAGCGGAAGTTTAGAAATAGGTACAAATAAGACGTATTGTAAGCGTCTGACTACCATGATGAAATAGTAAGAAAAGCATAAAGTTGATGTGTCAGCATGTTCTCATGTCTTAAAATTGCGAATTTGCTGTATAGTAATTACTATATTATACTATAATAAGTTTGCAGAATAAAACTTTAGCTGAAGTTTTATGTGCCATTTATTCCAAACGTTGTAACACCAACACTCGCTAATACTAGCTAAAACGTGTGTGAAACGTATTATAATGCGCCCACACAAAATTTCATCCAAGTTTTATTATTTGTTTAGCAAGCATTCTGACTACTTTAGAGGAAGGTTCTTTTGAATTTATTTCGTAAGAATATTGACTAGCTAATGCAAAAGAGCATGGGCTCATCTTTAAATATACAAACTATCGCGAAAACTAGATACAACGCATTCAAAACGTTGATGTATTTTGTAAACTCTCCTGGTTTTCGACATTTCCGAAATCACTTAAGTGTCTATTAAAAACATCTAGCCGTGCAACTACCATGTAATTTGGGACAAAACTTCTACACTCAACCAAATTCCTAATCGGTCACTTTTCAAAATGATATATTTGTACACAACAATAGAGAAGTTTGTATCAGGTACTTAACTCAATGGTCTTTATGCTCCTAAGCAAATTCAATTTTTGTTTTGTTTTTTGCCGTCAACTATGCCGAGTTATTGCCTATTGTATACAAAAAGGTTTTTGATGTGTAATGCAACGTTTAGCATTGGAAATGTTACAAAATATACACAATACCACTCAATGACGAACGCCAAAACAGAAAAACATCAAACACTGCTAAAATAATTACACGTTTTAAAGATACACAGCTTTGAAGTTCAGGAAATTGAAATTACCTCCCTTTTAATTGAAAACAGAACAAAATAAATGTCTTAATATAATGGCACCACGGGATTTTAGATAAGTCAAATATCATACACTCGATCCTTTGTCAATTGTCTGTTTTGTGCTTCAATTAGAACAACCTATTAATGCGTTTGAACTTTACAGGCGACGCTGAATTCCTATGGTGAATTACATTGTGACTATCAAAAATCAATATAAATCTCACAAGTCGATGATTTTAAATTTCGTAAATCTCCTTCATCATCCGGTGTGAAACTTTGCCTCGTACTTAATTTTTGTCTAATTGTCCCTATACATATATTGTTTATTACATTTAATGTTTAATAAAGGGGCTAGTGATCATTCATTTAATGCTATTAGTATGTGATTTCTGTCTGGTTTTGAGGGTTGTTGTTTATTAAGAGTTAAAAATAATAATAAAAATAGTAGACTCTTCGTTAATTTAATTTTTAGTTTATACATTTAAAACTGATAAAACATATTTTAAATAATTTAGTGACATAAAATTTGATACTATGTTAAGTGACCGATTAGGAATTTGGTTGAGTGTATAATAGTTAGTCTACTGGTCACATGTACGAAAACAGTATGTTGTTCAACTATTTTTTTCGTATAACTTAAAAATGAAAAATCCCATATTTTAAAATACTATTTAAATATACATATAACATGCATAGTCTAAAACAAACGTAATCGTGTGATTCCGTATATACGAAATTTCGTGCATGCCAAGTTTCATGTAATTATGTGTCAAACTTTTTCGGTGAAATGCGAATACATTGTATCAGTTTTAAGGGGGTTCCCCAAAATCTAAAAATACCTTGAAAACTAGCCGAGCTAAACTGTTATGGGTTTGCACGATCACTCTCATGAGTGTGTTCTTCATAAAAATCAGGTGTTTGATACCTCTTGTAAAGAAAAATTTTAGAGTTGGGAATCACCTTAAACTCTAACCGACTAAGGGCCATATTCATATCCTCTCCTCCACTCTCACTCACTGAGTTAATCCAAATTTAATTATCGTTTCGTCCGTGCGTTTGAGTGTGAACTCCACCTAACTAGAAATTGGTATTCACAACGGTAAGTGTAGCTGGAGTTGACTCGACTGAGTGAGGAATTTTCGAGGGAGCGAAACGTCGACTTGACCTCGACTCCAACCACACTCAATGGAATGTAAGTGAATACCAAAGTTAGTCACTAACTAATAATGGGCGCCGCTAATAATAGACAATCTACTATAGGAAGAAGAATTTGAGGAGATGGTTATACCTCTTAGAAATGTCCCAGATCATGAGCAATTCCATAGAAAGCATGGATAATGTGAAATTCTTGTAAAACTTCCATAGCTACACTCAAATGTGGTTACGTGCATACCGATTTAGCGCATGAATGTTGAAGTAATAAAGCTATTGTATTTTCAAATTAAATTAGACAACAAATTCTTACGATCGTGTCGGTTTGATAAATATATTACCATAACTATTTTATTTATAATTTGTTATCTAAAAGTATATTATTTGGACAAACAAAGTTACTGTAATAAGTGTATAAAGTAGCTGGAATTAAAATTTAGTCATCTTACCGCGATGTCAATTCAATGCATACTATTTATATATGGAGCATAACAATGAAATTATATTGTTTTTATTCTTTGCCATATCATTATTTTTAATTCCGTCCAGTGTTGATATGAAGATAACTGAACTATTTAAATGAAGAAAAAACGTGCTTGCAACACATACCGATGATGTGCATTATTTTTTCTTATTTGCAACCGTTCATGAGTCCAAGTGCCGCCTCGATAGCCTACTGCTAGAGCGTCCGCTTCGAATGTGGGAAGCACCGGGTTCGATCCGGGGTCACTTCATGCTAAAACGAAATGGTATTAGTATTTCCCTTGTAAGATGTCTAGCATAATAAGCGAAAGCTGGCTTCTCTTATGTTTATCGATTCCATTGTGACGATGGATAAACTCAGACATGAGGTGTCGAGGATGGTTAATATTAGTTCAAGGTTGGACCAACTTGTTTCATAATCAACCTAAAACCAAGAGCCATAATAGGTAAATTATATTTTATACATGTCGCTTATTAAATGGCATTCTAGGAATTATGTCTTTCTAGTTGTCGGGCTTCCCCGGAACGGTCTGAACGATGTACGTGTAGTAATAAGTTTACAAAATCATCTGACAAGCTGCTTATAAAAGTAAACTAAGTCCATCTCATCTGCTTTCTAAATTATTGACATGCCATTATCTGCTTGCCGGTCGGTGGAATTAATATTGACGTGATATACTATTTAATATTGAGTCCATGCCAAAAACATACGGCATTTCGTATGGTGTATTCTTCGGTATGATCATCCTTTATTCATTTAAAACTCGTACGCATTGTCTTGCATAAATGTTTTGTAAATATATACGTTCATTTAACGTTAATTACATCGAAGTTTTATGTTAACTGATCCACTATCATCATTACAATAATCATACTCTCTATTTGTGATTATTCAAATGAAGGTTTCATTTAGGCGAGTTCAAGGAAATAATAAAGAATGTATTAAAATAATCATCAAAATTATAATTTGACTGTGTTAGTATACATTACGAAAATGCATCGAAACCCAACCAACCAATTCAATAATAAAGCACTAATTGTTTGTACAGTGTAATATCCTAACGTATATTATAACGGTCACACACTCAGGAAAGTCGAGGGTGAGTTACCCATGTGAATACCAAATCTCCACTCGACCTTCACTACCTCGACCGTCACTCCAGCTACACTTGAGGCTACCTTAGGTTAGTGTGAGTCGAGTTGGAGTGGAGGACCGACATGTGAATATGGGCCTAAGGGCCATATTCACATCCTCTCCTCCACTCTCACTCACCGAGTTAATCCATATTTAATTATCGTTTCGTCCTTGCGTTTGAGTATGAACTCGTCCTAACTAGAAATTGGAATTCACAACGGTAAGTGTAGCTGGAGTTGACTCGACTGAATGAGGAATTTTCGTGCCTCTACATTGGTCAGCGCATTGAAAATGAGCGCGAAATAATCTCGGTTATAGTTTACCCTACTTCTTTGTCCAATCAAAAGCCATAGTCCGGCAGATAAACGGCAATTTTTGGGGTAACCGTGCAATGTCTTCTATACAATATGTTTTTGCATTTTCTTGTTCTCTGGACTATACTTTAACAGAATCCGAATGATGCCACCTTGTCATCATTGAGCAATTCTCACAATGAGGCCCCAAAGGGGTACATGTTTTTTCTCGAATTAATCACTTTATATACATAACTATTCAATCAAATGCGAATCAAAACACATAAAATGCAACTTTATTGTGTTTGATAATGCGTTACATCGATATATACAAACTTTGTAATAATAAAATGTGGAAATGAGGCCCCATTTGTGGTTTAAGCCTAACATGAGGCCCGGTATTACACAAAAATATTAATTAAATAAATAAATGAATAAATGTAAAGTAAATATGTCTTTATATTGCGAATAAATAGTATATTCGATGGCATTGATAAGTATAAGGAACCTGCAATGCATTGCTTCGCATGTTTTAATGAAAATCAAGGCCCTGGTAAGGGTTAATGCATGAAAAAGGATGTAATCTTTCAAATATGTTTTTATTTCTCTTATATTTTAAGAAAGAAACTTTATAATAATCATAACTGGTTATATAAAGTTATATAAGACTTGGTATATTTAAGTTATAGAAGAACCACGTTCTGAATATTAAGTAAAATAGGGAAATGAGGTCCTGCTTGTGTGTTGAACTATAAAAAATGAGACTTTTAACAGAAAAAAGTGTTATCATTTTATTACACGTGTATTGACAATCAAAAATGAAGTATCTATGTGTCGTATCAAGCCTATAAGCAAGTGGCTTAGATAAGTATAAACAACTCGAATTGCATGGCATGACATTGAAGCCTGAATAACGGTAAATTCAATTACGGCTTGATGAATAAACGTTAAGTGATATATCAATGCATGTGGCTGGTATATTCTACCAGTACAATCTCTATGTACTGAAAGTGATCCTCACCATCACCAACTACTGCCATGTGAATACCTTTATGGAATTTAAAAAGGATAATACTAGTCGGAAAGGGTAGACTGCACTCATCAGAAACAACAAAGCATGACATATTTAACAATACAGCTACAAAACACCCCTCCAATTAATTAATTCCAAGCTATATCAGGTTCAAATGACGGCCTAGTGACTACGTACTGTCATTCCGATCACCATTTCAAACTCAAAGCCACCACCAAGTATGACTTTTCCCAATGTCTAGTGCAGCCATTCATGAATAGGTGGGGTACACAACACAGTGGAAAGCTATACAGTATACTAGTATTCATGTCTGTAAGGCACCTACCATTAGTTCAGTCAAACCGTATATTTAAAGGGAATTGCCACTGTCGGTTACGAACATTCCTGGCTCTACATGTACATACTACTCCAAGCTACAGATGCATTGGACTTGAAGTACTAAACATTGACCGACACACCCATCCAAGGTTATGTTGGGACCTCAAAAGACAACATATTTGTCAGGGAAGGCAGTACTCAGCAGTGACATAACCCATTAATCAACATTAGTTGTGTGGCAGTTTACAATACAATATTGCACTCAGTTGTGCTTGGATTCAACTTAGGATGGAATATGCATGTGATTTATCCTATGGGATTTGAATGAATTTACTTGGTAAGTTGGTTAGTTCGCCATTAGTAGAGCTTCGAGGTATATATAGGCGATCGATTCCTGGTAATGTACTGGGCTGTCAACACAGAGGTCGCGGGATCAGTTCCCGGCATGGGAACTGGACATTTCAAAAATTCTATTTGTGGTATTTCCCTCTATGTATGACGGTATGGGATGTAATATAAAGGTGCCGGAAGCTGTGTATCGGTGCTATACACCGGGTATATTATTGAACAGGCTGTCTATTAGAAAAAGTAAGACGCACTCCTGCAGCACCGGACATGCATGTATCTAATTCCGTGGGGCTTTCTCTCCTTCTGTCTCTCTGGTCAGATTATGCTGTATCTGCGCTAATAGAGAATGCACCTGCGCCCCAGTGGCTGCAACACTATGTTTTGCGCCTTTGAACGCATGGAAATGGCGCCACATAAATCTGGTATTCATATTCACTTGCAGTAAACGATGGTAGTGACTAGAGAGTACTCAATGGGGCATTGGTGGTTGCACTCTGAGATAATGAGTCCGACATGGCTTTCAGTGACTGTACTTCGCTTCGTGGTCATATGTACACATAAGGGAGTGTACAAAATGTAGTAGGTTGTGATGATTTTTACCAAAAACAGCTTGAAATTATTTAACTTAATTGTGATTGGCATCCCAAAAGGATCTTGTACATCCTGATGTTGAAATGGTTGTACTTGATGATGACGAGTACATCAAAGAGATGTACATCATTGTTGTGAGAACCCAATATGGCTGGAAATGTCTGTAGTTAATAGCGGCGAGGCATTAGGCATAAAACGGTTGTACTCTGCTGTGGTAAGGATAACATCTGGGTAGGGCATATAATCACTGACCTTGATGATGGTGGTGAGTGCCTTATAGGGCCTTGTTGCCAGTAGTAATAGTATGGCAGCATCTTGTGTGAAAGGAAAATGCAGATTGAGTATCCAAATTGATGATAACTTCAGAAGTAAAAATATCCCGATCCTTCTTAAAATATGTTTTAGATTAATCAAGCTTTGTTACCATTTGCATGATACTAGTATGCAAAATGAAAATTATCTTGTACTGTTTCATCAAAGCACTAATGGAATTCTTAAACTTACGTCCAAATTTAAATTCATTATAATTATTTAACTACTACACAGTGTGGTGCAATTTTAACGATTTTTCGTTGATGAACTCCTACAAACAAAATCTATCCCCTATTTGTAGTAAAATCATTATAATTAATAAATTAATTTCAGCGTAAGATTCAGATATCCGTAAGTGCACTGATAAGACAGAACCCCGTATTATATCGATCCATTCCGGGCCTCAGTTGATGATTTTATTTCTATATATTATTAAGTTATGTATTCTTAACAATACTACAATTTAATTAAACATTAAGATCTATTGTTTGATATGTTGAAATGGATAATTGAACATTGAAAATTTACCATTTTTGTCTTATTTCTAGTTTAACACTCATGCAGGGCCTCATTGCTAAATTTTACTTTTTCAAAATGTGGCACACGAATATTTAGATCACACGGCCATAACAATATAAGTTACGGTTACAATTGCATTCCTTAAAGTATAACAGAATCAAAAATATCTTGACGTCGATTTGATAAAGTTTCACTCATTTTTCTACATTTGGATTTACCCTTGATAGGGCCTCAATTTAATGAAATAAAATATTTAGTCATGCAATGTAGGTTGTTGATAGTTGCCAGTAATACTGAATTCAATAGTAAGTATCAATATAATGAAAAATATGGTATCATGTATAGATCAACCACGAGTTTTGAGCCGTGACGGGAGATTACACTATTTAGTCATGGTGTGTGAATATACTGGTTGAGATGCATTTAAAATGTATTGATATATATTTTTGTGTGACATGACATTGTCAGTATCGCTGGCTCAATCGGTAGAGAGCTTGATTTTCAGTCTAAGATATGCGGGTTCAAGTCCTGATAACTGCACTTTTTTCTCAACTACATTTTTTGGTTTCTTTTTCATCAAGAACACGAAGACATTGTTTAATGTCATTTTATTATTATGACTTTTCAATTTACATGCAATGGGTTTTCATGTTTCACTGTTTTCATTTCTTTCCACGGACCAAGTATTAATTTACCTTCTGGATCCAATACTTAAACTTGTCTCTAAGAATTTCAGCTTGGTGTATTGGTTAGCGATCCGTCATTTGTGTCTGTGTCCGAGTCGGATGATGCATTTGATTATATAGTGGGTGCTTAAAGACCGTTTATTGCAACATCTAACGCCAGTGTTGGTGTCCTGCTGGCAATACAAGTTCAATTCACATAGGCTATTTTATATATAAACTCCTTGCACAATTTCTGTAAATATGAACCATGTTAAATATTCTTTATCATACAAGCATCTTCACCAGTAATTTTACTAGTCGCAGCCAAAACTATGTAATAAAGCGCGGTTACTATGACTAAGGACACTTAATTTTGACTAATAAAGCCTCAGTGTTAAATAAATTCCAGGAAATGCATAACTTTCTTGTGTAATATTACTTGAACAAGGGATTTGAAAAAATATATAAAAAGCGACTCTACTAAGGATCGAACCTAGAAAAGTAAGTGTTATAGAACATCGCCGTATCCGTTGGGCCACGTATTCAGTTACTTTATTAAACAACTTATTTAACTTATGTTGGTATTGCTTATATATACATACCCTTTTAGGGTGAATAAACTTTGCTGCATAAATTAGTCACGGCTCAAAAAACATGGTTTATCTATATCATTGACTGGTTTAGTTCATATCTTTGCCTAAAAACGGGCCTCATATAAGACGTAAACAGCCAGCAGGGCCTCATTTCCACATGTAACTATTACAAAGGTTGTATATAGTGATGCAACGCATTATTTAATACAATATAAATAACATTTAAGGTGTATTGCTTCACGTTTGACTAAACGATAATGTACTCATACTGCCTAATTCATGAAAATCCATGTACCCCTTCGGGGCCTCGTTGTGAGAATTGCTCAACGATGACTAGGTGGCATCATCCGGATTATGTTATAGTATCGCCAGGAGAACAAGAAAATGTAAAAACATTTTGTATAGAAGACATTGCACGGTCCAGTGCAAGTTCTGCCGGACTACCAGGGATTTTCAAATTTTTGGACCACTTATTCATTTATTAGTGAAATGGGCACAATATCTAGTAAGTGGTTCATGAAGTAAATCCATTTATTAGGACAATTTTGCTGTGTCCATATATAGAAAACTAGATCCGCCTTCCCTCTAAATTGTACAGTTATTCCTATATCAGCAATTACCAGCTTATATACGAGGGGTGATCAACAAATACAAGGAAAAAATCCCTAATTTCTTTATTTGTCATTGTAAGTGAATGAAATTTTCTATACATGAAGATAAATGTATTTCAAGTTGATTCACCGCTGATCATCAATGTTAACAAAAGTCGGAACGAATGCGGTTTCCTATGGCAACATCACTCGACATTATCAAAGATCATACATTCTCCCGTATTCTTTGACATTATGCGGCCCAAATTTTCATATTTTCCAACGTTGGACGTAGCAAACGATGCCGTATCATTCGTGCGTTTGTAATTTTTTAAAGGCTGGGTTATGTATACTACATTCATGATTTCAAAAACAAGTAGAAATCGGCGATGAAGTGTGGTTGGGATAGAAGCGTCATAACATACTAATGGCAATATTGCACAAAGCAACAACAACCGGTTTATGTAATAGCAAACCAAACAGGTGTATGTTTGGTATATTTATGCTGTCATATGTAGCCGTGTGAAATCAATGCCGACATGCAAATAGGCTAAACGACGTCAATAACAAATTACGTCATCAATACTAATGATCTCCAATAGCTATTTTTTATAATTTACATGTAAGTTGTAAAGGAAAAAAATGAGTTTCGGTTGTATCTGCTTGTACAGCTACTTTTTAAAGTTACAGTTTCTATGTTGTTTTGACCAAATTTTACCTTGAGTTTAATGTTTTATAGCTATGTACATTGTGTATTTGAAACACCTCAATCTTTTATATGACCAATTATTTTAAGTGTTGGTCACGTTATAAAGATTTCAAAGCATATTCCCGCGAATTTATTGATCATCCCTCGTACATACAATCTTGCCTTATTTTACCATCATTACTCCATTAATGGGCATGCTATTGTTTGCAAACAAAAGCATTGGAAATGACACCAAAAAGTGGGCGGGTAAACTATAAGCCGGTTATAGATCACATATTAGAATAATAAACGAATTAAGTACGGCGTTCGCTTCGCTCACTTGTACTTAATTCGTTTATTATTCTAATATATGATCGATAACCTATACTTAATGGTCAAATGGACGGCCACAGTTTATGAGGGGGTGTCCGACAATAGAATGCGTGTTGGATGTTTTGTATTCTTTACTGTTATAGTCCGGAGAATTTGACACGATTCTCGAACTTTAATTAGCATAATTTAACAGCTGATTTACTGTCTATATTTATAATCCCGTTTGTATGTTTTCATAGGCGGCAAGTATCACGAAGACGCTCGAGGTGTAATACCAACACAAATCTAAAGGACCGATATTGCACGATTTGCTCGCGGAAATTTATATATTCAACGCAATAATAAAGACTATAGTTCAATTTTGAACTCTGAGCCATGACCTATCGGACTAGTCCATTTTGGCGGGTAGACCATAGTTTTTTACGTTCGCATATCATTATCAAGTTCGTGGTTCAAATTCCCAATTCGCTGATATTTTTAATTCATTATTTTATGTTATTTAAAGAGTAGTTTCTTTTTTTTAATTAATCCATGAAAATGTGTTGACTCAATTTATTTTTCATTTTCACTTATAGGGATCGTTTGCATATTCAGAGTTTACTGACAACCTGTATTACGTTGATTTGTCGTCATAACATTCTACAATACACATGTGTGCAAGATCTAAAAATATTTTGAAGCATGTAAAACATATGGCTTGTCACATACTGTTATAACACGGATATTGCAAGTTATGTGCATTTATAAATTAAAAAATGTGTAAATATAAATTTAAAAAAGATAACTATTTTTTTGGTGAGATTCGAACTTGCCCTGGTCAGACAAAAGTTATTTTACAATGTATCAAGCGCTATACCGTCACGACCATTCAGACACATGGAATATTTGGCCTTAAATATATTACTTATATTTTCCATTTAACCTATACCAACCTATATCGATTAATGGTTAAAACTTTAAAAGTGCAGTCACGGCTCAATGCTCGAAATCGAACTATAGGGGCCATATTCACATCCTCTCCTCCACTCTCACTCACTGAGTTAATCCAAATTTAATTATCGTTTCGTCCGTGCGTTTGAGTGTGAACTCGACCTAACTAGAAATTGGTATTCACAACGGTAAGTGTAGCTGGAGTTGACTCGACCGAGTGAGGAATTTTCGAGGGAGCGAAACGTCGACTTGACCTCGACTCCAACCACACTCAATGGAATGTAAGTGAATACCAAAGTTAGTCACTAACTAAAATAGACAATCTACTATAGGAAGAAGAATTTGAGGAGATGGTTATACCTCTTAGAAATGTCCCAGATCATGAGCAATTCCATAGAAAGCATGGATAATGCGAAATTCTTGTAAAACTTCCATAGCTACACTCAAATGTGGTTACGTGCATACCGATTTAGCGCATGAATGTTCAAGTAATAAAGCTATTGTATTTTCAAATTAAATTAGACAACAAATTCTTACGATCGTGTGGGTTTGATAAATGTATTTGTATTTGCATGTTGTTATTTGTTTTGATGAAAATATATCTTCCTGTTGGACATATTCGCCTGTCTACCAGCATCTGTATATACGTATTGTCTCGAATTTTTGTCCCATTGTGTATGTACTTACATGCCATCCAATTTAATATATATTCTTGGTTCTAAATTTGTTGTATATGTATCTACATGCCATCCATTTTAATATATATTCTTGATCCTAAATTTGTTGTATATGTATCTACATGCCATCCATTTTAATATATAATCTTGATTCTAAATTTGTTGTACACATAACTTCCAGTTTTATTAAATGGCATTCTAGGAATTATGGCTTTCTAGTTGTCGGCCTTCCCCGGAACGGTCTGAACGATGTACGTGTAGTAATAAGTTTACAAAATCATCTGACAAGCTGCTTATAAAAGTAAACTAAGTTCATCTCATCTGACTTCTAAATTATTGACATGCCATTATCTGCTTGACGGTCGGTGGAATTAATATTGACGTGATATACTATTTAATATTGAGTCCATGCCAAAAACATACGGCATTTCGTATGGTGTATTCTTCGGTATGATCATCCTTTATTCATTTAAAACTCGTACGCATTGTCTTGCATAAATGTTTTGTAAATATATACGTTCATTTAATGTTAATTACATCGAAGTTTTATGTTAACTGAGCCTATATCATCATTACAATAACCATACTCTCTATTTGTGATTATTCAAATGAAGGTTTCATTTAGGCGAGTTCAAGGAAATAATAAAGAATGTATTAAAAAAATCATCAAAATTATAATTTGACTGTGTTAGTATACATTACGAAAATGCATCGAAACCCAACCAACCAATAGTCAATAATAAAGCACAGATTGTTTGTACAGTGTAATATCCTAACGTATATTATAACGGTCACACACTCAGGAAAGTCGAGGGTGAGTTACCCATGTGAATACCAAATCTCCACTCGACCTACACTAACTCGACCGTCACTCCAGCTACACTTGAGGTTACCTTAGGTTAGTGTAAGTCGAGTTGGAGTGGAGGACCGACATGTGAATATGGGTCGAGTTAGTGAAGGTCGAGTGGAGATTTGGTATTCACATGGGTAACTCGTCCTCGACTTTCCTGAGTGTGTGACCGTTATAATAAATGGTAGGATATTACACTGTACAAACAATCTGTGTTTTATTATTGAATTGGTTGGTTGTGTTTCGATGCATTTAACAAAGTCAAACTATAATTTTGATGATGTTTATGCTACATTCTATATATTTCTTTGAACTCGCTCAAATAAAACCTTTATTTAAATAGTCACAAATAGAGAGTGTGATTATTGCAAAGATAATAGTGGATCAGTTAACATAAAACCTCGATGTAATTAACGTTGAATTAACGTATATAATGATTTACAATGATATATTCCAACAAAACATTTTAAAAACATTTTAAATGAATAAAGGATGCGCATATCGAAGAAGACTGCGTACCATGTGCCTTATGTTTTCGGCGTGGACTCAATATTAAATTTCAAATCACGTCAATATGAATTCCACCGACCGTCAAGCAAGTAATGTCATGTTAATAAGTTAGAAGTCAGAGGAGATGGAATCAGTTTACTTTTATAAGCAGCTTCACTGTCAGATGATTTTGTTAATTACTACACATACATTGTACAGACCGTTCCGGGGAAGCCCGACAACTAGAAAGCCATAATTCCTAGAATGTCATTTAATGAGCGACATGTATAAAAATAGTAGTACATAAGATAGCTTATGCATGAACTTCTTGGTTTTAGGTTGATTATGAAACAAGTTGGTACAACCTTGAACTAATATTAACCATTCTCGGTACATCATGCCCGATTTTATCCATCGATATATATAAGAGAAGAGAAGCCAGCTTTCGCTTATTATGTTGGACATCTTGCAAGGGAAATACTAATACCATTTCGTGTTTAGCATGAAGTGACCCCGGATCGAACCTGGGCTTCCCGCACTCGAAGCGGACGCTCTAACAGTTTGCCATCGAGGCGGCACATTGACTTATGAATGATTGCAATGCACATCATCAGTGTGTGTTGCAAGTTAGCACGCTTTTTATTTATTTTAATATCCAGTCATCTTCATATCAACAGTGGGCGGGATTAAAAATAATGATATGACAAAGAATGAAAACAATAACGTTATAATTTCATAGTTATGCTCCATATATGAATACCATGCATTTAATTAACATCGCGGTAATATGACTTAATTTTAATTCCAGATACTTTATACACTTATTACAGTAACTTTATTTGTCCAAATAATATACTTTTGGATATCAAATTATAAATAAATTTATATTTATGGTTGTATATTTATCAACCCACACGATCATATGAATTTGTTGTGCAGTTTAATTTGAAACTACAATAACTTTATTAGTTCAACATTCGTGCGCTAAATCGGTATGCACGTAACCACATTTGAGTGTAGCTGGGGAACTGTTCCAAGAATTTCACATTATCCATGCTTTCTAAGGATTTGCTCCTGTCCGGGACATTTCTAAAAGGTAAAATCATCTCCTCAAATTATTCTACCTCGAGTGGATTGTCCATTTTAGTTAGTGACTAACTTTGGTATTCACTAACATTCCATTGAGTTTGGTTGGAGTCGCGCTCAAGTCGACGTTTCGCTCCCTCGAAAATTCCTCACTCAGTGGAGTCAACTCCAGCTACACTTACCGTTGTGAATACCAATTTCAGGTTAGGTCGAGTTCACACTCAAACGCACGGACGAAACGATAATTAAATTTGGATTAACTCAGTGAGTGAGAGTGGAGGAGGGGATGTGAATATGGCCCTATGGTTTACCTATAGTCGACGTTATCCGGGGTGACATAGATTTTAGCGGCTTCATGCCGCCCTTGAAAATATGAAACATTTAGTACCCGTATACCTTATAGTATTTCTCACGGCGTTTGGATATTATGCATCACTTTTTGCTTTGGCCAAAGCCTCGTGCATCACTTTTGGTCAAAACGTTGGAGACACAAGGTTGGTTGTAATTTCAGCTCGGGTTATTTTAAATGATTTATTTATTTGATTATTAATTGAAACGCATTTTTAAAGCATTGAAATATACATTGAATGTCTTTAATATAGTGTTTATGCATTTATTTGAATAAATTGAGAATATACGAACACATTTATATGTATTGTGAATTATATAGGTGGAAATTTATTTTGTATTATTTAATCTTTCACATGATGACAAACGAGCGAAATATTTGGTGAATATTTTAATGTTGTGGTCTAAAAGCAGAAAATATCAATAGCCGTGTGTAAAATTTATCACTTTTATGTTTATTGAATTTGTCGCACGAGGCGGACAGGTAGATAGCTGTGTTAGCGAACTAAATCGATAAGAATGTAAAGTTATTCCACGGAAAGCATGCTTTTGTTGTAGTATAAAAACTGGTTATAATTAGTAATATAGTAATATGGTTTAAAAATACACGGACACATTGGTAGTATTTAGCATGTTGGGGTAGAAACACGTGGATTTGATTGATATGTGAACCAAATCACGTGAAGGGCGGTTGAATGGTTAAAGTCGTTTTATGCGTTGCGGTGTTGAAAATAATGTTGAACAACTTCATTATGTTTATTTTAACAGAAGTAAATATAAAGACTTGTTTGCTCGTTGTTGCCATTTTATTTTTTCAGAGAAGTATTTTACCAGCCACATGTTAACAGCTACGGTCACGTGGGTTGGAAAGAGCTCTGTTGGTGAAGGTAGTATAACGCAGTCAGGAACGGTTTACACAGAGGAGTCTGGTAATGAAACTTTTAACATCAGCTTTAACATGGATGTCATAAACTTTAATTTATTTCGGAATCAATAATTCAGTTTCAAATAAGATTAAAATTACTAGATATAAGGGACAATATTTTTACTATGGACTGTTATTAAATTAACAACGTTATGTTTATTATATTAGCAGTATATTTGTTATGTGTGTTACCTACATTCAGCTTGTCATGGAGTTCACGTGTGTAATTAAGAACACGGTGGTAATATAAGTAGAGCTTCATACATTTTGTAATTATAAAGGTTGAAAACATGTCCTGCTATATAGCGCTTTTATCACTTTATTCTAGTTCTCATATTAGTTCATAGCTGATTTTATAGAATTGATAGTTTTAAGAAGCTGAGGGGAAACTTAAGTTCAACTCCAACTGTTAGCCCCCTTATATCTAAAAAGCCACGTTTTGGTCAGTGTGATTTAGACCTAATGGTAAATAGCAAAATAATATTGTTTCTTTCAATAAATGTAATAGAATGCTTAAATTCAGTCAAATATTAGAATGATTAAATTTAGTCAAATACTACCCATGAGATAATAAAGGCGCAAGGTAAAATAGAAACCGGTGTAATGTTACGTTACAAACGTCTGAATAGGTATAGGAAATGTTACTGTTACAATTACCATTCATTTAATTTAATTCAAATTGTAAATACACACATGTGTTGAATAAAATACAGGAACTTAGCAAACACTTTGAGGCTTAGCATAGAAGGTGCTGTAGATGAAATATGTCCAAGGTTTCAATGATAGCTTTTATGGGTTATTAACCAATAGATGTACATTGTACAATGTACATAAACTAATCACATACTTAAATAAGTTATTTTAGAATAGTTAGGACTCATTATGCACATGGCAACTCATCCTGCAGGTAAATTTTAGGCAACAATTTTAACATTAGATCTGATTTAAAAAACTCGAAAAAAAAATATTTTTAAGGCTGATTGATTGTTACTTTAAAGGTCGGCCGATAATCCTACGTTATACCCCCTAGAGTAGTAGGTACCAGGTAAAATGATGTACAAGTATCTCGTAAATGTCTCATAACCGACTTGATATTGATAAAATAATGGAATAGAAGGCTACTATTTTGCGTTTATACTTGTTGCCATTCAATTTCGATAATAGAAATATTACGACTTTGTTTATATAATTGCACGATTACTTCTGGAAGAAACATTAAATGTTACAGACATAATAAAACTATGTATAACAAAACATTTATATACAAAATGAATTATAAGTAAGAAACAAATAATAAAGAATACATTCTATGTAAACTTGGTATTATATATGTGTGTACAACGTTAATACGTCAGATATCCGTGGGGAAATAAAGTCACGATCCATTGTTATATACGATTGTTTCATAGGCAATGGTTAAAATTGATTCAAGGTTCATTATCTTGGAGGGTAAAAGTGAATGAAAATATGTTGCATGTAGCAATTTAATTTTAATCAAGAAACAAAAAACATTTGTATTTTTAAGTGACATGGTCTTTAAACTACAGCATCCGGTCCCGGCCTTGAATTCCATTTCAGTTTGCTATGAGAGGGTGTCAATTAAATATGAGTTTGTCAAGTTTAAATATGAGTAAGGTAGTTTCATTATAGAAAAGCAAATACCTCCTTTGTCAACATTATGTTAGGAGATCGGAAATATAGTTATTGCTGCCCACTGGTTGTTTTTGACTTGTTTTTATCATAACCCAGTGTAGAATATATTTTTATACATAACATAACATAACATAACATAACATAACATAACATAAAGTTTATTAACATAGAACTACATGTTCATAGTCATACACAAATTATGTACATACAAATTTAGCATAACACGAGGAACAATTTGAATCATTTAACTGAGAAGTTGGTAGTTGTTATACGAGTGTAGATAAGCTGTAATAGGAGACTGTATGATTTTAACAATAAAATAAAAATAAAATGTAGCACCATACATATACGTAATATAATGAGAGAAAAAGAAGAATACAATTAACGTAAGGATTTTAACAAATGTGTTTTGTTTTCATAGTATGTGTATAATATTCATAATGTATTTCGTGAATATTTTATTTGGTCATTGTTGTTACATAAAATTAATATTTTGTATTGATAGGAAAATCTTAAGTCTGATTTCTTAGGTCAAATGCGTTATAAACAAACTTGGATAAAATGATTAGTAATCGCGTTGTTGATGTTGACATTAATGATTCGAACTTCCTAAGAGTTGGCCAATGACAGTAGTATCTTGGTAAAAGTGAAGTTCTTAGTACATGATATTTCGGACAGACAAGGAGAAAATGATATTCACTTTCTATAACATTCATTGTACATTGTTGACAGATTCGTTCATTTCGGGGTATATTACTATGTCTACCAGTTTCTATCGCGAGAGTATGAGACGACAGTCGAAATTTTGTGAGACTTATTCTATATTTGTTTATATTTATACAATTAAGATATTCTTCCATTTTAAAGTCATATTTATAATTACAATTGTATACAATTTTAATGGTTTTGTCATAATTATGTTGTTTGTTCATAAATGATATTTACAAACATCAGCAGTAATAAAATTAACATTTTTTTATTTGGTGTGAATAATGATGTATTTTATCATAACTGATTGAAATAACAATAACAATTTTTAAGTAACGGAGTTGCAATGTTCCGTATGCTAATTAAAATCAATTTCTATAGATCAAAATAAGCAGCAATTTTGGTAAAAATGGGGTTTAGTAATATGTAGAATCATTATGATTAAAATGATCATACCACGGAGCTCGAATAAATCATAAAAGACAGAGAATATCGGAATTTAAACAACATGAATAATGTCAGTTTACAATTGTATGTTTATATACGAGTAGTGCATGTTATACAGTTATTTCTGCAAAGTTGAGTAAATAAAGGGCAGTTGGGTATGCTTTTTGAAGTCTTAGAGGAATTGGAGACGTGTTTTTAAGCAGCGTGAATGTAAAATATCGATAAAAACAATATGCACTTGGTATGTTCATGAAGCAAGACGTCTAAAAATGTTATTGTTCATATGTTTGTCATTAATTATTAGTGGATGGTCGAGGCCGGTTTGGACTGGTTGCGCACTCGACAAAATAGGTATAAGATGTTGTTGTAGCAAGTAATATTGGTGATTCGGTAAAATTCAACAAAGGCATTTACATATATTACAAACATTAATAACCCCATTGTTATGAATTTTCCATTTGGACCATTAACCTGTCATTTTCTTGAATATATATATTTCTTGCTGTTGGCAACGGTGCATTTCTTTGTTGTTGAATTTTAAGATAAAGGAGGTTACGGTCATAACACCAAGTATGTTCACAAAGTAATTTGAATTAGAGGTAATGTCATGCCTAGGTTAACGAAAATAAATGTATGGCAAAATTGTATCCAGTCCACATAGCTGAAATAAGATATGTACCGAGTATTTTAAGTTCAGGCCTGCCCATGAAAAACCTGTTGGTTGGCGGTTCACTTATATATTTATGTTTGCCATATGAACATTGAAATTAATTTATAATTTTATATTAGTTAACTCGGGCCTGGTTTTGTTCCCTATTTGGTTGGCGGTTCGCTCTGATATATTGTTTTGTCCTCCAGAAAAATTTGAATTGCGAATAATACTATGATAGTTGGCTTTGGGGCCGGTTTTACTTCAATCATCTCGGAAATATATTGAGTATATATATGCTTGATCCATTTAATAATAGTAAAATTCCGAGCCTTATCGTCAATGGTCATGTGAATAATGAAGAAATTGACTATGTGGCACTAAGTTGTTAGTATGTATTTATCAATCATATTATAATAGTAGGAATGGATAATATTGTAAAGTATTCTATATTTCACATACCCAATTAATTGGTCGAATTGTTAAAAAAGGAAAACGGTATGTTGCATTTGCTTATTTAAATATATATGCTTTTGATAGGTGCAGTTTACACAGGTTTTCAAAACAAATATTATAATAATAAACAAAACAAATATAATTGGATTGAGACCCGCTACCGCAAATGTAGTTGGTTCCTACTTTTGGCGGTTGGCCGTTCTCATTGCATTCAAACAGCGGATCTCAAAACCAATTGAAATTGAACTTGTGCTCTCATTACAGAACAGCATTGCTGTTTTATGCCAACAGTTTGTTGTAATTAAAGACCACTGTTTCCCAGGGTCCACTACTTGTGTATCAATTTGAACATTTGGGGCCAATGCTTTTATATGTATTTACTTCGGGAGCTAGGCAATTTATACCAATTTGATCTGTAGCTCACTCTTGTAATAGCCTACTCTGAAATAGAAATAATATTTATACATGTACGAGTATTAAGGGCTCTGGGGCCGACTCATTTATTTATTTCAAACCGAATTGGTTGTCGGCTCACTCTTTTATTTTAGCCCACTCGACATTTTAAGTTAGATAAATGCGAGTATTTAGCGCTCTGGGGCCACTCTATTTATTTATTTCAAACCTACTTGGTTCGTGGCTCACTCTTTTATTTTAGCGCACTCGACATTTTAAGTTAGATATATGCGAGTATTTAGGGCTCGGGGCCTGCCCATTTCAAACCTATTTGGTTGGCGGCTCACTTTTGTATTTAGCCCACTCGACATATTTAATAAGATATATACGAGTACTTAGGGCTCTGGGGCCACTCTATTTATTTGAAACCTACTTGGTTCGTGGCTCACTCTTTTATTTTAGCCCACTCGAAATCATATACCGAGTTTTAGGGCCCGGGGCCTGCCCATTACAAACCTTATTGGTTGGCGGCTCACTCTTATCAAAATTATTTGCCCACTCGGAAATTTATTTTGCCCCGCCGAATTGGGGGGCAAATTAAGTATTTATATATTTGCTTGATCTGAAATTTGAAACACTATAATTATATTGGAGGCTATTACTATTTGATGAATTAATTAATTTGGAGCTAACTCATTATGCTAATTACTCGGCAGCTCACGCGTATTTGCATTAGCCCAATTTGTTACATGTCAAATGCATTCGGTCGCGCCCATATAATGCCAAACCCTAAATGTGGTAACTATGAAAATAAATTTATATTTTGAACTGCTGTCTTATTGATTACTTTCTACGAACGATGATTGTTTGTGGAAATGTAAGGCTAAATATATGTCTCTATTGTCTGGCAAACAATCATCGTTCTCTATGTTAATCCAGGATAACCTTGTAATATATTCCTGCATAAAGGTGAGGATCTTGTCAAATTATCTGTGCTATACCACCCATTATAGTTCGATTTCGAGCATTGAGCCGTGACTGCACTTTTAAGGTTTTAACCACTAATCGATAAAGGTTGGTATAGGTCTGAACAGTACGATAAGTAATACAATTAAAGCCAATATTTCATGTGCCTGGATGGTCGTGACGGTAAAGCGCTTGATACATTGTAAAATAACTTTTGTCCGACCAGGGCGAGTTCGAATCCCACCAAAATAATTTTTATTATATTTTTTTTAATGCACACAACTTGTAAAATCCGTGTTTTACTAGTAAATGTGACAAACCATATTTGTTACATGTATATTGTAGAACGTTATGAAGGCTAATCAACCGAATATAGGATGCCAGTATGCTCGAATTACACCAACGATCGAAATGAGTGAAAATGATAAATATGTTGAATCGACACCTTTAAATGGATCAATTAAAAAATATTAACACAATCTTTAACTTATAATCTCTTCAAATAACATAAAGCAATGAATTAAAAAAATGAATTTAAAAAATGAGCGAATCGGGTAATCGAACCAGCGACTTCTGGGTTAGAAATTCTGGACGTTGCCGACTGCACTAAACTGTAATCTGGCTATAAGCGGATATATGTAAGAATCATATTATAAAATGCGCTTCGAACGTAATAAATGATAGTCTACCCGCCAAAATGGACTAGTCGGATAGGTCATGGCTCAGAGTTCAAAATTGAACTACAATAGTTTATTGTAAAATAAATTAATAATTGATGATTTTCGACCGTTGATTGAATTTTTATTTGGTATAAAACGGGATATTTTAAACTTACTTTTACGCACAGGTAACTGTATCATTAAAAAACAATACCTAAAAAAAATATTTTTTTTTTGTTAAATTTATAATTCTTATACAAGGTATATTTCCCGGAGAAGTGATCGTACAGTCACTGGGTGTATTTTTTTTTTCATAATTTAAAGCATTTACGGCATTAATCATCTATTTAAAGCTGTGGGTGATCAAAAACATCTTTGTGAATCGAAAGCATTCGAAAACATGCTTAAATTTACCTTCGTACGATATAATTCATTGTTTAAACTTTGATTTTATTTTTCGAGGGCGATAAACGCTGTAGGAACGGCTGTAGTGGTTTTTAGTGTGTCTGACGGGTATTTCGAACGTATTTTATAACGGTCGTTTTCATTGGCGTAGTATACATCGTTTGTACGCTGGTAACCAAGTCCTGGGAAACCCCAATGAAATCAACCAATGAAAATCGTTGTTACAAAAAGGAAATCACGCGCATCATTCGGAACGTTCGCACAAACATGGAGTCATTTTGACATTTAAATATGCAAACGATTCGTTTTTCGGCTTACACGTATACATTCACTAAAGTGAACATGTGTCAACCAGGTAAATCTGTTCCAACTTTTTCGTTCTTTAATTTTACCGCATTATTATGTTTCTACACAACGGTAAATTCGACATATGGTGGTGATTTCCTCAATATTTCCGTTTTTTTGTTTTTATTTAGTCCACCCCAGTGATCGGGTGGATACCGTATTACGTATTAGTGGCATAACTGTTTAACTACTTGACCAATTTCGATGGGATTTCGCATGAAAGTAGTTATAGTCATGTTTTTTACGGATATAATTACTTTATGAAGATATCGAAAGCCAATTCTTGTTTTTGATACCTGGTCAATTCATGGAAATACACCTTGTATAAGAATTATAAATTTAACCAAAAAAAAATTTTTTTTTAGGTACTGTTTATTAATGATACAGTTACCTGTGCTTTTACGCGGAACGGATTCTTACTCGTCGCCGTGGATTTAATAATTAGGGTATCGTGTTGAATGTTGTCTAAAAAGAGACACATATCTCTGCTTCATTACAAGCTTTAAATATTCAAAATCGGATAATAGATACGAACATTATGAGGTCTTATATAAAGCTGGGTAGAAATTGACTAGTGCGTTTAACGTACGTAGAACTATTTCAGTTCCCCCCACCAGCTATATATAGCATCAATGTTTGTATACAACATAATTAGGTCATCGTCTGCAATGTGCAGCGGCGGGGTTATTTACATACGTTACAGTATACGATTGAAAACCGTGGGAACTATTTTAGATTCCCGCCACCAGTGAGAACATTCTTTGGTAGTAAAAATATAGTCCGTTGCGGAATGATTTGCTATAAATATCCTCTAAAAAAAAAGTCTGATATAATTGTTGGTCTTAATATAAGTAAATATTGGTAATGTAAACAAATCAGGTCCAATGATACGTGTAACCTGTGTTGCATGCTTGTAATATTGTTCAAATCATAGAACTATTTATTTGCCGAGGCCTAATGTGTTAAATTGGTCGTAAGCTGAAAAGTGGTAATATCAATGTGTGGCGTTACGCCACACAAAAACAACACGCTATCGCTTGCACGAAGTTCACAAAGAGGCGCGGTCTATGTGCGCGTGTGCAGTGACTACAAATTACTTCTTGGAGAGGACACATTATTACCTGCGGGGCATGAGGCCGCATGTAATTGGAAAGCTCAAAGTGAAAAGTCCATGGAGGGGGGGGGGGGGGGGGGGTTGACCTGTTCTCGATGGTTTACGATTTCAAAAAACAAAATCCAAAAATTGAAGCATTTTGTAAGAATGTTGTGAACTAGACTAATTCTATTATTCCATGTCGATAACATCGGTCTTTGTCGCATTGCAATAGTTTAATTACCGAAGAAAGCAGAACTATCCGAAATATTACGATGAGGGCAAGGCAATTGAGACAAGTATCTTAAGCAGCAGGTGTCTGCAGCTGCATAAGCACAACGCTTCCAGGTCAATGATAAATATAGTGGGTAATGGATTACATCCCGTAGAGAACACATTGCTAGATTAACAGAAGCATGGTATTGATACATGACAAATATTTTTCAAATCATTTGGAATTTGTTCATTCGTTCGGCACATAGCACAACCAAATAATTAGAGGTAGACAAGTCATTATAAAGCTGAACAAGAGCCATGCTCACATGGCCATCCCCCGCCGTATATGATTGCCACTTATGGGTGTTAAATAGAAACAGGAATAGATATTAAAAGAAGGAAAGAGATGTTAGGGAAAATAAATAAAGAGTTAATTAATAAAATGGAACCAGGCAGAGTTCAATAGAAGGGAAAATGTTTTGGTTGATCACTCCCATAATTGCAATTTGTCGAATAATGTGAGGACTTTACTGACAAAAATGTCTATAAAATCATCATATTTAATTTAATTTTTTAAATGCAATGATTTCCCATGTGCCTTATAGTTATATTAATAAAAACAAAATAAATCACAGACAGAAGATGCTATTTAAGATAGTCATGTTCATATAATTATATTACCAACATAATTGTAAACTTTTGTGAGTTTTTTCATTCTACAAAATATATAATGTGTCTAAATTCCTGAATAAAACTCAATGGGCATATATTACTATCACTTACTCAAACATTTTCTTCATACTGTTATACACATACTTAGACCGAATAAAATACAGTTCACCTTGAAATTATCAAGATCTAACATTTTGTATGACCCCACCCACCAAATTTCATGCTTTAGCGATGTATACATTCCTATAATGTAAAAAAGAGAAAATTTACATAAACACTTAAAAAAAATTGGTCACAGTGGGGTTTGAACCCACGACCCTCAGGAATATGTCAAACTTATTTCCAAATTAAACAAAGGAAGCTAATTTCAAAACTGGGCCATATACAGTTATGGTTCTTGGTCACTGTACTTCTCCTAGTTACTGTCTATTCACCTACCAAGTTACAAGTCAATACCTCAATCAGTTGTAAAGTTATGCTCTGGACAAAAACATTTTTTAAAATTAAAGAAGGGGAGATAATTTCAAAACTGGGCCATATAGAGTTATGGTTCTTGGTCACTGCACTTCTCCTAGTTGCCATCTATTCACATACCAAGTTTTAAGTCAATACCTCAAATAGTTTAAGAGTTACGCTCCGGACAAGATATGGGACGGGCGGAAGGACGGACGGACGCATACTATTACTATATCCCCTTCGCCTTCGGCGGGGGATAAAGATAGGGGCAACCTCAAACTAATTGCAACACAAAGAATTTTTACAGTTTCATCATCTACAAACTATTGTATGATCTAGAAGAAAAATTCTTAAGAAAAATCTGACGGGAAGTTGGAAAAAATCCATGTGTTTAAGGCCACTTCTGGTCGCAAGTATAGCATCTTCTTATATCCTTAGTACGGAAGACATTTTAAGTTCTGATAATGCATCTGTAAGTAGTTAAATATTCACTAAATGTATATAAAAGTGCACATTTTTCTGAAATATACAACTTTCCTCCAGCGAAAATAAATAATGATATTATCATCGGGGAATTAGATAATCACCTGGGCTGGTATTCACAAAGCATCTTAGAAGAAAACTTAGATTTTTCTTAAAAACCCGAAAATTTCTCAAGTTTGTCAGCCTAACATGACAATCAAGATTATTGATTTTTTGAATAGGTTTAAATCATTATGTAAAAAGTTACTATAATCACTAAGAAAACATGGGTTAATCTTCAATTTGTGCACGATATATGCTATACTAATTTACAACTTAAGTCAAAATATTTAAGTTTTCAACTAAGATGCTTTGTGAATACCAGCCCATTATACATGTAGGGGTATTACCTATTGAATTGCCGACAAAGTGAGTCATATTAGCACTTGGAAGGGGTAACATAAATGTTAATCATTTCTATAATTTCGATTCGATTTGTTTAGAAATTACACATATCATGTTTTATATACCCGTGTATCTATTGGTAAATGAAATTCTTGTTCAGACTGTATATATTACTGAAAATGTACATGGAATAGGCCGTGTCCAAAACACTCCCGAATATATTTTGTGTTAGCAAAACTGTGTCCGCTCTGTTACTTTGTCGCTTCTAACTGGATTTTAAAATTGCTTGGTACATAAGTTCACCACGTCAGGACGGTGTGCCATACGCAAGACCCATGTTCCTAGCTCAAAGGTCAAGGTCACACTTAGACACACCGTACAACCCGCTGTGTGTAAGGCAGTTCTGTATGTTGAAGGCAGAGACACACGCGTTTTGCGCCACGAGAGTGGGGTAAGTATTTGTTATTTAATATATGCTTTGCGTTGCTTTTGAGAGTGATCACTTACATTATTATATCGATGACGTGATGAATGAACAATAAGTAAATACAATTTATGTGCCCACAACTCCCATATTAATCGAGTTAACAGGTTTTATGTATGCGATGTTTGCCAAAATTTCGAAACGTTCGCCTTTGACATTACATTTTCAACTTAATTCGTGGTTTGGAACAATTCTAAAACATTGAATACAAACTTCAACCCTTCCTCAATATATCTGTCGTTTCCGTTTTGGAAAATGTACATTTTCTGTAAAGATACAGAGGTTTAAATTGAACGAGGTACAAATAAATGCTAACGAAATAGGCAGTTCTGTTTTTCGAATGATAACGACAAAGGCAGTACGTTAAATATTAATGCTAACGCAGAGGCAGAGATAGAGACTTATGCTAACGACTAAGGCAGAAATTATATTGACTTGACAGGGCCATAAAACCCCTTTGTACGTTGTATATGTTATAAATATAACCCAGGTTCATGTTAGGCTGTATTCCAAAGTCCATTTCACCAAGAATCACGAGCACGAGAGTGTTTAGTGGTTATTTTCGTCCAGTTGATTAACGGAATATATTACATACCTGATGATCGCTGACGCTGGCAATTGTCGGTTGTGAGTGGTATTTTATGCCTGTTAATGACGAGTGCATGGTTTTTGGGGCCTACGCTCTCCGGGCACTATCTTAGAGTTTAGAAACAAGTGGTTTTCGTAGTATTCTATCGATAATATAAGTACAATGTTAACAAAATGACGGTGAAATTTGCAGTTTTTGGGAGGCGCAATTAGTCATACAAGTTGCGTCAATGTCCCAGAGTGGGCCCTGCAAATCATTCGGAAGAAGAAGAAGAGTTGAATTTTATAGTCTCCTAATCATTGAAGTCATACAATGGCCGGAAATCAAAGGTTGTTGCTCTGTCGAGGAGGTTGTACTTTACATCTTATTCGTGCTGGAGCTTTAATTCTCCTAAACTTAGTGCATGTCCATGTACGTTTACATATTTAATAAATGTAGATCTATGACAGTAAGGTATAAATACAGCACTTGTTTATCAGCAGTTTACATAAACTGTAAGTCATCGACACTGTATTTTTACGTGTCACTCTAACTGCTTTATGTAATATAGATACTTTTTGGTTGTTCGAGAATCGACCAACTATAGTTATATACCCACGTTTCTACAATCGACTATACTTTAGTTGATGAAACTACTTTTCTTCTTACACCGCCGCTAGGTAGCGCCACCTTTGCAATAGTAAACCGGTCAACAGGTATTGCATAACTACCGACGCGGATGTAAACCGTCATGCAAAATAGTTCCATCAATTACAGCATATAAATACTCCAAAGCTATTTCATATTTCTAAATCTATAGGACAGTTGTATATACCAATAAATAATTTAAACCTATTTCCAGTATTTCTTTGTATTTACTAAGTAATTACCACTTCTGATAACTGCCTTTCGTACCTTTTTCGACGGCATAAACTGTTACGTAATCATATACTGTGGTACAGACCCAGTATTTCTAATTATATCGAGGTCATAGTTCCATGCGTAATCAATCTAGCTACTCTCAACGAGCGGTACGCGGAATATCCATAACCCCGAGCATCATTCTATATAAATTGTTACACATACACGTAGCTGATTAGGTTAGATTAATCAGACGGTAGTATCCGATGTTACACGTAACTGGATCATTTGGACTAATACATTTAACATAAACCGGAATAAATTCGATCAGCATCCAAACTGCTGAACAATACTAGAAATTATTTGGCCGCAGAAAACTATTTGACTTGTACTTCGTGCATTCATTCATTCCAATCATGAAAGCTCGGACATACATTTCCGTTTGTCTCCGGTAAATAATTCAATGCATACAGGCCGAGGTGATCAGAATGGTATTCATTCGAACAACTGATGCCTTTCAGCGCTTTGATTTTATATGAAATGTTATTGATAACAACTACATTTGTACATCGTAAATCTAATTATACATGTACATAAAGAATTTACGCGTACTTGCGTCTCGTCTTATTGGTATTATGCTAGGCCTGGTTGCATAATTATCTGTGGTCCGGAAGACGTAAGATGATGTCATTAAGACCAAACAACTTTTTTTTTTACATTTAAATCCACCTCGGATACGTATGGTCATTTTCGTTTCTTTTCGTATTAACCACTATTGACGTGCAAATTGGACATATATACTAAAAACATGTACTATAATTAAGATATTGCAATAAAAAGAAGTTCAACATATGTTGTGTCTTCAGACGAAACTTTAATTGGCTCTTCTCCCAATCTTAATATATCATGTAAGCTGAATTGTCTATTTAGATTAAACCTCTTTTGTTCGTGCTTCTAAACAGCAGCAAAACAATCAGAAATCCGATCTTTGCTAATTGTAACTATAACAAAAGAAAACCGTGATATCACACTACATATCGTCGTTTTAATCACTTTAAAATGGTTGTACAATTGTAGTAAGAAATATTTGCCTATTATGAAATAATGGTTAGCTTAAACTTCGTCGTTTTTATTTTTTGAGGTTGAGTGATTGTTTATTATCCTCGTCAATAGGTGTGCCTGGGTCGAGGGTATCCCAGTACACACCTTACAAATTCTGAATTAGTGTATATGTATAAATGTGAATTAGTAAAAAAGGTAAGATATAATATATAGCACAGCTTGCAATGATAACCATGTAGTTATAATATTTAGAATACATTTAGAAGACCAAACAACTTAGCATGTAATAATATGTTACATGATATACGTGATGCTACATGAGCACGTATTGCCGAACTGTTTTAAGCAGCCCATAAATAGATGTAATACCGTATACTCTATGACTGTTTAAATAACCTAACTGTTTTATTTATAAAATACAGGTAATGTTGATCAACATTGAATGCTTAGAAGATTAATACCAAGATCATATGTTCGACTGCACATGTATAGTAATGTATCGGGGCATTACAATGTTTTACGACATTATGTCTTATGTTCGTCGTGTGAGTTATTCACGAAAAATAGTCAAATAAAATTTGTAACATACAAATAACATACATTTTTGTACAAACAAAACAATGAATTAAGTTCCCTGTCAAGTAATTTGAATTGCTGCGTTTCGACCTTACATATTCTATAGAATGCTAAAAACTATTCGTTTCTCAACTTCATCATAATAAATGGAGTGCTTATTGCCCCCCCCCCCCCCCAACACACCAGTTCGTCATTTACAGACATAAAGGGCCACTCGCAACCGATAATTGCCAGCGTCAGCGATCACCAGGTATATAATATATGCCGTTAATCAACTTGATGAAAATAACCACTAAACACTCGTTATTCTTGGTTAAATTGGCAGTGCAATACAGCCTAACATGATTGTGGGTTATATTTATAACATATACATCGTACAAAGAAGTTTTATAGCCCTGTCAAGTAATTATAATTTCTGCCTTAGTCGTTAGCATAAGTCTCTTATCTCTGCCTTTGCGTTAGCATTAATATTCAACGCTCTGTCTTTGTCGTTATCATTCGAAAAACAGAACTGCCTATTTCGTTAGCATTTATTTGTACCTCGTTCAATTTTAACCTCTGTATCTTCACAAAAAATGTACATTTTCCAAAACGGAAACGACAGATATATTGAGGAAGGATTGAAGTTTGTATTCAATGTTTTAGAATTGTTCCAAACCACGAATTAAGTTGAGAATGTAATGTCAAAGGCAAAAGTTTCGAAATTTTGGCAAACATCGCATACCTAAAACCTGTTAACTCGATTAATATGGCATTTGTGGGCACATAAATTGTATATACTTATTGTTCATTCATCACGTCATCGATATATGTAAGTGATCACTCTCAAAAGCAACGCAAAGCACATATAAAATAACAAATACTTACCCCACTCTAGTGGCGCAAAACGCGTGTGTCTCTGCCTTCAACATACAGAACTGCCTTACACACAGCGGGTTGTACGGTGTGTTAGAGGTCAAAGGTTATATAGTCATGCACGTCGTGTCCGCTATGTACCTTGGTCGTTTCTTACTTGATTTTAAAAATCCTTGGTACAAATGGCCACCATGGGGCGTGATACATTACCTCTATAGATAATCACATATAAAAAGGCTTGAACGTCAATTTTTAAAAAACCACTACTCTCAAATTATTTTGGCACAAATGGTCATTCCATGGGTAACCCTCTTCCAAAAGTCTGAAAATAACTTTGACTAGATGTTTCAAAAACATGAATATTAGTGAGTGGGGCACATTTTCCCCGTATGGATGTATTAACATTGACACCTTTCTCAGTCTTTTTCTTAAGAACCAGCTGTTTGATTTCAATATACATTCGCTCAAATATTGCTTGGGTGACTCTCTACCAAATCATTTAGAACAATTAAGGTTCGTCGAAAGACATTGTCGCTAGGGAATAAATTCCTCCTTTTCGTAGTGGTTGTAATAGAAAACATTGAACATTTTCTTCGCCGAAACCGAATATCTGTTACAGGATTGTTCCTTGGTTGAATCTTTTACAATTAAAACGCATTAAAAGTAAAATACTCATACATGTCAAGACATATACCCTCCAAAAGAAACACATATCTCGAAAACATGTGACAATTCAATATTGTGAGCATGTTTCGAAAAGACATTGGGATTTTTCCTTAGGACTTTTTTTCACGGTTTAATTAGCTAGATGTACAAAATAAATATATAAAAGTAATGTTGCAATTAGTTTGAGGTTAAAAGTTAATATGACTAAGGATATTTGTTTAAACAGAATACGATTTATATCTACCATGACATGTGTTATGCAAGATGAGATGTTAGATTAATCGGTATTGTCCTATATTACATGTATTTAAATTATGTACACAGATACGTTTCAACATACTTCGGAATAAATTCGATCAGCATTCAAACAGCAAAACAAAAACATCCTAAACAATACAACTAAATTATCTGTCCGCAGAAAACTATTTGACTTGTTTTGAAAAATAGGACGTTCAACTTCATCAGGAATTAGACGAGACAACGGAAATCAAGCCTGTTGATTGGTCGAAAAAGTCGTCCAAACACTAAGTATTATGAGTTTTTCAATGCACTTGTATTGGGGGTATTTAATTGAGTTTGTTGAACGTACTCAAGTATTTGCAGATATTGAGCGAGTTCAGCTGACTTACGAGGGTAAACTCGATTAACTAGAGTTGCAGCAAAACAAGTCGAGTTTCTACCTTCGAGTGTACTCGAGTGTACTAGAGTGCAACCCCGCTGCGAGGCTGGGTTGCTGTAGTTCCAATCGGGACATCTCGGACAATTTCTTACGAATCACATGTTTGTTTACTCTGTAGTTTAACTCTTTTCGTTTTGCTGAATAGCTCCAAGAATAAGTTTATTTTTCCTACGTCACTAGAGTTAACTATTGTAGGTCATTGAACGGGAGCTATTATGTCAAATCAATTATATACTCACAAGTAAAACATTGTGCAACTTATGTAAAGATCTAAACGTTTTGTTCATAAAATGGTTAAGTCTAGTTTTAGAGATCTAGTTTACTCGTGTTGACGTGTTCATGGTAACGAACATTTGAATAATTTATATTTATAATATTTAACACTTTGTTCATCACATTGTGTCAACAGTCGGCTTGCGACTCAGAGATCGGTGGTAAAACGTACAGTAGGTTGAACGGACACGTGTCAGACGATATACTTTAAACGGATAATTTTGTTTTACAGTGGATGCGAAAATGTTGAAAGAAGTGCACAAACTATATATTGGATTGGTTCTGTTGGTGACAGTAATTTTTGTCGCATTTTCAGTGTTGTTCAAACTACAGATTATTCATAAAGTATCGCCTTTTCACAGTAAGTTCAAAATTTAGTAAACGTATTTCTTGGATATGTTGTTGTTGCATTGGTCTTGTAGTGATAGCCCGATGCAAGTTTAACTTTGATGATTGTCCTTGTGATATGTTGTCGTACTGGTGATTCGGTGTTGTCTGCTGTTAGGTTTGATTGATGTTTTCGGTGCACATGAGTAAGTCTGTAATTGACATACTTTGTTACTGCGTGTGGTATGAATGTCTTTGTATACAAAAATAATCTCTCCTATGGTTATCATTTTTTGTGTACACATAAAATAAAACGTAATCTCACATTATCCTAACTGTACAGTATAGTGCGGGAAAATTTGGTAAGGTCCACAAAGGTGGATTACAATTATGTGCACCAATTATCAGTGATGTTTTTAGTACAATACTGACCTTATCTGTTTATTTAAGTAATTTGTAAAACCAATTTTGCCACCGTTGACCAAACCGATTCATGTTTGTAAATAACACATTATCCAGGGCGGACTATACAGTCCCCGGTGATAACACTAGCCTTTGTTACCGTGCCTTAACGAATATTTTTATAATAACCATAAAACAAACTTTATTAAGCATTGTGCTGAAATTACGCCCTCTTTTCAAATTAGACATGCTTTATGACAAAGTTAGGTACGAGTTTTTTTTACCTCGAATATCTTCGACGTCCATTGACATATTGCTTTGATAATTCGCATACTTGTTCACCATCATGACCCCAGCCCCTCTATTAAGCATTTTGTCTAAATAACCTGCGCTCTTCGTGAACAGTAATTGTTATAGTTTTCTTTTGGATTGTGAGATACTGTTTTGAGAATAGGACGTCATACATCTCAAAGACGTATATCAGCGTGTTCTTAACGTGTGTAGAACTCACCTCTAACGCATTTAACGTACACTAGCATGTTTACAATGCTCGTACGCTCGACATACTGTGGTGTCATACGTTTTGTAATGTGACTCAAGCAGGTCAGATTGTCGACACTTCTAATGGAAATTCAATGTAGAACATGTAGCCATTTTGTACAGCCATGTCGTTTTAATATTCACACACACGAACTAAAATATTCATAATTTGAACAGAAGTCTAGCTGGGCGTTAAGTAGTCGCGATAAAAAGCAGACATATAAGGCGCGTCGCGGGGCACCGAACATTGGAGAGGCGGGTGAGGGTAATGGAGGGGTATCCCCTCCGTTTTTATGAGAAATCAAAGCGCAAATGGGGCTATTTCAAGTACTTACAATATGTATTCCGTCGTATGAATTTTTGGATCGTCAGTGTATGTTAGTCATTTTTTGACATCATTATTACCAAATAGTTATGCCTTATAGGCATATAGTTGCTGAATTTCCATTCAGTTTGGTGCTGTTGTAAATACAACGCAAATATAAGTCATTTCAATTCATCCTTCACTCATGTACCGACTCCATTGACGACTATCGTTATCTAACGCTACCCTTCGACGTATGGCATTGCATCCAATAAATCGGGAGATACTAATGTCATCGAAAAGAACGTAGTTAAAGATAATTTTAACGAAAGTAATGCATAATAAAATTAAACTCATGAGGCGTATCATGTTTATATATAATAGTTAATAACTGCAAAACAATACGATCAACTTCACTTCTTTTTCGATTCAAACTAAAGCAGGCATCTATAGTCTCTGAATAAACGAAGCAAACTGTATGGTTTTAGTTTATTTAGTTTCGTTTAGTTTAAAATTATTGAGTTTTACTAAACGGTACTCTATTCTAGAGGAATTATTAAATACTGCAGGCTAGGAATCAATTGGTAAATTAAGTATTAACAAGGCAATAGTGCTGACACTCCCTATGACGGTTATATTGAATGTTGGAACTAAGTCAAGTAATATTAACGATGTTTTAAGCAAATGAAAGAGTATATTTAGTGAGCTTTTTAACAACAATAGTTTTGAAATAAAGTCACCCTTCAATGAACAGAGCGTGATATTGAAGATGATGATTTATCTGTTAATGACAATATTTCAATTTCAAAAGTCAAAAAAGCTGTTTTAACACACAACGAGGTAAAACAGTTGCCACGAATACTAAATTCATTCAGAAGCGTTCATTGTTTTCCTCATCCTTTGATTATCTTTTGTTTCTCTAATGGAACTCTACCTTTTATTAAGTCATAGTGCATTCGACATTTAACCGCGTTGCTAGTTATCGTTGCCAAAATTGCCATTGTAGTGGTTAAACTTTGCTGATGTTTAATGAAATATAAAGTACTCTACATGTATACAGACAAAACTGTGAGATAAAAAAACTTTACTACAGTAGCTTTACTGTATTTTACGCTAAATGAACGGTTATGGGCGAATGGGTCCTTTGTTCAACCTGTCACGTACCGATGAAAATTGTACGGCTTGACTGGTTATAATCCCTACCGGTATTAAACTAAACTCATGCACACTTTATTATTGATATCGGAACCAGGCTACTGTATGTTTTGTCATTTTTAAATAATTTATTCGTGTTGTTTTACCACCTCCTCCCATTCCACCATCACAGTCAATGACTGTGTCATTTGAATAGTTACAGTTTAGATTTTTCTAAGTTGAGATATCATAATGTGTATTGATTACATGTACTTATATTGGTATTGGCGGTTTTTTAGTTCCCAGATAAAACACAACATATGATTGTGGCTACTTGAATAGTAGCAGTTTTTAGTTGTCCGATTAGAACAACTATATTTAATACACGCATTTCTACAATCGACTATACTTTAGTTGATGAAACTACTTTTTTTCCTACGCCGCCGTTAGGCGGAGCCACCTTTGCAATAGTAAACCGATCAGCCAATATTGCATAACTACCGATGCGGATGTAAACCGTCATGCAAAAAAGTTCCATAAATTGCAGCATATGTACTACCAAGCTACTTACTATTTATAAATCTATAGACAGTTGGATGTCCCAATAAATAATCTAAACCTATTTCCAGATTTTTTTGTATTTACAAAGCAATTGCCACTTCTGTTAACTGCCTCACGTAATTTTATTTACCGAAGAATGCAGAAACATCCGTAATTTCACAGTGAACGCAAGATTACTGAGACTATACTTCTGTTGCATAAGGTTACCTCCCGGTAAAAAAATAAACCGATTTCAACGTTACTATTACTGGCATAAAACATTGATTGATAAGCCATTATACCTTTGTACATTGTATGTGAAGGTTACTACTATTATGTTTGTTTAAAATGGCATATTGAGATGATTTTTAGCATTTAAACTTGTAGATGAATATATATGATCATGCCAGAAAGCTATACATATCTTCCAGTACCAGTATACGTATATGGACAGGAGTTTACATATGAATTAATAATGAGCATATGTTAGTTATTAAAGTACACTGAGTGGCTTTGAAAACGCAACACTAATGAAAATCAAGATAACTTTTTTATTTATTATTATTTCTCAACGAAATTTTGTGTGTGTGTTATTGGCTACCAATGGATTGTAACTCGATGTTCTGTCCATCTTAAGTCGCTACAATGGTGCATTAAACCATGTAATGGATAAAATGAAACACGTAAGATTGTACAAAAATGTACGATGCAATTATTATTTTATAGAAGGTCAATTTGAAAAACACAAAATCTGACGATTTACCATTCCGCAACATAGTTGTCGTGAAGTTTCAAAAACGCTTGATAGCAATGTTTCAGATTTACCGAAAAATACTGCCAATTTTACAGTTAAGGGGAAGTAATAAAGTGAATAAAAATAATTTTTTTCTGAATCTAAATTCAACTTTATATTTATCTGGGTTTTACTTTATTTCTTTCTCCATGATATGCACTGACACTTGTTCCCGAACGTTATACGAAGAATGGGTACACACCGGCATTAACAATCTGAAAAACACAGAAAGACATAGGGCATAAAAATGTGCTTTTATGTATGACATCATTGTTTTATTGTGGCTGTCAAGAGTCTTATCAGATTGTCATGGAATGAAATGGATTGTAATGCCATATATCTTAGCTACAAATGCTGAAGATTTCAGCAAAATTTAATGCATATTGGCCGAGTTATGGGTAAATACATACATGCATACATATAAGCTATTTAAGTGTAAGTGTTGCGTTTTCAAAGCCGCTCAGTGTACAATTAAATCATAAGAAAAAAATAGATTGTGAAAAATACAGCTACATCTGCTGAGTCATCTTTAATTTATACTTCCTCTGCTATAATGCAATGCTTTCGGCGCTTTGATTGAGATTGTTGAGGCTCTGTTTTTGTTACTTTCTAACCAATAAATGTGTTGTACACTCAAGGACTTTAAAAACGCCTCAGATGACTTAAACTCAAATATCGCTTAACTTATTTATCATATTAAAAAATCATTTTACGTGATTGTCAATTAATCCTTCCCACATATAATAGTAAATAAACTTATGTAATAAGGTTAAGAAAAACCTCTGGAATGAGAAAAGAGTCATGTTATTTGATTTAATTTTAAGTAATTGGATGATATAGGGCTGTCAATAAGCTTGACTTTTTTCGTATGAATTACGTTTAATAACTTCTGTCGTTGCTATGGTGACCAATTTATGACAGGTAACGATATTGAGAACAAGAGCTGTCCACGAAAAGCGTGCTCCACTATTCCCAATACAATGCTAAAAGGACAGATACTTCACAATGTTAACAGTGTTACCTACTCTTTGGTAGGTTTTTGGGTCATGATTGTGAACACGTATGCAAAGTATCAAAGCAATATGTCAATGTACTTTGAAGAAATAAGAGGTTAAACAACTTGTATTTAAACTTTAACATTTGCATAAAGGGGTATACTTTCAACAAAACGCTCGATATAGTCACCTCCCAATGTGTATGGGTTGGGGTCATGATGATGAACAAGTATGCAAAGTATCAAAGCAATATGTGAATTCACTGTAAAGATATAAGAGGTTAAAAGCCTAAACTTTAACATTTGCATTTCTAAGCCCAAAGTGGAGCATATTTTCAACGAAATGCTTGACCTCTGTAGCAACGTTAAATGTCGCATCGTTGTTGCTACAACCTCCCATGTGTAGGGGTTAGGATCATGATGTTGAACAAGAATGCAAAGTATCAAAGCAATTGTCAATGCACTTTGAAGATATTAGAGGTTAAAAAACTTGTTCCTAAACTTCAACATTTGCACTAAGTTTAAGATGGGCATACTTTCAATGAAATGCTTGATAGAGTTACCTACTCCTGTGTATAGGATGAGGTCATGAGGTTGAACAAGTATGCAAAGCATCAAAGCAATACGTCAATATACTTTGAAATGATTATAGTTTAAAACACTTGTACCTAAACTTTAACATAAGCATCACGCCGACAACGACGCCGATGTTCGGGTGACTGCGATAGCTCCCCTTATTCTTCGAATTGTGGAGCTAAAAACGATCAGTTGGTGATTAAAATGTTGCTCCTTTTTTCTAAAAGCAACGATTCACGATTTGGATATGTTTGATCAATATAAGAATATAATTCTAAAATGTCTTACAAATTTGTAAAAAGTTTACGCCAAATAAAAAGTAGACGGAAGTTGTAAGTTATAAAAGGTCTGTAACTTTGTAAAGGGATGTCATATTTAGCTTAAATTTTCAGAAACTGATAATTAACTTGAGCAAAAGTCCACGTAAATCTGGCTCACCCCTCCTATGTTGTGATATTTCATACGTATGGATAGAAACAAAATACTTTCTTCTCAAAGACTAAAATATAGACATGTGCAAACATGTCTGCAAATTCTCATTTGAGATGTTCAAAATTGCGATACAAAAACATTAGATTACCAAAAATGTCAGTATCGCGTATGCCCTCCAAGTCCTGCAACAACTGCTGGCAATCTTCGCCTAATTGATCCATACAAGTTAAACAGCACGTACATTGAGATAGCGTTCTAACGCCTAAAGTACAGAGTTTGTAATGCCTGAACGTTTCTTAGCTGGCGTTAAAACTGACGTAAACGGCGAACAAGGACGTCCCACATTTGTTCTGTAGGAATGTATTCCAGGAATAATGCTGGTCCTTGTAAAACATCACAGTCCGACCACCATTACATTTCACATGAGAAAATTGAAAATTGTGACGTTGTCAAGCGGTCACGCATGTGACATTAACGCATATAAACGTATTGACGTACAAAGGTCTCACGCGGTGCATCTGAGCGAGACCTACCTGATAAGCTCCTAGCGATATTTACGCGTTGCGATATTGGATTTTGAAGCAACAAATCGTCAAACGACGTCAATTTGTGAAATTCCACTTTCAAGCATTCCAAAATCCCGTGCTCGATTTTCCCTTTGTCGTGGCATTTAAATGCTTTCATTTTCAAACTTTCCTTATGAATTTGACCTTGTAAACCAACTTCAGCATGTAACTGCGCTTTTGTCGACTGGTAAAGGAGCACGGGACGCATGTGCGAATCGTGCGTCGTACCATACCTAGGCACGTCGGAACCCGATCAGGATTATGTTTTTGCTTCGTAAGGCGCGTTCTTAGCTAGATACAGTGCCCATCAAAAATAAGTATACCGTAAATAATTGTTGCAACATTAAACTTGGTTAAATAATTCAATACATGTTTATCAGACGGTCACAATTATACTAGTTTCTGAAACTACAGTTACTAAATGAGTCAAAATAGAGATAGAAATAAAGATGAAGATGTTCGGAACTAAAATAATTTTGTGATAAAAAAGGCTGAATTTTCCATCTTTTGTGACAAAGTTACAATTCAAGAGGGACAAAGAAACTTTAGATTTTGCACCTAGGGTACCAATTAATGTATGGTCTTTCCATTTAATAAACAAAAACATTTATTTTCTTCAAATATATTTTTGCTTGACTGATCTGCAAATAGTATTATTACAGGCTAGTAAGTGGGAAAATAACATCTGTATACTTATTTTTGGTGGGCAGTGTATATTGTGCGTCGATAATAACGGGGATATTTTGGAAAATAAGAAAGTTATTTTCTTTTTTTCATTGTAGCGTTTTTCTTGACGCCAGTATATATACTTTATTTTGATGTATTGCATAATTGCTTTCATAATTGTCAATGAAGAGTTAAATATTTTAGTACGATTTTTTCCCGTTTAATAATTTCATCTTCATGGGTCACCCAGTTAAACATATCATACTTTATTTCAAACCCATTCAAGTGGCATGAACTTTACATAACACATTTCCTATAGACTGAAGTTTATTAACGTGAAGTCAAATGCATAATGTAACCATTGGCATATGTTTTTAACAATAAAATTGATATTTCGTAAGTGGTGAGTTTTTAAATCTTTTGAATGTACAACAAAGAACCGGTTTAAAAGACGGTACTGTGAATCGATGCGTGTTTAATATTCAAAATCTATTAACGACAGATTCTGTATTTTTTCGACCCCATGAGGATATTTCATACTTTAATGAAAGGGACATGATTAATGAATTGGCTTGTATGTTTTTAGAACTGAATGTTGATTTTGCTACCACTGAGGTTATGAAGGCATGTAAAGAGTTGAATATACTTTTCGACCAGCTTTGATAACATGCATACAAACTAACACAAATTTGGCAGAGCTGATTTCATATACCAATGGAATAACGTTTTGGGTTCAACCCCCTCATTGTCTCTTTTTTTGTTTCAAAACGCATATAAGTAATTTCTTTGCTTACAATTGTTGTTTTGTTTTGTTTTATGGTATCAGGCTGATAAAAGGTATAAACTTAAATTCATGGTAAGAAGACAGTTAACTCAGGAAATCGAAACTCCCACAACGAATGTTTAATACATACAGGCAAAGGTTTTAAACATCGTACCAGACGAACAAGTTTAATATTGCATATTGGTCTATATACACTCAAGGACTTTAAGAACGCCTCGCCTGACTCAAGGCCCAATATCCCTAAGTATTTATGTTATTGCAATATGATTTTACATGTGTATTAATTGATCTTTCCTACGCGTGAATCAGATAAGTTTGTAACAATATGTTGTCGCGTTATTTTCTGGGAATCCTGCAAGCGCACTCGCCCTAGGCAAAAGTGTGGGATTTTCAACACCGATTAAGGGCGCACTTTATCCTAATATGTGGGACAATTCGTCTAGTCGTTTTTTTTAAAAGAAAGAAATTAAAGATAACGTTATAATTAGAAGTTAAGTGTATATATGCAGACGTATTCTGAACCTATAACGATGTGTGATGTACAAAATGTCGTAAAATGTTCAGACATAGTAAGTAAGTAAAGTCTTTATTTTACGAGGCTAACATAATTAACAATAATGCAATCTTCCATATGGGCCTCAACATATTTACATATTTTGTAAACATGGGTACACTACATAAGGGACAAGTTATATACAAATAAAAATAACACAGTATTAATTCCATAGACCCTGCATAGACAATAGTAAGACAAAACTTTTTTGGACACGGTACATGAATCATGAAAATAAACATCTTAACACTTACATTTGGAAATGATAAAGACATGCAAACAATTGGTAATAATATATTGTGCTCAAAAATATATTCACATGAGGGGTCTGTGTATTGCATTGCTTAACTATGGGTATTTCCATTTGATGTACGAATTTTGGAATTTATGTATTGAGTCTGATGCTCGTACTGACATAGGTATATCATTCCATATTTTTGGTCCCGAATAAGCAAGGGATTTTCTAGAAAATTCAAACTTTGGTGATGGTACAAATAGTTCTTCATTGGTTACTGATCTTAGATTACATGAATGAACTTGATATAATTTTGTAAATGTTTGTTGCATGTATTTTGGAAACTGATTTTTGTTGAGCGATTTGTACACAAGAATGTATTTTTTATATTCCACTCTTTGGTCAAATTTCATCCACTGAGTTTAATGAAAAGAACTTCAGAGGGAGGGTCAAGGTCTTTTACGTCAAGTATGACGCGTGCTTCCCGTTTTTGGAATTTAATGATTTCATCAATGAGTATTTTGTCAGTGTTTGCCCAAATTGAACAGCAATACTCTAGGTGTGCGAGGATGTAAGCATTAAAAAATAATTTTCTTGTTGGTACATCAAGGTATTGTTTGATTCGCATGAGTAAATAGAGTTGTGTATTACATTTTATTATTGTTTTGTCAATATGAGTTTTCCATTTGAATGAATTATCTACATTGATTCCAAGAAGTTTTTCATTTTCTGAAATTTCGATGTCATGGTTCTGTAGTTTTAGTTTGATGTCTGGGATGCTGGGTTTGTTGGTTGGTTTTGTAATATACATATGTTTTGTCTTTTGTGCATTGAGTTTCATGGATTTTTGTATGCTCCATGTGTCTACAATGTCAAGATCGGATTGAAGGGTTTGATGAATATCTTGAGTTGTATATCCTGATGCTGAAAGTGTTGTGTCATCAGCAAAGATGTCTGTTGTTGAAGACTTATCATGGTATGGTTAATCATTCATATAAATGAGAAATAACAGGGGTCCTAAGACTGACCCTTGTCGGACCCCAGAAATGATTTCAGCGGAGCTTGAAAATTATGCGCAAACACACACTTTCTGTGTTCTGTTTGAGAGATAGGAAGTTATCCATGCTATACTATTTGATGATATATGGTAATATTTGAGCTTGTCTATGAGAATGTTGTGGTTGACAAGGTCAAATGCTTTGGACAAGTCTAGGAGCAGTGTACCAATACTTTTTCCATCATTAATTGCACTGATCCAGTCATCAACTATATTTGTAAGTGCAGTTTTACAAGAGTGTTTGGCTCTGAATCCTGATTGTAGGGCATACAACATGGAATGCCTTTCAAGGAATTGTTTGAGTTCACGAGAGACGTGTTTCTAAAACAGTTTTGATATGACTGGAAGTGTTGATATAGGACGATAATTACTTTTATCTGATTTTTGCCCTTTTTGAATATGGGAATTACTTTTGATTGTTTTAGACATGATGGCAATGTTTTAGCATTTTATGCTCATGTTTATGATGAATGCAAGAGGTTTGCTATAATTGGAGATGATGTTTCAGGAATTTTGCACTTATATTGTCAAGACCAGTTGGTTTTGTAATGTCTAATTTGTCCAATTGTTCTTATACATATTTTTCTGTAACTTGGGGTATAACAAATTTTGGTGTGCCACTGGGTATTTTGTCTTGTGTATTTTCTCAAGGACTGCTGTAGTTGAATCATTCCATTCATGATGCTATTGCTGTTCTTAATAATATTTGTGAAATATGTATTGAATACTTCTGCTGATTTGTTAGGGTCGGTGATTGGTATACCATTATCATCATTTATGTAATGTGTTTGGTGGCTTTCAGTTTTGCCAGAGGTATATTTTAGATTTTCTATAGTTTCTTTGGTTGTTTGCTGTTATTTTGAATTTGATGGTGAAAGAAATCTTTTTTTTTTGCTTGATGTGAAAGTGATCTTACTGTTGATCTCCATTTTTTAAAATCAGTTACATTATTGGTCTTTTTGGCCTGGTCTCTTTTGTGTATTGCATCTTATATGTTATCATTGAACCATTTGTTTTGGTTTTTATGTTAAAACGTTTCTGTTTGTTTGGTGCATTAGTGTTAAGAGTTTGGAGTAGTAAAGTATTAAATGTATCAAGTCAGTAAACATGTCTATTAGTGACCAGGGTTATTGTGATAAATCATCAAGAAAAGTTTCAGCCTTGAATTTTTGGTAGTTAATTGTCAAATGCATTGGCCCTTGATTGATTTTTGTATTTGTTTTTCTTGTAAAGCAAAATGGGTAATGATCACTGATGGATGAGTGTGGTACAGCTGTGTATGTACTATTTTTTGGATTGTTGGAGTACAAGTGGTCAATTATTGTGGATGTATCTTGTGTGATTCTTGTTGGTTGTGTAATCAGCAGTGTGAGATTGAATGTATTCATAAAGGTGTTCCATTTTGTATTTGAACAAGAAGAGTCTATAAATTGTAGTTAAAGTCACCAAATAAAATAATTTCTTTGTTTTCAATTTGAAGTTTTTCTTGGATAGCTTCCAATTTACCAATCCACCCTACAAGATATGCTGGTGGTCAATAGATAATGAACGGTTTCTGGTGTTCAAGTTTCACTTCTAACCAAATTATTTCTATGTCACTAATTTCATTTAGGTATAATCTTTCCTCACATGGTATGGTTGATTTAACATATAATACTATTCCACCGCCACTGTATGTTACTCTGTCTTTTCTTAACATATGACATGTAGGGACATCTAATACCATTTAGAAACCAGTTGTTTTCGCTTATTTATTTCCGTGTTCCATTTTCACTTCTATTCAACAATTTTGAACTAGTATTTTAAAAAAAATAAAGTTACATACTTGTGTATGTTTCTTTTTAGGGTCACTTCTGAGAGGTGAACTGTCTAATTTATCATTTCCGACTAAGATAAGCACAGACGTAACTGCATCTTTGACGGAAACACCTTATGATAGGATTGATAATATTCCTGAAGAAACGGTACGATTTTACCTATTTTTGTTTCAATTTCTACTGTGTTAAAGATTTACATGTACTATGGCAATCAAAAATATTTTAAAAATATCTAATCTAACATTTTTTTATACGCCCGTTGAAAACGGGTCGTATTATGTGAACACACTTGGCGGGCGTGCGTGCGTGCGTGCGGGCGTGCGTGCGTGCGGGCGGGCGGGCGGGCGGGCGGCGGCGTCCAGTAATTTGTCTGTACTCTAGCGCAAACAGTTTTCATCCGATCATCTTCAAACTTGCTGACAATGCTTATGGGCATAATATCTAGGCCAAGTTCGATTATAGGCCAAATCGGCCTAGGCCTTATTGGGTTATGGTCCTTTAATTACCAAACAAGTATGAAATTGGCCTTGTCTGTACTCTAGCGCAAACAGTTTTCATTCGATCATCTTCAAACTTGCTGACAATCTTTATGGGCATAATATCTAGGCCAAGTTCAACTATAGGTCAAATCAGCTTAGGCCTTATTGGGTTATGGTCCTTTAATTACCAAATATTTATGAAATTGACCTTGTCTGTACTCTTACGCTAACAGTTTTCACCCGATCATCTTTAAACTTGCTAACAATGCTTATGGGCATAATATCTAGGCCAAGTTTGATTATAGGCCAAATCGGCTTAGGACTTATTGGATTATGGTCCTTTAATTACCAAATAAGTATGAAATTGGCCTTGTCTGTACTATTACGCTAACAGTTTTCATTCGATCATCTTCAAACTTGCTGACAATGCTTATGGGCATAATATATAGGCCAAGTTTTATTATAGGCCAAATCGGCCTAGGCCTTATTGGGTTATGGTCCTTTAATTACCAAATAAGTATGAAATTGGCCTTGTCTGTACTCTTACGCTAACAGTTTTCATCCGATCATCTTCAAACTTTGTGACAATGCTTATGGGCGTAATATCTAGGCCAAGTTTGATTATAGGCCAAATCGGCCTAGGCCTTATTTGGTTATGATCCTTTATTACCAAAATAAATGTGAAATTGACCTTGTCTGTTCTCTAGTGCTTTAAACTTGGTGACAATGTTCATGGATATAATATCTAAGACAAGTTCAATTGTGCTTCAAACTTGGTGACAATGTTCATGGATATAATATCTAAGACAAGTTCAATTGTAGGCCAAATCAGCCTAGGCCTTCTTGGGTTATGGTCCTTTAATTAAAAAAAATGTTGGATTATTTTTTTCATTCACCATGCCCAGAGACTCACCATGCCCCAAGACGGGCGTATTTTGTGACATTTTGGCACTCTTGTTCTAAAAGTCGCTAGGCGATTGACTCAATTAGTACCATATAGCCTACATTTAAGTATTTATTTGAACTTTTATGTATCGGTTTTTAAATAGTTGCACATGTAGACTCAAGTTAAAGATTTGTGCATGGTGCACACATTTTATAGTTTGCTAAATCCTAATATAATGCCAAAAAATAATGTTTTCATTTCACAGAAAAAATTGCCGTTTCTCAAAAATTTCAAAAACCCTTGTTGGCGAGAGGCAACCGGTGGGAAATCATCCAGAATTCGTTGCTTGCCATATTTTTATTTAGTGGGAGCTGCAAAATGTGGCACAACCGATTTACATCGCCGACTGATCAGACACCCGAAAATATCATCAACAGTTAAAAAAGAGATTCAATGGATTTCTAAAAGGCGACAGGAAGGTAAGCGCTACTCCCTGAACGTTCATAATTGTTTTTTACCGGGTATAGCGTTGTATTGGCTGACCTGACCGGTTATTTACTAGTAGCATGTTGTTCATTTAAGAGCAACTGACAACTGCACTCCGTGTAGAGAACAATACCATAGCCATTATCACATAAATACACCGTTTGTAATTCACTTTAAAAGGACTGCCTCACATATTGGTGCATTGCAAAAATAAAATAAAATTGTCAAATATTCGCGTAATTTTGGTAAACTTGCCTGTATATCCCATAAACAACCACACTGACATCAGAAATGACTTGAGAAACTTCGGCATTTTGTAGTTTTCTAGTATTTTTTCATCAAAAATTCTATAGGGTATCAATACCCTATAGAATTAACATTACTATTACTTAAATTGAAATCTGTTCGCATTTGATGAAAACGAATAGAAAACCGAACCAAATACCTCACTGATGTTTACGCTGTAGTTTGTTGATGCTACAGTTCAATCATGTGTGAATTACATAATTCACGAAGCAAGTTGGAAGGAAACTTAGTGATTGTTTTCAAGAAAAAAAACTCATTGGGCGATATCCATTCTCGTTCACCAGAGTATTCTTCACCTGTGATCTTGACTAACCACTGATGTATGATGATGGCGATATCGAGAGTGGTCTAATTTGCTTATCTGCATCAAATATTTCAAAAAGCAACCGTCAGTGGCTTTCTATTACATCAATACTTGGTTAGGTTAGAAAATCACGATCAACACGATTTTTAGCCCAATCTGTGAGGCAGCACCTTTAATAAAAACAATTATCGACTAAAATTGTCAAGGTCACATTAGAATCTGGGTACTGTTTTACTGACATCGTGTAAATGTCACATAAATCTACGTAAACATGTTACTCTCACACAAATTCCTAAGTCCGTTTTACTAATCGATCGCAAGTTGCTGCGTACAGTTACATTAAAGCATAGGCAGCCAGCACGTACCCTAATACTTCACATTGAAGTCAATTCAACCTTCTCATTGTTTACCTATATAAGAAAGGTGAATCACGAAGAATGGAGTGCCTGTCACATAACTTGTCGTATTTTTTTATTTATTCACTCAAATGCTATCTTACAGGTATCATTGTGTAGCGACGATATTTTACTTTCCAGATATATAAACAGTTTAGTCCTTAAATACACACCCTTAACACAATATAAGTCAAATCGCGAATTGTTTTTGGTCATCAATTAAGAAGTTCAGTATATACACCGGACACAAACGGAAATGGCCGAGCTTACACGATTGAACAACTATGAATGACGTGACACACACTCTAGCTAATCAAACGATCGCTTCGAAATCTGTTGAGGTCGAAAGGTTATCGGAATACTAAATAAAATTGGAAATTGACGGTGGCGAACTTCGTACATTTTTTTTTAATTATCGATCTAGTGAAATATTGCGATGTTTAATTGGCATGTGTGGTAAATTATTTAGTTACACTAACTGAACGGATAACTAGCTAGGCCCGTTTGTGAAGCATACATTCTGTTTCAAGGCAAAATTCACGTTTACAAGCGTGAAAATCTGGGTTTTGCTGAACGACTTAGTTAGCGACCTAATTAAGGAATTGTATTCTTGATTCTGACGTTCGGTGTGTAAACGGGTGTGTATCTAAGGACTAAAGTATTGATTTATCCTGAAAGTACAATATAGTAGCTACACGTTGGTACCCGTAATATACCATTTCAATGAATAATAAACATACACGGCTACAAATGTGACAGGCACTTTTATAATCGGAAATATTGAAAGTAACCTGTCATAACATAGTAAACAGTGGTAAAATCCGATTTGGCCGGGGTAGTATTTGGGTACGTGCTGACTGCCTATGCATTAAAGTATTGAATATTGAACGTAGGCCTGACCACAATTTTACCAATATATCGGGAACCAGAATGGATAAATATACATGTATATAAATGTTCGATAAGTTTTGATAATTCAAAAACATGCTTTAAAGCTAGTTCATTCAGCTATTCGAAAGCTGGGACTTGGGCGGATCATTTACTCGTCCAGTTGTTTGTTGGGTCTTGTATGTTTTTTTATGTTTTCTGTGCTCGGCTGGTTAAGTTGAGTGCTGCCTTCCCTGTCTGACATATATTATGTTTTCGTTACAGACTATAAAACATGTGGCTGTCAAAATTAACAGTGCGTGTCAATATCTTCTCACTACGATAATATCTGTTATCTTAGGGTCGATCTCTCTTTGCGTATAATTAAGCCACAACGTACGAGAGAAAATTAGTAAAATGCGTTTGCGTAAATACTATTAAAGTTACGTTTGGGATGTTATGTTGGGGTAGGTGTGGGAGGGGTTTCCCCTCCGGGCGAATTTTTTTTCACTTTTCGAAATAAAATCATGCAATTTCCTGCACTTTATGCTTTAAAAAACAAACAAACAAAGGTATTAAAATTATACTGCTACGTACATCAACAGAAAAGACGATGCGTTCAACAATTATTTAAAAAGAACCTCTTGCACTTCACTAAAATTTACAAAGTATTAAAATTGTACTGCTACAAATCAGAGTACATTGTATAACCAATGAAATAAAGATACTTTACTGTAATCTAAAAGTGTCCATAGGTTCAGATCGATGCTTTTATTTAGTAACTTTGTAATCAACATCATGACATTTCATGCAACCTATGGTTTTGAAAATATCAAGAATTCAATGCTAGACACATGAACTTAGAAAAAAATGTGCCCCCTGACGGATTTCTTTTTCAATTTCGAATTAAAATCGTTTTAAAATCTCGTATGTAGGATTTGTTCTGTGTTTGGTGATTATTGTTCCTGTATTTGTAGCAAAGCTATCGACTTACCTGAGACATTTTGATCAAGCTGTTTCTACTGACATTATTCCAAGTGGACATGAGGGATATCATGATGCAATCCTAGGTAAGTATAAAGCCTCGATTCATAAAGCGTAAAACCTACGCGTTGTATGGCACGTAACACGCGCCGAATAAACTCTATATCGCATGTTGTCGTTTCCATTGACGCGTTTTTCGACGCGTAACATTTTTTCGGGTAGCAAATTTACACGCATGTACGCGTGTAAAATGGCATTTTAAGTATAAATTGACGTCGTTTCCTTGAGTTTAGTAATACTCCATTGATGACATTTATCTTAAATTATATTTTAATATAATAAAAACAAATCATTTTAAAGGGTGTAAAAATTAGAAAATGACTATATATTAGTTTTTGAATTTTCTTTTCGTCCTTTTCGTAGGCAAACCTCCTTTGACCCTTTTTTGTTAGCAAATCTCCTATTTTAGTCATACCCATCTATGACTGTTAAAATTACGTATAGAAATTGTTTAAAATATACGCAAGAGAATTAAACACATGTGTTGAATTTATCTGTCCTGGCGTATTACGAATTTTAACAAAATATAGCAGAAAATATACTAGAAAAATATATTTAAAAACCTTCTAAACACTTGTTGTATTTTTCTTAAAACAGAATTTAACTTTATTATTAAATGTTCCGGAAGCATGTGATATAGACTGGGTGTGAAATGTCTTACATCGGGTATGCTCATAAACCTGTTATCACAATTCATGCGCACATTTCTTTAATGTACAATTATTTGTACCAAGTGAGAATCCTATTGACAATATTTCAATTGATAATGTTGGTCATTATCCACAATCATGTTGGTCAGTATCCAAAAATATTAATTACGTTTGAATTATTTTTGGTGAGCGTTAATTGATCTAATATTTAAAACAAATGAAATGTCCAAATCATAGTTTATACAACTGCCGAAACTTCCAAAATGATATTCACTACAAAGAGCCCAATAAATGAGTTTGACGACGTTTTAAGCACAAAACCCATTCACACATTCTTTAATGTTCACTCTAATGGACGAAAATGTGTATTTTTCTTCAGTGAATAAAATACCCTTTTGGCAAAAAAACATCATTGTGTAGCTTAAAGTTCAAATAATCAATATCAACGAGTGTTTTTGTAATATTCACTTGTTATAAAAATGTATTTATAAAAAGTTAATTACAAAATAGGTATACATTTTTCAAAATGTCAGTCTCATTTATTGGGTAACAAAATGCTAGAAACATTAGAAATTGTGGTTGTCAAATATTTTATCAAGGTCATGCCTGCCCATTTATTTAAATAAAAGCAGTCAAAATGCATTGATTTTGAACAATAAAATACATCAACATGAATTAAAATCTATCCCATGTGTATGTGTGAAGGCCTACTTTTAATAAATCCTAAATAGTTTAGGGTACGGTGGGCCTGACGGACCAGATAGTTGTTGGTTTGTCAATAATCGATTTTATCGGGTCTATAAGACTTAAAACTTGATTTTTGTACAAGTTTTAAGTTGCCTCGAAAGAACTGAAACAGGTTTATGGAAAATTAATTAAAGCTTTAGTATTTCTTTCAATTATAAACATATTTAGTTAGATATTTCTTTCCACGGTATTTTATTTGTATATATACCAAAGAAATTGCCTATTTATCTTTAGTCGTACTGGTCCCTGATAACGTTTGTTCCGTCCGTTAGCCCGTTTTTTTAACATGAAAAAATGCTGTATTTGGTCAGTTTGTGCGTTAAAATGGATAAATGTTACTCAAAAAACTAATTGCAGACGATAATATAGCATGGCAGTAACCTCACACCATACATAAACTTACCGAGCACGTTGTAACATTTGCACGGACTATTCGTGTGGATTGAAATATTTTGACAGCTACATGTAATGACCGATTTTACACAAACTGTATGTGATCGCGAAACGATCCAGAAAATCGAGTTACACAACTGTGTTTGCAATGATTATACGAGCATAATTAACATAAGGATTATTTAAAGACGCATATTACTTTTGTAATTTAGCTAAAATAAAGTTTGACAGACAGCCTCGTAACACATATCAGACTATCAATTCGCTAACAATGTATGTGCAGCATTTGTTGAGATAGGAAAATGCTGATATTGATGTTTCCTTGGGACTTAAATTAAACCGTAAGTATCATATTGTATTCGATGTCATTATTCGTTATGAACGGCACATTATGAACACCGCATCATAATGGTTTTGTCGATAAACTGTCGCACTACTTTGGCGCATGAATATAAATTTGCTACACAGCGCGAAATTCGTAAACAAACGAGATGAAAACAATAATAAATATTTGGATTTCATTGTTATTATCGTATGATCGTTTGTAAAGTTGATAAATTATGAATGTAATAAAGTACATTATTCGATCTGGCTATCGATTATGTTGATTACTTTGTCTGAAAACATGTTGCTGTACGTTTACTGTGGTGACAGGAGGGAGCAAACATGGCGACTTCCTTGTCGAAATTACACATCAACATGAAGGTGTTTTTCTCGTAAACAAAACACCAGCAGCTAATTTCAAGCCTGGTATGCCCTTGCGACGATTGATTATAAAGTATTGCCAATGAGTTCGTATTATGAAATGCAATAATGATAACGTTTGACATTTTGAAAAAAATGTTGTATTTTTCATTCGAAAATTGCCTTTATTTTAGTGTTAGCATTTGAATTAGGCAACTATATGGTACATTTTACATCACACGCAAGTGCTACAGTGGTTTTCTATCATATATAATAAAAGCAAATGGTATATGCTGTTTGAAATGGTTTTTTCAAGTGGGTGTTTTTCAAGCATTTTCAAGGGTTATGATCTACCTTAACGCTTTTCATAGTAAAAAATATTACCTATATACAAAATGTTTAGTGCAAAAAGTACATTTTCTTCATATGTTGAGAATGTAATATTGAAATAAACAATCTAGATAGTTTATATAGAAAATATTGCGAAAACAATGTACTTACCTCATGTTTCATGTCTGCCATTTTTAGCAATCATATTGAGATTATCCAATCATGTTGGTTTATCTGGGTAACAAGGCTGCTGTATTGTGTGAGCTTTTTGAAAGTTTTTTTTTCGACGAGTAAATGTATTTGTGCGAATAAATTACTACGCGCTGTAAAATGACTAATGGTTTTTGAGGGATGTTACGGATACGTATACAGACATGTTGTCAATAGAACATTCGAACAGGACAAAAAATTACTATATAATGATAATAAACTGCAGTTTTGAAATAACCCTTGATAGATAGTATCGTTTGAACAATGAACAAGCAATTGTTGAAGGACAAAAGGACGGACGGACGACGGACGAAGAGTGATAAAAAAGCTCACCTTGTCACTATGTATGTATGAAAATACGAGGGATGTTCCAAAAAAGTTTCTGGACAGTTGCCCTTATTACATGTTTATTTCCTTATATTTTTCAAGGAAACTTTCTAAAAACTGTAGCTATGTACATGTTTCATCTATTCATCTGTGCATAAGGTATCCACATTCTGATATCATACCACATAGATGAATAATGATGATGTTATAGCAACGTAAGATAAGCCTGATCGGGGGCAACTAAATGTTCAAAATGTCTCTTTCGTAACGGCAAGCAGAGTCAGAAATCAAATTTTCTAAAATAGAGAGGTTGCGAAAGTCAACGTGTAACGTGTACGTGTACGTGTACGTGAATACTACTTTTGAGTATTTCGTCATCCAGGTATGTGTAGTTTCTACAAGTAACCGACGTATGACAGACGAAAATATTATGTGTACTATGTCACACAGGTATGCGTATGCACGGGAAACCCAATAATTCATCGCCCGTGATTTCATTGAGTTTATATAAACACTCATTATCGATTCACGAAGAAATCATGCTACACCTGTCATGTGGTGTTACACGCACACGTTGTCTTTCGCAAGCCAATTTTAATTGCAACGCGTAGGTATACATGTACGGGTAACTACACGTACACGTAGTCGTACACGTTCGCATCGCAACCTCTCTAATATTTCCCAAAAGTACCTCACACATTTTCGTGTCTGTGAACCAAGTTGCAAAGATGGAGTTTTAAGTTTTATATTTGAATTATTCTAATTCATTCCCTAAATGTCTGCGACGTGAACAAAGAATGATTTTCTATTATTTGTTGTTAATGGTGGGTAAAAGTCATACGTCATGAGGTGCAAGGTCCGCAAAGTATGTGGGATGCAGTATAGTTTAGCTTCATTATCTAGCTCATAAATTAGTTGCCTTGGCATATCTGTAGCACTATGCATAGTTGTGATCATAGACAGCGTCTCTGTCTGCTTTTACCAAACAAGACACAACATTTAAAAACGCCAACATACATGTATTACATATAGACCAGTTTGAGCAGGTAATTTCGACAGTAAATGTTAAGCAACTCGTAGTTCTACAGACAGTTCCAATATTGACGATTAGTGCATCACTCATGCTTACCTCACATTACAATAGCAATATGTTCTACATGTTTATCTCCAGGCGATTTTAGCCCAACAACCATATGGTTCAACAAACGTTACTTGAACTCCCCATTCCCAAAGTTCACCTCAAATGCAGACGTCATTCGTCACCTGAATCCGGACAGTAAAATACTAGTGACATTAAGGAATCCAGTAGAAAGGTCAGTGTCCACTATTAAGTACTTCATCCGAATTGTTATAACGTTTTATACCCCTATCACGCGAATGAAGAATCTGACGCCATGGGCCCGAATGAGTCGGAATGAAGATAAATAAAAATTCGAAACACATTCTGAATGGTAATTCGGATTGACCAAAATTATTACAACTTTGTCAAAATGCCGAACGTTCAAATACTTGTCATGTCATGTAATTTAATGTCAGGATCCAGATGTTTGACGGACGGACGGAGCGACACACTTTTGGTAACATTTTTGTAACACAAAGTTTGATTGTTATAATACAGGCTGTTATTCTGGAGAAGTAAACGTTTAAATACTTTTTTACTTCTGGAACTCAATGATCGTGTTGCTTAAAAGAGGAAATATCTCTATGAAAGTGTGTGCCGCTACCGAAACGTTGCTGTGAATATTGCTGTGTTTTTTTTTGTGTTACAGGACCTATTCTGATTTCAAACATTTTCACCCCGAAGCTTCGCCTAATCTATTTCATTCTACAGTCGTTGAATCAATACAAAATTTCAAACTTCGTTGCGAAAATGACACGCATTTGAAACCATGCATTGACCAATTCACGGTATGTAGTGCTTAGATGTATAATTTCAAGAACTATAGTGCGCCTAGGATAATGTGAAAGGCGGGCAAAATTGGTATAGTCCACAAAGGTGGATTCCAATTATGTGCACCAATTATCAGTGGTGTTTTGAGTACAATACTGACCTTATCTGTTTATTTAAGTGATTTGTAAAACCAATTTTGCCACTTTTGATTAAACCGATTCATGTTTGTAAATATCACATTATCCTGGGCGGACTATAACTAATGTACTGTCGATTCAAAGATATCTGTCAAAACCGCCAGAATATTCCATTTCTTAATAGGTAAATGAACGTATTGACCGATCAGCGCTCTTAATTTACTCATACCATCTTTGACGGTGGCTTTATGTATTAAAATAAGCGTAGTGTATATCATTAGCGTTCTTACCGTAGTGTGTTAAGTGCAAGGTATCAGCATACAAGTCAAGGTTCGAGTCCAGTCTGATACGCTTTTGCTTTGTTATGGTTTTTTACACGCACGTTAAAAAAATGATTCAACTTCGTGTTTTTTATAATATTTTTCTGGTGTTTTTATATCGACAAATTAATTTTATCATACTTTTCTTTGCAAAAAAAGTAGCTGGCTTAATATAGATACGCTATGTACATATGTTTTTTTATATTTACTAGTATACTCAAACGCAAAAGAAACTGTGCATGGGGTTTTCACTTATTCTTTCAGGCATCCATAAAAGAAAGTATATAGTGTCTGGCGTCAAATTTGAGCTCATTCCATTGCCTATAAAAGAGAATAAATTTAATTTTTATATATAAGCGCAGGGATATTAATCATGTTTTTCTTTTAAGCGTGTAGGGGTAAAAATAAAAATTGCATAAATTGTGATATCGGTGTTTTTAAGAATAAAATTAAAGTGTAAGATTCTCTAAATTGTTTAATAGTGATAATTTCATTAATATCGGGCATGATCTTCATTTTGACGTATAACCTGTACGATACGACGTCTCATGAAATTGACGTCACGTTGTACGACGTGCGGAGGAATTTCATTTCATTCGACAGGAAGAGGATTCTGCAGGTCGTACAAATTGTTGAAATCATGTCGTGATCGTACTTTTCCACCAAGAAAGCCTGTGGAACATTATCAATAGAGGTACCTCTAATGAGCATCATCAACGCCCCAATTTGCTGACGTTCCGATAATCTTGGCATAGCAAGTTCTGAGTTTACAGATACTGTTTTGTGTTTTCATTTCTCCTTGGAGTTGCGAAAAATGAATGAGGGGTCATTTGACCGATTACACCTTTATCGAGCCTCTGTATGCGCAAATCATGCGAATATCCTGTTTTTGACGTTACTATACGCAACATCTAATCCGATAGAGCCTATTTGTGCCATTGTTCGACAAAGTGACACACATGCTTTACATGGTACAAAAATGAAATGCCTACGACAGATATGTCCATTGTTATTTCAATTTGAAACATGCACAGTTTCTTTTGCGTTTGAGTATACATTGAATGTAAAATTGCAGAAATTTCAAGCTTCGTAGGATGAACCCAATCCTGGCGGCTGGAATACAAATGGGAATAGATCTAATTTATTCATTGTATGTATGTAATCACCGGAATGAGCAAAAGCATTCATATACATAGTTGAAGCAAAATTAAAAAAAAATCTAGGCATTGTTGGGATTTGAACTCGCAGTAAATTGAATGTATACATTTTCAAAATAAGTCTCACAAACCATAGCTGTTAATCACTCGGCTATAGGGCAGTTGAAGTTTTGATCATTTAAATGTACTAATGATGTAAGGACTTAGTCCTGACACACCTGTAATAATCGATCGTATTGAATGTTTACGCGGTTGTGACAGATAACTTTGAATCAACAGTATCTTAATAGTTTATTAGTACTTTATTTCATTTTTTTATCTGAACTGTATACCACTCAAACTTCCCTGCTTGATAATGGCCATTGTTGTTGTGAGGGCGAATCGAGCAAGAAAAAAAATCGCATTTAATTTAATTGTTTAACAAAACAACATTCCAAAGACTTGTATAACTCAATTTGCACTACAAAAACAAACACAAACTCCGCTATATTTAGCGTTTCTAGAAATTTAGGAGCATGCAAACTTTATATGGTGTGCCTAATGTTTGAATGCTTTCATAGGCAAATGTTCCGGTCCTTGATTTTAATCCATAACAAAAATATAGGCTATATTTTGTACTGCAATTTATCGCGTTAGACTTATAGTCCGTGCAGGATAATGTGGCAGTCACGTGACACAATGTGGACAATGTCAATTGATTGAAATAGGTAAACCATGGTTAAGGTTTGTGATAATAAATCATTCTAACCATCCACCAATTCAAACATACTTCATAGCCGAGTGGTTTAGTGCGTAGATACTTCCTAACGATATCGATATTTTTGGCCGCGAGTTCGAAACCTTGTCAAGTTGTATGTATTTTTTATTTCTTTTTCTCCTCTTTATAAATTTAAAAGCTAAGAGTTTTACAGAAAAATGGCTTAAACAATCAGTTCTATCCAATAGTGATACAAACCTGTACTTAAATGTATTAAGTCTATTATTAAAGAGTGTATAGCCTAAATATACATGTACACAATCAACGTATACAACAGATGAAGTGATGTAAAATTATTTTGTATTGTAATGATTGTGTGTTCATGTAATACAAGTTGAATTGAATTAAAAATAATTTTATCATGACCATAATAAAACAAGAAAAATATATAATTAACAAATTATAAATTCTCTCGAAAAGAATATGAAAATAACATTAAAAATATTGTGATGAATTCAAAAAAATACTAAAGACTTCTTTGATGGGTTGAACTTGAATCGCTCAGTTACAAGTCCTGTGCGTTACCACCTGAGCTATTACAGCATACATAACTACTTGCAATTATTTAGTGCTTATATTACATTGTAATTAGTCAAGCATGACGATAAGGCCAAGCAATTTAACTGCCTGGATAACTGTCTGTGTTAAATCTTAAATTTCGTCGTTGAATGGATGGTAAAGGAGTAGCTGCACAAGGCAGTCATACTGGTCTGAAAGGTAAACAAACACTAGTCCATATTAAGTCTGTATTTCAACAGTTACCACTTACATAGTATTTAATGAAACAGACAAACAACAAACAATTTGATTCTTTTAAAGTTATCTATAATCGATATCATGTATTACCTGTCGTGAAATAGACTCGACTGCCACATTATCTAGCACGAACTATATACTGGGTCTATGGCCCATATTTACATGTCGGTCCGCCACTTCAACTCGACTTACACTATCTGAAGGACGTTGATAGGGTTATTATTTTTTTTAAATGATACCAAAAAATAGGCACAGTTATAGTTTAATATATACTGAAGCAATATGTGAAATAAAAAAGGTATGTCGCGGTACTATTTAAGGGGTCATGGGCCCTTTTGCAACATAACTTTTCAAGAAAATGACCAAACATTCTGATATTTCGCAATGTATTCATTTTTGCATTAAAATCGATATTTTTTCTTGTTAAAATCATTTCCATGGGTTTGTATGAACAAACACATATTATTCAAACATTCCTATACACGTTTGGTATTGATAAGAAAATTCACAAATTTTTGACAAAAAAATAATAATCAAAATATCCGAAAAATGACTGCTAAAAAAGAAAAAAATACACAAAATCGGCCGTAGCTCAAAAACGACCTCGATGACCAATATATTTTTATTGCTAATTTTGTTGATAAAAGTGTACTCAATCCAAATATTAAATAAAAAAGATAGGTCACGGGACTACTTTTTGCGCTATGACGTCATTATTTTAACTGCTCCATAGGTCCAACAGTAAACATAACTACTCACATGTTTTGTATATATTATGTATTTATAAACTTTTGATTTTGATTGTATTGTATGACGCGTCTTGACCGTCATTTTTTTGTATTGTAAATGATCAAAGACATTGATTATGTCGATTTACCAAATAAATGTATGTATGTATTATTATCCCCCTATATCATAAAACCCTTAGTGAAATTGCGTAAAAACGACGCAATATCTGCGCGTAAAAAATATTCTAATACCAAAAGAGTACTCACATTTGCATAGTATGTACATGAAAGTATAGTTAATATAAACTTAAAAGAAATTGACGTGTAACAAGAATTATTTTAGCTGCAGTTACGTCGTAATTGTGTCTCTTTGCATTGAATTTGCGGTATAATGGCGGTAAAATGGCACAAAAAGGCCAAATTAGTAGATTTTGCATATATGTTTTTCTCACAATTTCTAGTCTTGTCATAATTTATTCTTGGCTAAGGATCTTGATTAAAGTGTACTTTATCTAAAAATTAAATAAAATATAGGTTTTCACGCTACACTTTGTGCTATTATGACTGAATTATCTCCCCTTTTTCCCCAATTTGTCAGTGACGTCGCATTCCATATAGCAAGGGGGCACAGATGGGCCCTGAATCGCTCACTTGAATAATCTTCACAATTTCAGTCAAGAGATCATTAATTCATCCCCTATATATCAGTAAAAGGGGATCTCTGTAGTCCCAGGCAATACAAACACTCATTATAAATTGGTACAGGTAACCCAAGTAATAATTTCTAATTTCACAAAAATGAATGAAAATGTAACCTCTATTTCACGCAGAGTGTTTTCATATTATTTGCTCAGTGAAATTATTTTTTTACTCCAAATTATCCATATTTATGCTTACCCTAGATAGTTTTACGACAAACATTTTGCCCAATTTTCATGACGATCCAGTGCAAAACGCGGCCTCAATTCCCGTTTAATGTACATGCGCAGAAATGATGCGCATAAACAACTGTATCAAACTGTAACTCGTCCTCGACTTTCCTGAGTATGTGACCGTTATAATAAACGGTAGGATATTATACTGTACAAACAATCTAAGCATTATTATTGAATTGGTTTGTTGGGTTTCGATGCATGTTCGCAATATACTGTATACTAACAAAGTCAAACTATAATTTTGATGATTTTTATGCTACATTATATTTCTTTGAACTCGCTCAAATAAAACCTTCATTTGAATAGTCACAAATAGAGAGTATGATTATTGTAAAGATAATAGTAGATCAGTTAACATAAAACTTCTTTGTAATTAACTTTAAATGAACGAGTAAGAATTTTTTGTTCACTAGACATAGGACGGACCAGTCGCACAAAAGCTGCTCTGACAAAAAGTAAAAGTATCTATGGAAATAATATGAATTGCCAGTTAAAATTTACATAGTGTTGTTCGGAATTTTATTTGGATTTTAACTGTAATCAAGTATTGATTTTAAAATCAGTGATATTGAAATTATTTAACTTTTAAACTTTGAATATATATATATATTTGGACATAGGAAAATATAACACGTGTCAAGATATGTGTACATTGGATTATACCATAAGGGTTAAAACTCATCATTGACAGCTGGAAACTAAAACCTTTCATGCATTGTCCATATGTTGGATATGAGAGCAAAAATAAATAGCATTAACCCGTCAAGGTCTGTTACAAATTGGATACATATCCCCAAAGGGAAACAACTCTGACAGATGAAAACTAATTGTTATACTTGTATTAACAATAGCCTTTCTGATTGGACACATGTGATCATTTCAACAATTACAACGGAAAAAGAATTTTTATAATTCGAGACAGGAAAACAAGCCATAATATAACAATATCATTTTACCGCGACAACGACCATGATGCATTCCTTGAACTATTAAAGAATCAATATGATTTTGCTGGAATAAGACACAATAAAGGTATTATAACTACTCTATTTATGCATGAGCAAAAGGTTGTTGTAACAGTTTTCTACACAAATACCATATAAATTCAAGATGCAGGATGTAGAGACTGGCTTGTCACAGAATTTGATTCCTTAGTAAATCTATTGACTACTGGACCCGTTGAAAAAGTCTTTCACACGTTAATTCTGCATCTACGGTGTTTACACGTTAATTCTGCATCTACGGTGTTTGGATCAAATTCTGAGCAGCTAGATATTCCGCCTCAAAACTCAGCATCTAAAAAACCCAACGTGAAAGGCATCTACTATTTTACACCGCAAACTAAAAGGAAATCAAAAGGATTCTTCCGCTCACTGAAAAAGAAATTCACTACAAAGTCATTTTCGTCTACGCCAGTAAATGTAGTAAATTCTGGAAGTCAAATCAAACCGATAGTTCAGCCATTAAATGACTCCTCTGGTAAATCATTCAAGTCAAATCCAGTCATCAACAACATACATGTAGAATCTCACTGGTCAACAGCCATTGGAACTGATGATCATACAACAGACACCAGTGAACTTGAATGTGACAACTACACACACCCAGCGTCTTTCCTTGATGACAGCCAAACCAATCTTAAACAGCTTGACATACTAAATGAAACATCCTTTAAAGTCCAGAAAATCCTCAACAAACGCATTTTGCCCAGAAGAAATTTCTGACATTAGTGACGATGATGGCTCAATGTCGGAAACCAATAATATCACAAATTTAACCGTGACAAACACAATCTAAAGCAACTGAACAAAGAAAACAAATTGTACCACTTTCGCTGAAATTAGCATCCCTAAAGAATCAGCTAGCTGATGCCAATGCACGATCTTGGTATACGAAGAAGATATAAAGAAAGAGACTCAACTACAAGAAGAAAAACAGAAACTCCTCGACAAAATATCAACCAATAAAAGTGAAGTAGAAAGAGATGTAAACCGTTTTAAGGAGAATGTATCACTCATTGATGATGAAATGAGTGCTCTCAGAATGGAGCTTTTTGAATTGAAAGATAAAATGACGTACCCTGCAACAATTGCCGATGTTGAAATTCTCAGAAAGGATGTAGCAGCTATTTAAAAGGAAATTAATCAGCTGAAAACGGATATCAAGGACATCAAAGATCGAAAGAACATAAATCATGAACATTAATCCCACTCCACTTCCACAACAGTATCAACATCATCACGTAGACAAAATCAACAGGCTACTTGAAAGACAACCACAAACAAACCTAGGATATTATTCATGGGGGATTCAGTGACAAGAGTTTTGAACACAGCTGAAATGTCAGAAGACACACTTGATGTCACTATCAAAATCCATCCTAGTGCTAACTAGGTGACATCAACCAGAGCTTAGTTTCCCTACAAGAGAAGCACAATGACATAAGTAAGTTTTACTCTGTTGTAATACATGCAGGAATAAACAACATATAAAAGGCTGATAAAACAAAAGACATTCTTGAACAATTTAAGAAAGTAGTGACATCAGTAAAACATAATAACAACAAGGCGAACATTCTCATTTCTTCAGTCCTACCGAAGAAATAAGACAGATTGTCATCAGCAAACACATCAACTTTAAACAACCTACTTCAAACTTACTGTACAGAGAGTAAATTGATCTTCATAGACAACACCAGTCACTTAATGTATAACAAAACATCCTCTGATGTAACCTTGTTCCGGGATGAAGTTCATCTGACATGGAAAGGAGCAGGTGTACTGACTGACCGGTTATAAACAGTCATTCACAAAGTCCATGGAATAATTTAACATATCAGCTTCATGAAAAAGTGTAAAAGAATTATTATTGAAGCAAAATTGCTAAGCATCGGTTTATATTGTTTGCATATTCATGCGAGAATAACGGTATTCTGAGCAGTAAGAGAGATAAGTACGAGTTTGGATCATTCGTAGTCTGCATTACCTCCCCTACGCTGAAACTGATATATTAGAAAAATGGTTTCAGTAAAGATTTTTTTCGTCAAAACATTTGTGTGAAACAATATTCTCGTCAATTTTTTTATCAAGCGATTGAAACTTGGCATATCGGTATAATTTAGGATACTGATAAAGTACTTCAATGTTATTTAGATTTTTGGTGCAGAAATGGAAACATAAAGAAATTACCGTAATTTCTGACAGTATAGATTTCCACTGATATTTCGGATATGCTGTTCATTTATATTGACATTATCTTAAATCTCGCATTGTTTTCCAATCCATTAACAAAGTAATACTACATGCAGTTAAATGGTCACAGTCTATGTGACTGTGCATCATGTAGGTATTAGAGGGGGAGGGGCATTAATATTATTCTGACGTTTATTGTTTACTAGTCCTTTAACTAGATGGGCAAGTTAAGCATGGCCAACCGATGAACCCTTCACCTTTCTTAGGCCAACATAACTGTACACTGCAGCTGGCAGTAAAAGGGAACGAGTATTTTCTACAACACGTTTATGATCCGTTTAAATTTACCTTCTGTGTTTATTTAATCAGGTTGTCAAAAAACAATGTAATCATTTGACTTAGAGAAATACGCGTTAACGTCATAAAATAACGAGCTATAATACATACTGTTATTGAAGGTCGATCCCGAAACTGTTTTCCGCATGGTCATGTTTTTGTATCCAATGCATTTGTCCCGATTAGTGACGTTGAACCAGCTTAAACATAAACAAACATGCCTAAAAATCTATGAATATAGGGTGATCCAAAAAACATGTCCCACAAACAATGCTTCAAAATAACTTTGCGAATTTTGGTAGTATAGTTATTGTATGGGTATCGACAGAAAGACTATTGAATAAAGTTTTTGTTCAAATTATAGTTAAAAGTTTTTTTTACCAAAATCGAACATGTATGTGCTTTAATTGTGTAAAATTAAAACAATAATTGCTTAAATAGTATTTTATTTATTACGCATTGCTAGTGGGACATGTTTTTGGATCAGCCTGTACACTAAGTACAGTTATGAATAGGGAAATATACCTACGATGATTTTGTTCAGGAATTAAAACTTAACCATTTATAAGCCCTGAACATTCAATAGAATATCTAAATACAAACTGGTGTTTCTCTATGTTTTTAATCTGTCTCGTATTTTCAGGACCACCTACTCATAGGAATTTACTATGTGCGTCTGGAAGACTTTCTAAGGACATTTCCCAGGAAACAAATATATATAACTAAATTGGAAGAACGAACAAAGAGTATGAAAAATGCTTTGAAAGAAATATTTTCATTTTTAGAAATAGGTAAGAAACATGTACTAAGCAATGTGAGGATAGCGAGCCTTTGTATTGAATCTGTTTTGTACACGATAACCTATCGTATTCTACCATTTTTTTTGTTTCGTAAAACACTTTTCAAGTTCAAGTAATTCATTAAAATTTATGTACAATATGTCTTTCCTTTTACATCTGTTCGAGTTTTTTTGAATAAAAAATTCGACAGAGAAGAAGTCAAGGGTAGGAGAAAATTCGTAAAAATGTATGAATGATATAGTGTGGCAAACTTAGTACAATGTGTAACGTCATCAGATAAAGCTTGAAATAAAAATAAAGTGAGCTAGTTTCAAGCAAATTTTAAACATTATTCCAGCTCGTGAATAGTATGTCCGATAGTGTCTGAGTGGAACTATGAATGAATGTACTGGGAGTCCACAAAGAAAGTTTACAGTTTCAGTGCCTATTTATCAAACCTCTTCATTCTGCTATATCACAATTCATTATAACTGAGTAGATATGTTATGCATACATAATATTATTCAATACAACATTTCGACAATGTCCTAATCACCGTATATGAATGATAAAACACTTTATTGTAATAATAATTAAGTATCATACAATTTTCTTATTTTTTCCTCGTTTAGAACCATTGTCAGACGATATTACTGCAGACATTGTTGAACAAGAGGTCACGGCAAAGAATACGAGTGGACGCCCAGATATGCTTGATAAAACCAAACTCTTACTGGAAGGATTTTTTAAACCATACAATGATAGACTAGGGACATTAATTGGACAAGAGTATAATTATAACATAAACAAATAAAAGCGTTTGTTAAACACTTACACAGGTTTTATTTCAGCGTCACAAACTATTCGAAGCCATGCAGAAACGGCGAACACCCCATTCACCATTCTCGTTCCAGCGTGATGTACCTGGAGAAATATACCCGTTTATTTGTTTTATCAGGTATATTTTTGTTCAAGAATGTTCATGTCATAATTATACAGCGAGCAGTTAGTTGTCTTAACCAGTTAGCATTGAATGGACTATCAAACATCCATAACTTGTTCTTCATAGATGCAGAACGAATACCTGTAACCCAGATTATAGTATATAGTTCACCCTACTTCTTTGTCCAATCAAAAGACAGGGATTTTCAAATTGGATCAAAATCACAGGGTTTTTTAGCTCAAAAGTGTTGGATACGGGATCTAGACCATGGCAATACTGCGCTTTGATTGGCTATATGCAGCTTATACTGGTCTAAGCACTCATTTATAATTTCATTTTCATTACTCCATAAATGGGCATGCAATAATAATAATAACAATAATTTGTCTATAATTCTAATATATGATCTTAGACCTATACTTATTTCCCATTAGTTTTGCATTTTCCTCTAATATGAACCTTTAGTATTGTCCATATCAATTGCCCATATACGAATATTTGTGTAGAATAGTGTTGTACAGCAATATTTGCGTGAAAAAAATTGCATTGCATTCAAGATTTAATCTATTAAATGACATGTTCGTTATTTGCTCATGTGAACTGAATGACGAAACTTGTTTATTATGAGATATATTTCAAACACAGTAATTCACACTATCTTGCACCTAGTCAAGGTATTTGTGTGTTAGACATTGTCCCGTGTTATTCTGGTATGTAATGTTTTATTATTTATGTGCTCGGTTGTTTATGTTGAGTGCTGCTTTCCCTGTCCGATATTCTATCATCTTTTTTATACATCAGAAATCCTGTAACTTTGTCTGTACCACCTGATAGAATAACATCCGCCGTGTTAACATAAATAAGAGTTATGTATTCGTAATAAGTTCATACAGTTCGTTATAATACTGTAGTATAACTAAATACAAGTGATACAATAAAAAGTACGACAACACTGGTGATCTACTAGATGTGTTTAACTAATAATGAAACAGTTTAAACACTCAGATTTCACCGAAAATGTAAAATGTTTGTCAAACGTATTACAAAACGATAGTCAGCAAGTGCATTGTATCTCTTCAAACTGATCCAAAGGAAAGAAAATCAGCATATAAAACATTAGGCTGCAAAGATGTTCATAGACAAAACAATACTATTAAGTCAGTCAGGGAAGGAGGCTCTCAACGTTACCAGCCGAGTACATAAAACACAAAAAAATTCAAAGCACAATACCCAACACATAACCGAATAGTCCCAGCTGTCTAAAAACTGAATGAACTAGTTTCAGCAATCGAATAGCTGAATGCCGAAGCTAAAATACCTATTTTCAACAGTAGAACGGCTGAATTAGTTTAAGCTGTCTAAAACAATCCTAAACAGTTAGAATAACAGTAAAACGATAATAATTGAACGTAAAAGAAAAGCAGAATAGGAACAGTGATAAAACGAAAGGCTGACGCCCCAGTCAATCAAACATAGCCGGTGTCTAAGTTAACTTAAAACAACGAATCATAAGAATAACGACACATTGTCCAAAATAGAACACAGAAAATATTACAGCCACTAACAGTAAAAAGAAACAGACGGTTAATTTTGTTATATATACAAAAACCATAAAAGACTTTTATAACTGATACCATGCACACAACATAGACACAATACATTTCGTGATACTAACACTGGGCAGTCTTGTAGTCTAATAAATGTAATTAGAATGTTCACTATGAATACAACCGAAATCAAGTGCAGAATTAGTTTTGATTGGAGGATATAAAGATAATATACATGCATACTATTATAAAGGAAACAAACCACTCAAATAGTAAAAGTCCTGCTCACAGTCCGCCCAGTCGACTTTTTACTACCTCCATGGTCAATGAGGTGCAAAGCGATTGTAAATTAACACGGCGTCCCTGACACCCACTGAACATTGGAGTTTAGCCGCTCAGACAACCGCTTATAGGAGAGATCATCGTATTAATATGCAAAATGCCCATCAGCAGTCTATTGGATGAATGCACAATAAAAACCTGCCATTCAACAATAGCTAGCTGGTGGTACTAATCCCTTTGTATACAAACATGATCTCTCCTACACACCTGAAGTTGGGCTTTGTATGTATTCTACTTAGATATATTAAGTGGTGGCCCAATCAGGAATCGAACTCGAGGCGTCTCGATCGCAAAGCTCGCGTACCGTCTTAACACTAGACGACCGCTTCATGTTTCTGAATCACGACAACAGTGAATGGAGCTAACGTACCGGCGAATAAAGGACAAGGTTCATGAATGGGTTAACTTGGCCCTGTGTTTTGTCAAAAAAATTCTAGTTACTATAAATCTGTCCTATATTTCAAATAACACAATACTGATTTCTAAAAATTAAGCGTGCATATCTAAATTTATTTAGTAAATTTCCCTCGTGATATGTCGACAAATCTACTGAAAATATTCATGCTTAGCAATATACTTTTAGCCATTTTCATGACCTTTCATGACGTAAAAAAGCCCTAAAATCAACCTCGCATAGAAATTACCATAAATACTGTCGGTTCAATAAGTAATACTAATGAGGGAACTATCCCATTCAAAAGAATAGGGGGGGGGGGGGGCTTACGTTTTATATAGTAAAAGAGATACCTTCAATCAATAGTATAATATTTCATATCGTCTCGTTAGTCGAGTGGATAAGCATGCCGCTGTTATTTAACTGATTTTGTTGTGATTTTGTTCAATCTCGCCACTGGTTCGACACCCATCCAAGTTACATAAATTTTAAAGTTTTTACACGTACAAAAATGTACCTTTTTTGTATTTGTAAGTAATATTATAATAACTCACGTAGTAAGTATATTCATTGGTGTGTTATGTTATTTTATATCTATCAAATTGTATCTTTTCAATTATCTTATTTCTGTCTACAGTTTAATTATCATACACTTATATATATATAATATATTCACTGCAACATAAAATATGTTGCATTTGAAGTATCGATGCATTAAAGCAGTAGTATAATATGAAACTTTATATCATGGATATATGTAATAAAAAAGAATTAAATTATGGGGATCGAACCTACAAATCCAAATAACGTTGAAACTTGTAGGAAGCGTGCGTATCCACTACACTACAGCGCCCTTGATGAAGGGAGTGCGCTTTAAACACAATTTGATATCGAATCTATTTTTTAAGTTTACCTACCAGACGAGTTTATGTATATCCTTTCCGCTACCATAGCGTACTAATGCAGACTCGCCGGGATGGCCATTTCGGCCTTCCGTAGTTTTCGACCTAAATGCCCAAATTCGGGAATTTTGCTGTCATGTGTACACAGGCATCCCAGACTACAGGATATTACGGGCCCAGGGTCGTGCACAGGTTTTTGGGCCCGCTAGACCCCTTTAAAGAGGGCTTTGAAAGTAGATTTTACAAAACTGAAATTACTGGTCCTACCCGCCATTGCGGTACGATTCCCTGTGGTATTGCATTAACATTAAGCGCCAAAAAGTTTTTATTTTTCTATAGCAGGAATATAAGGCTAGACAAAGGGGTCAGGACCAATGCCCTAAAGGGGCCAAAAAGTAGGCCTGTCTAGCTAAAAAAAAAAAAAAGAAGAAGTTTTTCGCGCAAGGGTCACCGTCACATCGTCATTTCCGGTGACCTTTAGTCGAAATATTGACAATTTTTTCTACTTTCGGTTTGAGGTGGGTGTGTAGCATCCGGATGTATCGAGTTTTTATCAGTGCTGCAAGTCAATAGTGTCTCAGGGACGGGGTATAGGGACCATATGAATTTCTCATAACCCCCCGAAAAATCGTGGTAGCGGAAAGGATATAACGATTATCGTTTGACTTGAACGCACTATACACATGCCAATATAGTGCGCCAAGGATAATGTGATAGGCGGGAAAATTTGGTATATTCCACAAAGGTTGATTACAATTATGTGCATGATTATCAGTGATATTTTAAGTACAATACTGACCTTATCTGTTTATTTAAGTGATTTGTAAAACCAATTTTGCCACAGTTGACCAAACCGATTAATGTTTGTAAATATCACATTATCCTGGTCGGGCTATATTTGAGATGAGATTTTGGTCAGATTGAGACGATTAAGAAGATTGAGGCGAGGTCTTCTGTTCTATATCTATACAATCCATCGTATGTTGTGATAACCAGATTGTACGTAAAGCAACGCTTGTGTAATTCTGTCAGATCGTTATTGTCAAATATTCTACATTTGCTAAGGTTGAAGAAAGAGATTAGGTCAACACGAACCGTCTATGATAATATCCGTGGAAAACCACAGGTAACTGTATCATTAATAAACAGTACCTAAAAATTTTTTTTTTGTTAAATTTATAATTCTTATACAAGGTATATTTCCCGGAGAAGTGATCGTACAGTCACTGGGTGTATTTTTTTTTTCATAATTTAAAGCATTTACGGCATTAATCATCTATTTAAAGCTGTGGGTGATCAAAAACATCTTTGTTAATCGAAAGCATTCGAAAACATGCTTAAATTTACCTTCGTACGATATAATTCATTGTTTAAACTTTGATTTTATTTTTCGAGGGCGATACACGCTGTAGGAACGGCTGTAGTGGTTTTTAGTGTGTCTGACGGGTATTTCGAACGTATTTTATAACGGTCGTTTTCATTGGCGTAGTATACATCGTTTATACGCTGGTAACCAAGTCCTGGGAAACCCAAATGAAATCAACCAATGAAAATCGTTGTTACAAAAAGGAAATCACGCGCATCATTCGGAACGTTCGCACAAACATGGAGTCATTTTGACATTTAAATATGCAAACGATTCGTTTTTCGGCTTACACGTTTACATTCACTGAAGTGAACATGTGTCAACCAGGTAAATCTGTTCCAACTTTTTCGTTCTTTAATTTTACCGCATTATTATGTTTCTACACAACGGTAAATTCGACATATGGTGGTGATTTCCTCAATATTTCCGTTTTTTTTGTTTTTATTTAGTCCACCCCAGTGATCGGGTGGATACCGTATTACGTATTTATGGCATAACTGTTTAACTACTTGACCAATTTCGATGGGATTTCGCATGAAAGTAGTTATAGTCATGTTTTTTACGAATATAATTACTTAATGAAGATATCGAAAGCCAATTCTTGTTTTTGATACCTGGTCAATTCATGGAAATACACCTTGTATAAGAATTATAAATTTAAAAAAAAACAAATTTTGTTTTAGGTACTGTTTATTAATGATACAGTTACCTGTGTGGAAAACCAGCACAAAAAGATAAATACAAATCAGAGAGGGAAGTGTTAAATCACCGTATAAAACATGTGGAAAACCTAAATGGTAGGGGACTAGGTGTCCATGTGAAAGACCAAAATGGTAGGGTACTAGGTGTCCGTGTGAAAAACCTAAATGGTAGGGGAATAGCTGTCCAGGTGAAAAACGTAAAAGGTAGGGGACTAGGTGTCAGTAGGAGAACCTAAATGGAACGGGACTAGGTGTCCATGTGAAAATCCTTATGATAGGGGACAAGGTGTCCGTAGGAAAAACCTGAATGGTAGGGGACTAGGTGTCCGTAGGATTAACTTAAATGCACGTGGATACCTAGTCCCCTACCATTTAGGTTTTCCACATGGACACATAGTCCCCTACACTTTTGGTTTTTCACATGGACACCTAGTCCTCAACCATGTAGGTTTTTCACATGAAAACTATCATTTAGGTTTTTCCTACAGACACCCGGTCCCCTACAATTTAGGTTTTTCCTATGGACACCTAGTCCCCAAGCATGTAGGTATTTCACATGACAACCTATCATTCAGCTTTTTGCAACGAACACCTAATCCCCTACCATTAGGTTTTTACATGGACACCTAGTCCCTTCCCTCTTAGGTCATCTCATGGTCACCTAGTCCCATACCATTCAGGTTTTTCACATCGACACTTAGTCCCCAACCATGTAGGTTTTTCAAAAGAAAACATATCATTTAGGTTTTTCCTACTGACACCTAGTCCCCTACCATTTAGGTTTTTCATACGGACTCCTAGTCCCCTACCTTTTAGGTTTTTCATATGGACATCTAGTCCCCTACCATTTAGGTTTTCCACATGGACACCTAGTCCCCTACAATTGTTGTTTTTCACATGGACACCTAGTCCCCAACCATGTAGGTTTTTCACATGAAAACCTATCATTTAGGTTTTTCCTACAGACACCTGGTCCCCTACAATTTAGGTATTTCCTATGGGCACCTAGTCCCCAAGCATGTAGGTTTTTCAAATGACAACCTACCATTTAGGTTTTTACATGGACACATAGTCCCCTCCCATTTAGGTCATCTCATGGTCACCTAGTCTCCTACAATTCAGGTTTTTCACATCGACACCTAGTCCCCAACCCTGTTGATTTTTCATAAGAAAACCTATCATTAGGTTTTCCTACTAACACCTAGTCCCCTACCATTTATGTTTTTCCTACGGACTCCTAGTCCCCTACCTATTAGTTTTTTAAGATGGACACTTAGTCCCCTACCATTTAGATTTTTCACATGGACACCTAGTCCCCTACCATTTTCGTTTTTCTAATGGACACCTAGTCCCAAACCATGTAGGTTTTTCACATGAAAACCGACCATTTAGGGATTTTCTACGAACGCCAGGTCCCCTACCATTAAGGCTTATCACATGGCAACCCATTCCCCGAAAATTAAGATTTTTCACAAGACCACCAAGACCCCTAAAATTTTGGTTTCTCCACATGGACACCTAGTCCTAAACCATGTAGGTTTTTCACATGAAATCCTATTATTTAGGTTTTTCCTACGGACACATAGTCCCCTACCATTTAAATCCCCTTCTATTTAGGTTTTTCACAAGGCAAGCTAGTCCCCTACCAATCAGGGTTTTCACATGGACACCTAGTATCCCGACATTAATGTTTTTCACATGAACACCTATCGTTTAGGTTTTTTGTCAAGTCCAATAACGAACTCAGAGCAGGTTTGGAATACGAGTACACAGCTAAGAGCTGCGACCAACGAGTACACATCTACGAGCTAAGAGCTGCGACCTACGAGCTAAGAGCTGCAACCAACGAGCTGAGAGCTGGGACCAACGACCTAAGACCTGCGACCAACGAGTACACATCAACGAGCTAAGAGCTGCGACTAACGATCTAAGAGTGGCGACCAACGAGCTAAGAGCTGCGACCAACGACCAAAGAGCTGCGACCAACGAGTACACATCTACGAGCTAAGAGCTGCGACCTACGAGCTAAGACCTGCGACCAACGACCTAAGACCTGCGACCAACGAGTACACATCTACGAGCTAAGAGCTGCAACCTACGAGCTAAGAGCTGCGACCAACGACCTAAGAGCTGCGACTAACGACCTAAGAGCAGCGACCAACGAGTACACATCTACGAGCTAAGAGCTGCGACCAACGAGCTAAGAGCTGCGACCTACGAGCTAAGAGCTGAGACCAACGACCTAAGACCTGCGACCAACAAGTACACATCTACGAGCTAAGAGCTGCGACCTACGAGCTAAGAGCTGCGACCTACGAGCTATGAGCTGCGACAAACGATCTAAGAGCTGCGACCTACGAGCTAGGAGCTGGGACCAACGACCTAAGACCTGCGACCAACAAGTACACATCTACGAGCTAAGAGCTGCGACCTACGAGCTAAGAGCTGCGACTAACGATCTAAGAGCTGCGACCAACGAGCTAAGAGCTGCGACCTACGAGCTAAGAGCTGGGACCAACGACCTAAGAGCTGCGACTAACGATCTTAGAGCTGCGACCAACGAGCTAAGAGCTGCGACCTACGAGCTAAAAGCTGGGACCAACGACCTGATACCTGCGACCAACCAGTACACATCTACGAGCTAAGAGCTGCGACCTACGAGCTAAGAGCTGCGACCTACGAGCTAAGAGCTGCGACAAACGATCTAAGAGCTGCGACCTACGGGCTAGGAGCTGGGACCAACGACCTAAGACCTGCGACCAACAAGTACACATATACGAGCTAAGAGCTGCGACCTACGAGCTAAGAGCTGCGACTAACGATCTAAGAGCTGCGACCAACGAGCTAAGAGCTGCGACCAACGACCTAAGAGCTGCGACTAACGACCTAAGAGCTGCGACCAACGAGTACACATCTACGAGCTAAGAGCTGCGACTTACGAGCTAAGAGCTGCGACCTACGAGCTAAGAGCTGTGACCTACGAGTTAAGAGCTGGGACCAACGACCTAAGACCTGCGACCAACAAGTACACATCTACCAGCTAAGAGCTGAAACCTACGAGCTAAGAGCTGCGACGAACGATCTAAGAGCTGCGACCAACGAGCTAAGAGCTGGGACCAACGACCTGATACCTGCGCCCAACCAGTATACATCTACGAGCTAAGAGCTGCGTCTGACCTACAAGCTAAGAGCTGGGACCAACGACCTAAGAGCTGCGACTATCGACATAAGAGCTGCGACCGACGAGTACACATCTACGAGTTAAGAGCTGCAACCTACGAGCTAAGAGCTGCGACCAACGACCTAAGAGCTGCGACTAACGACCTAAGAGCTGCGACCAACGAGTACACATTTACGAGCTAAGAGCTGCGACTTACGAGCTAAGAGCTGCGACCTACGAACTAAGAGCTGCGACCTACGAGCTAAGACCTGGGACCAACGACCTAAGACCTGCGACCAACAAGTACACATCTACGAGCTAAGAGCTGCGACCTACGAGCTAAGAGCTGCGACTAACGATCTAAGAGCTGCGACCAACGAGCTAAGAGCTGCGACCTACGAGCTAAGAGCTGGGACCAACGACCTGATACCTGCGACCAACCAGTACACATCTACGAGCTAAGAGCTGCGACCTACGAGCTAAGAGCTGCGACTAACGATCTAAGAGCTGCGGCCAACGAGCTAAGAGCTGCAACCAACGACCTAAGAGCTGCGACTAACGACCTACGAGCTGCGACCAACGAGTACACATCTACGAGCTAAGAGCTGCGACCTACGAGCTAAGACCTGCGACCAACGACCTAAGAGCTGCGACTAACGACCTAAGAGCTGCGACCAACGAGTACACATCTACGAGCTAAGAGCTGCGACCTACAAGCTAAGACCTGCGACCTACAAGCTAAGACCTGGGACCAACGACCTAAGACCTGCGACCAACGAGTACACATCTACGAGCTAAGAGCTGTGACCTATGAGCTAAGAGCTGCGACTAGCGATCTAAGAGCTGCGACTAGCGACCTAAGAGCTGCGACTTACGAGCTTAGAGCTGCGACTAACGATCTAAGAGCTGCGACCTACGACATAAGAGCTGCGACCAACGACCTAAGAGCTGCGACCTACGACCTTAGAGCTGTGACCAACGAGTACACATCTACGAGCTAAGAGCTGCGACCTTCGAGCTAAGAGCTGCGACCTACGAGCTAAGAGCTGCAACCTACTAGCTAAGAGCTGGTACCAACGACCTAAGACCTGCGACCAACGAGTACACATCTACGAGCTAAGAGTTGCGACCTACGAGCTAAGAGCTGCGACTAACGATCTGAGAGCTGCGACCAACGAGTACACATCTACGAGCTGCGAGCTGCGAGCTAAGAGCTGCGACTAACGATCTAAGAGCTGCGACCAACGAGTACACATCTACGAGCTAAGAGCTGCGACCTACGAGCTAAGAGCTGGGACCAACGACCTATGACCTGCGACCAACGAGTACACATCTACGAGCTAAGAGCTGCGAGCTAAGAGCTGCAACTAACGATCTAAGAGCTGCGACCTACGAGCTAAGAGCTGCGACCATCGACCTAAGAGCTTCGACTAACGACCTAAGGGCTGCGACCAACGAGTACACATCTACGAGCTAAGAGCTGCGACCTACGAGCTAAGAGCTGCGACCTACGACCTAAGAGCTGGGACCAACGACCTAAGACATGCGACCAACGAGTACACATCTACGAGCTAAGAGCTGCGACCTACGAGCTAAGAGCTGCGACTAACGATCTAAGAGCTGCGACCTACGAGCTAAGAGCTGTTTATTCATTTCAAATAAAAATGAGTAAACATCTGACTGTCGATGTACGAACTAAGAGCCAACTTCACAGACCTGTAATATTTGGAATATAAAAGAGGGCAATTTGACAAGCCTCTGGTTAGACAAGAAAAAATCTTTGCACTCACGTTTCGGCGGCGCTCAAATTTTATGATAACTTCACTTGGTTATGTGAGGTTACCGCGTCCATGTTGCTTGGAGTGACGTCGATGGAAGGCGCGCACTGATGACGCCATCGACGTAAAGGTCCTTAAATTTCTGAACAAAACATCATTGACATAAATATTTAATATGCGAAATTTCGTTAAATTATCTGGACGCGTTTTAGAGATAATTGATAGCATTTAATATTGAATGAAAATAGTATACTGACAAGTCGAAGTCATTCAGAAATGGCGATAGCGCCTTAGGACATGTGACAACATAGCACTGCTGTGGCGTTCCATAGAGACTGTTGACCTAAGACATGTATGACTTTCCATACATAATATATGTCCGATAATAGTTTCCTTATCAGTGAATCAAAACCAAAGGGTTAAATTCTTTCTTTTACAGAAGGTAAGCGTCACCGGTGCATGACCTTAACCAGGTATAGTTTTTTTATACACACAATATTTTGCAATATAGCATATGGTAACAAAAATACTCATACTAGATCGCAGAATGACATGCCATGTATATTACAATTTAGCAGACAATTTACGGATTTATATATATTTCTAAGCTGATTGGATTTGAAAATACTTTTCTGACTCTTGACATTGACATGATTAAGGTAATACGATAAAAAGTAGGAATATATCCTATTAATACTTGTCTGATTTGTCATCAAGGTGAATGTCAGATTAAAACAAGGGAGACAAATGCTATAGGTTTTACAACTTCGTATTTAGTTAAGGTCCAAAACCATTAAACAATGTTTTTAAAGTTATTCCTTGGTTCAAAATGGGCAGAAAAGTAGTTGTCTCAAATTCCTGCATAACTTTCATTTTAACGGAAATACATTCATTTAGATATGTACCAAATAAAAAGTCATGATAACATACATGAATAGTGTTTACAGTCATTGTCCGTCCGTAGTATTTGGTTATAAATGTGAAATTCCCACCATGTTTAGCCAAAATAACGGCATATTTGACGCTACGCTAAATAGCTTCAACTTGTGACGCGATATCCATACAATTTTCGCACAACCTGTTGTTTCTACTTTCGATTTCATTCGTCAATGTTTGTTCTATGCCTATCCGAAGTTAGCGGAATCGCCCGACTGCGTCTGACATGCATAATTTTTGCTGATCAGGGTGGTATTCAATATTGATCTTACTTGACTAAGGATAAGGACAACCAATCAGATCACACAGTATTAAACTCTTGATCAGTAACAGGCGATATGATTGGCTTTCCTTATTCTCTAATTAAATAAGATCAATATTTAATATCACCCCAGGTGGGATTTGAAAACTCAAAGGTATTATCGTCAGTGTGGAAACACCACGTGGTATGTGACGTAAATGTGGCTAAGAACGCAAGTAAAAATATTTCAAGACATTGTCGACGCTCAAGCCGAGAACGAGCAATTTTTACGTAGTGCATGCAATTATTTTTTGGTAAAAGGTGGTGAATAGTGTTTTTATTTAAGAAAGATTAGTATAGGCCGATGCATATTTATCCTGCCCTGAACACTGGAAGTCCTTCGTTGTAAATCAGTCGATCGTATTTTCATTTGGTAGTCTCGCCACTTCAGAATACGAAAGAGGGCATTTTAACAGTAGTAAATCGTTGAACTTTTGTATCCACGGCGTTCGATTGTTATGTTAACTACATTTGTCATGTGACGTTACCGCGTCCATCTTGTATTTAGTGACGTCGAAGGGAGGCGCGCGCTTATGACGCAATCAACGTAAAAGTCCTTACATTTTTGGAACAAAACGAAAGTGACTTAAAGATGCTGCCTCACAGATTGGGCTAAAAGTTTTGTATCTCGTAATTTTTCCAACCTTACCAAGTATTGATGTAGTAGAAAGCCACTGACGGTTGTTTTATGAAAGATTTGATGCAAATAAGCAATTTTAACCGCTCTCGATATTGACCACTGAGTTTTTTTTCTTTAAAAAACCGCTAAGTTTCCTTCTAACTATGCTTTGTTAATTATGTAGTTCACACGTGATCGAACTGTAACATCAACAAACTACAGCATAAACATCAGTGAGTTATTTGGTTCGTTTTTCGATTCTTTTTCATCAAATGCGAACAAATTTCAGGCAAATTAAGTAATAGTAGTGTTAATTCTATAGGGTATTAATACCCTATAATTCTATAGGGTATTAATACCCTATAGCATTTTTGATGTAAAAAACTAAAAAAACTACAGAATGCCGACGTTTTTCAAGTTATTTTAGATGTCCGTGTGGTTGTTTATGGGATATACAGGCAACTATACCAACATTACGCAAATATTTGAAAATTTTATTTTATTTTTGCAATTCACCAATATGTGAGGCAGTCCCTTTAAATATTTATTATGCTAAATTTCGTTTATTATCTTGGCGGGTTTTAGAGATAATTGATAGATCTAGGTCGCATTATATATTGAATGACCCTCGTATCTCAGAGAAATTTATCATGCAACAAAACAGTACGCAATTATATAATCTTTTGAAGTGTGACATAATAAAGGCCGTCTATTTTAGGATATAGGCACCACATAATACGTCGCCCTCAACCTTATCTATGATTTAAACTTGGCCCTGTCAGTAATTTGATTTAATACTGATTTTATAATACCAGAGACAACCCGAATTTAATTTAGTTTATATTAACGGCGTAATTATGTTTTTACTTATGGGGGTAATTTAGTCTACGCTTACTAGGTAATTTGGTTTATACTAAATGGGTAACTTAATTTATACTAACGGGGTTTAGGGCGTTTGAGGTGCGGATTGCATAACTTCTTATCAGTTCCTTTTTAGCTAAATGTCAGGCGATAAAAACTTTTGTATTTTTTATTGTCTTGCTGGAGAACAAGGAGAAAAACCCGACATAGCTCTCGCTCATGAGGAGGTATACTTTTACACATTTCAAAACACACACTCTGAGCCATTGTCAATATTTGAAAAGTATTATTTCATCGTAATCTGACAAAAGTTTGATGAAATACAGAATACCTGCTACACAAATGTAAAATTATTTTAAACACGTTTGAAGTATTTCTATGCGAGTTAACAGACTGAATGCAAATCAGTAGTGTGCATTTTTAAATGTACTAAGTATACGCGGGTATGCACCTTGTGAGGGTGAATAACTATGTTGAGTTTCAATAGGATACCTTTGACCGTCTTCGGGAAATAGACATGGTGTGTACTAACCCATAGTCAGAAAAGGGGAACAACTCTTATAAAATGTTGGATAGGTTTGTCTGGAGGTTAGCACCTTCAGAATTAGATGATACAAATGTCATGTATAATTATCCCTACCACATCTTGTTTACAGAATTATGAGGTTGTTTATTCTCATCGCGGCCTGCTTCGTCCGATCTACAGTTGGCTTTTATGATTTAAAGTTGTTGTCATCTACACAGCTAGCTACTGGTATACGTAATGGAGTTCTCGAATATAAAGGACTAAATCTTGGAACAGCCACTGACGCCGCCTATGATTTCGTTAACAACATCATGTACGTCGTAGGTAAGTACATATAACCCTAGTGCCACTTTGATTAGTTGTTAATATACAATGTATGCACTCGTTGTCTATAGAATTTATTAATTCACGGTATGAATCCCGATACACCGTTTCTCAGTTCCGTCAGAGAATTGCGCTATTTTCATATGGCTCTGACGGAACTGAAAACCACTGTAACGCTCTGACGGAACGCAGGTAACATTGGTCTTCAGTTCCGTCAGAGCCATATGAAAACAGTGCAATTCTCTGACGGAACTGCAAGCGGTGTGTCGGGATGCATACCGTGTAATTGTTCAGTGGCATCAATCATGTCGTTATAAGAATCATTTGCAATTACAAAGTGCTCCGTTAGTTGTAACCTGTACTTTTTATAATCTTTGTCGTATGCGTCCCCCTCGTTGTATCGAAGTAAATCTTTCAGAAATAGTCTACAATTGATTGGTCTGTCCGCTAATAAAATTTCCAATATATCCCTGCAGTGGTTTGCTTTATAGGAATGCAGTCTCAAAACATTCCGGACTTCCCTCATTAATACACGATGCTTAACTGGTCGAACTAGTTTTACTGAAATTTATTATGGCCAACAGTCCAACTAGCGAAATGTTGTCAAGGTAATGGAGCTGTGTTAGGCCTTGTGCATGCTGAATTATATTTGTCTGCAACACATTACACATATAACCTTCACAATGCATCTGAATAATTTCATTTTTCGTGATAAATTGATAATTCGCATTACAGGCGAAACAAGTCATTTCATGCACGTGGTTGACATCGCTGATCCAGCAAACCCCGTCGTTCTATTCGTTCACCAATTCGTAACAAACGAGGGTAAACCACGTTCTGTAGATGTTTGTGGAGGCACCATTGCTGTGGCACTTGCGGCTCAAACCCACGGATACGAGGGTCATGTTCGATTATACAAAACATTCACCAAGGGATCCGGTGCTACTGATGTTGTTTTAGATGGATACATAGCTGGTAAGCAATAGTACAGTACGAACTAATTTACTTTGTCCTTGACCTGTATGAATGAATATACATGTATTGCATGCTTCCTGTATGATATATACATTTTTATTTTCTTGTCTTGCCGTTCATGTAGATTAGTGTTCATACAATACCTCGAACGTATTCGTTATACTCACCGCTTATGAAAACAAATACTGAAGGTAAATTATAGAATAATTACTCGTTTGTTTAATTAGGCTTATGTAAAATGTTCGAAAACCACGTTGATTTGTTCGCAATATACCAGTAATTGTTTCAACTGGTTTGTATGAACATCTCTCGTATTGCGATTGGTCATATTTGTGTCGGATGTTTCTGCTTTTTTCTCTGTTGATTCTGTTGACTGCAGCAATCCTTGTCTGGTATAATGATGAAAACGCCAAATGTTAACGAAAGCACGATGTTAACACTTGATAATTAGTTCGTGTTTTCACCGTGACGGTCTTAGTTTCGTGTCTTTATCATTGTGGTACTATTGTTTCGTGCCTTTACGATCCCACTTTCACCATACTTTTATACCATCGTACTTTCGTGTTTTAAAGGTAGTATTTTTGTGTTTTAACGGTCATACTTTCGTGTTTTAATGGTCGTACTTTCGTGTTTTAACGGTCGTACTTTCGTGTTTAACTGTCGTACTTTCGTGTTTTAACGGTCGTACTTTCGTGTTTAACGATCGTACTTTCGTGTTTTAATGGTCGTACTTTCGTGTTTTAACGGTCGTACTTTCGTGTTTAACGGTCGCACTTTCGTGTTTTAACGGTCGCACTTTCGTGTTTTAATGGTCGTACTTTCGTGTTTCGTGTTTTAATGGTCGTACTTTCGTGTTTTAATGGTCGTACTTTCGTGTTTTAACGGTAGTACTTTCGTGTATTAACGGTCGTACTTTCGTGTTTTAATGGTCGTACTTTCGTGTTTTAACGGTCGTACTTTCGTGTTTTAATGGTCGTACTTTCGTGTTTTAATGGTCGTACTTTCGTGTTTCGTGTTTTAATGGTCGTACTTTCGTGTTTTAATGGTCGTACTTTCGTGTTTTAACGGTAGTACTTTCGTGTATTAACGGTCGTACTTTCGTGTTTAACGGTCGTACTTTCGTGTTTAACGGTCGTACTTTCGTGTTTTAACGGTCGCACTTTCGTGTTTTAATGGTCGTACTTTCGTGTTTCGTGTTTTAATGGTCGTACTTTCGTGTTTTAATGGTCGTACTTTCGTGTTTTAACGGTAGTACTTTCGTGTATTAACGGCCGTACTTTCGTGTTTAACGGTAGTACTTTTGTGTTTTAACGGTCATACTTTCGTGTTTTAATGGTCGTACTTTCGTGTTTTAACGGTCGTACTTTCGTGTTTAACTGTCGTACTTTCGTGTTTTAACGGTCGTACTTTCGTGTTTAACGATCGTACTTTCGTGTTTTAATGGTCGTACTTTCGTGTTTTAACGGTCGTACTTTCGTGTTTAACGGTCGCACTTTCGTGTTTTAACGGTCGCACTTTCGTGTTTTAATGGTCGTACTTTCGTGTTTCGTGTTTTAATGGTCGTACTTTCGTGTTTTAATGGTCGTACTTTCGTGTTTTAACGGTAGTACTTTCGTGTATTAACGGTCGTACTTTCGTGTTTTAATGGTCGTACTTTCGTGTTTTAACGGTCGTACTTTCGTGTTTTAATGGTCGTACTTTCGTGTTTTAATGGTCGTACTTTCGTGTTTCGTGTTTTAATGGTCGTACTTTCGTGTTTTAATGGTCGTACTTTCGTGTTTTAACGGTAGTACTTTCGTGTATTAACGGTCGTACTTTCGTGTTTAACGGTCGTACTTTCGTGTTTAACGGTCGTACTTTCGTGTTTTAACGGTCGCACTTTCGTGTTTTAATGGTCGTACTTTCGTGTTTCGTGTTTTAATGGTCGTACTTTCGTGTTTTAATGGTCGTACTTTCGTGTTTTAACGGTAGTACTTTCGTGTATTAACGGCCGTACTTTCGTGTTTAACGGTAGTACTTTCGTGTTTTAACGGTCGTACTTTCGTGTTTAATGGTCGTAATTTCGTGTTTTAACGGTCGTACTTCCGGGTTGTGAGGAACATTATATTGTAATTTAAAGTTTTATCAGACTTTGAGTAGTAGATGTATACTTGAAAACAAATTACAATGTATTAACAAAAACAATTGAGACAGTTTTATGTCAACTTATACATTTACTTTAAAACACGTTTTTAAATAATTATTCCCCCAACAAAAGCCTAGGGTTTAGAAAGTGCCAACCAGAAATATGTCAGTCTGAAAGTTACCGCATACCAGTTCACTGCTCATTTGAGTTTAACGGAACCATTTTTCCTAGTTTAAAGACGTGCGATAATGTAAATGTATTAATATCAACCTGACTATAAACTTATACCAGTGGAGTGTCATTTCAGTTGGTAATTCCCCGAAGAGTGTGAAGTATACACCAGACTGTAGTAGTATCGTTGTAACTAATGAGGGCGATGCCGGCAAGGATGAAACCAATAAGTATGTCAACCCAGAAGGCACTGTCAGTATAATACATGATGAAAATAGTGGCAATCCTTCCGTTAGACTAGTGGATTTCAAGAATTATGGTCTTGGCCAACCTCTTTATAAGTAAGAATGTGTTTGTGTTTTACTTAATATATTTCTTTTTCTTTATATTTCAAATAGGGTGAAATCCCACTGACATTTATTCAGTAACATAATCTTGACACTGGGGTCGGTCGCGATCAGTCGAGAGACTACACTTATACAGTGAAAGTAGAAAGTAAAACCGGTATCAAATGTACAAAAAGCATTTATTATATCAAATAGTTAACTTTATTGTACATGTATATTGTGTCAAAGTAAATTGAATTATAGGTTTTTTAGTTTTTTTAAAATCCGAATAATGATGGGTAAGTTTATGTTGACAAGTGTATGTTACTTCAAACGTTGTTAAAGTGTTCATTGAAATTTGCACATATATTTTCAGCCCTAAAATTCGAACGCCTACTCTGTATGTCCCAACCAATGTACTTAATCAACAGACAACTGTATCACAAGATATAGAACCTGAAGATGTGACAATCAGTAATGATGGTAGAACAGCCTGGGTTACACTTCAGGTATAAAATAAAGGAATATGTACCTGTGTAAAGGGGAGATGTTTTACTTTGTAATGTCAGGAACTGTGAAATCGCGGTAAGGGTACCGGCATATCAATAATGAAACTCTTTCACGATAGAAAATGCTTCACAACCCCTTATATAATGCCATTATTTGAGACCCATCACGTTATTGACGCCTTTGTCAACGATAACAAATCAACATTAATTTCATTAAAAGAGCAACGAATGTGTGGGTCGTTGTTAATTCAGTTTGAAAAAGGCTTTAGAAAGGTGGCCTCATCACCAGAGGATGGCTACACGTCCCACAATGACCACAAGGCAACGAACAGTCCGTCTTAAAATTACCCACGACAATGCAAATTGGGAAATGGCCCTCAGTCGAAACTTTTTGTTGCGATAAACACAGGTTCCGTTATTATGCATATGAAAGTAGTGTACGCGTGTGGAAACCCCAGGGGAACGTCCAGCTGACTGTACTACTGTTGCATGGTACGGGTTTAAAATTGGCTTTGTTATGTTTTGGGGAAGTGTGTGCGTTGGTTGGCGTTCGGAACTCAATCGGTTGGGAAGAATATGTTTAAGAAATTTACGGTACTGGTAAAATACCCTATGACTTTTTATGACCCTTTTTGTCTGAACTCATGCTCGTGGAATCTTTGTTATGTAAATTAAAACTAGCGCATACCCTTCTAGAGTGGTGTTTGAATTCTTGTCCTTGGTAGAATCGTTGTTATGGATTGACTCCCATGATGTCATGATCTGAATTCAGTACAACATGTTTGGAACTTGATGTTTGGAACAGATGCATTGCACACACAAGAAAGTCAAGGAAACATTTGATTGGCTCACCCTGGTAGTTGTGTAGGAGTAAAGAGTTATTTCTCAAAACCACTTAAAGACATTGATTGATAACGTTCCAAATCGGTATAGACATTGCAGTAACAATATAGAGGGGCATACACATTACTAGTGTAGTGCATTTTAGTGTTAATGGAATAATCAACGGAAACCAAAAACAGCTTTATTCACACAAAAGTGGGTTTATCAATATGCGTTACTTTTTCAATAAGTATACGTCCGTTGCAGAATATTGATGTTTGTTTGTCAGATAACATTCACATACTCATTATATATAATTATTTTGCATGTGGGTGAAGTAAGCAGCAAGTTGCCAGTTGCCAGTAGCCGATTCAAAGTTTTGAATCGGGAATTGGCAAATGGTAGCTAACTTCACAACCTAGCTGACAATTCGAATTTTTCTATCGAATCGGCAACTGCGAACTGGCAGCCAGCAGCCAATTCAAATTTTAATATATAGGATCGAATTGGCAACTGCGAACTGGAAGTCAGCTGCCAATTCGATGTTTCTAGTGGACACGAATTGGCAACTGGCAACTGGCAGCTAGCAGCCGGTTCAAATTTTTCTCAAAAAATATTTTAACTCAGAAAAATCGAATTGGCAACTGACAACTGGCAGCCAGCAGCCGATTCAATTTTTTCTCAAACTAATATTTTGACTCAGAAAAATCGAATTGGCAACTGGCAACTGGCAGCCAGCAGCCGATTCAAATATTTTTCTTAAAAAATATTTTAACTCAGAAAAATCGAATTCGCAACTGGCAACTGGCGGCCAGCAGCCGATTCAAGTTTTTCTCAGAAAATTCGAATTGGCAATTGACAGTTAGCAACTGGCAACTGGCAGCCAGCAGCCGATTCAAAATTTTCTCAAAAAATATTTTAACTCAGAAAAATCGAATTGGCAACTGGCAGCCAGCAGCCGATTCAAATTTTTCTCAAACAAATATTTTTACTCAGAAAAATCGAATTGGCAACTGGCAACTGGCAACCAGCAGCCGTTGCAAATTTTTCTCAGAAAATTCCAATTGGCAACTGGCAGCCAGCAGCCGATTCAAAATTTTCTCAAAAAATATTTTAACGCAGAAAAATCGAATTGACAACTGGCAACTGGCAGCCAGCAGCCGATTCAAATTTTTCTCAAAAAATATTTTAACTCAGAAAAATCGAATTGGCAACTGGCAAGTGGCAGCCAGCAGCCGATTCAATTTTTTCTCAGAAAATTCGAATTGGCAATTGGCAATTGGCAACTGGCAACCAGCAGCCGATTAAAAATTTTCTCGAAACATATTTAACGCAGAAAAATCGAATTGGCAACTGGCAACTGGCAGCAAGAAGCTGATTCAAATTTTTCTCAAACAAATATTTTAACTCAGAAAAATCGAATTGGCAACTGGCAATTGGCAACCAGCAGCCGATTCAAACTTTTCTCAGAAAAATCGAATTGGCAACTGGCAGCCAGCAGCCGATTCAAAATTTTCTCAAAAAATATTTTAACTCAGAAAAATCGAATTGGCAACTGGCAGCCTGCAGCCGATTCATTTTTTTCTTTAAAAAATCGAATTGGCAACTGGCAACTGGCAGCCAGCAGCCGATTCAAATTTTCTCAAAAATATTTTTACTCTGAAAAATCGAATTGGCAAATGGCAACTGGTAGCCAGCAGCCGATTCAAACTTTTCTCAAAATAATATATTTCCTCAGAAAAATCGAATTGGCAACTGGCAGCCAGCAGCCGTTTCAAATTTTTCTCAAAAAATATTTTAACTCAGAAAAATCGAATTGGCAACTGGCAGCCAGCAGCCGATTCAATTTTTTCTTAAAAAAACGAATTGGCAACTGGCAACTGGCAGCCAGCAGCCGATTCAAATTTTTGAGAAAAATTCGAATTGGCAACTGGCAACTGGCAGCCAGCCCCCGATTCAAATTTTTCTCAAAAAAATCTGGCGGCTCAATTAATCGACCGCATTAATTCAAACCCAGCTTTCGTCGGGATTCGAACCTTCGATCTCCCGCTTCCACGGCGGGCGCCCTAACCACTTGCATAGGTAACAACCAACTTATTTATGTGTGTTTATTAAAATATTTTGTACGGATTAAACCCTTGACTTCTGTGCATTTTTGTGCACAATTATATTTGTTCTAAAACCGATAAAACCTATGTTTTGCAAGTAGCGCTCGTGCGAAATTGAAAATTGGAACGTTTGTATTGACAAATCGCAAGTTATATATAACCCTCTTAAAACTCATCAAATAAAAGCATACAAAGTAAGTTCACACATATAATATTTGCATGAAAGCAGTCGATCGGTAGAAACTGGAATTCTTCGAATGTGATTGTGTCGTACTGCTGTCGCCAGGCAATTCCGTTGCCACTATTCTGCAATGACAAGGCTAAAACAGCGATATAATGTCACTGGGACGATAAAGGATCGCCCTCACAAAGGGAGACCCCGAATATAACTCGTAGACAAGGCGGAACAATGCGCATGCACAATCGCAGGAATCGGTTCCGGTCAGCCACAACCACAGCTAAGGTGATGATACGAGTACAATGTCGAGTAAATTGACAAATTCTTTGAAAAATATAACTCTGTTTACTAAATATCGTATTTTAATTTTGATCCATTTTTTGTTTCACTCTTCATTGCAGACGATAACGATACATTTCACGGTCGTTTCATGTTAAGCCGATAAATGTCGCAACTTATACATATCTTTACCAGCAGTATCACTGAATAAACAATGAATAAACGCATATTTTTATTTGTACGTGGCACTAGTTGCCTGTGTAGCAGTTGAGTCAGTTTCAGGCAAAACTGTGCGCCTATCCCTAAGCGAATTCATTAACGTGCATGTCTGGGCGGTCGGATCCGCGCACATGCACCTCTACCGTGGAACGTTGTTGTACCTCACCGGACCCTCATTCAAGAGTAGAACATGATCCCACAAAAACGCATGACAACCATCTTAGCATCAATGAACCGTCTAGTGCATTCATGTTAAGGGCTCAACACCGGGCATTAAATGTGACAAATGTGTGAACTAAAAAATTTATTATATCATGTGTATAGGTTGTTCGGTTTTATTTTGTTTACTTATTCCTTGCCAAGAACAGAACAAGAATACTAGCAGTACTTTGATTTGTTTCCACCACAAACGGATAATGCATATGCTTTCCGTTTTTTGGACTTTTTCATTGATTTGTATTATGTCTTTGCCACTGCGTTTTATCACGATATTGGTACGGTAGAGCCACGGACCTTCCCCGGTATTGCCCCGGATTTTGATATCGCTTCCGGTACCTCCTGGTTGTATTAAAAAATTTAAAACAACCGAGGCTGCCGTGCTGTCAGCCGGTTTATCACGGTCTATCACGGATCGTCCCGGTTGATCCCAGATGTCACAGTCACGGTGTTGCTGCGGTTGTCTACCCGGTTAGACACGGTCCCCTAGGATTACAAACAGGGACTCGCCGGGGATGCGGCCAGGACTGTGAGAATGGGACCTAAGCGGTCCATCACTGTTTATCACGGATCACCTCGGTTGATCCCGGATGTTCACGACGACGCAAGGATTGTCGCCCCGGTAAGAAACGGTATCCCTGAATTTGCCAAACTGGGACGAGAAGAACGGGATTTAAAGTGACTTTCGAACTTATCTGGAATTTTCGTAATGTCGTAGTAATTTTCACGGTACCGACATTTTCGAGAGTCGACTGTACTTGTATGAATAGCTGTACATATTGGCTATACGTACCACCTTTATACCCGACGGCTTATGTTGGTTGCTCAATACCAATTATACTTGTTCTTTAGTATTAGCCACAAATGTTTTAGTCTCATGGTGGCCACCCCGACACTTAAAAAATTGGTACATGTATAAAACATTTGAGCTTCAAAATAATCAAATACAAAAGTATGTCATGAATTTCTAAGAAAGATCTGACGATCATAAATGGATAACATAAAAATGACTAAATTTCATGCTTTTTGGCATTCACAACTGTTGGATATTTTAAGCGAATGTGGTGTGAAGTACATACAAGGGAACATTTGATCAATACAGTTAACGCCGTTACGGCTTCTTAACGCTTACGACGGTCCACAATTTCCCGCAGTATTTTGTTCTTAAAATAGTTATGTTTTTCCAATGTCATTCTTTGTATTTTATTGCAGTTGCCAGTTGCCAATTCGATTTTTCTGATTATTTTTTTTTAGAAAACTTTGAATCGGCTGCTGGCTGCCAGTTGCCAGCCGCCAATTTGATTTTTTTGAGAAAATTTGAATCGGCTGCTGGCTGCTAGTTGCAAGTTGCCAATTTGATTTTTTTGAGAAAATTTGAATCGGCTGCTGGCTGCCAATTGCAAGTTGCCAATTCGATTTTTCTGAGTAAAAATATTGTTTTGAAAAAAAATTGAATCGGCTGCTGGCTGCCACTTGCCAGTTGCCAATTCGATTTTTTAAAGAAAAAAATGAATCGGCTGCTGGCTGCCACTTGCCAGTTGCCAATTCAATTTTTCTGAGTTAAAATATTTTTTTGGGAAAAAAAATTGAATCGGCTGCTGGCTGCCAGTTGCCAGTTGCCAATTCGATTTTACTGAGTTAGAATATTTTTTTGAGAAAATTTTTTGAATCGGCTGCGGGCTGCCGGTTGCCAGTTGCCAATTCGATTTTTTAAAGAAAAAAATGAATCGGCTGCTGGCTGCCACTTGCCAGTTGCCAATTCGATTTTTCTGAGTTAAAATATTTTTTTGAGAAATTTTTTCGAATCGGCTGCTGGCTGCCAGTTGCCAGTTGCCAATTCGATTTTTCTGAGTTAAAGTATTATTTTGAGAAAAATTTGAATCGGCTGCTGGCTGCCAGTTGCCAATTCGATTTTTCTGAGTTAAAATATTTTTTGAGAAAAATTTGAATCGGCTGCTGGCTGCCAGTTGCCAGTTGCCAGTTGCCAATTCGAATTTTCTGAGAAAAATTTGAATCGGCTGCTGGCTGCCAGTTGCCAGTTGCCAATTCGATTTATCTGAGTTAAAATATTTTTTTGAGAAAAATTTGAATCGGCTGCTGGCTGCCAGTTGCCAGTTGCCAATTCGATTTTGCTAATTTAAAAAAATTTGAATCGGCTGCTGGCTGCCAGTTGCCAATTCGGTTTTTCTGAGAAAAAATTGAATCGGCTGCTGGCTGCCAGTTGCCAGTTGACAATTCGATTTTGCTGAGTTAAAATATTTTTTTGAGAAAAAAATTTGAATCGGCTGCTGGCTGCCACTTGCCAGTTGCCATTTCGATTTTTTTTGAGAAAAATTTGAATCGGCTGCTGGCTGCCAGTTGCCAATTGCCAATTCGATTTTTCTGAGTTAAAATATTGTTTTGAGAAAAATTTGAATCGGCTGCTGGCTGCCTGTTGCCAGTTGCCAATTCGGTTTTTCTGAGAAAAAATTGAATCGGCTGCTGGCTGCCAGTTGCCAGTTGCCAATTCGATTTTTCTGAGTTAAAATATTTTGTGAGAAAAATTTGAATCGGCTGCTAGCTGCCAGTGGCCAGTTGCCAATTCATGTCCACTAGGAACATCGAATTGGCAGCTGGCTTCCAGTTCGCAGTTGCCAATTCGATCCTTTATTAAAATTTGAATTGGCTGCCAGTTCGCAGTTGCCGATTCGATAGAAAAATTCGAATTGTCAGCTAGGTTGTGAAGTTAGCTGCCATTTGCCAATTCCCGATTCAAAACTTTGAATCGGCTACTGGCAACTGGCAACTGGCTGCTAACTTCACGCACATTTATTTTGCTGGTATTTATTCATTCATTGCAAAGATAACTCCAAAATGTATGATGTTCCTTTAATTTGTTTGAGCAGTGTATTTATCAATGCAAAATATTGTAAATAGTTATAAATAAATACATTCTAACAGGAGTTTATTGCTCAACTGTAATAAGAACGTTATGAAACCAAACAGTGTAAATTTCGTCGGCTTAACCAAGTACTGTAACAGCGACATTTTAATCAAACCTGAAAACACCATTAGTCATTTTACAGCGCGTAGGAATTTAATCAAAGCACTGAGAGTACAGTTGGGAGGCGATCTGGTTGCTGCTTCTAAAGCTTAAACCGACTTTACACGTTTAATGTTCGTTTTCTTACTGCCGATCTCGTCTTGGATGTCAAAATAGGCATATGTGACTATATACATGTAGGCATGTTGGGTATCTAAATAATTGTTAAAAGGTGCATATTAATTTATATGTAATACGTGTATTGAATGCGTATTTCAAAGGTGGCTTTAAAATAATACTACGCGCCTATTTATCAGATTCTACAGTACCGTCTTGTAATTAATCACTTCCCTCACAGCGAGAGACAGTCTATAGAAAGCGACTAGCTAGTACAGCGACACCATATGATTGCATAACAGTACTTTGGAGACCGTATACGATTCATTGATAAAACCATCACTTGACCGTAGTCTGAAGTTTCTAAAAATAGCTTTACAGTCGGGACATTTGATGACCACGTCATTTTCGTACTATGAAACAAGTTCGGTATCAGCCGGTGTAGTGACAGTTTCACAATAATTTTTGATCTTAGAATGAACAAATGTTGCTGATTGGCTTAAATCAGTTAAAACATTTGGAGAAACATATGTAGCAGTATTGGGAATGTTGACAGTTTCTGGAACTACTTGAATGCGGATTAACATAGCAGCCTAAAGGCGGTTAATTTTGTATTAAGAAATGGGCAATGGTAGTAATGAGAGGCTTAATCGCCTCCCAAAAACCATTAACTCACAGAAAAAACATTCCAAAATTTCTCGCAATACAAAGAAATAAAAATAATTCAATTGCTAGGGACAAATGTTCTTAACAATGATTGAAAATTATTATTTTGGTTTAGATTGGCTGGAACTCGTTTTTTACTCGGATGAGTTGGTTGTGGAGAAATTTCATTGGTAAAATCGTAGTGATTTCTAAAGTTGGTTTGTAACAATACTTGGGGGAAAATCCCCAAGTAAAACACGTTTTATTAGCTCTCCTGTCACAAAGTGACATGGTGAGCTTTTGCGATCGTTCTTCATCCGTCGTCCGTTCACAATTTTTTGTGAACACACTAGAGGCCACATTTATGGCCCAATCTTTATGATATTTCGTATGAATGTTTGTCTCTATGAAATCTAGGTCAATTCGAAACTGTATCATGTGGGGTCAGAAAACTAGGTCAAGTCTTAGCAAATTTTTAAGTGTATGAGCGCATTAGAGTCCACCATTATGGCCCGATCTATATGAAACTTTGTTAGAATTTTTGTCTTAATAAATCTAGATTTAGGTACAATTAGACAAAAGTGTTCCGCCCGATCATCGGATTGGATTTGCGACCAATATAAAACAGTACATTGTCATTAAACCATATGAAACGATTAAAGACATAAATTATATTACTTATTCTAACACGATCTGCGGATTAATCGTTTAATATAGTGCGGACCTAACAATGTATTATTACCCCCATAAAACATACCTATCAAATTGGCTGTTTCTATTTACGCCCAGTATCACGTGACATATTTATGAATGAATGAACGTAAACTTTATAGTAAATTTTCTACGAGTCACGATGACAAGGCGAGTTGCACGAGAATCCAGTGTTACAGCTATGACGCATCTATTTTTAGAAACTCCAATATACTCTAGAAACCAAGTTTTATTAAAGCTTCTGATAATTAATTCATTTATATTTTTCATTTTATGAAATAGATACCATACACTCGTGTTATTAAAATTGTTTCAATGTTTAAAATGTGGTGTTTCCTTCAGAAAATTACGAAGGTCGTTTTCATTAACAAGGGAGGTAATTGTACCAGCTAATAAGCCACTCAATTTCAGCGTGGAATTATGTTCAATGTCAAATGGGTGAAAATGGAATGCGCGCAGTTAAATAGTGCGGAATATTATCGTATTTAGAATCGAAATAAAAACTCTGTTCTTGTATATTGTCGGTGAATAAAACACGGGCACTCGTTCGGATGCGGAAAATTAAATCACTCGTGCTACGCACTCGTGATTTAATTTTTCCACATCCGAACTCCTGCCCATGTTTTATTCACCGACAATAAACGCGAACAGATTTTTATTTCTTAATTCAATTACAGGAGAATAAATTAGATTACTTATTTAATTGCAGGAGAACAATGCTGTAGCGGAAATCGACATTCAAAACGCGGTTGTAACTAAGATATCACCTCTGCCAACAAAATCATGGTCAACTTCAGCACTTGATAGCAGTAGTGAGGATGGAGGTAATGCACTGCTCATTGCTGCTTTTCCTGTCAGAACTATTTTTTAAAAACGTTTTGTATTATTATTTTTTATTTCATTGGGCCACAGATTAAGCCAACTATATAGTTAGCCCTATCCTTAGACAAGGTTCATGTTACAGAGTGAATAACAAATGACAAATATATAGAGGATATTTGTTTGTTTTGATTGAATATGGTTTATATCTCATCGTGTAGATGAGCAGTGAGCTCCCTTAACTTGAAGTGCCTTGACCTTAGAAGAATTGACAGTCGGTTATCCCTCATGTATAAAATCACCTACAGACTTGTAGCTATCCCCATTGAAGGTTATCTAGTGCCCCTTTCTCGCCCCTCAATATCAATACACCCCCCTAGCATATAGGTTAATTGACACTACAACTGACTACTATAAGTTTGCCTTCTTCACCAGGACCATTCACCACTGGAATAGCCTACCACACCGAGTAGTCAGTCTTCCCACTATAGCATCGTTCATTGCAGCTGTCAGTCGCATTGAGCATGTTTCACCATAAACCTGTCTTCTGAAATCTGTTTTAACTACTTTTTAAACCTTTCTTTCTACTTTTATCTCTGCATTATACTGTCCTATATTTATTTACTGTTCTTTTATTCTTTTACTCGTCTTGGCAGTTTTGACGCGCAAAATGTCTACGCCCCCGTAAGGGGTTTGACATCAAAGGGAGATAGTGTAGTGATAAAATTCAATATTTTCAAGAGCGCGTAGCGCGAGTAAAAATATTAAAATTGTATCACTACAAGATGAGATATTAACCATATCCAACCAAAACAAACAAATATTCTATTTATTTAATGCTTATCTGGTGCTATCCATGCCAAATTACCATTGTGATTAGGCTGCGTTATGTTATTCCATTCATATAGGTTTATTTCACTGATAGAACTCCATATATCATCAGTTACCATCAGTGGGATCATTTTCTACAAGCTGGTGTATGCTTTGATGCAAAATTTCGTTTCGATTGTTATACACTGTGTTACATGTACCTTGACTAAGGAGAGTGCTAACTATAGGCTTGACCTTTTGTCCATTCTTTTTTCGTTAGAAATAAAAATACACTTTAAAGTGCGAAACCGTCAGTTTATACATATTTTGTTCGTGTTTTGTCAGAAATACCTGCATTTACATGAAATTTCGCATATCGATACTTGAAAATGCGACGCAGCTGATAATTATAATAATTATAATAATAAACAATGCACGGTTGTCTAACGGCTTGTTATCAGTAAGAGTATATGAATTAAAAGTGGTTATGCACAAGATTGAACAATGGACATCGAAAATGCATTTCATTTTTATTTGTAAACAAAGCTAGTGTTATCATCGGCGGACTATAGATGACAATTTTTTATTTTATTAATATTTTTTTGATAATAATTATTTAAAAAATGTCAACTCACATTTGAACATGTAATGGATCTAATTATTTCTTTAGTTTTGGTCAAAATGCCGTCAAATAATCTAGCATATAGTCGGCATGTTATAAGCCCATGCATGTAATGCACGTGAAAAATATGTTTTATTACGTTACACACCTGTCTCCTCGTTTATTGGCCAATGAATAAATAATTAGGAGCATCTTCTATAAAGTTATAAATTATCGTGGCGGTTTAGCACTTTTGAGTTGCGTATACATTCGCTCGTGGCGAGGCACAGGATAAACTTTAAATAAAAATCCAAATACCGAGACTGTCAGCATACTAGTAATGCATACCATCCATATGTTAAATGTGAGTGTTTATTAAATTCATACGTATTTATTAATATGTGTATAACATTCCTTAAAAAGCCCTCTTCATCAATGATAAATGTACTTGCGCGTATTTCTATGTATATTCAAACTTATCATTGCACTACAGGAGTACACCGACGCATGTATGATGGTCTGTTGTCGTTGCGCCAGCCAGGAGTCATAAAATCCTTTGAAATTGGTAACAATAAGTTTATCTTTACGGGTGATGAGGGTGCACCGAAGACATACACTTCAGCACTGCATGGATTCGTATGGACAGATATCGCCACTGGATATGATTTGAGTACGTTTAAAGCCTATGTCCCATTGAGGAAATCCCCATCAGCGGTGTTTTCCCGATATCTTCAGATTCCAACCGATTCATCACGATTCCTTCCTTTATCACAATTGTCTAATGAAATCCCACAAGCTTCCCCTAGAACACGGTGAACCTGTTCCCGATGTCCTGATAACTGATTAATAAACATCGGGAGTACATCGCTGAAACAAAAATGCTCAGTGGGACCTAGGCTTAAACTGTTAATTTGTTATACATGTATAAGCTATATAGGTTATATAAGAGCATTTTTGCTTCCACCCGCGTCATTATCATGGAAATACCTTTAAAGACATGACTGCCTAAACAATGGTTCGAAAGTGTTTGATCTTGTCGTATAAGATACAACAAACGTATGGACAGATATTGTTTATGCCCCCCTATCTATAGATGGGGAGGCATATAGTGATTCACCTGTCCGTTCGTTCGTCCGTCCGTCCTGGTTAACCCAAATTGACAGTTTCTTCTAGCATTATTATGACTAGCTACAAACTTTCATACTTACATGGATGTTGTATATGAACACTCTTCACACGCCTGTATAACCTGACCCTATTTTGACCTTCACCTTGACCTAATTTTGGACTTAGACTTATTAAAGGGCCAATTTCTTGGTAAACCCAAATTGACTGTTTCTTCTAGCATTGATATGGCTTGCTACAAAGCTTTCATACTTGCATGGATGTTGTATACACACCTATATCACATTTTGACCTTCACATTGACCTAATTTTGGACTTAGACTTATTAAGCGTCTAATTCTTGGTAAACCCAAATTGACCGTTTCGTTTTGCATCATGTCCATCATGGCGTTGCCTTAAAACTTGGCATACTTGTTTACCATCATAAGCCCCTTACATTATCAAAGCCATGTAACATTACAGAATTATGGCCCCTTTTTACGGGCAAGGCTTTCATGTGGGCATAAACGTTTATTGAACGCAGTCTTGTTAGTCCCCTACCGGCTTATAGGTTTGCCCTCCGTCCGTCCGTCTGTCAAACCATCTTGATCCTGACATAACTCAAACAGTTTCCAAGCTAGGCTTATTTTTGATTTTTGATTCTGACAAAAATTGTGGTTGCCATGGCAACAGAAATATGCCCAAATCTGGATCCTGCCATAGTTCAAACAGTTTCCAAGCTAGGTTTAATGAAACTTGATATGTGGATAGGGGGCAATAAGGGGATTATGCACGTCTAAAAATATCTTGATTCTGACAAAAATTGTGGTTGCTATGGCAACAGAAAGAGTGAAAATATGCCCAAATCTAGATCCTGCCATAACTCAAACAGTTTCCAAGCTAGGTTTATGAAACTTGATATGTGGATAGGGGGCAATAAGCGGATAATGCACTTTGATTCTGACAAAAATTGTGGTTGCTATGGCAACAGAAACATTGAAAATGGCCGCAAACCGGTAGGGGACTTCTGTATTGCTTGCAATTCTTAATTACTTGTTTATAAAAAGTTTTCATTTTTCAGGAACAATTAGCTTCTAAGAATATGTACCTTTATGTACATGTTGAAACGCTGTGCAAAGGTTATTTGTTTTTTCTTTCGCCATATCGATCGTCGTAAATAGATCTATCCGCTAGTAAAATTCCAAGTGTATCCACTCCGGACATCCCTAGTATAATATACGTATGCGATATAAAATACTGGTACTTAATGTAATGTTATCTGTAATGGTTAAATGTTATAATTCTTGCATTTTAGGGCAAAAGTTAAATAATGCAGAACTTGCAGCAAATGCTAGTAGTTATGGGCTGTTAGGTAAATACAATGCTTTTTATTATTATGAAACGCTTGAATATAGTGCGTGTTGATTTTTATTATACTCTAAACTGTTTTGTCACTTACATTTAGCTTTATTATTTAACGCATGTCGAGGGCTCGGTGCAAAACTATTGTAACTACATCAATTTATATAGGCATGTACAATAGTTTTGCACCGAGCCCTCGATGTGCAATAACTGCTTACCTATTGGAACAGGTCGGTGGTCAAATATTGAACATCAGAACAGAAAATGTAACCTTTGAAATGTAAACGAAATTGGTGACGAATTTCATTACCTCTTTAATTTTGATAATGATAGAAAACTCTTATTCCACAAGTAACTCTAGAAATAAGACTGTAGAATTATGATAGAAAATGAAAGATCAAAACTGATCGACATTTTAAAATTTAAAGCTGTAGTACTTCAAATTTATAAGCGCCCACGTGGCATATGAAATATCCCTTAATTGTATGCAATCAGACCTCAGAACGATGTTATTTTAGGTCATCTCCAGGTGAGCAGAATTGATGGGACAAACCCGTTTAGTGCCGGATTTTATACGCACTTCGAAGCTTTTGGTGGTCGTGGATATTCCATCTGGAATGCCAGAGATTTGACCAGTCCAGCATATGACAGTGATGGAACCCTGGAAGAGAACATGGAACGTTTTCAAAAGGACGTATTTAACACAGATTACATTTATAGCACCGCCTCAACACGTGGTCCAGAAAACAACAGAGACTATGCATCTCCCAAACAGGTATAGTTTAATTTGAAAGCTATTCAACTCTAGTAGATTAAAAAAACTCTAGTTCGCTGTAAATACTATCTAATTCTGATTTATATTGCGAATTTCACTGGAAAGTCCATAATCAAATTGATGATACGACGGTCATTCAATATATTCGTATACCATAATCTCATTTGTGTGAACATTTCGACAAGATAATCTACCACAACGAACATCAGAATCTGATATTTGGTGGGTTTCTGAACTAAATAACAGACACTTTGCATGGAAGATAGGGTCTACAATTATATTTCATTGAAGCATGATAGGGCGCACACTTGATTCGTGAGAATACGCATGTTTTAAGTGTGAAAATAGTCATTAAATGGTCTTAGTCGTGCTCCCTTACCCCGCTACAATTTTGTTTTCACGGAACAATTTTGCAACCAATCATGAAAAGCAAGGTACTAAAAGATTCAGCATAGAAGCCATTGCGTGCTAGCGGTTCTCGATGTTATATATTTACCTCAAAATACAAAATAAAGGTTTATTTGATGCCAATTGGCAGCCATTTTTGAGTGGGTCCTATCATTTAAACCACGTGATTCCCCACCGTGTACATACATTTATCAAATTTGTTTAAATTATTTAGCATTTCGTTCCGGATTGTCTTCACTAAGCATCATAGTTTAACAGTAAACTTGTTATTTCACGTTGATATGTACACGTATTTTAGGGACCACAAGTGACTGGTCTGGACATAAAAGAAGATAATGGTACAGTGTTTCTCGTGGTGGGTACATGGAGTTCAGGCATGTTATACTTGTACACTGTGGATACTAGCAGTGGTCAGCCCGTTCCATATTATGAAACCGTTGTTAGGTCCGGATTGACAGACATACCTTGGAATGCCCTTTACACAAACAAGATAGCAGGTGACTTGCACATCAGTGATCTTGGGTAATTTAATTTATCACTATTATAACAGTTAACAGTTGCACTATATTCGTTAATAGGGAGGTTGCATAACGAACATGTACGACTACTAGTACGTGTAGCTACCCGTACATGTATACTAGACGTTGCAACCAAGATTGGCTTGTGAGTAACAATACGTGACAGTTTAAACATGATTTAATCATGAATCGATATTAGTGTTTATATAAACTCAATGAGTCCATGGGCGATAAAACCTCGAGTTCTCCGTGAAGACACAGTACACACATGAAATTCGCCTATCACACGATTTTACCCATAGAAACTATTCGTACACGTTACACTTTGTCTTTCGCAACTCCACTTCTATGCCCTCGTATACGGAAAATAATACAACGTTTGATATTTTGTCACCGGGCTTTCATTTTTAGACATTCAACAAGCACGCCCTAACATGATACTTAACTTTCACTGTAGTGATCACTCTCCGTCACTTCTCATGGTAATATACTAACAGCGAAAGCAAAGAATAATATGTAATGTGTCATTTATTGTGGGAGTCTATATCTAGGCTTGCCCGAGGTAACATTTTAGTGGAAACATATGTAATGTTCTGTGTCTTTCTCTTGTCCGAGTTGCTATACACTATATCTGCTTCTGTACGGCTTTGAATTGAGTGTGCATTAAAGTATTTAACAAGCAATACAGAAGTCCCCTACCGGTTTTAAGCCATTTTCAATGTTTCGGTTGCCATAGCAACCACAATTTTGGTCGGAATCAAAATATGTTTGAACGTGCATTATCCCCGTATTGCCCCCTATCTACATACCAAGTTTCATAAACCTAGCTTGGAAACTGTTTGGGTCATGTCAGGATCCAGATTTTTTGACGGAATGACGCACGGACAGACAGACAGACAGAGGGCAAACCTATAGTCTCCTCCGGTCAAAAACCGATAGGGGACTAATTACTCCATAACCCTTACAGTTTCGGAGCTAAGTTAATGAATCTTGGTACGTGGATAATGCACGTTGAAATAAATTTTTAATTCTGACATAAATTGTTGTTGCTACGGATACAGAAATAGTGAAAATACTTCAAAATCTGGGATCTTGCCATAACTGAAACAATTTCAAAACTAGATTTATGAAACTTGGTAAATGGCAAGGAGTTTCTTGTGTCGGTATTTTTACTTGCCTGTTCACCAATTGATTAAAAAGGGAAAAATATGTGTACGTATAGTCCAGTCAGGATAAAAATAACTATAACGGTGTAAAACCAATTATGAAGGCTTATACTCTACAAACAGCTTTAATTTCAATGCTAAACCAACATACTAAATTTCGCTCTACCTGTTTAGACAATGGTTGTGATTTTTTTGCGTACACATAAACTGCAACGTCACTGTCACAATATCCTAACTGGACTATACTTAGCATGTCTGTTATGTTGATAAGATTTGTATCGATGCTTGAGTGAGCTTTTCCTTTCATTTCATTTTGCGTTTAAAGCTCTAGACACGTTAAGTGGTATTCTATTAATTAATAGTATAAAGTTAAGTTGAAAGTCTATTAAAATTTGGTTTAAACTATAAATACAAGGACGACAATAATAATAATAATAATAACGACTTTATTTATAGTGGATGACATATTTGGTTCTAGACCAATTTTCAAAATGGTCCACAAAGCGACAAATAAAGTATTGTGTACATGTAAATACAAAATTGTTCTTTTCCTTATTTTCAGAATAATACCGTCTGACCACAGTCCAACAGACTCTCCCCTGCTGTATGTGGTTAGTACAGGTAGTGGGTCACTTTCCATGTATTCAATTCAAAATATATGAAACTGTTTGATTAGGTTCTAAATCCTAGGCAGTATGCGAACGCTTTTGGTTGATTGTATATTATACTGTTAATGTTGTCGAAACTGAAATAAATCACATTAAAAATTACATGGTATTTTGTCTTTTTTTCCCAGGACTGAGGTTAACATTGTTTCAACTTACTCACTTACTTATTCCTCTTTTGGACGAGATTGGTAACATTATACCCGCTTACCTTTGTCACTTTTTGATACTCAAATGCGCGTTTGCAGTTTTAAACAAAATAAGACAATATACGTACGTAAAACATACATCAGAGCGTTTCTCTTTTTAATGAAACGACTCTCCTCAGTCTCTTTTTCTAACTTACACGCAATAAATGACGAAACACCTTAATCGACGGTTTCGGCCATTGTTTCGTGCACATGAGTAGCCTAACAGGCACATGGTACATACACCATTTACTTAGGAATGTTTTAGTTTGGAGACCAATATTTGTTTTCATAAAAGATCTGTTGCACGGTGATTCACACATGCAGTGCCACGTATAAACAGTTTATACAAAAATCATGTCGAGTTTGACAACAGCTTCCCAGAAGACATGGTACAAATCAGGCGCTTGAATTTCACCAGAAATAAAGTGGGCGATTGGGAATCGGAATCCGGAAATGCCTAAAAAGTTGTAAGGCGTGTGTGGCAAAAACCTTTTCATTATTTTCTGATCTCAATACATGAGCAATATTACCATATTTGCTTATGTCCTCAGTCCAGTCGGGTTTATGTCATCCCCAAATTCTTGGATTTGAATGTCAGCTTGTGTGGACATCTCATCTACAGTGCCCACCAAAATTAAGTATACAGTCAATAATTGTTGCTAAATTTAACTTTGTTAAATTATTCAATATACTTTTACCAGATGGTTACAAGTATACTTGTTTCTGAAAGTACAGTTACTACATGCGTAAAAATGACATCAAAACAAAGTAAAAATGTTCTGAATTTAAATACCCATGTGATCCAAAATGCTAATTTTTCCATCTTTTTGTGACGTCGTATCGTACAGGTTATACGTTATACGTCAAAATGAAGATCATTCCCGAATTAATGAAATTATCACTATTAAACAATTTAGAGAATCTTACACTTTAATTTTATTCTCAAAAACACCGATATCACAATTCATGCAATTTTTAGTTTTACCCCTACCACGCTTAAAAGAAAAACATGATTAATTTCACTGCGCTATATAAATTAATTTGTTCTTTTTTTTGGCAAATTGAATAAGCTAATATTTGACGCCAAACCAGTGTAGCAATACCACGTGGTTTTTGGCTACAGTTCCAAGTAGAAATTTGTAAACATTGGAACACAAATGTAGCCTAAAGTATTTTATTTCTTTTTCATCGGCTGAGCCGTTTTGTCCATTACCCTGTGAAACCGTGGAACGTGTAGGTTTCACAGGGTAATGGAAAAATCGGTAAAGCTGCTGAAAAAGATCTTATATTTCATGGAAAGCAAATAATTCCCCCCTTAGCGTGGCGTATATTTCATAGAAATCGATAAAACTTATGGCTATTTTATTTTCCTATGCTTACAAATTTCTTCAAGCATACAACGGAACACAAAGCAAAATTGTAAAACACATTCCAAGCACTAAAACGGAACACAAAGCAAAATTATAAATCAGAGTTCAAGTAATTAAACTGAACACAAATCAAAATTACAAATTATAAGACACAGTTAAAGCAATATACTGAACACATAATAAGCAGTAAGAACTATGTACACATTGCACATTTGCATTTGGGGCCTGTCCAGGTGCGCAACAGTCTGACAAATTCTTTGTAGTTATCCACAGTCCTTATCCACACCCGTTATTTACTAAGTCTTTGGAGAACGTTTAATTGTCGAACTGCTTTTTCTACATAGGTTGGTAACCTGGCTATCAAAGTGTAGTTGGTAATCTAGAGCTATACCTAATAGTTTTACTTCAGTAACACATTGCAGTTCGTTATTATTTGCTTTGAAGGATTTTATTTCTCGATTTGCTTTCGATCCTACACAGATTGCTTGAAACTTTTCCGGGTTAGCTTGCATTTGATTGGTATCAAACCATTAGTATCAAAACTATTAGTGATTTGCTTTCTGTTTCTAATCGTTTCTTTAAAAATGTTTATGTTTGAATGGGTAAAAGATCATTATCATCTGCGTAATTGTATAAAGTGGATGTATGTACAAAGTAAATGATGTCATTAATGAAAATATTAAAAATAAGCGGTCCTAGTATAGATCGCTGTGGAACACCTTTAATAAGTTTTAACAATTCACTAGTGTTGTTAGTAATCTTGACTCTTAGTTTTCTTTTACTTAGGTAGGTTTCCATTAAATTACATGCATCTTCTGTAAATCCATAGGCTTTTAGTTTCATATATATGATTAGGTTGTGTTAGGCAATCAAAGGCCTTAGACAGGTCCATCAGCACCCCTCCCACATACTTATTTTTGTCTAGTGCCTTTTTAGTCTTCTACTAATCTTAGAAGAGTTGTTTGGCATTCATAGGAGGTCCAAAATGCTGCTAAAAAGGATGAAATATTGAATTGAAGTGTTTATTTAATTGATTATTGATAATTCTTTCATATATTTTAGATATTATTGGAAGGATGCTGACTGGTCGGTATTATTTTCAATGAATGGGTCATCTTTTTTTAATACTGGGGTAACTTGACCTTGCTTTAATTTTGATGAGAATTTACTTTTATCTATCATTAAATTTACTAGAGATGTTATATGTGGCGTAAGAGACGGGCTGCTAGCTTTTATTATTTTTGGAGGTATGGTATCAACCCATGTGGCTTTTTTGGTGTCTATTTTTTATGCATTTTGAGATTTGTAGTTCATTAATTCTTGAGAAAGTGAATGATTCTTGGTTTGTATTTTCTTGGATCTTCGTTACACTTGGATGTTTTTTCATTTACTGGGGTGTTATTGTCTATTCCGATGTTTTTAGCTATATTAACATAAAATGAGTTCATCTTGTCTGCTACTATATTTTGATCTGATATTAATTTAGTCTGGTCTTGGTCTTTTAATATAATTTGGATGTCTGTTTTCATGATGGACTTTTGAGATAGGAAGGGTTTGATGATGGGCCAGAAGTCCTTAGACTTTGGACCACCATCACACCTCTCCTTAAAGTAGACTGTAATTGATTCTCTTTTGAGACTTGTTTTAGTATTTCTTAGTTTTTTGTAAGCTGTCCAGTTTTCATTTGTTTTATTTTTCATGTACTTATTTTTGTATATAATATTTCTATATTGAGAATTTATATATAGGGATGGGTTTCTTTTTGGTGTTTTTTGTTTGACTGGGGCATGTTCTTCGATAACCTACTTCAGCAGTAATTCATGTGCCCAGTATCATCTATTTAATAAAAATGTGGGTAACATGAAAGGGTACCATTAATAGATCATTATTAAAGAGTTCTGTACCAAACTTCTGAAGTTAACTTTCTTTTTTTTGTGCAGGTTGGCATTGTTCTTTAAGTGATGTTGCAATTAAATTATGACAGAGTGTAACAGATTAGGTTTTTTGAATTAGTAAGGATTACATCTATTAGTGTGGGGTTTTGATTTTTCGTAAAGCAAGTTGGTTCTTTAATTACATTTTCTAGGTTAAAAGATGGAGGTCATGTTGGTTTGAAAAACTGAGTCTGGTATTGATGGTTGTTTGTAAATACTTATTATACACCATTTCCTTTCATGCATAGACAATTCACAACACATGCATTTAATCTCAGTTGGTTCTAGATCCTTCCTTCGTTTAAAGGGGAGGTCAGATTGGAAACAAGTCATTAGACCGCCGCCATGGGAGTTTATGTCGCGGCGTTCCATTTTAAAACCTTCCGCACAGAATAAATTGCTATTAAAACTAGCATCAATTTTTGTTTCGGCTATAGTTACAAAGTCTACAAGACTATCGTCTAAGATTTGTTTGAAATCGTCAAAGTTATACCTAACACTATTAATGTTTAGGTAACTAACAATGGGTCTCTTTTTGTTTTCAGATCTAAGTTTCCGTAGTTTATCGAATATATCTGTATCGTTGCGGGTTTGGTTTTCACTTTCACGTTCACAGTCACTTTCACAGTTTGAGCCATTATGAACAGAACAGAACAGATATTTATTCAGATTTGTACATAGTACATCATCTATACATGTAACATATAACCATATATACATACATAAAGTTATCACATGCTTATTTTGTTAGTAAATAAATTGACAGTCGAGGATAAACTATATTATTCGTTGTTAGTTCATATTATTCAAAATATTATTTCTAATCATTACAGCTTTCTTATAATATATAGCTAATTTATATAACTGAGCTTTATTTATAGAGTTCAATAGTTCCAAAAATTTAAACGTACTTGGTCTAACGTAATAGTACTTTTAAATATATATTTTTCTCAGATCATCAAAAAATTGGGCAAATTATAATGAAATGAAATTCGTCTTCAATATCTCCTATATGACAACATTGGCATACTCGCTCATTTTTTTCTAGTCTATTTCTTGAATATCTTCCAGTATGTATTCTTAATGAATGTGCTGAAATTCTTAATTTGGTAATGACATGACGTAATGAAAATGTTAAAATGTCTAAATATTCTTCATAATGAAAATTTAATTTAATATGATTGTAAAGGTTAAGCACACCACTTATTTCTTTATCTGTACGCCAGTTTTGAATAAAACAATCTATGACACGTTGCTTAAAAACACTAAAAAACATATTTACATTTACAGATTCGGGATACTCTCAGACATCTACAAAACCATAAGTAGATAACAAGTTTTTTTATATTTGCCAATATATGCTCAATAATACCTGTATCCTATTCGATCAACCAGTCTTCTTCTGGATCTGGTTCTGGGATATAGCTGTCATTTACGTTTACGTTTTGGATCCGTCCCACATATTTTACAAAACCATGGTTCCTCATTATTAGTCATCAGATTATATTGGCTTGGAGATATATCAGCACACTTGATGTGCAGCCATCTCTCACATCCATCACATAATACTGCGCGGTCGGTCTTAGCCACAGCCTTTGAGCAGATCCCACATCGGAACTTTACTGGTCCAGAGTTTGTAGCTATATCACCACACATGATCAGCAGTGATATTTTTTTAGAAACGATTGAAGTGCATATGTCTAATAGAGCGTCTTAATCGAATCATATGGTAATATATAGTAGTTTGTGTGTTCAAGCTGCATACTATCTCAGTTCTGGGCACAAATGATTGTAAATGCCATGTTCTCGGTCATAGTAGCAGTATGTGTCATTTGGTGGCATGGTTCAGTGAGATTCACATCCAGTTTTATACAATTAAGGTCAGTTATACCTTCAGTATCACTTGATTGTTGTAAAAACAGTATGGCACACAAAGCTGTAATCATTCTCATGGGCGCCGCCATCTTTGTTGTTTATCCGTATGAGAAAGTTAATTAAAAATGGACGCAAATAGAATAAAAAAGTATTTAAAATGCGTTATTCTGTAGCTCATAAATTTTCTTTTATATTCTGATACTAATTCACAATACGATCAACAAGGAACAAGGTACAATATGTCCATTGATTGAGACGCCCGTCTTCATTATAGACTGGTACAACGGCCATACTAGAAAATATTAGGACAGGTATGCGGTAATTATGCCCCCGCCATGAAATGGCGGAAGGGCATATAGTGTTCGACCTGTCCGTGTGTGTGTGTGTGTTTGTGTGTTTGTTTGTGTGTGTGTGTTCGAAAATTGTGAAATCCTGTCCACTCAGTAACGTTGTCATTTCTTATTGGATATTTATAATATTCGGTACAAATGTTCACCACATCAAGATGATGTGTCATGCGGAAGACCCATGTCCCTAGCTCAAAAGTCAAGGTCACATTTAGAGGTCAAATAGGCATGTGATTCGTGTCTGCTCTGTAACTATGTCATTTCTTATTGGATATTTATAATATTTTGTAAAAATGTTTACCACATACAGACGATGTGTCATGCGCAGGAACCAGGTCCCTAGCTTAAAGGTCAAGTTCACACTTAGAGGTCAAAGGTTTAAAGGCTCAAATAGGCAAGGGATTCGTGTCCGCTCTGTATCTATGTCTTTCCTAATTGGATATTTATAATACCTGCTACAAATGTTCACTACATCAAGATGATGTGTCATGCGCATGACCCAGGTCCCTAGCCCAAGGTCAAGGTCACACTTAGAGGTCAAAGGTTAAAAGCCTCAAATAGGCATGTAATTCGAGTTCGCTCTGTAACTATGTCATTTCTTATTGGATATTTATAATATTTGGTACAATTGTTCAACACATCAAGACAATGTGTCACACAGGAGAGACAGGTCACTAACTCAAAGGTCAAGGTCATGCTTAGTGGTCAAATGATAAAGGTGCAAAATAGTCATTCAAATCGTACCCATTCTGTAGCTATGTCATATCTGATTGGACAGCTTTTAGCGGGGGCATCCGTGTCCTGTGGACACATTTCTAGTTTAATTATTACCTTCTCTGAGCGGAGGTGCTCTTCAGTAATTACAAATGGCAGCCCTGAAGCGACAAGAAGTATGTCGATTAAAGCGGTTGAAAGGCGATTTATCGTGTATCTGATTGAGTCAGCTGAACCAGAATGATAGATAATGATATAAGGTAAGTCGATACCTAATTTTACAAAGAATGTGTAACATTTAAGAGGCTTTAGATCGGTAGAGCTATTTAAAATAGCGCAGGTCTTGGATGTTGTAAAAACAGCATCATCTGCTAGACTGATTTTGACATTCATTCGCTAGTCTTTCCTCCAGATATCCTCAACGGCCTTTCACTCCACCAGTTTTACCAGAGGATATCTGAACAGAATTGAACATCCAGTATTTTCATGAATTTCACAACGAAATCAAATTGTATAAATTATTTCGTGTATAACAAGTGATAGAAACAACCATTTCATACTGTATGAATATGTAGTATCTTTAAAACAAAATCAAATATTGTATAGAGGGTGTTGATTTGCAGTTTTTGAAGGCGAAAACCTCCGAGTGCTGATACATACAATTCCCTTCTCTAATCGACGTTTCAATATTCTCCAGATTTGAATTATATTGATGCTTCATGAGGAGACTTCGGTGTCCACTATTCTAGTATAATACATTTCCCAGTCTAATTTATAAGGTTCTTCATGACATGTTTTATAGCGCGACAGGTAATTCAGTATCGGTGAATGTCACTGTCATTTGCATGTCACTAGGAAAAGGACGTTTCACGTGTTTGTCAATTTCTTTTAAACCATTGACATAAATACAATATGTGTTCACTTTTGTACCCTTGCAATCATTTTGATTTCCGCTTTTAAATAATATCAAACAAAAGGCCATGTCATGAAAGCGGCCGCAAATACAGTAAGCTTAACTTACTTCAACTTATGCCTATCACCATGACCCTTTCCAAAACAGCAAATTCTGTTTACATAGTAACTTCCTCTAGCATATAACAGTAACTCCTTAGAGGCCACACATGTTTTCCAATTAACGTCCCGTAGTCGCATATACAACCTCCAAGTGTTCAAAACAAACTCGTCGAATTGTCAAAGTTAGGTTACCAACTCGGATATTCACTAACTACAATGTCTAAAATGTATCAACAAGCGTCATCAGAGACCAATATGCCTCTCAGATATGCGCACAATGTATGTAGAGTAGAATCAGAGGTTTAAAGAATTTGTCGATACCCTGGAAGAGGCTATAATACGATACCTTATGATTTTATTGGATTCAACATAAATCGAGTCGGTCTGAGACGCTGTGAACTTCAGGCCTTGAACTTCAGAGACATATGTAACCTGGCTAGTGAGAAGTGCGAAACTACTCAGACAATATTGATTGAAAAACTTCTCAATTGATATGAAGACACGTTTACAGTCAACACTTTATTTTAGAAATTAAGGCATACTACCCATGGATCAACAATTACAACAATGTATATAAACATATTCTCCGGGAAATCCGGGCTTAGTGGCATAATACTGTAAATTTAAAATCAGTTATAGAAAAAGTTCTGGAATGAGAAAAAAGTCATGCTCTTTGATTTAATTTTAAGTATTTGAATAATGTAGTACTATATCTTAGATTTAATTTTTCTCATGAATTATGTTAAAATAACTTCTGTCGTTGCTATTGTGACTAATATCGGAAAAGTACCCACATTGAGAAAAACAAGAGGTTAGGTGTTAATAACAGAGCTACTTTTCTCTTAAAGCAAACATTCAAGATTTTAGAATAAGAATATAATTCTAAAATGTGATGCGATTTTTGAAAGTTAACGTCAAGCAAATATCAAATACTGGATTTGTGAATTGCTTGTTAGCGTAACGTCAAATAATAACGTTTAAATGACGTTTGCGACGTCACTCAAATATAAGGCGGTAGTTGTTAGTTTTTAAAATCTATAAATGAATGTTATATCTTGCTGACATTTTCTGAAACTATTTATAAGAGTCTTGTCTTTCTAATGCTATATCATCAAGACACTTAATTGCATATTATGAACCCCTTGTTCCATATAATATGTATATGCTTATAAATAAAACCTCGTATCAGTTCATTAAAAAGGTATTATCATAAGACATGATTTCAGTGTTCAACAATATCATAAACAAATTCCGATAATTACATGACAATTGACTGGGAAGCCCTGTGCTTATGCAGCTGCATTCACCTGCTGTTTAGATCCATGGTCTCAATATTGCCTAGCGCTCACTAAATTTTGGACAGTTCTGATTTCTTCGGTAAATAAACTATTGCAATGCGACAAAGACCGATGTTATTCGCATGGAATAATGGAATAAGTCTGGTTCACGACATTCTTACAAAATGCATCTTTTTTGGGATTTTTTTTTTGAAATCGTAAACCATCGAGAACAGGTCACGTGCCCCTCCATGGACTTTACTTTATGTTATCCAATATACCTGCTCGTTCAATGCTCGCAGGTAATAATACAAGGCACTTTCCTATACTTTACATGTAAAATACATGTATTCAAAATATTAGTGGTGTGATTGAATGTAACAACACCATTACTATAACAGTCAAACTCTGCGCTTGTTTAGTTGGCATTTTGCTTTGTGTGTTTTTAATGTTGTCTGTGCTCGGCTGGTTAAGTTGAGTGCTGCCTTCCCTGTCTGACTTAATATAATCTTTTTGATAACAAAGTGTGCGGGTAGGTAGTATATTTTGTACATGGAAAACAAACCATACAGAAAGAGCAATAATTCAAACATTGTAATGCAAGGTCCTCGTATGTACAAACAGGTAAATATATACAAATAGTATCTATAAAGTCTGTCCTCTTAACTCAAAACATTTTAAAAGGTATATAGCTAAGAAAAGCTAATGTAGCGCGGCCGGATTCCTTGTACCGGATTCCCGCGATGCTGGAGGTCATAAACCAATTAGGCAAGGAAAACCGATTGACCTCGCCGTTATGAATGTCTCAGCCGAATGTAATGCGGCATTTTCAGGCCATTTTGTGTGTAAGTTTTTGAGGACATTTTGTAAATAGATTTTGTGTTTTGTATTCTTTAAATTGATATTTTGTACATATTAGAAAGAAAACAGGAAATGAACAGTAATGTATGAAACAAAGAAGGATAGAAACACAGGTGTTTGGCATGTGGATATGACCCCCATGGTCCCCTCTACAACCCAACATAAAAAAAAAGAAATCCAAATCTCTATAGAACATAGAAAGGTTGCCCACTCTACCCCTCATACGTGGTCCAAAATATACATGGGGTTGGGAGAACGTCCGTTTCTCAATTAATTACCAGTCAATTTTCATAAACTGACGTTTTTATTTCGACGGAAGGTTGATACTAGATAACAACACTAATAAAATATATATTTACAAATAATAAACCTTCCAAACATGACATGAACGACCAATTTCGCCAGGTCGGACTTGCTAAGACTATCGGACAATGTGATTATTCACATAAAACTAAATAAATCGTAGAACAAATTCAATATTATGTCGCCGATTCGTCAAAGAATGAAATTAAAAGCAACTTACCGATATATTTATTAACTGTCAATAGTCACAATCGTTTATTTACAAAAAAGTTGCTCAAAAGTTTCGCCAATATTTACAAAATGATCGGTGTCAACCAGAGGCTTGCTTAACGTCCGACGACCTTCACATCTATTCCATTCTATTCAATGATTCAAGCGTCTGGCGACACGGACCAATAATGTAAACTTCGACAACATTGTGAGAGAACGACACAGAAAACTCGTCAAATAGCTAGACCTGTTTATTGACAGTTGATAAATATATCGGTAAGTTGCTTTTAATTTCATTCTTTGACGAATCGGCGACATAATATTGAATTTGTTCTACGATTTATTTAGTTTTATGTGAATAATCACATTGTCCGATAGTCTTAGCAAGTCCGACCTGGCGAAATTGGTCGTTCATGTCGTATTTGGAAGGTTTATTATTTGTAAACATAGGCAGTCAGCACGTACCCAAATACTACCCCGGCCAAATCGGATTTACCACTGTTTACTATGTTATGACAGGTTACTTTCAATATTTCCGATTATAAAAGTGCCTGTCACATTTGTAGCCGTGTAGGTTTATTATTCATTGAAATGGTATATTACGGGTATCAACGTGTAGCTACTATATTTTACTTTCAGGATAAATCAATACTTTAGTCCTTAGATACACACCCGTTTACACACCGAACGTCAGAATCAAGAATACAATTCCTTAATTAGGTCGCTAACTAAGTCGTTCAGCAAAACCCAGATTTTCACGCTTGTAAACGTGAATTTTGCCTTGAAACAGAATGTATGCTTCACAAACGGGCCTAGCTAGTCATCCGTTCAGTTAGTGTAACTAAATAATTTACCACACATGCCAATTAAACATCGCAATATTTCACTAGATCGATAATTAAAAAAAATGTACGAAATTCGCCACCGTCAATTTCCAATTTTATTTAGTATTCCGATAACCTTTCGACCTCAACAGATTTCGAAGCGATCGTTTGATTGGCTAGAGTGTGTGTCACGTCATTCATAGTTGTTCAATCGTGTAAGCTCGGCCATTTCCGTTTGTGTCCGGTGTATATACTGAACTTCTTAATTGATGACCAAAAGAAATTCGCGATTTGACTTATATTGTATTAAGGGTGTGTATTTAAGGACTTAACTGTTTATATATCTGGAAAGTAAAATATCTTCGCTACACGATGATACCTGTAAGATAGCATTTGAGTGAATAAATAAAAGAATACGACAAGTTATGTGACAGGCACTCCATTCTTCGTGATTCACCTTTCTTATATAGGTAAACAACGAGAAGGTTGAATTGACTTCAATGTGAAGTATTAGGGTACGTGCTGGCTGCCTATGTTTGTAAATATATGTTTTATTAGTGTTGTTATCTAGTATCAACCTTCCGTCGAAATAAAAACGTCAGTTTATGAAAATTGACTGGTAATTAATTGAGAAACGGACGTTCTCCCAACCCCATGTATATTTTGGACCACTTATGAGGGGTAGAGTGGGCAACCTTTCTATGTTCTATAGAGATTTGGATTTTTTTATTTTTTTTTATGTTGGGTTGTAGAGGGGACCATGGGGGTCATGTCCACATGCCAAACACCTGTGGATAGAAACAGATAAAGTATCACGCTGACAACATCTGATAATTCTACTTGAAATATTTTTATCACCTTTTACAGACTTTACAATTATGCAAATTTCACTTCTGCAGGCTTAACGATTAGATTATCAGGGTACTTAGTTGTATCTGGCAATTTTATTAGATACTTATATGTAATATAGATATGACTGATGACACGATTATTGTATATTCCGAATTAACAAATCGATTAAGTACATATCTTACGTCACATAGGAACGCGGTCTGTTTAGGTAACGCAGATGTCAGAAAGTTTACGCCCACGTTTATGATTTGTTGATGCGAACTTGCATAATCTGTATGAAATGATTTGATTGGCTAAAACAGAAGCGACACACACTGTAGTGGACGTTTTGTAGAGATTTTGGAAGTATTCGAACTTGGTTCTCCAAGCTGAACGTATCAATGGTTTTCCATTAGAATTCAATTACGCAGTTAAAATTATATTTGTTTGGATTTTACCAACACTGACTATATCTTGTTCTTATATTATTGTTGATTGTGGACTTGTGAGAATTCTCACGCGCAAAATACAAAGTTTGGAAATCCGAACAGTCGTTAGTTCTACTTTATTCCAACAACAGTGAATGCCGGAAAACCGTGCATAACACGAATGCCAACAAACCCTGAACACCATTTGCGAGTTGAGTAAACATTGTTACAGTTTAAGAAATAAATAACAACGATATAAGTTATTTTTACAGATTTCCTCTTTATTCAAACACAAAACACAGATAATGTTAATACCAAAACAGTTGTCAATGTGTAAACGTTGTGAGTGCAGTAGTAATATTTTACAGGTGTATGACTAATACTTCTACGAAATTGTATCATTATCTGTTTTTTTCCAAACAAATTCGATTTTATTGCGATATTAACGGAAAAACGCACACTGTCACCAAACATCGCTTCATACCCAGTAACAGTACAGAAATGACATTAAACGTTTTATAACATAACGTAGATGTAGACAGAACATTATTTGATGTTTTTCGTTGAAGATAGGCAAGTAGACCACGTTCCCTGCCATATCAACACTCTACATTTCACTAAAAAATTGGGCTGGGCCGGGTAGCCCTTAGTGGGGTTACTATAGTAACCACAGTTTGTGTTCGGTTGGATGAAATTATACCAAGTTTTGTCAAATAATCAAGTTGGTGATTAAGTCATTAAACGAAAACTTATTACAATTGCATGTTTCAAGCAAGCGCTATGGCGATCGTCCGGGTATTAAATGAACGACCCTCGTATTTACAAAAAGTATTCAACTTTTATTTGAACAAAAAGAACATCATATTGTGTCATACTAGCACAAACTTATATCGATTTATATCTACACTACTCAACACATGTAATCGGTCAGTTATGTGTAAAGGAAGCTGTCGGTGAATTTTATTTGTATCTAATTCATTAAGCCATTAATAAGATGCAATTAAACTTTTACCACCTGGTTGTTAAGATGTGAAATAAAACTATTCAGTGATTTATTTCTGTTTGCATACACTGCTGGAGTTATTGTTAAAATGACCGATTATAAGTGTTGAGTAGTGTATTCACATGTGAAAATATTGTATTTTAATTTTTGCTCAAATTTAATGTACCTGATCGGCACCTCAACAGGGCCTCCATGGATAAATTGTGTAACAATTTTGGGGTCAAATTACTTGACCTGTGTAAATCTACGGGTTTTAGAATCATGAATGGTCGTGTATTTAATGATTGTATGGGATCATTTACTTTTGTAAACACTAACGGTGCATCCGTCATAGATATGCTTTTATGTAGAGAGCATGATTTACATTTGTTGTGTGATTTTAGCATTGATTCATTGAATGAATTTAGCGATCATTCTGGTATTGTATTTGTCTGAAAACAAGAGATTATATTGCGTTTTTGTTGATCTTCGCAAATGTTTTGATACTATTTATAGAAATGCATTATGGATGAAACTATATAAAACTGGTATACAAGGTAAAGTGTTAAGAATTATTAAAGACATGTATCAAAAAGTAAAATCCTGTGTACGTAACTGTGCTAGCTATTCGGACTTTTTCGAATAGTCCGTAGGTTTAAGACAACCGATACGTTTTGCTCTTTTCATTGAAGATTTGGAATTACATTTACAAGACAATCAAGATGTAGGCCTTACTATAGATGATATCGTTTTAATTATATTGCTATTTGCTGATGACATGGTAATTCTTGGTAAAACTCCAGAAGAATTGCAAAATAGTTTAGATCTACTGAGCGAGTATTGTAATCAATAGGGATTAGAGATTAACACAAATAAAACAAAAATCGTAGTATTCCGTAAAAGGGGTAGACTATTAAATAATGAAAATTGGATTTATAATGGGGTGAATATTGAAGCTGTAGATAATTTCAACTATTTGGGTACAGTGTTTAATTATACGGTGTCATTTAATCTGAATCAGCAATATGTAGTAGGCAATGCATTGAAGGCTTTAAATACACTTTTAGTTAATTGTAAGAAATTCAAGTTAAAACCCAAAATACTTTGCCAATTGTTCGATTCGTTTGTTGGTTCTATACTTAATTATTCTTCAGAAATCTGGGGCTTTAGTAAAAATAAAGAACTTGAAAGGATTCATCTCAAATTTTGTAAACGTATTTTAAATGTAAGAACTTCTACTAACAGGAGTGTATGGGGAGCTTGGCAGGTATCCATTGTTTATTTCAAGATTTTTACGCATACTTGGTTTAAATTATTGAATACAGGCAACATTATCATAGTCAGAGTATATAACCAAGCACTAGCAGATTGTACAAATGGCGTTTCTAATTGGGTGGCAAATATAAAAAAGTTGTTATCTACTTATGATTTTGTAAATGTATGGGAGTATCCCGAATCTGTAAATGCAAATATGTTTTTGAGTGTTTTTAAGCAACGTGTCATAGATTGTTTTATTAGAAACTGGCGTACAGATAAAGAAATAAGTGGTGTGCTTAACCTTTACAATTATATTAAATTCTAACACGATCTGCGGATTAATCCATTAAATATAGAGCGGACCTTGCCATGTTTTATTACCCCCCATAAAACATGGTATCAAATTGGCTGTTACTATTTACGTCCCGTATCACGTGACATATTTATGAATGAATTAACGTAAAATTTATAGTAAATCTTCAACGAAACGCGATGACAAGGCAAAATACACGGGTATCCAGTGCTACAGCTATGACGCATTTATTTTTAGAAACTCCAATATAATCTCGAAACTAGGTTTCATAAAAACTTCTTATAATCAATTCATTTATATTTTTCAATTTATTAAATAGCTACCCTATACTCGTGTTATTAAAATTGTTTTAATGTTTAAAATGTGTTATTTCCTTCAGAAAATTACGAAGGTCGTTTGTATTAACGAGGGAGGTAATTGTACCAGCTAATAAGCCACTCAATTTCAGCGTGGAATAATGTTAGATGTCAAATGGGTGAAAATGGAATGCGCGCAGTTAAATAGTGCGGGATATTATCGTGTTTAGAATCGAAATAAAAACTCTGTTCTTGTATTTTGTCGGTGAATAAAACACGGGCACTCGTTCGGATGCGGAAAATTAAATCACTCGTGCTACGCACTCGTGATTTAATTTTTCCGCATCCGAACTCCTGCCCATGTTTTATTCACCGACAAAATACGCGAACAGATTTTTATTTCTTAATTAAAATTTCATTATGAAGAATATTTAGACATTTTAACATTTTCATTACGTCATGTCATTACAAAATTAATCATTTCGGCACATTCATTAAGAATACATACTGGAAGATATTCAAGAAATAGACTAGAAAGAAATGAGCGAGTATGCCAATGTTGTCATTTAGGAGATATTGAAGACGAATATCAGTTTATTATAATTTGCCCGTGTTTTGATGATCTGAGAAAAATATATATTAAAAAGTACTATTACGTTAGACCAAGTATGTTTAAATTTTTGGAACTATTGAACTCTATAAATAAAACTCAGTTATATAAATTAGCTATGTATTATAAGAAAGCTGTTATGATTAGAAATAATATTTTGAATAATATGAACTAACAACGAATAATATAGTTTATCCTCTGTCAATTTATTAACTAACAAAATAAGCATGTAACATAACTTTATGTATGTATTTATGTTTATATGTTATATGTGTAGATGATGTACTATGTACAAATCTGAATAAATATCTGTTCTGTTCTGTTCTTTAATCTAAACACCTCTCGTGAAATATCCAAAATATGTAAGTATGCCTAACTCAATCTGACGTTATATAATAGGCGCCAAAAAAAGATGTGAGAAAGTTAATACTGAACAAGGGTGTGGCAATAGTACCGGAATTAAACAGACCGTTATCGATCAAGATACGTCTGTAATCTGATACACATATAATTCTAGTGCCGCTGTGTTCAGCATTTGTTTGACCAACGTCTACCATATAGACTTCCGATGCTAACATCATTGCATTCGCTACATGCTCGCCTAGCAGACTAGGAACAACATTTGCCGAATATGTGATCGACGCGCAATACGATTTTGGTTTTAAGTGCACATCAATCGGAGTATGACGAGGAGTTGTTAAGCTTCCGTTCAACCAGTCTACCATGCCAAGATTGGACATTGATTCAGATGCGATTAATGCTTTGACATATATCACTTCTGAGGGAGATTGTTGAATCTTGTATGGAGTTGAGAATTGCATTTCAAATGCCCTTACTACCGTTAGTACGGTATCAGTACTACATTTTTCTGTCGTCTTAACATGTATGTACATTTTGTATTGTGTCGTAGTGTTAAGTAAATGGCAAACTCCATAAAATACCACCAAACATTTACTTTCCTCAAACTTTAAGTGAGACAGTACATTCAGTTTAATAAATTCATACTCATTGTCCACAAAGGCCACTGAATCTAACTCTAGATGGATTCCAACTTCGAATTTGGTCTCGTACAACTCGAAGTTTCCAGTGACACACTCGTCCGTAACGTGATATTGTCCAATCGGGCAAATGATATCACGACATGCGCTCTGAAAAAATATTATAATATCATTATTAATCATTTCGTTGAACGATGCAGTTAAATGGCTGGCTAGAAAATGCTTGTCAGTTATACAGTCTACAGTACAGTTTATTCAAGAAATTAAGGCATAATGCCCATGGATCATGTTTACAATTGTTATTATAAATATATATATTCATGTATAACTACGCATGCAAAGAACACGCACTCACATGCAATACCACACATCCCACATACTCACACACGCACGCACGCACGAACGCACGCACGCACGAACGCACGCACGCACGCACGTACGCACCCACGCACGCACGCACGCACGATAACACGCACACGCATACACATGTGATATAAATGCACAGTTCAACACTTTACATGTAGAATATTACAAAATATTTCGTGGTGAGAGGGTATGTTACAACATATTTTTTTAAAGAACTTAATAAGAATGCCTGAGGTTAAGTTGTATATGAAAAAAAACCTACATACAGAACACACACAAAGCATTAGTTAAATCATGGGAATATGTACATAATAGGTACATATATACAAGTAGTATCTATAAAGACTTTTCCCTTAACTCAAAACTTTTAAAAAGGTAGACAGCTAGATTTTTTAAGATTTGTTCATCACTAGATTGTAGCAAGTCTATGAACTTTAGAATGTTTGGATGTTGTCTATAATGTAAAGGAATATATTTTTTTCTAAGATGGTCATATAAGTTGCATTCAAACAAGAAATGGAATTCGTCTTCTAAACAGTTACAAAAATTACATTTTCTCTCAGGGACAGGTGTTGGATTATACATATACTCGTCAAATAGCAGAGGAGCATTATGCCAGACCACACAGTCCCGGATATGATACCACGATTTAGGGGCATACCCGATACATACGTTTAGCATATACGTACGACCAGCGAATTTTATCAAATGAATGTACGAGGATTGGTCAAATTGGAATGCAAGTGATGCTATGTCTTCCTTGTATCAATGAAATTTTAAAAATAGTGAACTGTATATCAAAGATCTTTACACTAGCTTTAAATCGATACCTCGCATTTCAAAATCCGCTCAGTGTAGCGGTAACGAATAGGTCGATTAACACTGTCTACTCATGTATACTAATGCTTAAATGATTCGGAAAATGTCACTTTTCTCTGACCAAATTCGGCCTCATTTAAGAATCGTTGTTTTCTTAATGTGGGAGAAATACCATGTCAAAATATACTTTTCCGATGAAATTCAGATTTTGTGGACAAAGATAAAGAAAAGTTGGCCGTTTTAGATACGAGGTTAGCGTATAGCACCCTTGCTTATTTGTCTGCGTTTTTTACAATATAAATATAAGCTGAGCAAAAAAAAAACAAAAAATAACTTGTCCAATGACATGGATACATGCAAATATTAATTACAGTTATGTTCATGCCACCAACGTGTTGTTATACAATCATTTGAAAACATTTACCGAAGAAAATGATTCTCAAATAAGTCTTCTCAGTCGTATGGGTTGGTTGAAATCATGGAGGTACTATTATATTAACAGCTAATATTTATAAATTTGCACATTTGCATCCCAATCCGTATGAAGTACAATGCTAAATGCATCGTTGGAATAAAAGCAATTTTGGACCACTCAAGGTGACATAGCAATGCTCAAACCTCGATCGATAACAACGCTTAATAGCGAATACAAATTTGAAAACAACATGCCTGCCTTTTGACAGTTGGGAGTCGAGCGGATCATTTGCTCGCTCGGTTGTATGTTGGGCATTGTGTTTTTATGTTTTGTGTGCTCGACTGGTTGAGTGCTGCCTTCCCTGTCCGACTTAATGTTACCTTTTTGGATATCTTATAATGACAATTAAGGAAATAAGAGTGCTTTTCAGTCCGCCCATATATTGAAAACCTCTCATATTTACTATATATACATGTATTGGTACATACCTCTAAACCACTGATTAGTGGACACTGGTTGCTTTTGTCTTTAACTTTTGTAGGAATAACGAGTTCATTATTTGGTGCCCATATTAACAACTTTAATGTTTGCTGACCCAGAACCTTCATTTGTGGATTATTCGTACATACGCCCAGCGATTCGGTCGAAACGGTATTACACAGCGCGCAGAATACATTCTTGTATGGTATAGGTGGTATGACAACAGGAGCTAACTGCGAGAGACCACACAGATTTACGATATTCTCATCATATATATCCCATAGTCCAGTTTCATTACAAGAGCTTATCGCTGTTGGACAACAAATGTTTATGTTGTCAGGATAATCGACGGGCGGTACTGATAAAACAATTCTGTCTCGCTCAAGTTCGTCTTGGTGTATATTCATATCTTTCAATATACCATTGACATCTGTTTCGTTTGCAGAAATAGCCGACCTCCATTGTACATAAGATGTCACCCCATTGCATCGAGCACACATTTCATTTTTATAAATGGTGTACGTTGCAGCATCGTTGACATACTTAAAGTCTCCATGGGTGTTCTCGCAACCTATCCTTAGATTAAACGGTGTGTTTGGAGGACATTCAGACACCACATAGTAGGTTGTCCTGGCATATATGTCCAATATTTTCAAATATTCCTCGACTTGAATGTTGGGTATAAATTCCAACTGATGTTTGCACTTGGCACCCCTTTCGACAAACTCACTAGCATCTGGACAGCATTGACCAAACGTACAATTCTCTGTACATAAACAAGGCTGGCAACACTTATTTGAACCATCGTCTCCAAGCCTAGTTCCTTTCATTGAGCAGACATCGTCCTCTGAGCATGAATTATAATCTGACGAAAACACACCATTTTCACAAACCTTGCAAGTTAGTATAAATATACAGAAATGTATTAAAATATTCATTGTGTGCCTGCGACCTGTACAACAGGGCTCCTGATAATGACAGTGGTGATTTCTTCAATTTAACGCCAAGAACAAATTAACACTGTAAAAGCAAAACGTCAAATTATGCGAAATCAACATTTCGCGTATATGTTATTCTGATGAAGTTCATGGGCTTAAATGTTCCTGCGTGATGTTCGTGCGTGCGTGCGTGCGTGCGTGCGTGCGTGCGTGCGTGCGTGCGTGCGTGCGTGCGTGCGTGCGTGCGTGCGTGCGTGCGTGCGTGCGTGCGTGCGTGCGTGCGTGCGTGCGTGCGTGCGTGCGTGCGTGCGTGCGTGCGTGCGTGCGTGCGTGCGTGCGTGCGTGCGTGCGTGCGTGCGTGCGTGCGTGCGTGCGTTATTATTGAGACATTTCGGTCAATGATAACCCGTAAAAATACAAGCACTTATTTCCAATCATGGGACATGTGTTTTGCTAAAGGGGCAGCAAGTATGAGAGACAGTGGTGTGATTCAAGGAATCCAGGTCGGGTAGTTTAGCTTTTTCGGTAAAAATCCTTGGTTCTTCAACGTGTCCAATTTATAGCACTGATATACGCGAGAAAACCTCTGGGTTACCAACAGTTTTTAACTTCTGTAAATAAATTGCCGTTGTTTTAGTTTACGAACATAAATTAATTCCTCGCGACAATTTCGGATTGTACTGCTTAATATTAACTGTAATTGATAATTATTATAATGATATAAATGTGTAAAATGATCCAACTAAAGGCTATGCACATTATCCAACGTGGTTTAATTAATCACCTATTGTAAAGATACGCCCAACCCATATCTCATATTCCAATACGTTATATCCACTGTCTAATTATCACATACTGTGTAATCTGAGAAAACGACCACCATTGGAAACAAAATTTGTTTTCGCTGTTTTGTTGGAAAATATCAATGCACGAGGTGTGTCCACAAAGTCTGTAAAAGGAGTATTGTCTAGTTAGGTTCCTGTGATCCTCACAGTTCTATACTACATACAAAACACTCACTTTATTACCCTCGGCCTAGAGGCCGGGGGTATTGGAATGCTCAAAGCAATTTGACTATGGAGGAGCACGTGACGACATGTCAATGCCCGATTGGCTAATGCGTTAGTCTGGCTTAAGGTGAGTCTAGACAGTACATTTTGATTTAAAAATGTACTGTGTAGTTACATGTAGTGAGCACTTGGGCAAGCTTGCTTACTTTCTCCATCCACAGGTAACTGTACCATTGATATAGAGTAAACAAATATTTTATAAAATGTATGTTATCTTAGAAAGATGTTTTTGTACTATCAAAAACAAGAATTAGCTTTCGATATCTTCATAAAGTAATTATATTCATAGACAGCCTTGTTAGAACTACCTCCTTACAAAATCATATCGATATTAATCAGCTTTAGGTGTATTTTTAGGTTACGCATGTTTATGTACTTTAACCATATAGTTTGTACAGTAACCCCTCGTTTAGATCTCCGAGTTAAAAATTTACCTATAGTTAAAAAGTTATACCATAAAATGTATACCACGGTGTCCAGTCCATCACTGAGGTGCATTCAATAGGAAACGACAATGCTATTTTAAAAAAGAACAAATACAAAATGATTTCACGTCCTATTTATTTTCTTATTCATGGACAGATTTTTAAAATATTGATATCAAATTAAAGACGAAGCTCTTTAGTGTCTGAGTATGTAATACTTTTTAAATTAACACCAGTATTAATGAAATGTTTATTGAAAACAAACTACATCTCAGTGACTGTGTTGTCATGAATACAATCGGCTGTACACATGTGGTTTTACGGTCATAACTTTTTTTATTTACTATTTTTTGTATGAAATGTTGTGTACATGGTATTTACTATCACGTGATTGAACTAAAAATGTTTTTCTTCGAAATTAAATACAGCAGTTCAGTGAACCATGAAACATAAAAAACGTAAAATGACCGAGAAATTGACGCATAGCTGCAAATTATTTTTATGCATGGTAAACTCGAATTTAAGATTTATCGTCAAATTCAAAAAAGTTGAAAAAACACAAAATAATTAGATTTTTCACTAATCCTCTTGGTGTTTTTTTTCTCCTTAAAATATATTTTGATAGTCATGGTCAAGGGGAGTTAACCATGTCCGAAATTGCATTTTGTATCCGAAGTCGGTATTTCTAAACCTAATTTGGGCTTTGTTCCTGTCTTTGTTTTCTTTATTTTTGTATCCGTGATAAGAACATAGGCTTGAAACCGAACTTTATCAGCTCAGCTGGGCCATATGAGCATTAGAACCTGACAATCGCCCGATGAACACACGGCAAAAATGTGTGATTTTAGATTATGCTGATGTCATAATTTGTTTATTCTGTTTGTGACAGATGATAAAATCATCGATTGTATTGTAATTCCACACATACAATCTACATATGCTATGGACAATTATACACGTAAAGTCTTGCAGATCAGAGAATACAAAATGACAAAAAGCTTGCGTTGTGTGTGATATGCTAAACCGCGGAATTCACACGAAAGGACAACCCAAAGACATCACGTTCTCGTCCAGACAGGAGTGTAGGCCCCATAATCTGAGATATGGTGTTTTGTGTGGCAAATGTAACGAAATGATATCCGTTGGTGAGACAGACAAGTCGCTCATGAAAAGAACACCTTAAAGAGCATGAAGCTGAAGTGAGACTTGGACTGTGTAAACCGATGTCTGACCATTTTGACAATTAGGGCCATTCCCCTAAGGACATTGGTGTTACAGTACTTGAAGCAATTAATGATGAACGAAGACGACATTCATTTCGGTTTCTAAGCCACAATTTAGCTTCCATCCTATTGTTAATACTAGTATAATTAAGCAATACTATACGAGAGGTGCCCTACTGGTATTTGAACAGTGTTGAACACCCGATAGTTTCATACTGATACGCTTTAAGCAAAATGTATTTATTCAGCCGGGTATATTAATACGTCGAGTAACATTATACACTCACTGTTTTTTTTATATTTGCAAGTTAGTTAGAACCAAAATCAACAGTTTTGTAGGGGCATTATTTTGAGATATTTTAAGACCGAAAAATCCAATTGATGGTGTTAACATTGATCGAATGTAATAAATGCTGCTGTATCCTTAAGATTCCAAAGTCTGTGAATGCATGATTGTTAGAGTTCAGTATTTACTATTCTGGTGTATTATATTTGGAATTCGTGTTCTTAAGGTATCGAATGGTGTGATTGTGGTGGGGTATGAAGCTAAGGATTGACTTCAACGCCATGTTCCAGACAGTGTCACCAAAAGATGTGGCAAACATGGTGGCCAAATACATTTTTTAACGTTATGAACATAGTAATTAACACTAATGTTTCCTTTTGTAGAATATGCTTGAGTTCCATTTTATTAGTTATAAGAAACAACATCACAAGTAAAGCAACCGGCCGCGAGTTCATGTTGCATAAAGGCAGCGAGTTGTCAGCTTCGTGCTAGTCTCATACATATTTCTCAAATAGCTGTTTGTGTTTTACCGCAAATATCTCACTGAGAAAGCATTGTCTTATCAGGGGTGATAACGGAATGGAAACTATCGTTCTACTGTAGGATATACGGGGGTTTAAGGCGATTGTCTCCCTTGTACAGGTATATTGTTTTATAAATGCGCTATGAACAACAATTTTTTTTAGGAGTTTGGCATTCACCATTTTCGAAATAACTTGACTGATAGTTCTATGGATACTCCTACCTTTAATGATATATTCCTTTCGGTTATTGGACTTGTCCTAGTTGTCATATAAACCATTATTATGATTATTGAAAGAATCGTCACTGTTAGGCATTTGTTAATATTATGTGTCATTTCACTTATGAGAGCAAACGAGCGTAAAAACCCCTTTTAGTGACGACAAATACTGATATTCCTCACGGAAACGGCATATCAATGTTCTACCATCACCTTCTTGGTGGTTCTTTTGGTGGTCTACGGCCTTAAAAAAGCCAACTTGATTACACGCCTTCTACACAATTGCTGATTTCGTATCGAAATATATAAAAAACGAACCAAACTCGTATAGCAATGGAGTTCAAGTTTTGTGGCCTAAGAAAACATACAACCGTGGTTATAAATATAGATAAGATAACAGTTGTTATATTATGCTTAAGTTATAGAAGGTCGAGAGACAGGTTAACTTGAAATATCCGTATTATACCTCGCGATAACAGACACGATCTATTATTTTGACTATCTTAAATCTATGTCAGGTTCCTCAATGATGATGGTTTAAAAATCCTCTTCTTGTCCGGGGCGTTTTAATATTAATGACGGTAATCATTTTTAAATACTTTGTCGACTGGCAATTATCATCTGTTTATCATATTTAGTAAAAAAAGCATAAAAATAAACTGTTCTTGTACATCAGCTACAGTCAAAATATCAGAAATAACTATTTTTAGTTTCAATTTACAACGAAAGTAGTGCATAATTATTAACCTTTTACCAAGACACCTTAACCTAACACTGTGCCTTTAACAATTACATGTATACGTAAATCTATGTACAATATATATCATAAGGGGGCACACTGCCTCTGGTCTAGGAACCCCGACCTTCTATATTATAAGGGGACACACAGCCTCAAGGTTAGGAATCTCGACCTTCTATTATTCTACAAAATAAAGAAAAATATTTCTTTTTACGTGTTTATTTGACAATGCTTATGCTAAGGTCACATTTGCCCTACGAGCTCCTTACGAGCTCCGTACGTGTTGATTTTGGCAAACTCGCACGGCGTTCGTACGGAGCCCGTATGGACACCGAAGACTCGTACGGATGTTCTTGACCAGACGCTACGAACATACAAACACCGTTAGGATTTCAAAAATTGTGAACTCGTACGAGTTGATAAATTCGTACGGATATCGTACGAGCTTTGTGACCGTAACATAAGTGAGAAATATTCAAGTAAAAACATTATGGCTATTGGTCTAAGAGGGGAAAGCAGACAGGCAATACTGAACACAAAGGGGAATAACTGAATTTGTTCAAACAGCATTGTGCTTATTAAAACAATCTGATTATTGATAGTTGAACTGTTTTCGGTCTATAAACATCATTTCATTATTAAGGAAACCAATTTCGATATCAAATCAAAGCACTGAGAGTACTTTTGGGAGGCGATCTGGTTGCTGCTACTAAAGCTTTAACCGACTTTACACGTTTAATGTTCGTTTTCTTACTGCCGATCTTGTCTTGAATGTCAAAATAGGCATACGTGACTATATAGGCATGTTGGGTATCTAAAAAATTGTTAAAATGTGCATATTAATTTATATGTAATACGTGTATTGAATGCGTATATCAAAAGTGGCTTTAAAATAATACTACGCGCCTATTTATCAGATTCTACAGTAACGTCTTGTAATCACTTCCCTCACAGCGTGAGACAGTCTATAGAAAGCGGCTAGCTAGTACAGCGACACCATGGGCGCATTAGTAACGCTGTTCCGCACATTCCGGACAGTGGAACACACTTACGAACAAACCGGAACACTGTTCGGAACATGTTCTTTCTGTGCCCGCCACAGAGGTGGTGCAGCCAGAACAGTCACGTGATTACAGCAAGAACAATGGTCGCTTGTGTCATAAAATAGAATATAATAAATTTATTTTCCAATTATTGGGCATTGCGGGCAAACAGTCACATTCAAATATATCATTATGCATATTGTTTTCTCCAATATTACGGCTGCAGCTACAATTTTGGGCATCTGAAACATTTTTCTTTCTGTTCCGTTTTGTTCATAAGGTGTTTGGAGTAGAACATTCGACACACTGTGCAGGACAGTTCCGTTTTGTTCGTAAGTAATTAAACGTGCGTGGTTGTTCGGAGTAGAACATCCCGCACATGTGCGGAACAGACGCTACGAACATGCCCCATATGATTGCGTAACAGTACTTTGCAGACCGTATACGATTCATTGATAAAACCATCACTTGACCATAGTCTGAAGTTTCTAAAAATAGCTTTACAGCCGGGACATTTGATGAACACATCATTTTCGTATTATTAAACAAGTTCGGTATCGGCCGATGTAGTGATTTTTTGCAAAAATATCGATTTAACGAACAGTTTTACAATAATTTTTGATCTTAGAATAAACAAATGTTGCTGATTGGCTTAAATCAGTTAAAAAATTTGGAGAAACATGTGTAGCAGTATTGGGAATGTTGACAGTTTCTGGAACTATTTGAATGCGGATTCACATAGCAGCCTAAAGGCGGTTAATTTTGTATTAAGAAATGGGCAATCGTAGTAATGAGAGGCTTAAACGCCTCCCAAAAAGCACAAGTCAAATAGTTCCTGCGAGCAAATGGTGTACCGACTTCATTTGACAGAGAATTGACAGGATCCTCGACCTTCTATCTGCATAATTCATCAGCTGATGTGTATAAAGTTAAGCATGAAAATCTCAAAATTGTGAGAAAAAAATAAGCGCGATAGGCCGGTAGCTTTCAAATTGGGAAAACTATATGCACGCTAATTTGACATACGAAATTTATCAACAAATTGTTAAATCATTTTATGTATAACAAACCAATTTTCAAGACACTTAATTGCATATTGTGACTCCCTTGTTCCATATAATATGTATATGCTTATAAATAAAACCTCGTATCAGTTCATTAAAAGGTATTGTCATAAGACATGTTTTCAGTGTTCAACAATATCAAAGATCATAAACCAATGCAGCTGCAGTCACCTGCTGTTTAGATCCATGTACTCAATATTGCCTGGCGCTCACTGAAATTTCGGACAGTTCTGATTTCTTCGGTAAATAAACTATTGCAATGCGACAAAGACCGATGTTATCCGCATGGAATAATGGAATTAGTCTGGTTCACGACATTCTTACGAAATGCATCTCTTTTTGGATTTATTTTTTGAAATCGTAAGCCATCGAGAACAGGTCACGTGCCCCTCCATGGACTTTTTACTTAAGGCAATCCAATATACCTGCCCGCTCAAGGCTCGCAGGTAATAAAATATTTTGATGCAGATCGAGTCAAACTTTTGTATGTTTCAAATGACATCCCTTCGGATTAAAATAAAAGTATATTTAATGAGTTAGAAATTAGGTATAAATGGAAACCTAAGCTTCTGAATGGATACTTTTTTAATTCTGTTGATTACATTCTATGGTGCATTTCAATGCCTTCGTCAGTCCATATGGTATATTTGGATAACACCATAGGTAAAATAATGGACGTCACTTCCTGTTTTAAAGCAAAACATAGTAATAAGTACCTATTTTAGAAGTAGAGATCACTTTTACACACTCTAACAAATCAAAGCACTGAAAGTACTGATGTGTGGCGTACTGATGCCATTAAATCCAATATCGAATCCAGGTTGTATCATAATTTTATGTCACAGTTCTGATAAGCCCACCCTTACTCAAACATTTGTGCTGCTAAAGACACCAAGAGAACCAGCAGTTGCCTGGAACTTACTTAAGTAACTGCTGAGCATCAATGAAGGGATATTTACAAATACCATTTTTAACGACTTGGAGAATTCGACCAGTGTCAAGATAACTGACTGTTTATTCTCCGTATGACTACGCATGTTAATTAAATGACACTCTATATTAACGTATGTAAAAGTGGTAAACATGGCGTCGCTCCCACATATCGATCGGCCGATTAATGCTTTAAAACAAGTTTTACATTTTATAAAACCTTTAAGTATTAGCTTTTAAAACAAGCTTTAACGAACAAAATCGATCGAATATTAAATTAATAATTGATGATTTTCGACCGTTTATTTGGTATTAAACGGGATATTTTAAACTTACTTTTACGCGGAACGGATTCTTACTCGTCGCCGTGGATTAACTAATTAGGGTATCGTGTTAAATGTTGTCCAAAAGAGAGACATATATCTCTGCTTCATTACAAGCTTTAAATATTCAAAATCGGATAATAGATACGAAAATTATGAGGTCTTATATAAAGCACGGTAGAAACTGACTAGTGCGTTTAACGCTTACCGCGATAACATCGTTAATCGGCCGATCGATATGTACGTAGAACTATTTCAGTTCCCCCACCAGCTATATATAGCATCAATGTTTGTATACAACATAATTAGGTCATCGTCCATGCAATGTGCAGCGGCGGAGTGATTTACATACGTTACAGTATACGATTGAAACCGTGGGAACTATTAGATTCCCGCCACCAGTGAGAACATTCGTTGGTAGTAAAAATATAGTCCGTTGCGGAATGATTTGCTATATAAATCCTCTAAAAATAAAAGTCTGATAAAAGTGTTGGTCTTAATATAAGTAAATGTTGGTAATGTAAACAAATCAGGTCCAATGATACGTGTAACCTGTGTTGCATGCTTGTAATATTGTTCAAATCATAGAATTATTTATTTGCCGAGGCCTAATGCGTTAAATTGGTCGTAAGCTGAAAAGTGGTAATATCATTGTGTGGCGTTTACGCCACACAATAAGCATTTTAGGCAGGTCCTCGTTTTTTGGGACACCATGTAGGTCCCTAGCCTTACCAATAAATAAACAGGGATAATATACACTCCAAGGTCGACTGGCCGTTTGGTATCAGCTAAGATTGAAATAATAATTAAAAGTGATTCTGCACAGGATTGAACAAAAATGGACATCGACAATGCATTCGATTTTCATTTTCATTTGTAAACATAGGCTAGTGTTATCATCGACGGACTATAGGTATTTGTAACCCCCTTTTTAAATTGAAGTGTTGGCCACTTTGTTAGCAATCCATATGTTCAATTCCATTCTGTAAAAGAACATACTTTTCCATCCTATGTGTCGTTAATGTTCAACGATTTATAAGCTCTCAAACGTTTACACACACGGACAAACACGAACTACTTTAAATAAGATAAATAAGATAAGAAATTTAACCTTGATCCAAAAAATAATTCGTTCACAGTATTATAAACAAACTTTACATATTTCTACATACTACTGTAGAATCACATATTTTCGCGAGGTATTGAAGTTCAGGAATATTATATTCGTCAACTACGACTGCCGTTTTCGACATTAAAATACAGAAACTTGTTTTTTCAATCACGAGTATATAACCTCAGAGACTATTTCAAAATATCAAATTCGTGAAATGTGTACATCGCGAAAATACATGATATTTCAGTGTGTTGAAGGTATATGTGTGATTAATCAATGCAATAAAGGAAAGGGCGTGTAATGAAATATTTAAGTTGTATCACGCCATAAAACTGACGTATGTATGTCAAGTTTCAAATATGTTAAGAACATTAAAGTAAGACGTGGCAGACACATTGTATAAAAGACAGACTTGGCAGTGAATCATGTTCCCGAGTGAATTATTCCCAACTTTGTACAATCGAGTACTGTAAAATCAAATAATCGTGCGAGGGTTTAATTTTCGCTGTATTCGCGAATTCGATAAGCTCGCGAAAACGTGTGCTCTCGTATTTAAAAAACGGGAGTAAAAAGTAAACACAGAAAGTAGATATTTCTAACGTTTGAAAATCACGAACATTTAAACTCTCATACTGCTTCTGAATAGCAAAGTTGCCAAATTTTTACCTCGCTAAGTTATATGATTTTACAGTATATTTGATACTCTCAATGGCGTTCTACGATTTCTTACAGTGCAGGCCCGGTTCCACCGGGGGGCACGTGCCCCCAAGTTGGCCTCGGAGTAACAATTTTATAGATCCCAGAAATGTTAAAATCCGTAAAATATAACCAATTGATCTGGCTATAGATCGATATTTTGTAATAACAGTCTCTGTATATCACATATAGCAGAAGGGAGTGTAATAAATTGGGTACCCTGTTGGGTGTATCCAGGCCCTTATTACACCAACTGGATCGGTCAGACGCTTTTCGGTGTTTCCCACCTAACATAACAAAAATTACTAACAGTTTTTCGGACGAGACGTTAAGCGAGGTCCCGCGTATGATGCTTTACATCGGTACGTAAAAGATCCAGGGATGTTTCTGTAACTGGGGCATCTTCTGTAACATGCACTATACTCCAAGAAATAAAGTGACTTACCTCTTCTTCTTATGCCCATATGGATTTCCGGTGGTCGGGATAAATAAAAAATAAACATCAGACACTTTCACCAATGATTTGAAGGATCATGGTTTAGGTGATCACTGGTGTTTGATCCATTGATCTATGTAGTTGGGAGTCCATCGGGACAAAAGTCGCTTATTTTTCATGGTCCATGGCATTTTTTGGTAGAAGTGTTTCCATACCATATTTGAATTGCCCAATACCAGTTGTCTATGGTTTGGGTGGATGCAAATCGCAAAATCCTCTGTGAAGGTCATAAAAGAGGTCAAAGGTCAATTAAGTGCATATAGCATACATCAACTTGAAATTGCACCATATCTAGGTCAAATCTACAGGTAGAATGGTCAAACTGGTATCAAAATGAAGCTAATGAATTGGTCCTTCATTTGCGATGAGTTTATGCAAATTATGTCATTTGCATACTCATGAATATTAATGAGGATGTCAAAAAATGGTAAATTTTCGTTAAAAATCTACATGTATAGTTGACAAATGTATGCCATATCTTCGTTATTTCTATTATTTAAAGGTCCAAATTGTACCAAAATCAGGACAAGACATAGAGCTTTCGTTATATGTAGTATTTTAATGATAAATAGTATTTAATTCCACCGAGAATAACCGCCAAAGGTGGGTGGGGGTAAATTGAAACCAAAACGTAAAAATCTCAAAACAGTCAGAATCAACATTAAACGCCCATTTAACATATTCCTTATATCCAAATATGATTTATTTGTGGAATTTGATTTTGATTTACTTAAACATTATGCTAATCAACCCATTTGCATATTAATGAATATTGATAATCTATGAACATGTATAAAAAATAGCGTAGAAATAAGGATCTATATCTGAGTGATAAACAAGTGTCTTCTAATCATTATACAAAATGCAATTTGTATGTTTCATAACACAATAATATAGTTTTGTATGACGTTTAGAACTGCATTATTTATTATTATAATCATCGGCAAACCACAGAAGTTACTACCGTTATTACAAATTACACCAATTCCAATCAAGGAAAACATAGTGCCGTCAACGTAAAATGTCCCCTAGTATATTAACCTCTCAATTAATAAGTTGGTACATTGTATATGTTTACAAACTACCGGGTATATTTATGTTCTTTTAGTTGCCTGTATATAATCGTATCGGAAAACAAGAACACGTTGTTCTTAGCCAATTGCCGTTCATTTCCTTCGTACCCTGACTTGCCCGTACTTTCATTGTGTTTATAAAGCCTTAGTTAATACAGTTTCTTGCTATTTTGATCAGTAGCAATGTTTAGTAAGTAATGATGAGTAGGACGGTATTGAATACACATACTAATGAGTAATTACCTCTCTGAAAGTTTCTAATGTGACTTTACAATCATAAGATCAGCAATGAAGACAAAAACATGAAGCAAACAAGGTGAAAATGTCGTTGAATGATATCTGGTGCCACAATCAAACGATTACATTTTGCTAATGAGTACAACCAAAGTTGATATTGCTAAATTACTTTCCTTTAGTTTGCGAACAAGGTCAGAGACGTTGCTAACGGAGAACGAGCTTGTTGTAAGAGAACTCAACCAGAATATACGCGAAGTATGTCAACTGTCATCAAACGATACGAGGGCAATGTTCATGCTTTGGGTGCTTCAAGTAAATGATGCCTTAATAACTTATCATTCAGTTCTCTTCATTGATTCCGCTTTTGCTCATGTTCGGACTCTACTGCTCTTCGCCTTGTTCTTGGTCTCCTAATGCCGCGAGACATCAATTGAAACGCTTGAAGCCTATATCCAACTGAGTATGTCTATGTCTAGGGGATGAACTCCCGATAGAGATTCGGGAGGTATCGGGAGCAGGTTCCTCGTGGTCTAGGGGAAGTATCGGGGAGGTCATTAGAAGGATAAATCAAGTGGTATCGGGATACACTACACAAACTCTAGATGTGTTCTAGACTTTATGTGTCAGTTCCTTTGCCTCGGGGATGTACTTCCGGTGGATTTACGAACTTAGAAGGCGTCTAGCTAGGTTCCCATGTGTCTAAGGGAAGGTCTCCAATATTTCGGGTAAGCTTCGTGAAAGTTTTAGGGGGTCTTGAGACATCTTGTGAAAACGCGAGTACGTACGTCTGAAAAATTCAATGCATGCCCGATGTATTCACGCTGTCACGTCGGGAATATCCCGGGGAGGCATCCCCGAAGCGCACCAGAGCCTCGAGAATACCAGTTATCATAGATACTTCCGCGAAACAAAAATCCGCTAGGTAACTTGATACATTAAGTGATGCAAGTGTCACAAACCTTAGGGAATATTTAAATGTTCGGAGAACGTTCGGTGATGTTTGGGACACATTCGTGGTTTCGGGATCGCATTCCTGAAGGGAAGCTTCGGGGGAAATCATGAGACGTTTTGGGTCATGGGAAGAAATAGGGGTGTGGTATGATCCCGGGTATCGGTAGACATCGGATGACTCCCGATGAGGTCCTGACGTTATGCGTCTGTCCCAATGAATCGACGATTTACTCCCGATGGAAATTAAGGGCTTCGGGGGTGTCGGGATCAGGTCCTGCAAGAAGACCGGGAGTATCGAGAGATATCGCGAAAACATATGTGTAATTCCTTATCGCTGATGAGTTTTCATCATGGACCTTGGCATGGCCCTGACATGCATTTGGTGAATTGTTCTAGCCACCGGAAGTCTACGTCTGATAATAGTTGAATGATACAGGTAGAATTTGTCAAGATATAATATGTTTAATAATTTGGGCCAAAATATGATAGTAAAGTCATGGTATCTTCATGTTAGATTAAATTTTCTTTATAGATTCGCAACTTAGTTTTTCGGTTGTACTGTTTAGATTTTCCAAATTTGACGTAATCTATACATTGTCAATGCTGATTTTCTATATTTGTATGTCGTTCATGCTGAGAAGTGAACCTAAGTATATATCATAGAGGCTCACAGGGAAGACTGGGCTTGCCCAACTGTGTTGCCTCTTAAAATAAAGTCGTTATTATTATCATTATTATTATAATGTTGTCAACCTTATCAATGCCTAAATCGTCAGCAATTGGTCTGAAGCATGCCTTGTGTCTCTTTGGTGTTGATTTGTAGTCAAACCTAGTTTGCATACTTGCTAGAGAAGAGTATGAAGGGTATTTAAAATAATTACATGATATACATGTAGATGTATAAAGAATAACAATCTGGGCCATCTAAATATTCAGGTCTGGATGATAGCTGTGCCAACTGTATACTGTACTTATAATTCTCAGAACATGTATCATTGTGGAGCTCCACCCTTTGACGGGATGTGAAACTATTCTTCTGCTGGATATGACCTTTGTTGGATATTAGAAGAGACGTACAGTCAGATGAGAGATATAATTGTACATGCTTGTTGTTGATTCCTGATTGTTAAAGTTCTATAAAACAAGGCTTGCAAGCTTCCGCCTAAAAGTTAAAAGACAAGTTAAGTTACCAATTTTCGAGGGCTGCTTTCAGCAGTTCAGTCGACCTTTGACATTTTAACTTCCCTGGTCACTAGGCCACCTAAGGAAACTTGCGTTCGAGTCTCCCATGTGGAGACTATTTCTCTCCTTGTGAGTGTGCAGCCAACATCGAGCTGCGGCGCCCAGAACTATCGAACACGTATAGGACCCGCCCTCACAGGCACCAAGGTGTCGATATGAAAAACCTGAATCGTATGGGACTAGGTGACCACGAGATGACCTAAAAGGTAGGGGACTAGGTGTCCATAGGAAAAACCTAATGGTAGGGGATAAGGTGTCCGTTGCAAAAACCTAAATGATTGGTTTTCATGTGAAAAACCTACATGGTTGAGGACTAGGTGACCATGTGAAAAACCAAAATGGTAGGGGTCTAGGTGTCCATGTGAAAAACCTAAATGGTAGGGGACTAGGTGTCCATGTGAAAAACCTAAAAGGTAGAGGACTAGAAGTCCGTAAGAAAAACCTAAATGCTATAGGACTAGGTGTCAGTAGGAAAACCTAAATGATAGGTTTTCTTTTGAAAAACCTACATTGTTGGGGACTAGGTGTCGATGTGAAAGACCTGAATGGTATGGGACTAGGTTGCCATGAGATGACCTAAAAGGTAGGGGGCTAGGTTTTCATAGGAAAAACCTAATGGTAGGGGATTAGGTGTCCGTTGAAAAACCTAAATGATAGGTTTTCATGTGAAAAACCTACATGGTTGGGGACTAGGTGTCCATGTGAAAAACAAAAACGGTAGGGGTCTTGGTGTCCATGTGAAAAACCTAAATGGTAGAGGACTAGGCGTCCATGTGAAAAACCTAAAATGTAGGGTACTAGTAGTCCATAGGAAAACCTAAATGGTATGGGACTAGATATCAGTAGGAAAAACCCTAAATGATAGGTTTTCTTTTGAAAAACCTACATTGTAGGGGACTAGGTGTCGATGTGAAAAACCTGAATGGTATGGGATTAGGTTGCCATGAGATTACCTAAAAGGTAGGGGACTAGGTGTAAATAGGAAAAACCTAATGGTAGGGTATAAGGTGTCCGTTGCAAAGACCTAAATGGAAGGTTTTGTTGTGAAAAACCTACATGGTTAGGGACTAGGTGTCCATGTGAAAAACCATAACGGTAGGGGTCTAGGTGTCCATGTGAAAAACCAAAACGGTAGGGGTCTAGGTGTCCATGTGAAAAACCTACATGGTTGGGGACTAGGTGTCGATGTGAAAAACCTGAATGGTATGAAGTGTCCGTTGCAAAAACCTAAATGATAGTTTTCATGTGAAAAACCAACATGCTTGGGGACTAGGTGATCATGTGAAAAACCAAAATAGTAGGGGTCTAGGTGTCCATGTGAAAAACCTAAATGGTCGGGGACTAGGTGTCCATGTGAAAAACCTAGAAGGTAGAGGACTAGGAGTCCGTAAAAAAACCTAAATGCTATAGGACTAGGTGTCAGTAGGAAAAACCTAAATGATAGGTTTTCTTTTAATAAACCTACATTGTTGGGGACTAGGTGTCCATAGCAAAAAACCTAATGGTGGGGGATAAGGTGTCCGTTGCAAAAACCTAAATGATTGGTTTTGATGTGAAAAACATACATGCTTGGGGACTAGGTGATCATGTGAAAAACCAAAATAGTAGGGGTCTAGGTGTCCATGTGAAAAACCTAAATGGTAGGGGTCTAGGTGTCCATGTGAAAAACCTAAAAGGTAGAGGACTAGGAGTCCGTAAGAAAAACCTAAATGCTATAGGACTAGGTGTCAGTAGGAAAAACCTAAATGATAGGTTTTCTTTTGAAAAACCTACATTGTTGGGGACTAGGTGTCGATGTGAAAAACGTGAATGGTGTGGGACTAGGTTGTCATGAGATGACCTAAAATGTAGGGGACAAGGTGTCCATAGCAAAAAACCTAATCGTAGGGGATAAGGTGTCCGTTGCAAAAACATAAATGATAGTTTTCATGTGAAAAACCTACATGCTTGGGGACTAGGTGTTCAAGTGAAAAACCAAAATGGTAGGAGTCCAGGTGTCCCCTACCCTTAAGGTTTTTCACATGGCAACCTATTCCACTACAATTCAGATTTTTCACATTGACACCTAGACCCCTACCATTTTGGTTTTTCACTTGGACACCTAGTCCCCAAGCATGTAGGTTTTTCACATGACAACCTACCATTTAGGTTTTTGCAACGGACACCTAATCCCCTACCTTTTAGGTCATCTCATGGTCACCTAGTCCCATACCATTCAGGTGTTTCACATCAACACCTAGTCCCCAACCATGTAAGTTTTTCAAAAGAAAACTATTATTTAGGTTTTATCCTACTAATTCCTAGTCCCATACCATTTAGGTTTTTCCTACGGACTCCTAGTCTCCTACCTTTTAGGTGTTTCACATGGACACCTAGTCCCGAACCTTTCAGGTCATCTCATGGTCACCTAGTCCCATATAATTCAGGTTTTTCACATCGACACCTAGTCCCCAACCATGTAGGGTTTTCAAAAGAAAAGCTATCATTTAGGTTTTTTCCTACTGACTCCTAGTCCCCTACCTTTTAGGTTTTTCACATGAACACCTAGTCCCTTACCATTTAGGTTTTTCACATGGACACCTAGACCCCTACCATTTTGGTTTTCACATGGACAGCTAGTCCCAAACCATGTACGTTTTTCACATGAAAACCTGTCATTTAGGTTTTCGCAACGGACACCTAATCCCCTACCATTAGGTTTCTACATGGACACCTAGTCCCGTACCTGTTAGGTCATCTCATGGTCACCTAGTCCCATACGATTCAGGTTTTTCACATCGACACCTAGTCCCAACCATGTAGGTTTTTCAAAAGAAAACCTATCATTGAGGTTTTTTCCTACTGACACCTTGTCCCATACCATTTAGGTTTTTCCTACGGACTCCTCGTCCCCTACCTTTTTAGGTTTTTCACATGGACACCTAGTCCCCTACCATTTAGGTTTTTCACATGGACACCTAGACACCTCCCATTTTGGTTTTTCACATGGACTCCTAGTCCCCAACCATGTAGGTTTTTCACATGAAAACCTATCATTTAGGTTTTTCCTACGGACACCTGGTGCCCTACCTTTTAGGGGCCCCTAGTCGCCTACCATTCAGGTTTTTCACATGGCAACCTATTCCCCTACAATTCAGATTTTTCACATGGCCATCAAGACCCCTACCATTTTTGTTTTTTCACATGGACACCTAGTCCCAAACCATGCAGGTTTTTCACATGATATCGTATCATTTAGATTTTTCCTACAGACACATAGTCCCCTACCATTTAAGTTTCCCTTCGGACACCTAATCCCATTCTATTTAGGTTTTTCACAAGGCAAGCTAGTCCCCTACCATTCAGGTTTTTCACATGACACCTAGTCCCCCGACATAAGGTTTTTTACATGAACACCTACCATTTAGGTTTTTTTGTCAAGTCCAATAACGAACTCAGAGCTGGTTGGGAATACGGGTACACATCTACAAGCAAAGAGCAGCGACCAAAGAGCTAAGAGCAGCGACCAAAGAGCTAAGAGCTGCGACCAACAAGTATATATCTACGAGCTTAAAGCTGGGACCTAGGACCTTAGAGCTGTGACTAACGACCTACGAGCTGCGACAAACGAGTACACATCTACGAGCTAAGAGCTGGGACCAACGAGCTAAGAGCTGCGACTTACGAGCTAAAAGCTGCGACTAACGACCTAAGAGCTGCGACCTACGAGCTAAGAGCTGCGACTTACGAGCTAAGAGCTGCGACTTACGAGCTAAGAGCTGCCACCTACGAGCTAAGAGCTGCGACTTACGAGCTAAAAGCTGCGACTTTCGACCTAAGAGCTGCGACCTACGAGCTAAGAGCTGCGACTAACGACCTAAGAGCTGCGACCTACGAGCTAAGAGCTGCGACGTACGAGCTAAGAGCTGGGACCAAGGACCTAAGACCTGCGACCAACGAGTACACATCTACGAGATAAGAGCTGCGACTTACGAACTAAGAGCTGCGACTTACGACCTAAAAGCTGCGACATACGAGCTAAGAGCTGCGACCTACGAGCTAAGAGCTGCGACTTACGAGCTAAGAGTTGCGACTAACGACCTAAGAGCTGCGACCTACGAGCTAAGAGCTGCGACTTACGATCTAAGAGCTACGACTAACGAGCTATGAGCTGCGACCTACGAGCTAAGAGCTGCGACTTACGAGCTAAAAGCTGCGACTAACGACCTAAGAGCTGCGACCTACGAGCTAAGAGTTGCGACTTACGAGCTAAGAGCTGCGACTTACGAGCAAAGAGCTGCCACCTACGAGCTAAGAGCTGCGACTTACGAGCTAAGAGCTGCGACTTACGACCTAAGAGCTGCGACCTACGAGCTAAGAGCTGCGACTAACGACCTAAGAGCTGCGACCTACGAGCTAAGAGCTGCGACTTACGAGCTAAGAGCTGGGACCAAGGACCTAAGACCTGCGACCAACGAGTACACATCTACGAGATAAGAGCTGCGACTTACGAACTAAGAGCTGCGACTTACGACCTAAAAGCTGCGACCTACGAGCTAAGAGCTGCGACTAACGACCTAAGAGCTGCGACCTAGGAGCTAAGAGCTGCGACTTACGAGCTAAGAGCTTGGACCAACGACTTAAGACCTGCGACCAACGAGTACACATCTACGAGCTAAGAGCTGCGACTTACGAGCTAAGAGCTGCGACCTACGAGCTAAGAGCTGCGACTTACGAGCTAAGAGCTGTGACTTACGACCTAAGAGCTGCGACCTACGAGCTAAGAGCTGCGACTAACGACCTAAAGGCTGCGACCTACGAGCTAAGAGCTGCGACTTACGACCTAAGAGCTGCGACCTACGAGCTAAGAGCTGCGACTTACGAGCTAAGAGCTGCGACTTACGACCTAAGAGCTGCGACCTACGAGCTAAGAGCTGCGACTAACGACCTAAGAGCTGCGACCTACGAGCTAAGAGCTGCGAATTACGAGCTAAAAGCTGCGACTAACGACCTAAGACCTGCGACCTACGAGCTAAGAGCTGCGACTTACGAGCTAAGAGCTGCGACTAACGACCTAAGAGCTGCGACCTACGAGCTAAGAGCTGCGACTTACGAGCTAAGAGCTGCGACTTACGACCTAAGAGCTGCGACTTACGACCTAAGAGCTGCGACCTACGAGCTAAGAGCTGCGACTAACGACCTAAGAGCTGCGACCTACGAGCTGAGAGCTGCGACTTATGAGCTAAGACCTGCGACTTATGAGCTAAGACCTGCAACCAACGTGTACACATCTACGAGCTAAGAGCTGCGACTTACGAGCTAAGAGCTGCGACCTACGAGCTAAGAGCTGCGACTTACGAACTAAGAGCTGCGACTAACGACCTAAGAGCTACGACCTACGAGCTAAGAGCTGCGACTAACGACCTAAGAGCTGCGACCTACGAGTTAAGAGCTGCGACTTACGAGCTAAGAGCTGCGACTAACGACCTAAGAGCTGCGAGCTAAGAGCTGCGACTTACGACCTAAGAGCTGCGACTAACGACCTAAGAGCTGCGACATACGAGCTAAGATCTGCGACTTACGAGCTAAAAGCTGCGACTAACGACCTAAGACCTGCGACCAACGAGTACACATCTACGAGCTTAGAGCTGCGACTTACGAGCTAAGAGCTGCGACTAACGACCTAAGAGCTGTGACTTACGAACTTAGAGCTGCGACTTACGACCTATGAGCTGCGACCTTCGAGCTAAGAGCTGCGACTAACGACCTAAGAGCTGCGACCTACGAGCTAATAGCTGCGAATTACGAGCTACAAGCTGCGACTAACGACCTAAGAGCTGCGACCTACGAGCTAAGAGCTGCGACTTACGAGCTAAGAGCTGGGACCAACGACCTAAGACCTGCGACCAACGAGTACACATCTACGAGCTAAGAGCTGCGACTTACGAGCTAAGAGCTGCGACTTACGAGCTAAGAGCTGGGACCAACGACCTAAGACCTGCGACCAACGAGTACACATCTACGAGCTAAGAGCTGCGACTTACGAGCTAAGAGCTGCGACCTACGAGCTAAGAGCTGCGACTTACGAGCTAAGAGCTGCGACCTACGAGCTAAGAGCTGCGACCTACGAGCTAAGAGCTGCGATTAACGACCTAAGAGCTGCGAACTACGAGCTAAGAGCTGCGAATTACGAGCTAAAAGCTGCGACTAACGACCTAAGACCTGCGACCTACGAGCTAAGAGCTGCGACTTACGAGCTAAGAGCTGCGACTAACGACCTAAGAGCTGCAACCTACGAGCTAAGAGCTGCGACTTACGAGCTAAGAGCTGCGACCAACGACCTAAGAGCTGCGACCAACCAGTACACATCTACGAGCTAAGAGCTGCGACTAACGATCTAAGAGCTGCGACCAACGAGCTAAGAGCTGTTTATTCATTTCAAATAAAAATGAGTAAACATCTGACTGTCGATGTACGACCTAAGCGCCAACGTCACAGACCTGTATATACACTATTATTTTATAAATGATTTGTAGCGTTTTCTATATAGAAACTTAGTTTGAAACTGTCAAGCACTTTATTGTCTTTAGCACTTAAGGGGGTATAGGCACCTTGTGTTTAAATGATCAAATCTCCCACAGAAGGGCATGTAGATGTTATAACATAAAAAACATACATTAACTCTACATTCATTATAACTTAAACACGACATGAATGAAACTATCAATGTTGTGCTGTATGGAATTATATTAAAATGAACCGTTCCCCACCCATTTTTATGCTTATACAAAGGAAGAAATAAAAGTATAATATAACAATTTGCAATACCATTATGATTATCATCATCCTTTTATATTCCTTATAGAATAATTTGAACCTAATTATATGTTTGTTCTTATTAATCACCCTAAACTCGCAATTATGATTTGCAGCTCACGTGTGGGCCTACTAAGTAGCTCATCCCTCCTTATATGAACTTTGACTTATCTTCTAAATGAATTGGTACATTCCAAAACCAATATAATAGCTGTTAGTTGTAATCCCATTTAAATCAATGCAAACATATATTACTCATTTATATTACTTTTGAGGCCATTGTGTTAGATTGCGTTCATGTGTCATTTTACCCCACCCACTTTAGGCAAACATAGGCCCTTAAATCTATGAGAAGGTAAGTGATCAGTTAGCGTATCAATAGCTTAGTATCTCACCTTTAAATAAGAATAATTTGGGCTTTCAAATAGCAAAAATGACGACATTATAACAAATATATTGTTCATACACGTCGAATTTTTATAACAAAAATCCTAATTTTAGATGTTCTCATTAATATTTATGAGTATAGAAATGCAAAAATTTGTAAAAAGTTATTTTTATTATTAGCCCAGTGCATTACCTTTATTTTGATACCATTTGTATCAATTTTGACCGAAAACTGACAAAGATATTATGATATTTTAAGGGAGATATATAAAAAATGCACTTATTTGACCTTTGACCTAATTCTGAGAAAACGAGGCAAAATCACGGATGGCATCCGGCCGTTTCAGATTACACACATATCAAAGATAACATATAGCATGGATGCCACATTCTGCTCTCCGATGCCATGGCCCGTCACATTTTCTCCGTATGGACTCCCGACTAATGTTACCAAAACGTGTGAATTGATCGATTTACAATTGGTGACACGATAGAACTTAAATTGCATTTCCAAATTTTCTTGTTGGTAGGTTTATTGTTGATTATGTAACGATGTACTTTTAATAGTTTAACGTGAGATTCAAAACATTAAACAATATTAGAATATAACCTACAATATGAGCCAATGAAAACGCCGCATTTTGGCGGTAAACTGAAAATTTAATCATTAAAATTTTCTCTTCGCAGACTTTACGTCATGCGTTGGCGCTACTTTCTATCGGCCAATCAGGATAAAGAATGTTATATTCTAAGTTAGTTAGAACATATTAAGTAAATTTTAATGACTAAAAAGGACTCGCTTCGCTCGCTCCGCCCTTTTTAATCATTAAAATTGACTTAATATGTTCTAACTATAACTTAATTCAAAATTACAAAAATGGGTGCGAGGGGCACAAGTTCATGTGTCTAGCATTAAATTTTCATATCTTTTTTAAACGTTTTGGCGCAGGAAATTTCATGACTTTTATTTACAATTTCCTAAAAAATCGATCTGAACCCGGTGTGGAAACGTTTAGATCTAATATTGTTTATTTCATGGGTTATGTATTTTGATTTGTAGCCTACAATTTTAATAATTTAACGTCTAATTCTAAAATTTAAAGTTCTTATTTGAAACAATATTCAACGGGGTAAACATGTGTTTAAAAAATGCATAAAAATGTACTTTGTCTGATTATGTATAGAATTTTTGTTTAATCATTGTTAAACTCATTGTATTTTCTGTTTATGTAGCAGTTCAATTTTAGTACGTTTACTTCTGATTTTAAAAGCTTAAAGTGCAGGAAATTGCATGATGTAAATATGAAAAGTGAAAAATTCTCTGCCGGGATGGAACAACCCTCCAGCACCCACCCCAACATAACATCCCAAAAAAATAGCTGTGCCCCCCACTCTAATTTTTTGGATCCGGACCTGCAGTGTGCGGTCACCGGCCCTTTATGATCATTTCTTACAGTGTGTGGTCAACGGCCCTTTAAGTCATCTCTTTTAACTACCGACCCAATGTAAAATTGAATTTATTCTGGCCTTTGACGGGTACTATCAATGTAACTCCATGTAATAATCAAAGCACTAGATGCCCTGGGCCAGGATTACAACGAATACTTGCACTCAGCATTTAACAGTCACTGCATGGATTTTTTTCACATTTCCTACTGGGGCAATTTAAGGGTCCATCTCAGATTGACTTGAAACTTTGCATGAAAGTATATCAGGGGGCTAAACAAAGAATTTTGTGCATCTTTGATTCTCTGGTGGTGCCGTTGCTATGGAAACCAGAAAATAATATTTTGGCTTAAAAATGTCTATTTTTCAGTCAAAAAAAATAACATTTTTCGCTATATTGTCCTGCATAAATGTGAAATTATCGATTAAAATGTGTTATATTTTGGTAACAACATACCTATCTCTTATAATGAAAACAAATTAAAAGTTTGTCAGAACTTTGCAACATGCCATTTTTCCCTGTCAAAGGTGGGTGGGGTAAGGCCTTGTCTTAAACATTAAATTTTGACAGATTTTAAGACAAAGAGTCAAAATAATGGGAAGGCTTTCAATGTATTCACTATAGTAATTTCGAAGCATGACTCCTTGATTGCGATTCCTGAAATTATGCCAATTATTAATTTCCAAATTAGTCCGTAACCGTGGCAACGGTTTTCACACTTTTCATTTTTGTGATAAAATATGTCATACACATTTCAAAGCACAAAACTAAAATGCATCGATTCATATGGTTTGTACATCACTAATATTATCGCAAACTCACAGTTGTAAAGTTTGGTCGACAGTTTTGAGACAAATGAACCATGGTTGCCATGGCAAACAAGCGAAATCAATGGAATTTTCAGTATTTCCCTATATTTAAGTGAATTAAACAGATTTATTCACAGATATATGTATTAGATTACTTAAGTTCACCTCACATTGGTAACCAAGCAAAATTGACAATAGCTATGGACGTTTTACACCTTAAAGCATCAAACTTGATTTTCTGGTCAATGGACACAGATTAAGTGCATATTGTTATCTTATGTTACATACATTGTCCATTTGATTAATTTTGTCAATTTAATTTGGTTGGTTGTTAGGCGGTTACCATGGTTACTAGCAAAAATCGCTATTTTTTTACCATTTTGGCATACAGTGTGTAGTATTGAGTCATTGTTAATGAATTATGGCTACAGTTCCATTGGATTGGATAATCAAAATGTACTACATACATTTCTAAGTGTATTTTTTTGCCATTTTCAAGTTATGTTACCATGGTTACCCATTAAACAGTTCCATTTTTAAGCATTTCTTTCATTTCTCATTCGTTTTGGGGCTTTTTTATGATAATTACAGTTATCAATACACAATAGTGTTCAGAATAGATGCTTACTCAAAAATAATAGTTATTGATCTGGATGGTTGCCATGGTAACTAAGCAAAGTCAACCGATTTTTTGACACATCCCTTCCACAAAAAGTGAGCAAAACCCACGTTTAAACCCTTCGGTGTTCGCGCCGTGCTAAAAGTTTGTCTTTTAGCTTACCGGCATGGTTTTATCCATGGAATACCCTGGAACAAGAGGTCCTAGGTCGCTCACCTATCATACGAGTTCATGCAGGCCCCTCTGGTGACCTAAGAAATCGTTTACAACTTCTAAGAATCAAGTAAATGAAGCATCTAATGCATGACAATGTTTTTATTATGTTTTAACCAACGACCTTGTTATTAACATCAGATATCCCATATTGACAGATAGGCAAACATTGTTACCTCTAGTGTACTGTTATACACAATATATACAAGGTTTTTCTATGATTTAAACTAGTGGCCTAGTTTTTGACCACAGATGACCCAATATCGAACGTGACTTAGATTTTGTAGGGATGATCATTGTGACCACGTTTCATAAAGATAAGGCTAAAATTGTGACCTGTACTGATTACACCGTGTTTTTCTATGATTTTACATAGTGACCTACATGTAGTTTTTTACCCCATATGACCCAAAATCAAACTTGACCTAGATTTGTTGAGATAATCATTGTGACCAAGTTTCACAATGTTTAGGTTAAAACTGTGACTACACGAGCAATTGTTGATGGATGGACGAACGGACGAAGAGTGATCACAAAAGCTCCCCTGTCACTTAAGTGGGTTTGTAGTGGGTTTTAATTCTATAAAGTGGCTAAAAGTGTTTTTTTTCAATAAGTTATTTTTTTTGTTATTTTAAAGTGTGTTTTTTATAATAAAAACTGGTTTGAACCAATTTAAACAGCTTTTAGCTGTTAAAAACACACTTAAAACTCGCTTTTTACTTTCAACCAATAATAACCAACTTAAGGAAAACACACTTTTAAAAATTATAACATTAACAATAATTATGATTTAATCAATATTTACTTTCAAACAAATGATGATATTCAAATTGATGTACAAGCCAAAGTTGGAATAGCAATATATATAATAACACCAATAAAACAATGTAGTGGGTACTGTGCGTCTTTTAATATTTGCGAAATTTTTATTTTTGCTATAATTGGCAAGTAGGTTCTGTATGTTAGCTAATATTTGTTATGTCTTTATTCTCACTATCAAATTCATAAATCTGCGTAAAATATACTTTTAAAACATGGAAACATATCATTGAACCTTCAACTGCAAATTCATAAATCTACAGAATAAATCTGCTACTGAGTTTTGCAAAATAAAAATCACACAAATATAAAGTGATTTACAGTACTCTTTTACAGTTTAAACCAATCCCTAAATTAATAAATTATCAATAGATGTCTGTAAACAATGTAAGCCCACAAGGCAAAAAAATAGTCCCTTTAAAGTGGGAAGATCTTAGACCTAGCACTTTTTGGGCAGAAACTGTTTAGTCTACCAACTTACAGGCACACAGACCAAGTTCCAAGTGCCACACGTCTACAGTATATCAGTGATATGGAGAATACCTAGTCACATTATTTCCTGACTCCAGGCGAACCAGAAAATACTGAAACTAACTATGCTTAATATCAAGCACTCAAATATTGAAAATGTAATATAATGAGCTATTATTTGTCCTAGATTGCAAATTTAGATGTGGAAAATGTATAAGATGGTCAATGAGTGTTGAAAATAACATTTGATATATTTTCTTTGCCATTTTGTACTATTTATGAGGTGTAAATGTAATTATTGAATCTGAGTGCCACACTCATGTCAAACTTTGGGTCCCATGAACAGCGACCGATAAGACGCTCAGATCTATATAGAGTTATAGAGGGAAAATTTAGAAAAACGCTTATAAAATTATAACCGTTATAACAATCGACCGTATGCGAACGGGGTGGTTTAGTTTGATTATTCATCTTTCAAACAGTCTGAATTTGGAAAAAATAAAATAAAAACATTTTGGTCCTTTTAAATGTTTTTATAGTTACTATCATTCATATAGAATAAAGAAGGAATTGGAAATTGTCGTAACACTGTCAGGTCGTTTACTATTTTAATAAAAATCCAACACCTGTATGCGAACGGCTTCGTTTAGGAAAATAAATTATCTTTCCAATGATGTAATTTGTAAAAATTTATTTTAAAAAGATTTTGGTCCTTTTTGATGTTTTTGGAAAAAAATACCATTTTTCTTTCCGTTTTTTACCGATTCAGATTACGTAATAACCCGGTTAATTGTTTTATGACCCTTCCCGCTGCAATCGTCTCAGCATGCGGCGTAATTATACATTCGCCTGAGGGGTTATAAAATTGCTATACATTTCATGTTTGATAGATTATGCTTTTTAGATCGAAGAATTTGTATTATATGGGTTGGTTTAATTCGCATTAATTAATCAAAGCACTGAGAGTATTGTTGGGAAGCGATCTTGTTGCTGCTACTAAAGCTTAAACCGACTTTACACGTTTAATGTTCGTTTTCTTACTGCCGATCTTGTTTTGAATGTCAAAATAGGCATAATTATGTGACTATATAGGCATGTTGGGTATCTAAATAATTGTTAAAAGGTGCATATTAATTTATATGTAATACGTGTATTGAATGCGTATATCAAAAGTGGCTTTAAAATAATACTACGCGCCTATTTATCAGATTCTATAGTACCGTCTTGTAATCACTTCCCTCACAGTGTGAGACAGGCTATAGAAAGCGGCTAGCTAGTACAGCGACACCATATGATTGCATAACAATACTTTGCAGACCGTATACGATTCATTGATAAAACTATCACTTGACCGTAGTCTGAAGTTTCTAAAAATAGCTTTACAGCCGGGACATTTGATGAACACGTCATTTTCGTATTATGAAACAAGTTCGGTATCGGCCTGTGTAGTGATTTTTTTTGCAAAAATATCGATTTAACGAACAGTTTCACACTAATTTTTGATCTTAGAATAAACAAATGTTGCTGATTGGCTTAAATCAGTTAAAAGATTTGGAGAAACATATGTAGCAGTATTGGGAATGTTGACAGTTTCTGGAACTACTTGAATGCGGATTCACATAGCAGCCTAAAGGCGGTTAATTTTGTATTAAGAAATGGCCAATGGTAGTAATTAGAGGCTTAAACGTCTCCCAAAAATGGTAACAGCTGCGGACATGTATATGTATATAATATTAATGATATGTTTAAGTACAATTGAATTGCCGTTTATATTGACTAATAAGTAATTGTATGTGTAGATGAATCATTTGTTGAATAACTGCATCTAATAAGTCTTGAGTTATTCTTCCCAGTGTATATTGTAATAAAATTAACAAGAACCTATTAACTAAATCAACATGACTTATATATGTCGATGTAAAAGAAACTGATCATTTTTGTATACCTTGTCTGCCAATATCTATGTAATTGTGTATCTTTTGACTGGTCGAGGGCTTTTCAGTTTAAACCAGACTGTTGTAGTAGTATAAATTATGTGGAATTGAATTATAAAATATACATACACTATATTGGGGAATGTCACTACTAGTAGTTAATTAATTATAATTCGCACAGGTGAGAAATAACAATGAAGAAGTCCAACATTTGTCAGAGTATAAGATTTACACTTTTCTTGAAAATTGCCAATATCTGCCTTTTACGATTACAAGTGTTATTAAATAAAACACAAATTAAATTCACATTCTATTCTATTAATTTTATTGTAGAAAAATGGCAAGTATTGAAACATAAGGTGTTATCGTGAAAAATAAATAATCTTTTGCTATTTGCTTGGAAGTAAACTGTAATAAATTGATCCATGCATTTTTGTGAAAGTTTAAATTATATTCTTAATTGTTGCAATGTAAATCAGTAAATCAAGTTACACATTGAGTGTAGCACGAGAACAGTTTTATGATCACGGTTCAAGCTGACTGTATTCAATCACTTAACAACATTGGACGCTTAAAACAGATGGTTGCTTGATACGGATGCACGGGTCCATCTGGCTGTATTCAATCACTTAGCAACAATTGACGCTTAAAACAGTGGTTGCTTGATACGGATACACGGGTTCAGCTGGCTGTATTCAATCATTTAGCAACAACTGACGCTCAAAACAGATGGTTGCTTTACACGGGTACACGGGTCCATCTGGCTGTATTCAGCCAATTAACAACACTTGACGCTTAATACAGATGGTTGCTTAATACGGATACATGGGTTCATCCAGCTTTATTCAATCAATTAGCGACAATTGACGCTTAAAAAAGATGTTTGCTTAATACGGATACACGGGTCCAGTTACCGACAACTTAATGCGCGATACTACAATTCAGTGTCACGGAACATGATTCGGATGTTGTATTATTATCAAACATGAATGGCAGAAGTGGTTACTAAATTGTGTTAGTTTTTATATGATCAAATGATGATTATCAAAGTTAAATCCAGACATTTTTAAATGTAAAATCGATAACTTAAAATAGTTATCGGGTAATTTTAACAATCCAGATTCAACATTTAAATATGTAATACATGTATGTGACATGCAGTTTTCGCGTCGTCTAAAAGCGCTCACATTACACTTTGAAATAACATCCTTTATTACTATAAAACAACTATTTTTAAAGTAAATACTAATACTAAAAAAATTAGACCTGACTTAATTTATAAAACAATTATATAATCGCGTATTTTGAAATCATAATATGATCACGCATGTTAATTAAATTAACATGCGTGATATGATGTAAATGATCTTTATGGAATTTTATCAAATTTAATTACAAACATTACCATTTAAAGTTCAATCTTTCAACATATATCAGTTCACTATATAATTTCCACAAATCCCTAAATATGTATACGCATATACATGTACATTGTATGTACAAAATTTATTATCGATCATTATAGACTGCACTATCTTATCAGTCAATCAGCATCATGCTGGGCGGAGAATCATATAGCACGGATATACACATGCCATTACTGTAACAGTATATTTGCGGGTGTTTGATTGCTATATGCACGGAAATACATTACCGCCTATCGCTAGTTGATGCAAAAATACTGTAATACAGCCATGGGTATGCAGCACTCAGACTGATGAATTGCAATTGAAGCATACAAATACACTAAATCAAACTAGGAAGTAAGCCAAAACAATATTTAGTACCAATTTAACATTAGTACAACGTCTTGCTCTAAACAAATGCCACAATGAACATGAAAAGAGTGAATTTCAATATTTGAGTGTTGAGTGCTGAGTGTAAGTATTTGTTGTAATCCTGGCCCCTAGTGTTGTTAGAAAGGATGCATGTATACTTGAATGCCAAGATGTACAGTAGTTTCATAAACCAGCTAGGGGCGATTTTTGAAACGTGTGTTATTTTAAACTAGTCGTTCGTCGAACAACTAAAAACTAAAGAGTCTAGTGTAAAACATTCATTTGAACTATCGCCCTACAGAAGTGGACTGTCTATAATAGATAACATTTTTAAGTGATTTTGTATTTATACTACATTGTAATTATAAATAAATGCAAATGATAGCAGTAAATGTCATTAAGAACACAAGTCTTCTCAGTAAGGCAAATGTCAAGTCAAAAAATTATATCAACAATACGTGGTATGGTTCAGAATCCTGGGTTGGTATTCACAAAGCATCTTAAGGGACAACCTAAATATGTTTACTTTAGCTAAAAATTGAGCTGCACATATTTCCAAGGAAAGGAAGAATATGCCATGATTTCTTTGTGATTATTCTAGCTCTTTACATAGTGCTCCTGAAAACTGTAAAACCTTGATAATGTTAATGTTGTAGTGTAGCTGATACGCTTAAGGAAACGTAAGATTTTAAGAAAATTCTAAGTTTTCCCTTAAGATGTTTTACCACATCTGGAGGTTTACACAGGCTATAAGCTACAAGTTGGATGTCTTCCAGTGAAATTCCCAAGAACCTCGAAGAGTATTGGTTTTCACTGCGGCTTTTCGCCAATTAAAATGTTTAAAACAATAAATATGCAATGTTATGATATTGCAATGTTTGTATACAAGTGACAGACCTGAATAAACGGACTAAATATGTAGTGATCAGTGTTTTTGTTTTGTGATATATAGATTGCGTATACACTATATAGGTTTAACCACAGGAACTTGCATAACTTAAAAAAAAATGAAAAAAAAAATTTTGATTTTTTTTTTCTGTAGATCTATTAAAACATAATTATTATATTTATTGATACTGGCTCTACAGTAAGCCTAGTGAAAAAAAAATTCCAAAAATTTTTTTTTAAGGTATGCAAGTTCCTGTGGTTTAACATACGTTAAGTTCAAAACATCTAAACAGTTTCAAGTTGTGTAGTAATTCACGACGTCATCGTATTACAGAAGCAGGTCACGGTGTCATTTTTTTCATACGATGAAATGTTTGGACATGGACAGTTAGTTGGCATTGCTCATGCAAACCACTCAGCATAATACGATATATTAGTTATAGGATCTCGCTTGAAAACATTCACATTGTCTCTTAACCACCCCAGTGATGATTGGTACTTTAACGTCGTAGTGGAAACATTGTCATGAGTAAATTTATGAAATTTCATTAATTCAACGACGTATGAAAATGGTCTATTATTGATATGAGCAAGACCGCCTTGGCCGGGAACTGCCCAACTCAATATGATCCCTTCTTTACTATGTCTGATTAAATTGTCTATATACACGGGTTCAAACTCTTTCGGTATATGCTCTGCAACTTCCAGGGATAAAATCCAATCGTACATAGGAAGTCCGTACTGTGGAACGGTCAAGTCCAGGAATTTAACTAATCCCTTACTGGTCTCTTCACAAAATGGCGCTCCGTCGAAGGAGTCATATCTTTTCACCTCTTCCAACTTCAAAATTTCTCTTTTGTATGCTCCAGGACCGTCACCAAAACTTCCAACAGATTTGCCTTTCAAAAACTTGGAGAGCGCTTTGACTAAGGACATATCGGTCATATGCTGGCCCCCATCCTCCATGCTAGTCTGGCGGCACCATCCACCCGCTGCGTTCGTGTCTTGATTGTTTTCATTTTTCTGAAGTAAACAAAATATTTAATGAGTACTTCATACATAATTTACTTTTTTTTCAGTAAAGCCTAGGCCCCACTGAGGAATTCCACATCAGCGATGTTCTCCCGATTTCTTCCGACACCACCCGATTCATCACAATTCCTTCCGATATCACAAACTGTATCATGACTTCCCCCAAAGCTTCCCCTAGACCACGAGCAACCTGTTCCTGATGTCCCGATAACTCATTAATTTCATTTCCATCGGGAGTACATCGCCGAGGCAAAAATGCTTAGTATTGAACACGTAGGTGTACCTATTTGCTACACCGCATGAAACAGTACTTCTTATCAAGTTCAAGCTTTGTTTACAAACCTCATTTAACCCGACGGTCAATTTATCTTGGGAAGTTTTTACATGTTTGACACTTCGAATAATCAACGAGTACCAGAGTGTACTTGAACAGAGTTTGCGTTCACTTTCAGTAGACACCGACACTAAAATCACACACATTGTTTCCTTAAAACGATGATAAAGGAAAGACTAGGTCAATAAGGCATAAACATTGTCCCAACAAGTATTAACTCCTTAACACGCTTGTAGATCAAGAGAGAATTTTTATTAGGTGAAACATTCCTTTCTATTATTGGCTTCACCTAACTTTTTAATTAAAATTCACTATGTTGGAACTGAGAGGGCCAATATCATGTCAATCTTTCAGTTACTTTGTTAAAGGAGAAACCATAAGTATATACACAGGCATTTACAGAAAAACCTTTCCACCGCGACGCTCTGTACAGCAACAACATCTCTATGATAAACAGTACACCATCTCCAGAGCGGTCCTCCATAAAACAGAACTCTCTATAGCATATAGTACAACATCTCTAAAGCGGTCCTCTGAAGAGCAACGACCTCCCTATAACATATAGTTCAACCTCTCCAGAGCGGCCCTCTGTAGGGAAACAACCTCTAAATACAGTACAACCTCTCCATAGCGGCACTCTGTAGAGCAACAACCTCTCAATAACATACAGTACAACCTCTCCATAGCGGTCCTCTGTAGAGCAACAACCGCTCAATAACATATAGTACAACCTCTCCATAGCGACCCTTTGTAGAGCAACAACCTCTCTATAACATACAGTACAACCTCTCCATAGCGGTCCTCTGTAGAGCAACAACCTCTCAATAACATACAGTACAACCTCTCCATAGCGGTCCTCTGTAGAGCAACAACCTCTCAATAACATACAGTACAACCTCTCCATAGCGGCACTCTGTAGAGCAACAACCTCTCAATAACATACAGTACAACCTCTCCATAGCGGTCCTCTGTAGAGCAACAACCGCTCAATAACATATAGTACAACCTCTCCATAGCGACCCTTTGTAGAGCAACAACCTCTCTATAACATACAGTACAACCTCTCCATAGCGGTCCTCTGTAGAGCAACAACCGCTCAATAACATACCGTACAACCTCTACATAGCGGCCCTTTGTAGAGCAACAACCTCTCAATAACATACAGTACAACCTCTCCATAGCGGCCCTTTGTAGAGCAACAACTCTTTATAACATACAGTACAACCTCTCCAGAGCGGTCATCCATAGAGCAAAAACTCTTTATAACATACAGTACAACCTCTCCAGAGCGGTCATCCATAGAACAAAAACTCTTTATAACATACAGTACAACCTCTCCAGAGCGGTCCTCTATAGAGCAACAACCTCTCTATAACATACAGTACAACCTCTCCAGAGCAGTCATCCATAGAGCAAAAACTCTTCATAACATACAGTACAACATTTCCAGAGCGGTCATCCATAGAGCAAAAACTCTTTATAACATACAGTACAACCTCTCCAGAGCGGTCCTCTATAGAGCAACAACCTCTCTATAACATACAGTACAACCTCTCCAGAGCGGTCCTCTATAGAGCAACAACCTATATTAATTATCTCGTATAACAACACAATCAAAATTTCTCTACGTCGGTATCTACGATAGATTTAACCTCAGTAGAGCAACAACTTCTAAACAACGACCAATAGTTGCAGCTCCCAATTGGTATTACTCTACAGAGTCTGTATTGTATATTCGCATTTGCCCACCAGCGGGTATTAGCAAAAAGTTAGTATTGATCAATCAGCCAATAGAAACACTAGTTTGCATATGAATTAGATACGTCACGAAGATCCACAATACCTTAAAACATTGAAACTATTGTCGTATTGTGCTTCCAAAATGTAACCTGTCAAAAACGAAACAATGAGCTACGAGAGACGATCAAATAGTGAGGCTATAACTTCGTGTTTTTAGGTTAACGAAATTTTTAGTTTGGAAATTTTGCCGCTAGTGTCAAACGGAAACATTTTCGGGGGTATTAACTTTCGCACATTTTGGGAAAATGGTAATTAGGTGGTTTCTTAAATTCGTAGAATAGAATTTGTGGTTATAAAATATTGAAAGGAAAATCTCTTTTTACAAATTTTGAGGTAATTATCCTAAGAAAATTAATTTGGCGATTTAGTTCATTCGCAAAATCAACGACACTGTTTAATCCACTGCGAATATAAATAACATTACAGTAAATACGAGAAAAGTGCAAACTCTCCACGAGTAGCCACGAGTGTAAATTAATTTTCTGTTATCACGAGTGAAATAAAATTGATCTTACACCAAAAATCAACAAATTTTCTGTTTATTATATGCCTCAATTTCTCTTTAAATGTGCCGTAATTGGCTTAATTGGAAAAAATCACGTCGAAATTGGAACGTCACGACGTGAGAATTATAACGTAACGCGTATTCTAAAGCCCGGCGCCGTTGACGTTACGTTTCTTTTTCTGCATGATTCTGGAACCAGCTTCAAAACAGTGAAAATAACAAAGTGGTAATTTCACTGTTATTTTCACTGAAATAACTCCATAATCCATTGGAGGCAAATAATAAATGTATTTTTTCAATAATTTTCATGGTTAGATTCAGGCTTATATGCCGAAAGGTTATTAAAAAATGGAACTGTATTTTATATTTCATATTGTAAAAAATAAATTAAACCGGATTGGTTCTCAAATCTTGAGCAACAACTTGCCTCTACTGGAAGTGGGACGTAAAATTCAGTCTACCGAATCATTATTCTGCATCCGGTCCGTCAAAATAAAATAGACCATAGCCAATGCAACTACAACAACAACAATCGCGTGTTTTTCGCATGTAATCGTTAATGGGATAAATCCCCTATTACTCAGCTATTGTTTATTGCATGCGACTTTTAATTAGTCGCGTGATTGTAAGTATTTGATCTTTGAACCAACTGTCAACGTTTCATTGTTTACTTTAGTATAAATATTTTACTTGAACTTGGTCTTGCGAACTTACTAATTTACCTTGTTTCTATTATTTGGTTAAATTTAGTTAGTTCCCTATGCTCATCGACAAAAGAAATACTTTTCGGCATTTGGTTATATTCAATTGAAATATAACAGAACGGCATTGCTTATGAAATAGTTCACCGTTTTGAAATAATTTCGAATATTACTCTACCGTAAGTTAAAACAATTCTTAAATCTAGAGTTAACATGTGTAATTAGGTTTTCCATCATTATCAAACATGTAAAAGAGCTAATGCAATTGGTCACCAATTTTCACGAGTAAATTGTTTTATTACACATCGAGCGTCTCCGTGAAATATTCCGTTCAAGAAACAAACAACCGCGGTTAATTACGGTCATAATTAGAAAGACAATTTATCAGCTGTTAAGTTATGATAAAAGAAGGTGAAGATAAATTGTACGTACTTTACTGATTTTGAAGTTGAGGAAAATAAAATAAGCCGGACATAAAATAAGGATTTGAGTGGATGGATAACTAATAAACAAAGACATGTACTATAGATATTCTTGGGACACTTCAACAACACTTCGGAATGTAGAAAACACAATAGTGTGAATAAGTATTTGAAAAAAAACACTTCAATGTACGTTTATTTGTTTTCCGGGTTTCAACGTCTCATCGACAGTGTATAAGAAGTCACGTGAAGACAATTCAGTCACAGTCTGTACAACCCAGTCACAGTCTTTACATGTACAACCCAGTCACACTCTGTACAACCCGGTCACACTATGTACAACCCAGTCACAGTATTTACAACCCAGTCACACTATGTACAACCCAGTCACAGTCTGTACAACCCAGTCACAGTCTGTACAACCCAGTCACAGTCTGTACAACCCAGTCACAGTCTGTACAACCCGGTCACAGTCTGTACAACCCAGTCACAGTCTTTACAACCCAGACACAGTCTTTACAACCCAGTCACAATATGTACAACCCAGTCACAGTCTTTACCACCCTGTCACACTCTGTACAACCCAGTCACACTCTGTACAAACCAGTCACAGTCTTTACAACCTGGTCACACTATGTACAACCCAGTCACTGTCTGTACCACCCTGTCACAGTCTGTACAACCCAGTCACAGTCTGTACAACCCGGTCACAGTCTGTACAACCTGGTCACACTCTGTACAACCCAGTCGCAGTCTGTACAACCCGGTCACACTATGTACAACCCAGTCACACTATGTACAACCCAGTCACAGTCTGTACAACCCGGTCACAGTCTGTACAACCTGGTCACACTCTGTACAACCCGGTCACAGTCTGTACAACCCGGTCACACTCTGTATAACCCAGTCACAGTCTGTACAACCCGGTCACAGTCTGTACAACCCGGTCACACTCTGTACAACCCGGTCACAGTCTTTATAACCTAGTCACAGTCTGTACAACCTTGTCAATTAGAGACACTAAGCGCCACGTATATTTTATCGACGCTGATTACGTAGCGCTCTGAGATCGGACCACCAAGCTTTGTATAGCTTAAGGTGACTTTGAAGTCCATTTCATCAGTAATCACTTTGTGAACACTCGTATGTATGATCTCATCAAAGCTAATGTTCTTTTATATTATGTTTGTATCTATACTTGTCCTTGTTTTGTACATACAGTAATGTATCAAACAATATTTTGTATAACGGGGCGGGGCGGTTGGCATACATGGAATTTTAGACAGAAGATGATTCCCGACAGATGGCAATTTGACACGCCGAATGAATCATGGTCCCGGGAAATAGACTTTGGCCGGATTTTAGATCCCGACATTTAAAGATGGCGGGGCAATTGATACACAAGCTTTGTGTATCAAATGTCCCGCCATCTTTAAATGCCAGTCAAAGCATCTCCCGCTGTGGGGAGTAAGACAAAATGTTTGGCTCTAGGGTTTGGAATTTGACAAAAAAAAGAAAAATTGTCTAATTCCCCTGTTTCCCAGCCGACCCCTCCCGTTGGGCAAACATTGATAGGTGCATATAATACTTGTCCGTGTGTGGCCATTCATGACGCCATGTACAATACTACATATCAGTAGCAGTGACTCGTGTTCGACTCACGCTTAAGTTCCAGTTTTGAGATAACAAAATGAATATACATGTACAAATATTTGATAATTTCATCATGATAACGACAATGAATCGTGTCCTTTTAAAACTTGTGTTTGACATATTGCCATTCGTGCTACTATTACATGTACATTGCAAAGTCTTATTGGAATTTCCGTTACTATACTAATCAACGTGAAATAGTTCCCAGTCGAAAACGATGAGCTATCAACTATACAGCAGCTACCTCTCTAAAATGAACTTTATAAATCCCAGTCTAAGGGATGTGTCTCATTAGAGGTCGTAATCCATTACAGTGTGGCGTATACTTGACAAGCATTCATACACGCGAATATTGAGTTACGATGCTTGGGGTAAAATGGCAATGCGTGAGATCTTGACATCTAGGATTTACAAGAAATAGATCAAATACCGCAGAGACACGCTTTTTGTTCTTATCAACTTCGATATGAAAGACACTCTTGTAGAATATTTAGGTAGTACTTAACAGTTTTGTGGGAGTTTCGAATTTGGCCATGTAGAAAATTATTATTAAGAAGCCAGTAGCAAAAATAAATTGCTCAGTTAAATATGGGCCAAGCCTAAATTCTCGCTACATGCGACGACAGGGTTTATCAAATTCCCGAACATAAATGTCTAATTCCCCGTGCATCCCCGCCGCCGCCCCCCCCCCCCCCCCCCCCTGGGGAAAACATTGATAAATGCAATACTAGTTTGTTAAACTGTAACTCCTCTGAAAATGAGTCCTCAAAAATACAACAAATAAAATTATATGCTTACCTCACACTCCTGTTGTCCGATTTGTTTCCGTAAATCATTCATTCCTTTAGACAATTTATTCCTTTCATCCTTAAGAATTTTATTCAAAATTTCCTGGTCTTTATCTGAAGAGTGTCTTATATTCCGTAAATGAAGAGGTATATGATAACGTGGTTCTTCAGCCACGTAATCAGGGCACGTTACATGGGTTGTTTTTCTTGTGCCAATAAATATCACACAAAATAAACACAAACAGAAAATTGCAATACCTATGTGTACCCTGTTCCGCATTTTTGTCACGTTTTTATCACAAGAAAAGAAAAAACATTACAGTTTCTACGTTAGCACATTTTTAGCATTAACTAAATCTAACGACGGTCGTATATAGACACATTTATTAAAATGTTAAGCTCTTCACTGTAAGCGAGATTGTGGTTGACATATGTTACAAGGTCGATGTTTATGATAACTACGTGTATTATCTTAAAGTGATTAACTTTAAAGTGAATCAAACAAATGATAACTAGTATTGAATCGATGATAATTTTGGTCACATAATTCACAATCTATATACGTGTATAAAAATTATATGTGTGCTTCTTCGTTATAAATAGCAAAATCTGGTATTTGTTAAAAAATCTTTCTTTGGAGTTGTGTCACGTTGAGAAGTCACGTAATAATGCGATAAAGAGAGATATTTTAAGCTGCACTTTTCTCACGACGTTTCTAGGTACTAATGTATGGAAGCCCTAGAGGGCACTTTTGACTTAGGTTTTGTGACTTGTGACTTATGACTTGTGACTTGTGACTTGTGACTGAGAACTTGTGACTAATGACTTGTGACTTATGACTTGTGACTTGTGACTTATGACTTGTGACTTGTGACTGAGAACTTGTGACTAATGACTTGTGACTTATGACTTGTGACTTACATTCCATAAATAAATAAATATGCGCGCACTTCCTTGGGCAGCATGGATGGTGAAGGATGCTGTCTGAATCGGAATTACCCGATAATAGTCTATTGTGAGTCAGGTAAGTCGGTATTAGTTTTGTTTGATTGAAATCGTCATTGTTGAAAGCATCAAACCGTTATTCTAAAATTGTTAACACCATTAACTAGAATACCCTTCATGTAATAGCATAATGTCACATGGTATTATACGTGTACATGTGCATACATAAGTATAATGGTTTGCTTCCTGTTCGCTATCATTTGTGTGTCTCATTTGAGACAGATAGTTCGGATCATACATGGTGCAATGAATTAGGTTTTAAGTTTTGTTAAAGTAATAATAATTGTATGTTCTTCTACATTTTTCCAGGTGAAGAAACTGGAATGTCCGTGCTGTGTGTGTGTGTTCGGTGCGTTTGGTTCCACAAATGATGTCGCGATGCATACCTATTTACCTGCATTGTCTTTAAATCCAGCAGAGCAACCGGCTCAAATGTAAATTTGGCAATTGTGTGACTCTATGGGCTAGAAAAGATTTTGTATGTGATTGTGTTGTACCATAATGGTGAAGTAGAACATTTTAAGGTTTTGCAAACAAATTCCAAGTTGTGGATATCAATATACATTGTTATTTATAGCGCCTATGAACTAAGCTTTTCAAGATAGCTTTATATTATCCGTATACTTAGGTTTGATTTCATAGTCAAACATCTATAAAAAATAATACGCTATTCTGTCATATTTTGAAATACATGTAATGCAACAGACTTAAAGTTTGCACATTTGCAAATGTGTTTTTGTCTAACGTTCATCCTTTGCAACATAATACTGTATTTGTGTTAACTTCGTATACAAAATAAAGCAATTAAGACCAAAAACACTATCAATTTCATGATTTGATATCATTCCATGATTTGGGCTTACTGATAACAAACGACGGATAACAAACTCTATCATATTTAATTACAACATTAATAATAATAACACTTGTTATGATACATTTTGCTGTCTATAATTTTATCAAAGGTAGTGTGTATTTCACATTTTACACGTCATAAGTCACGAGTTACAAGTTTCAAGTCTCAAGTCACAAGTTACAAGTCACAAGTCACAAGTCACAAGTCATAAATCACAAGTCACAAGTCACAAATCGAAATCTTAATTGACATGCAGAAATACACTAGACGTTAGTGGGTTACTATACGAATAAATGAAGCATTAGACCTACATGTCAAAATTATTAGAGCAACATATACATGAACTTACACTAAAGTGGCTCATCATAACAACACCGACTAACAACATGTCATACTGTTTGGAATTAAACACACGCCTTTCCAAAATCTCAAAATCAATTGGAGTACATGTATATCATCAAAGTTGTATTCTAGCATGGTACAGGGTCTTAGCTAGGGATCCTATATCGTAAACATTCCTATTATGTGCCACTCAGTCCAGATCGGTTTGTATTTTTCTGTCGACTATATCAACCATAACGTCCATTTGAGTATATATAGGTTCATAACGAGACAATGATATTTATGCTCAACTTGAGCGGGTTTATTGAAAGTACATTGTATATGCATTTCTGTCCACCACAGTAGTAGAGTTCTTCACAGCTTTTATGCAATATTCCACAAGAGATATTTTGAGGATTTCATGCCAATAAAAGCAAATTTTCATTTTATCTCGACCTGCAAAAAACAAACAAACATTTTAATTACACTGGCCATTCGATTCACCTCTCTTAACCAAAAGATTCGTCACGATAGTGACGCTAAAATTATACAACTATAATCTATCTAAAAGTGGGAAATATATTTTATCAACGTCAACGCTAACTTTGTATGCAATAACATATCGATAAAGAAGAATTTTAAACCTAACTCTTATGTAGAAGAATGATAGTAAATTCGTTTTATTTTAATCATGCAACCAAAACTGACTTACCTGTCTTACCTGTCTTGCTAAATATAATCATGTATCATCCGTTTTTATCCACGTTATTGTTGGACGTAAAGACAGATAAAGCATGCAATTATATTTATAGTTTGGTTGGTCATAATTCTTAAGTCACAAGTTATAAGTCCCAAGTTATAAGTCACAAGTCAAAAGTGCCTTCTGGGGCCTCCACAAGTCACAAGTTATAAGTCATTAGTCATAAGACAAAAGTGCCTTCCAGGACTTCCATACTAATGTCTTTGTTAGTGTGATCACACACACTATGAAATGATATTATTTCGGTAGTATACGAATATAGTATTGAATCGGTGATACGTTTTTTACATGTTATATAAAATAGATGCGCGTGCATTACTTGCTGTGCCATAGCTTATGATATGTACATTAATTTATCATTTTCTGTGTGCAATGAATGTTTGAATAAAACTCATACGCAGTTATCTCGGACCTCGCTAGGCTAAAAATTAGAATCTAATCCGAGAGCGCAGTGTCAAGGGAAATTACTGTGTAGAGATTTGTGTTTAAATGTGTCGGCCAATCATGATGTTGGTCTGGATCCGGTCACAAATCTTTCAGAAGTTTCAGTCTGACTTTAGCTGGTGGAAATGGATGACTTTTCTATCAAGATGGCTGGTGTACTTCAGTTTTTTTAATAATCTCCATAAGCATGTGTTCTTTTCGTGTTATGTACATCATTGGCTTGAAAAAATACTGTTTCCAATTACATCTGAAACACCAAAACGACACCTCTAATACGGACTTTATAACGAAAATTAAATTTTAAAAATGCATCAGCGTGTAGGCCTATATAGTGCATATAAATTCTAAATGATATAATATGTCCAGTTAGCTCAATCGGTAGATTGCTTCTAACTTGTAAGCAGAATGTTGCAGTTTATTTAAAATTGCCTAAATAAAGTAACGTACATCCGCCATCTTAATTGACCACTGGAGTCACCAATGTTAACCAAAAGAAGCCAGGCCCAAACTACTGTAGGTTTGGGACAGGAACCAGACTAATCATGAAGTAGATGTGACCGTACAGCTGTGATGTGCAAATCCAGACATGTTAAATAGTTTATCTGTCCCCAGATAACAGCGTCATATATTCTACTTAACCTTTGATGATGTCCGTTATTATACATTTGTATTAACTTATCACATTATAGTAAATTCTTCATTTATCATGACTTACTACGTTTGAAGTCAAACATCTACGCGAGTATCTTAGATTTTATATCATAAATAACGAATCAAGAACAAATAAAAGTTGAAATTAACATTCCTTCTTAAGGTGTAGTCACACAATACCGAGCATTGTAACGGAAATCAAAAGGGGAGTAAACCTGCCATCCGGATACTGTTTTATCAAAACACTTACGAAAATTGCAGCCTTACGCTTAAATTTAAATTCCTTACTGTATTTACATATCGCTGGCTTATAATAAGAAGGTCGTAAGTACAAAATCGATATTTTGAGAAAACAAGAAAAACTCTAGGGCTATGAAACTCGATGTTTATAGTATATATGGAGATTAATACATTCAACCTACGCAACACTGAGCCACATAAGTAAATCGTTTGTGAGAATCACATGCCTTTTTCAAATCTAACATCGAAAATCTGGGCGAGAACCCGTACCATGAAACGTTGGTATTTTGACAATATCTCTGTAACTGACGTCAGGAACGTTCTAGCGATTTCCTATAGCTTCCATGTCTTTGAAATCTGAACACAGCAATCCCTAAAGCCTTGTTGCCATTCCAAAATTGAAAAACAACTTGCAGAACTCTTTCCCGTTGTAGTTACGATAATTGCATACGATTCAGGGGTCAGAACTTGATGTGTGCCCCTTTTCCCTACGATTATAACGTCACGTTTGCGTCACAAAGTTGCAACTTCCGTTTATCTCAGCACCTAATGTCGTCATTTTTGCAGACCAACATGCAACATTTTATGATTTGTACATGTTTGAAAACGAAAAATTTGTTAGTTTAAAAGATACGTTTCGTTGTGTGGACGACATCAATGGTTATTGATTGGTTGCCTCGTGTGCGTGTTACCATAGTTTCAAAATGGAATATTATGGCCCGACATAGAATATAAGAATCCATCATGAGCTTCTATGTAGGATAAGGATATCTCACCCGAGGGGTCGGATTTTTAACCAGGGACAAGGCTTGTCGAGCTCCTGGTTAAAATTCCGACCCGAGGGTGAGATATCCTTATCATACATCGACTGTCTCATGATTTATTATTTTTCTCCAACGTTATTTGAGGAAATGGGACTTTATAACGTGTTTGACGTCGCGGTAGCGTAGTAAAGCCATTATTTAAGAAATAATGAATACGTAGCTATGTTTTGATGCGTAATAAAATATAGGCACGTGTTTGGATGCGTAGTAATTAAATCACGAGTGCGTAGCACGAGTTATTTAATGTACGCATCCAAACGAGTGCCTATATTTTATAACACAACAAAGCACAGCTCCTATTTATTATTTCGATTCTAACATCGCCGATGCTTTACCATTTATGGGACAACAAGACAGGTTGACGTCAAACTACTTTCTTTCCTAGGAACGTTACCGTCACCGTTACGTCATTTTTCATACTATATACGTGACGTCATCAATCAGCTATATTTTATCGCGGTAACAAAATATGCAGGATGACGAATCACGTGACTTTTTGGGGTTTACCGGTGCAAATTCATAGATGTCAACAAGCTCGGTAAGTGACGTTTTTTTTGCAAATAAACGTTCTAAATGAACTTGTTTTTCATTTTATCGTGGCGCATAAAAGACAGCTTACGCTGCTCGTCATGCCAATATTAAATATTCCACAAAACTCTACTTAATAAACACGCTATCCTTGGCCAAAATATGACATGTTGAGAATTCGCCGTAGACTGTATGCTGCACGCAACGTGCATTTATGATTTTTACTGGGGGAACCCCAGTATTTGTATTACATACAATCCTGAAATCACTACGATTTTAACGATGTAATTTCTCCACGACCAATTCATCCGAGCAAGAAAGAAGTGCCTGCAAATCTCAACCAATATCGTAATTTTAGACCATTTATGAGAACATTTGTTTTCAACAATTTAATATTTTTTATTTGTTCGTAATTTGTTCGTTTTGAAAGCTTATTTGGATGAGAAAATGTATTTGTGCGAATAAATTCCTACGCGCTGTAAAATGACTAATGATTTTTGAGGGGCGATAAAAATATCACTGTTAAAAGTAACCCGTTAAGCAGACGAACTTTTCACAATTCGTGCTTTTAACATTCATATTACAGTTAAGGTAGAAACCCCTAATCTAACGTGTGCTTGTTCTTCACTACATGTATTTACAATATTTCGCATTTGTTGATAGTATTAATCCGTTTCGTCCTTCAACTTACCAGAGATCTTCAGCTAAATAGTTTGGATCTACCGTTAGAACAACCCTTTTCCCAGCGCTGTTACATAAATTTTCCCGCCGAAAGTCGAGACCATATGAGTTATTTATGTTTCGTCCCCATCTTATTCGTTTGCACTATTCGTACCATATCCAGTTCGTACCCAGGTATAATTATGGAATAAGTTTTTAGTTTCTATTTTTTTTCTATTTTCTTGCGCCCGTGTTAACAGTATTGATCGACGTTTGGTCCATTGAATTGCCATAGATCATCAGCTAACTTGAATAGTTTGCGTCTGTCGTTAGGCCAGCCCTTGTCCGTGCGCTGCTGTGTATACCATTTCCCGAAGAAAATCCAGACCATATCGTCTTTTGTGTTTCGACCCTTATCTTATTCGTTCTCTCGAATCGTATCCTATCCGGGTGGTTTATAGAGTTGTGGAATTATGACTTTGTGTAGTTTTTAGACGCTAGCTTATATTTTCTTGCGCCCACTGATGCCCTATCCCATTTATTGCATTCTTTTGGTTTACTACCATCAAAATAATTTGCGCGGAAACGTTTAATCAAATGTTTTTATTCTATTTATTACGCGAGTCTGACCTGCAAACATATATATCAGGACTGGTACGTCTTGGTGTCCGCAGGTACATTCGATGTTTGATAATTCATTTAACGAGCATCTTATGAAGCTATGTCAGTGAAAAACGAAAAACACGATGAAGCACGTTGGAATCGAACACACATTGTGACATATTACTTAGAACTACAGAGGGTGTATTGCTTTCATGAGTTCCAGTATTGTGATGGGTCCGTTGATGTGTGATTTGAATAATTCAGCTGCTATCGCGTCTCATAAACCTTGTTACAATATTAACATTTGTTTTGAAATTCAGTACCATTAAATGTGAAACCCTATAATACCCAGAATTTCCCCCAGTAACAGTACTTCAGTACTTTGATTAAACATTTCATCGCAATTGAGTTGATTTTGTAAGTTGATAGTGAAGTCCAAAGTATATTTTGTATGCCAAAAGTGTTTGAATAACATTAAGGTGGAACCACACTATAAAAAAAGTTCCTAACCCATATACAAATTTGGTATCATAGTAAACTTTGATTTATTCCCAATTCAATGTCGCGTCTTATATCTCCGTGCGCGATACCATGACGTTACTATGACGTCATGTAGTTACCATGGAAAACGCGTTTTGACGTCGTTCCGCGGAACGCAACGGAGTCAAGAAATAGCCCATGCAGGAAACTTTGTGAACATTCCAAGTTTTGCTGTCGTAAACGTGATTAAACTAAGATGCTGCTTGCAACGTGTAAACCATTACGGTTCAACTAATTATTCTGTTTGCAGTAATAAAGTCAATGTAACATATCCTTTATGTGTGTTCAAGCCAATTCATATACATTGTATTGATCAATTTCAAGATATAACAGTTTCATGATTATAAAATTTCAGTGAGATATTTGTTAGTTCCTGTTATTTGTCTGTACTCCTAACAAAAACATTTTTCACCCGATCGTCTTCAAACTTAGTGACAATGTTTATGGGCATAACATCTAGGTCAATGTCAAGTACAGGCCAAATCAGCCCAGTCCTTCTTGGGTAATGGTTTTTCAATAACTAAAAAATGTGAAATTGGCCTTGTCTGTACTCTAGTTCAAACAGTTTTCATAGGATCGTCTTCAAACTTGTTGACATTATTTATGGGCATGATATCTAGGCCAAGTGCAATTATAGGGCGATTGCTAAGGCCTTCGTGGGTTATGGTCCAATAATTACCAAAATAATTGACATTGTTCTCTAGTTCAAAGAGTTTTCATCTGCTTATCTTCAACGTTGGTGACAATGTATATGGGCATACTATCTAGGCCAAGTTTAATTGAAGGTCGAATCAGCCCATGTTTCTTGTGTTGTGGTCCTTTAATTACCACAAAATGTGAAAATTCCCTTGTCTGTACTCTCTTTCAAACAGTTCTCAACTGGTCATCTTCAAACGTGTTGACATTGTTTATGAGCATAATATCTAAACCAAGTTCAAGTATAGTCCAAATCATCCAAGGTCTTCTTGTAGGATAGCCTATTAATTACCAAAACAATGTGAAATAGGCCAAGTTGGATTATTTTGTGAAATAGGCCAAGTTGGATTATTTTGTGAAATAGACCAAGTTGGATTATTTTATTTTCATTCACTATTCCCCAGGCGGGCGTATTTTATGACATTTTGGCTCTTGTTTATTTATAAAATGACGGTTTTGAGCTGTCTGTTTGATATTATTTGAGGCTAGGGCACAGGACATAATCACTCATTAGCAATAAATGTAAATACCAGGTAACCAAAACTATCAACCATTCACCATGATGTTACATTTTGATCATTACATCTTAATATATGGACAGGCATATTTTATAATATTAATTATTATTACAGATGCTGTTGTAAAGAGCATTCCTAGCAGGCACCTGTTAGTGAAAATGGATGCTACCATTTGACTATTATTCTAGCTGGCTGGACAGTAACATGTTAATCAATTGATGAAGCTGCGACTGAATAGTACAAGCACTGGGCTTACGTGATAGGTTAAGTTTAACAGGATTAATACATCTCTGTGCTGCATGAACGTTTATTTGAAGAAATATAAAAACTGTTGTAAAATCCAATCAACAGAAATATTATGGCTCAGATGGGAATTTCTTGGAATTAATATGTTTGAAAGTTTACAACATGTACCCTTTACATTATGTTGTATTCCAACAGCTTTTAACAGTCAATGTGCATACTCCACTGAAGGAGACCGCTCACAAATGACATTTGTGAATTACATTGTACATGTAAAAGCTCTATGGCGAAAAAACATTCTAACATAGCACGTGAGATTTGCCTTCTTTGCGTATATTGAGCTTACCATATTTTATTACCGCGATAAAATATAGCTGATTGATGACGTCACGCTTGACGTCACATATAGTATGACAAATGACGTAACGGTGACGGTAACGCTCCTAGGAGAGAAAGTAGTTTGGCGTCAACCTATCTTGTAGTGCTATAAATTGTAAAGCATTAGTGATGTTAGAATCGAAATAATAAATAGGAGCTGTGCTTTGTGGTGTTATAAAATATAGGCACTCGTTTGAATGCGTACATTAAATCACTCGTGCTACGCACTCGTCATTTAATTACTACGCATCCAAACACGTGCAGCCTATATTTTATTACGCAATAAAACATAGCCACGTATTCATTATTTCTTAATTAAAACTGTATTGCTATTAAAATTTTTTATTACATGTATCGCAAATACTGATTATGTACGTATATGTAACTTTCACTGTATAAATTAATATGTTTGTCATTAAAAAGCTTATTCAAATACATAAACAAGTATCATATTTATATATCTCATAAACAAAGATGAACAGTTAAACTTCACTTAAAGGCCATCTCAGAACCTAAACCATAATTTTGTATGTTACTTTCCACGATTTCACAGTTGTATACTATAGACCAAATCTATAATAAGTGCATTTTCAAAGTACCAATGGCGGTCTTATTAGTGAGGTTTTACTGTGACACTTGGCATATACAAAACCGATTTCTAAGGGGCAATCTCATTATTACCCTTTCTTTTGCACGTAATAACATCATTGTCATCCGCTTATCACTATCTACAAAAGTTAGCCTCACATACGAGTACAACTCCATGAACTCTCATCTGGTTTTCAACTGTCTCAATGAAGTGTGCAACTGCTACAGGAACTGGCATCGGTTCAAGTATAGTCTCTATCATATCAATAGACACATTTGTCATGTTTGATTTTGCTAGTTTTTTCCTAGCTTCATTGTGCTTTCCTACTATAATAATTCCTTCCTTGTGCACATTTCTCATGGTTCCTGTCAATACATGAGAAGAACCACCACAGAACACTAAGTGAGATGACTGAAACAGCTATCGACAGTGTCATGTTGATTGTTGTGGTCTAAGATTTGTTCAATTCCATATTGAATATTTTCATGACACCTTCTGTTTCTGTGTGTTCACACTTTGTGCAGTTTAATTAAGTGAAATAACTCCACACTGGTGGATATATTAAAGTAGGTTTTATTGGTGATTTCAAAATCGTCATAACGGGTGTAGATTATTACTTCCATTTAACCGGCTCGTGACTTCATCCATGGTGTCAACCATACGTTCTTAATTAGAATTGGGGACGTGACTGTAAACATCCTCCACATCCGACACAAAGACAAATATTATTTTCGTCGCTTTTCCATGACATACTATCTGCAAAATAATTGATATGTTAGTAAGTAAATTCATTATTATGGATTACTTACTAGTATAAATCTTTTGTGTTTTGAAGGTATCCAAAGAAAAATTATCACGTTTACAACAGCAATCTCTAAATTCACGTTTACGACAACATTTCTCCAAATGTCACTTTAATCATGCAGAAACGTCAATTTATGATAAATAAAGATAGCCATATAATACATGAACGTATTTGAATGGTTTGATACACAGTTAACCTACTAAATACAACATTTTACGGTAAACTGAAATGGGAAATGCAATTTCACGTCGCATGTAGCACGATTGTTTACATCAGTTTCTTAACTCGTCAATTTTGGCCAACGATTGCGTCCAAATTAAGAAGAGAATCCTTTAAGTTTGAACATGGTTAGAAGCAGAATGCTTATCTGTCTTTTATGCACTGCAAAATATTAAGAATCGTGTACGAACAATTAGAGATATTGGCAAAAAACAGGTCTTACCGATGACTTAGCTCCTTTCAGTATCCGTGCGTAAACCCCGTTGATTCGTCACCCTGATATGGTAAGCTCAATATACGCAAAGAAGGCAAATCTACGTTCTATGTTAGAATTATTGATAATACATTTACGTTAGTGTAATAAAGCTTTGACGTGACGTCACTCAAAGTATAGGCGACGTCGTCAGATTTGCGCGTTTATTATAGAGACATAAAAAAGTAGCTATTTTTATGTTCCGACCGGAAAAGTCTAACATGTGATAAAAAGATCATTACATTTGTGACTTTCCACATTGAATTTATTAAACGAGTTGACTAAAATCGATAAAATGCTCGGCAATGCCTCGCATTTTATTGTAGGGTTAACGCATGCTTTTTCGGGCTATAACATCTGCAGAGTCCCGAGGGACGGTTGGTACACGAGCCCGCCAGGGCGAGGGCACCAACGCTCCCGAGGGACTCTGCATATGTTATAAAGCGAAAAAACATGCGTAAACGCTATTTTAGCATACAAAACATCAATTAATGCGTTTGTATTTCAAAATAATGATATTTTGGCGGGAGATTTTGTGACGACGTCGCGAAAACAAACGTTACGTCATATCAGTTATTGTTATGCACGTCGACTTCCGGTATCGGCAAATACCAAGAAAACATCGATACTGCGGGTTTGTTTAAATGTATAATTTAAATATTATGGAAAACTAATTAGTACTTATTAGTACTTAGAAATAAAATGGGAATAACTGTTCATATGAAGCTGTACAACCTTTATAGTCGCCGGTGCGGCCCTGAAATGAGCATACGTAAAACTGGACGTTAACAGCGCGTGAATCTTTATGTTTACGCATAGGTTTCGTCCCGTTAACGTATGGGCAAAATCGCCGTTTTTATGCTATAATATTTAATTCAACTCGTGTAATAAACTCGATATGAAAAGACAATAATATCCTCTATTTATAACATGATTTAGCTTTCATGGCGTCAACATGACGTCATCATAACGTGCTGTTTGCCGTACGTTCTCATTCAAAACAATCATTAATAATAACGTAAATAAAGCGTACGCTGTTATGTTATGCTCAAGAATATGCGTTTTAATTGGTATAGAGCCTATTGGCGTTCGTCTTTATTAGCTTTATATCGCCATTAACACGTAAATCCAGGAACTACGGTCCGAATAAAATCACGCGAGGTGGTGGCTCATGTTAGATAGACGTTGCTAATGTAAGATAGGAGTGTCTTACATGAGCTGAAAACCTATCTTACACCAGTTGAAGTGGGAGAACGGACCATCCATACCCCCAAAAATGGATTTATTTATCCCATCTAACGTAACTAAAATCTAACAGACTTTCGGATTAGACTTCAGAAAACGAGGTCCCTTATAAAATGCTTTACATCAGACACGTATAAGAACAAGGGATGCTTCAGGAACTGGGGCATCTACTGTATCATGCACTATCCCAATAAAACTTAAATCTGGGGGCTTCACTAATATGGGTTTCCGGTGGCGAGGATAAACAAAAACATTTAAATCATACCCCCTGGTGTGCCAGACGGCAGTATACATTCTGGGGGCGGACATCAAGGTATTCTTGTATGTATTATATACATGTTTATGCGATCTAGGACACTTGTCGCGTTGTAGGACACTTGCCAAGGGGCTGTGTTCCAGAGATACCGGGTGACATTCCAACGCCTACATGTATAGCCATTATAGTCAGTGAGTTGACCTGGTGGTCAGTAATGTGTTGCTGAACATAACTCATTAACAGAAACATGTATTTAATATCATGCTATATTTGCTTTTATTTTCACATTAATGTCAAATAGGAGTGAAATATCATGCATGGCAAACTAGCAGGACGAATTTCCTCATCCGTTCATGGGGTAACTGGAATATCCCAGGAGTAGACGGGAAAGGCGGCACAAGCTAATCGTATTTCCTCCGACAAATGGGACAGATGGTTATGTCCTGCGTCCACGATGTTGATGGTCATAGCCAGTTCTCGCCTGAAATGTTAAGTACTAAAGTGTAGTTTTTCCCGTACTTAATTAACCCAACTACTAACCTGACAGTTGAACCGGTTTCGAACAAAAACTGGCATTTTGTTAAAAAGCGGTCAAAGGATAAACTACTTACGGTTGTTGTTTTTTACTTTTTGTTGACAGATTTCTACTTGCGTTATTAGCCAAAAGTTACGTCATATAGATTCTTCCACGTGGTATGTTCACACTGGTACAAAGAAAAGTCAACAAGTACAGGTTTAATAAAAGCACCTGACCACACAAGTTATCCATGAACGTAACTGTTTTAGCTTTCAACTTCCAATGTATTACAGCAGATTTGTGTAGTACGGAGAATTTGACGTGATTCTCGACCTTATATTAGCCTTATTTAACAGCTGATATAGCACGACAAAATAAGACAACCTCGCGTCTGCGTTCTCTTTCTATAACTAAATGGTGAGTTTTCTAGAATTAACAATAGGTACTGCTCTGCTGCAAACTCAACTAGTAGATATGATGGCAGCCAAACATGACGTGATGAAACTCCGGTATATGTTGGCAGTTTATCTCAAACTCTACCAACATCGCTAACTGTGCGCACCTGTTTAGTATTGGTTAGCTGCGTGCCAAGACTATCTATCATATGTTGGTGTTGAAAGCAACAATCAACGGACATAAAAAAGAAAAAGGTACCAGATACGTTGCTGTTCCTTACTACATAACCTAATAAGCGTAAACTGTTAACAATTATTTACTATGAAATACTGTACACAAAAATGCACATGATTGCAATAGGTGGCCGTTTCGTATTTTTTAACTACAATGTATAGTAGTATATACATGTATAATTATATTAAAACGGCCACCATCACGATACAGATCACCTGTAAATGTATGTAATAAATAAATAAATTGTATTGATATAAAACTAAACATACTTATCATACAAAACAAAACACATGAACAGGCAACCTTATGGTTGTACGTTAAGTTGGTTCCAAAATATCTGAACTTAATGCGCAGATGTGTTGACAAGGACTAATACAGTGTAGCAATACCACGTGACTTTTATATCACTAAAGGCTACATATCCAAGACGAACTTAGCTTCACTTCGAAAACAAAAATAGTTGTATAGTATTTTATATTTTCATCGACTTCTATGAAATATACGCCAAGCTAAGGGGACAATTATTTGCTTTCCACGTGTATCTTTTCAGCAGCTTGGCCGTTTTGTCCAGCACCCTGGGAAATATGCGTTCGGACCTCAGTTCCAAGCCTCTACTTTTCCAAAGTTTTACCATTAGTGTGGCGTTCATTTCATAGAAATTGGTATAGAAATAATACCATACTAATGTTTTTTTCCCGAAGTCGTCTTGGATTTGTAGCCCAAAGTCACGTGGTATTGCTACACTGCAATATACACATATAAATGATAAGCCTACTAATACAATCATGACATTACGTTCTTGACCCGAACAAACCACAGCCACGAAATCTTCGTCTCGTCATCAGATTTCTGCAGTCGGAGGTAGATATGTGTGTTCTAGTTTTATTTGCACTACTATACAAGTGAACCAGTCAAGGCAATTAATAAAGCATGACCTAGTTTGACATGGCTTAAACTATTCTTTAATTTGGGAATGTGGATGGTACGTTATGTGTCCGTCTCTTACTTGGATAACCAGGCGCTGCCGTCAACTATGTTAGTCTGCTTGATATTGGGTTGTCGGTGCACTACAAACGAACCAGTTAAGATAATAAATCAAGCATGATCTAGTTTGTTTGTTAGTATGATCACTAGTTGAAAGTCAGTGAATTGTTTCCATGTAGTGATTTGGAATAGGGCAATATAAATATTTCCGAAATCTTTAGTCATCCAAGAATAGCTTGCATCCTTTCAGTTGACATCTTCTCTCACAATCATGGGTATGGTGATTTGGTATAAAGCTGTCAAGAAAATGGCCGAGTTTGACATTTTGAAAGTTATCTGTTCTATGCCACCCCTTGTACAAATACAAGACGTATCAGAGTCAATGCTAGAGGAATTACGGGATGCGTTGTATTTTTTATTCGACTTGGTCGATGTTTTTTCTCATGTCGATAAAATGTATTGAAAAAGATGAGAAGTTTCTATGCATTGCAACTAACCTTACTCCATATGTTATAGGACAAATACTTTTTCGAAAAAAACGTAAACATCGTGATTTTCGAGAAAACATTACATTTTTATCTGAAGTCACTTGATGTTTTATGCTTGTTTTGTAGCATTTATTCCTGATATATCTGGTTTACAGAATAGTGCCTTTGTCTCATTTACCCTACGAGACCCTTGTCCTACGAGCTCCGTGTCTACATGTACTTTCTAACTTCGATTTTGCCAGATCATAAGGCAGTCGTGCGGAGCCTTTATGAACATCGTAGACTAATAGATTTCCTTAACCAGTAAAGGACTTTAGAGGAGTTGTCTTTGAGCTAGTAGGGATTTTTGATGTCAGGAGCAGATCAAAGGGGCCCGAATCGTAAATGAGTAACCAGACGATACGATTGTACAGAAACCGTTCGGATTCTAAATACTATGGTTGCTAGAATCGTACGGACATCTGCGTGGTCACTATGTAGGTTGTACTGTATGGTCTCTATAGAGGTTGTACTGAATGGTCACTTAAGAGGCTGTACTGTATTATCACTATATAGGTTGTACTGTATGGTCACTATAGAGGTTGTACTGTATGGTCACATCTAGATGTTGTACTGTATGGTCACTATAGCGGTTGTACTGAATAGTCACTATATAGGTTATACTGTATTGTCCCTATAGATGTTGTACTGTATGGTCACTATAGAGGTTGTACTGTATGGTCACTTTAGAGGTTGTACTGTATGGTCACTATAGATGTTGTACTGTTTGGTCACTATAGAGGTTGTACTGTATGGTCACTATAGAGGTTGTACTGTATGGTCACTATAGAGGTTGTACTGTATTGTCACTATAGATGTTGTACTGTATTGTCACTATTGAGGTTGTACTGTATGGTCACTATAGAGGTTGTACTGTATGGTCACTATAGATGTTGTACTGTATGGTCACTATATAGGTTATACTGTATTGTCACTATATATGTTGTACTGTATGATCACTATAGATGTTGTACTGTATGGTCACTATAGATATTGTACTGTATAGACACTATAGAGGTTGTACTGTATAGTCACTATAGAGGTTGTACTGTATAGTCACTATATAAGTTGTACTGTATGGTCACTATAGATGTTGTACTGTATGGTCACTATAGATGTTGTACTGTATAGTCACTATAGATGCTGTACTGTATGGTCACTATAGAGGTTGTACTGTATAGTCACTATAGATGTTGTACTGTATGGTCACTATAGAGGTTGTACTGTATAGTCACTATAGATGTTGTACTGTATGGTCACTATAGAGGTTGTACTGTATAGTCACTATAGAGGTTGTACTGTATAGTCACTATAGAGGTTATACTGTATGGTCACTATAGAGGTTGTACTGTATGGTCACTATAGAGGTTGTACTGTATGGTCACTGTAGATGTTGTACTGTATGGTCACTATGTAGGTTGTACTGTATGGTCTCTATAGAGGTTGTACTGAATGGTCACTTAAGAGGCTGTACTGTATTATCACTATATAGGTTGTACTGTATGGTCACTATAGAGGGTGTACTGTATGCTCACTATTGATGATGTACTGTATGGTCACTATAGCGGTTGTACTGTATGGTCACTATAGAGGTTGTACTGTATGGTCACTGTAGAGGTTGTACTGTATGGTCACTATAGAGGTTGTACTGTATGGTCACTATAGAGGTTGTACTGTATGGTCACTATATAGGTTGTACTGTATGGTCACTATAGAGGTTGTACTGTATGGTCACTATAGAGGTTGTACTGTATGGTCACTATAGAGGTTGTACTGTATGGTCACTATATAGGTTGTACTGTATGGTCACTATAGAGGTTGTACTGTATAGTCACTATAGAGGTTGTACTGTATGGTCACTATAGAGGTTGTACTGTATGGTCACTATAGATGTTGTACTGTTTGGTCACTATAGAGGTTATACTGTATAGTCACTATAGAGGTTGTACTGTATGGTCACTATAGATGTTGTACTGTTTGGTCACTATAGAGGTTGTACTGTATGGTCACTATAGATGTTGTACTGTTTGGTCACTATAGAGGTTGTACTGTATAGTCACTATAGAGGTTGTACTGTATGGTCACTATAGAGGTTGTACTGTATGGTCACTATAGAGGTTGTACTGTATGGTCACTATAGATGTTGTACTGTATGGTCACTATAGAGGTTGTACAGTATGGTCACTATAGATGTTGTACTGTTTGGTCACTATAGAAATGGTACTGTACGACCAATATGGACCTTGAACTACCGGTATGTACTGTATTTGTGCCATAAAAGTCGCCCTGTACATGCTGTACTGTAATAAGCCATTGTCGTTATCCATACCAAACGAAAACTGATGTTGTGAGACATAGTCACATTGATACTAGTTATTCGCCCACCTAATTACGTTTCTTTATGATAGCCCAGTTAGTCCAGTCAATTTTACGATTTAACCTCAAACTAATCGCAAAAAAAATTTTTTTTCGATGATCATGTAGAAAAGTGTATGCTTATAATCATATAAAAGCCTATTTTTACTGTAGAATGACTGGACTAAGTGGGCTACTGCATTTGTCGGGCTTAGCTCAGAAAATGAAACTACAAAACTGTGATTTGTGAACACTTTATATTTATTATATGTATATATTATCGGGGGGGGGGGGGGGGGGGGGGTTCTGCTAATGATATACAGTAACAATTTGAAATTACATTGTGGATAAATTATAATCGAGACTTTCGCTCATGCCATAACAGTAGTTACCACAGCAACTGGTAACTCCCAAGAGTAAACTGGAATTGAGGCGCAAGCAGTCTGGATATCCTGCGACATATGGTCAATGTGATGATGCCCCATTTCTTGGATATTGATAGCAGTTGCCAATTCAGCCATCATCCTGGCCTGAAATCGAAAAACAAGGTAACAGCTATAGTAAACTTTTTGACTGATTCAGAAGAAAGCGACGGAAACATGCATGCGCTCTCTGGTGGTAATTATGAGTTTCAGATAACAGTATATGATAATAATTGTTAAAACATTCCCGGTAACAAAGGTTCTGTTCTTCAGCAAAAAAAATATTGAAAAAGCATGCGTAGTTCTAGTTGTCGCTAAATTAACGCTGTATATCAGACTATTTTTGATGTAGGCGTTTCTGTTTTTGCCTGATATACGTATTGCTAAACTCGTTAAAAACTGGACCCTGTCCGGACCGGTTCAAATGTCCGAAGTTTTTAGAGGTCCGGCTTTCTGTGGGTTTTGTTTATATAATGTATACATTGTACTTTGATACCGGTATGTGAAAGCGGCGTAATTTGTTACAATGATCACACGCTTAAACTAAAACCTACCTCAAGGATCGCTCGTGTTGCGTCGTTTCCAGAATCCAAGACATCTTGGTGATTCATGTGGTATTCGTAGCAGCCATCAGCACGAACAATCATCGCCTTGTGCTATAAGCAAATAAATTTCATAAAAGTAAAATAAATTATGCTTCAGTGATAAACGAATCTCAGGGCCGTATCCAGGGACGAAAAAGCACCGAGGTAAACATGTTCAAGAGTGTATTTCAGGTGATTCCTTTTCAAAAAACATGATTATTTTGGTAATTTCTCAAATGTTCACCGAGGCAAGTGCCTCAGTGTGGCACTGCTTGGCTAAGGGCCTGAATCTATGCACATGCCTTGGTTTAAGCAAACATTTAAGAATTTATGGTCAGGGTACTGTTTTAACAAGCGAGAGCTTACGGAAATCTTAAACTTACACTAATATCTAATTTCCTCGTAATGCTTTAACAACTACAAATAGGGAACATACACGGTTGGTAGAAGTGAATTTTAAACTGAAACATTGTTAATAATGAACATATCTTTGTCACAATTTTACTTAATAAAGAATTACAAAAATACACTTTGTTTATATGTTGCCAAACACTGGCTCACCTAAGGGCCATACAAATAATATGACTACCTCGAATTTTCGTAATAGCGCAAATTTATTATTTGTACTGGATCGTTTATTGCACTGTTTAAATCAAAATACGAGTATTTACAAAGACCAATTTTCAACGGCCACAGTGGATGGGAGGTTATATACTTTTCAAAATTTGATAAGGGCTAAAATAAATCCTGGCAGATATTTTGCAATTGTACTATATGATGAACTGATTGTTGTTGGAATTTTCAGAACACATAATGTTACGTGTGCAGCATTGTTAACGAATAAAGATTGCTTCAAAAGTTGGTGTCTTAGTGCTGATAAGCCCAGCCCCACTATTATGTGTGAGATGCATTTAAGTTGTTGAATCAGAAATAGGGCAATTCGTGTCTGTCATAATACGAAAATGAAAATTTGACAAAATACGTCTATTTTACTCTTGTCATATGAGCCATAGCCAGTTGGCTTATCGGTTACTTGGAAAACAACGATATTGTATAAACTACTTTTACATTATTTTTCCAAATTTAGAAGCCGACTAAATTGTAGTTTGATATTAGAACAACTTGTTTTCATTTGTTAAGCGTAGCTAATGTAAGAAAGGCAGTACTATTGATTTATAGACCCTTATCAATGTTTGAGTAGATAATTATTGAGCAATCGTATACTCGGCACTGGCACTCGACCAGAGAAATGATTCTATAAATTTCCGTGGCCTATAATATATATTAAAGACGACGGCAATTTATAGAATAGTTTCTCTGGTCGAGTGTCAGTGCTGCTCGGTTATTCCTCGTCAAAAGCGACTATCTACTTGTTTCTGTCCTATGGGTCCAGATTGAGGTTTTATTGAATAACTTACATGTTTCATGTCGTACAAAACCTTCCCTCCAGTTGCAGGTGGCGTTGTTGCAGCGAAAGCTACAGCAATTACCTACAAAATAATAATATGATAATGATATTAAATAATAATAATAAATAATAACAAAAAACGGAGGCGACAACTTTAATATAATCTCTCAGTACGTGTAGACTATCGAAATAAAAGCTTGCCTGTAGGATTTTGAAAGTCCTATAATGAAAATATGACATGTTGTTTGATCACTTTGTATATTTTACGGTCTTTTTTCACTGAAACCACAAACTTGTGTCCCCTTAAAATAAAATGATTTTACAGTGTACACTGTATTAAACGATTTGAACCCGAACAGCAACGTCATGAAAAGGGTCCACACGATGAACATTGTGTCAAAAGGCGAAAGAAAAACATAATTTTAATTAAAATTGCGTCACTTTATGTAGCCTACTTAGAGTTACATGTCTGTTTCCACAAAATGGTTAAAATAGTGAAATTGTTATCTAAAAGTACATTTGTATCTTCAACTGTTTTACCGAGCGTGCGCTATTAGAAATTATTTGATAATTTTTAGTACAAACGTATAAACTATAAAAAAAATCATGAGTAAAACTTACCACGCAAGAAACAAAAAGACGCAACATGTTGATTTGATTGTTTTGTTGATTAGATTCCAACTGAATACGTAATTTAAGTTGGCAGGGTCTTATATATATAAACTATATGGCCACGAAACAATGACGCCATCCCTGTCACAAACTAATCACAGTCACGAATTTTTTGACATTCGTAACCTAGTTGAAGTCCGATAAACAGATTTAGTGCAGATTTTTGGTTACGTGTCAGTCAGTCATGATTGCAAAAATGGAACAAATTCAGAAACGATCAAGTGCACGTTCCCTAACTAAAGCGCTACCAAGCGTACGATAGCGCTTTGCTAGGAAACTGCTTGTTTCGAAAAAGCGCTACGTATCGGAAAAGGCAAAGGGGATAACAGACCTGTTGTCTTAGTGATTGGCCATTCGGTTTTATGACATCCGGTTTCGAGAGAACAGACAGAAAGCTTTTCTAAGACAAATGTACAAGAAATCCGAGTGCGCTACCTTAACACTTACTGAATAGACTCATTGTAACGTGTCCGGTGTATAGCACCGATATGTACGCGAGACTACAACAGGGTTACCAACCAGGCCATCTCTAGTTGAATGGGAAACACTGAAAAGCATTTCTGAAATGTCCCGGTCGAAATTCGAACCAGGGACCTCCAGCACTAACCACAATGTCGACAACAATTTGTCTCCCCTGTATACAGGGGCATTCTTCTGGTTGGATTCACATTGTACTTGAAACATAGATGTAAGCAATTTGTGTGGATACTGATACATAATGTACAGAGTCGTAGCTACGTGTAAGCACCGTTGCGTCGGCTAAAATTTGCTGACTAACAATGACTGAAAATCATGTCTAGAATCTACACTTAGTACTTAAAAAATGTAATATTTGTGTTGTCGCATATTAAAAACAATAAGACAATTGGAGGCACTCGATTCACCGTAAGGATGTATGAGAGTTTACCAAATTCATTACGGTTCCATAAACTCCTAAATGTCCTATTCACGGTGTACCGTTAGGGCCATATTGCATAGAAGTAATGAAAACACGATAGTACGATAATGAAAACACGACACAACGAAAAGTCGATATCATTTCACGCGTTCACAAAGATCGTACGTTCGAGCTTTCACTTACGTACTACAGGCCTGCCAAAGTAAAATCATGCAATTACCTGAGATTCTAGCAAACATTGAATTATTTAAGCGCTCGATCGATGTTGGCAAATCCTATATTCTGCTTTTTCCCTCGACTTTGTGATGATAGCCAAACCATGCTTCAAGGTAAACAGTGACCACCAATTTCACTGTGAAACTATCCAATGATACAAGGTTACCAGTTACAACAGGTGATTTAGTGTTACCAAAAAGTGACCCAGTGTTTCCAACTAGCGTGCCAGTGTTACCAACCAGCACTCCTGTGTAACCAACCAGTGTTCCATTGTTACCAACCAGCACTCCTGTGTAACCAACCAGTGTCACAAACCAGCACTCCTGTGTAACCAACCAGTGTTCCAGTGTAACCAACCAGTACTCCTGTGTAACCAACCAGTGTAACAGTGTTACCAACCATCACTCCTGTGTAACCAACCAGTGTTCCAGTGTAACCAACCAGTACTCCCGTGTTACCAACCAGTGTTACATTGTTACCAACCAGTACTCCTGTGTTACCAACCAGAGCTTCTGTGTTACCAACCAGTACTCCTGTGTCACCAACTAGTGTTACCAACCAGTACTCCTGTGTTACCAACCAGAGCTTCTGTGTTACCAACCAGTACTCCTGTGTCACCAACTAGTGTTACCAACCAGTACTCCTGTGTCACCAACCAGTACTCCTGTGTTACCATCCAGTACTCCAGGGTTACCAACCAGTACTCCTGTGTTACCAACCAGTACTCCTGTGTTACCAACCAGTACTCCTGTGTTACCAACCAGTACTCCTGTGTTACCAACCAGTACTCCTGTGTCACCAACCAGTACTCCTGTGCCACCAACTAGTGTTACCAACCAGGACTCCTGTGTCACCAACCAGTACTCCTGTGTTACCAGCCAGTACTCCTGTGTTACCAACCAGTACTCCTGTGTCACCAACCAGTACTCCAGTGTTACCAACCAGTGTTACAGTGTTACCAACCAGTACTCCTGTGTAACCAACCAGTGTTCCAGTGTTACCAACCAGTACTCCTGTGTAACCAACAAGTGTTACCAACCAGTGTTACAGTGTTACCAACCAGTACTCCTGTGTCACCAACCAGTACTCCCGTGTTACCAACCAGTACTCCCGTGTCACCAACCAGTACTCCTGTGTCACCAACCAGTACTCCTGTGTTACCAACCAGTACTCCTGTGTCACCAACCAGTACTCCTGTGTTACCAACCAGTACTCCTGTGTCACCAACCAGTACTCCAGTGTTACCAACCAGTGACACCAACCAGGACTCCTGTGTTACCAACCAGTACTCCTGTGTAACCAACCAGTACTCTTGTGTAACCAACCAGTGCTCCTATGCAATCAACCAGTGTTCCTATGTAACCAACCAGTGCTCCTATGTAACCAACCAGTGTTCCTAGTTTTCCAGTTACTAACCAATGCTCTTTAACTGTGTTTCCAAGCAGTGCTCCTGTGCAACTAACCAGTGAACCAGCGTTACCAAGAAGTCTTGCAGATTTTTAACAAATCATCTGTATAAGGTTTTACCTTTTATCATTTTTCATAGAGTCGTATTCTAAAACAAGAGTGTGTGCAGTTATCATTATTCATAGAGTTGTATTCTAAAACAAGACTGCATGCAGTAAATACCTATGCCACCATGAAAGCCTTGTCCATAATATCTAGCTAAGACACTCGGGGGACATAATTCTGTAGACATGTTGAATAGTTTTACATGGCTTTGATAATGTAGGGGCTTATGATGGTAAACAAGTATGCAAAGTTTTAAGGCAACGCCATGATGGACATGATGTAAAATGAAAGGGTCAATGTGGGTTAACCAAGAATTGGACGCTTAATAAGTCTAAGTCCAAATTAGGTCAATGTGAAGGTCAAAATGAGGTTAGGTGATATAGGTGTGTGGATAATGTTCAAATACAACAACCACACAAGTATGACAGCTTTGTAGCAAGCCATATTAATGCTAGAAGAAATGGTCAATTTGGGTTAACCAAGGATTTGGCCCTTCAATAAGTTTAAGTCCAAAATTAGGTCAAGGTCAAAATCAGGTCAGGTGATACAGGCGTGTGGAGAGTGTACATATACAACATCCATGCAAGTATGAAAGCTTTGTAGCAAGCCATAATAATGCTAGAAGAAACGGTCAATTTGGGTGAACCAGGAATTTGACCCCTCAATAAGTCTAAGTCCAAAATTAGGTCAAGGTCAAAATGGGGTCAGGTGATACAGGCGTGTAGAGAGTGTTCATATACAACATCCATGCAAGTATGGAAGCTTTGTAGGAAGCCATAATAATGCTAGAAGAATCTGTCAATTTGGGTTAACCAGGACGGATAGACGAACGAACGGACAGGTGAATCACTATATGCCTCCCCATCTATCGATAGGGGGGCATAAAAACAGAACAAAGCTGAAAATATGTAGATTATCATTTATTAATAACCTGTACAGTAAAATACAATAACAGAGATCATTCTGTAGTATTCTTATATGTAAACTGATTGTCAAAAATTACACAATTCTTTTTTGAAACAAGAAGGCCTTAATGGCCAGAAATTGCTCATTATTTCCATGATAAAATGAGTGAGGGGGAAATAACTTTATTCAAAGGGGTAGCACCATCTGAATTTCAGTTTTTTTACACCACGGACCCCCATCCACCAAAAATTTAAAATGAATTTCAGCCCAGCTACTTATTTTTTTGAGAAGCCCTTTGACATGAATAGCCAGACTGTGGCTAATTAATACAGTAATTATCAACCTGTATTAGGTCTAGGTTATTATATTAATATAGTACACCAAGCATTTGCCATGTACAATTAAGTATGAAAGATCAAAATTCCAAGTGTCTTCACAAGAGCAGCCATATCTATATAGATTCATTGTATCTGCGTAGACACCATGGTAAAAACAACAGCAATGATTTGTTATCTTCCCATCAACCAGCTGGAGTGTTCCCAAATCACAGATTGGAGTTTTCACCCTAAGGCTTAAACAAATTAATAGTGTGTTTCTAGTAACTCGACCCTACCCTAAACATTTATTGGCATTTTGTTGGAAGTCACAGCATATCGTAGATTTTACAGTGTATATCATAATATAACCAATAAAATAATTTTATAAAAAGTATAATGTTTTTCCGACCTTTCTACCCTATTTTATTCCAGCATGTTTGCAGAACCACACTATTAATTTGTTTTGACCTATCTTCTCTAGATTACTGAGAGCAGTTATCAGAGAGACACGATTTAACGTCCGTCCATTTCTTCTGTAGCTCAGATTTTATTTGATCATCAGAGAATATATAGTTAATACTGTCATAGGATAACTTCCACAATTGCTCTCTCGACAACTCAAATGTTTCGGCACAAATACGATACTCTTCAGACATGGAAGTAGCAAAAACACCTTTGTCGTCTGTCTGAAATGTGTAAAAAAAATGTGGTCATAAAATTTCATATTAAAGGGCAATAAATCTTACAACACACCAATTAACTGTATGAGGGGTAATCCAAAAATAATCACTTTTCTCATATACATAATAGTTTAAAGGAAGATTGCAGCAAAAACTTTTAATTCCACCCAACTTTGACAAGAGGGTCAAGATGGACCTATATTGCTAATATGTGTACATAGAGCCCTAAATATCCATATTCTGACCCAGATGACCAAATATCACACTTTACCTAGATTTTATACAGCTGATTAGATTGATAAAGTTTCATAAAGATAAGGCCAAAATTGTAACCTCCCATTTGTTCATGAAGTTTTTCTATTATTTGAACATGTAACCCAGTTTCTATCCGTTATGGAACTTGACGTTGAGATTTAGGTCAAGATCGATTATGATAGCATTATAATAGAAAAATATAAGAGTATAATACTCACACAGATAATACAAGGATGTTGAATATCATACCAGTATTTGAAATGATGATTATCAAAGCATTCAACAGACTTACAAATAATGTTAGAGGAAAGGCACAACTCTGCAATATAAAATAAAAATAATTATGTCATATTTCCGTCTTACCAAAGTTATAACAAGACTGAGTTGAATAAACCCATATGTCCCGGTGGAAGCCTAGCTAAGTCAATCAGGGGTCATAATGCAGTTGAAATGTTGAATAGTGCTACACGACATTGACAATGTAAGGTGTTTATGATGGTCAACAAGTACCTGTATGCAAACCAAGTGGTAGGATAAATCATAAAACAAGAGCACAGCCTACGAGTGCTGGACGCTCGACTTTCTTGTACTTTATAGTAACCTTGCTCATATGTGAGTAAAATTCTAAGAGTAACAAGGGCAGATAGCTCATAAATATAGGCCACTGAGAGTTACCAGTCTGTCTGTATAAACTCCCCTTGTGATAGTAAATAACTATGTTCAGTTTTAAGTTGATACCTTCGATAGTCTTTGAGTAATTGACATGATTGTGTAAAGATGCAAAGTCAGAAAAGGGGAAAAACTTGTAAAATGTTGTTTCCTCTTGTCATTAGTGTAGGTCATCATATTCCACAAGTGTACTGACTTTCAAGTTGAAAGCTGTGATAGTGTTTGAGAAAATTCATTTTATGTGTAAAATGTGCCACTATTTCTATGTACTAAGTCCAAACAAGGGCAGATAACTCCATAAATATTGGTCACAGAGTTTTCAGCCTAGTCAGTGTGGACCCCACTCATGATGGTGAATAACTATTTAAGTTTCAAGTTGATACCTTTGATAGTCTTTTGAGTAATTGACAGATAAACAGACTCTAACAATAAACTTAATCAACGCCACGATCCCGTCACAACAATAGCTCGACTAAATTTCTACGCAAAGTCGAGCTAATAATATATTACACTAGGCCTAAAAAGTGTTTGTTTCACCTCACCTACATACCCACAAAATTGCCAATACCCAAACATTTCTCAGAAATTAGAAAAAACAAGACTGCGTTCAATAAACGCTTATGCCCCCTGTGGAAGCCTTGTCCATAAATAAGTCTAAGTCCAAAATTAGGTCAAGGTGAAGGCCAAAAAGGGTCAGGTGATACAGGTGTGTGGAGAGTGTTCATATACAACATCCATGCAAGTTTGGAAGCTTTGCAGCAAGCCATAATGATGCTAGAAGAAACGGTCAATTTGGGTTAACCAGGACGGACGAACGGACGGACGAACGGACGGACGGACAGGTGCATCACTATATGCCTCCCGATCTATCGATACGGGGGCATAAAAATTAGGTACAGAATTAGCAAAAGGCATTCAATATCAATATTAATACATGTATACTTCTGTACAATAAATTTGTTGAAAATCCTACCTACCCAATCCTAAGTGTCGCAGGAGGGAAATAAACATTATCTTATTTAGGACCTACCTATAGGTATTTTCTTCTCCGCTACAAACTGTTCTATTTCTTTAGTCCCTCCAGTATCATGCTGTAAGCATGTACCATGTCCAATCCTGTCTGGTATAACTCGTAATACCTCTATGGTTTCCTTGACAGCAGGAACCTGTTTTAAAGTAAGGTCAAAATAATGTTGCGGATTTGGGCTGGTATTCACAAAGCATATTTAATTCAAAGGAAAACTGAAATATTAATAAATATTAAGTTAATAAATTGAGCTGCACATATTTCCCAAAAAAATGAAGAATAACCCATGTTTTCTTTGTGATTATTGCATTATTTACATAATGCTCCTAAACTATGCAAAAAAATGACAGTCTTGATTTGTCCTGTTTAAAAAAGATTGTAAGAAAATTCTAAGCTTTGACCTTTAAGATACTAGCACTCCATAAATCATAAAATACCACCCCTGGTAACCCCACTTACTCTATTCTTTACCCCTACCCCAAACATTTTATTGGCATTTTGCTTGATGTCACCACTGATGGTTGATTTTTCAGTGCATATAATCAATGCAACTATTTTTTCAAATACTTGAGGGGCCCCAAGATGGACACCCTCACGATTAAAGCATGGTGTCAGGAACGGATTTTCAATTTGGAAGCGTCCTATATACAAATGTAGACATCTTTCTTCTACAAAATTCAGAATGGACGAACACTAGAGAATAGGATTTTTTTACTTTTTTCTTCGAATCTTCTCTCAGTTTTTGCCTGCATCCGATACATTAATGTGTTAAAGTACCTGTGTAAATACCGAACTACTAATTCAGTATGGTTATAATTAATATATTTGTTACCTCAGCTAAATGTAATGCCAGTTTCAAGCCATGCTTTTTTGCTTCTTCAAAGGCAGGAATAAAATCTGCAGCATTTCCTTTCTGCATGTTTAATAGAAAAGCAAACAAATAGACCATTAAATATGGTTAAACATGTGGCTATTGTGAAAAGCTGGAAAACTTATCTAAGGTATAATCTATAGTCAACTATAAAGCGCCCAGGATAATGAGAAAGCAGGAACATCTGGTATATTCCATAAAGGTGAATTAATCAGAGATGCACAATTTATCAGTGATGTTTTGAGTACAATACTGACCTTATCTGTTTATTATGGTGATTTGTAAAACCAATTTTGCCACAGTTGACCAAACCGATTCATGTTTGTAAACATCACATTATCCTGGGCGCACTATAGTATAAATTGATTATTCAGGTCAGACACTTGTTTATATAACAGTATGAACATAACATTGCAATTCCTCTTATTAATGTCTCATTTTAATAGATATTCTATGTATTAGAATCTACCTTAGTAAATAAGGTAATAGTTTTCACTGCCTTTTTCTTCAATTAAAATGTTTTAAACAATAATAATACAATGTTATGATACTTACAATGTTTGTATACAAGTGACAGACCCGAATAAACACACTAGAAATGTATTATTAATACTACTATTGCAATCATATTGAGACCACCTAGTCATATAATACAGCACTCAAGCTAATCAGAAACTAGAAGGTTTTTGACACAAAAACATGTGTCTACCACAAGGGGGCATAACTCCGGCAAAAATCATCCACCCTAATATTCCTGACAAGATTTATAACTAGCCTTTCATACTGAGTAGTCAATTCCTAAACATGCATTACCTATTTCAATGATCAACATATATTTATTTTACTGCATCAAGGATAAAAGTAAAAGTTGTTAGTAAACTGCAGAATTAGTGTGGAATAACTAGAATAATATTGCTATGAATTCCCGAGTAAACCTATGCACTCACATTTGGATCCCCGCTCAAATCAATTCCTACCACAATACCTTTGCTAATCTCCCTGAAAATGTAAATACAGTACAATTAATCTCATGCAATATGATTACATTACCTTAACACATAACCAAACAAAAAATATTAGGAAATTACATCAAGGAAACTTCTGTAGTTAAAGGGAAATAATTTAAGAATGGTACCAGCACTTCTCCTGGATGTCACCTACTTATAACTAAAGTATCAAGTCAATCAATTGAATACTTAACTTAAGCTCAGGACAAAATTATTTTCAAATTAAACAAAGGGAGATAGTTTCAAAACTACCGGTAGGCTATATAGAGTTATGGTTCTTGGTCACTGCACTTGTCCTAGTTGCCACCTCTTCACATATCAAGTTTCAATAATACCTCACATAAGGTTTAAGTTATGCCCTGGGCAAAATGTTATCTTAAAGGTAAAGAAAGGGAGATAATTTCAAAACTAGACTACATAGAGTGATGGTGCTTGGTCACTGCACTTCTCCTAGTAGCAATCTATTCATATATCAAGTTTCAAATCAATACCTCAAATAAATTTAGAGTTACGCTCAGAACAAAAATATGGGACGGGCGGAAGGACATAAACTTTTACTGTATCCCTTCACCTTTTGTGGGGGATAGTAAGAAGTCACTACAGCAGTGATCAATAAGAAAATACTGTAGTGCATAGACAATTCAAAACCTCACAGAAACTACAGCAGTGCCTAGCCATCCAAGCAAGAGTCATAGAACAAACCATCCATATCCCCAAAAATGGATATTTCAAGCAAGCCTTTATACTCACCCTGCAATGAATGACATACTGTGGACTTCGAATTCTGTGCATAATTTACCATAAAGGGAGGTCACTACTGCAGTGATAGATGACCATGTCTGAGAAGTACAAAGCACATACATCAAGAGTGCCAACTGTTACAAGTTACGACCAGCAGATTTGTAGACTGTCATAGAAGACAAGATACTTCAAGTATTCCTGGCCTATCACTGCCACCCGAAGGGACTATAGCACTACTTATCATCAGTATAAACGTATGCTGGGTATTTTAAAAGAAGTAATTTTGAAAAATTGAGAGGGAATTTAAAGTGTTGTAGCTAAAATACCATATAATATAATTCAATGAAGAAAACTTGAACTGTCAGTAGTCAGATTTTTTGAAAATTTAGGGGTTTAAACTCAATGACCCAATAGAACACATCAACTTTGTACCAAAAATGCTCACATAACCTCTGCACAGAATCAAATGTTTGATTGAAATTACCCGGTATAGAACTGAGCATATCCTTATTTGGTAATTGTAACAGTACTATGCAGTTAAGATAATGTGAGAGTGAAGTTTTATTTTATGAGTAAAACAAATTACTACCTTGGTCTGAACAGGTAAAGTGAATATAGTACTGTAGTTTAATATTGAAATAATTATTATAAATTTCTGGATAGGCCTTTTTAATTGGTATTACACACAAATAGTAGACTCTCTTCTTATCGTAACTGGACAGTATAATAGTGAACTACTGTATGCTATATTACACCAACCTGTACTTAACTGCCATCTCTACTGTTTCTAGTGCAACCTCCACAGTGTGTCGTCTATCTATAGCCAGAATCAGTTTGACAATAATATCCATATCTTCACTGGAACAATCAGTGATGGCTTCAAATACAAAAAGCTACAAAACTAGCACAGTACTCAATTATGATGCAGTGTCATTCAATAAAGACCATATTGCCATTGCTAACCAATATCATGCAGTACTAACCAGCACCAATCAGGGCTAACCAGTACCAATCAATGCTTACCAGCACCAATCAGGGCTAACCAGTACCAATCAATACTAACCAGCACCAATCAATGCTAACCAGTACCAATCAGTGCTAACCAGTACCAATCATTGCTAACCAGCACCAATCAGTGCTAACCAGCACCAATCAGTGCTAACCAGTACCAATCAATGCTAACCAGCACCAATCAGTGCTAACCAGTACCAATCAGTGCTAACCAGTACCAATCAATGCTTACCAGCACCAATCAGTGCTCACCAGTACCAATCAATGCTAACCAGCACCAATCAGGGCTAACCAGTACCAATCAATGCTTACCAGCACCAATCAGGGCTAACCAGTACCAATCAATACTAACCAGCACCAATCAATGCTAACCAGTACCAATCAGTGCTAACCAGTACCAATCATTGCTAACCAGCACCAATCAGTGCTAACCAGTACCAATCAATGCTAACCAGTCCCAATCAGTGCTAACCAGTACCAATCAATGCTAACCAGTACCAATCAGTGCTAACCAGTACCAATCAATGCTTACCAGCACCAATCAGTGCTAACCAGTACCAATCAATGCTAACCAGCACCAATCAGTGCTAACCAGTACCAATCAGTGCTAACCAGTACCAATCAATGCTTACCAGCACCAATCAGTGCTCACCAGTACCAATCAATGCTAGCCAGCACCAATCAATGCTAACCAGTACCAATCAGTGCTCACCAGTACCAATCAATGCTAACCAGTACCAATCAGGGCTAACCAGTACCAATCAATGCTAACCAGTACCAATCAATGCTAACCAGTACCAATCGGGCTAACCAGTACCAATCAGGGCTAACCAGCACCAATCAATGCTAACCAGCACCAATCAATGCTCATCAGCACCAATCAATGCTCACCAGCACCAATCAATGCTCACCAGTACCAATCAGTGCTAACCGGTACCAATCAATGCTTACCAGCACCAATAAGGGCTAACCAGTACCAATCAATACTAACCAGCACCAATCAATGCTAACCAGTACCAATCAGTGCTAACCAGTACCAATCATTGCTAACCAGCACCAATCAGTGCTAACCAGTACCAATCAATGCTAACCAGTACCAATCAGTGCTAACCAGTACCAATCAATGCTAACCAGTACCAATCAATGCTAACCAGTACCAATCAGAGCTAATGAATACCAATCAATGCTAACCAGTACCAATCAATGCTAACCAGTACCAATCAGAGCTAATGAATACCAATCAATGCTAACCAGCACCAATCAATGCTAACCAGTACCAATCAGTGCTAACCAGTACCAATCAATGCTAACCAGTACCAATCAATGCTAACCAGTACCAATCAGGGCTAACCAGTACCAATCAGGGCTAACCAGCACCAATCAATGCTAACCAGCACCAATCAATGCTCATCAGCACCAATCAATGCTCACCAGCACCAATCAATGCTCACCAGTACCAATCAGTGCTAACCAGTACCAATCAATGCTTACCAGCACCAATTAGTGCTAACCAGTACCAATCAGTGCTAACCAGTACCAATCAGTGCTAACCAATACCAATCAGGGCTAACGAGTACCAATCAATGCTAACCAGTACCGATCATTTCTAACCAGTACCAATCAATGCTAACCAGTACCAATCAATGCTAACCAGTACCGATCATTGCTAACCAGTACCAATCAATGCTAACCAGTACCAATCAGAGCTAATGAATACCAATCAATGCTAACCAGTACCAATCAATGCTAACCAGTACCAATCAGAGCTAATGAATACCAATCAATGCTAACCAGCACCAATCAATGCTAACCAGTACCAATCAGTGCTAACCAGCACCAATCAGTGCTTACCAGTACCAATCAGTGCTAACCAGTACCAATCAGGGCTAACCAGTACCAATCAATGCTAACCAGTACCAATCAATGCTAACCAGTACCAATTATTTCTAACCAGTACCAATCAATGCTAACCAGTACCAATCAATGCTAACCAGTACCGATCATTGCTAACCAGTACCAATCAATGCTAACCAGTACCAATCAGAGCTAATGAATACCAATCAATGCTAACCAGTACCAATCAAAGGTATCAATACCAATCAATGCTTACCAGTACCTATCGGTGCTAAACAGATTTAAGCTCACTGGCGCTCTTAAGACTTTTGGCTTGGTACTTTGCAGTCTCCCCATTTCGACTAAGAGAGGAGAACGAATGACTCAAGAGCTTCCATCAAATTGTGCTAGTCACTAGTTGAAGGTAAACAAACATATGCCTCTTAAGTCTTAACCTACAACTTACTTGCAGCAAAATGGCAATGCAGTTGCATCCTCTCCAGAGCAACATTCTATAGGAAACACAAAGTTTGAGTGTTATACAGAGACTGTTGCTCTGGAGAGGTTGATAGTAAACTGCTACTTCTAGAACTAAACGGTTGTGTTGCTAAAGAGAGGATGCTGCTTTTCTATCTATTGCAAGTATCAGTTTGACAATTATATTCATGTTGCTCAATGGAGGGCTGCTCTGGAGAGGTTGTACTGTAGTAGTAATTGAAGGGGCTAGTAACTTATTGATGAACACGTATGCTTCTTTATTTTTACTGTAAGTGTAAAATCATTTTTTAGAGGGAGTTAAATTTTCGTTGATTTTGTTGTTGAACTCGACCACAAAATATAGTACAGACAATTTAATCAACCTCCTAAATAAAAAGCATGGGTTTACCCTTCAATGTTTTGTAATACCATAATTTAACATACCAAAAAAAATTATTTTATCAAAATCCACAAAATTTTATAACCACAAAAATATGTGAATTTACAGCATACCTTTTAATACCGTTTCTATATAAGTTGTTTTAGTCATACCAGTAGACGGCTCATCTCTGGGTGTTGTACGTAATTCTATATACTTCACGTTGTCTGCCGCAAAGTCATGGATAACATCATACGTGATCTATAGTAAATATTATATACAACAGGAATAAAAGATCTCAACATACCTACAGAAATTTTGTTGAGCAAGCCCAAAAGTAATCTAAGGTGTGGGCATGCTGCCCCCTCCCTCCCACTGAAAATATTTAGCATGTTGATAGCTTAATGTGGTGCATTTAGGCATTTATTTAGTCAAGTTAACTTTATCATAATCATCTTTATATTGCTACTAGACATTGAGTACTTGCAAAAAGGATGTGTTGACCCAAACCTAATGGCCTAGCAGCAGTTAAGCTAATGAGTAATGACGTATCAGAAAATTTCATCATGACTTGTTTAACATATTAAAATGTTTATAAAATAAGACATATGTTCATCCTAAACTGGCTGCTTGCTTCTTTATCAATCCAAGATTCTACAATATTGATGGACTGAAGTTATGTAAGAAGCCAGCAGACATCAATGTTAGCAACTGAACCAGCCTTTATTACATAGACGTAAAACATATGCCTCCTACAAAGGGCCATAATTCCAGCAAAATTCATCCAACCTGAAATTCCTGATAATATGCACTATAAGGCTGGGTACGAAGAATTCCTTGAAATCTGACCAATGGTTGAGGAAAGTTAGCAATGACAAACTTTGTCCAATCCAGACAGACAGACGTCCAACAAAATCAATATCGTGTCACCCCATTTTTAGAAGTTTGTTTGTCTGCTCAATCATTTGTTTGTTCTATTGATTGATTGCTTGCTCATTTGTTTGTTTGCTCGACCATTAGTTTGTTCGATTGATGGACCACCTGCTCTTTAGTTTGTGTGTTTGTTTTCATCCCTTGTTATGCCATCTTCAACTAAATATTTTGCCATATCGTTCTGTTGTTCAATCATTATCAATCATTCTTTCATTTGTTCGATTGATGGATGCTCACTCGTTTATGAGTTTGTTTTCATCCCATGTTATGAAATCTTCAACTATATCTTGCCATGATATGTAATGACAATCATTACTAAATTGACATAACTAATGTCTTCAAATTGTTTATCAAACAATACCGACTTATTCCATCAGACACTTTCTCTGCACATGGAGGACAGGACAGAAGTCAGTATCGTAAACCATAAACGGTTTAACATTGGTATCATGGTGACCTGACTTTGTAGTGGCCAAATCCTACTGTTCAGATATTCAAGTACTTTTCATGACCCGGAACTTGAAAATTTAAGTCAAAATACCCGGACTTTCTAAGAACCAACCTGCTTTCCTGGTTTTCTTCGGAACCCTGCTAACATTGAAATCATGATGACCGAGTAATGGCCTCCCCAGTTATTGAGGGAGGTTTGTGCAATCAATTTAACCTGGTCCTCAAACCTTCTATAAGCATATTTTAACCATTGACTTCTTGTCATAAATTTATTCTCAGCCTTTGTTTTCATTTAAGCGTTGAATGTCAAGACTACATATGAGATGTACTATCAACACTAATTTGTGGACTCCGTAGCTCAATGGTTAGCGCGCTTGCCGTCAAATCTGGCAACCCGGGTTCAAATCCGGGTGGGGCACACATATATGCCTGCCATATTTCAGCATAAAGCTGACTGGCAAATAAAGGCTATGCTCGGCATTTAAAAAAAATAAAATAAACACTAATTTCAAAATCCGACATGGAATGATTTCTCGCGAAAATTGATATATTCCATAAAGAAGCTTGTAATATATTCATGAAAATAGTTCAAGGACCAGGTTAAATTTGTTTACACTACATATACAGTAACATCAGCTGAGAGATATGTATACAATCATACCTTGTAAACTGCATCTATATTATCTGTTACATTATGGATCATTTTAAACATCTTAAATGTTCTGAAATAGAGGGGAAAGTATAAAGATAACCATCATGATCAGACCTATCAACAGATTTCGAAATTAAATGTTTATTGGTGAAATGAAAAGTGTTTGTTGCTATCATGTTTTTACAAATGATTCTCAGACATATACCCAGCTCAAAAAGTTTAGTCAGTATACGGCTGAATAACCTGTGATGTAGATCCCTTGTTGTTTTAAGTAAGTGCTGAATTTAATCCTATTGCTGGGAGCAAATTGCACAAGCTGGTGGTTAGAAGTACAATGTACAACTTCTTTAATGTGTGTGAATAATGGTACATGTACCAATTAGTCAGTCATTTGGTCTAAGTCTGTTAGACATCTTGTATCACCAGGTTGGGGACAAGACTAAATTTAGTAACGCCTTCGTGTAACTAAATTTAGTTACATATAGTGACAAAACTGCATGAATTGTATTGGTTTGATAGTTAAGCTTGATAATTGCAAGAAATTGACTGGGCAGTTTTCTTCAGTAACATCTATAATGTAGAAAACTTACAAAAAAATAAAAATTCACCGTTGCGTTTTTTGCATCAACTTATTTTAATTAAAAGGGAGATAACTCATATCATTTTCCAAATTTTATTTATGCAATAACTTCGTTGTTTTACGTCCGATTTCAATCAGATTACCTGCAAAACATTTTAATTTATTAATTGTAACAACATACAAAGCAACTAACTGAAAATATTTTGAAAGTGAATGGTAATATCACTTTTTTACAAAAGTTACTAAATTTAGCGTTGTACCCAACCTGATCACTGGTTATGAGATTAGACGCTCGCTGAAGCTCGCTTCTAAATCTCATAACCAGCCATACTCATTGTCTATCCTATACACATTTAATACAGAATAACTGAAACAGACCTTTCAACAGTATATTTAATGATAAACATCATATTTTCAATGATAAACAACGTATTTTCAATGATAAACAACGTATTTTCAATGATAAACAACGTATTTTCAATGATTTTTCACCAACTGGTGGGATTTCTCATGTCAGATATATTCTACGCATAGAATTGGTCCACAAACATCACATAGATATGGTTTAACACCACTGTTTTGTCTCATATAAAATTTCAGACTAGTGTTATGAATGTGATGGAGTGTTATGTGTGAAGGCAAGATTGAGAACCACAAATATTACCAGTCGCATAGCTGGGACTTAATCTTAGGTATGAATTAAAATATTGTTTGTTTGACCTTTACCGACCCAATATATTTTCATTGGGTAGGTAGGTAGGTAATTAATTCTATTTTATTTCAAATGTGTAGATTTTGTGTTGTCACTGTTATATAGTCTATTTATTACATATAGCTGGTTACTAGCTATACTGTTTGAAGATTCTCTGTCAAACGTATGCTTGCATAATATAGTCACTATAGAAATGTAGGCAAATACAATACACATTGCGTTTTAACCACTGAATAAAATGGGTTCCTGGTCTTGTAAACCTTCTGGTCTTTTCTCTGGAGAGCAATATACTTATTGGGTAGGTAGGTAAAGATCAAACAAACAATATTAATTCAGGCCTTACATGTATATTACACTCAAACGATTTAAAAACGCACCACTAGTGAAATGTCAATTTCATTGTTGAAAACATTGTTCTATGGTTCTTTGACTTCAGGTAAATAATCTTCAGTTGATGGACACTGTGTTATGAATTGTTCATGTCACTTAACGAGTTTAAAATTAGTTATGCTATGATTAACAGAGTGACCAATGTACATGAAAGTCACAATATCTAAACGGGAGAAAATCCTTGTACTAAACTATTTACCTCTTCATTGGCAATGATGACAGTAATAATGCAACAGGATATTTTCAACTTATCCGTTGACACCCTGCATTCGATTAACATTGTGTGCAGTCATGCGGAACCGATTCAAGTGATGCAACATGTGTTCATGTTGGCCCTGGCTCAGGGTCATACAGTTGGGCTGGGCTGATCGTAGTCGGTCTTTGGCTGTGTCATCCACAAAGAATCTCTGTTCTAAGCACACTATCGTTGTTTTGTGGCAGCTGAACAGCCCTGCTACGACTATATGGCTCATTTAAGCTTGCAGCGAAATCGAAAGCATCCAAACAAATATGTCGAGCTAACCGCAGCAAAACATGATCTTGAGAAAATATTGTTCATATTGTTTTTTTCAGTGTGAACACAAACAGCGTACAATGTAAAGCAAATATCGATCCGAAATGTTAACATGCAAAAAAACATGCAAAAAAACATGCAAAAACAGAAAAATTATATTTTGTCTATTTTCTGTGCCTTAGTTACAGATAATAAGCTAGAGAGATACTCTAGACTATGAATTTCAGGAGAAAATTAATTTGGACAAATTTGGGTTATTTTTATGCTGACCCATGCATTTTTTAAATCGTTTGAGTGTATAATGTATACAAGCAACATCACAAAGCATTCCCTTGGATTTCTTTTGATGTTGTCTGACAACATACAGTGTAATACAATTCAGAAAAGAAAAAACACTAAATAATGATTTGCTCAAACTGGCATTACAAAACCTCTATTCAAGACTCTACATGCAAATTAATAAACAAGGAAATTCCAAGATCCCAAAAGGATGATTTTTACGTCATTTTCCCCTTTATTTTCATTTATATTATTGGCTATTGTTTTGTCTCGAAAAAACAATAATTATGCACTAGCAAGACCCTAACTTAGCACCTGATTAAAGATGTTCCATTCTTCAGGAAAACCGGGCTTAGTGACAAAATTATGAAAATCATGATAATATAATGTTCACTTATGTGAACAGTTTCTGAAATTTTGAGCTATTAACATCCAAAGTTTCAGACTTTAAAAATTTAACCACTTTACTTTTTGAGTGATGTCGCAAACATCATTCAAACATTATTTGACCTTATATAATGTTAACAAGCATTTCACAAATAATATATTTGATAATTTCTTAATGTAAACTTTTCAAAATTGCATCTCATTTTAGAATTAAAATAAATGTAATCTTATTTTAACAAAACATATCAAAATCATGATTGTTTGCTTTTAGAGAAAAGTAGCTACTGTTTTATACCATTTACCCCTCCTCGTAAATGTGGGTACTTTTGGTTGCCATAGCAATGGCAGAAGTTATTTTAACATAATGCATGTGAAAAGGTAAACCTAAGAGATACTATACTATCCAAGTACTTAAAAATCAAATCAAACAATATGATTTAATTCTCATTTGGGAGCCTTTTCTAGGCCTTATTATGTAATTACAGTAAAACCTCGGTAATACAAGCAGCGATTATTCGAGCAACCGGCCTAATTCGAGCAAATTTCAAAGTCCCGACGAATTTGCTCTATATTGTACATCAATTTATCCCTCTAATTCGAGTAATGTTATTACGAGCATCCGGTCTAATTCGAGCACAGGTGTCGGTCCATTCAACAATTTTCAACGATAATTAGTTACTCTATCTCGAGGCAATCATCCGAGCGTAATTTCACACCTCCGAAAAATTGTCAGATTTAATGTTGCTGTGGTTCGTGATTTTCACACATCGTGATTATCACATTTTATGACCATAGCGTAACCCCCAACACTGAAATCGGTTGTTTGTCTACAATAAAGGTGTCAAGGGGCAAGATTGAATAATACTAATCAATTACGAGGTCTTAATTATGAGAAATTTAATGACGAGTCAACATTTGTTGATATTCGTATTGCAACCAAATACGCGCACCAAACACTTACGTGGTAAAACACAGTTACACTTAGTCTTAACAACAATTCATCATACAATTCTGATAATTCGAGCAACTGGCTTAACTCGAGCATTTGGCTTGTCCCGATGGGCCCTCGAAATAACGAGGTTTTACTGTACTACATATATTATAAATATTATTATAACATTATATTATATATATATTAAAAAATATTGGAACAATTTACATAGGAAAAATAACAGTGTTTTTTTGGACACCAAAAATCCTGCAGTTCAGTTAAAATCCCGAAAACTATCACCTACCCAATGGCATGATTATGTTTTGTAACCATTATGTTTTCTCAGGTGAGACTTCAGACCTCTTTTCTGTCTGAAGGCAGATCTACAAATATCACATAAATAAGGTTTTTTCACCAGTACGTTTTTTCATGTGAATTATCAGAAAACCTTGGAATGTGAACACAGATCCACAAACATGGCACTAACATCCTTTTTTACCAGTATGTTTTCTCATGTGAAATGCCAGACTACATTTAAATTTGAATGCAGATCCACAAACATCACATTTGTAAGGTTTTTCACTAGCATGTTTTCTTCTGTGAAAGTTCAATGTGTTTGATGACTTGAATGCAAATCCACAAATTTTACACTTGTATGGTTTTTCACCAGTATGTTTTCTCAAATGAATTTTCAGATAAATTGCGTGTGCAAAAGTAGATCCACACACAGCACACTTGTATGGTTTTTCACATGTATGTTTTCTCTTATGTGTTTTCAGATGGCTTCTTTGTTTGAAGGCAGAACCACAAACATCACATACAAATGGTTTTTCATCTGTATGTATTTTCTCGTGCTTTTTCAGATTAATTTCTTGATTGAACGCAGATCCACAAACATCACAAGTGAATGGTTTTTCACCTGTATGTGTTCTTATGTGATTTGTCAGATGTTGTTTATGCCTGAATGCATATCCACAAATATTACAGATAAATGGTTTTTCACCAGTATGAATTGTTCGGTGTATTTTGAGACTACTTGCACGCGTGTAGGATAATTCACAAACATCACATTTAAATGGTTTTTCACTAGTACCGGTATGTGTTCTCTTATGTGTAATCATATCACTTTTATGAAAGAATGCAGACCCACAAACATCACAACTAAATGGTTTTTCACCTGTATGTCTTCTTATGTGAGCTGCCAGCTGTGGTATCGTCCTAAACGTATTCCCACAAATATTGCAGATAAACGGTTTTTCGCCAGTGTGAATTCTCTTGTGGTTGATTAGGCTACTTTCGCATTGGCTGACTAATCCGCAAACATCACACTCAAATCGATCAGTATGTATTCTCATGTGCACTACTAGACCACCTGGTTCAGTAAATGTAAGTTTACAAACATCACATTCAAATGGTCTTGCACTAGTATGTACTCTCATGTGTTTATTCAGACTAATTGGGTTTGTGAATGCACACTCACAAAGATCACATTTACTTAGTTTTTCACCAGTATTATGTTTTTTCCAGTGAATCTCCAAACGGCTTTGCTTCGAGAACAAATACCCACATAAATCACATCTATATGTTTTTTGCCCAACATGTTTTTTCATGTGATCCTGCAGAGTAGCATTCTGTTGAAATGTAGATCCACAAACACCGCATTCAAATATTGTTTTATCAGTATGTAGTTCCATGTGCTTGTCAAGGTCATTCTTATTAAAGAATGCAAATCCACAATCACCACATTTAAATTGTTTCACATGTTTTAGTGCTATTGATTCATTCTCTATTTGACAGCACTTTGCGTATGAATGATCATCTAACTTGTGTGAATGATCATCAAATGTGTATGAGTGATCATCGAAGATGTAAGAATGATCATCTAACATGTTCATTTTTTTCTTGCTCAGATTTCAATTTACAGTAATAAACAATGTAAAGAAGTACCGATATATATACTTGTGCTTAAGTATGATAGGGGTCCTACAAAGCATACGACTTCCAATGCAATCTAAATCTAGAACGAGCACACTAGTTAGTTATCATTCAATCTATCATTTAACTAGCATCCGCACATTAGAACTCTGTGTCAATCAATATATCGGTTGAAAATATTGTATTTCAATGTCATTTGATATTGTCGATTTATACGAGTTGATCTCTCAGGCAGACATAACTTGAACCTGTTTACATGACCCTGCAACACTTTCAGCAGTCCCTGAAATAAAAATAAGGTTTTGTTTCAAATGGAAGTCCTCTAATTAGGGGTCGACAGCCTGATCTCCTGCAGAAGGGAAAAAAGACATAACTGCCTTAAAATTGATCCGAGCATTATGACCAACATGTGCCGACAACATGCACGACTAGACTAGGTTCTGATCATTCATGCGAAGTTTCATTGAAATCCGACCATTGGTAACAGAGAAAAAGAACACACAAAATTTATAAGTGTAAAGAAACAAAGGGCCATAACTCCCTTAAAATTGATCCGGCCAATGTGTGAGAACGATATGCACAAATATACTTGGTACTAATCTCTCACATATACTTGGTACTTATCCCTCATGCAAAGTTTTGTTGAAATCTGACCAATGGTTACAGAGAAATAGCATGGACATAATTTATAAGTGCAAAAAAGTAAAGAGTCATAACTCCCTTAAAAGTGATCCAACCAGTGTGTGCTGATGATATGCACAACAAGACTAATGGTGCTGATCAGTCATACAAAGTTTCCTTGAAATCCGACCATTGGTAACAGAGAAATAGCGCAGACAAAATTTGTAGGTGTAAAAAAACAAAGAGCCGTAACTCCCTTAAAATTGATCCAACGTCATATTGTCTAAGAGTATTTCCGAGCATGCAGATCGAATCTGCCAGAGCAATGGGAAATAAATGGATTGTTTTGATAGTCAAGGTAATGTCTTTTAATTTTACACTATATGCGAATGATGTACAGATAATACCTCTTGATCGTGATGCATTGAAATATTTTTAGCACTTAAAGTACCGAAACCCGCCTGTTTTGCTACTGTTTCTTGGTTTTCTCATGATTCGTAAATGAATCAAATATCCTAAATAATCAATATTACATCTTCATAAATAAACATACAATACATCATATTTAACAAATAACTCACCGCTCAAGCAGTTTAAAATTAATTGAAACCTCAAAAACTATGCCGTCAGCAAGACAAGTGTTGGGGAGGGATCGGAACGTACTTTTGAGCTGGTGTAGTTTACATAAACTTTCTTTCGCGGCTTTTGAAGGTCGAACCGTGGACAAAAAAGTATATTATATAACGGGTACCACCAATTTAACACTTTCCATAGCCCATGCCTGACAATGCTTTGCTTTTGCAGAAAGCCATAGAGGATACATGAAATATTGAGAAAGTTCACAATTTTCATTTTGACCTAATGTTATAATGTTGTTATTTTGTGACAAAATGTGTTTGTAGCGATCATTCATTAAAAGGTATACTTGTAAAAATAAATAAAAGGTGTTGATAAAATGATGTAAAAATGTATTTTATTACTTCAAACCATTTATGAACATCAGAATAGCAAAGGAATTCCTACTGACTAAACTTTTTGTTTTGAGTATGTGATATAGGAAGGTCAGTCGACTGAACCAGAGTTCCTTGAATTTAATTATCAATCTGTGGCAGTACTTAAACTTGCTCATTCGCAAGCAAAAATAACTTTGCCAATACCATGCTTACTTTCTTTTAGCTGTGTATATAAACTTATGTTGCTTTTTTTATGTAACGTTCATTACTGTACATATATGTAAATGCATAATGAAGCTCACAGGGAAGACTGGGTATATACCAAACTGTGTTGCCTCTTTAAATAAAGTCTTTATTATTATTACTTCTCCACATGTGGAGGACATGAACATAGCCAATAGCCAACATCACAAAAAAGCACATGACATGCACAACAGAGATCACCTTGGTGACAAGCCACATATCCATCCTCTGCAAATAACCAGGTGGGCATGGTTAGATGTAAGATTAGGAAATTAATACAGATAAATAGAACTTCTAGGGGTATACCTGGAGACACTCTGGTGTGTTACTAAGGCCCAAAAATACTAGTCTATGATGCCAAGTCAAACACAATTCTTGTCAGAATCAAGAACTACTTCATATTTAGATGTGCATAATCTCCTTATTGCCACCAACCCACACACTAAGTTTCATAAAATTCCAAACAATATGCACAACTAAGTTTGGTTTCATTTAAATCGGAACAATGGTCAAGTTGAACAAGCACAGACAAGCTATGACATCCAACATCCAAACAGGCGTCCAGCACAAAATCAATATGTGTAATATATCTTCATACAACAGGGCAGGAGCATGTTAATATCTTTGAACTACAATAATTATACATTAATTGTTAGAATCAAGGTCATCCATACTCATCTAAGGTTCCAGCTTCACCTTTCTTAAAATTGAGTCGAGCTTGGTGATCATAATCGATACCTTTCCTCTGTGTGAGTTGTTTCATGGTGGAATCACTGATTGAGCCATTGATGTGGGCATGTAGCTCCTGGAGTGGAAGAAATAAGCTGTATCATTAAATATTGTTTGTTTCCCCCTTCCCTACCATATCCGAGCAAATCCCATTCCAAAAATATTTTTTGACCCTCTGAATTTTTTTTTAGTTGAGTATGAGAGTACAATAAAAAAATTGACAGTAAAATAAACACATGTATATGTTTTACAAAATTATATTTTACCTACCTACCTAGCTACAGTACCCAACCTTAATTGGCAAGGGTCAGCAAGGGGAAAAAACCAATACTTTATTTCTGGCCTAGCTGTGTTGTGGGTGTCAGTCATTGATCAATGTTATCTAACCCAACCAGTTACTCCCAGTAAATTGAACAAAACAACAACAACATATCGACAGGACAAACTGGTGTTAAAACAACAGACATCTGTACCCTAAAATATACTAACCACTTTAGGAAGCAGTTGACAAAATTCTTTGGTTACAGGTCTATTATCAGGCATTTTCCTAATTTCACCAGACATTGATATTCTGAAATAGATACATTTTTCATGACCATTCATTGTTGACACCAAATCATAATGTCTCCTACATAGGGCCATAACTCTAGCAATATTCAGCCATGATTGAAAACAAAAGTAGAAAGTACGACAAACAGTGTTTACACATTACCAGTCATAGATTGATCTAATATTTATTATTTATCAAAATGAGATTTATGACTTTAATCAACATGTTCCGAATTGAAATAATGAATCAGTTTACGGATTCAGAAATTTGTAAATATTGTTAACATTTGCTTGTGTTTTAAATGGTTTACGTTATTTGTATTTCATTTGTGTGATTGTACCGATCATTTAAAAATAATTCAGTTTTTGTGAAAATTTAATTGCGTAATTTGAATTACGCAACTTATCTGTAGCTCTGCATATATATTATATACATATATATCAAAATGAATGAACCCGCATGTCAAAAATTTACAGTTTGAGGAGTCCTTTTGTAATTATCATCAAAGTTAAAACTGATGTTGAAAATTACTTATAAAAGATCGGTACATTTAAATAAAACAGCCGTAAGAATAGTCACTAGCGGGGCTGTTTCACAATTATTACGGGAGAGTCAGGGACATGTTGCCTAACCAAGCCGCTTCCAAATTGCACTATCAAGCGCTTTCCTACGTCTATGCAACGACATGCTACCAGCGAGCAGTGCTCGCCGATAGCATACCATTTCTTAACACTTTGCTAGAGGAACGCTACTGAGCGCTTTCTTGTGCATTGGACGGCTTCAGTCCCGCTTTGCTACGCAGCAGTCTGCTATCCGCAAGCGCTCGCCTATAGCATATAATTTTTCTGCTACGTAGCACTTTTTTTTAGCAAGCTGGTTCATAGCATAGCGCTACCGAGTTGGTTAGGCATACATGCCAGGTTTCGCAGAACAATTTGCAGGAGATTGGTGATGGAAATGCAGGAGATTTCAATGAAATGCAAGAGATTTTCCTTGCTCAAACTATCGACTAAAATTAATGAAGTTAATAAGCAGTTTTCACTTATTTTACTTGTCTGACAACACCATGTATGCATGCATTCTAAGTGAAGCAATTTAAACTAAATTTTGTGATCATTTTCATTAATGCAATCAACTAATCAGAGCTACAGATAAGGTTTTGGTCCATTGGGTATTTTACCCCCTATTTTCAATTTTGATTGGGTTTTGACAAATTTTAATTGGGTATTAAATAAAACTCATAGGGTAAATGATCTTTTATATACTATTTTTCACTAAAAAATCATTTTCCATTTGAGTATTTTAGATTGTCTTTGCTTTTTCTTACTCCCTCCTCTCAAAATCTATTGGGTTTTTATGAAAATTAATTGGGTAATTACCCCAATACGCAGCTTATCTGTAGCTCTGACTAATATTAGTTTCCAGTATGTTCAAATCTGACCCACAGTTAAAAATATTTGTAAGTTACCAAACCAATGCTGACAGTGGAAACAATCTTTTTCTGAAGCATTTTCAGATTACTTGATAAAAAATGATTTTAAAAATAACTTTACAAAATAAATGATAGGCCTATGTTGATACACTTATTTACTCAAACACAAGAATGCATTTTTAATACAGAAATAAAAGCAATTAAGTTCATTTAACAGCTTTCAAAAAACGTATCCAAAACTAATGTTGTCTGAATACCATGTGCATGTTTGAAAGAGAGACCCATCTCTTCTGAAAGGGGAAGTAACTGCTACAGAGTTTAGTTCTGTAGTGTTGTACGGTCTAGTGTGGACTTTAGACACAACCAAAACCAAAACATTGTCGACTGCACAATTAGTTTGCCCAATTACGATGTTTTATGACATCTTATCAGGGGTAATTATCGATTGTTTATTGGGGTGACCACTCTCATCAGATGTCATGAAGGTTTGTTATGTGATAACACGTTGATTAATTGTTTATTCATCACCGGAAATTATGACTACGGGAGAAATGAAAATGGCTCTATAAATTTGATGCTTAATCGATTTTTAACCAATGTGTGAGATTTTATCAATTTGCGTGAGTCCGGGAGTAGACTGTCAAATGCGTGAGACTCACGCATGATCCGGGAGGTCTGGCATGTATGGTTAGGCAACAAGAAATGTGTGTTAAGTATAAAGAATCACATTAATAATTGTTACTTCAGACTATTAATTGTTTCATCATTCTTATGCATCACTTCAATTATGTACAAAGTTTCACAATTCTTTTTTAAAAAAACAGGATAGCAAAGATATACTTTCAGTGCTTTGATTTTTATAACAAATTATCGACTGATATTGGACTTTTGAATTATAAAACGGACACTGACACAGTGTTTACCAATTCGTAACGCAATTATACTTACTGAAATCAAAATGCAGACTATTAGGTGATTGGTCCCCAGATTTATTATCACGCAAAGCAAATATCAGAAACTACAAAAAATGTTCGGTTCGTGATGGGCGCCGCCATATTTGTTGCTCGACCGAACATCAAATGAAACGCCGTATCTGATTGGTTAAAAATATCGACAGTGGGGAGAGTGTGTATTCACCGGCCCTATAAGATAGTAAATTCACGGCCCTAGCGGTTTATTTTTCGGGGAAAAAATCTACACAGCCCCGTATGGGTTTAATTTCTATTTATTTACATATTTTTATATAATTAGTCTCAAAATAAAGATGAAGAACTTTAGTTTTTGTATATGCAAACATATTGAAAATCCGCTCATTAATGAAATTTAATACGTCTAATTGAATTTTCTCGGTGTGAATTTTACTTTTCAATTTGTTCGAATTCCACGTACAGCCCTACTTGTTTATTTTTATTTTCCATTCAATTCTATATTTCTTTACACCTTGCATCCATCCACACATCCACCCTACAACATGTATACCCACTCACAAACTCCTGGGTTATGAAGATATCTCGAGGAAATCCATGGTTTAGATTCTTGTAAAATGGGCCCATGCAATTTTAAACTATATAATATCAATTGATGTAAGAAAATTCTTTATCAATGATACTATTTGCCTGAGCTCGATATGGCACTGGAATTAAACCTAGTAGTAATATAAGAAATGTTGAGTTTTATTGTTAATTTTATCGGAAACGTTCAACCATGAACTGTACTTATGTATGAATAAATCATACTTTCAACGTTCAACTTTTAAAACATAAGTTACTACGTTATCACTATCCAATCTCATTAAAATCAGACCCTAACATTTGCTCCATTTCTTTACGCTGTTAGACACCCCGTAAGTGGTCATGTTCAAATGACCACTCTAGCGCACGTATCCTCAGCAGTGTTTTACTGGGAAGCAGGCTTATTCAACCCCAAGCTTTTTCAACCCCAAGCGATTTTAAGTATTATTAAACCCCAAGATCTTTCAACCCCCAAACCAGGACTCATTCAACCCCAGATAAAGTATGCCAAAAACGACCGAATAATCAGTATCCCGAAAGCATATGTCATAATATACAACATAGTTAAATGGGTTTTTTGGCCGAGATAACGTTTCCATATACCGTACTGTCAAATCGTCATGGGTAAAATTGGTTTATAATAAGTATTTTTTCGTGGAAAATCATAACAGACATAAGAATAAGTATACGAGGGTTGTTCAAATTGGAATGCAACTGAGCCCATAAAAAGTATCCTTGATATATTCTAATGAAACAAGCCTTTGATTCCATTGCAGTATTCATCTCAAATATATATGCGAATTTCATACAGTTATTCCGTTTTTTAAATGCGATTTTGTTATCATTCCTAGGTACACTGTGCATATACTGGACATGAACCAAACCAATATCTTAACGTACCTGATATTTTTTCCGACAATTCAATTTAAGAGTCGTTTGAAACAAATAAAGATCACAAGGGACAATTCCTGACAAATAAGGATGGTCGGAAAACTTAAGAACTTTCACACTTTTCAGAAAGTCGCGTTAATGGCTGCTGCATGTGGAAGCCCATCGCTCTGCAATAGCATGCAATCCTTCAAATATTTGGCTTGGCAGCGATTGTCGGAGTATTTCTTCAATTTCTGAAGGAATTTACATTTGTTAAGCTTGGCATTTACCCATTGTATAATCAAATATAATGGTAGAAACTTGGATTATATGCAAAAAGGTGTACATTTCTACTGGCATCCATGGTGTGTTTTGCAATGCATACTTTTGTTCTGTCTTTGCTGGCCCATATTTGTTTATGCATTTGTCGCATGGGAGACAAAATGAACCCGTGTCTCGTTTGTGGTCATGACATTTGCAAACGGTCGATTTTTTTATCTAGAAACAGTTTGCAAGGGCATATGTGCTGGCGTCTCAAAGCAGATAGGGGTACCCAAACTATACGTACTTATCGTCCTAAATTTTGTAATATGCTTAATAATTGTATGAATAACTCCTAATGATGTGCCAACGCATTGAGCTACTTGCCTAATTGTAAAAACGCCACCAGTTTAAAAACATATTTGATTTTCTCAACCATTTTTTAGTATGTTGCGGTATTTGGATGGCGTGCGTGTGGTTCATTTCCAAATACAATTACACCACTTTTAAATTTCTTAAACTATCAAATAGTTGATGAATAAGACATTACATGACACCGTTTTACCATACAAGTTATTTTAAATATTGTATTTGCCCCCGCATTAAGAAAACAACGATTCGAAAATGGGTCCGAATTTGGTCTGAAAAAAGTGACATTTTCCCAATCATTTAAGCAATAGTATACACGAGTAGACAGTGTTAATTGACGTATTGTTACAGCTACACAGAACGGAATTTAAATGTAAGGTATTAATTTAAAGCTAATACAATGATTGTTGATATACTGCTACCTATTTTTAAAAATTCCATTGATACAAGAAAGAAATAGCGTCACTTGCATTCCAATTTGAACAACCCTCGTATTGTAACATTTATTGATTTATGCCCAATCAAAATTAAATTTAAATTAACCCCTAAATCGTTGCGTTTTTAATCGGTTAAGTGTATGTATTGTAATGCCTGGGCCAGTGACCTGATATGTCAGTTGTTAGAAATGCCTTCACTGTAATCGTAAAGCAAAACAGAAAAACCTAAAAGATCATGTTCACCAATGGCCGCAACTATGATATTTCAAATTGGGGGTGCGAAATAGGGTGTTGAAGAGATGACGGGGATAGTGAAAATACTTTAAAATCAGGGATCCTGTGAGTGTCATGTTACTCCAAGTAAGTTTCCAAGCTAGGTTTATGAAACCTTTTTTGTATGGCGAAAAGGAGATTATGTACATCTAAATATATTTTTATTCTGGCAAAATTGTGGTTGCTATGGATACGGACAACTATTTCCCTTTATATAACCAAAAATAGCAATGCTGGTTTGATAATTTAGGGTACATAAAGTAACATGCGTATGGATAGAGATCAATGTTGGGATGACACATCATAAGTAATTTGACAAAAATTGTGGTTACCATGGCAACAAAAGCATTGCAAATAATTTAAAGAGTCATTGCTTCAAACAGGTAATGAACTTTTGTATTGCTCAATTCTAAAGAAACTACAAAATTATGAACTGTTAGTTGAACTTTGTCTGGAAGATACAGTATAATTGAAATAGGGGATTTCGTAGAAAGCATCGTTCCATTGTTGCGTCCTTGTGTAGTTGTCAGAGATTTTAACAGTCTTGCTAAAGTACAAGTGGTCCTGGCCGGGCAAGAGCTACTGATCGAAAGGCTGTGTGTTCGACCCCACCGGATAAAATATAAATATCATTTTAGTGTCACTAATTTCACTTACATCCTTCCGGGCAAGACGTACATTAAAAACCGAGGTCCAGTGTATAATGCTCTACATCAGGAACGTTAAAGAACTAGTGATGTTTCTGTAACTGTGGCCTCTTCTGTATTTATCATGCACTATCCCCAAAACCAAAATGACTAACCTTTTTGGGAGGTCATCGACTACCGGTATGTGAATCTCCTGGTGGCGAGGATAAATAAAAGCAAAGAAATCGAAAAAGCGGCACCATGTCCATGGTTGTGTACTAGGTCGACAGCAGACGAATGCTTTTGACGACAAATCTTTATAAGTATAATGAATAGTAAGTATTTCTTCTTTTTAACATGAATTAATGGCGTTAAATGTTGTATCATTATGATTATAAACACACTTTTATTAACAAAAATAGTACATACATTTTCAAATATGTGTGTAGTATAATATTTGACAATCAATAAAAACAAAATGTTATCACAAAGAACTATAGTTCTGCAAACACTACATGCGACGGTAATGAAATGTGATAATCTGAAACAAACTTTCAAAGAAGATTTAATCTCGCAATAGCATCACGTGTTATCTGCTTCCGGTCAATTTTTCCAGTAGACTGAAAGGGAAACTCTTCAAATGGAAGGAAGTATTTCGGTTTGTTAGTTGTATGGTCCATCCAGTACTTCTGAAAATGGCTCTCGACGTCGATGTTTGCTGCAAATTTATTAAGTAACACGCATGCGCAAACAGCGTTACTCAAACGCTCATCCGGAACCGGAACTACAATGGCTTTGGCTACTTCCGGAACATTCATCAAAACTTTCTCAATGTCAACAGGATATATTTTCGTACTTCCAACAGATATGACCTCACATTTCCGACCTTCAAGGATGAAGTTGCCATCTTCAGTCATTACGCCAACATCATCTGTTTGTATCCAGTTCTTCGTGTCAACGGTTTCTTGAAATTTCTCCTTCATGCCCAAATAGCCTTGGAATCGATAGACACTTCTTACTAATAATTCTCCACGTTCTCCACGAGGCACAACGTCACCTCTGTCGTTCACCAGTTTCATTTCAACACCTGAAACGATTAATAAGTCACCGATTAAATAATCTTGGTGACTGTCTTGGTTTCAAAGCTGATTTAGTATAAAAAGAGAAGAACTTTTGTTTGTGTGTTTTGAAAAAGGCTCAGGCCGAAACGTCGATTAATAAAGAGTTAAACCATGAGTGGTATAAAAAGATAATTAAAGTAATTGCGTTTGAAGTAAAATTAGAATACTTTAATGGATGACATCGGTTGTTAGAGTGAAACATTCAGTAAATACAAATAACTTATAATTACTTATACAAGTACAAACTAGTTTACATAATTAATATCATTTACACAAATTTGTATAAACATATAGCTCGGCGAATTTGACATGATCCTGACCTTTATGCATGAATATATTACAAGGTTCTTGCGTTGAATATATAAATTTCCGCGAGTAAATCGTGCAATATCGGTCCTTTAGATTTGTGTTGGTATTTCGCCTCGAGCTTCTTCGTAATACTCCCCGCTTGTTATGAAAACATACAACCGGTGTTATAAATATAGACAATAAATCAGCTGTGAAATTATGCTAATAGAAGTTCGAGAGTCGTGTCAAATTCTCCGGACTATACTAGTTTTGCCGAGAGGATCAATTGTTGTTGGTGGTGGAGGTGTTGTTGTTCAGTACTAGTCATGGAAGACTGCTTTTTAAAAAACCGTCAACAATAACGTTTCTTTCTCACCTGGCATTGGTTTTCCTATGATTCCATCCATATAATCTTCACGGTTGTCCGAAAAGAACGTAGATACACCTGACAGTTCCGTTGAACCGTACCAAACAACGAATTTCTTACAGAACGGTCCAAGTAAATTCTGATATTTCTTTGTTATTCTAAAAGTACAGAAAACAACATATTTAGAAAATAATGTTCTTTGTTCGTGTTTTGGTTGGTGTTCAAGGGTTTGAATTGTTATGTTTATAAATAGTGCATGCAATTCGATCATATACATGTACATGCAGGGCGATCGATTTATCGGTGCTTCTGACTTACCAAATGTGATTGTACATCTGTGACAATTTGATAATTTGAAATATATGAACAAACTTGGTGTTTGCGGTAAAGTTCATGTTCTTGTTTGGTTGTGTGTTAGGCATTGTGCCGTGTAATTGTGGTACGTGGTTGTAGTTTTTATGTTTTCTGTGATCGACTGGTTAGGTTGAGTGCTGCATTCCCAGTCCGATTTTCTATTATCCTTCTTTGATAATTACGAACATGAATTGAACTCGTCAAACTTTGCTAAAACGTTGGAATATATTTGACACTACCTAATTTTAAAACATCACGCAGTAATTGTGCTTATATAAAATAATCCCCTTAGAGTGGTATACATGAACTAACCGTCTGTTACTTCATCCTGTGCGAACTATCCATTCCATCGCAGGCAACGTTTGCAAAAGGAAATAGAACATGATAGCTCCGATAAATAATGCAAGACGCATGTAGATTTATGTTGTAAGTACATGTATCATTTCTAGTTTGATTAATTATACTTTGCTTCTTTTTTTGGTGTATAAATATGTAACTTAATTGTCTTGCTCAAGTAGAAATATCACGTTGTTCAATAAACTAATAAGCAGATAAGATTTTGCTTATAAAATGAATGATTATCCGATATACTAAAACGCCATTTTGTTATTTATAAATATGAGTTTGGCAGCATTGGTTTAAAGCACGAAATTCTATGATTCTATGTGCCCACTTTAGTAATGAATGACTGACCTTTCTCCTGCTGTGATTATGGTATTAACTGAAGAGAACGACGATTCCAAGTTGCTACAGTTGATCACATCATGGACAAGATATACGGGTAGGTAAACGTGCGTACACCGCTCTTTGCATATTATGTCCGCTATAAGGTCTGTAACAATAATATAAATGTATGCTATCAATATTACACATGTCAAATAGTTTTCCACGACCGATAATTTACCGATCAGTCTTACCGGTTGATCTTACCTAATCAACGTGTATGTAACAGTTTATGTACAATGATATAAGACACTCTAAATTAATTGTGACAAAGCAGACCCCATAACATGATTCCGAATAAGTGAGACCTGTCTAGAGAAAGCTAGCGCGTACCTGAGTCAGTACCTAACTATATGATTACGTAACAGTCCAAGCAGTCGATAACACCGTTCATTCATAAAAGCCAAATTGATCACATGACTCTGTGCAACATGGTCTGGTTGAAAAACGAAACAAGACATTCTCACAAAATCCTTCCTTTGTTTTGAATTCGTAAGCCAGATTGACACATTAGCCAATCAAGCATTGATACATGGTTACGTACTCCTTTATAACCAAATCGCTTAATGCATTCAATAATACCCACGTCCCCTAGGCCGCGGGTAATAAACAATACTTGCCTAAAATCGACTGCGCGATCCATACGTACATGGTTGCAAGGTATATTATCAAATGATCAACTGTGCACGATAAGTACATGAATGTCAATTTCTGACATACCTATTCTGTTTTGCTCTCGAACAGCTCCGGTGTCAATAAAGATTCTAGTCGCTCCACACGACAGATATGTTCTGCAAGAACCAGCACCCCATCCTAGAGGACGATCACAGAAGAATCGAGATGTTTCGTCAGTCATTGTGACGTCATTTAGCCAACGGGAGTTATTTAACCATGTCATATGAGAATGTTCTACTAGTTTAGGTTTTCCAGTACTGCCTGACGTTGCGAAATACACTGCAGTATCTTCAGGCAGAACGGAAGGAAGAACTTCCGGATCGTACGACTTGTGTTGAATTTCCATTAATAATTTGTTCCTAATATCAAATAACATAAATTTCGATTGGTCGTTGATAAATATTATTCCAATAAGTCCTTTTGGCAATGTATTCTCTGTTATAAAATGTTGGAAGCAACTACTTTCCAGTTCGTCATCGATTACAAGCAGTTTGGCATTTGCATTCTCACTGATTTGAATGACGTCACTTCCGTCCGCCATATTTCGGGAATATGATGTTGGAATGGCTCCCGCCAACTGAATCCCAAACATCGAGATTACCAATTTAAGGGAGTTTTTCATGATCACCACAATAACGTCTCCCTTTTTGATACCACTTTTTACCAGAAAAGTTGCTAACGTCGCTGATTCTGAAAATGTGGATTCGCATGTTAGTGCACTCCGTGTACCCTTAATATCGTATTCTACAAAAGCCTCTTTATTTGGGTAAAGTTCCGCCCACTTCTTTAACATATCCACGTTACTTTTATAATACAGCTCTCCGGTCTGTGGAGTATGCGCATAGCTCAGTTTCGGTGCCGCCATCATCAAGATAACTGAAATAAGTAATGTCCAAGTATTGGTCATGTTTGAAATTGTACATAAAGACCGATTTTTCAAATTAATCTAAGGGTACATACAATTTCCCCCCTAGTGTAACACGGAGAGTTAACCTGACCCTACGCCTAAAACTATCATAATTTAACAGCTGTTGTCGAATAGCGGTTGAGGCTGGCTGACAGAAATAAATTTCACACAATAAAACAATCGCAAAAATGAAAATTACGCACCCTTTAACTTCGATATTATACATCAATATACATGTACTGGTAATATATACATGTATATATAGTATATACTTTCATACCTCCCTACTTTGTCGTCTTCTGTCGACTGTCGTGTTATTCACACAGTGGTTTTGACTGATATTTTTGGTTTAACAATAAAGGAATGTAGTACTGTAAAATCATTAATATTCATGGGGCATTTGATTTCGTGGATGAATTGGACAGATAATTTGTCAAGTTTAAAGGTTCAAATACTTTCAAAATGAAAATATAATACATGTATATTACCTGGGCTATTGGGTATAGTCGTTCCAGAGGAGGTTAATCAAAAAATGTAAGTGGATACAAATAATACCACCATTACATAACTAAAAACAACAAAAACACATTTTAGTATTAACTATGCCATGCATAATTTATTTCCTGAATTGATGCATTCCGCAAAAAGTATGTCCCGATTTTCTCGTTGGTGCATAAATAAAAAAACGCATAAATAAACCCAACACATTTAAGGCTCAAATCGCAGATTGTTTTGCCCGCAGAAATAACGCGCTATACGGGTACATTCCCTTGAACTTTGATGTATGCGTAGCAATTCTCGTACGGTATAATGACAACTCGCTCATCTATTATTCAAATGCATGAACGGAGTATACTATTGTGTGATTAGACGTGCTTCGGCTATCACAACAACCATCAAAAGAGATTACCAAATTACCTAGGATGTACGTACGCGAGAATTTACCTGAAACTGTACTTTGTCCGCATAGTACTGCAATAGTCAATTGAAACCACGATGTAAATACTGCAGCGTATAGACAATCCAAATCAACACGAAAACAGTGGTCCCACGCAAGAGTCAGACATAGAGCGAACCATCCGTATTCACAAAAATTGGATATTTCAAGCAAGACTATATATATTCATGTATATAGAGGATATTACATGAGTGTCTTTCCATATTGAATTTATTAAACGAGTTGAATAAAATAATAAAATGCGAGGCTCTGCCGAGCATTTTATCGATTTTTTTCATCGAGTTTAATAAATTCAATGTGGAAAGTCACAAATGTAATGTTCTTAATTTTTATCACATGTTAGCCTTTTCCGGCCGAAACATAAAAAGGATACTTATTTTTCACTATAATAAACGCGCAACTTTGACGACGTCGCCTATCCTTTGAATAACGTCGCGTGATTGCTTTATTAGACTAGTGTATTATCAAAAATAAATAATGGTTTTATTACGCTACCGCGACGTCAAACATGTGATAAATATATATATATCATATACATACATTTGTATATATACGCACCCGCGATGAATGACTTTCGTGCATGATTAGCCATAAAAGGATGTGAATATCTCAACTATAATTAGGCGCAATGCGTGTGTGATCATCTTGAATATTATAAAAAGATTTTCACATGTGATGCTAATCATTTATGTCAGTATAATAGGGTCATGAATCCACTACTGTCCCATTTAGTACGGTGGTCGAGTGGATAACGCTATTGACTACGGATCGAGAAGCCCAGATTCGATTTTCTGTCGTGGTACTTTGTCATTTTTGAAACGCTTCCAGTGTTTCCCATTCAACTACATATAGAGATGAATTGGTTGGTAACACAGATATAGTATCGCCTGTATCAGGCGGTGTTGTACACCAGGTACGTTAAGAAAGTTATTTTAAAGCATGCACGTGTACATTTGTCTTCAGAAAGAGCTAGGGTCATATGCGTTCATTACTCAATCTTGCAAGAAAACAAACGGATAACCACGCCCTTTCGACCATAGAACGAACGAACAAAACACTACTATTGCATGCTCCTTCAGTTTCCAATGTTAAGTAAGATTCCAATGGGCTAATTATACGTGGGTGATCAAGATGATCTTAGATAGAACTTTACACAGAAGTAAAATTCCACACCTTAACAAATATCCCCGGAACAGGTCTAACTCTAAGGAGAACTTCAATCAGCGTCGCACTGGTTATTTCACATTCGGGTAAATATTCAACGTACTTAATACATTGTGTTCTAAAAGTTGAAATCTCAATTCTATATTGAACAGCACAGACATTAATACATACATTATTTGACCGGTTCCAACCTTGCTTGATCGGTTGATTTTACCAAGAACTACATGTACCTTGCATAAACAGGCAGTTAATGTGTGTATAACCTATACATGCATTCACGCACGTTACTTAAAATATTTATTCTATATTTCGTAATGTATATGGGACCCAGGCCTGCCATAATATAATTATGCAAAAGCCTGAGATTTAAGCAAACATTGAATCAAAGCGCGCGATGAAGACAAATTCAATCTTCTGCGCTTAGCGCGCGAACCCCCTAATTATAAGCCCATCAAGCATTCAAATGGCCTAATAAAAAATTAATTTATTAAATTTTAATTAGATAAAGCCATACAAACTAATTGTTCTGTAATATTAAGGTCCTAGAATAAAACCAATGTAGAAGAGCCCTACAATAAAAAAAAATTGGTAGCCTTGTCTAGGCAAAATTTTTAAAAAATGCAATTTCATCAATTCTAATAAATGAATTAGCAAAATATATTTAACAGACGTGAACAAATATCGACAAGTACATACATCGTATTTCAACCATTTTCGATAATAGACACCTATAATACAATCAGGGCTAAGCATAAAAATCAAATTAATAATATAAAAATGCAGAAACAGCACGTCAGTAGAAGACCGACTTTAAAAATTTCTATGTCTAAAAGTCGTGTTCAATTCATGTTTATGGAAAATAAAAGCGTCCAAATGAGCCAGATCGAGTCTTAAATCTTAATCAAATTTGGGAAACAACGGGAGGTAAATGTAGTACATTTTATGACATGTCCTTCCTGTTAATTGCTCGGTCACCAATTATACCGACTTGCAATAAACACCATCGTTATGAAAACGGTATACACTGTTGTTGAGAACCATGAACGCTTTGATTTTATCAAGATTGCCGGTAAATTGGACTTCAAAGTCGGTAAGCCTGTAATCACATCAGATTGCCGGTAATTACCGGCTCAATGCCTGAGAAATGGTAGGCCTGGGGACCATATAAATAGGTACTCTCCAATTGCCTCGCCCGAAACTACATCGTTTCTAGGCTCTGCATTATCGCTAGTTTATTAGCGCTATTGCTATTTTTAGACAGGAGAATCCAAAACCAGCGTACAGCGAGGCGAGGTTTTTAAATGCATTGTATATAAAACGCGCGTGTGTTAAAAGAATGACTCGTATTATTAGTTAAAACTCTCGCACTATCCGTTCACATATTGATTGAAACAAAGAAATAATGACCAGTCAATAGAACCATGAACTATCTAAACCTCCTACAGTGTGTACTCGTTTAAACCTTTCAACACGTAGTCTTCATATTCACTATAAACTCTCTGCTATAACTCTCTCTCTCTATACAAACAAGTAAACGTTCATCAGCCAATGGAAATGTGTATCAGGGTTCACAGCAGTTTTGTAAAGGTCAAATATCAAAATATTCTAGTAGTTCAAGCAGCGTATAGTATAATCTCATGGACTGTATAATCTCATGGACTGTAGTAACCTGTCCTGGTACTGCCTTAAATGTGGTCTACCAAATTTCTCGAGCTCTTTCTTCAACCACAGCACATTCACGTCAGTTAACTCTTTCTCGACTCTTAGCAGTCATGATAGCCCAGGTAAACCTTTTGCCTCTTCGTCTCCAAAACCAAATCAACAAAACCCAGTTAAAACTGGTAAAAATATGAAAACAAAAGACACAAGTCATCCTCTAAAGACCATCTGTCTAAATTTTCAATCCATAAAAAACAAAAAACCTGAACTTGATGCTCTTTTAGACTCTGTATGTCCCGATGTAATAATTGGTACAGAAACCTGGCTTGACCCTTCAGTCTCATACTCTGAGTACTTCGACACAAGTGTATTCTCAGTGTTTAGGAAAGATAGACCCCCTAACAGTAAGGGTCAAAGCCATGGTGGTGTCTTGGTAGCTATCAAAAATGACTACCAGGCAGTCGAGAATAAGGAGTTACAGACTGATTGTGAATCTGTTTAGGTTGATGCTACAATGCATGACAGCAGAAAGTTGATAATTGGATCTTTCTATAGGCCCCACCCTGATGACAAAACTTCCCTATAATCCTTGAATGAATCCGTTAGCAGAATAAATACAAATTCCAAATCAATTCTCCTAATTGGCGGGGACTTTAACTTGGGCAACATTGACTGGTATTCATCCAGCACTATACCTGGCAAACCAAACGCCAAACAACATCAAGAATTGCTAGATATTATCGCAGACCACTCATTAACCCAGTTAGTCAAACAACCCACTAGGAAAGAAAAAAAACTCTAGATTTACTTTTAACAAATTATCCATCAGTTGTTGATAATATTGAGACCATCCCCCCTATTGGAGAAGCTGACCATGATATTGTTATGTGTGATTGTAGTACTTCTTTACGTAGATGTAAGCCGAAACCCAGACACATTTTGAAATACTCCAAGGCAAACTGGGATAGTCTTAATGATGACCTAATCAAAACTCATTCTGAAATATTAGAAAAAGAACAAAATTGTACTAACATTGATGAGTTGTGGAACTTTTTTAAAGAAAATCTACAAAAATCAATCGCAAAACACATACCGAGGGGTAATTGCGAAAACGGTCTAAGTGACATTTTTTCACAAAGTCACTTTTTTGCATTAATCAATTCAAAACACTAATACACATATTCTGTGAAAAAATTGTTTCCATAAAATATCAAATTTAGAATATATTGCAAAAATATTCAAAAGGTCTAAGTGAAATGACAAATATTTTTAATGCGAAAACGGTCCAAGTGCGGTGCTGCACTTGGACCGTTTTCGCAATTATTTTATAGATTTTTAAACTCAGTTAATATGGTCTAAGTAAAAAAATATTATTTTTTCTGTCCTAAAGTAGTGCTTTATTGATAACAATTGTATAAATAGCAAATTAAAGTATTTTTGCACCATTTGTAATCAAGTAAACAAAATATTTTTCACTTAGACCGTTTTCGCAATTATTTTATAGATTTTTAAACTCAGTTTATATGGTCTAAGTGACATTATTTTTATAAATATTATTTTTCTTGTCTAAAATAGTGTTTTATTGATAACAATTGTATAAGTAAAGTATTTAGCACTCAAATAAACAAAATATTTTTTCACTTAGACCGTTTTCGCAATTATTTCATAGATTTTTAAACTCAGTTAATATGGTCTAAGTGACATTATTTTTATAAATATTATTTTTCTGTCCTTATTAAAATAGTTTTTCAATGTACTAAAACTTCCCAGATAATGAGAGACAGAAGATTTTTTATTCTTACTGGAATTTAGATGTATGAATAGGCAGCGTCAGTTTTTGCTGAAATTTTCTCAAGTAAACATCTGAAAGCTAATGGCATTCCAAATTCCAATCGTAAATATTCTTTCACTTTCCTCCTTCCACATTTAGACTCAAATACTTAAAAGCATGTGTGCACATGTTTCTTTCTCAACACACTCTTGATATCCAATTCTAGTGTAGATGTGGTACACAAGAATGTATATATTTGCCTGGAGTAGCAGCTCCAGATGGTAGAGGTAAGTCCTCAGGAAGTAGGAGCAATGTTGTTTCTGAGAACTTACTGTGTCTCTACTGTTAGAACCCGCATAAAGTCCTTTCCTGCAGTAGATTCACACTACTGCAGGAAGGACAGTGTCAGACAATACTAAGACCCTTCCTTAAATCTCAAGGCTATGAACAAACTGTACTAACAGTATTGTGATAGCCGTGGTTTAGAACAGGGAAATATTCATATATATAGAATGTTTTCAACACAGAGTTCAATTTTAGTTTCCATAGACCTATTAAAGATCAATGTGATCTTTGTATGTCATACAAATTGGCCTCTGAGGAAGAAAGAATTAAGTTGGATAACAAATATTAAAGTCATATAAGAAACAGTAAAAGAGCCCGCCAAAATAAAGAAAAAGATAAAGTTTTTGCAAAAGAAAATCTTGACATTTTTACTGTGGCATGCTTTGATTTGGAAAAGGTGTTAATAACCCCAAAAGGCTTTGCCTTTTCTTTTTATTTTAAGAGGAGACCTAACACATATAAATTTACCATTTACTATCTTGGAAATAGTCAAGCTGACTCATTTATGTTTGAACCAAGTTTGAACTATGCTTACATTTCAACTGATCATGGTTGCAGGTTGGGTAAATTATTGTATCCACAGTTAACCATTGTCAACCATGGGCACATGTGTAGGCAACCACAGTTGAACAAGGTTGTCTACACATGTGACCATGATTACCATAGTTGACTGTGAATAAAATATTTTACCATACTGTCAACCATGGTTAACCATGGTTTGGTAGTTATTATCTTCCGTTAACAAACATCATATTTATATTAAACAAAACAATGTGAAACCTAATTATACCATTATTGTAATAAAATTGAATAATATTATATTAATAAAATTAAAATGACATAATAAAACAATTACAATGTTCACATGGTAGAAATAAGGTTTTCCTTTAAATCATAAAGCCATCCATGGTAATTTCCATAAATTGAAATGATTCTTCAGTAATTTCCTCTAAAACAAAAATTCTTGAGTTGTTTCAAATAAGCATTCAGGTTTGTTGAATAATTATTTTAGACACAGGATTAACACTAAGGCTTTTCTGAGTAAAAATCTGTTTAAATCACATCTTCTAAACCACTTAACACACATTGAACAAACAATACAAAAATGCTACCTGAATTGATCTATCATTGTGAAATGGCACCTTGATTGAAGAGGTAAACCATGGATAACCATGTAAAAAGCATGGTTAACCATAGTTGAACCATGCTTACATTCCAACTGATCATGGTTGGGTAAAATATTGTATTCATGGTTAACCATGTTTGGTAGTTATTATCTCCCTTTAACAAACATCATGATATTTATTTTAAACCAAACAATAGGAAACATTATTATACCATTATTATAATGAAATTAAATACATTATGGAAATTAAATTAACATAATAAAACAATAACAATGTTCACATGGTAGTACTTTGAAACTCCATTACCAGCAATTCTAACACGATCTGCGGATAAATCCATATATACATAGAGCAGACCGAGCCATGGTATCAAATTGGCTGTTACGATTTACGCCCCGTATCACGTGACATATTTATGAATGAATGAACGTAAACTTTATAGTAAAAACTTTAACGGATCGCGAATTCCACGAGTATCCAGTGTTACAGCTATGACGTATCTATTTTTAGAAACACCAATATACTCTCGAAATTAAGATTCATAAAAACTTCTGATAATCAATTCATTTATATTTTTCATTTCATGAAATAGATACACTATAGGCCTATTCGTGTTATTAAAATTTGTTTCAATGTTTAAAATGTGTTATTTCCTTCAGAAAATTATGAAGGTCGTTTCATTAACAAGGGAGGTAATTGTACCAGCTAATAAGCCACTCAATTTCAGCGTGGAATTATGTTCAATGTCAAATGGGAGAAAATGGATTGCGCGCAGTTAAATAGTGCGGGATATAATCGTATTTAGAATCGAAATAAAAACTCTGTTCTTGTATTTTGTCGGTGAATGAAACACAGGCACTCGTTCAGATGCGGAAAATTAAATCACTCGTGCTACGCAATTGTGATTTAATTTTTTCCGCATCCGAACTACTGCCCATGTTTTATTCACCGACGAAATACGCGAACAGATTTTAAGATAATGCATGACTCAGTGTAGGATGGGGTCTAGATAATCAGCCTGCAGGAAGAATAATCACCAAAGACAATTTAGATTATGCGAACGGAGGGCAGATTATCAAATCCCTGCCCGCCACACCGTGTATTGTCTTATTAATACCTCCCATTCAAGGCATTACTTTCCCAAACTACATAGAATATATTTTGTTTCTATATCTGTGTCTGTTCTTGCTTTAGAAACTTGTCATTCATTCTTAAACTTGAAATCAAATTATGGCGACGTCAATTGCGCGCCATTTTACATGGCATTATTTTGTTCTGCGGGCCATTATCAGTTATCGGCCCTCACATGGGGGTCAGTTTTTATGTGAGGGCAACTTTATAACTTTATAATGGCCTGGAAAAATCCTTTAGTTTTGCATATTATTTCCATAATACCATGTAGTTCTATACTTAAGTTACTTTATTATGTTCTTGTAAGATCAATAACTTAGGCGCAACAGTAAAATGAGAGAGGATGGTCATCAATTGCCCCTTTTGAATCTGAGGTTACTCTGGTCATTAAGGTCAAGATTGAAATGACCCTGAACATAAAAGACAAGTTATTTAAATAATATAATGCACAGACAATTTAAAGCCATACAGAAACAGTGGCAGCACATAGTCACCTAGAGGCACGAGGCTGCCATGGGGGTGATATACAGTCAACACTTGTTATGTCGACATTTTTGGGACCGTCAAAAAGATGTCGACATATCCGAAGGTGGACACAACAGGATTTCAATACCCGTCAAAATTCATGATAACAAAGTCCTCGAGCCTCTCTGTTGGTGCCGTTGTTACATCAGTTTGAAAATGAACTAATACATATATGCGATTGAGATGGTGAAAGATCAAGCCTATCATGCTTACTGTTATCACCAAAACATTTAATCAAGTGAGGGCCGAGTTTACAGCCTCGTTTTGAACTGAGTACAGTACGGTTTCAGCACCGCAAATATGTCTTTTAGCCCTTAGCGGTTTTGCTTACACAATGTTTTAAATGTAATTCTAACACGATCTGCGGATTAATCCATTAAATATAGAGCAGACTTGGCCATGTATTATTACCCCCACAAAACATAGTATCAAATTGGCTGTTACTATTTACGCCCCGTATCACGTGACATATTTATGAATGAATAAACGTAAAATTTATAGTAAATCTTCAACGAAACGCGATGACAAGGCAAGATGCACGGGTATCCAGTGTTACGCCTATGATGATCTATTTTTAGAAACTCCAATGTAATCTCGAAACTAAGTTTCATAAAAATTTCTGGTAATCAATTCATTTATATTTTTCATTTCATTAAATAGCTACCCTATACTCGTGTTATTAAAATTGTTTCAATGGTTAAAATGTGTTATTTCCGTTAGAAAATTACGAAGGTCGTTTTCATTAACGAGGGAGGTAATTGTACCAGCTAATAAGCCACTCAATTTCAGCGTGGAATTATGTTAAATGTCAAATAGGTGAAAATGGAATGCGCGCAGTTAAATAGTGCGGTATATTATAGTATTTAGAATCGAAATAAAAACTCTGTTCTTGTATTTTGTCGGTGAATAAAACACAGGCACTCGTTCGGATGCAGAAAAATGAAATCACTCGTGCTACGCACTGGTGATTTAATTTTTCCGCATCCGAACTCCTGCCCATGTTTTATTCACTGACAAAATACGCGAACAGAGTTTTATTTCTTAAACAAAAGATTCAATCAACATGCCAGACATCTGAAAGCAACGCTGACACTCCATATCTTTGTTTACAATTTTAAGTATATTCATTTAAATGTCGGAAAAATAAATTGCAACAGCATACAAAAAGGTATTTTTGATCACTGTCCCAGAACCACGCTAGTTCAGCAGGTTTTTTTTTTATTTTATATGCTGAAATAGGTTACAATTTGTTTACTAACTTCAACTTAACATCATTAAATTACATCTGCAAACTGTGAATACATTTAAACAATGGTTAGAAACAGAAGTAGACTAAGTTTCACGGTCAAGTAACAACCTTTAAATTTCAATAGTATCGACGAAAACAGGCAGGTCAGCTAAACCATCATATTTAAGATAGAATATAGAGCAACCCAAATCAGGGATTTGAAAGTTAGTATGTCGACATAACCTAACTTAAGTTTCGTTACAGCCGATGTCAACACAACAAGTTTCTACTGTATATAAATATGTTTTACAACCATCTCATTATATGGCCGTAATTTGTAGTGGTCATTACCCAAAAAGGGCTAAGGATTGCTGCACTAAGTGTGAGTGAGTATTCCATATGGCTTGGTATGGCTTCAATAAGTGATGTGGGTACACAGTAGGGCCTGGTATGGCTGAAATCAGTGATGATGGGAACCCAATAGGGCTTGGGATGGCTGAAATATGTGATTGTTAGTACACAATAGGGCATGGGATGGCTGAAATTAGTGATGGTGGGTACTCACTAGGGCCTAGGATAGCTGAAATTTGTAACGGTGGGTGCTCAATAGGGCTTTGGATGGCTGAAATCAGTGATGGTGGGTACCCAATAAGGCTTGGGATGGCTGGAATCAGTGATGGTTGGTACACAATATGGCTTTAGATGGCTGAAATCTATGATTGTTAGTACACAAGAGGGCCTGAGATGGCTGAAATCTGTGATGGTGGGTACACAATGGGGCCTGGGATGGCTGAAATCTGTGATGGTGGGTACACAATGGGGCCTGGGATGGCTGAAATCTGTGATTGTTAGTTCACAATAGGGCCTGGGATGGTTGAAATCAGTGATTGTTAGTACACAATAGGGCCTTGGATGGCTGAAATCTGTGATGATGGGTACTCAATAGGGCCTGGGATGGCTGAAATCAGTGATGATTGGTACACAATAGGGCCTGGGATGGCTGAAATATGTGATGATGGGTACACAATGGGGCCTGGGATGGCTGAAATCTGTGATTGTTAGTACACAATATGGTCTGGGATGGCTGAAATCTGTGATGGTGTGTACCTTCAATAGGGCCTGGGATGGCTGAAATCTGTAATGGTGGGTACACAATAGGGCCTGGAATGGCTGAAATCTGTGGTGATGGGTACACAATATGGTCTGGGATGACTGAAATAATTATGTGATGGTGTGTACCTTGAATAGAGCCTGTGATGGCTGTAATGGGTGATGGTGAGTACACAATAGGGCCTGGATTTGCTGCTTCAAACAGAGTTTACTCCACAATGGGGCAAGTCATTATTATTCCTAACACCCAATGAGTCCTTTTTAAATATTGCCTGCTAACTTTACTGTTCCCATCACTGGTGAGTCCCCAATGGAACCTGCAATGACGAGTCCAAAGTAGGGTCTGTTCCCAACAAATGTGAGTTGCCCTGCACTGATGAGTCTTGGATTGTCTGTGTGCTATAGTATTTCCATAGGGCCTACATTAATAGCTCCAACGCTGATGGGTGCCCGAGGGCCTATGATGACTGTTTCCCTCAGTTCGTAGGATCACAATTTCCAACTGATTTCAGTCCCACATATACCTAGGATGACTGTACCACATAGGGCATATGATGATAGGGTGACTGCTCCATGCACTAATAAGTCCTCCATAGGACATATGAATGCGAGTTCCCATAAGGCTAGGATGATTGTTCCCAACTCTGATGAGTCCCTCATATGACATAGAATGGCTGTAGCCAACACTGACAAGTCCTTCATAGACCCTAATATGATTGCTTCCACCAGTGATAAATCCCCCACAGGACCTTAGAGAATGACTGCTTCCAACACTGATACGTCCCCCAGAGGACCTTGGATGACTGCTTTCAACACAGATAAGTCCCATAAAGAACCTTGGATGACTGCTTTCAACACAGTTAAATCCCCTAGAGGACCTTGTATGACTGCTTCCAACACTGATAAGTCCCCAGAGGACATTGGATGACTGCTTCAAACACTGGTGATTCCCAGAGGGCATTGGATGATTTCTCCCAGCAATGATGAGTCCCCTATAAGGCCATCATTGATTGTCCCCAACACTAGTGAGTCAACATATGGCCTTGAATTACTGGTCCCCTTAGGGCGTAAGATGAGTGCTCCCAACACTGATAGGTCTCCCATATGGCCTAGGATGACATTTCCTTACACTGGTTGGTCCCCATAGGGCCTAGGATGATAGCTCCCAACACTTGTGAGTCCCCCTTAGGGCATAGGATGACTGCTCCCAATACTTGTGAGTCCACCTTAGGGCTTAGGATGACATCTCCCAACACTGGAGAGCCCCTTAGAGCCTAGGATGATATCTTCCAACACTGGTGGGTCCCCATATGGCTTTAACAGGCTGTTGCCAACACTGGTGAGTTACATAGGTCCTATAATGACTGTTCCTAACATTGGCGAGTCCCCAATGAAACTACAATGACTGTTTCCAACACTGGTGAGCCCACCAATAAAGTCTATGGTGACTATTTTCAACATAGGGCCTAGGTTGACTGATGCCATAATGAGTCCCCATAGGGCCTGTCGGTATAATGACAGTACCCTACGGTACTTGTGAGTGCTCCTTAGAGCTAAATAGGATGACATCTCCCAACACTGGAGAGCCCCTCAGAGCTCCCAACACTGGTGGGTCTCCATATGGCTGTTCCCAACACTGGTGAGTTCCATAGGTCCTATAATGACTGTTCCTAACAATAGTGAGTCCCCAATGAAACTACAATGACTTTCCAACACTGGTGAGCCCCCCTATAAAGTCTATGATGACTATTTTCAACACTGGGCCTGTATACATGTAGGTTGACCGATGCTAGCAATAATGATTCCCCATAGGGTCTAGTATGACAGTACCCTACAGAAGTGAGTCCCCCATAGTACCTAGGATGGCATCATCTCTTGACATTGCTAATGTAAGATAGGCCTGTTGCTAATGTAAGATAGGCCTGTTGCTAATGTAAGATAGCTCTAAATCACGTCTCAGAAAAATTATCCAATGAGACAGTCAATGTAGGATAAGGATATCCTCGGCAAGCCTCGTCCCTGGTTAAAATCCGACACCTCGGGTGAGATATCCTTATCCTACATAGAAGCTCATCATGAATTCTTATATTCCAACCCTAGTGTGTCTTCCATAAGACCTACGATAACCCTTCCCTACACTGATCAGTTCTCCATAAGGCCTAGGATGACAGTTCATCAGACCGATTAGTCCCCCATAGTACATAGGATAAGAGTTCAACATTGGAGAGTCTCCAATTACCGGTATACCTAGGATGACTGTTCCCAACACAAGTGGGTCTACCATAGCGCCTAGGATGACAATTCCCTACACTGGCGAGTCCCACATACTACATAAGATAACTGTTCCCTACACTATTGAGTCCCGTATAGTACATAGGATGACAGTGTCCTACACTGGTGGGTCTCCCTAGGGACTAGGATGACAGTTCCCTACACTAGTGGGTCCCCTATAGTGCCTAGGATGTCAGTTTTCTACACTCACTCACAGTAGAGTTTCCAACATGGACTAGGATGTAGCAGCTGAGTGTCTGCTGTGTTTGTCCAAGCCCAGTGCACAATTTAATAGTCACATGAATTCCCTTGCGTAAAGTCATTGACATTTTGGCGGAATGTAAATTTATTAAATCGGAATTTATAGCTAGTTGAACTACTGAAAATGTATTGGCTGTAGGTAATTAGTAAATACTTGTTATGATTTAAGAAATAATTATTTAAACGCAATTATAATTAAATGAGAATGATGGTCTATAAATATATTGAATGACCCTCATACCAAAAAATCAGTCCAGTTTCCCCCCATTTAATTTTTCCCCCTAGTCAGGTCCCCCCCCCCCCCTACAATTATATATTTATGATGTTGGAAAAAACTAGTCAATTTTTTTCTCAGGGAAGAAACTGACTATAGATAAACCACAATCGTTCGGGTGTAACTGTACTTTTAATTAGCTACTTTATCTGGGGGTAAGAAATTGACCAGTCATTTCTTTCCCCCTACCCAAATAATGTATTTCATCAGAGGGGGGAAGAAATTGACCAGTCAATTCTTTCCCCCTACCCTACTTGTTAATGACTCGTCTCATTCTGAGGGGGGGGGGAGAAATTGACTAGTCAATTCTTTCCCCCACCCAACTTGTTTGGAATTAGGACTCATCTGAGATGGGAAGAAATTGACTAGTTTAATATGTCCCCTCCCTACTTGTTCATGAATCATCAAAGGGGGGGGGGAATTCACAAGTCAATTCTTACCCTCATTCAACTTGTTTAAGACTTATCTGAGGGGCGGAATTGACTAGTTGAATCTTCCCCCCTTCCCAAATAGTTTATGACTCATCTGAGGGGGGGGGGGGAGAAATTGTCTAGTCAATCATTTCCCCAATTCAACTTGTTTAGGACTCGTCTGAGGGGAGGAGAATTTGACAAACAATTATTTCCCCCTCCCAACTTTGTTTTCAAAAACAAGACTGGGGGAGAACTGACTAGTCAATTTCTTGCCCCGCCAATAAATCATGATTAACAACGGGTAAAAGAACGGACAAGCAACATTATTTACCCTCATATAAGTCACCAACAAAACTGGAAAGAATGGGCAAGTCAATTTTTATCCCTTCCAATCACTCAAAAACAAATAGTGCGAAAAGAACTGACTAGCACCAAATATTTAACCTTGTATTAGTCATAAACAAAATGGGGAAAGAATGAACAAGTTAATTGTCAATTTCTTCCCCCCTCCAATAAATTATAACATAGGGGTGAAAGAATGGACAAGCACCAATTATTTAACCTATTAGCCCTAAACAAAACAGGGGGGAAGAATGAAGAATGGACAAGTCAATTTTCTCCCTTCCAATCAGTCAAAAACAAGTCGGGGGGGAGGGAGGACCTGACTAGTTAATTTATTCCCCCCTCTGGTAAATCAATTCTTCTTAACCAGAGAGAACAATTTCATAGGGGGGAAATGTCTGAGGGGGGAAAAGACTGAGGGGGGAAAAACTGACTGCTACACCGGCTCATTTCTACTCTGCTGATATATTAATTGCGAAAACGGTCTAAGTGCGTTTTACTTGTTTACATTGTTTCCTCCCATTGTTTTCTACTATTATCAACACTGACAATAAGAATGAGTTATTTTGCTTATATAAGCAATGTTTTTTTTAATTTAAAAAATCACTTTGACCATTTTTGCATTACCTGGACCATTTTCACATTTAACAGATATTGACAATCATTAATTGCGAAAACGGACCAAGTGCATTTTTCGGTTTAAAATCTTCTTTTTCTACTTTTTCTGCTCATATTAAACATTGATAATAAAACATGAGTTATTCAATTGTATAACCTATGTTTTTCAATGGCCTATTTTTACTTAGACCTTTTTCACATTTAACAGATCTTGACGATCATTAATTGCGAAAACGGTCTAAGTGCATTTTTTCACAAAAAAAGGCTTTTTCTTTGTTTTCCCCCTACATTTTCCACTTTGACAATAAAACATGACTTATTTTGATTATGTAACTTGTGTTTTTCAAACAAATTTTTTACTTGGACTGTTTTCGCATTTAACAGGTCTTGACAAATATTAAATGCGAAAACAGTCTAAGTGCATTTTTCCATATAAAATCCTTCATCGTCATTTTTTCTAAAATATTCAACACTGTATATAAGTAGTGAGTTATTCTTATTATACACTACAAAGATTAACATCAAAAATCTTGTTTTAGTAAAATAAGACAGTTTTTTCCTTCTCCTGAACAATTTACAAAATGTCACTTAGACCGTTTTCGCAATTACCCCTCGATACTATCAAAGCTATGTAAACTAAAAAATAAATTTCCCTGGATCACGAACGAGTTGAGAAAGAAAATGAACAACTATAAACACAAGCTTATGAAACGTAACAAAAAACAAAGTAAAACTAACCATCTAAGACATCTAAAGTCTGAAATCCAAAAAGAACAAAGGAAAGCATACTGGAGCTACATAGAAAACATGATATTCAATATCCCAATCCCTGATGAAGGTACAACTAAATTTAACCAACCACCAAAAAATCTCTTCTCATATATCAAAGGGCAGAAAACAGAAAATTCAACCATACCACCCTTACGTAAAGATGGCTTGCTTAAAACAGACGCAAAGTCTAAAGCTAATATTCTAAACGACCAATTCCAAAAAGCCTTCACTCCAACAACCTCGCAAGAAATTCCCAACAAAGGACCCAGCCCATTCCCTAAAATGTCGGACATCCAAATCACACAAAATGGCATCACCAAACTACTATCTAACATCAATCCCCATAGAGCTTCTGGCTCGGATGGCATCCATGGTAGAGTCCTAAAGGAATGTAAAGATAATATATCTCCTATACTTACAATAATATTTAACAAATCTCTTGAACTTGGCAAAATTCCATTAGACTGGAAAAATGCAAATGTCTGTCCCGTTTTTAAAAAGGGAGATAAACATGATGCTATAAACTACAGACCTATATCACTGACATGTATTTGTTGTAAAATAATGGAACACGTCATTTCTAGTAACATGATGTCATTTCTGGAAAAACATAATATCTTATATGACTTACAACATGGGTTTAGATCCTCACGTTCTTGTGAAACCCAGCTCATTTCATTCATACAAAATCTCTGTCAATCATTTAATAAAAAAATTCAAACTGACGTAATCATAATGGACTTTGCAAAAGCATTCGACAAAGTACCACATAAACATCTTCTTTATAAACTAAACTATTATGGCATTAATAGCAATGTTATTGACTGGATTTCAGACTTCTTAGGAGATAGGACCCAGACTGTTGCCCTGGACGGTATCATGTCAGAAAAAGTCCCAGTGACTTCAGGTGTACCCAAGGGCACAGTTATGGGTCCAATCCTATTCTTAATTTACATAAATGACTTTGCAGACTACATCCAACATAGCACACTCAGACTTTTTGCCGATGATAGTATTATTTACAAAGAAATAAAAACTACTAACGATGCTAAACTCCTCCAGTCTGACCTGGATGCTGCTGGCAGGTGGGAACAGGACTGGCTCATGCACTTTCATCCTGATAAATGCAATATCCTACCGTTACACAAAAAAAACTCCAATAAATTTTCAATATAAACTACACAACCACATTCTCGAAAAAGTTTACTCTGCTAAATATCTAGGCGTAACACTACAAAGCAATCTAAAATGGGACAAACATATAAACTCAATCTCCAACAAAGCTAATCAATTCCTAGGCTTCTTACGTAGAAATTTAAAAATAAACTCTCCAAAAGTCAAAGAACACGCATATAAAGCCATTGTGAGACCTAAATTAGAATACTCCTCTTCTGTCTGGGACCCACATACCAAATGCCAAAAAAATCAAATTGAGAAAGTCCAGAGAAGGGCCGCTAGATTTACCACCAATCGCTACCATAACACAAGCTCGGTTTCAAACATGATGAACACTCTAAATTGGCCATCCCTAGAAATTAGAAGAACACGAGCTCGCTTAATTATGTTTTACAAAATTATACATCATACTGTCGCAATATACCCGGAAAATAATTTATTAATCACATCGGATCCCAGAACTAGATACAGTAGTGGGTATGGCTACAAGCATATCGGTACATCCCAAGATCAGTATAAGTTTTCATTCTATCCCAGAACAATAAGCCAGTGGAATATGTTGCCCGTAACCGCACACCAAGCAGAATCAGTTGATGTTTTTAAGACCATTGTCACTGTTCTTGTCTTGGTCTCCACATTCACATACTAAATGGCAACCATTGTACAAAGTTTTAATCTTAATGTTTGATTATAAAATCAATCTTTTAACTTGCACATGTATTATAATCAAGGGTCAAGACAAAATGTTAGCTGGTCAGTCTCTTAAAGCAATTTTTGAAATGAACAAACGACTATATAAATTTACTGATTTATCTCCAAAACATACACTTGAACTTTTTGATAAATTGATAAGCCCAATTCTAAATTATTCATCCGAAGTATGGGTTTTTTATAAAGCGACTGATGTTGAAAAAACACACCTGCATTTCTGTAAACGTCTACTTGGTGTTAAATTATCGACACAAAACGACTTTGTGTATGGTGAGCTAGGCAGATATGACATGGAAGCTTCTAGAATGTACAACATAATTACATATTGGTTAAAAATATGCTATGCACAAGACAGAAAATACATTAAACAAGCTTATGTATTACTTAAAAATGATATTGAATTAAATCCGCGCACGGTAAACTGGGTCTCAAGCGTTAAGCTTCTCTTATCTAAACTTGGCTTTCACGATGCTTGGTTAAGCCAAGGCGTAGTCAATGATAAATATTTTCTGGCATTGGTGAAACAGAGGATTCGTGATACCTGGATTCAGGATTTTAATTCAAGATTAGAAAACTCATCAAGGGCGTTGTTCTTTAAAACCTTCACTAACTTTACTCACAATAAATATCTTGAGATTATCAACATTAAAAAGTATAGAATATCTATGTCACAATTAAGAATGTCTTCGCATAGGCTCTATGTAGAAACAGGGAGATGGAAAAAAACCCTACCGGTTCCTTTTAATGAACGTTTATGTATTGCATGCAACTTGTTAGAGGACGAATATCATTTTATCATTCAATGTCCAATTTATTCAGAGATTCGTGAAAAATTACTTAAACCTTATTATTGGAGACATCCAAATATGTTTAAATTTATACAATTAATTACTAGTGAAAATGTATCTGATATTAGAAACCTTGCCACTTTTATTCACCATGCTTTCATCGAAAGAAGACAACTTCATGCCATGTTATCGTAATTGTATTGATAGATCATTAACACGTTTAACATGTACATATACCGTATCTTAAATGTTTGTTTATTGTCATTTGTCGATTATCATTTATTTTATTGTTATTTTGTCATGTGCATTAATACATGTATTGCATTTTTATTTCAAATATGTTATTTAAATCATTTATAAATGTAACCTTACACCATTAAGTATGCCTTGTATTTCGTTTCGACAAGGTAAACTTTATAATGGAAACACTATACACTTGTATTTCATAAACTATGTTTCTTTGTACAATTATATTGTATGTAATGTACAATCTCTCGGATAATAAGAGCGGTTGTGCTTAACATATAATATCAGTACATAAACTATAAATTTTCTAAAAAAAAAAAATACCGTCTCTCCCGAACCGTCTCATACATATATACCTCGGTTACATATATAAAAGATTTTTTCTAATTTGGTATAATATCATATCGCATATTTTCCCGTCATATATCACCATGCTATTTATGTAATTGTATTAATGTTGCTTTGTAAAAAGTCCTTTTCAGGACTGAATATGCAAATAAACTATATTCTATTCTATTCTATAATACAAACCATTATTTCTGTGTATCATACACATAATCTTCAGAGCTTTGAAGGAGTGTAGTTCATTTAAGAAGAAGAAGAAAAAGAAGAGCGTGTGAATTGTAACGGTTAAGTGGAAATCAAAGCGCTGTAGGGAGCGTAATAAATAGGCAGCCAAGATGTGTGTATATGGGTCAGACCCGGTGTGACTCATATGGGCGCCATATTGTATCCATAATTAATGGCTTCACAGATCATGGGACCCATGCATATTTGCTGATGCAGATAATAGAATAAATATGAACTAAAATGAAAGTATAGGGAACTATTAATTTAAAAACAGTGTTTGTATATATATATAGAGGTAGCCTACTCATAAGAAAAAGGGGCGGCACGAAATACCCAAATATACCCAAATACACCCAAATATACCCAAATACACCCAAATATACCTTTATTAGTAAGAATCTTACCCAAATATTTGCAATTTTATAACAAACTAGCTTAAATAAACGATACTACGCAGTTTAAGGAATAAAATATGTCAAATAGTAAGTTTTTTCGGTAAATAAACACTACTGAGTACAGTACGGAACCCGTATCCTGCCGACATGCGGCGTATATGCGTATCCGATAAATCTAACCCTATCTAGCTGGATATGTATGAATCTGGCCCATATCTTTGTCATTTTTATAATTTTCTACATCATTCCTTGAAATGGATTAAATACGATGTAAATAATAATTGTTTTAATTGATTACTAAGGACGCTAATTAATCCGACCAGTATCCTGTCGAACGGCGTTTTCCATAATATTATCACGTCGTGAAGATCACTTTGTCTCCTTTGACGATCTTCATGTGCGGGTCCAGAGGGGTTCGGGACGTCCTGTCATAAGACTTCGATTTGTCAGTGTTTAAGTGTGTGTACTTATTTCTACTTATCATGTTCATTCGTGTTCAGGCGCGTAGCTAGCCCTATAATCATGTGGATTTACGATTGTTTTAGGTGATCGGGTGCATGCTCCCCGGAAATTTTTGAAAACAATGGTGTAATCTGGTGCATTTGAAGCGTTCTCAAGGTGCTTTATTTAGTTTTTAAGATCATTATTTGTAAATAAACGATCTTAGGTAAATAGAGTAGGCCTACTTCCCTGTTCACAATAAAGCTAAAATATAAACCAAACATATTTACGAGTCCCATTTTATTATGTTCACAAAATCCTCAGATATCATACAGAAAGAACGTTGCTGCCTTGAAAAGGGACAGGCAACTAGACTTCTATTAGCGGCTAATAGAAGTGTAGTTGCCTGCCCCTTTTCAAGGCAGCAACGTTCTTTCTGTATGTTAACATTGTCAACCAATGTTCATATGTCTGTAGCTACTAGTAAGATCGCATATATTTTTTACCCTTCTTATAAAACTAAAACTACCTCTCATTTCAAGCTCTAGAGACCTACGTAGTAATTAGCACAAAAAAGGAACGGTTAGAACAGTGACCTTTTCTAGTTTTCCGAGATGCGATCGGTGCATGGGAACGTTGCCACAGTGTCGTTGGTGGCGAGCTGCTTTTTACTTTGATCGCTCCATATACTGGAATTCAGCCATAGTCACAGCTTTGTCCTCACCGCGGCACCAGTTACCATAAAACGCGGGAAACCTATCGTTCCGTAGCTATACAACTAAGTCGATGTATTGCTTTTGTGAAAGTTTATTCGGTGGTCTAGCACCCTGAACCATGAACCAACCAGAAACAATGCAAAATGACGACAAATTAAAACCTCACGATGTTACACCTATATGTGGAATCGCCTTCTTGCTCTAGAAAGCACTTCAATGGAATGTTATATATAAAGTTAAGTATGACACTTTAAAACATTAATGGCTCTTAATGAACTTAACAACCAGAGAATCCCTAGTTGCGGTTGTACTGAGACCAGTTTGTTAACGCCAAAGACTACTGTAACAACTACAGTGTGGCAGGTTGGTAGTGTCACACAAACACAAACATTCTGGCGTAAATAACCGGCTCGATGTCTGAGTATATATCACAAGGCGAATTCTACAGAAATTTAGAATAAAGACACGATAAAGAATGAAGTAGTTTAAAGTGAATTAAGTTCGAACTTTGACAAAGATTTATGTAGCGCCCTTTTCATGCTAATGCACGTTCAAAGGCACTTTACATGATTGTGTTTCAGCCACAAGGGCGCAGGTGCATCCTCTACCAGTGCAGATACAGCATAATCTGACCAGAGGGACAGACTGAGAGAAAGCCCCTGAAGGGAGAGAGAGACATTAGATACAGACATGTCCGGCGCTGCAGAAGTGCGCATAGCTCTTATTTCGAATAGACAGCCTGGTTATAGCACCGATACACAGTTTCCTGGCACTTCCAGATACTTTGCAGACCACACGGCCAGATATAGCGGGAAATATTATAAATAGTTCAGAAAATGTCAAGTTCCGATGCCAGGGATTGAACCCACGACCTCTGGATTGACAGTCCAGTGCGTTACCACAAGGATATTTCATTTCTATAGTCTGGTCATACTCGTCCATAAAAATTATACAAAATGTTATAATTTCTCAATGAGAGAAGAGCTTTCGGTGTAATAGTTAGCTGTTATTGGTTGAAATCTAGTTCTGGAAAGCTAATTTAACTTCAATAAATTGTCGTATATATGTTTATAACTTCTTTGTCTAAATCCCTACCGTGGGGCATAGTTTTTCATCCGGGTATTTAATAAAAACAAGAATATAAAGTATCACTGTTGTCTTTCGAGGTATCAAAATTCCCGAATGAAAGTCTATTCCCCGGGACTCGGAGTCAATAAGGCCGGGCGGGCATAATATTGACTGGTGCATAAGAGTAGCGACTAAAAAATAAAATACATACATAACAGTGTATGTTAAGGGCCGCTGGGCGTATGAGCTGGGGTGGGGGTAGGAAACAAACCCCCAATGTTAGGACTAGTGGGTAATGTTAGTTTGCTGGAGCTCCATAACTCTTGGTTGTATTTTATACTTGATTTTTTTCAAGGAAGTGTCTTTTCTATAGACTGGTCATACTCGTCCTTGAAAATTATACAAAATGTTATAATTCCTCAATGAGAGAAGACCTTTCAGTGGAAGAGTTAGCTGTTATTGGTGAGGATATAGTTCTGTTCTGGGTTGCTAATTTAGCTTCAATAAAGTGTTGTAAATTTGTTTATATATATGTATGTTTAACTTGACTGTGTGCATAAAACAGGCAACCATGTTTGAACAGGGTTGATGGATTGAAACAAATAAATATAACTAGTAATTCAAGTACAAATGTTAATATAAATGATTTATTTTCTTTGTAAATCCCTACATACATTGTTCACCAAGCCAGCACAAGTTAATGGGCAATGTTCAAATCGATTGTCCGGATCCGAGGAGTCAATTTTAGAGCAAATATGTGATAAATCCTCGTAATTTTGTCCGGTGTCCGGAGTGGAGGGGTTCCGGATCCGAGGGGTAAAAACGTATTAAAACATGAATAAGAATATTCGGGACCAACAGATCCGCCCGGATTAGAGGGAAATCCGGATTGGAGGGGTCCGTATTAGCGGGGTTCCACTGTACATAGATACTAACTACAGGTCAACACATCTTACATTTCGTGCACACTGCGATCAGGTGAGGTATAATACGATCAAATTGACCTGATCCTCAAACCTTTTGTTAGCATAATTTAACAGTTTTTGTGTGTAATTAAATTTCACATTGATATAAATCTCCGGCACTTGAATGATTCCTCTCAAGAAGCTAACACAAGTAATATATTCTAGCATTAAGGTCCAGTAACAGGTAAATTTGTTTGTACTATATATTGTAATCATTTAACAGACATTATAGCAGCAACAGACAGTATGAAGCAGACCGGGCATTATAACAGTAGCAGACATAATGAGGCAGACGTTATAGCATTAACAATATAGACACTATGAGGCATACATTATAATAGTAATAGACACTATGAGGAATATATTATAACAGTTATAGACACTGTGAGGCATACATTATAATAGTAATAGCCACTATGAGGCAGACATTGTAACAGTAATATACACTATGAGGCATACATTATAATAGTAATAGACACTACAAGGCAGACATTATAACAGTAATAGACACTATGAGGCATACATTATAATAGTTATAGACACTATAAGGCATACATTATAATATTAATAGACACTATGAGGCAAACATTATAACAGTTATAGACACTATGAGGCATACATTATAATAGTAATAGACACTATGAGGCAGACATTATAACAGTAATAGACACTATATATATGAGGCATACATTATAATAGTAATAGACACTACGATGCAGACATTATAACAGTAATAGACACTTTGAGGCATACATTATAATAGTTATAGACACTACGATGCAGACATTATAGCAGCAACACAAATTATGAGGCAGTCATTATAGCAGTAGCAAACATTATGAGGCAGACATTCTAGCAGTAGCAGACATTATGAGGCAGACATTCTTGCACTATAATTCAAACGCGACACATAAAATATTGTTTGAAAATAACATGTAATAGCAAAGTTATAAGCATTTTCTCGTTATATATGGATCATCCCTGAAGTCCATTATGTGTAAATATCGCTGGTTTAGAATTAGGAGGTCGCAAGTACAGAATCAAACATTTCACAAAAAAGGAAAACGTTGTCTGTAAACAAATCATTACTTCTGGAAAACCAAACCTTTTAAATTTTATTTTGGCCAACATGACACTTCCGATTTTCATGAAAATAGGCTCATAAGAAGCGCCTCGAGGTGCAGATTTCAAATATGCATAAGTCTTATAAGGGCGTAAGAAGTACTTACGACCTTCTAATTCTAAGTCAGCGATATAAACATTTATATATTGTACACACAAAAACAGTAAGTAATCTATTGTTAATTAATTACGCGCTAGCTTATTTGGTAGTAAACAGTTTCATATTGAATTTGATCATTGTTTAAAGGATTGTCTACATACATTAATTTCTGCCATGAAGATAACAATCGTCTTTTTAATCTATACAAATTCCTCTTTATGATAAAAGCCAACTAAACAGAGTGCGATATGACGCCCAAGTGTGCTATACCGTACCGATACATCGAAAGTGTATCTGATCTCTCAGCATGATGTCAGTGTGCGGTCCCTGGTGCTATACGATATAAGGTTAACAGTATCGAACAACGTAACTGTAATTTGTAAATTTATCATCCATTTGTCTAAGCGTGTCGGTATGTGATCACTGATTTTATGATATGATAAGTTAGCAGTACCGCACACTATTATCTGATATATCACACGATGTCCGTGTGTGACAGGAAGTTATAAGATTATGACCGAACTTGGAAAGGGGTAATATAAATGTATCTATCTAATACATGTGAATGTAAAGCAAATTAAAAACAGCTAATCATGTGTTAACTAATTAAACAGTTAACATTACTGGGTTCTGGCGCGTTTAATTCGTTTGGTGCATTAAATCATATTTAAGAATTTATATATGACCGTGACCAGAAACCAATAGTTTGATAAAAAATCGCCCAGTTGTGCAAAAAAGCTCGCATATTTTAATGTATTCAACAATTCGGAAATCAGTTTTACCTACAATTTGCATTACCCCTATAGAACAACACCATTAATTTTGTGAACACACTAAGTATGGTTGATGTACAGAAAGTGTTTTACATAATGATATGAGTGGACCCGGTCTCCCTAAGCATCTCAAGTAGAAATCTCATCTCAATTAATATTTTGCTCAAATCAGAGTCAGAATTTGAGATAAATTTAATATTCGAGATTTTTAAATTTTACAGTAATAAACTGTTTTGTGATGCGAATTTTGAGTCTAGCCTCCCATGGATGTTATATAAAAGATACATGACCATATTTGAAATGAGATTTGTCTCAGTTTGAGATGTAAAGGAGATCGGGACCTGAGTGTTTCTATGTGAAAGGCCGCTCTGGGGCGCGCTTATGTGGATAGGTTGCACTAATCTATACTACCTACGTGTATGTAATCCTGTATTTACTCGTTTCCCGTTTTACGATATCCTTAAATTCATGAAAATCATTCGGAAATACCCCAGGAATGAAAAGTAGCGTCAAATCCTGTAGTCTTGGGAAGAAACTTAACACGACCAGCCCCCAATCTCCCGCAGCATCTCAAGTAGAAAACTCAGCACAAATTGAGATTTTGCTCAAATCAGAGTCTGAATTTTTGATAGATCTGTAGTTTGAGCTCTTGAAAGTTGACTGTAATAATTTAACTCAGAATGGTGTTTCTGTGCTGTGCTGAGCCCAGACTCTCATGGAAATTACCTCAAAGACACATGCCAATATTTTAGATGAGATTAAGCTCAAATTGAGATGCTTAGGGAGTTCGGGGGCTGTAAACCCTCTTTCACAATTATGGAGCGGTCGCTATTGCCGTACTTCCGTCGTATGAACGGTTGGCTCGGATTTTTAATGACAATTGTGGATATTGTGAAATATTCTTACGGCGGACATGCGATAGCAATGTATACGATAATCAGTTATGAGTCAGTACTATTCGTGTACACATCAGCTCAAAATTATTATTTACAAGATGGATTAGCAGGCGGATAGGAGTTCGATCCGCATGGTCTCTTATACGTTGATAGAATGAGGCGTGTCATGAATACATAGTAATGTTCTGTAATTTTAGCTGTAGTAGGGTATTTACGTAATGCGTAGAACGAATTATATAGATCTAAATATTAATTGCTGTTTGCCTTCATTGACTGCTGGTCATTGAATTATGCTAGAAATAGTATAATGTTAACACATCTGTAGATATGTAGATCTACAAGAATAATCTCTAATACGAAGATCAACACTGATATTTCCCGTCGCAAGATGTAGAATACCCGTATCATACCCGGCAACTTCAAGGCGTGTGTGCATAACACCAAACCAAGCCTTGCTACGCCCCTGGAACTAATTTAATTGGTCACTCCATGGATGTTTAGATTTATTTACCCTCGCCACTGGGATAACCCATATGGGCGAGCATAAATGTCACACCTAGTTCATCATCATGTTCTTACATGAATATATTGATATGCTTAACCTTTTATAGATATGAGCCTCATAAATGTTCTTGTATCTTGTAATGATGTAGATCTTGTATGTATTATTCTTAACAGACCTATATGAAAGTTTAAAAAGCGCACCAGTGATTTTCACGACAAGAATAATTATATTATGGACACCGTCGATTCGCCAAACAGGATACCGTTTCGTAGCGAATTGTACGAAACGGGTCATAATTATACGGGAATAATATTTATTTTTGCATTTAAAGGCATAAAAAAGTTCATTTACGGTAAACATACATGCGCACTTATCCCAGTCGGACGAATATAACACCTCTGACGATTCTTACGGGACACCGGGATCAATGCCCATAAAGGGGCCCAAAAGTAGGCCTGCCAAGCTAAAAAAAAGAAGAAGTTTTTCGCGCAAGGGTCACCGTCACATCGTCATTTCCAGTGACCTTTAGTCGAAATGTTGACAATTTTTCCTACTTTCAGTTTGGGGCAGGTGTGTAGCATCCGGATGTATCGAGTTTTTATCAGTGTTGCAAGTCAATAGTGTCTCAGGGACGGGGTATAGGGACCATATGAATTTCTCATAGCCCCCCCCCCCCAAATCGTGGTAGCGGAAAGGATATAGAGTGATACTCGGAGTTAGGGATATTCCGCGTACCGCTGGTTGAGAGTAGTTAGATTGATTACACCAGCACCTTTGTCTAGCCTTATATTCCATCTGTTGAAAAATCAAAGCACTGAGAGTACTAATGGGAGGCGATCTGGTTGCTGCTACTAAAGCTTAAACCGACTTTACACGTTTAATGTTCGTTTTCTTACTGCCGATCTTGTCTTGAATGTCAAAACAGGCATATGTGACTATATAGGCATGTTGGGTATCTAAATAATTGTTAAAAGGTGCATATTAATTTATATGTAATACGTGTATTAAATGCGTATATCAAAAGTAGCTTTAAAATAATACTACGCGCCTATTTATCAGATTCTACAATACCGTCTTGTAATCACTTCCCTCACAGCGTGAGACAGTCTATAGAAAGCGGCTAGCTAGTACAGCGACACCATATGATTGCATAACAGTACTTTGCAGACCGTATACGATTCATTGATAAAACCATCACTTGACCGTAGTCTGAAGTTTCTAAAAATAGCTTTACAGCCGGGACATTTGATGAACACGTCATTTTCGTACTGTGGAACAAGTTCGGTATCGTCCGGTGTAGTGATTGTTTTGCAAAAATATCGATTTAACGAACAGTTTCACAATAATTTTTGATCTTAGAATAAACAAATGTTGCTGATTGGCTTAAATCAGTTAAAATATTTGGAGAAACATATGTAGCAGTATTGGGAATGTTGACAGTTTCTGGAACTACTTGAATGCGGATTCACATAGCAGCCTAAAGGCGGTTAATTTTGTATTAAGAAATGGACCATGGTAGTAATGAGATGCTTAAACGCCTCCCAAAACCTGTTTGGCGCTAAATGTTAATGCAATTCCACAGGGAATCGTACCGCAATGGCGGGTAGGACCAGAAATTTCAGTTTTGGAAAATCTACGTTCAAAGCACTCTTTAAAGGGGGCCAGCGGGCCCAAAAAACTGTGCATGACCCTTGGCCCGTAATATCCTTTAGTCTGGGATGCCTGTGTACCCATGGCAGCAAAATTCCCGAATTTGGTCATTTAGGTCGAAAACTACGGAAGGCCGAAATGGCCATCCCGGCCAGTCTGCATAATTAGTACGCTATGGTAGCGGAAAGGATATAAACTGTTACATGTACACATAGTTGGTTCGGTTAGATTAACCAGACTGTAGTATCCGATTTTACAAGTATCTGGATTATTTGGACTAATACATTTAAACATACACCGAAATAAAGTCGATCAGCATCCAAACTGCAGGAAAACAGTAGAAATTATCTGGCCGCAGAAAACTATTTGACTTGTACTTCCTGCATGCATTCATTCCAATCGTGAAAGCTCGGCCATTTCCGTTTGTCTCCGGTAAATACCGAGGTGATCATAATGGTATTCATTCGAACAACTCCAGGGCTTTCAGCGCTTTGATTTAATATGATGATCAGACCTGCCCCTTTACCTCAAAAGGAGCAGGAAAATCGCTGGAAAAAACATGCATACTTAACTCATCTGATTTAACATTACACCGTTCATCCCTTTTAAAGAGCCACTCCTAGGCTGCCAAGGCAGATCACACTGAGGTGTGAATGGCTCTTATATCGACAATTCTTAATGTAGACGAGAGCCTCACTACGTGCTAAAAAAGCTGGGAATGATGTTAAAAGCTTCCGAACTCATATCCGGACCATCCGACAGAACACACAAAGCATCGAAAGAAAATGGACTCCAGTTATAGGTAAGCAATATTATGTTTAACTGCAAAAAACTCCAGATAATTTATGGTTATCTATAATCATTTTAATCATTTTTATTAGATCTATTATTGCTTTTATTTGTATTGTTATTCATTACTACTTTTATGATTTCAGAATTTTTAAAGGATCTATTAAGAGTCGAAGTAATCGTTCTAATCCAGCCAAAAGAGTGTTATTCTTCGGGCTACCGAATGTCGGTAAATCTTCAATAATGGAGAAATTGTGTGATATATACTACACCAACAGTACAACAATGACTGCCGGGTTGACACCCGAATTCCATCTAAAGTTAGAAGAGCAATCACCATGTCTTAGACGACTTAGTATTGCTACTGCAGACGCTGTTGTTCTCACGTATGCTCTTGATGACATTGATTCATTTCAATTTGTAACAACCCTTCTGGGTGAAATTACGGAAACAAAAGGTAAGACTTCTAGTATCACGTTCGTTTACTTTTACTGTTTATATTTACTTCGAGTGATGCTGCAGCGGTTCGATTGGCATAGTCACTTCGCTTGCACATAAAATACCACTATTGTGTATTTCACGGTGCACCACTTCACCTTACTTGTTTCAGTTTTCCATGTAACCTGCAAAACTATAGCAGATTGTGGCTGGGTTGTGGCGCTTAGTCCTCTCTGTTTCGATTATCTGCGCATGTCTGCTTTCTCTAGGCGCCAAAACCCACATTTGTGTTTGGTAGTTTCAAGATGCCGCAGATGAAACAAGAATAAAAGCGAACTAGCGATAAGTTTGACCATAGTTTGACCACTGAAGGTTTTCGCGGTCTCTAGTATAACTAAAGTAACCATATAACTAAGTCCCAAAACCCAGTCTCACAGCGTATAGACCAAATCACTGTATGACTTGTTGGGATACTATACAATTAAACTTTTATGATTTTTTGTGAGCAAAAGTATCTGTGATTTCCGATCACTGCATGCTTTATTGGAATATTTTACAATTCAACGTGCATGCCTTATTGCGATAACCAGAAGTTGACTCGTTTATACACTGTGAGACTATTCGTGTAATAGTAGGTAATGTACAATACTATACAATACGTTTTAGGTAATAATTATAATAGTGTTTTGGCGCTAACCTTTGCCAACATAGTTCAACTACAGACCGCGAAAACTTAAGTGGTTAAATACATGCACACAAAATTTGGTTTTGGCGTCTGGAAAAACCATGCGCAGATAATCGACCACAACCAAATTATAGTTAACGCAAAGAAAACCAACCATAGCATCTCGACAGTCATAATATTGACCTTTTGTGTAATTCAAAATTAATTATACTTACTAAGACCTCTCGCACTCGAAGCGGACACTCAACCACTTAAGTTATCGAGGCGGACGCAAATACAAGACATCTCAATGACACGATTATAAGACAATCATTATAATAATTATTTTATTTATTCAATGCTTATCAGTGGTTTACCGCGGAATAGTATTGAATTATTATCCGATAATTTCACTAGATAATTTCGTGGCGATTTCACGCAAACGGACTGTATACTTTTATGTACTTGCAGGTTCCAACTTTCCACTACTGGTTGCTGCGAACAAATCTAACCTTGAAGTATCGGTGATATACAGGATTATAGAAGATCGTATCATTGTTATAGGCTACGGTAGCAAGCAGATCGACACAGTCGCTAATGCTGGTAACGATTCTGGAACTTTGGAAATAATGAAACTGATTCTAAAACATTTTACAGAGATCCTGTGAACGAAAGAGTTCCAAATATTCAGCATTCCTACAACCTGATTGACTAGATAATAGGTCATATACTGAAATGTTCAGCAATTCTCAGACCAGTCTGTCTGTTTGACTAGATAATAGGTCATATACTGAAATGTTCAGCAATTCTCAGACCAGTCTGTCTAACTAGATAATAGGTCATATACTGAAATGTTCAGCAATTTTCAGACCAGTCTGTCTGACTAGATAATAGGTCATATACTGATTGTCCGATATTAGGCTAAATCTGTATCAAAATGGTTTCGGTTATGTGTGGGAAACACAAGACAACTTTAACCACCAATTGTTTTTATTTGAATATATGCAAAGGCTTAAAGACCAATACATCCAGACATGGCATACTAAATGCTTGGCTTCAAGTAAATTGTTTCATTATATCAATTATAAGAGTAATTATGATGTTGCAAGCTATGTAAAATGTGTTGAGATAGGCAAATTTAGAAGGTGTCTAGCTAATTTTAGAAGCTCTGCTCATGATCTTATGGTGGAAAAGGGTAGACACTTGGGTATAATACCAGAGTACCGTGCCTGTCCGTACTACGAAGGGTGCATTGAAGACGAGCTACACTTTATGTTGACCTGTCCACTATACAGCCCTATCCGCCATAGGTATCTACCACATGTACATATACAAGAGAACAATGCCTCGACAAATGTATACTACAGCCTAATGTCCGCCCAGAATGTTTACATTGTGCGTAATGTAGCAATGTACATATTTTATGCTACTAAAGAAAGGAAGGAATACCTTTCTATTTATAATTAACTGGATTATTATATTGCTTTGTCAACAAATCTATTCATGTATTATATGATCTACAATTTCACACTTCACTCATTGTTAAATGTCATATGTATGTGCTATTTATTTCTTGTGTATAGGCCGGTGGCCTGTTTTGCGCAATAAACTTTGAAACTATACTGAAATGTTCGGCTATTCTCAGACCAGTCTGTCTGTTTGACGAGATAAAAGGTCATTTACTGAAATGTTCAGCATTTCTACAATCTGTCTGTTTGACTAGATAATATGTCATATACTGTATGTGCATTACTTCTCCAAACTGCCTGTTTTACAAGATAATTAGGTTTTCTTATACTGCCTGGGTAGCAGTTGAGTCGGTTTCGCGCAAACGCTATTATCTTTTGTACAAAGATATTACGTGACATGGATGGTACTCATTCTCGGCTTCAGGATGTCTCGTTAAAATCGGTCGAAGAGTAAAATACACGTGTAGTTACAGTTATGTCGATTATTAAACATCGGATCTATGAATAGTCTTCTTTGGCTTCTATTTATACTTTATAGCATCCGTGTAAATAGTGGAACTCATCACATATTGTGTTTATATTACGTATTATGTTATACTTTGTATATAGTGTTGTATTGTTTGAATGGCTATACACGATGAGTGTAATGATTTATAGTTAACGTTACGATGACACCGAGGTCTAATGAGCCATGTTCTTGGTCATTGATCGAGAGGTCATTAGTTCGAATCTCGGCTCGGAAACTTGGTCATTCTTGAAACGCTCTTCAGTGTTTCCCCACCCTACTAGAGACACACTGGTTGGAAACCCAGTCGTAGCCTCACGTATACTAGTGATGTACAACTGGCCCGTTAAAGAACCAAGGAATCTATTCGGAAAGAGGGTCCAGAGGGTCCAGAGGGTTTTAGATCGCTGCCTGTTATAGTAATGAAGTCATCTAGGTTAGGTGAGTTATCGCTATGCATTGCCCATTGATGGAACGGCGGAAACGTGCACAGGTGTGCGATATATTGCTCAAAGAAACAATAAGGAAATTATGAAAGGGCTAAAAAATGAAGTTGCATTTCGGAACCTAACTAGTTACTAGTATACTAAAAAAATATAAGTTATTCATTCAAGATATTGTTCTTAGTTATTACATGTATTATAATTAAAAAATATATCTATATCAGCGACTACATGTATTTTGAAAAAGTTAACGTATCTTTTCGCACACAATGAGACTGCACTTACTGAAACTATACACGAGTGATGTCCCATTCAGTGACTAATAGCATGTCCGCAAATTACACAAGTGCACTTAACCGTTTCAATAACTACCAGAAAAGATGTTGATCGGATATGAAATTAAGTTAGCTAGATTACAAGTCTTGACACATCAATTTATTTTCATCCGAACACGCCATTTTTTCAATACAATTGAATTCAAACTTTGAAGAGGGTTGAAAAACAGCATCCGTATATTGCATATACATGTATACACAAAAATGTATACGGTAAGTATCAGTTAGGAATGTTCATGAAGTATATTTGCTCTACATTTTCTGAATATGGTTGTAATATTTTGTCTACACATAGACGGCAACGTCACTCTCACATTGTTCTAACTGGACTGTACATGTATATATACTAGTACACTGCCCACCAAAAATAAGTATACAGATGTTATTTGCCCATTTACTTGCCTGTAATAACACTATTTGCAGAACAGTGAAGCAACAATATATTGGAAGAAAAGAATATTTTTGTTTATTAAATGTAAAGGCCATACATTAATAGGTACCCTAGGTGCAAAATCTAAAGTTTCTTTGTCCCTCTTGAATGGTAACTTCGTCACAAAAAGATGGAAAATTCTTTTTGATCACATGGTTATTTTAGTTCCGAACATCTTTGTCTTTATTTCTATCTCTATTTTGACTCATTTAGTAACTGTAAATTCAGAAACTAGTTTAACCGTGACCGTCTGATAAACATATATTGAATAATTTAACCAAGTCTAATTTTGCGACAATTATTTACTGTATACTTATTTTTGGTGGGCACTGTATATTATTTGGTTGAGAATGTAACTGTGATTTGTACTGTTTATGTAATAAGTAAATGGCCAAAATATGACATTTTTGGTTAAACATTGCATAACCTTCGCAGTTTTGTCAACACATTAAACGGAACTCGGGATAGGCATACTTTTTTACACAGGAAATGTTAGGTTATTTCAATTATAAGACAGACTATAGGAACAAACATCACAGGGCCACATTAAGCCATTTGTGAACCTTGTCCTTGTACAGTCATAGTTGCATCACTAATTAATCACACATCGTAGACTCAAAGATACGTACAGTTGTACGTAGGTTATAAATTACTAGTAAACAAGTCTTGATTGAAAAGGTAAAATACTTTTAATGAATATTGCACATACAAATGTAATATCATAATAAATATCATTTATGGACAAACATTATTACATTTCTCACAAACATCCAGTACGGTTGCCATGGAAACGACATGCATTCATTCAGTAGCATCATCAGTTATCCTATTCGCACTGTTCATGATCAACAGAATAAAACGGATAAAATACAAAATTGTTACTGTCAGTTTTCGTGCTAAAATAAGTGAATAGTTGCGCATTTTTGCACGTTATGCACCTATCAATGTACCCCCTTTATATAATATTATTACTGCTGATAAATTGGGGACGGGAATCAGACTATCGGCCTAAAAGAGTTACAATATTAACAGCTGCATTTGCCGCACAGTAACACAGGAGGTAAGGCCAGTAAGGAGTTTGCGGGGGCTTGGAAAAACAGAAACATACAACTTGTAGGCCTTATATCAAATATAACAACAAGTCATTTGACGGACAATTTATGTGTTTTGTTGAATATTTTCCCAACATAATCATATTGCAGTTAGAAAGTACACTTAAGCAAGGCTTCGGTTTCGCATACACAAGCAATTTTATCAAACCGAACAAGTAAACTCAAGTTTACGACCACTTCAGCTAAACTATGCCTTATACAGTTACACAGTTAACGATGTTTCTGGAGTTTGGACATATATATCTAGGCATGAATGTTTCGTCGTCTTTATAGAGCGCCCAGATTTCATCATCTCACGGTACTTCTATTCTGTCTGTATAACTTGGTCGTTGGGCATGATGATGGGTGTTACTTTCGCACACATGTGATGTTTTGTTTCAAAACATGCCTCGCAGCAATCTACGCCACAACTTCCACAGTATTTAGTAACTTCATAGAACAAGTGAATTTTACAATGTTTAGTTTGTTTCGTTGTATACACAGCAGGCACTTCATCAGCATAACTAGAATCGTTGACTTCGTGTGTGTTGTCTTCAAGGGTAGCATGCACCTGTTCTATACTCCGTATATCATGATCGCCATGTGTTGATCTATGAATGTAAACACATTTAGCACAGAATTTATTGTAACATGACAAGCATATCGAGGAAGCATCGAGTTTGAGTGAAAGCTTCCGGCATGGATCACAATGCACGCGTACGCTTGGATCATCCTGACGACGCCTACACAATTCTAGGATGGATACAATCCCCAAATTGTTAGGAAATCCACGTGACCAACAACTCACATGTTCATATGGTCTACAACATGATATCTCAGCATTACACGATTCAACTGGACATTCAAAACTTGCTTTTTCCGGTTTAAGATCCACCGTGTCATTTGAGTTATCCATAATACCACATCCGAGCATTGGTACGCTTCGAATGATATGACTTTTAAGACAATGTTTACATACGTTATGTCCACATGATAGTGTTTTCGGATTCACAAACACCTCTTTACACAGTGGACATGTTAACGTAGACATGACACTTGTGTTTAAATCCATTGTTAAGTCGGAAATGAAATGACAATTGTCTCACTTCAAAACGAAACCGAAACTAGAACCCTGAGTATGACGTCACTAATTTGAGTACCATGTAGGAAAAACAACTCTTCAATTTTCTATGAATATTCTTATCAGAGTTATCTGATATACGAGTTGACTTTGTTGTGGTGCAATACGGGCACCATGAACAAACAACCCATCAAACAATGGTTTGTGATTATGAGACGAACAAATGTTCTAGATAGCACTGTGCTCACTCCATCAAACAATGCTCTACCAGATGTTCAAATGTTCTAGATAGCACTGTGCTTACTCCATCAAACATAAGTGCTACAAGATGATCAAATGTTCTAGTTAGCACAGTGCACACTCCATCAAACAATGGTCAACAGGATGTTCAAATGTTCTAGATAGCACAGTTCTAACTCAATCAAACATAAGTTCTACATGATGTTCAAATATTCTAGATAGCACAGTTCTCACTCCATCAAACATAAGTTCTACATGATGTTCAAATATTCTAGATAGCACAGGTCTCACTCCATCAAACATAAGTTCTACATGATGTTCAAATGTTCTAGATAGCACAGGTCTCACTCCATCAAACAATAGTCAACAGGATGTTCAAATGTTCTAGATAGCACAGTGCTTACTCCATCAAACAATGCTCTACCAGATGTTCAAATGTTCTAGATAGCACTGTGCTCACTCCATCAAACATAAGTGCTACAAAATGTTCAAATGTTCTAGATAGCACAGTGCACACTCCATCAAACAATGGTCTACAGGATGTTCAAATGGTCTAGATAGCACAGTGCACACTCCATCAAACAATGGTCAACAGGATGATCAAATGTTCTAGCCAGCACTATGCTCACTCCATCAAACAATGGTCTACCAGATGGTCAAATGTTCTAGATAGCACAGTGCACACTCCATCAAACAATGGTCAACAAGATGTCCAAATGTCCTAGATAGCACAGTGCTTACTCCACCCAACAATGGTCTACTGGATGTTCAAAGGTTTGAGATAGCATTTTGCTCACTCCATTAAATATAGGTGCTGAATGTTCAAATGTTCTAGACCGTTCAATGGATTTTGTCTAGCCATCAAATATTAGTGCTACAGTGTGCTTACATTCTAGAAATTACTTGTAGCGTTATGTTTTGCTGGACTAAAAACAGCAATGCTGTCTTGCACTGTATCTAACCCAACAAATAAATGTACAACAAGTTCAAATGCTCTAGAACTTGTCTGAGGGTTCAATCAAAGATATTGGTTGCTCGAGAGATGAAAGAAATGTAAAGTAAACTTTGTTTGTTGGTTTGAGTTGGACCAAGACAGTCGTGAGTGGTCATCTGTCATATTGGCAATGGACATCAGGAGCAGAGACAGTTGTGTTCTGAATAGATTACTTGGATTTTTAATACACTCGGTGTACAGCACAGATGCATCCGAGCCTACCGCTTGGTTACCAACCAGTTTATCTCGAGTTGGGTGGGAAACACTGAAGTGTTTCAGAAATGACAAGTTCCCCAGCAAGAAATCGAACCAGGGATGCCTCCTTTTGTCATCAGTATGCCATTCATTGCAGGGCAAATATATAGGCTTGCTTCAAATATCCTTTTTAATGGGATATAAATGGTTTGGTCTGTATATGACTCCAGTGTGGGTGGCTAGAAGCTGCTGCCATTCCTGTGTGACTTGGAATTGTCTGTGCCCTTCAGTATTTTATAATACAGTATCCTGAAGTGGTGAGCTGATGTAATTGATATGATCAAATCTTCTAGTCCACCAATTATGTAGGGAGTCAGATACTGCATTGATATAATACTGTAACCTCTGACAAACATTGTATACTGTACTCTCTGATATATACTGTACTTAATATGGAATACAAGAAAATGATGTTTTATTTTATTTCTTATAATGGTATTCCTGATGAAGACTTTTTAAGTCGAAATGTTGTAAAAACCTGGAGATTGGTATTGTATTGATCTAAACAAGAAGTGAAACAACTAATTAAGTCACAAGCCAATAGAAAGTATTCACAATCCAGCAAATACAAGCATGATAATCCCGGTTTCAACGCCTGAAATTCCTTTAAATATAATCACAGATGGAAAATTCAGGATTCAAGAACCTGAAATCAGACACAAGCCTGATTAAGTTCTTACTAATGACATTATAGAGAAATAGACAATAAACATATACCGTAAGTCTATAAGTTACATAAAATTTAAAACATAATCCTGAATCTATTTTTTATATTTCCAAACAATTATGTATTTCAGCAAGCTCAGTTAAGTACAGTATACATGTATCGCTATATCTTCAAAAACACGTACATGTATAATGAAATAAAATACAAATAAAATGTTTAAAAAGAGTATTTTGTGTTTATTTTATACAGCAAGATACAAAACAGACATTTATTTCATTTCCCCTTAAACCCAAAGGGATTTGCTTGAACCTTGATAAAAGCAAGTGGGCAAATCTGATATGATTATTGAATATTTTCCGATACTGCTATAATTGTATAAAACATCAAAGTAAAGGAAAATCAACAAGGTTCTAACATCCATAAAACAGGGGTCCTACTGAGGCAAACGGTAATGCCCAATCCTGAAAATAAAATGCAAGTCTGTTTCGGGTGCCATTAGCACACATCCCTACACCAAACCTATGTTTCAAACACAGATTTACTGTTAAAATTCGGCTTATGAAATTTCAAATGACCATAACTTAGTAAATGCTTTGAACGTTTTCATCAAGTAACTTTTATTTTGTGCAGAAAAGTTAATTCTTTCTATTGCAGCAAATCCGGATTTCCAGTACTGTAGGACCCCTGATAAAATGGTCAGAATGCGATAAAAATAACAACAGAACCTACATTTTAACCTTCTAAAATAATTAAATAAAAACTTAAGAACAATTGTGCTGATAACAGAAACACAAGTGACAAAATCATGTCACCAAACTACGAGGTTAGAACATTATGGGCAGCCCTATTCTTAGACTTACACAGAGTTGTTGCCCTTGATGATATTCATATTATTGAATTATAAACTTGTACACAATTTCATTACAAGATAATATTACAAGTTAAAATAAATCCATAATTATAGTACAACAACTGAACAATGATCTCATGTGTGTTATCTATTTTACAATTTGTTAAAATGGATTGATACATTTACATTGCATTATATCACTTACTTTTTTAAATAGTTATCCAAGTCTAAACTTGTGATAAGATTATTTATGCCTATAGTCAAGGATATAATAGTACCAATGTCTCAGCAGTTGACATTATTCCCCATTGCAAAATTATCATTTTTGAGCAGTTTTTCGGACAATCAGTGTGAAATTTGGCGCCAAAATAGATTCTAGTATGCTTCATGGAAACCCATCTTTCGACCTGTTTTTATTAAATCTAAAATGAGATACAGAAGTAAATGAATGTCCTTTAGGTAAATTTGAGTACCGCAGAACTACCCATCAAAATTCAAAAGCAAAATGGTCAACTAGATTAAACCAAATATTGTCATTCAAAAGCGCAAAGAAAAAATAAACTTAAAACAATAACAAGATGACTAAATGAAGAACAATAATGGAATCTACTGGAAAGCTAGAAAAACAACTATTTTCATAACTTACATAAACTTCTACTTTTTTTCAAATAAGATGTGCTGCCAATAATCTTAAAATGACTGAAGAATTTCAAAGAATAATGAATAACTCCAATCTCAAGATAATACAATTAAACTCAAATATTTAATACGGTCAAAACTTATCGTTCGAATTCACTGGGTACAAAATTTTATTCAAGTTCAACCATGTGTATGAAATTAATATAATATGAATAGAGCATTTCATCGATTATTCTCACTTATAATATACATTGAAGAGTTAGGGACCGGACATAAATTTCAGATATAGTATCAAATACAATGAAGGGTTTGGGACCAGACATTTATTTCAGATATAGTATCAACAAGTACTTAGAAACAATGTTGTAAAATCGCGAGGTCTGACCGTCTTATATATAATATCAAAGAACTAAATACATCACATATTCAAATGAGTTTGTTTGGTATCATAAATAATCACATTGTAATACTTTCATCACTTCATTCAAGTATTTCCAAGTACAGTAGAACCCTGCAGTATGACCACCCTAAAAATACAACCACCCTGCTTAAAGAACAGAATCTTTCCTTCGTTGTTAAAGCTCATTAGTCTTTTTACCAAATCACAACGACCCGGCTATTGTGCAATAACATTACTAGTTACATACAATATGAGGTTTTCACAATTTAATCTCATGAGTAATGACCATGGAAATTTCAATGATTATTTCAATTTGAAAATCACATCAACTATACAATAATCACATGTTGAAGCATATAGTAGTACTGTTCAATTAGTTGCAATTTTATTTTAAGAAAGGCCAGAATAATACTGTGATAATTGATGTGTGCTATTTATAAGTGTGCAGAGTGCTTTACCCTGACAGCAATCAAGACCACTTCATGAAAGAACAGCTAATGGTCATACTATTGGGTTTCTACTGTATGTATATGACTGAAACAGAACACACAAAGACTCTACTACATTCACACCGATCATTATTTTAAATAGACGAGGAATTCTTCCCTGTGGGAATCTATACATTTTTCTTTTGTGCTGTAATTGCACATTATTTAAGTTTTGAATATTTAGCTTTTTGTCCAAACAATGCACCATGTTTAAATCATACATTTAGAAAACAGACTGAATGAAATCTCTTGATAAAAATGAATTCATTCATAACAGGTTATTTTTAGACAATTCTGTAACACATTTAGATAAATACCACTTGTAACTGCTGTTATTGGTACAAGAAGTGGTTTCACATTTGTATATAGTGAAAAAATAAAAACCACAAGAACCATCTGATTGGATTAAATATAATACAATAACTGTTACAAACAGTGCTGCTATGTTCCATAAATTAATTAAACATATAATACAGACAACATTTTATGTCTAGTAAAACCATAAATCCAATTAATTTCATAGCAACAAAAAAATGAGAACGGAACAAAATGAAAATTAGAAATAATTGTCCATCCAGCTGTCCAGTAGTGATGAGAGGATTGCACGTTACACGGATCATCGTACCATCACAGCAGCAAGAGCACCGAGACCACCCAGAGTTGCTGTAAAAAGGAGTCCTTTCCATACCTTGTCTTCTGCAGCATTTTGATCAGAGAAAAAGTCAGCAAAAGCATCCTAGAAAACAAAAATATAGAAAATCAAAGATACACATTTAAAAAATATTCCTCAATGCATAACTTATAAGGAGACAATTCACACTGTTTTCACTATACCTTCCGTATACAGATTTTCTCTAGCATTTTACCTCCAGTCTCAGATTACAAATATCTATATAATATAGTGAACGGTGAAGTTGTATGATTTCTGTGCCAAACTAAATTAAACAAAATAAATCAAACAAGCTTTATTTGGTCTAGCAATGCGATTGTTCCACTTCATTTTATTCCGAAGACCCAAGTTTGCAGCATTCTACACTGGGCAAACAGATCAGTTGTTATATAAGACTATGAGTGGAACAATTCCATGTAACTTTACATGATGATCATGTAATCATGCGTAATTCTTCCGACTTCTTAGCCAAATCTGCATTTTTAACAGTGGCCCCTTGAGTAGATTTATGGATGAAGGTTCTCTGAGACAGAAGACTGGGATTAACATCAGAAGAATTGAACTTGATGCAACTTTTCTAATGTTTCACATGCATGCAGGGTTTAGAGCTGTACAGTAAATCAGTCATAACTGCATCCAATGTTCAAGCTCCATTTCAGTTGTCTGAAATATAAATTGAACTCTGCAGAGAATAGACGATGTGTTCGTTACCAGTCATTACAGATCTATCCACCAACTCTTTTATTTATATTTCAGCATACCGGTAACATTATGAATTATAATTGATATCAATAAACTGAAACCTAATGTAAGACCCCTTCCAGTAAATAAAGGAACAGCGCTTTATCAACTGCAAGAACTAACTTGTACGCTGTCATCACTGTGTGTAACCACATTATTAATATTTAGTAGTACTGCTGGTAGAACTAGGTAGGTAATAAATCATGATCTACAGTACATGCTATTGTTAAGGCCATTTAATCATTAATGATCTAAAATACCAATGTTGCGGTGAAACGTTACGGGACAACGCGAAGAGATATCACAACATTACGATACGACAACCGACAATGACTATATCACGATATTTACTGAAATATTGCCATTCAAAAGCATGATACATCGTGACCTCACTTCTCATCGCACCAATCAACCTCATGACCTGCAAAAGCTGATTGGTTCACATGAGGTATTTTAAACCTGTCTATCGTCTGTGGATGACTGAAGTTGTTGAACGACATTTGGTAAATGACTAATTTTACGGCCGGGGATCAAACGCTTGCATAATGTGCGCCCCTAAAAAACTCGTTGATAGGCAATTTTACTTGTCAAAAAGTATGCGTCTAAATACGCGCTGGCAAAAACCCTGATGTCACCATTCTGTTTGCAAGGTTTACACAACAGAGTACGAGATGTGACATTGCGAGAATTCCAAGTGTCACTGCAATATGATGGGCATAAAGCAGACTGACATCATCAGGAGACTGTTGCCTAACCTAGCCGCTTCCAAATTGCTCTATTGAGAGCTTTCCTGCTTCAACGAAAGACACACTACCAGCAAGCGTTGATAGAATACTATTTCTTAACACTTTGAAAGTCAAGACGAGCGATACCGAGCGCTTTTATTGTGCAACGTTATCACTTTAGTACTTTGCTACGCAACGTTCTGCTATCCATGAGCGCTCGTCGGTAGCATATAATATTTTGCTTTGTCCGCTACATAGCGCTTTTTTATAAGCAAGCAGTTTCCTAGCAAAGCGCTCTATGGCAGTTCGGTTAGGCAATGGCCTCTTGATATCGCACTTTTGAAAGGCAACATTTCAAAGTCTATAGTATCTATACTGCGAAATTTTTTAATTGTAATGTTGCGATGTCCCTGCACATTGTCATGTATCAACCCAGCGAGCGCTACATTATAAATGGCCCCAATTAGATTCCGTAGTCATTCCCTTTCTTGTTTTTGAGATTCATCCTGTCCCACCAGCATCATTTCCCAACTCATATTGCACACGATTAACTTACCCATCCACCATTGTCTAAAATCCATCGCCCAAGTTTGTTACCAACATATTTTCCAACGTAAAGCGCTATTTTCTCTTCATAAGCTGGGTCACTCTTTCTCAGGTAGGCTGTAAGACGCGCTGCAAAAGCATAAACAACAATAACACGACCCCAGTTTATCTGACCATCTTCAAATATTTCGTCTGCAACAGTAATAAATGTCAGAAACATATTCGAGTCATCGAGATTCAGTTTATTCACCATTGATTTAAGAGCAATGTCATGTCTGTCAGACACTTCCTGTACAGTTTTTCTCATTGTTTTACAATATCTGTCAGGTGATTTCTTTCCATTATCAATATCAAAATTGAGAACAACATCTGTAGCGATGATTTCCGCTTGTTTTCGAACGTTTTCCTGTGGTGAAAGCATAGATCCAGATGTTTGAGTTTCGACATTGATGTTATTCAGTCCTTGGTTTCCTGGCAGTAGTCCCCAATGTTTGTGTATTTCAGCGAATAAATTGTTCGAATTCTTTTGAAATCCTCCATTCCCAGTCAAAGATTTAATTCCATCGTATGTCGGACTAGAAGTCGTCATTTTTATTCCATAAGGGGACCAACTAAAAAGCCAAACTGACCAGAAAACGGTCAAAGTATCGAGTACGACTTTCTTTTTTGCGTTTTCTAACCAAAATGGTGGACTGACGGGAAGTTCGTGAGAATTTCGAGTTTCTATTTTTAGCACACAATAAGGGGTTGGTTTAAAAATAATAATAAAGTTCAACTTCAAATACTTAGTAATCCAAAATTTAAACGGAAATATTTCTGTTAAACGCTAAAAATAAAAAATATAGTTAACTTGATTGAAAATATTTTGCATTTAAATGGATTGTACCTAAATTTATACTGCAAAAATTATATTGAGAAAACCTTAAAGATATTTTTAGACGGGGTCTTCTCATACACTATTTTTATAACATTCGCGAATACATTCTACCCAATCTGATTGGTTGTTGTAAAATGACGCAATGGAAAAATCCCTCCTTACAGAACCGGAAGCGAAAGTTGATAAACACAAAATTACCAATTGCATACATTTGGTGTTTCAGTTACTCTCTCTCGGTTATTCTGGTGAGTGTTTCAATAAATTTGATTAAGATTGAAAGACAACTTGATATTGTACTATTTTGATATTTTGATTTAAATGATCTAACTGTTTTTAAAAGTAATTTCTTGTGACCCTAAAACTACTGTGGGCTGCCACAACAACTGTAACCCAGTTATTTGACTGAAAGTTATTATATGTGCTGAATATATGTGCTTCACTTGATCAGTACTGACTATATGATAAACTGTATACTGTACATATTTGTGTGGTGGAGGTGAACATTATACATTATTAACATTTGGATTTTATTCCTAGCATCATTGCTGGGGTTCGTTGGCGGTGAAGATCAACAGATAACAGTGCCAGTGAGACTGTCAGACAACATAAATTTATAAAGCATTACTGAAGGATTGTTGTTTTTTGAAGCCCTCCTTGGTTTTACAGTATCATTGGTAATGCTGTTCTGACATACTGTAGACCCAGTTCAAACGGACTGATCTTTCTCAATAAACATTTCCTGGAGAAATAAGTCCTGGAAATTTAGGCCTTTGGAATACAGTGACTGGGTGAGTACAAAGAAGTGAACATAAATCAACCTCTGTCATAAAATTTCTCTTGATTTAACTAATTTACTGTTATTGTTCTGTTACAGACTGTCAGCCATGGAGCCAAAACATTCTGACTTTCAAGATTTAGTTCAAACCCATGTGCTTAACCTTCATACAGAACAAGAGCCTGAAGACACTAATAGTGACAATAATGAAATAGATGATGCTGAACTCATCGAGAAGTTAGATAGTGAACATGAACAATCATTCGAGGAAGAAATGAATGATGAGACACCTGTAGTGGACCCCTCTTCATTGAATTCAGACTGTCTGTTATTGTGCGGACGAATTTTGAGGATAATGGGAGATGAAGTTATGTGTAAAGCTTGTGGTAAACACTTAAGAAATATGGGAGATGAAATTTTCACTACTTATGCTTTCAAAAAGACAATTAATGCCTTGTTGCAGGACATGTCTTATAGAGAAAATCAATCATCAGTTTGCTAGACAGCCCCTGTAGATGATAGAATTATGGAATTACAGCATTTAAGCATTCAAACTAGGTTTAGTGTATTTTCAAGTCTTCCCATAGTGAAATATGGTTCACAGTGTTAGGGCTGCAATGCAATTTACTGTCTGTATGTGGTGTTATATATTGTTTGTGTTGCTTTGTAGATATTACTCAGTAGCTCTGAGCTATGTTTATTGCTCAGTGTCCCTGTACTTTCTTTCATTTGTTAAAAATGTTTGTTTTTAAAACAACAGAATATAATATAGTCATTGATATGTTATTATTTAACTTTTTTGTAATGTGTAGTTTTACTAATTGTCTATATGCATGCATTTGTATAATGTATTCTCCTTGATATTAGCATGACTTTCATGTACATGTACAATTTTGAAGCAAATTTTCATTTGTAATTTGTTAAAATATTAATTTTGTTTTCAAAATAAATCTGTTATTGGTTTATCTTGTTATTTTATGTTTGTATGTACACATTCTGTACTTTCATTGACTTTTCAATGGTGCGACACTTCAACAAATAGTGTTGTATGTTGGAGCTTGAAACGTATATGTCCGCTCAAAGATCATGTAATATCTGAGTATTCTTTGGTCTGCTTCCTGGAATTTTAAGTCTTATGGATTAGGCAATGGAGAGATTTCTATGTATTTTTAGTTATCAAACTTTACATAAAAGGTACCTTAACCTTCATCTAGCACATGGATATATTTACATTACACATAAATATAAAGTGAAAATGGGGTTTCTGTCAAGCATGTTAGATTTCAGGTAACAGATATATCTGTTTTTGCATTAATATACAAAACTATACCATATGTTGATGTATACAATACTGCAATTCAAGTACCATTCTTGTTCACCCGAGTATTCTTCACCTGTGATATGGTAGTCTGGGAACTTGGCTGATGTATGGGGGTGTTCAAGTACATGCTTGTATTTTTTGTTTAAACTTTTGTGATCAGTATGATGAAAAATTATCATAGCAGAGACATATCTACAACTTTGATCATAGTCTTAGCATAGACATATTTACAACTCTGACCACAGGCTAAGCAGAGACACATATAATATACACTGATCATAGGCTTAGCAGAGACACATATAATACACTGATCATAGGCTAAGCAGAGACATATAGAAAACTCTGATCAAAACTTAAAAAGAAACATGCTGACCCCAAATCAGAGCCATCATTCAAGACTCTTTAGGCGACCATCCAACAGTATACGCAACTCGTACTTGGAGTCTGTCATTTTCAGCTCTGATTCCCAACAAGGTAACAACAAAAAGTTCTACAGTTTTGTCAAGCACAACAAAACTGAGAACTGTGGAGTTGCACCCCTTAAATCCGAGGGCATCACACATACAAACCCCCGGGACAAGGCAAATGTCCTGAATAAACAGTTTCAATCTGTCTTTTCTAGACCCCAACCCTTAGGTCTCAAACAGATGTGTAAAAACCTCTTAAGTCCCCCCTAACTCTATGCCCCCATCACAATTACAGTTGATGGTGTTGACAAGCTTCTCAAAGGGTTAAATCCGAATAAAGCTACTGGCCCTGACCAAGTATCACTACGCATCTTGAAGGAACTTCACAGTGAAATAGCCCCAACCCTTACAGAAATATTCAGGTTGTTCCTTGAGACCGGCATCGTACCCGATGACTGGAAAAAGGCAACAATTGCTCCTGTCTTTAAGAAAGGCCCAAAATCCAAACCAAGTAATTATAGACCAATATCCCTAACATGCAACCTGATGACATTCCTTGACCAACATGACATACTGAGCCCATACCAACATGGATTTCGGACAAAACGCAGCTGCGACACTCAGCTCCTCAGCTTTACTCAGGAAGCTTTTGACAGCTTGGATGATGGTCAGCAGACAGATGTCATTGTGATGGATTTCTCCAAAGCATTCGGCAAAGTTGACCATCACAAGTTAATCCACAAGCTAAGACATATGGGAGAAGACACATGTACATGTCACATCATGGATCAGGCCATTCTTGAACAACCGCAGCCAGAGGGTTGCGGTTGAAGGTCATCTCTCTGACGAACTACCTGTACTATCCGGTGTCCCTCAGGGCTCTGTTCTTGGACCCTGCTTGTTTCTGGCTTATATAAATGACTTGCCAGAAACGGTCAAAAGTAGAACAAGGTTATTTGCCGACGACACCATAGTTTACCTGACAATTAAGGGACAGACGGACGCAAACACCTTACAAGAAGACCTACGTAAACTAGAGCTTTGGGAACGTGAGTGGGCTATGGAGTTCAACCCCGACAAGTGTGAGGTACTACGAATCTCCCGTAAAAAGAACCCAATCATATTTCCCTACACTCTCCACAACAAAACACTGAACACTACAGACAATGCAAAATACCCTGGAGTCACTATCTCTAAAGATCTAAACTGGACCCCCACATAAACAACATAACCTCCAAGGCCAAAAATTCACTCAGATTCATTCAAAGAAATATCAAAACAAAAAACAAAAAGGTCAAATAATCTGTATACACAACATACGTAAGGCCCCAACTAGAATACTGCTCCGTCATTTGGCACCCCTGGCAGAAACATCTCATAAATAAGGTTGAAGGTGTCCAGAGAGCTGCAGCCAGATACGTCTGTGGAAACTATGACTATCAGAGCAGTGTCACCACTATGCTAAACGATCTTGGCTGGGTGACACTGCAACAACGAAGACTGCAATCATTGATTAATCTTTCTATATAAAGTCCAACATAACCTAGTCTTCGTTGATCATAATCATCTCATCCCAACCCGCAATCAGAACTTTCTAATACCGCAGTCATATACCCAATATCACATCAACTCCTTTTTTCCGAGAACAATAAGACTTTGGAACAGTCTCCCATCCCAGGTCAAATCGAGTCCCAGCCTAGACATCTATTCTAACAGGCTGGCGACGGTCACATTCTAGCCTGTACTATTATGTTTTTATCATGCACCCTTTCACCTATGATCTTTGATCTTTTAACCTTTAATTTGAGCAAATAACACAATTTTTAAACTATGTATAACACTGTTTTCCAGACAACGCGCCTCCCAATTATAATCGAGTTCGATTGCTCGGGAGTATAATGTAGATGTAGATGCACTGATCATAGGCTTAGCGGAGACATATATAATACACTGATCATAGGCTTAGCAGAGACATATATAATACACTGATCATAGGCTTAGCAGAGACACATATAATACACTGATCATAGTCTTAGCAGAGACACATATAATACACTGATCATAGGCTTAGCAGAGACACATATAATACACTGATCATAGTCTTAGCAGAGACATATATAATACATTGATCATAGGCTTAGCAGAGACACATATAATACACTGATCATAGGCTTAGCAGAGACACACATAATACACTGATCATAGTCTTAGCAGAGACACATATAATACACTGATCATAGGCTTAGCAGAGACACATTTAATACACTGATCATAGGCTTAGCAGAGACACATTTAATACACTGATCATAGGCTTAGCAGAGACACACATAATACACTGTTCATAGTCTTAGCAGAGACACATATAATACACTGATCATTGGCTTAGCAGAGACACATATAATACACTGATCATAGGCTTAGCAGAGACACATATAATACACTGATCATAGTCTTAGCAGAGACACATATAATACACTGATCATAGGCTTAGCAGAGACACATTTAATACACTGATCATAGGCTTAGCAGAGACACATTTAATACACTGATCATAGTCTTAGCAGAGACACATTTAATACACTGGTCATAGGCTTAGCAGAGACACATATAATACACTGATCATAGTCTTAGCAGAGACATATATACAACTCTGATCATAGGCTTAGCAGAGACACATATAATACACTGATCATAGGCTTAGCAGAGACCCATTTAATACACTGATCATAGGCTTAGCAGAGACACATTTAATACACTGATCATAGTCTTAGCAGAGACACATATAATACACTGATCATAGGCTTAGCAGAGACACATTTAATACACTGATCATAGGCTTAGCAGAGACACATTTAATACACTGATCATAGGCTTAGCAGAGACACACATAATACACTGATCATAGTCTTAGCAGAGACACATATAATACACTGATCATAGGCTTAGCAGAGACACATATAATACACTGATCATAGGTTTAGCAGAGACACATATAATACACTGATCATAGTCTTAGCAGAGACATATATAATACACTGATCATAGGCTTAGCAGAGACACATATAATACACTGATCATAGTCTTAGCAGAGACACATATAATACATTGATCATAGGCTTAGCAGAGACATATATAATACACTGATCATAGGCTTAGCAGAGACACATATAATACACTGATCATAGTCTTAGCAGAGACACATATACAGCTCTGATCATAGTCGAAGCAGAGACTTATTTACAACTCTGACCATAGGCTAAGCAGAGACACATATAATACACTGATCATAGGCTTAGCAGAGACACATATAATACACTGATCATAGGCTTAGCAGAGACATATATACAACTCTGATCAAACGCTTAGCAGAACATATAATGCACTGATAAATACAGGCAACAATGACTCACCCTCCACCAATCCATAATACAGACAAACGTGAATTGTGTCATTAAGTCTTAAATATTGAAAAGAAAAATATATTTCGTCTCACCAGACATCGAATAGAACTTTAACATACTATACCAATTACCTGACCAAACAAGCAAGCTGGTCAAATAAATCTGATATTATTTCTGCTGAAACACCTTTGCATTACAGATTGAGTTTTACAACAACTTTGTACTAAGATTCTCCGAGCAAGCCTGTCAGAATTAACAAGGGAACTTGGTGTAGTTTATATAATAATAAAAATTGGGCCGGTGTGGGACTCGAACCCACAACACGCACTTTAGAGGAGTGACGCTCTTATCCAATTGAGCTAACCGGCCGCTTACTATATTCCCTTGGAAAAGTATATATAAACAAATTTAATGAAATCTCCACAGTGGTTGTGCAACACAAAAAATACGCAAGACGACAACGATGTCTTACCAAAATATTCGTCAGCAAGTGAAAGACAAAGTAATTCTGAATTTGCTGCATCTCAGTCAATTTTGCTAAAGACAGTATCATTTTCTTTTAAGAGAAATGCAGGCTTTAAGTATAATTAACACATTGAAACAAAATTTATAATATCTTGATTAACTTTGGGCTATATTAACCCTCTATGAAATATATAAACTTTTTAGATTACATATAAGCGGAAGTTGTCGTGGCCGAGTGGTTAAGGCGATGGACTAGAAATCCATTGGGATCTTCCCGCGCAGGTTCGAATCCTGCCGACAACGCATCTTTTTATATTTTTTTCTTGCGAATATAATTACATGTATTAGCTTAATCAATTAATTGAAAATAAAAGTCTACACATAAGTTATTTTATCTATTACACTGTTTAAAAAGATAATATTAAGTCGGACAGGACAGGCAGCACTCATCTTAACCAGCCCAGCACCACGGAAATACATTCTGTGTATATCCGTGCCAGCACAGAAAACATAAAACATGCAAGGTACACCCAATGAGAAAATGACTTGTCATGGTTCTGCTCTGAGCGTTTGTGTCCGTTTTGTTCGGTTATAATTCGTTAGACATCACATCATTCCGTTGGCGGAACAATGCTGTATCTCTGAGTCTGATACAACCTTGCGTACCAAAGGGACGATATATATGCACTGAGCTGGCGTCAAGAATTCCCATATTTCACAACTAACTGGCCGTAAAACACGTCAACACATATACTGATATTAAATTTGTATATCTCGGTAAAGTCTTCAGACTTTTATTAATTCATTCTATATAATAAGCATGGTTGATTTTGTTTACAGATTTAGCACAGTTGTATAGAAATTGTATATAATTACAAATTTGAATACATAATATTGAAATTTATCATTTGATCCGCTATAGAATGTATCAATGATTCCTAATGGCTATTTCACAGCTTGGTGAACAAGCCTATGGTTGTAATGCGATTATGACCTATCGTCTTACCCAAAAACTAATATCAAGTACTTGTTATTAACTGGTTTAATAAAATGAAAACACTCTGACTGGCCCCGGACGGTATATTTGTGTTAAACAAATCTTGTAATAGTTTCATTAAGTTGGGTATACAATTTATTCGTATGACAAATGTTGTGATAATTACAAATCCCGATAACAGGAACTATGGCTAACTCCGACGTCCGACGCCGACGACAGGCGGTAAGTCAACTACTCGTCTTCTCTAATTGCGACATTTATAATGTCTCAAAGACTATAATGCCTTATTAAATTTTTAAATATCACTTCTGGTTTTAATATTGAATTCAAATTAGCATCAATGGAAGAGCTATAAACAAAATATATTATATTGAAGCAAAATCCACTGATACTCACTGATTTGTAGTTAACCGAACATTTTTCTATATTAGACTAATGGTATATTTGGGCCAATGTTACCAACTCTAACCGTGTTCGAACATAATTGGGCCTTAATTGGTTCTGCATAATTATAAATGTACTTCTTACGAAATATTATACATCTCTTATATATTTTATCCAAATTTTGAACTTAAACTATATTTACAGTAATTTATATTTACGCATATTTTTAATACATGTATTGAAGTTTTGAAAATTACGTCACTTGTACTGCAGTATGAGGTCATATATTGTTTATAATTTATGTGCCATAAACCGCTATAGTTAGGCCTTTTATAGAACCATATATTTTATAAAAGGCAACCCGAACAGTTGAGGCGGGATAGGGTGGGGGATAGATACATATTTATTCGTAACAGTGGCATGTATGTGTCAAATGTTGTAAATGTTTGGTGGTTTCAATGGTGGTTGGTCAATAGAGGTTGAAATGGACATACATGTAATTACAGAATTCCCTCGGCACCAGTATAGCTATAAATGAGAATGGCCATGGACTACGACTGTCTCTGTCGAACACAAACAAACAACATACATAATACTGGAATGTTACTGCGTACGTGTGTGCAATCTTAGACAGGGACCATGTATGCATGTATATGTTTGTATATACAGGGTGTCCCAAAAAAAACCCGGGGACCTGGGTTAAACATTCTTAACATTGCCTCTTTTATCAGAAACACATAGCCAATATGGGAAAACATTAAGCGATAAACACAGTTCAAAACATCAGCATCATAATTGTGATTATTTAGTCCAATACCCAGAGTTACCGCCCTTGTTTTCAATCACGTGTTTCAGTATATTAGCATAAAGTGAACAAGATATTTGAGTGTGTTTATAGAAAAAGATTTACATGCTGACCCCCAAATGATATCTCAGGTATCCCATAGTCAAGGACAATGTACCTGCATACAATAATATTTATCATGTCTGGCAAACAGATTCACCATAGGGCTCATGTCCGAGCTATATCTAGGCCACTTGCCCTTAGTATGAGATCAAATGTCAGTACTTTCTTGCGAACATATCCTGTATTTGCTGCTGATTTGTTGTTATAAGTGGTTTATGCTTTCTTATAAATGCGGACACACTAAATGACTCTGATATATACATATGAACTGTTGATTTGGAAAAAAGTTCACCTTATTGCATTTTGCTTCTTAATATGCTTTCACGTTGATTGTTCGCAACAATAGTAAATTAATAGTTATGTTTTGCTCCTTCGGTGATAGTTGATGAATATTTGGAAGGTTGCATTCTTCCCTTTTATTTAGAAAACCATCACCGTTTCATTACTGCATTTCAAAGTTCTTTGATTTTTACAAGATTTTCACCACTTCTGTGACTTTAAAACATTGTTTTTTTAAAAAATGAACGCTCAGGCAACATCATCTTATCAAACGATGACATTTTCCACGTACGTCAGCAAAAAACAGGATATGATGCCATAGGTAAAATGATGACGTCACTTCCGATTGTAAAAGAAAACATATAAATAACTTCCTAATTTAGAAGAAGAGATCACTTTTACATCCTCTCACAAAAGAACAGTTAAATTCATTAAAGATTAAATAAGTTATAAGGGATTTAGGTAGGTCCCCGTTTTTTGGGACACTCTGAAGATTGCGCACACGTTCTATTCCTGTAATTTATATGTTGTTTGTTTGCCTTCGACAACGACAGTTAGCATGTACATTGTATGCTTTCAGCTGATGTCTGCACCACTATGTTAACATGTATATTGTATGCTTTCAGTTGATGTCTGCACCACCATGTTAACATGTATATTGTATGATTTCAGCTGATGTCTGCACCACCATGTTAACATGTATATTGTATGCTTTCAGCTGATGTCTGCACCACTATGTTAACATGTACATGTATATTGTATGCTTTCAGCTGATGTCTGCACCACCATGTTAACATGTACATGTATATTGTATGCTTTCAGTTGATGTCTGCACCACCATGCTAACATATATACTGTATGCTTTCAGCTGATGTCTGCACCACCATGTTAACATGTATAGTGTATGCTTTCAGTTGATGTCTGCACCACCATGTTACATGTATATTGTATGCTTTCAGTTGATGTCTGCACCACCATGCTAACATGTATATTGTATGCTTTCAGTTGATGTCTGCACCACCATGTTAACATGTATAGTGTATGCTTTCAGCTGATGTCTGCACCACCATGTTAACATGTATATTGTATGCTTTCAGCTGATGTCTGAACCACCATGTTAACATATATAGTGTATGCTTTCAGTTGATGTCTGCACCACCATGTTAACATGCATATTGTATGCTTTCAGCTGATGTCTGCACCACCATGCTAACATGTATACTGTATGCTTTCAGTTGATGTCTGCACCACCATGTTAACATGAATATTGTATGCTTTCAGTTGATGTCTGCACCACCATGTTACATGTATATTGTATGCTTTCAGTTGATGTCTGCACCACCATGTTAACATGTATATTGTATGCTTTCAGTTGATGTCTGCACCACCATGCTAACATGTATATTGTATGCTTTCAGTTGATGTCTGCACCACCATGTTAACATGTATATTATATACTTTCAGTTGATGTCTGCACCACCATGTTACATATATATTGTATGCTTTCAGTTGATGTCTGCACCACCATGTTAACATCTATATTGTATGCTTTCAGTTGATGTCTGCACCACCATGTTAACATGTATATTGTATGCTTTCAGTTGATGTCTGCACCACCATGCTAACATGTATATTGTATGCTTTCAGTTGATGTCTGCACCACCATGTTACATGTATATTGTATGCTTTCAGTTGATGTCTGCACCACCATGTTAACATGTATATTGTATGCTTTCAGTTGATGTCTGCACCACCATGCTAACATGTATATTGTATGCTTTCAGTTGATGTCTGCACCACCATGTTAACATGTATATTGTATGCTTTCAGCTGATGTCTGCACCACCATGCTAACATGTATTTTGTATGCTTTCAGTTGATGTCTGCACCACCATTATTATGTTTACCACGAGTAGACTCTCGACAAGCAAGGGAAGAATTAACCAGTCCGTTAAGAAGAGAGGGTTAGTCTCAACACACATTCATGTACATTTTTGCATATACATGTATTGTTACAGTAATGTTTAAATGTTTTCCAAGCTTGTCTTATCTTTATGTACTCAATTTTTGTTCAACCTGAAAACCTAGTAAAGTCTACAGTCGTTCTCAATAATTTTGTCGTCGTAGTTGGCGATCGCCACTAAATTTTAGAATGAGAAAATGTTCCAATCATATCTAGCTTGTTTTTAAATCAAATTAGGTATTTTATTTTCAAACGTTCTGAACTAAGTATCGCAATTACATGTAGGGTACAATTTACACTTTTATTAGAAGAAACGGTTTTTCAATTTCCTAAACAATATGACGAGATAATGGATTCTATTTCAATATGATTGATTTATTTTTCCTGCTCCGAATATCATCACAGAATTTGAATGAGAAACAAAACATTACATGTTATATGCTGTTGTTTCAGCTACAGACATGATTAGAAGGGAATATATACAGAGCAGACGACATGAGTATGAACCAAAATCTCGAAAACGTGAAGAATTTGAACGTCTACGTAAAGGTATCAGGATCAGATACTGTTCACAACAAACACATCGCAATAAACAGAGAAATGCACTGAACGAAACAGAATGGCGGAGAGAAATAACCAAAGTGTGAGTATTAATTACAATACATGTACTATATAATTGTATAGTATATATACTTGTATGTACGTACTATATAACCTGACACCAACATATGCTCACAGGGGAAACCTTCGTCTGTTTCTCTATGAAGGTTTATTCTGTCATTTTTCGTGCCAAGTGACGAAAGTTTCTGAAACACCGTACACGGCATACAGAATCATATAACACGTGTTATGGTGTTAAGCATAGTTTAATTGTGTTCATAAGACTTTAATTTCACAGTGATACTGCAATATTTTAAACAGTGGTTATGGATTATTTCCGACCGTGCATGATGCTAAATTTTAGCATTTTAGAGTTTTAATCAGCGCTCGAAAGTTCTTACATTTTCTGCCAGAGCTGCATCCCAGGTCAACCATAAAATTCTTCCAACCTGAAAGCTGGTATAATGTACTGCAGCACGCTTATTCTGATCACCCCGACCCTTTGCAATAATTCCCGGAGACAAACGGAAATGTTCGATATTTCACGGATACGGTACGCTGTATACAACGTATTTCTGCTATTATGTGAATAATAATGTATAAATTAAGATAAAATTTTATTTTACAGAAATATTCCTGACCGCCTTCCGATAACTGTACCATTGAGAATCAACAGTGCACGACCAGCAACGTGCATGGTAGATCCATACAACACAGAGAACCCTATGTTTTACCGCACATACGCAGCAAAGAAGTCAGATGAACATGTGAAAAACAAATTGCAATATTTTATTAATAAAGACTGGAGTTCTGAACGACTGTCGTGGATTAATTTCCATAAAAATGTCCCAGAAATTAACAAAGTGAGCTGGGTGTGCTAGGCTTGGATGAATCATAACGATCCATATCAACATTCATTGAACATTGTTCTTATATTGCATTACGCAAAATTACTTCTGTAACACTAGATATATGTTTACCACTTCCAGAATTGTGTTTTTTTATTATTATTATTTTATGCGGTATTTTACTCGACAGAGCTTTCCGTCACGAAGGTGACGTATTACGAAGGCAGCTCTGTCATATTTAGTCGAACACGAGTGTTGTTGTAGCGAAGAAATTTGTGCACCCCATTTATCAATGTGCGTTCAAATGCCACAATTATTGAGAAATCAGTTTAGAATTGCAAAAATGTCGCCATTTTCTCATATGACGTATACATTATTCCAGTAGTGAAACAAATATCTGTAACACACACCTATCCCGTTTCGGACGCTACAAAATATTATGGTAGAGCTGCCTTCAACAAACAAAGCTGCTGTCAATGCAACTGGTAGTGCGGTGTTCACATTTGCTCATAACTAAATCACCACATACGAATCGTATGAAACATAGCCAGATACTTATTAATAAATATATATTTGAATTGAAAAAAAATCTTTGAAGTGCTACATGCATATGTATACTTTATATTCTAACGTTCTACAACATAGATATTAATTACCCTTGGCACCTCATTCCTGGTGGTATCAATCGCTATGCATGTGAGAAAAGACGCTAGTTCTCTCTTTCGTATGCTTTGATTCGTGTTCAGCAAGGAATACAATCATGTACATTGTACAGGCATCTCAATCAGGCTGAGCTAAATCTCATTTCAAGATGGTGGCTTACGTGTAGAATACATTGAGAAATCGTGGTCAACTCAGTGGAGCGACAGAAAGGCTGTTGGAAATGCAGGCAGTGGTCTACAAATTGCCAGACACCTCCACTAGTTCACTGCTTCACAGTAGGCAAGAGGTGCTCCAATTACAGAGTCGAGATGCAAGCCCTCACCACAGCTGTACCCTGACTGTCTGAGCAAAGGCAAATTAGACAAAATATTGTCTTTCTAACATATTCAATGTCGGCACTTCAGGTTCTCTCAGCAGAACCACTGGATACCGACAAGACAGTCGTGCAGTTTTCTGTCCGAACACAACAATGTAGTACTCTAATGGATTCCAGCGCATGTCGGCATAGCCGGAAATGAAGCTGCTGAAAACTTGCAAATTTTTTTAAGCAACCATGAAAACGCCGTTCTTGCATGTGCTATGCAGGAGGGTAAGATCATACATAGCAATATAAATGATACTACAAACTCGTTTTTGGAACCATGAGTTTCGTGTGTGGATCCAAAGGGGGGGGGGGGGGCGCAGGTCGGAACCTTTCCTGTTAAAACAATAATCTTGCGGTACACATTGGGAAATAGAAAATACGAATTCACACATGATTGAGCGTGGTCACATTTTCATTATGGAAGATTAAGAATATCCATGTTTTCACTTCTATCATTAAACGACTGAGCTTTCACGGATTGACTGCTACAGACAGTGTGGTGAATATGTACAAAACCATACCTACATATTGATTTTTTTCACATGTTGTCGGTTACAATTTGACAAACCAGTTTATTACGTAAATTAAGTCCACAGGTCGAATATTTATATACTGTAGGAGGACAAAAGTATTGGAACAAAACACGACGTCATGTACACCATTCCCGGGAAGTCGGAAGTTTTGAATCTTATTTAAACATACGAAACTGAGTTGATTTTAACTAAATTTAACTTCAATACTTTGTAATATACCCAATCTGACAAATTACATTTGTTATTGTTCTATAAATTTATTTTTAAAATGCTTTTGACGTAGTTTTGTTGAACTCTTGTTTTGTAAAACTCTGCCGTCACCGGTCCCAAGTCCGGATGAATAGAATAGAATATAGTTTTTTTTCCAAATTCTGGACCCTCTCGGGTATACAATTTTGATATTTACATAAAAGACAATCCAAAGTTTATGTGAAAAGAGGAGGATTTTGTGGAGGGCCAGCGATCCTGCCACGTAAAAAAAGAGCAGGAAGAAGGATCGACGTACCCCAGGAAGCTGTAACTAGGACAGTTGGCAATGAAACCCGACATGGAGTTGACAGCCCGATGACGAACATCCTCCATCCGAAAACAATCAGAAGTATGGCCACAGGGGCAAACCAGCCCGAAGAGGATTAGGTAGCTTGGGCGTAGGAGCGTCTTCAACATTTGGGGGGGGGGGGGCAAATATTTTGGAAGGGGGGGGGGCGAAAATTATTTGAGATAAGCGGGGGTCACATTAAGTGTTAATAAGCTATGGTGAAAGTTTGTGTTTATATTCACTAAGGTAAGGTATATCTACGAGTACTAAGTTCTTTGTTTGTCAAAATACCGGGTTTAAAAATTGAACCCTATCATAAACTATAGTATTGTAAGTAGGGGCATGCTCCCCCGGGAATTTTTAAAACATTGAATCAGTCTGGTGCGTTCTGAGGTAATTTTTTGGTAAGATCAATCAAAATTAAGTTCTTATTTTGTAAATAGTTTTACTAATTATTAAACAGATGCCCGAGAGTTTTAGTGGTTTGGTAAGGGAATTTAACATAGCAATGACAAAGTTTAAAAGCAATATAGGAGCTGGTGCAAACTTTATCTTGCAACGTATTTCTGTAGTCTTTGTAGCTCTTTTCAACAGTTACGTGATCGGGTGATAATATATTCCATAGATTAAAATCCTTTTGCGAGCGAAGCGAGCACGAAGATTCACATTTTATACTTTTTAACCAAGGAGAAAAGGCAAATTACCTATTACAAGACTAGTATAGGCGGAAAATTATGAATATGGTCTGAATTATTGGGGGGGGGGGGGGCAATTAAACGATATGTTAGCCCCCCCTGCCCCCCCCCTTCTCCTACGCCCATGGGAAGGTAGGTTTGTTGAGAGGACAGCCATATTGAAAAAACGTAGTAAACAGTACATGTGTTGCTTAAATGTACATGTGATGTATGTTCACAAAATAATCATACATATTGTGTCAGGCACTTAAGAATCAACATCCTATGTTTGCCAAAAATATGGTACAAGCTCGAAAAATGTTTAGAACATTACAGTTGGTCTTTAATCTACACAAATTAACCAAATTCCTTTGTCTGTGAAGTTTATTTGTAAAAATATAGCCTTTTAAACGGCCCGGTTGTGCAAGTCTTAATTTCATAAACTATATTCTATTCTATTCTATATTCTATTCTATTCTAATGTTTCCTATGGTTTCAGCCACTCAAGTTGAATGCCCAAGCAACTATGTTTTTTGAATGAATCGAAATAATTTTTTTGTAGGTTATGTACATCAACCTTTCAACTAGTGTTATACGTAAATATACCTTAAACGCGAATAGAGGCCGTGTTTGGCACTGGATCGTCATGAAAATTGGGCAAAATGTGTGGCGTGATACTATCTAGGGTTAGTAAACATATGGATATTTTGGGGTAAAAAAATTAATACACTGAGCAAATAATATGAAAACACTCTGCGTGAAATAGCAGTTACATTTTCATTCATTTTTTGTGAAATTAGAAATTATTACTTGGGTTACCTGTACCAATTTATAATGAGTGCTTGTATTGCCTGGGACTACAAAGATCCCCTATTACTGATATATAGGAAATGAATTAATGATCTTTTGACTAAAATTGTGAAGATTATTCAAGTGAGCGAGTAAGGGGCCATCTGTGCCCCTTGCTATATGGAATGCGACGTCACTGACAAATTGGGGAAAAGGGGAGATAATCCAGTCATAATAGCACAAAGTGTAGCGTGAAAACTTATGTTTTATTTTAATTTTTAGATAAAGTACACTTGAATCAATATCCTAAGCCAAAAATAAATTATGACAAGACTAAAAATCATGAGAAAAACATATATGTAAAATGTAATAATTTGGCCTTTTTTGCGCCATTTTACCGCCATTATACATTTGTACCGCAATTTTCATTGCAAAGAGACACAATTACGACGTAACTGCAGCTAAAATAATTCTTGTTACACGTCAATTTATTCTAAGTTTATATTTACTATACTTTCATGTACATAATATGAAAATATGAGTACTCTTTTGGTATTAGAATATTTTTTACGCGCAGATATTGCGTCGTTTTTAAGCAATTTCACTAAGGTTTTTATGATATAGGGGGACAATAATGACGTCATAGCGCAAAAAGTAGTCCCGTGACCTATCTTTTTTATTTAATATTTGGATTGAGTACACTTTTATCAACAAAATTAGCAATAAAAAATATATTGGTCATCGAGGTCGTTTTTGAGCTACGGCCGATTTTTTGTTTCACATATTGCTTTAGTATACATTAAACTATAATTGTGCCTATTTTTTTGGTAACATTTAAAAAAAAACCTTTCAAACTTCCTTAAAGGTGATTCACCAAGGAAGCAAGTTTAATTTTATTGTTGCTAACATATTATTTATTACTTTATTCGGCATTATGAACACATTTTCATAAGCACTAACTAAACAGTAAGACAATAGGGTACGAGCTAGTTATAATTTAGGCCGCAGTTTTATCGTAATTGTCCGTAAACTAAACATTTCCCTTGATCCGCGTATTCTGCAATTAGTGCCGTGATGTAAACGTGCCGCTTTACACATGTCAAAAGAATAGACCGCTAAAAGAAATAGTTCTATATATTTGTTAATGTAACGGTATAATTCACAAAATGCGAATTAACTATTTGTCCAAGCTTAATGCCATTTGGTATTTTTAATCATAATAAATAAAAAAGACGTAATTATAAACGAAACAAATTCAAATCAACATTACTACGCGCCATGTTGTTGGACCTTGTTTCTCCTTCTCTCTCTATCATGGAAGAATGGAAAGAAAATCTCTGATGTGTAATTATCTGTGATTTTTGTAACCCTGACAACTGTTTATTTTGTAAGTATGTTATATTATCTCATATCACTATGTATTGTAACCAACGAATGGAGTTTGAAACTCTGGCAAAACCACACGATAATTGCGTGGAGTCGAGACTCGTGCACAATTTTCATTTTGCATTATTTTGTTGTTTAGCCTTTAGGATTAAAATTGGCAGCTCTTATTTTTAACAGATTTTTAACTGTTAAGTTTTAGTTCTATGATTTTAAACTTGACAACTGAGTTGGAAGTTGCTCTGTCTCAATTAGTCAACACTGGTCAATATTCTCTGGAAAAACTGCAACATGATGGACTGGAGCCCGCTGCATCCCAAACCTCTACCGAGCTCTGTGGTAGGAAACAGCTTACATAGCCGATGGTAGCTTATAATTTATATGCTACTGGTGAGCGTTCGTAGATCAATGACCGTAACACAATTTTAGCGCTACCGCATAAGGTAAGTGCTGAGAAACGGTATGCTATCTGTTGCATTAAATGTATTAAAGCGCTAAAATCTCCCTGTAGCGCTTAGTTAGGCAACAAGCTCATGATGAACATCATATTCTAATGGTAATGAAATACTTTGTCTATTTTCAGGCGATCCATGGGTTTCATCAAAGCGTGTCCGTTGATATTGCCATAATGGAATCAACATCTACAAATCTATATGATTGTTCACTGATGTATGATGATATAGACGAGCATGAGGAATCCAGTAACATCCTAGAAGAGTTCCCTTATCTGCAGAATGATGGTCTTATACAGAGAGCCAAAGTTGGTGCATCCGTCAGTCAGTCTATTGTGCCGGAAGACAATACAGGCTGTGGCCAGTTGATGGATCAGGGAGACAATACAGGCGGTAGTCAGTTGACAGTACAGGGAGGTGATACAGACACTTCAAGTTGTGGTAGTGTACCCTCAGAGTCCACTCCAATAAACTCAAATATATCCTTAAAGCATGTATTATCAAGTGCATTATCAAATACAAGTTGTTCAAGTAATAAACCTAGTCATAACGAAGAAACGGATCCAGTCTGTGACAACAAGAACTCGGTTTCTATGGTAACTCAAGAATGCCATTCTTCTAAGGAAGTCATTGCTCAAAACAGCAAAACCCCACCTCGAAAATCTGGTAGAATCTCCTTTATTTTGAAGGGTAAACTAGGGCATGATATGGATAGTATCATAAAGTCGGTGAAACAGATCATGATTGAACCTGTCGATATTGAGGGGAGTTTTTATCCTGATGTTGTTCACAGTTACACAACACCAATCAAAACAGAGAGCTATTCAATATCTAATGTTGAACATCACAGAACTGGTGGTACAGGAGATAAGGCAGGCTTGATGCCTCCTGCTACATGTACTGAGTATAATCAGGAGTCTCTTGTTTTAGAGCCAGGTGCTGAAACCACTGCTGTGTACATGGAGCCAAGCATTGCAGATATCAGGGCTGGATTTCTACGCTCTGCAACTTCTAGTTTATCAAAATTTACTCCTACGCATTTAACCTCGACAAATATTGACGAAGATGATGATGTTAAAAATGTTAAGTTAGAACTTCCAAGTGATGATGAAAATGTGATATCTGATGATGAGAGTGGTGGCAGCAAAGGAAGTTACCACTCAGACAGCTGGTATAATTCGTCATATATGGATACTGCTACTCCTGGGGTTAAGAAGGGAGGACGAAGCGATCCAGACAACCCATTTGCTATGACATCACCAAGTTTTAGTGAGTCTGCTGCTAAAGCTGTGATGACCACCACACAGTCATCTAATGCTACCATTGTGATGGTGTCCATTATGAGTATTGGTAGTCGAGCCAAATTGATCCCTAATGTTGTGAATTCTAGAGCAGCACAAGGAGGACTGGTTACCGTAGTGAACCCCATACTGGCTCCAGGTACTAAAGAGACACAAACTGAACCAGAACCGGAAGTGAACTTCACACAAAACTCAATATTATCCAAGTTGAAACGTGACACTAACACTCAGAAGGATGAAGATACACAAATTGATAGACTTGATATTAATGTTCGTATTGAAGATGATCAGTATACAGGGGAGGGAGAAAGCAAGCGGTGGTTATGTAGAATATGTCCCAAGTCTTATACAACAAAACATAACCTGGTGGCTCACATCCTTGATCATAGTGATATAAAACCACATCTATGTCTTGTTTGTGGAAAATACTTCAAACAATTGAGCCATCTAAATACACACATGTTAACACATGACAATATCAAACCACATGTTTGTACTCTGTGTGGGAAAGGCTTCACACAGGTTAGTCACCTCAAGAGACACGAGTCAGTGCACACAGGAAGTAAGGCCTACCATTATATTTGTGATATATGTAACAGAGGCTTTACCTACCTTAGTGAACTCAGGATACATAAGGTACATGTACTTTCATTGAACCTTTACTAAAGTCATCCCGAAAGTTGGCAAAAATGGTCGGACATTCAGACTGGCAAGGTCTTACAAACTTCCGGACCAATAGCAAATCTGCCGGACCAAAAATATTGTTTAGTGCACACAAAGTTTTGTCCAATTTAACCAGCTATGTTATTTCATCCATTATCGTGGAAAGTATCGTGTTTTCCTGCTTCTTTGTTCTCTTTGCATTCAACCGCAGTTTGAAAAATGGACCATATCAAAATCTTCCTGACTTTTCTGTCAGACTGGCAAATTTCGGGATGACTGTTTACACCATAGAATTAGATACATCAATTCACACCCTTATCCACATGTCCATCTCCCGATCGTTAACCAAGAATGTGACGCAGTGTAATAAAGGAAGGTAATCCTATTACAGAAATGGACATCTCATCAAGGGAGATCATTATTGATATTTGTTCTAAATAGCTACAGATGAGATGTGTACAGTTCTCTTATCAGAATTTTAAGGTTTATAGGATTGTCTAAAAGTTAGGTTTGCCTGTAGTACAAACATTATTTGATTTTTAACACTTAAAATTGGAAAATTTGGTTATAAGTTTTAAACCTGCAAAATACTATCAATGCTATACCTCTGTAACAACTACATATGTTTGGTAATAAGTAAGGATGGGACCGAATATTGACCTCGGTAATTGAATATTCGAATATAAACTTCGAACATAATATATTTGAATACTAATATTGGTATTCAGTCCCATTTCTAGTAATAAGTCATATCACTGGACAATAATTTGCATGGTCTGCATGCTGTCTTACAGACTAGCTCTTGTGATACTAGTATATTGTATGATTGGATATTTCAGGAGAAGCATATATCTGGTACAGAGAGATGTTATATTGTATGATTGGATGTTTCAGGAGAAGCATATATCTGGTACAGAGAGGTGTTATATTGTATGATTGGATGTTTCAGGAGAAGCATATATCTGGTACAGAGAGGTGTTATATTGTATGATTGGATGTTTCAGGAGAAGCATAAATCTGGTACAGAGAGGTGTTATATTGTATAATTGGATATTTCAGGAGAAGCATATATCTGGTACAGAGAGGTGTTATATTGTATAATTGGATATTTTAGGAGAAGCATATATCTGGTACAGAGAGATGTTATATTGTATGATTGGATATTTCAGGAGAAGCATATATCTGGTACAGAGAGATGTTATATTGTATGATTGGATATTTCAGGAGAAGCATATATCTGGTACAGAGAAGTGTAAGGAATGTAGCGAGGAGTTTGAGTGCTGGGATAGATTACAGGAGCATCTAACATCCAGTGGACACTGTGATAATCTACAATGTAAACATTGTGATCGTTGCTTCAAGTTCCCTAGTCTACTCAGAGATCATATGTTGACACACGTTGGAACCAGACCGTACGTCTGTACTGAATGTGGCAGGGATTTCATGAAGGTATGACCTGATTTGTTGACCACATTTACGGCTAAGGGAGCGACTTTTTGGTCTCGATTAGCCTCATTTTGCCTAATTAGCGCATCAAAGAGAAATTCAAGTTGCCGTGAATTTTGAAAACAGACACAATTTGTGGATTTCTCTGATTGTTATTAACCATTTGGCAATATATTTACCAATTGAAACTAACTAGCACCTTTTGAAGTGTTAAAATTTGTATCGGTGCCAATCCCTGATTTACCGGTGTACCAATTCATTATTGAAATCCTTGTAGTGAATATAAGATTGGTAAAATCATACATTCATTCTTTCCTCCATATTCTTGGCTTTACATACATGTATACAATGTAACTGGTGACAACTCCAGGGAAACACCTTGAGAAGAGGGTTGCCACTAGTAGATTTCAGCCTTGTTTCAGGGAGTATACAGTGCTGACAAGTATGACAACCTCCCAACAGGAATACATAGATGTATAGCTCTATCAAGAAATACTGGAATTTATTAAAATCATTGAATGAAATGGATTTGAGTTTGTTGTCCGGTTCAGGCCAAAAAATAATTAAAATTTAACTTTTACAAATCAAAGTTATTTTACATTGCATGTACTTCCTATCACTTACTTTATACTGTTGTGTTGGCTATACACAGTGACACCGATTCTGTTGTTTTACTTTGTAAGATAGTTAAAACATCAGACAGAGACGGCAGCACTGTGTCATACTTGTGTTTCATACATTTTCAGGAACACCATTTGAAGTCACATCAGTTCACACATACAGGTCTGAAATTGTTCTCGTGTCCACTGTGTACTCGCTCATTCAACCAGAAAGCCAACATGCAGAGACATATGTTAATTCACAATGCTAAACGTGCATACAAGTGTGAGATGTGTAGTAAAACGTTCACACAACCGCAGACATTGAAAGCTCACATGGTGGTACATTCAGACACCAAACCGTACAAATGTCACTTATGTGGTAAGTTATGTTAAGTTTTCTTATCTATCCATTTAAGTTCAGTAAACAGTCTCTATCCAAATTAAGGAATACAGGCTTTTACTCAAAGCTTACCTAAAATAAAATAATTCCCAAATTAGGCTAGAATTAAATTCAAATTAGCATTAATGAGATGTATAGATTTGAGTTGTAGTAAACAATTCAGCGAATCTCCTATGAATGAAGAGTTCACTAACCTATATTTAGAGCCAATATATACTTATGTATGAGCTACTGTAAAATCATTTAATTTCAATGGGACAAAATTTCGTGGTTTTTGGTAAAAAAGAGCTTTTCATGTGTTTCATGGAAACATAACTTCAAGAATTTCAGATTTCAGGAAAACATGGCTAGGTCAAAATCACACAAATTATCAGAATTAATTTAAACATCAAACAAATACATTAATTGTTTATATGCAAGTTAACTCCCCGAAAACCTAGTCTAATAGGAAAGCAAGTATGGCAGCCACTGTAAACTTGACATATTTATGGGCATAAATATTCATTGGGGGATATGATGTAGACATTTAGACATATAAAATGATATGTATATCTACCCTAGTCTATAATGAAGCACACAAACTCAAATAATTCAAGTGCAATGTTATAAATCTAATGCTGAATATTGATTTATGTGTGTATTGCAGGGAAGCAGTTTGGACGACAACATAATTTACAGGGACATATGCACATGCACAGTGATAGTAAACCGTATACCTGCACCATGTGCTCATCTGCATTTACATTGAAAGGTAGGGCAGTAGTTTCTGCTATTGTAACATATAATTATGTTTATTGTCATAATTTGTTCAGGTTTTCACTGTTTAATGCCTTTTCTGAACAATTGTTCAGTTATAAATATACAGTAGCTGATGCGTTTTTACTTTATCAGTTTTCTAACCAGTACTAACTTGCTCTTCTATCAAGAACCAGTTATTGCTCCACTTGTTTAGGCCCACATGGAAGATTGGGAATGTGTAGCCTTGTTAAATAAAGTCTTTACTTACTTACTTGTGAAAGAAAATCGACATTGATGTCAACTTTCATGGAAGGGTATGAACAATTGCGAACGGGAATCAAACATGAAATACTGGGTTACTAATCCTGCTCACTTACCACAGCTGCTGCTCACAAGTTTGTTACCACTAGCATCATTATTAAGAGCTTTCTGTTTAAATAGTTATGTGAATTGGTTATGTTGTATATTGATTTTACCATTTTTACGAGCATCAGGATACATGGAATTGAGGTTAGTTTTGACCAGTTGAGGACCCCTACTAAGGCTGCTTCTTTTTAGGTCATAAGTCAAACATCAAGGTCATGAGAATACTGTTATCATGGGGGCAGTTCGGGTTCTATGAGCTCTTGTTTAATCATAGTTTGGAAAATAATTTTGAACATTTTAACTACACTACTGTGATTTTTCTTAAACAAAATGAAACAGCCTGTGCCCATAAAATTGGGAAATTTTAGCGCGACAATTTGTGAAATTGGAAAGTATTAAAAAAAATGTTTTGGTTATGAATTGTTCATATTTTGTTTTTTTACTGATTATACTAAAGTCATAGGTAGCAACAACTTTTGCCAGTTTGAAAATCTATTGTTTTGACTTAAAAACAGCCGTATACCGTTACTTACTTTTAAACCAGCCAGAACAAAAGGGGAAAATAAGCATTCTTTTTCGGAAAAATTGAGGTTGCTAGGGAAAGTGCCTATATTCGGCACTAAAAAAAGCCAAAATAAATTACTGCACTATGCCACATTCAATCTATTTTAGGCAATTTAAATCGTCACAAGAAGATCAAACATGGACTAGATGAATCTACGGAACTGATGGAAGAAGATGCCGTTAAATTTCTTAGCACGATGTCTGATCGTGGACGTGATACTAATATAAGTGATAATGACCTTGCTCTGAGCTCTACTGATGACCTTCCAAGTTCTAGGTCAAACAGAAAAGGTCGCAAATCTACACCAAAGAAACAAATTAAAAAGTTGTCTGACAATGAAAGTGATGAGGATGATGAAGAAACTATATCATACAGTGATGAAGAGAGGGAAAATGAACGAAACCAAAGTGATAAAACTAGCAAAAATATGAATTCTACAGATGATAAACATTTAGCCACAAGCAGTCAAATGTCAGCAAAAGAAACAGAAGAGGGTAGTGTTAATAATGATATATCTGTTGCCATGGAAACAAGGCCAATACGGAAAAGGAAGAAAAAAGATTACGGAACAGATTTTGTTGATTGTGATGGTGATAAGCGTTCAGTCAAGGCTCAAAAGTATCTCTAGGTTTTTATTTTAATTGTACTCTCACTATTTCTTTGTATGTTTGGCCCCTTTATAGTTCTATGTTTTACATTATGTCAGTCCATCTTTCCTTTTGTACACATCATTCTAGGTCAATACCTACATTAAGTCTGCTAGTCATTCTTTGTACTGCCCAAGATTCTCGCATCCGACAGCAAGTGAACCAAAGTAATGACCTGACCAAACATCAAAGTCATGTACAGAATTTTTCGTCAGAACATGAAGGAAAACAACTGCAAATAGAATTAGAATGGGGACAAATCTTTAAGAAATATTTGTAAGATAGTTCTAAGCATCTTTATCTATAATAACAGAGCATAGTGTGACAAAAAGAGTAAATAAGTGGAACACATGAATAGAAATAAAACAGAGCATTTAGATTACTGAATATGTCACAAAACACAGCTAGAATAACTTTTCTATTCTTCAGCCTCTGTAATATTTGTGAATAATGTACGCTCTGTTGTTCTGCCTGTTGTTCTTGAGTATCCTCCTTGACCAGTGTTGTGAACTTGAGCTGTAAGTTGTAAACTGGGATTGTTGTGGATATTTGCTTGATTACTGATGTGCTCAACAAACATATGGGAAGGTGGAAAAACGACTCCTTTCTCTTTCTTGTAATTGTTTACAAAGACGACCCAACTTTCTTGTATGTTTTGAGGTAGCTTACATAGTATGAGCGACATTCCTACAGAAGAATCGTAAAACACTAGTGCTGACATGTAAATAGGATCTCCCTACAGGCCTTCTATTGCCTTCAATAAGTCAGCATTGTCATGTGTAAACACTTTTGGAAAGGTATCCAACCTTTAAGTCATTGACCTGTGTACTGCTTCTGTTGACCTGGCCATATCTGTTTTCCAATCTCTGCCGAATCTGTTGTAATCTAGCTGTAGGAACTCTGATGTTGACTGTTTTTTAAATTCTGAGCTTGTCTGCGTGACTCTTTTCCTAACCATTTTATCAACTTCTTTCACTGGTTTAGCATAAATTTACTTATTGAATCACATGTTGAAACATGCTTTTCAATGAATTATAATGTTCCCAGCAGTCATCCAAGTATTTAAGTCTATTCAGGCCATTCCCCAGGATTTTTTTAACGCGCTGGGGTAATATTATGCGGACACACATTTTTTTTATCAAATTGGTGCTTTTTTAAGTTGATATGCAATACAACAACAATTTTTGTTACATATATTTCTTTACTTTTTCTTTTGCATTAAATATAACAACATATACCTACAGGGTGTCCCAAAATTTATGTTACAGTTTACATATGTCCATTTTTTCTCTTTAAACATTGTTTTTAGTGTTTCTGAATGCAACCATAGGCACATGTCAATACTTCGTTTAATGTCCTGTTGCTTAAAATTGTTGTTGGAATGGAAATATTTCAAACATCTCAAGATTAAACATTATCACATTTTTCACTTTAACATTTCAAAGTTCTGACCCTCTCTTTCACCATGCCATTTCCTAACAGCATTGATGAAGTCAGACTCAGATAACTCAGGTTCCTGTATAGACACTATCAACAAAGCATTAAACACTTTCATACTAGTATAAGGGATATAGTTGTCTTGATTCTCTTCAAAGTACTGAAACCTCTTTCACAGTCTGAAAATACAAAAATAAAACATAGTTTTCTTTGGTTTTAAGAAAACTAAGGACATAATTATTTATATTGTAAGTTTCCAAGCTTTAACATAAATGTTTTATTTCATTCTGCTTATCATAATGTATTGCAACATTAATTCTGTTAATTATTAGTGTATGAATGTTTTTGTTCAATAATTCAAGAACGCTTTGTCCTAGGATCTTCAAACTTTACATGGAGGTTGGCCAGTAACAGTAGATGGCCCCTATTGAAATGTTCTAAAGTTTGTTGCGAAGTTGAAGATTGAAATGTTCTAAAGTTTGTTGAGGAATTATCGTCTTTTGAAGTTTATTTGGAGGGATTCGTCCTGATTAAATCGGACTACCTGGTCCCGGCAAACCTGTCCATTTCGTACTAACAGTTCTGCGACCGTGTGGTCTATTTCAGCTCGTCTTTTCTTCGCCATTCTGACAGGGATGTTTTCTCTATACCGTAAGGCGTCTAGTGGTGGAATGAATTTATTATTTTCTATGGTTGTCACAGTTATTCTAGAAGAAGTATCGGTTGATGTAAGGATTGATTGGTGGCGTCTTTGGTGGTGTGTTGTGTTGGTATTTCGTCCACCTTGAAAGTTATTAAGGTTACATTTAAACATCTTATTCACAGGTAGATGCTTATTTTCCCAGTGTCTTCCAAATGTCATTTGACTGCTGTACTTGATGGTTGAACATTGGGGAACTGGGCATGGCGTTGGCTCCTCAGGCCTTATTGGGCTGGGGAAGGGCCTGCTCTTTTATAAAGAGGTCTATCCTCAACAAGGATGTTGCCAGTGGAATTTCATCACAAGCCTTGTCTGTACATGACAATTTCACAGGTTATGTTACATCCTTATTCACTATCCCTATCCTGACAATAAATTTAACTGATTTTTCAACTGAGCGATAATCACTGTCATACTCGTAAAGAAGCTGCAAAAATGAGGAAAATTTGAATTTTACAAAGGGCCATGACTATTTCAATATTGTAGGGGAAAACTGCATATCAGATTTTAAAGATATATTTCCAGGGGAAGGGGCCTTAAAAATAAGCCCTGTATTTATATTGAACTCATCCTATAAAATAATTATGAAACTTGCCAATTAAGACTCCATTCAAGTTTTTAAAAAAAAGAAAAACTCACATTCTAATATTCAAATTCAGGATTTTAATTAACTATTGTTGAATATCCTCCATAACTACCTTTCCTTCAAGTTCATTCAGGCTAGTACTACTGCAAGGGCCACCACCTGTGGTTGCATCAAGTCCCTCCTCTGCCTCTCTTTCTTCTTCATGTTTGATTTCAAGTCGGCCCATTTCTTTTTGATTTCTTCTGCAGTCCTTATAACTTTACTGTGGGCATTGACACTATAAAAAGCCATTGTTGTTTAACTGTGCCAAATTTCATGACAATCCATATAGTTTTGAAGAAAAATGACATATATTAAAGGTAGCATTAGAAATGCTGCTAGGTGTAGAAAATATAATTTTATGCACTGATTTCCATGTATTGAAATTATTGAGAGTATGCATATCAACACCAACCATTGTCAGAACTTATAGCAATAAAAAAAGAGGTATTGAACACTTTTCACAGAACTGCGATTGTAACTACTTAATGCTAATATAACAAGTTCATAATCTCATTGCGCTTTGTAGTGCCTGCTGTAGAAGTTTCTTCACTTGAAGGGGCAGGTGATCCAGCTGAAGTATCACGGGGAATTTGAAGAATTTCCTGTTCTTCAACGGATTCCTTTCCAAGAATAAAATTGTGCAGAACACAGCATGTCACAATAATGTTTGGAATCACAGATACTTTGGCGACCTCAAGGCACTGAAGCTTTCTGAATTTTCCCTTCAACAGTCCAAAACACCTTTCAATGTCCACACGTGTTGGAACTGTGGGCGAAGTTGAATTTCTTCTCATCTGCGGTCAAATGACCATTGTCCCTAAATGACACAAGTACAACTGAAGATAAGCCATACGCCGAATCTCCTAACAGGTGGTAAGATCCTAGATCCTCCTTCTGCAGGTGGCCATGAAGAGGGCTTTTTTCGAATACCCCAGAATCATGCACTGATTCGGGGTAGGCTGAAAAGACGTCCAAGAATCTCATCTTGCTGTCACACACTCCTTTCAAGTGGAATGCAGGAAATCCTTTCCGGCAAAAGTATGAGTCTCTGAACTCTGAGGGTCCAATGATAGGGATGTAAGTTCCATCCAGAGCCCCAATCACTCCTGGAAACCCAGCATGTTGGACGAAACCTTGAGCAATCTGCCCGTAATCCTTCCTTTCAGGCCACGAAATGATGGTGGAATTACTTCACTACTCATAAGCCAGCAAAAGTTACCCCAAGTAGTAATGAAGGGAACCCTTCCTCAATCCAAATCGATCAGCCACACTACGAAATGTCTCCTGGTTACTCAGGTACCACAAACAGGCAAGTGTCCTCCTTTCCAAACTTATGGATCTCAAAGCTGTATGTGGTCCTATCATCTCCAATAGTGACTGAAACATTTAATATTAGACACAAGTAAGAGAAAGTTCTAGAAGAGAAATTAAGAATAACTTCCAATGATTTGATCTGAGACATACTGATAATTTTGATAAATATGAATACTAGTTTTGATGATGCATCGATTTTGCACATGAACTAGTTACAGACCCTTCAATCATGATTTACTTATTTAGCCATTTGACAATGTGAATATTATTTGTTGTTAATATCAGGTATATATTTAGGAAATAGTTAAGCGTTAATAAATCACGGTCAAGTGTTAACAATCACGTGATCTGTCACAAGACATTTTCAACCAATCAATAGTCATTCCACATTTAAATTGCATCATCTCTATTCTGATAGAATAAATTCAAATTTTGAAACCACGTGAGAAAATCGACCAATCAAAATCATTCCCCATACAGTCACGTGATATTTGTTTACACAATTCCCCAAAAGAAGTTCCCCACTTCGTCATTCATCTCCTACCCTAAACCCTAACCCCCCCTAACTCACTTTTGTTAACCCACCTGATGTCCGACATTTTGAGGGGTTAACCGGTTTTCAAAAGTTGGTTAACCGGTTAGGGTTAACCCACCTGATGTCCGACATTTTGAGGGGTTAACCGGTTTTAGTGGGTTAACCACCTGAAGCTTACTCAAAACCCATAACCATGCTTTACCCAGAGTTTTGAAGATAACCCAGAGCTTAACCCACTCTAATTCAGTGTGGAACAATACAATTAATGCCTTAAATTCCACCAGAGTACCCACCCAAACATCCACTATAATAGATCATGTCTACACAAACATGCCATGCAACTAACAGAAATAAATATTCCTCACATTGCACTCAGTGATCACTACCCAGTCTGTTTTACACGCATGTAACATCACTGAAAGATAATGGTTCATCACATAATTTGATTAACTATAGAAATGTAAAAAACTTCAATAGTAGGTGCTATGTAGGAGTCACTTAGTCAATCTATCAGTCCATAATTGTACATGTATGTGCCCTGAAACTTCATCAGTCATTGTAGGAATATTAGACCATGCAAAAGAGATGCATTGATTACGCCCTCATTTTTTATTTGTTGACATTTTTTACCATTTTTTTACAATTTGAACAGTTCTAATCTAAATTATTTCATAGCCAAACAAGACTATGTTCAATAAACGCTTATGCCCCCATGGAAGTCTTGCCCATAAAAAGCTAAGTCAATCAGGGGCCATAATTCTGTAATAATGTTGGGTAGTGTTACATGGCTTTGATAATGTAAGGGGCTTATGATGGTAAACAAGTATGCCAAGTTTTAAGGCAACGCCATGATGGACATGATGTAAATAGCCATATTAATGCTAGAAGAAACGGGTCAATTTGGGTTAACTTCAATAAGTCTAAGTCCAAAATTAGGTCAAGGTGAAGGTCAAAATGGGGTCAGGTGATACAGGCATGTGAAGAGTGTTCATATACAACATCCATGCAAGTATGAAAGCTTTGTAGCAAGCCATAATAATGCTAGAAGAATCTGTCAATTTGGGTTAACCAGGACGGACGAACAAACGGACGGGTGAATCACTATATGCCTCCCCATCTATCGATAGGGGGGCATAAAAACTATACTTTAAACAAAGTACTCTTTTGTCCTATTTATATCATAAACCTTGCTTATGTGGTAAATTATGCTGATGTTTATATGCTATTGTTGTGTAGGATCTTTGTATTGTCTAGTCATGTTTTTACCCTCGTCTTATATTATTTTGTGCATTTCAAATAGTAATGTTGTTTTGCGGCTGTGTTGTCACTTTTTACAAATGTTGTATTGTAGAAATTAGTTTTATGCTTTATTTCTGTACGACAACATCTATACGGCATATATATATAATATAAATATAGTAATCAAGTTGTGCATTGTTTCTACCAATTTCATAATTGCTCTGCAGCTGAAACATATTACAAAATTATTTGGTAGTTGTTTTTACCATCATGAGTCTTACACAACCCTCAGATTCGAAGCTCGTAGGTCAGTGTCACACTCCGAGAAACAAATCAAAGAAAAGGTGAATTAGAGTCTTTTATCATCTCATCTCTATCAGTATCAATCAAAATCTATATTTTCATGTTCCTTTTACCTTGTAACATTTTTCTATACCATTCCCAAATGAAACCTTGTTTGCTCATCAGTAATTTACGTACCATAATTCAAAATGGAAACCAGTACTACAGTGGTCGTTAATTCATTTTATAAAGTTTTTAAACTAGATTTCTCAATAGGCTTAAGTCGGCAGCTACCGCATTATATTACAAATTCGAATAGCCAATAAATACAGACAGAGAGACAAGCGGATGAGACCAGGAAAAACGCTATAAGTGCGTCAAGTCCTATACTGCGTATGTACAAATAATATGTCATTAAGAAAGGCAGCAGATGAATTAGGCTTATCATACAGTTTTTTACATAGAAGGTATTCTAGTAAAGTGGATAAGTAGATAAACTAAAAGGTCGGTGGACCAGAAGAAGAAAGAATGGCAACCACGCTTAGCGAAATGGTTCACAGAGGGATGGGTCTTAAGACTCTGTGAGTTCCTAGACCTTGTGCAGACGGTTGTAAAGAACGCTAACATGAAGACTTGCAGTTTTGTGTCACTTTAAATTTGAATGATTAGAGAACTCCCAAAGTCGGATGTGTCGTCCAACGCAGGAAAGTTTACATGATATTTGAGCATGTAGTCAGACGAGATATCTGGCTTGCATCTAGCATTCATTATACATTATAAATTTGTAGAGGTTGAGCCTTCTTGATAAATTACTATGCATAGGACTCTTGAACAGAAGTGCCTTCATCTTCAGATTTGTTTTCAGCTTCATTTACATACTGCTGAACCAGGTCATTCTGAAAGTCAAGAGATTTACGCCTTTTCATGGCCTTTTCTCATTTCTAATCCTCTGAATAAGATAAACATCCAATCCTGAATTGTCCGTAGGCGTGAAATTAGATGTCCAAATATGATTCTCTGTACCCTCTTTGATCATAGATTCAATTAATACCTGAGACATTCTTTCCCCCGTCTCAATATATTGAGCTGCCTTATATTTCACGAAGGCCCTTTGCATAACACTCAATAAATCATGTGTTAGATACTTGGTATTATAGTATGGCAGGAGACGACTTCTTAGATCCTCTGGTAAATCTTCAAGTCTATGGATCAATGAAGTTGTTGCCTCTACCCGAGGTCGTTTAGTGCCGCGGGGAGCTATAGGAGTTGTGGTCATGATACTGTGCGCTGTCTGCAAAAATGACACGTCAGGCAAAGCATTAGCAGTGTTGCTGTCCTCAGCACTAAATAATGTAGTTTTGTCTTGCTCTGTCGCAACAGCCAGGGCCGCAGAGAAGGCGCCAACTAATACTCCTTTGCATGCACATGGAGGCTTGTTTTTCAGTTGTTCCATGTTTATCATAGTTCTCCACTTTTTCTGCCTTACAACTAGTACTGCCCTTCCGTTTAACTAAATTCATACGTGCCATTAGGGATTTTGCCCACTCTTTACCCACCATTCTGGCTCTAACAGGTTTTTGTCCGTAGCCTCTATGATCCCCTTAGCAGTAGCTATTACAATCGTAAAATTGATGACTGCCCCACTCTGATGTAACATGGATATAAACGCTTTCACTTCCTCATCCAGTTCCTCGCCAAGTAGTACCGGCCATCCTCGTTTGTTCGAAGGGATTTCCGTCACTTCAGTGAAATCCAGTTTCCGTTTCCTTGTTGCCAATGTCGCCTGATACTTCCCACGTATATATCTGAATAAAATGAAAATGTTTGAGTACTAGTCAAGTATCATCAACATGATGTAGATCTACACACCATATAATAAAATTTTATGATAGATCTATGTGCGTGTTATATCGGACACTTTAGGTGACAATTTTGGCCTAATCTTTATGAAACTTGATCATTGCAGCCATATCTAGGTCAAGATTAATATATTATATTGGATCATCCGGGGCTGAAAAACTAGGTCACAAGGTCAAATCATAGAAAAACCTTGTGTCATTGAACACTTTGTTTACAGTATTGAAAATACTTTCTGCCATTCCTACATTGCATATTGGCATATCCAAATGTCCTGAACGCATAATTTCGAACCTTGGAAAAGGGATTTCATCCTTATTGCCATTATGAGGTTGCTGTGTTTGTTACAACGCAAAGTGGCTGCCGACAGCTTTCCAGAATGCTTTTGTAGTCTCATTGTCCCCATACAAGAGGAGCCCCGAACAACCTTGGTACATGGGTGACTTCCCAACAACAATTTTGTTGTCTATTAGCCATTTATTAAGTGTGACATCTTCCTGATTTGTGAGGTTGAACAAGTTCCAAGGGTAGTTGAAATCACTTATAACTATATCTTCAGGTCAAACTATTCTACTCCTATAATTTCCAGCCTGTCTGCGCTCAGAATCTTTACTTGCCATGATGCTTGCTTCAGATTTGTGATCACAGTCTTCATCAGTCTCTTAGTCATTGTTTTTACTGAAGATCCTCCTATGCTGGCAAGGTAGTTCACCTACATTAAAGAAAACCAGATATTTTATAAACAAATATAAACCAATAAGTATGCCCAATGATTAAACACAAATCTTTCCTCCTTTGGATAGTGGAACAAATCTTCAGGGTCTCTTACTTTGGATAGTGGAACAAATCTTCAGGGTTCCAAATGGTTGTTCGTTTTTTGCCCCTGTTCAATTGTATTCTACTGCGACCTGATTCATGATCACAGTCTTCATCAGTCTCTTTGTCATCGTTTTTACTGAAGATCCTCCTTTGCTGGCAAGGTAGTTCACCTACATTAAAGAAAACAAGATATTTTATAAACAAACGTAAATAATGGGTCACCATTTGAGTTAGTTGTAATAAACCAAGGTCAACTGACAACCGGAGGCTCAATAGGGGCGGCACAGCGCTATCTATAATGTACCATAATGCATTGTGTGTTTTCCCAGTCATTGTATTATAAAGGCTTCTTTTGCGCCTGATGAAATATGATGCACGTCCCTTTCAGCCATTGATTTCAACTGTTTCTGAGAATACTCTTAAGACTGTGCAATTTGAATTGCCTTGTCTAGGTTCAATTACTCTCCAACATTTATTAGTCTCTCCCATATTTTCCCTGAGTTTGTCCCAAACACTTCACAGTCTTTAATCATCTCATCTGTATTTGAGAAATTACAATCTCTGGCCAACAATCACAGTCTGGTGACACAGGTGTCAATAGTGTCCTCATTTTGTTAACGAACTTGTAATGAGCAAAAATAGGATTGAGCTTAGGCTTTCATCATTACATAATTTGAGTAATCTATCATAAATACATCATGACGAAAAGTATACGATTTACGAAATGCATTGATCAATAATGATCTTGAGACCAGTAACTACCCATACACCACTCTCAGCCCCAAGCATGACAGCTGCACCATCAGTGCATACACCACAAAGGTTAGACAAGGAAAGCCCTTTATCTGCCAAAAGAAGGAGAATCTTGGTCATTATGGCATCTGTATTTGCCCTATGCAGGTCAGCGATGGAAAGAAAATATGTGTTAGTTTCAACAACATTGGAGATATCCTCCAGTACACAAATATACATAATTAAATTCTGATGCACGGAAATATCAGTGGACTCATCGAACATCAAAGAAAATTTGGGATGAACGTCCAACTTTGTATAAAGTTCTTCATGCAATACTCCCGCCAAAGCATCCTGTAACTCATCAATGCTGGTGTGGTGTTCATATGTTATATGTTTGTCAACTTTGGTTTCCCAAATTGCTGTGGTTTCCCAAATTGCTGTCCTTTATGTTCCTGACTTCCTTTCGAGTTGCGTTTGCTGATTGCGTTGATGTTGTGGTGCTCATAGGTTGTAAGTTTATCAACTTTCAATCTTACTATTTGAGACACACCCTGAAACTGAAAATAATGATATATATGTATTGCATGTATGCATCTATGAATGTTTCTTAAGAATTTATTATTCTGCTGCCTGAAAACAATGAATGACTAGACAAACAAAACTTGTACCGCTATACAGCATGTACATGCATCGATTGTAGGCAACGCCCGTCACAGGCTTTTCAACAATGCCATGACCACCTTCACAATTTCTTTAACATACTTGTTTGTTTATCGTTAATTCAGTGTGTACAGTACTTAGAAACTGAACCCGCTTGGTATCCATCATAACACATGTCAACTAATCGATCGTTTCCATAAACACAGGAGGATCCCCTTTGTTAAGATACAGTTGTCCTGGCACTAATTTACGATTGTTCTTTACAGTACGACAGGCCCCTATACCTACATTCTTCAGTGACAAATTGAGGTTTGGGGATGAAACATTGTCAATATATACAACATGTCCTTTCCTTGAATTCAATCTCGGGGCTGACACATTTATGCGACTACGTCGGTGCAAGAGTTAAACACATTTGCTAATTCATTGTACCATAAGCAAACTGTCAATGCATTTTTTTTACTTGCACAAAGTTCGTCAAATTATGAAAACCCTTAGGGCAATGAATAAATCCTGCCAGGCATTCATAGTCAGTCACAACATGTGCCATGGCTATTTGGGCACTGTATGCTTGTTCTTTTGTTACAACGTTCCCTCCAAAGACAACTTTCTGTAATACCTTCGGACTTGTTGAGTTGGTAATGGGAACAACTTTTTCTGTATTTCTTGGAAGAATGGCCCTCTGATTCATTCTCACTCTTGTTGATCAATCCACACAATTTAAAGATTGATTTCTTTCATGTTTCTGTTCATTTTGATAAGGAAATGAGTTTTTATGTGAACTTTTAAATGGTTTTAAGTTACCCTTGTATTGTAAGGCTATATAAGACCAAACGACTACAAAATCCTCTTCCAAGCATTTCATATCCTTTGGTATAAACAAACTACATGGGGAACCATTTTGGTGGCTTGATTGTGCTTCGCAGCGTAGTAAACATTTCTTAAAGCGCTGGTGACTGCCATCTCACTTTTAGTCAGTGCGGATTCCTTGGCTTTCTGCATTGATATAGCCAGTTTTTCATCTCACACAATCAATATGATCTAAAAATATGAAAAATAAATTGGTTGGTATGGTTTCAGTTACTTTGTGGTGGTGCTGGGATCAAATCCCACCTGGACAAGCTTGCTACCCTGTAGTGGCTGCTTTCTAATTTCTGACCTGTCCAACTACAGTGATTGGTTCCGATCCCTGCTGCTCACTATGACTATCAAACAATCTTTCAGCAAAATGGCAGTTTTACGGTCAATTTGAATTTCATTTTAAAAAAAGCTAAGAGAAAGATCAGAGAATCACATCATAACAGTATTCAATAAAACATAAATGATCCAAACTGAATAATTACCTTGTGTAATTGAATGCTTGTTAGAGCATCTTTCTTCTACGTTTTACACCCAGAAGTAAATGAATTTGAGCTACAGTGCTTCAGACATATTTCACAAGACATTGATTTATTTTCAGATTCATATTTCACCCAATTATAAGTAGATATCAAATTTTCCTAAAATGACCTAGACATAGTCTTAGCTTCAGCCTGTCTAATTCGCTTATCATCATCTGAATCGCTAGCCAACTCCGAGACCTCATACTCTTTATTTGTAGCCCATCTGGCTTCAGAAGTATCAGCAATCTTAAAAACCTTGTTCTGATATTTAATAGCCAACCTCGCCTCCTATGAATTTGACTGCCTTTTGAGCCTCTCTCAGGTTTACTACCTTTTCAATGCTAAGGACAGTCTGGACTGGTGAACATCATAGCATAGTCGTACGTCTTTATTGCATTATAGTCTTTCTCCTCTCTTTCGATAATCGTACTTTTCATACCAATACCATTCAGAAATTTGACTTGATCGTCCATGATCAAATTTGATGGAGAAAATACCAAGACACTTTTTTGTCTGTAGACCGGCAATTTATGTGGATATGCATAAGTTAAAAGTTTTCTATCAAAAAGATCTACAGTTTGTTGCAATGTTACATAATAGTAACTCCATTCATGTGTCGATTGTAGCCACCTTCGCAATCAGTGTGTACAGTACTTAGAAACTTAAAACATGACACATGTCACTAAGCGATCGTTTCCATTAACACAGGGGGATCCCCTTTGTGAAATATTCATTTTCCGGTATATATCAGTAGTTGGAGCGTGTATCCTGTATTACTTTCACACAGTGTGAATGTTTTCAGTCCCTACTTCGTTGGTATCACAGGCATGTATTGGCGATAAAAATTGGGGGGAGGAGGTTGAGAGGACGCCATTCTAGTAGTTACTGGTTATTTAACTTGACCTCTTGCTGACATGTTGTGTAAGTCTACACAGGGTGTCAAAGAATGTCAGTATACTTCAATGTATCACAATACAATCTCTTGTATAAACGTATACTGGTAGCATCTTACTATGTTAATCGATTGTCCACAATGTTAATAATCTAAACTATTTAGGTATGTCCAGGTATGTCCAAGTATTTATACTCAATAATCCAGCAAGAATGTTGTTGTATAAACAATGCAAACAATGCCAATATTATTTTTTGAAAATAAGTTCCAAATCACTTTTTTTTATTTATTCCAATAGTCCATATCAGTAGCTATGCACAGATATAAAAACAATTCCTTATAGCATCTCTATTTCACTGCAAACTGACAGAAAACTGAAAGCAAATTTAATGCGACTAGAAAACTGAAAGCAAATTCAATGTGACAAGAAAACTGAGAGTAAATTCAATGTGACTAGAAAACTGAGAGCAAATTCAATGTGTTTTGATAAGTTTGTGTATAGTATTATCTGAGTGCTTCTGCGAAGTCCCTGGTGAGTCAATGTTTTCAATTTCATTCTCCAACTCCTCTACAACAATTTCTGGACTCAAGCCCGAAAATTCCCGGTCCGAATCTACTTCGGACATGATAGATGACTATTAAAGATAATAATACCTGTCTAATTCAAAATATAACACTAAATCCAACACCACGTGTGATTTATACACAAAATGTCTAAACGGCGATCCATTCTCGTTGAACACCAAAATATTAGGCCTAAAAAAAAATAGGTTTGTTTCCGGTTACCCGACCGACCGTATATTTTAACCCCGGACTCAAAAGTTTTTTATGTACGAAAATCGGCAATGCGTAATTAAGCGTATTTTGTCGCATACTTTTTTAATTAGACGCGTAAAATTACCGATCTACGACTTTTCAGGACGCGCCGTTTTTCTATCGCACGCGTTTGACCTTGGGTCATAAATTCGACGCATACGCTGTATTCTATCCAACATCTTATGTTTCGAGTAATTGACAGACGAGAGGCGGAGTTAATTACCCGTAAACCAATCAGCGTTCACGAGTCAGCATCAGGAACATTTGATTGACGTGTCGCGATAATCTTGAGTAAAGACATATATTGTGTTATTACAAACCGTTATGTAAACATGTACGCTTTAATTGATCTATTGATTCAACTATCCAATTTATTTGATTGCCGTCTGATGATTATTATAATTACGATATTTGTCGTACATGGTAATCGTTATTGTTGTATACGCATATTAATTTTAAAAACATAGAAATGATCACTCAAAACGTATCTACAATTTGCAGTGCAAATATCGAGTTTTCAAGGAATATATACCTTGTAATTCATAGTCCATGTTATTCATAGTCATTAAATTCCCAGATAAAACATATCACAACAATCCAACAAACTTATGCCAAAATGTGAGTCGTCAGTTTCATCAAACGCGTGAGCGGCGTCAATCTCTACGCTAAGGACCTTTGATGTAACCGACGCGCGGTTCATTTCAAAGACTTGGTGGTCTTTGATCGTGCGGCATGCGAATTTTGTCCTGTAAATTGTGTTTGATCTATGTGTGTTAAATTTAAGAAATTGTTCGATCTATGTGTGTTAAATTTAAGAAATTGTTACCGATCGGAGTGATGCAGCAGACATTTTTTCGGCATATTACAGAGAATGATTTGTTCACTCGCGAACATAAAATCGTGTAATTGGTGAAATGTTTGGAAACATTAAACGGCGCTGGTATTATTCAAGTTTTTAACAAATTTAATGCCATTCAAATATTATCATACGCGTAGACGATAGAGACTACGGAAACGGTGCACTATGGTTTTTACCATGTAAACAAACGATGAAACATGGCAAGCTCATTGATTGCTGTTAGATTGAACAAATGCCGATACATTTGTATACATTTCACATTATTAACACCCAACAAATAATAACATTTAAAAGCATGGTGCAGGAACAGGAGTATACAAATTCTTTGATTCTGATGTTCAATATCAATACTGCCAGTAGTGTTGACAAAAAAAAAAAAAAAAAAAAAATCCACCTACCGACCCATGTTTTTTTGGGCATGTACCCAGAAACAAACCTCTTTTTTTTTTAGGCCTAACTATGAGTGGGTTTTTTACAGGTGATTGCACGGGCCGTCACCAGACACTTGGATGGGTTCGTTTCTTTTGTAAATTTAAACGGCGAGTTAATCGAGTAGCGTCAGGACGACATGCTCAGTCTTCGGCTTTATTCAAGCTTTTCCCTGTCTGTAGGCGAATTTTTGGCTGATTTCTGTTTCGCTTTTTATCATTACGTGTAAGTGTCTTCCGTGGTATTTACATGTTGGGTCTGCTAGTCCGTCGTGGTATGTTACTGCGCATTCCGTTTAGTTGATTATTTGCTTGATTGCGTTTGCGATTGTTCGTTCGTCATCAGTGAGTTTATCGTATATTGGCATTGGTGTTGTCCATTTTTGGATGATTGTTTCCGTGATTGGGTCATGTACTTCCGGGTCAAAAAAGCAATGCAAATAAACCAAACCATGTATAAACAAATAAAATCATTGCATATATCATATTTATAGTCTTCGGGGAGGGGGGGATGAATATGTATAAAACAATAACAAACATGTATATGAGTTGAAAATGGACTTTTATTAAAGCCATAAAAACAAAAAACATATGCAATGTATAAAGTATGTACAGCAGAAGTAGTAACAGAGAAATGCATAGACAAAAAACTATTGAACATAATATTGTTTTATCTGGGCAAAAAATTCCGCCAAAACATAAAGGTCAGGAACCAGGCTTTATGGATGTCATGAATTGTCCTTTTTCTTTTTCCCGCCTTATGCTTAGTAGCACTATCTTGACGACACATGTGACGCAGCCTTAACTCGTCCCCTGATGAGGACTCTATGTCTGAAACATTGACCACTTTCTTTGTGGCTTTTGAGGCCACTGTTTTGGTGACCGATTTGCCTTTCTTTTTATGTTTTCTCACGTCCCTAGATGGGGGATCCTCGCTAATGTCAGACATTTCATCGACCACTTTAGTTCCCGTTTTTTGTTTTCGCACATTCTTACTCAAGTTACTTGGAACTCGCTTGCCACTTTCCAGTCTCTTAGAGTTACTAGTCTTGGCTCGCATTGGTGAAGGATCATCACTTGAATGCTCATATTCAGGCATACAGTTTCGTCCTGTTTTGGCAGCCTGTTTGCCAACACAACCTTTCCTTGAGACGCGAGATTGTGAAGGGGTTGGTGTAATCTCATGGGGGTCTATTTCTTGAGAATCCTTTAATATCTGAGATGTCATATCATTCTTATAATCCATGTTTTTAAGTTAATTTGTAGCAGTAAAAAACTTATTTTGAGAGCTCAAAGAGAAAGTTGCTTATTTGATCCATTGTGCTTCTATCAGTTTCCTCTAATCTGTATATAAGCAAATATGTGCCTTTAGCTGGCACTTCCATGTTAAGCATTTTGTATGATAACATTAAAATTTTGTGTGAGCTCCATTTTGCATAATTTTCTAATTCACTCGCTCGTTTTTTCCTGGTGATTCAAATTCTCTGTGAACAAGATTGTCTTCACTAGGATACACGTGCGTGATTAGTCCAAGAGGCCAATCATTGAGATGCTGATAAGTGTCTTTCAATAGGACAACATCGCCTTCTCGTATGTTGGAAGTTTCCTGCGTCCACTTGCATTTGGGCTGAAGTGTGTAAACGTACTCTTGTCTCCATTGCGACCATAATTTTGTAGCGAGATACAAGGGTCGTTCATTTAATGCCCGCACGATCGCCATAGCGCTTGATTGAAGCATGCAATTGTAATACAATTTTTTCCCAATAAAAAAAAAATAGAAGGATCCCAAGAAGAGTGTTGGTCATATCTGGACCAGACATCAATACACTCTGCAACGATAAGTTCTCGTACACTGCAGACGAATCAACCACACCTCGTATTTGATCTGGCTTTCTTGGGTGGTATACACCAAAGAAAGATAAATACCAACACTCCCTATTACGCTCGGAGCTAGTTCGGCTGCCCCACTGTCAAATACTTTGTTCATGAAGGTTACAAAGTGTTGCCTTTTCACTACATCGCATTTCAAACTTGTGTCTAGAAGCTGCGCTGTAATGATAAGGCAACACTTTGTAACCTTCCGCAAGGTGGTGCTCTTATTCATTATTTCTCACGATACTGTCCTGTGCTATCGTCGTCTTGTCCTGACAATACACTAAACTTGTTACCATAATAAATCCGTATTCTCCATTCCATGAGAATCATTTAAAAATCTGAGATAATGTCCTATCACCCTTATCCATGTTTTAAAGTTAATTTTGTAAAAAACACTGTCCGAAAACATGTACAATTTGTACATGAGTGAAGACGAAATTTTTCTGTTATTAGACTAATATACTCACTACCTTAAGACAAATTGTTTAAAAACAATTTTAATATATAACCAACATAAAACTAGCATTAAGCATTGTAGACGTTGGACAGAAAGTACAACTTATAGTTCCATACAGTACTGTCACACGGTATGTTGTTTGTCTTACAAACAGATTTCTCCACATATAACTACAACAAAAAGCGATGCAGATAAACCAAACCACGTATGAACAAATACAATCATTGCGTATATTACATTTACCTTCCTCTAACATAATATTAAACAAACGAAACACATTTGTTTTTTAACAAAATGACACGAGCCATTTTAAACATGACCATACCAGAAATGGTGATCGTAGGTCTCCCATGCGTTGCCTGCATGTTTTGCAGCAAGATCCCTAACGAGTTCCCCATATTTCATTAGTTTGGGAGTTTCTTTTCGGTACTTGCTAGAATAGATGGCGACATATCTTAAGAATGCTGTCATCCATTGATCAATATTAATAATCCTGGGATTTTTGTTGGTTCGAACAACAGAAATGCCTGACGAATTATCGATGTGTAATTTGAAGTTATCAGACTTGTGATGGTCTGTTGTCGGTAACAACAAATTTATCCTTAATAATTTTCTTCCTACTTTTGCTAGGAAACATAGCTTGAATGGATGTGGAGGAAGGAGAGATAATTTGTCTCTCATTACCTGCTAGATCTAAAGGTTCTTCATCATTTGATGACAAGCTAGATGTTGAGGTGATACTAGTATCACTATCAATATCTGATAGACTTTCAACAAATTCCGTGGCATTTACTTCCTCGTGGAAATTTAACGTGGCCCTGCTTGGTCCTGCTCGTTGGCTGTCTTTGACGGTTTTCTGCCGTATAGGGGCCTTACCCTTTTGAATCTGGCGCATATTGAGACGTAACTGAAAAACAATTCTTAATAATTAAGGAAGTGACATTACGGACAATGTAACATTGTAACGTTAACCATCAAATTTTCTGTATATGTATAACATTCTAAATGATAGAACATGTTTCCTTGTTGATATCGCAAGGTTGGGCAGCCACCATATACAGCTATAATGTACAGTTTTGTATTAGTAAGCATCGGGCATAAAGCTGACGGGCAAATAAAGGCTATGCTCGGCATAATAAAGGCTATGCTCAGCACAGAAATGCTTTAATACATACATGTATTAATTGATTTGCTAAATAGATAATTATCATCTGACTGGCACGTCAGATATCAATAAACATAATAATTATACACATGTATTTTTGCAGCCCAAGCAAAAATTGCGCTAAATCTAATACATGTATATAATCTGTTATTAACAATATACTGTAAAATGGATATAAGCTTGCAATACAAGGTACATTAATAACTGAGTACACCGTGGCAAATTAGACCTGCAAGCCCTGGCTAATAATACCATTTATGGTGCTACCATGGCAGGTGATGATTCTGTACAACAAAGGGATTATAAAGGGAGATAATCTTGCAAAACAAGGTAATAACCAAATTCACCATAGCAAGAACTGCCCGTCAAAGCCCCGAGACTGGTCCCAATGGCATTGACTTGGGAAGTCAGATTAAGCCAAAGTCAATCTTGTGACTTTTTGGTAATACAGCCCCCACCACTGCTATGTTGAGCATTTATAGTACTGATATGCTGTTTCATGAAATCATTTATAGCTTCGACCTCCCTCAAACTAAACGTTTTTGATCTCTTCGAAACGCTACCATTCTCGGTCGAAGCCATCTTTGTTTTCAGTGTCGTCTGACACTTTAGCGGGGAATGACGTCACGTATGCGTTGAATTGTGGGAAATGGTAAGTTTAAACCACGGTTAGAAATCTGGTTAGGTAACCAAGCGGTTAAATTCATTTATACAATCCGTTTTTCAGTCTGGTTACCTAACCAGATTTTTAACCGCTAACCAGCTGGGTAACTTTAACCACAGTAAAATTTAACCAATGTTTATACAATTGGGTGCAGATGGAAATCCTCCTCAAAATATAAGGGTTCATAGTAATCTACTACATTAAGAACCTTATCTAAGAGAATGTATTCGGGCCTCACATGAGTTGAGGTGGAAAGAACAGTCTAAACACTAACAAATTCTGTCACTGGTTGAGCAGGGTTGTCTAAATTTTAGTTAGTTTGAGTTTTTAGCTCGACTTTTCAAAGAAAAAAGTCTAGCTATTGTCGTGACGGGATCGTGTGCATCTGCGTGTGGGTTGGTTAAGTTTATTGTCCGTATCATGTTCTCAAAGATGATTAATATAGACTAACACTTGGTTGTATTGACATTAATGGTTTTCCATTGGAATTAAAATTATGCGTAAGTTGTATGGTACCATTTATTGCATTTATGTGAGTATGCAAATGTACCAAGTTTCTGGTCCATGCTGTCTACACCTCCCATTCTCTGGTTAAATAAATCCGCCAAAACAGGTTTCTCAACCACACGGCTGCCACCCTCACATCCTCTCGATCTAATTGTCTTATCCACAGTATTGATAGTTGAAATTGTTGTTATAAAGCGGACGCGTTGGTATCATGCCACGCACAGGCAACCAAGTTGTTGTCACGCATGAGGACCGGATCACTCCTTTTCTCTAGCACCAATTGATTCGGGTGCAAATCCCGTGGTATCCCCTGACGACCAGCTTTCACCGTGCCACATGCTCCGGTGCCTTCCTGTTTGAGGTGTTTGATTGATGAAGGTGAACTATAGTAGTTATCAGTGAACAAGATGTGGCCTTTGTTCAGATATCCGTCCATCAACCTCAAGCATATGCTTTCAGTTATCGAGAAGCCAGGCACAAGCTCCAATGTCCGCTTACCAAGATATGTCATGAATTTTAAACTATATCCACTCTTTGACTCACACAAGGCATACTGTTTTATTTCCCATCACGTCGGTTTTGATGGTAGGTATTGTCGGAATGACACCTGTCCTTTGAATTTGATGATACTTTCATCGATGGATACATCACGCCTCGGAGCATATACCTCAGTCAACATAGGCTCACAAATATTCATTAGATTTTTTATTTTGAATAAAGGATCATACCTAGGTTTGCCTCTGTGTGGCCACACTAAACTATTGTCAGCAAAATGGATAAATGAACAGAGCAAGAGATATCTGTTTTTTGACATAATGTTTGTGAACTGTATGGATATTAGCAAGTACTTTTCTCAATATAGTCAGCTGATTCATGTTTCTTACAATCCCTTGACTGTCTGAAGAGCAACATAAGCCTTCATTTCAGAAGGGTCGATATCCTCCCAAGAATTGAATCGCGAATGTCTGCCTCGATTCGCTTGGTTAGCAAGACACTGTTGTGCGTAACAATTAGTTTCATCTGTCATCAGTTTATACTCTTCATTGGGAAAATACAAATAGAAGTAATCTACAGGATTATAGTTTGGTGTGTCTACTAAAACCCCAGTCCTTTCTCGGAAATCTGGCAGCCAGTGACAACTGTATGGATCCATGTTGTCGTAAACTTCCCATTGTGCACCAACCTGACCTTGATGAGCATTTTGCCTCTGAGGTTGTTGAGGAATTACAGGTCTTTGACGTACAGCTGCATTGTTTCTTTGACGAGCCAGTAATTTAGACTGTGTCGCTGTTTTTCCATAATTTATGATAAAAATTATCGCAGCTAAGATAGTTGAGAGTTGCCTCTCCCCCGAGTTCGATGTTGTCCTCATAACTCGTTAACCCATCATACATATGATATATTCTTCTGCCCTTGTCTGCTTCACACAATCCATCTCCGTCTCTTTTTCTTCTCCCCTTTCTTAAACTCCTTGATCATATATTCCGATCTCTACATTCAGCTACTCTGTCGCTACACTGAACTGGGATACCAAATGCAAGCAACTGGCCTATTACATTCTGCTGACCAAGCAACATAGTCATTTGTGAATCTCTTATAAAAATTGTTCCTTTCCCAAAAAGTATTGTTGCATTAATATTATGGCTGCTTATTCTATATAAATCCAAACTGACTAACCTGATGAGTTTGTGATTTCCATCTATATGCCAGAGAGCATTTGGTCCTGGGACTGAATAGGTTCTTTGATATATAGTTTGGCTCCATCCCATTGTGACAGTTGCTGCGTCAACACGGGCCATTGCTTCCAGTGGTGAATTAACATTACGAAAATATCAGTGTCTTCTGCTACAACTACACTGGTTGGTTATTTCTTGCATAGTTCAGTGCTGTCGATACGATCAATGTGTCGGGTCGCTGTCACTACTTTTTATGACATGTTCTTTTTCTTGTAGGTAGTCTGATAGAAGTTTTATGATTGTATCTTATTGCAAAGTTTTAGGTCCTGAAAATCTATGGACATATATTGTCAAGTCGGACACATGATATTTTTAATGAAATTTTGACTACTGAGTTCTTAACAGTAAGCTTTTAAAAAGGTTAAGTCATTATGTCAATTATTTTAACAGACACTATTCATAAACACTACTTAAAATATCATAGTTTAAAATTCTTTTTAGCTTTTGTATCACAGTACATGTAGTTTAAGTGATATATTAATTGAGATCAAAGTATAATTCAAACAAAATTCACTAATTCACATGTTCTTACATCTAAACATCAATACTTACTAGCAATGAAATAAATTTCATTAAATGTCATTATTTTTTTACTATTCTGTATAGGTTATTTCCATTAACTTGAGCACTAAATGTTATCTGCAAGCTTTGAGCAATCCAAAGTATAAGGGCTTCTTCAGATCTATGTTCTGTGGCACCAAAAAGTTTTTGTAAATTATCATAAATAAGACAATTTCCTTGTTTAAGTCATCTCCAGTTATTGACACTTTGGCTCTGTAAGTCCACATGCTGCCATCACCCTGGCACGTGGGACAAACACTGTCAACCAGCTTTTTCTTTTGGCAAGCTGAAAAGGAATGAATATGTAAAAAACATTTAAAACATTAATTCCCATTCCGACATGGATACATTGACCAAAAATTATAACCTGGAGACAAAGCATTTACTCAAGGAATATTTACTGCTTTTTGGTTTTTCCCTTTACTACAACCATAGGGGGGACGTCATGCCCCTAACAGTGATGGATTCTCTTGTATTCCCCACTCTCCACAGGACATTCCTCAAACCCTTTGCGGCAAACAAACAAGTTGGTTTGTGGGTGAGGGCACGAATGTCTCGTCCATGGTCCATATGGCATCCAGCCTATCAGTAAGATTTAGAGTTGTTAATGTTGTATTAAGTTCATGAAAATATTTGTCGGTGACAGTAGGATTCAGCATCCTGCTTTGTACCGTGGATAGAGCTATCTGTGACTTTAAACTGATTGAATTTCTATGAATAAACCCGTTTTTGAACGGTATGTTCAGACACAGTGAAGTCTGTGGTTGTTCCCTCCTTCCATAAACTTGTCAAGAGCATCATTTATCCTTGGGATGAAAATGTAGTGTAAACACGACACTTGCACTGCACTGTCTGGGTCCAAAATCCTATCCCGTTCCTCCAATGATCAGTCTTGAATGTTCATGGTCATACGCAGTACAGTATGTAACACCACACTCTCTGGGTCCAAGATTCAATCCTTTTTCACAGCTGTAGGAACATACACATGTCTCCAAAACCTTTAAATACATTGGTTATAATCTGACTTCATATCCTTCAACAATCAGCCTGGAATGTTCACTGTCATACGCAGTACAGTATGTAACACCACACTCTCTGGGTCCAAGATTCAATCCTTTTCCATTTCATAAAACTGCTGTAGGAACATACACATGTCTCTCAAAAACCTTTAATATGTTGTTTGTTTTTTAGCTCACCTGTCACAAAGTGACAGAGTGAGCTTTTGTGATCACACTTCGTCCGTCGTCCGTCCGTCAACAATTGGGTTGTGTCCTCTCTAGAGGTCACAATTTTGGCCTAATCTTTATGAAACTTGGTCACAATGATCATCTCAACAAAATCTAGGCCAAGTTCGATATTGGGTCATCTGAGGTCAAAAACTAGCTCACTAGGTCAAATTATAGAAAAACCTTGTTTTAAACTTTTCAACATGTAGTCTTCATGGTCACTAAACTCTCTGCTATAACTCTCTACTCTCTATACATACAAGTAAACTTTCATCAACCAATGAAAATGTGTATCAGGGTTCACAGCAGTTTTGTAAAGGTCAAATATCAAAATATTCTAGTATTCTAAGCAGGGTGTGAATTGTAACGATTAAGTGGAAATCAAAGCGCTGTAGGGAGCGTTGACATTTTCCTAAGGGTCGTTGGTTCAAACCCCACTGGAACCATAATTTTTTTTATTTTTATTTTTTTAAGTATTTAGGTATTGTTTTGTCTTTATGACAGTTATATGGAGGAAAATATTTTCCCCAAAATATTTTGTTTAAATTATAGGTCAAATCATAGAAAAACCTTGTGTAGTTACCAGAGGTTACAATTTCAACGTAATCTGTATGAAACTTTGTCACAATGCAAATTCAATTTTGGGTCACATGGGGTCAAAAACAAGGTCACATGGTCAAATCATTAAAAAACTTGCAATAGAGGCTGAATTTCCTTAAATTTTATTCAGAAAATGTGCATGCACTAGTACGACAGGTGAGCGACCTAGGGCCCTTTGGGCCCTCTTGTTTGTAATTATTTATTTTGTTGCTGATAAAACACATGGTAAACATAAACACCTTTAATATGTTGGTAATGATCCGACTTGATATCCTTCAACAATCAGCCTGGAATGTTCACTGTCATACACAGTACAGTATGTTACACCACACTCTGGGTTCAAGATCCAATCACGTTCCATTTCATAAAACTGCTGCAGAAACATGCAGGTACAGCCTGTATACATGTCTCTCCAAAACCTTTCAATTTGTTGGTTATGAACAGATTTCCTGTAATGTACAACCTGTATACATGTCTCTCCAAAACCTTTCTATTTGTTGGTTATGAACAGATTTCCTGTAATGTACAACCTGTATACATGTCTCCCCAAAACCTTTCAATTCGTTGGTTATGAACAGATTTCCTGTAATGTACAACCTGTATGCATGTCTCTCCAAAACCTTTCTATTCGTTGGTTATGAACAGATTTCCTGTAATGTACAACCTGTATACATGTCTCTCCAAAACCTTTCTATTCGTTGGTTATGAACAGATTTCCTGTAATTAGTCCATTCAAAATAAAATTTGACCTAGACAAAATTGCAAAAGAATTTTTCTCAATACTGGGCGATAGTATACGTTTATATATACCTACCATTAAAACCCGCACCTTGAAATGTGAGGGGAAAGTTGTTTAAAACAGGTTTTGATTATCGTTTTTTAACATCAGCGACGATGTCGTAAACGGTTTTCCATACTCGGTATTTTTTGATGACGTCACGGATGACATCATAATAAAATGGAAGGTATTGTTATAAACAATCGATCACCGGGTTAAAAATCGATGGATTTCTATCATAAATAAAGATTACCGGGTTCATTTGAAGTAAGTATGATGTATTTACACAAGGCATGACATTATGGGAATGTGTACATACACACACATAACAAATTAATTTGAAATTGCGTGATTTTGCGGAAAGTAGAGTCAACATAAATATTCTTTTGTTTGAGGTTTTTTTTTTGGTTGAATGGTAGATTTGTCTATATTTATCTATTTAATAGTCACGGTAATATGAAAAGAGCGATTAGACGCTTTAAATAAAAAAAAATGGAAATTAATAAAGGTGACATGCTGAACAAAAAAAATAAGTACGGAAGCGTATTCGTGCCATCAATTTAACGATTTTTTCACAAGTGCTGTTGTGTTTTGGAAGTTATCTCTTAAACAAGCGGTAAAACTTCAATATTTTTTCACGTCATTCTATTCCTAGCATGATATTGTGTATATACACACATTGTGAGCAAAGTCCATCGATAGGAACACTTAAATATGACCAAAAAAATGCAGATTGGATATTCGTTTAGAACATGATAGATCTAATAAATGTACTTTATATTTCACAAAGTTTCTCTTTTTCTTTAGGTCTCATTATATTTTTATGCCCCCCTATCGATAGATGGGGAGGCATATAGTGATTCACCTGTCCGTCCGTTCGTCTGTTCGTCCGTCCGTCCTGGTTAACCCAAATTGACCGTTTCTTCTAGCATTAATATGGCTTGCTACAAAGCTTTCATACTTGCATGGATGTTGTGTATGAACACTCTCCACACGCCTGTACCACCTAACCCCATTTTGACCTTCACCTTGACCTAATTTTGGACTTAGACTTATTTATGGACAAGGCTTCCACAGGGGGCATAAGCGTTTAGTGAACGCAGTCTTGTTTTCTATACTTATACAGGAACCCATGAACACAGTAGACAGTATACGTTATATGAATTCAATTACAGTGTAGCAATACCACGTGACTTTTGACTACAGTTACAAGAAGAAATTTGTTAACATTGGAAAATAAAAAAGCCATAAGTATTTCATTTCTTTATTGATTTCTATGAAATATACGCCATGCTACGGGGATAATTATTTGCTTTCCGTAAAATATAAATTCTTTATCCGCGGCTCTGTCGTTTTGTCCATTACCTTGTGATCCCGTGGAACGTGTAGGTTTCACAGAGTAATGGAAAAATCGGTAAAACTTCTGAAAAAGATCTTATATTTCACGGAAAGTAATACTAGTGAAATTCATGTATATAAATAATAACACTAACTACAATTTAAGACACAAACGGGTGTTTATTGAATAAATTAAACATGCTAGTAATTAGCTTTTTCATGATATTTGCAAATAATCTACTCATCTTTCCAAAGTAAGCATGACTTTCGGTTTGAATTCTACTACACTCATTAAAAGTTATAAGTACACCAACACAGTAAAATGCGATATATGCTAATAGTGAATAGTGAACGGCTCTAGCTTCAATTATTACACAATATAGAACTACAAAACGTAGGATATTATGTTTGTTTTAAAATTATTTTGTTTAAACATCTTAGGAACTGTTAGTAGTTGTTTCGTATCGTAGATGTGGGGTTTATTACTTAGGAAATGCATGTCGATCGGTCGGTTGGTAGAGTAAATGTTTTCCGATCAATGACTTTAGAACGGTCGGACCTAGAACCCACAAACTTTCAGTGGATATTGTTCGTCTTCAGTAGATGACCCCATTGATTTTGAGGTGGCTACGGTTCAAAGGTCAAAATTACCATGACCTCCTAATACACAATGGTTTCTAATCCACAAGGTAGAAACGTTGGGTCATAGGGTCGTAAAATTTTTACAGACAGGTAGCTGATCACCAGCAAAAGACTTCTACAAATTTGTAGGTCAATATGCCAAAGGTCAATGTCGGGAATGCCTTAAGTATACATGACTATTCGTTGCCATAAAACATGCATGTTTTACAAACATCTCTTGTTTTTTCTGTAATCAGAGTTCTTCAGATTTTATGTTTTTTTAGGGTTTTGGTATTGCTGGACAATGTGTAGTCAACAATTCAAGACATTATACAATACACCGTGTTGTGCACGTGTATTTTTCTGAATTTGGAGGGTTCACGACTCACTGCCTACTCCAAGTCAAATACAAATATCCAATTATCGGATATTGTTTTTATACTGCTTGCACGAACACATGAAAAAAAAGAACAATCTATCATGTATAATAAAAAAGATACAAGCGTAACAAGTTGGTGTACTTATAGCTTTTAATTAGTGTATATAGGTATGTACAAACCATTTAATGTAGTATGTAAACTTGAAATTCGAAAGTCAGATTAACATACATCGTAACATGCATACTGAATGTAACAGTCCCATTTCTGTTGTAGATGGATGAATTATGTGTAATTTGTAAGAAGACACTCTCTGAACAGACAGTTGTAAAGTTGAGGAAGAAGGAGAGGGACAGTGTGAATAGTGCACGTGAAATACGGGGATCAGATACTAAAACAGATGAGGGACAGATGATGCATACAGAGTGTTTCAAAACTAATACAAACGAACGCAATTAAACGTGTAAACAGATTCAAACAACAATGATTGTGCAAAATTTGTTAAGCTTAGACAGCCATTACTCTGTGGGATTTCTAACATTGCCTGGAATAACCATTTTATACGGTGTACCTAACAGTGATCGGAAAATTCATTATTTGCTTCTTATGGTATCTAACTAACATCACTAGCTTGGTATTATATTCCATTCAGTGCTCAGTACAGTAACTAACACGCATTGTCTCGGTTGTGGCCTTTTTGTGGGTTACTTAAAACGCCATGCTTAGTGATTACTTAATACACCTCCTCGATGCACCCTGTCCGGGTTCCACTAGGCACCGAACACTTATTGCCACACCCATTACTGTCTATGTAGGGTAGCTAGGCTAACATTCATAGGAGCAACCATTCATTATTTCATGTGGTATATGTCACTCCTTGGCACAGCGGTCGGGTTCGATTTGGTTAAGGCAACTGCATAATTCAGCCATATCTATGGATACCTAGTATTGGACCATGTGATAGTTAACACTGTCATATACAGATATTCCTGGCAATATGGAGATATCTTACACTGTTCAAAATTGCCATCTATGTGTCCTTGTAGAACCTAATGCAGTCAGATGCAGTTATTGGGGAACCTACCACTACCTATTAAAAATGCCATTTCTGACTCGTCCGAGTTACCTTACCATGTATTCCTGGCTCATTGAGTACCTATCAAGGTTGGTTACTTCAATTGTACGCTCTGTATCATAGGCTATTGTCAAGAAAAGCCATTCTGCGCTCTTATGATTCAGGACACAACTATTCATTGTGCCGTACCGACCTCCAGCACACAAAAACTTCCACCAGGGCATTGAATAGCATACACATTAATACAAAATGAACGCATGCCCCTTTCAGAATTTAGGAGGGTAATGCCGCCTCGATGCATTTGATTGCTCTTTTACATGTTTCACTTAAATAATACAATGTAAACTAAGGATAAGCAGTATGGTGTTTTGAGTATGCTTAGATCAATTGCAAGTTTGTTGTATTCATAGTTGGAATAATGTAACATGTAATAAAAAATTTAGTCGTGGTAAATATTGAAACACATACAATATTGTTAGCAATTCTGCAAGAACTTTTGACTTTAAATTGTGTATTTACTGCTCTTGCCTAACAATGTACTCCATGTCTTGTTTAAGTACCTCAAGCGGGGCCTCATGTACATATTTAAAACTATTAAAATGTGAAATAGCTCAAATGTCAACATTTAACACAGTATGAACTTGGGTTACCGAGTTCCTTCGATTAAAACTTTAAGAAAATACATTTAAAGAATACTTCTCTACTAATGGATTTCATTTTATTTTTCCCTTTTTAATTACCCCTATTACAGCCTCAATTTTATTTAATTCGAACAAGCATTAAAATATTTGATGTATATTCATGCTACTCAGATCAGTATTTATAGTACTTATTAAAGTTATATAGCTATTTCTTGTAATTGTACATTACCTTAATGATTTGACGTATTTTCTATTGTACCTTATAACAGGAATAAGCTTTGGGTTTTACCCCTATTGGGGCCTCATTTTTACATTGAACTCTTACTTAAGTATCTATCTGTTGAATTTGCACATTAAACAAATATAAATCACAGCTACATATCGTTTGTTATACATTTCAGGTACCATTTATGTGTCTTATGTGAAAACGCCTACTTTATCTACTTTTTCATGATTGAGTATATCCAAATTAGGGCCTCAATTGACTGATAAGTAGTGCTTTTAAATGATTTAAATTATGTAAAAAACATTGTAAGATCATCTGAAATGCATTTTATAATTGTCTTGTTAAGCCATATGGAATACTGGAATAAGTATACAAACCTGTTTTTATTTTATTATATTTTTCTCAAAATACCCTTTTCGGGCCTCCTTTTGGTAACAATACGTCTATAATTGTGTAATGTATTATATAATTTGTTAGACATATAATTTGTTAATACATTCTAGTACAAAATTACATATTTTGAGCTCTTTACGCTCAATAATTGCCTATATAATGGCCAATACATAGCAATATAATGAAACGGCGGCCATCTTGATTTGGTCACTTTCCCCCCATTTCCATGATTGCGAGTTTTAACACGTGTTAGTACATACATGTCTGGTACTTTTGCCACCAGTAACAAAACTTTTGCAATTTTGTCTACCTTACCCCATATTTGTATCTAGATACAATGGCCTAAATGTACAACCTGTATACATGTCTCTCCAAAACCTTTCTATTCGTTGGTTATGTACAGATTTTCCTGTAATGTACAACCTGTATACATGTCTCTCCAAAACCTTTCTATTCGTTGGTTATGAACAGATTTCCTGTAATGTACAACCTGTATACATGTCTCTCCAAAACCTTTCTATTCGTTGGTTATGAACAGATTTCCTGTAATGTACAACCTGTATACATGTCTCCCCAAAACCTTTCTATTCGTTGGTTATGTACAGATTTTCCTGTAATGCAGCTACCTCTATTGTGTCCCTGGTGTACATTCATAAATGTAGCAACCTCTTGAATCTCGAGTTACTCTTGAAAAGGCGTGGGTGACTGGAGTAGGGTAGGTTAGAGACTATGCTGTTTTCTAACTTTTTTATATGTGACTCAATCCTGATTCTTTCACGGACGCTTTCTTCAGATTTCTTTTCACGAAGCTTAAGTTCTTCTTCCCACTTAGTTAACCTAACATCTCTCTTCCTGAGTTCAGTCGCCTTTTCACAGGAGCACAAATTTTTAGACACATTATCACTCGGTAACGGATCCGCGAGAGACGAAGAATTTTTTGGAATGTTATTTACATTATCGCACGTGGCTGACACCCTGCCAGACAATGAGATTTCGGATCATTTACGCAACGTCGAGTGATTTTTAATGAAAACTTATTCAGTTTGTTAATGATTTTGGTGATTTGCATATTCTGTGACCTTGGGTTAGTTGTTTACTTTCGAAATTCAGGCTATTTATACTGTAAAAAATGACCGTGACGTCAAAACGAAAGTAGATTTGTCGTAAACAACTAACCCAAGGTCACAGAATATGCAAATCACCCAAATCATTAACAAACTGAATAAGTTTACATTAAAAATCACTCGACGTTGCGTAAATGATCCGAAAACCATTTGCCTACCGTGGAAGTTCTCCTTCGTCCGCCATCTTGAATCTCGAGTTACTCTTGAAAAGGCGTGGGTGACTGGAGTAGGGTAGGTTAGAGACTATGCGCATTCCTCGACGCGTTTGATTTATCACTCGGGTCACTTGCGTGACTCGGATAAATAATCGAAAACGCTCTTAATGTTCTCCACACAAATGATTTATTCATCCAGTTTTCATCATAGTACCATTTGTTTCTGGCAGTACTCAATATTCTTCATAATTTGAATAGTTTTATCAAGTGTTAATTTGTTTCCTCGTTTATCAGCTTTTCTCTTGATTTCGAACTATTTGTTCCAAAAACTATGCGATCCCTTATCATTTCCTCTGGCTTGTCAAGTTGACAGTCTCTCACTTTGATCCTTAGCCTAGTCAGAAATGAGTCGAAACTATCGGAGCCCTGCACCAAACTTGGGTTGAGCTTCGGCTGGACATAAGCTTGAAACGGGTATAGTATGTTGTAAGCTTCTTGGCGTCTTCTTCACTAATGTCTCGCCATGTTTGCCTGACTTCTTTTCCTCTGTCACCTACTCAGATGAGGAGGAACTTTTTGTTCCTCTGTTTTTTCACTTAGAGGTCCATCAAATATTAATTTTATTTGTGTCTCAAGACCTTATTTGACATATATGGCATGCAAACATTCTGGAGATGCACCGATGATGCAAGGAAAGTCCTCCGAAATGAAAAGTCCACACAAGTCAACTGTTAGATTGCGGTGTCTGCCTTGCATGTATTTCACAAATTCTGTTCTGGCCACTGGTTCCATTCCAATGCCCTATGTTGTGGCTTGTTTATTAAGTGTTTTGCTTCCTGGATAGCAGATATCCATTATCAAAGATTGTGATGGGGATGCCGAATCAGTCGAACATGCTTGCTTAGCTCTAGATGCTGTTATACGTCCTGCGCGGTATATCTGCCATAGTTTGGTTTCACTCTGTTTACGCTTTAATTCCTCCACATTCAAAATCTGTTCCTTGGATACAGTAATCTGAATTTCATCACAATGCTTCACAGGTTGTCCATAGTTCATATTCATCGCCTCGTCTGACTTAAGTTTTGATAATGGAACTGGTAAATCGATCTTGTCCTGCTTTGGCACAAAGTTATCAGAATATTCTCTTACCATGGACAAAATAGCAGGAGTTTTACCTGTAGATCTAAGTCTTCCGAAGAATTCATCTAGTTCTTCTGTTTGCGTTGGTACATCTTTCAGTGGTTTTGGTGTAGTAATTGGCTTTGGCTGTTTGTCATCAGGGAGCTAGTGTCAAACGAATCGTGTGCGTTCAGTAGGAACCACCGTTCCACGGATGTTTTCACACCAAGATATTCATCATTTTTGTTCTTGAATATGTTATTGTCTTCTTCACTGTCTGGAGGCGCCAATAATCTTTTATATTGGTCGTGGGCGAGTAGTAGGTGTTCCTATGAGTTCATCAAATCTGCATACTCGCTTTTCACCCTTTCTGATTCGCTTCCATTAGCGCTATGAATTAACGTTTTTAGTTCTTCACATTTTGTGTCCAGGGACTGAATGAGTCTAGTTCTTTCTTTACGTTTAAGTTCTGTTGTGTATTCTAAACCCTTTTCGGTGTATGTCCTTTTACGAGCACCTTTGGAACCTTCAGCTTCGTCTTTCATGTCTTGTTTGTTAATGTTGTACTGGCTGGGGTTCATAACAACAGTTACTAACTCGATTGCCAATGCGTGTCCAGAGACAGAGATTCTTTAATCACGTAATCACGATTAACTGAAATACACAATTACAAAACGAGCATAAGCATAACAGTTGACTAATGGTCACAGGGTAACACGTAGACTCGGAAATACAACGATAGGCAACTCTGGAAATACATATTCATAAAGAAGGGAAACAACTCCCGTTCAACCAGTGAGAAAATGTGCAAGGGTTGTCTCCCTTGGATTACATATAAATCGACGGCATGGACGCCCACAGTGAAAATAACACAGCCTAGCTAAATTAGCTATGATGAACTTATGATTATATATTCTAGAACCGTTTCCACATCAATATAATCAATACATACAAAGTAGTACGAAACCAAAAGTAGATACGGTAAGAATCGATGGCGACATGTGCACGGAAAAAACTTGCAAAATCGAACAATTCTCATTGTTGCAATGACACATATCGTATGAAAGTAATATACTAATATAAGTTGATCCCAAGCTTACCAAACATAGAGCTCTCTATCCAATCAATACAGAATATGACTAGAAAATGACTAGAAAAGCTTGTGAAGGATCGCGAAGTTGTGAAGCGTGCAGAGTGACCTTGACATTAATACATTAGTCCCCCGACACAATCACCAAAAAACATTCGCACACAAAATGCACTCTCATGGCTTACAGTCGGCAAAATGCGTAAAACCCATTTTGAGGACACATGAGCGAGCCAACAAAAATTGAGAAAAGCATCAAGTAAAGAAGATAATTCATTATTTACACATAACCTTGGCAAAATTATATGACGGTCCGATAGTGAATCATATTTTCCACAACTCTCCGCCACTCGTCATTTCTGTACCACGCTTACATTCAATAATCTGAGTTTAATGAGAAGCTTTTTTCAAACATTCTAAGTTTCTTTGATGAAATAACCATTTCAACAGTACAAGCATTGTATACAGCTAATTTATGTAATAAATAAACTTTAAATATCTACTTTTGGAATGTATAATAAAGCACTAATTCAATCAGTATTTGATAACACAATTTCATTTGATTCTGTTCATTGGCATTGACCGGGGGTGACCGGCGCTTCGCCCCTGGTTGCTGAAGTCTTTGACGTTACCTCACTCGAAGTTGTAGTTGGCTTTCTCTTACGTGCCATTACTGGTTGTTTAACCTCCCTTGAAAATAAATGATCAGTCCCCTCAGACTGTTGAACAGCTTCCTGTTCCCTGAATCAGACAGGTGGACTCCGTCTGCAGCAAACACTGTATGGATCGCCTCTTCTGCCCAGACACCTTTCAACCGCCACAAGCAGGCTCCTTCAATCTGAGGTAGTTGACGATCTAATATCTGGTTGAGAATGTCAACTTTTCTTGTAAATAACTCAATATTGACTGGATGTCGTGAAGGTACTCTTGGTGTAGCTCTATAGGTAGTCTGGTAGACTGCCACCTGTCGAACCAATAATATATGCTGGATAGTGTCCACATGATCAACAAGTTGACAGCACGTAGCCTCTGGCTCTGAACTATATAAGTCGTTCATACCGATAATCAGTATCACCAAGTCTGGATTAAAATCCTTCACAACATGTAGATTATCCCTTAAATTGTTAATCTTCGCACCAGGGAAGCCAGAAAATTGTATTAAATAGCCTGTAGGAGTTTAAGACGCTTCACAAAGGAGTGACCAAAAATCTGGACCATCAGTCTAACACTGTGTTCTCAAGTTTACACGTAAAAAAGTCAATAACACGGCGCCATCTTGAATAATTATGTTCTCGAATTAATGCGGGAGCCGAGATGTAAACACAGTTTATTAAACACTGTTAACACGCTCACACAGTCCAATAACATCAATAACACAATCACAAGGATACTTGTCCACTCACATGAATGAATAAATATAAAAAATGTTACAAACAAATTAAATAGCGTCCAGAATAATCAAAATATTAAAATCAACATCCTTTGTTTTAACAAAATAATGAGATACACATGCGTGATATTTCTCCAAAAGGGAATGCTAAATGCCGTCCTTTCCGGGCTGGACAAAAGCCGGATAATTTGCACAAACCATTTCGACCAAAAATTATTTCTATAGTAAAAATTTTATTTACAAATAACCTTGGCAAAATTATGCGACGGTCCGATAGTGAATCATATTTCCCACAACTGAGACTCAGCCACTCGTAATTTCTTACCGCGCTTACATTCGATAATCTGAGTTTAACGAGAAGCTTTTTTCAAACATTCTAAGTTTATAACCATTTCAACAGTACAAGCATTTTATACAGCTAATTCATGTAATAAATAAGCTTTAAATATCTACTTTTGGAATCTATACCAAAGCACTAATTCAATGAGTATTTAATAACATAATTTCATTTGATTCTGATCATTGGCATTGGGTATATTTCCATCAGTGATTTCCGCAGTGCTTTCTTGTTTAATTTAATGATCAACTCTTCAGTTTTTCTTCTGCGGGCCCAAGCATGGCCTCTGACTGTGAGGAAGAGATTTACAATTGATTCTAAAATATAACTGGTGAACTCTCCACTAAACAATTTTTCAGCGTAGTGCTTTACCATGAACCTCTCCACTAAACAATTTCTCAGCGTAGTGCTTAACCATGAACCTCTCCATTAAACAATTTCTCAGCTTAGTGCTTTACCATGAACCTCTCCATGATTATGTAGCATTAATTTTCTCTCCCGTTCTTCGTCAATTTCGTCCCTACAACACATCTCAAATTCCCGTATCATTAGAAAGAAATCGTCACTTGGAACTTTAAGTCCTCCTCTGTTTGTTTTGTGGGTCCACTCTGCAAACTTACTTACAGATGTTTTCTCATTCTTTTCTTCGTCCTTAAGGCACTCCTCCATAGCTGAATTTAATGTTTTCTGTTTTACACTACCCTTCGACTTTTTTAAACTTTTCCGTCCTAATGTCTGTATGATATACCCACTAACATAGAAAATAACCATTTGATCATTATCCGAGATGGCATTATTCTCTTTACTTACCAGTACATTATACACTTTGACATATAACTCGGATTGCTTCTTCACTAAAGCGGGGATCAAAGTATGCTGCAACACTCCAACAAATGGGCAGACTTTTCCTTCAAACATTGGCTTTACTATATCCTGAATCTCACTATTCAAAGCCATATCTTCTGTGAAGTTGTAGAAGCTTGAATACAGAGCCTCATTGGTATTACCTAAACTTCCGCTTGCACTTTCAAATACATTAAAGTATCGTGGACTGAGTTTGTCTTGAAGGTGTTTTCTGATGCCGTCTTCTGTCGATATTTTCGCTGCCACATTAGTTACCATTTTACCCACTGGTGTTGAACTTTGCCGAAGCTTGTTGTTTGCCATGTCATTGACAGTGTCGGAGAACGCGCTGTTAAAAGATTCTCTGAATTCTGATTCCCCGATCTTGAAAGCCCTTTGTTCAGGAGCTTTGCCCTTTCTGTAATCAGATGCTGAAATGATAAAACAAAATATCATATTATGTGGGAATATTTTAATGATGGAAATTTGATACATGTATTTAACTGGATTTAACTGGATTTGACCCATTTGTTATGGAGTAATGCTAACATTTCAGATTTTCTTCAATCTAATGTGAAAATGTGTCTTTTCGTAAAATGTCTAGATTTGTATGTTTCTGCCATTTAAGTTTGAACCAACACATAGATAAAATATGACATTGACTCTTATTTTAATTTCTTTTATTAATTATAGTAGAACCTCCTCAGAGCGACCATCTAGAGCAACAACCTCTGAGTCTCTGTAACAAAACACCTTAGAAAAGTTGCTAAGGTACTATTAAGTCTTAATTTAATTAGTATCTAAACTCCCTGGTGCTTTGTAGTCGTTTAAAAAATTGGTCAAGTTCAATCTTCCTGATAAGGCTCACAAATCTGTTGTTTAGGTCTCTGTGCTCTCTTTTTGTGTGTTCATGGTGTTTTTGGAGTTGACTCCCCGCCATGCATTCATTGTTAGGGTGACGAAACAATTTGATCGCTGCGTGACACAACATGTGTGCCTCTAACCTCAAGGTCATTCACATCACCCCTTCTCACTGAATTTTCTTGAAACTGTCACTCTGAATTCGCTCAGCTTTTGACTTATCACTGTCTATACATGCTATCTAACAAACACTTTATTATAAAACACACCCAATATATTACATTGTCATAATGAATCATGTGTAGATCCTGACTTTTTTTCAAGAGGTGAGGAAGCATTTACAATAGTACGAACAAATTCCTATTATGGACAATAAAAAAGTAATTGACTCACCTTTGAAGCATTGCTTGTTTTGCGGCTGTTGTGGTGCCGTTTGTTGTTGTCTATTATGATTATACCGTCTCTGGCTCCATGTCTCAGGTTGTATTGGAGGCTGCTTGCAACTTGTTAAGCTTCATGGTAATATTGAGCAGGCCAACTGTTGACCAATGTCTGGCATTACAGCTGCCAGAGGAGTCACATTAACTGTCCTCTCTGCTAATGCAGAGACTTTTCTTAACTCTTCCAGAGTTGCATGTTGTTGTGGCATCATTATAGTTCTTATAGCATTATTCAGCCCCTTCATCATGCCTGAAATATAAAAGAAAATCTTTAAACAAATTACCAGATTTAACTGTCAAATCACCATCCCACCACATATTCCTATCATCTGGGCCGTGTTGTTTTTCACCAGGTGCTGTGACAAGACATCCTCACTTGGTAGCATTTGTGCTGCTGGTCCCCCACCTGTCTTGCATCTACCGTCAATCTTATTCTTTGCTATCTAGTTACATGAAATATACATTAATTATACTGAGCATCTTGCAAGAGAATTACTGGTATAATTTTTATACCACTAGGCTATTGAGGAGGCGGTTATAGGATATATATAATAAATATAGGATAGTATAGTAGAAAAATGTTTAAGCCAATAACTATATTATTTTAAAAAATTGAAGCATATAATAAGCCAATAATTTATTTATTTATGGCGAAAGGCCAAATTTTAGTTTTTAACATTTTTATTTTTTATAAGACATATGCATAGTATTTCATACAATGATAGAAAGGCATGAAAGGCCATTTTATTTCACTTGTGAAAAGAGTTATTTTTGTGAACACTCTGTGAAATATATTTCCATCTTACACCAAAATCAAGACCAGATCAATTCCTCCGCATTGCCAGATAAACCTTTTCATCCCTATTATTCTCTATTCAATATTTTCATATTTTTTTTGTTAATTAAGAGTGGTTACTTTGACAGTAAGGGATTAGTGTTAAAGGAGCTTATTATAATTATAGTGATTATAAGTTGCATCATATGTGCATGATTCCTTTGAATGGTGTGTACAGCAAAAATGAGTCTATTCACCATATCAACATTACAGGTTAAACCCCGCTTTTCGGTATTTATATTAAAATAAAGACAAATTAAAGATAACTATTCAATGAGTACTTTTTCCGATGAGAAACACTGGCAACCAAATATTCAAGACTCTTAGCACAATTTCTTCCTCTCCTTTTTTTCCTCACACACACACTCTCACTTATATAGCAGAGTCTGTGCATCTGGGCTGCAACAACAACATTTCTGCCGGACCTCCTAATATGGGAAAGGCACAGGCCGAAAGTTTGCGGCACAGTCTTAAAGTTTTGGAAGGGCCACTCAAAGTAATTACAGGTTACATCACTTACATTAGATTCAATAAAATGGGCCGCAAGTGCCGTAAAAAGTATTTAGCAATCAAAGTCAGATAGCTCCTGCCAGTGATTCAATTAGAAAGTAATTAGCACATTGTCCAAGAAGCTGTATCAGAATTTGCGGCTCTTCCAGGTAACCGATAAAAGTAATTAATAAGTAATTAGTCTGTAAGAATAATACTACTATTATCTTGAACAGTCATTTATGCTTATTAGCAATATGAACAATATATAATGACTTAACTTATACCAAAAGGTTCTTAAAAAGAGTGCCTAGTATAAAATACTACAATAATAATGGCATAATAAAAAATGCAACAATATTCTGGACAATATGTGAGGGGGGGTCTGCATATAGCATATAGAGCAACCAGCTGCAATAATTGTGGTCATTTTGCCAACACAATGACAACACTATCAGGGCTCTCCATAAATGTTAATATAGCCAGCGATTGTGACAAAGTTTTCAGTGGTGTGTTTGTCTACAGGTCATTCAAGCCTTAATTTCTGAGCACAAGTCTCATCTTTGGACTCATTGATGTTGAACAGTGTCATGCACCCCCCCCCCCCCCCCCCCTCAATTTCATAACTACCATTCAGTCTGTTGTTAGTTTCTCCAAGTCATTGGTAACGGTCGTTGGCTGGGATTTATACCATGTCATTGCATGATTTTCCACTTAGAATTGTATACACATTCTTTTTTGTTCATCATTGTAGTTAAGAACTGTGACGAAACCCATCATAATGAGACAGCCAGTCTGCTGCTGACTCTCCTGGATTGCCATGAAAGTTACTCATCTTAATGTGGACTTTTGGATTGGCCATGGTTGCTGGCACTGTATAAGTTGAGTTTTTCTGGGCATTGCCAACAATTCTTTCTAGTATGGTTACTTTTATCACAGTATGTGATATAGTTACAAAGCCTCATAGTTTATGAGCCTTTTACAAAGTTCACAAAAAGCTGCACCTGGTGTTATTACTTTCCCCGGTATCGTTTTCTACTTTATACTTATACAATTTCCTTCTATTTCAAACTCAAGCACACATTTTAACCACTTACACAAGTTCTCATGCCTGTTTCTTAGGTTTTCAAGAATTGCATGATTCTCAAGAATTGCATGATTCTCAAGAATTGCATGATTCTGGGGCATCACTAAAGTTGTTACAGCATTATTCAATCAATTCATCGTGACTTAAATCAGAAGTCCTTCTGGGTAACCTTTATTGGCACTCAAGTCCTAAATTCTTGTGAAATACTGAGAAGAAGTCTCACCTGGGGACTGAGTAATATTGAACAATGTCATGTCCCCATAATATTGAACAGTGTCATACATTAATAAAACAAAGCTCATTCTGACATCATTATTCATAATACTTCACTATTCACAAATCACTGTTTTTACGTGTCTGCTGCTATTGCGGGTACCAGGTGCTTATCCTGCTTCTTAAAATATTGTCTCACTACTGCCGACTTTACTTTATCATAAAAGTCTGGCATTTTGACATAGATCTGTTTGAGGTTTTGACATCACAATATTATATAAATATCAGATGCCTGCCTGCGTGACATTGATATTGTCAACCCGAGGGCAGAATGTCACCCCGAGGCAAAGCCGAGGGTGACATTCTGTTTCGAGGGTTGACAATATCAATGTCACGCAGGCAGGCATCTGATATTTATTTTATTATGCCGAACAATATTAAAAGTCTAGCAAAATGTTCACAGCCATGATTGTGATAGTTATAAACAGTAGACATGACTGTGCTTTCATATATTGTTATGTTTATTCCACATTCTATTTTTAGAAAATCTTGTTTATTGCAGCAGTCAATTAATTAAAATTGACGCAGTTACTTGCCCTTGCATGACATTCAAAATGTCAGGTCGATCACATGACCTGACAATGGCTCAGCATTTACACTAGCATACTTTAGCACAAAAGTTAAAATTAAAGATTCACCAAAGTCCTCCCAACTGTATTTATCATTGTATCAAGTTTTTTCCAATCATTGGATCCTTTTCCTCCTTAAGAAATAGAATGATAACTAAAGTTGTTTCTATTTGCATTTCCCTGTTCCTGAAAGAATGATAACTAAAGTTGTTTATATTTGCATGTTCCTGTTTCTGAAGTTAATTTATGTCACTCAGATACTACAGTATAATAGACTTGATAAACACAAAGGTTTGATCAACATAGAAAATGTAATGAGGAATAGTGACATAAATTTGGTCGAGGTAGTTTACACAATCCAGTCAGAACAAAGGGGGCCTCTTATTTAGATGTGTAAATAGTAGAGTTGTCAACCGGAGTCCGGACATCCGAACGTTCGGATCCCGTTCCGAAGTTCGGATCCAATTTTCGTATTCGGACGTTCGTATAAAAACATGATTTTTTTTGCTGAAATCGATAAATCGAACATACGAGGCTCAATATAGACTAGGTCGTCAAGGTGATGACACGTTTACCCATTATACAGTAACTACGCTTACAATATACTAGTACAAAGTGTCACTGCATACGACTTACATAGTGTGTGTAATAATGGGATTAAATTTAACTTGATCATTAACAATAATTTTCGCACCTTCGTGGATTATAATAATTATCGTTCATCGAGGTAACTAAACCCGATGCCGTGGGCGCTATAGTAAATTAGCGACTGTCTGTGGGATCAGTTCGACACAGTAACTCAGTACATACCATGCACTTGATGAGATGCATAAAATTCGATTTTTTTTAAATTCCAAGTCGTTATTAAAAATTGTAAATGACATAAGCACGATTACCAATCAGTACACGTAAACGTCGCGTTAATGGTTAATCGAGTCATCAAAACTGTTAATTTCAGCATAATTTATGCACTGACCAAGTAACACGCGAGAGGTAAACCAATTACCGATCACGTGTACAAATTGTGTAGTGAGCGATATGACGTAATAGAGATTTTAACACTTTGAAGGTAAACAATTCAATTTAATACATCATGTGTGTAAAATAATGTTGATTCGGTTTATAATGTTGAGAGTCGTGTTTAATTGCAATAAATACTAGACCCGTGGATTGTACGCATTTTTGTATCTAATCAACGATATTAATTAAATAATTGTAAGTATTATATCTAAAAAAAAAAGCGGCTAAGAGTAGATCTAATTTTATGCGACAAACGACATCGATTTAAAATTACCGTGATTATTACACTCAAAAATCTATGAACGACATTCTAAAACAATCGACCTCCACAGAGCGGCATTTTTTTCTGTCTCCGCCGGATGTCGTTCTATGGAGGTTATACTAAAGTCACGAAAACCGGTTACGATGGAAAAGTAATTATCAAAAGCAATGTTACGATTGATCCGAACGTTCGGATCTATCCGGATGTCTGATTCGGACATCCGGATGCTTGATTCGGTCGATTTTGACAACCCTAGTAAATAGACTTGAAATGAATTACACCAGGTCATAATATTGGTACCGTAATTTGTTTTTGGGAAGCAGTTTGAAAGGAGGTAACTGTACCTAAATGAGTTTTCTTGATACATGTAGTTTTAGTTTGCCTAACATTATCATTAGTGTAATATTACTGCGCCAGATCCACATATTGCATGTTGAGAATCTGGTCTCTCAACTTATGAGACACAGCATTATGAGCAAATGAGAATAATCCCAAGTCTACAAGTGGATTTTCTGCAGGTGAAGGCTTATTCGAACTATCATTAACTTCAAAATTATCAATGTCATTTTCAGTTTCAGCATCCTCGTCTGAAACATCCATTGCGTCAGACAAAACTGACCTACCCTCTGTATCACTGTCTGTCACGCTCATATCCGTGCCATCATCCTTCTTTTTATGCCCCCGTATCGATAGATCGGGAGGCATATAGTGATTCACCTGTCCGTCCGTCCGTCCGTTCGTCCGTCCTGGTTAACCCAAATTGACCGTTTCTTCTAGCATCATTATGGCTTGCTACAAAGCTTCCAAACTTGCATGGATGTTGTATATGAACACTCTCCACACACCTGTATCACCTGACCCCATTTTGACCTTCACCTTGACCTAATTTTGGACTTAGACTTATTTATGGACAAGGCTTCCACAGGGGGCATAAGCGTTTATTGAACGCAGTCTTGTTCTCTCCCACATTGTCCAACAGAGATTTCAATTCTAACATAACATGTTCTTCCTTGGCTATGGCTGAAGCCAACAGGCTCGCCAACCTTGACTCTGATGTGGCACTCCCCTTGCCCCCTTTGGCATCGCTAGGTTTTACCTTCGGTATTCTGAAATAGCAATTAAATTGCAATACCTTTGCAATACAATATCGCTGACAGACAATCGGTCTGTCCGTCGGTAGACCAAATGGTTTCCTTTTGATAACTCAAGAATGCTTTGCTCTAGGATCTTCAAACTTTACATGACCCCTATTGATTTTGAGGTCAAAGATCAAAGTCACTCTGACCTTTACCATTTCTGACTATTGGGCTGCGAATTGGGGGCATATCTGTTTAACAAACGTCTTGTTTGAATTTGTCCCAAATACTATTCTGTTCTGTCGCGCACCATATTGTCATGCTCTTCTTGTGCAAAGTTGCAGTCTCTTGCAACCATTCTTACGAAACGGTCAATCATATCTGCTCCTTATACTGTATTATTAAACTTATAGCGTGCAAATATTGGATTCAATTTTGGTTGCACATGCACTTTAAACTTGTCATAATAAGTTTTTAGCTTCTTTGTGGCCTCATCACTTAATGTCCATGTAGAATGGATATCTCTGCCTTTCTCTCCTACCCATAATATCTGATTTGCCCTTCACTGAACCTGAAAACACAAAAACAAAGTCTTCCTCTAAACCTTCACCCATGGAATAAAGGTGTAGTTTCACATACAAAAACTCCCAACATAAAACAACTTTGCAAATGTACTGTTTGTTAAAATTACAAAATTATTTGAATACAGTACTAATTAAACCCAACTACAGATTCATTCATTTTGGTGAGGGCACAACACACAGTTACAATCTTGTCCATTGGTGGAATTTCTCCCTTATAGTGACTCAAAAATAAATTGGAATTTTCCCTTGCAACATTGTGTACTTGTTCCTTACGTTCAACATGTATGTGCACATGTGCAATCTTTTAAGTCTTTTCCACATCGGTGGCAGATAGTTGAGAGCGACCTCGCGTGATACTTGGTAGGTTCACCTGTGCACAGTATAATCCTACACTATCAGCTATGTCATATCCTCGATCTGCCAGCACCAAATCTCCAGGCAGAAGTTTGTCTAGAAATCCACATGACTCTGTAATGCACTTGTCACTTGCTCTTCCACCCAACCCATTGGATATAAACCATATAGAACCATGTGAAGTGATTCCAATAAGAAATTTCACAGTGGTATGATGCTTGTACTGTGACCAAGTTTGAGCACACCCCAACAAAGATTTAGGTCTTTGAATGAATATTTCGAAACAGTCAATAATCACAGCTGTCTTTTTCCCAAAATGCAACTGAAACTCCAGAGGCATGGTTAGCCTTAACTCTTTTCTGTCTGGCCAATAAATCATATGTTTCATCCGGACATACATAATATGAATGACTTGTAAAAGTGTTCTAGACACAGTGGCTGGGGAAGTTTTGAAGCGATAAGCCAGATTTTTACTGGAAGGGTTAGTTTTAATCTCATTAAAGTCACTAGCAATCTTTCAAATATATTTAGTCGCATATTCTTCTTTCTTGGTAAGAACGACGACACAATGTTGAAAACAATCATTAGACTATCATAATTAGGTAACCCTGTGTAATATTTGACTTTGTCATCATTATCTATGAATGATTCTTGATTCAGTTTGTAGTTGTTCAGTTCTTTCTTCAGTTCGGAATTTTTAGTCATGAGTCTTTGGAGTTCTGTATTCATCTGGCTGTCTGTGATGGGATTAATCTGAACTGGAGATTTCTCAAGTTTTTCTGGGGTTCCTTTCCATAAGATTAAACAGCATTTCCTGGGTACATTCAATATTTCGTAGACCATCGTTCTCATTTGATTAAAATTGTGTTTCTTACATCATTACAAACATTAACTTATTACCTACAGCCAATACCAATTTATCTCCAATGATGCAAACCAGTAGCATGCTATCAGCCATTGTATTACCATAGTAACGCGCTACCACCCCTGACCGACGTAACGTACCTTATGCTGACTATCTTTTGAATTCAAGAGTCTATGAATCTAGTGAAAAGTTAGAAAATTGGAAGGGACACATTTATCAAGAGTTAAAAAGTATGAGATGTTCAGAAAAACATTCACACATTAAACAGAAAGCCCTAAAAGTTGAAAATACTTACGATGATCTTGGAGTAGATGAAGGCTAGTTTATTCTAGCCTATTAACTCCCTCATGTATTAAAAACTTGGGTGTTGTACGGTTTCCGGTATAGTTAATATACATCACTAAGATCGTACCTATTGTGGTACCACAATTTGTCCAATTTGGTTTTAAAGACCTTAACAGATTCACTGATAACAATATCCTCTGGTAGCTTATTCCACTCGTCAATACATCTATGTGGAAACGAGTTTAATCGGAGGGTCTTGTTGCATCTGACTTTCATTATTTGATATATGTGTCCTCTGGTTATATTGTCGTTGAAGGTTAGGAGTTTATCAATGTCCACTTCCTCATACCCATTAATAAATTTAAAGAGCTGTATCAAGTCAAAACGTTTACGTCGGTAATATAATGTTGGAAGATTCAGACTTTTGAGTCTATCCTCATACGATAAATGTTGAATTCCAGGCACAATATTTGTACTTCTACGTTGCACATTTTCTAAGATTTGGCGGAGTTTCTTTGTTGAAGGATTCCAAACAGGAGAGCCATAATCCAGGATAGATCTTATGAGAGATTACAAAATACAATGCAGAACAACCAGGCTGAATGTTATGCAGTTAAACTCGTCCTTAAGCTTACATGTACTGGTGGACTGTCCTTACATATATATATGCATGTACATTAACCTTTATTGGTTCATCAGAGTTCATCTAATCACCTTTTCTCAGGCGCACAACATCGACTAAGTCATATGGTGCAAAAATGAACATTCGGTCACCATCTCCTTCGAACATATGCATAGCTGAGGAAACAAATATGTTGTCTATGTGAACAAGCTGTAGACCCTGTGCAACTGTTGATTCAACCACTTGATATGCATTAATCTCATCATTAAATTTAACAGTTTCATACAGTTTGAGCTGCAAGCTGCACATTTGTATTTAGAAAATGTTCTCTTCTGGCAAAGTGTCAATGAATAATTGATAAGGCTTCATAGCCTTTTTAAGTGCTGAATAAACAGCAGAGGTCCTTCAAGGTTACATGGATACGCAACCTCCGCTGTATAATATACCCCCATGAGGGACAGAATCGCCTCTACTGCAGAGGAACATTTTAGAATAAATTTGTCATTGTTGAACACAATAAAAGACATGTCATCTCTAAGTTTCTGGGCCATAATCCAAAAGCTGCCATCTTGCTGTTGGTGTTCTTTGGGAAACATTCTGCCAGGTGTGTCCTCAACCTAAAAAATGTTTCAAAAATGACCTAAATCTGAACTAAATATCTAACTAAAAGTGACCTTGGTTGATTAAACGTGAAGGATTTAAGGTATTATCGGATATCCAATATGTCATTGGATGTTGAAATATGACCTTTATGGTATCTTGCGTGCATAACTTTATAAAAACACAAAAGTCAAAGTAATTAAGAGACATAAACACAATTAATTTGCTCAGTTATGGCGCTGTTAATTTCTAAATCAGCTGGCAGCCTGTATTTATTCCTTTGGCACCAAGAAACAACATAATCTGAAAATAAAAACGGAATCCATTGGGCCGTATTACCTCAAGTTGCTCAGGTTGCTTGTATAATGCCGTATCTCACGAGACCCGTGGTTACTGTTGTAAATTTTATTAACCTGGTGTCTCCTGGCTTCAATTAACATTTTAACAACAATTCAATTTTAATCCACATGTGAAGATGTAGTTGGGTACTAGTAAAAGAAATACTTATTTATTATTATATTATACTTGTTAGGATACAAACAAGAACAAATTGGTTAGGTGAATCCGTAAATGTATATAACTTGATTTTTTTTTAAATAGAGAATAATCTCAATAATATCAACATAATAGGATTAAACCCATTTTCCCGGATTGAATGGTCAGTGATATGGAACAATGGGCGGCATAGCGGAGTTGTGTTTTTTTTAAATAGTAACCTGAAAGGTTAGGAAAGTCGTGAGATGAGCAAAAATACCTTTCAAGTCTTTAATCTTTCCTGCCTCCAGCGGTTCCCTGTCGGCCGACAGTTTAACCTTTCCGATCCCTTGGCTACGGCAGTTTGCCAAGGTTTCGGTTGTAAACATTAAATTTGTAAGGCGGTAAGCCATGTAATATCCTTCCTTTCCAGATTTCGTAGAGGCTTTCGTTGTTGCTTTCTTTAGGCATTGTGGGGTACTCTGACATGTCTAGTCTTCAACAACTGGACCTAAAAACAAAGCTAAATGGGTGAATTATAGAGATCATCCTTTGGTTAAAAAATTGTCATAACAATGTACTGTGTGATAAGTGCTCTATCAACGTGATAGCCAATTAAGTATTAAGTTATTTTTATATCAATGGATTAAGAAGATTTATCAGTGACAATGTCTCTATAAAATATAGGTCATTTTCGCAAAGGAGTCACCTGGGGTTAAAAACTAGTTCACCAGGTCACATTGAAGAACCTGTCATATCATAACAAATACTGATTCTGCCTTAACTGCTAGTCATCAGGTGAGCGCTTTTGGGCCAATGGCCCTCTTGTTTTACTTTGCATTGATATAAAATAGTATATTATTTTAATTCAATATATGCATTGATCAATATTCAATACATCAACTGGTTTGGCTGGTACGATACGGAAACATTTTGTGTGATAGGTGGTTTTCTGGTTTTCTTCTTCTGGCACTTCTTTAGGATTAGGTTAGGATTGTTTATTTTAACTATAAACTATAACTCTAGCGCGATAAATTGCAATAATAAAACAAACACAAAATCCGCTATATTTATAGTTTCTGAATATTTAGGAGCAAAAAAACTTTATATGTTGTACTTTGTTTTTGTACTGCAATTTACCGCGTTGGAGTTATACAGATATAACTCCAACGCGATAAATTGCAGTACAAAAACAAACACAATATTGCCTATATTTTTGTTATGGATTAAAATCATGGACCGTAACACTTACCAATGAAAGCATTCACACATTTATAGTTCGTGCTAGATAATGTGGCAGTCGAGTCTATTTCACGACAGGTAATACATGATATTGATTATAGATAACTTTAAAAGAATGTAATTGTGTGTTGTTTGTGCGTTTCATTAAAAACTATGTAAGCAGTAACTTTTAAAATACAGACTAGTATATGGAGTAGTGTATGTTCACCTTTCAGACCAGTATGACTGCCTTGTGAAGCTAATCCTATACCAGCCATTCAACGACGAAATCTAACATTTAACATAGACAGTTATCCAGGCAGTTAAATTGCTTGGCCTTCTCGTCATGCTTGACTAATTGCAATATAATGTAAGCACTAAATAATTGCAAGTAATTATGTATGCTGTAATAGCTCAGATGGTAAAGCCCAGGGATTGTAACTGAGCGATTCAAGTCTTTAGTATATTTTTGAATTCATCACAATATTTTTAATGTTATTTTCATTTTCTTTTTGAGAGAATTTATAATTTGTTAATTATATATTTTTCTTTGTTTTATTATGGTCATGATAAAATAATTTTTAATTCAATTCAACTTTTATGACAAGAACACAATGATCATTACAATACAAAAGAATTTTACATCACTTCATCTGCTGTATCATGGTCAGAGTTACAGTCACACTCAGATAATGTATCTGATGCTTCGTGTTGGTAGTTACAATACTAGCAATCGAAATTAGTGTGCTTTAATTATAATACATGTACACACCACGTTGATTGCGTACATGTATATTTAGGCTATACATTCTTTAATAATAACCTTATTACAGGTTTGTATCACTTTTGGATAGAATTGATTATTTAAGCCATTTTTCTTAGCTCTTAGCTTTTAAATTTATTAAGATGAGAAAAAGAAATAAAAAAATACATACAACTGGACAAGGTTTCGAACTCGCGGCCAAAAATATCGATAAAGTTAGGAAGTATCTACGCACTAAACCACTCGGCTATGAAGTATGTTTTAATTGATGGATGGTTAAAATGATTTATAATCACAAACCTTAACCTTGGTTTACCTAATTCAATCAATTGGCATTGTCCAAAGCAGAAAACATTGTATCACGTGACTGCCACATTATCCTGCACGGACTATAGCACTACATGTAAAGTTTTAGCAGATTTTGTGTTTGTTTGTGTATTGCAATTTATTGCGTTGGAGTTATAGCCATGTACATTATTTTACTTCTTTGAAGCTACTTATTATTGTTAATATTGGATTATATATCTATATAGGATCGTATTGACCTCAATCAGGGGTGGTATTCAATATAGATAGATAGATAGTTTATTTCAATTCCATTAGGCTGATAGCCTATGAGGACAATACAATGCATTTATGACAGAACAGTGGTACAGTAAGCAAAATAAATACTAACTAATAATCAAGCATGCTCACAACTATGTGGAGAAGATTTAAATGATACAGCATAATTCGACTATAAATATCTACGTATCTAATGAAACAATATAATTATTCACATCAAATCAATATATATATATATGAGTACATGCATGCACAACAATACATGATAAATAAAGCACACAATAATACTTATTGATACTGTAGTTGACATACGTATATTACGTCATCAGTTTAAATATAACAATTCATTCCTGAGATTAAATGCATGGTATGTAAACAGGCTTAACTTTTTCAAAACAGTTTCATTTTCATTTTTCATTAATTGAATAAATTTCAACATACTTGGGTGGCGTCGGTATTCTAATGGTATATATGTTTTTCTTAAATCATGGTATAACTGACATTCTAACACAAAGTGATACTCATCTTCCAAAATATTGCATGTTTGACATTTTCTCTCATTCAATGGGATGGCTATTGGTTTCTCCCACCTGCCTGATTCAATACACAATCTATGAGAAGAAGTTCTAAGTCTTGAGAGAGATTGGCGGATTTTGTCTGATAAATTAATTTCTAAATAGGGTTGCAATTTGAAATGCAAAATATTGTTATAAAATAAGGCTCTGCTTGATTCTTCTAATCGATGGTGCCAATTTTGAACAAAATTGTCTGTAAGTCTTTGTTTAACTGAAGATAGGAACAATTTAAAATCTCCAACACCTTGATTTAACCAAGTATAATAAAATCCAAGTTCAGCCAATAAATTCTTTACACAATAACACCAATTCATGCAGTTTTGATTTAACTCAAGGTCAGACTTCAGAAGACTGTATATAATAAAAACATATTTATTGTGTGGCATTTGTATAATTTTGGTCCAATATTTTATGACATTATATAAGTGAATTGTGGTAAAAGATATTCGTCCCAATTCTCCGTAAATAAAGTCGTTCTGTGTGTTCTTTTTAACCCCCAATAATGATTTGCAAAACTGTAAATGTACCCTCTCTATAGATATGTCGGTTGATGTACCCAAAACTTCGCTACCGTAACTAAGAATAGGAGAAACAAGTTTATCAAATAATTCTAACTTATGCTTAGGGGCAATATATGTAAACTTATACAAATACTTGTTAAGTTTGAAAATTGCCTTATTGGCTTGTGTGGATAACGTGTTTTGAGCCGTACTAAATGCTCCACCTGATGTGAATACGATACCAAGGTATTTAAATGTTTTTACAATTTCAATTTCTTGATCAGCGTAATAAAATTTTAAATTATTTGATAAAGATCCGCTTTTCCTAAAAACCATTACTTTTGTTTTACCAATATTGACTTTTAATTTCCAAACATTGCAATATTCGTACAAAATATCCAGACTAAGTTGTAATTGTTCTGCAGAATCCGCAAATAAAACAATGTCATCAGCATAGAGCAATAAGTATATCTTAAACGTATTCGCGTCGATGCCTTTCAGACCATGTTTTAAATATTCATTTTCTAAATCATTAATGAACATAGAGAATAAGAAGGGTGAACAACATTCGCCTTGACGGACTCCGAGTGTGCATGAATATTCCTCACTTAATTGGTTAAGATACTTAATTCGTGACTTTACTGAATCATACATAGATTTCATAATATTTAATATATTTCCTCTTAATCCCATTTGTATTAATTTATACCATAAATTATCTCTAACTATGTAATCAAACGCCTTAGTGAAATCAACGAAGGCTGTAAAAAGTTTTTTTCCTTGACCAATGACATGCTTAATTAGTCCGTGTAGTACAAAAATATTACCTATGGTACTCATTTTGGCTCTAAACCCTGCCTGGGCCTCAACATAAACATTATAAGTTTCAGCCCATTCTGTTAATCTGTTGTTGATGACTCGAGTGAACAATTTGCCTATGCAACTCAGTAGGGTTATGCCTCTATAGTTTTCAACGTTGTTTACACTACCCTTTTTATGTAATGGAATGACGTAACCTTCAGACCATTTTTCCGGAAAATATCCGTTTTTAAATATTTTGTTAAACAATTTATGTAAAACAGGCGCGAGGATTTGTTTCCCAACAATAAAAAATTCATTAATCAGTAAATCCGGACCTCCACTTCTGTTTCCGTTTAATTGTGAAATTGCTTTATTTATTTCTGAAACTGACAAATCTGAGTTTAATTCTGCAAACATTATACTAAACTCATCTCTTTCGTATCTTTCGTTGAAATATAAAATATCTTCATCTGGTGAGAAAAATCTGTCATCGGGATTATTTACTGCTTTAAAATAACTTTCAAACAATGACAATGGCATATCGCTCGATTTAATACCGGCAGATTGCTTTAGAAGTTTCCAATACAATCGAGCATTATCAAATCTTGCACTTATAAGTGTGTCAGTTTTATTTTTATCGTAAGTATATCTAGCTTTTCTTAACATATTCTTATATTCGCTTCTTGCACTAGCCATATTTTTTCTATTACAATCTGTTGGGTTATTACGATAAACATCTAACATATTGAAAAAACAGACTCTCTTATCAAAACAATCATGGTTGAACCACTGATTGTTATTATTAATATTTTTTGATGTGTTGTTATTAGAAACGACCCTTTTTTTAAAGGGATCGGCTGCTGAATATATAACCTCGTTCAGATTTTGAATGCAATTGTCTATGTCATTATTTGACGTACATGAATCTAAACTTTGCACTATGTCTGAAAGTGACGTAGTATTGTATTGATTAGATAAGTTTTCAAGGTAGTGTGACTTTTTGGTATTGTCCCACTTAAATGTAGAGTCTATTTTTTCGTAATTAATTGGTTTAGTATATTCATGGCATTCATCATTCAATTTTCTAAAAGACAAAGTACATGTTATCAAACAATGATCAGTTATGATATTAGGGTCATGTATATTAAACGAACTAATACAATCAAATAAACTATCTTTACAAAGCATGTAGTCTATCACACTACTACCTCTGTTATTTACAAACGTATATCGCCCTAACTGTTTATCATCACAAAGTCTTCCATTTACTATTCTAAAACCAGTTTGCTTACAAAAATCTAACAATAATCTACCGTTACTGTTAACATGGCCTTTATCTTGGGATACACGTTTGGAGATTACATCACTCTCGTAATCATCTGGTAAAATATCCATATGATTAAAGTCATCATATTGTACAAAATCAGCTAATTCAGAGGTCCTGCTATTAAAATCCCCAAAAATACATATATTTGCATTATCATTACAAATATTTTCCACAGAAATAAATGATTGTATTAATCTGTCATAGATATTGTTTTCAACCAATGATTGTCTACTACTATCGCTCGGTAGCACATAACACAATCCAATATATAAATCTTTATCACAACATAGTTTGTCTTTGGATAGCCTTATCCAAACAATATCGTCCTCGCTAGTTAGGGTAAGTGTATCACGTGACACTAGACTACTTTTAATATAAATCACTACTCCACCAGAACTGCGTTTACATGATCGTTTTATTAATTTTCTGTTCAGGTGAAAATAATCAAAACCGTCAAAATCAAACTCAGTGAATTCATTCGCCCATGTCTCGGTAAACAGTATTACATCGTTTTCAGCAAAAATTTGTTTTAAATATGCCGATTCTAATTTGTTCGTGCGTTTTGTTTGTAGACCTTGAACGTTCAATAACGCACATTTTATTTTAATCTTCTCCACGTTTTCCTAACAGTCAGACTTTTGATGACCCTCATTTGTGGTAATTTGATGTCTATTTATAGAAACGGGGGAATTCTGGATTCTATTTCTAGACGTACTACGGAAGTATGGGCTAGCTGAATAAGACCGTTGTACGGACCTGTTCATCGCACGGGATTTGCGTGTGATTATATTGTCATCTGTAATGATGTTTGATTGTGTATTTTGTGTATTGCTATATATGTTATGGTTATCTGTGTTGACATTTGTGTCACTGTTGACATGTGATGAAGTGTTGAATGTATTCGTGTTATGGAAGTTATTTTGTGTGCTGGTTGAACTTTGTGTTATTGTGTTCTGGCTGATGTCATGTTCATCTTTGGACGTTTGTGATGTTGTTGTGCACTTTGTATTTGTGTTCACGTTTATGTTTTGTGGAATTGACACTGACGCAACAGGATTTATAACTAACACAGTTTCACTAGTCGACGAATTTATATCCTTGTTCACAGAACTGTTAGGAATATGTGTTATTTCACTCTCCATCAAGGACTCTCGTACGGCTGCAAGTACCTCGCTGATGGGCGATTCATCAGTTGCGGCTGTGTTGTTCACAATAACCTCGTTGTATGCACTTGTAGTATTATTGTTTGTTGTTTCTTGCGATACGTTAACGCTGACATCGTTTTGCTGTACCGGGATTTCCTGGGTGGATGTGGAAGCCGGTTGGCGATACACATTTGTTGGATTTGTTGGATAAGTGTTGTTGTTTGTAGCATTTGACGTATTCACAGGTAAGTGTCTTTGTTGTGTATATCTGTTCTCGTTGTAACCCATGTTCTGTTGCACTTCCATTTGTTCAGTATGATTATGATCGTTCATATTTGTCATTTGATGATTGTTTATATGCACATTTTGGTTGATTAGTCCGGTATTCTCATGCATCATGCAGCTGTTTGGGTTGACATTTCTCAGTATAGTGAGTCTGTTACCATTAACGTGATCATTCCACTCTGGTAGTTCGTCCCATATCAATTTGCGATCTATAATTAATTTCGCTGGGTATACTATACCAACTTTAGAGCGTGGGTTCATTTTTTTACAGTCTTTGTAACGGGGCCATAGTCGAGATCGAGCTTCTTGGATCTCCTTTGGGAAGTCATAATCTACAGAGATTCCACATTTAGTATCTTTCAGCCTGTTAACACGACTCATTATAAGTTCAACATTAGTAAAATCTCTAAAATTTACTATAATAGGCCGTTTCTGATACATTCTATCGTTACGTCGTGCACCTAGCCTATGGATCCGTGCGATGAATACCTCTGAATGGGTTATGTCTAGCCTGTTGTATAGAAAGTCTAGAATTATTTCTCGGCAGTCATCATGGTCATGTTCTACAAACCCTCGAAATATCAAATTGTTCCGGCGCATTCTGGCTTCTTGATCAATCGATTTGTATGCAATGGATTTCAGTAACGCTGTTTGTGCGTTTGTTACATGTGTAACTTCCGTTACTTAACTGTCTAATCGGGCCACTGAATTGTGGAGTAAAAACATACCTCTGTTGCAATTAACCTGTTCATGTCTTATAACTTTAAGCTCCTCGAACATCAATAACAGTTTATTATCCATAGAACTATCCATAAATTCGCGACTTGATAAAGTGTTCCTTTGTTCATGAAAGCCATTTTCCCGCGCACTTAGCGTTTCGAATCTATTTTCTAGTGGTATTGTAAATTGAGGATTCAAAGTCATTTTTGCTTTTGTTCCTCTTCGAAATAATACACTATGTTCACTGTAGTTTGCTAATTATTTTTCACAATGCTTTATTACTTGAATAAAACGAAAATATTGAAGAGCGGATTTTTTTTTCTGACCACTGTCCGCCATGTTGTTACGTCATATAGATCCTACTAGACTTCAGGATAAGGACAACCAATCAGATCACACCATATTAAACTCTCGGTCAGTAACAGGCGATATGATTGGCTATCCTTATTCTCCAATAAAATAAGATCAATATTGAATACCACCCCTGAACCAAATATGAACTTGACTGTGTGCAGTTTATAGTTGAAATCTATGTAAACATCCCTCACCTAGATATTGACTTATTGTAAAAGTAAAATTGTGTGAAACTCTCTACCTGGACTTCTGTTCCATGCTTTTCCATTGTAGTGTCAAGTTTGTTTTTTAACAATTTGGAAAATTCTTCAGGTGCATCAATGTTTAATGAGTTCAAAGTACATGTATGTACAATGGGAAGATATCTTGTTGGTATTCATCTTCAATTTTTGCAAATTTTTACATACTAGTATAATATTGACAATGAAATATATATACAATGAAATAGCTTTTATAATTTTATTACAAATCTAGCAATTATGTTTTAGATGTCTTTGGTGTATTTTACTATTTGTTTCTGTTTTATTGTTGTTACTGTTTTATACATGTATTTGACTGAAAATAAAAATGATGTGAAAATTTGTGTGTGTTTTAACTGATGAACCAAAGTCTGGAAGAATCTCACAAGAAATCTCACCTCATGCTGATTTAGTACGGATAATTTGACACAACTCTCAACCTTCTATTAGCATAATTTTATTAACAGCTGTCTATATTTATAACTCCAGTTGTATTTTTTCATAAACAAGAAGTATCACCAAAAAGTATCATGCTCAAGGTGTAACAAATCTAACGGACCGATATTGCACCATTTGCTCACAGAAATTTATATATTCAAATAATTCAACGCAGGAACCTTGTAACATATTCATACATGAAGGTCAGGATCAGGTCTAATTCTCTGTGCTATACTTCGCTTGAATTTGTGTCTTAGTTTGAGTGATAGGGATCCTGAGGGATTTTTCACCCAATTTCATATATTTAGCAACACTTAATGAATTCATTGATCTTGAGATTTCTTAAATAAACATTGCGTCATTTAGACAAGTTTAATCTCAGTGAGATTTTGCTCAAATCAGAGGTTGATACACATCAGAAATAACAAGCTTTGAGTTGAGATAATCTCAGATTGAGATATTTATGGTATAGTGTGAACAAATCAACTTGGTCCTCCACCGTTATGCATGAATATACTACAAACATCTATTTAAATGGGATATATATCGATTTCCACAAGATTTATGACAACAAATAATGAAAGTAAATTATGCAATAGCAGGTATGAGGTCAAAGTTAATTTGTTCACACTCTAGTTTCCAATTAATACTGAGCTGTTGTTCCTTAAGCAACTGACCACTTCACAGCATGGAAAATATGTTGATGACTTGTGATGTTTTATTTCATGTTGTCACCATGTCTCTGGATTCTGACTTTTGACTCCCAGATAGACTTGAGATACCGGTAAGTAGCAAGTATTCCATATACTGTGACGACCAAACCATCAGACATACAATACCATTTAAGAGAGCCAGTTATTCAGACCCTGGCAGTGGTTAGTGTGATGGATTTGTAACCTAGTGATTTATGTTTATCGGTCACAGCAGGTTAGTCTTCCATGAAAATTTGATAATGTCAATGTTTCTCGGCATGTGGAGAAATTCCTAGTTCCTTGGGTAGGGGCAAGTTAATACTGGTTAGCATACTGCCAAGGAAAACTGGTTAAGGTAAATCAGCAGCCGTTTATAACTGAAACATTGTTGAGAAACGGTAGTTAATCTGAATCACAAATACAAATGGAAGTTCTAAACCCAGGTAAACTCTCCTCGATAAAAATACAGGAGGATCAATCACAAAGTTTGCAGTGTGAATATGTTCACAATATAAGGGACTGAAGGGAGACAACACAGACTCAATTGTGTCTACATTTAATGACATTTAAGAACATGATTTATGACTATTTACACTGAACAATGGTTACAATAGGAAAACAGAGTGTATCCATCAGAATATAAACATGTAACATTATCACTTAACAAATGTCAATTCAGAATTAACTAAACACAATGGACGAAAACAGTATGATTTCTTCAAGTTCTAGCACTAACACACCTGGATCACAGGATTTGTTTCTGGCCTATAGCAAGTAAACAGACATGCATCAAGATACCAGCAGTAATTTTTCAATGGGTTTATATTTTATATTGCAATAAACTGAGGTCAGTCAATCCATAAACCATCAAACATAAAACTCTGACTTAAGGTATTGCCAATCATTATGTGCCTACCAGTCAACATCGTGGTTATTTCATAACATGATCAGTTGTTTATGTTACCCTATGACAACCAGTTATGACAGATTACACGAAACCTACATCTGTGAACACATAAGGATATTGTAGACGAAAACCTGATGTTAACCCAACCAGGAATATTCTAGCATTAACCAACACTTAACATCATTTATATAGAGTAAATCTAGAGAAAAGAAAAACATCCTTTAAGAGTCATTGATAGAAACATGTCATAATCTTGACAAAAGAAAAAGATCCTCTGTAGAACTAGAAACATGTCTATACTCTGTACATCTGTCTTCATTGTAAACAAACACACAAACAAATCATCGTCGTCTATTCTTGTCATCTCTCCGATTTCTGAAAATATACATAGTATGATACAGTATGGAGAATTTGACACGATTCTCAACCTTCTACTAGAATAATTTAACAGCTGATATATTGTTTATATTAATAATCCTGGTTGTATGTTTTTATTAGTGGGAAGTATCACGAAAACGCTCTAGGTGTTATACCAACACAAACTAAAGGACCGATATTGCGAAATTTGCTAGTGGAAATTTGTATCAACACAAGAACCCTAAAAAAATATTCATGCATAAAGGTCAGGATCATATTAAATTCTCCACCAACGATACATGTGAACTGTTCAATATTATACATGTACAGTGCCTCCAGGATCATTGCTTCAACTTGGTTAAACTGACTTAACAATTATCATGTATAAGCAATAACGCACAAGTTTAAAAAATTCCCATTTACTCATCCACCCCTACTCAATAATAGATTGTGTTGAATCATTGTGGCAAATGATTCCACTCTCTGCATGATAAAAATAAGCAGTCTTATCTGCATTAAGTTTCTTACTGTCCTAAAAATACAGTATAAGCGTAAAGTTATTTCGCCAATTCACAAAATTGCTAACATTTCCTATAGCATAAAGTTTGGTCTACAAAGACCTCAATTAAGAAATAACTAGAGCTGTTGCCATTCGGCAGACTGATATACCCCCGCCGGCAAAGGGCCAAATTTAATCGCAGCGCAAATTCCTTTCTTCATGCCCATCTATATGTTGAGGTTGTTCATCTGTGAAAGTTTGAGCGAAATCCTGCCAAATCTGTAGGAGGAGTTGCGTCCACAAGAATGCGTCTACAGACAGACAGACAAGCTGAATCCAGTATACCCCCCTTACAACTCGTTGTGCGGGGGTATAATAAAATTGCTAATATTTTAACATGCCAACATCTGAAATTCTGAAAGTTTGCTAACCATTTGACCTAGGAAAATATAAACAAGAAATCGTCTCTTTACATTCTACATGTCTTGTCAGTTCACAACAGTGACAACACTTTCAGTTTATAAATGGTACATACCAGTTTTAAAAGTGAATTGTTTTACTCAAAACAGCATTCATAACAAAATTCAATAAGCCTAAATTTCAACGTGTAATTACTCATTTACACACATTTTGAGCCAGGACAGTACATTTCTAAATGTATTTTTCCTGAAGTATCTAGTCATTTCTAAAATACTCCGAGCAAGATTCTTACTTTGTTTTACGTGGGCCTCGAACGAAACTCCAGTCAACACTAATTTTCTGTCCGAGAATGTCGCTACCATTGAGAGAATCCATTGCACTCTGAGCTTCTTTGAATGTTTCATATTCAACAAGTGCATAACCCTGAAACATCACCATATAAACATCAACAATCTTTACAGGCAAAACAAACAACCTTGCACTGATAGAGTTACATAACTTGCCCGAGGCATGGAGCTACATAACTTGCCCGAGGCATGGAGCCACATAACTTGCCCGAGGACTTGGATCCACATAACTTGCCCGAGGCATGGAGCTACATAGCTTGCAGAGGCATGGAGCTACATAGCTTGCCCGAGGCATGGAGCTACATAACTTGCCCGAGGCATGGAGCTACATAACTTGCCCACATAACTAGCCCGAGGCATGGAGCTACATAACTTGCCCGAGGCATGGAGCTACATAGCTTGCACTTGGCATGGAGCTACATAGCTTGCCGAGGCATGGGGCTACATAACTTGCCAGATGCATGGAGCTACATAACTTGCCCGAGGCATGGAGCTACATAGCTTGCCGAGGAATAGAGCTACATAGCTTGCCGAGGCATTAAGCTACATAGCTTGCCGAGGCATGGAGCTACATAGCTTGCCCGAGGCATGGAGCTACATAGCTTGCCGAGGCATGTAGCTACATAACTTGCCCAAGGCATGGGGCTTCATAACTTGCCCGAGGCATGGAGCTACATAACTTGCCGAGGCATGGAGCCACATAACTTGCCTGAGGCATGGAGCTACATAACTTGCCCGAGGCATGGAGCTACATAACTTGCCTGAGGCATGGAGCTACATAACTTGCCTGAGGCATGGAGCTACATAACTTGCCCGAGGCATGGAGCTACATAACTTGCCTGAGGCATGGAGCTACATAACTTGCCTGAGGCATGGAACTACATAACTTGCCCGAGGCATGGAGCTACATAACTTGCCTGAGGCATGGAGCTACATAGCTTGCCCGAGGCATGGAGCTACATAACTTGCCTGAGGCATGGAGCTACATAGCTTTCACTTCTACATGGTGGTCAGTTGCTTTAACACCTCATCGTGCCAACCTGTACTAATATGTTACTCTGCAAATAAACTAACAGCTTCTTAACATACATCAGTGTTCCGAAGAAGGACCAATAACTTGGGACGTTGGATATATCCCGGGCTTAAAAGAAGGTCGTAAGTACAAAAACGCTAATTTGAGAAAACAAGAAAAAACTGTTTGAAAATTACTCATTACTGATGGAAAAACAAGCTGATAAGAAGCGCCTTGTGATGCAGATTGCAAATATGCATGAGTTTTATAAGGTTGTAAGTAGCAATTAGGACCTTCTCATTCTAAGCCAGCGATATATTCTATTATCTTCAGTCAAATTGTCACAGAAATTTTGTTCAATGATGTTGCCATACATGTTAATGTAACGATAAGCAGTCTAGTATGGGGGAAAAGTCTGCTACTGAAGTTTTAAAATGTGTCCAATCAAATCCTTAATTCTAGCAATTACACAATGAAATGACCAGCCATGTAATGCTTTTTCAAGTAAGTAGACTTCAATATTTTTGTCTGTTCATTATTACTACAATATAAGTTTGAAATTTCAGCTCTACAAATGTCACAGCCAATTGACAATTTTTAGGACATTATAAAATGAAGATTTTACCTTTAAGAAACCTGTTCTTCTGTCAAGATTAAGATGTAGATTTTTTATTTCACCATATTCAGCAAATTTATCATAGATATCATCTTCCTGTGCTTCCTCATGTACTCCAGTGATGAACAGAATCCAGCCTTCTATAGCTGCAACACAATGAGTAGGATATGAGACAACAGACATGACACCAGTCCCCCAGGGATGGTATTCAATAATATTAATATTTTTTAATTGGAGTATAAGGATAGCCAATCATATCGCCAAGGTATGATGTGATAGGTTGTCATTATCCTTTTAAGTCAAGTGAGATCAATATTGAATACCACCCCTGGCATAAACCAGGTTTTCTTACCAGGCAAATAACTGCTAAACAAGCTTAGCAAAACCACAGGGCACTAGATTTGAAGGATTTAAATTTGATAAAACAGTACCACAGTAGTAAACCTGATAATGTGCTTGCTTTTTCCCAGTTCTGTCAGAGAATTGAACCAAGGGTTCCACTAGCTTCTGAATCTGAAGGGTCAATTTGTTACTTTTACTAAATTTTACCATTTTTAAAACAAAATACCGTATAGCTGGTTATTTCTGTGGGGTGGAAATTTCTGCCATTCTGCGGTCCAAGAACAATTTGCAGAATTAAATACACGCAGAATAATATCATCCGTAAAAATTAATCAAGCAGAATATAATCACCGATGTCAACAAAATATTCGTCCGCCGTAAATTGCCAAAAAGTCCGAAGCATTTCAATTCTCGGTTAGGTATAATTATGGGCAATTATCGCTGTAATCATCTCATTGTCATGGTAAACAATTAGTTTAAATGTCTGTTAATCTGAGCGACTTTCAATAGAATATTGCTTAGCGATTAATCGTTAAAACATCACAGTTTCATATAATGAGTGAAACTACGGAAATATTTAATCACGAGTATACATGTTTATATATACATGTATACATATTGTTTGTGAGAATTTAATCGTTAAAACATCTCAGTTTTGCAGTTTTTACATTATTTAATCCCTACATACAGGTGTATATATATGTTGCATATTCAAACCGCATTCCTTGATGAATTGTGAAGTCAGTATAAATCGAAAATGAGCATGTTGAGATATTTAAAGAAACAGGATGTTTTGTACAGATGGAATTCTGTAAGAAAACAGCAGAAATTTATCCTTGCCATTTTGGCAATCAGCAGAAATTAATAACAGCAGAAATAAAACACTCATTTTTTGGACAAAAACATATTACACCCGCAGAAATAACCAGCTATACGGTACTCATGGTTTTTAAGAGAAAATGACCCTTCAAACCAATATCTTGAGTCAAAATGTGGCTTTTTGAAAATTTAAAGGGTGAAAACCCAAACTCCCGAGTCAAATGGAAACCCTGTTATTCTGTTTTCATATGGCTCTGACAGAACTGAAAACCAACGTAACACTCAGATGGAACTCAGGATAAGTGACATCTTTGTTATGCCGGAGCATTACATAGGTTTTCAGTTCCGTCGTAGCCTTATGAAACCATCAAAAAACTGACGGAACAGTGAAGCGGTGTATTGGGATAACTACAGTGAGTACCCAGATGCACATCTTGATTCTTGCTAAAACATTCCAAAACAAGTGCACCGCCTACGAGTGCTGGACGCTCGACTTTCTTGTACTTGATAGTAACCTAGCTCATCTGTGAGTCAAAATTCCAAGAGTAACAAGGACAGATAACTCATAAATATAGGTCACAGAGTTACCAGCTTTGTCTGTATGAACTCCCCTTGTGATAGTGAATAACTATGTTGAGTTTCAAGTGGATACCTTTGATAGTCTTTGAGTAATTGACATTTTTGTGTAAAGATGCAGTCAGAAAAGGGGAATAACTCTTCTTAAATGCTGTATAGAGTTGTTTCCTCTTGTCAGTAGATGTATGTCATCACATTACACAAGTGTACTGACTTTCAATTTGAAAGCTTTGATATTGTTTGGGAAAGTTCAGTTTATGTGTAAAATGTGCCACTATTTCTATGTACAAAGTCCAATCAAGGGCAGATAACTCCACAAATGTAGGTCACAGAGTTTTTTGTCTTGTTAGTATGGACTCCTCTTGTGATATTGAATAACTATGTTAAGTTTGAAGTTGATCCATTTGATAGTCTTTGAGTAATTGTCAGAGAAAACGACTCTGACAATAAACTTAACCTACGCACATGCACACGATCCCGTCATGACAATAGCTCGACTTTTTTTCTTCGAACAGTCGAGCTAAACATTATTCATGAGTATTACTAAACACTTCAGCAGGTATGTGCCATACATCACTAATACTGCATAGTTGTGGCAAACTCATTAAGACCATTTAGTTGTAAGGGGTTATATCAATTCTTGACAAAACGGAGCATTAAAATAGCATGCACTCAACCTAGTGTTTGCCGATCAATGTTCTTGCAATAATATTATTATTACATAGATACACTTATTTTGATAACATAAACAAATCAAGCAATACATCAGTATGTTTGCTTACATCGTTGAGGGCCGGGGCCGCCATCTTCTGATCCTGCCTCTACATCCATAGATTCATAATCTTCTACACCACTCTTTGTCATTCCCTCTAGAATACATAATACATGCATCGTGAAATAAAAAATGAGCTGTTCATATAAAATATTCCCGAAGATCCCAACCGCTTTAATAACCATCTTTGTGACCAAATTAAACCGTATATTGTATTTTATGTATCAGTAATGCACCTATCAATGTTTTCCCTCAAGGGGTGGGGGGGGGCGGGGGGGGGGGGCAGGGGGGGGGGGGCGGTCATACACGGGACTTTTGACAGAAGGCCGTTCCCGATAGTTGGGAATTTGACAGACAGAACAGGGTGCCGAGTCCCTGGGAAATAGACTTTGGCCGAAATTTTGATCCCGGGGTTATGTAAAGCATCTCCCAGTGAGGGGATTTTGACAAATTGCCCTTGTTCTAGGGTGGGAATTTAGACTTTGAAAAAGTAAAAATATCAAATTGCTCTGGGTCCATTAGGTGCTTAAGTATCATAGAAATGTGGTCAGGGTTTTCCTACACCGTCCGTAGGTCCTGAAAAATGACTCATTCCCAAATTTTGAAAAGGATCATCCATTCAGGGCTTTCACCATCCTCCCAAGGTGAAGAGTAAATGACTACTGACTAAATTTTCAAGAGTTATCAAAATATTGCAAAAAAAAATATATTATTAGCCAGAAGATAAAACTGGCACTTTGATCAAATAAAAGAGTCAAAAGGCAATTTCAACTTTCAAGAGTTTTTAACTAGACAGTAGAATATATATACCTGAAGCAAAGCCTCGACCTTTCCTCTTCTTACTTTTAAGGTTGAGGATTCCCTCTGAAAAACAAAATCAAATTCTAAGCATCATTCTAGTAAAGTCTAAAGATTAATAAAAAATGGTCAAGTGGTTTAAGAGGTGAGGTTGTTTGACTAAATCATTGATGTCAAACATATGACGGACGGCTCAAACAGACAGGACATTACAATACAAATGGGTGTCAAGCAGTCCCTCATACCAATAAACAAATGGGATCAAATTGATGAGAATAACAGGCTATACGGCATTAATAGGGGCCACAGTCACTCGAGGACATGGTACGGCATCAATCACAAATAGGATCATTAAATTGATGAGAATAAGGGGTTCTAGGCTTCTAGTTCATGAAGTTCATGAATTTCCAAGACCGTAGTTTAGTCTTATGAGTCTTCTAAGAGGAGCAAAATTTTGCAGACCTGAGCACCAGTCTTGCAAGGAGTCCTTCTTCTTCTTCTTCTTCAAATATTGTGCAGCGCTCCTCTGGAGCATTGTCGCACATGGTGACTATGTACAAATGCGTAAGGGAAAAACGCAGTGAAAGCTGGTTAAAAACGGATAAAAACATGCTGCTCCAGAGTTACGGCATTGGCGCGCCCATCCTAGCCTTGAAGGCTTCTAGTGATGGGGCGGTGATGATCACATCTGGTAGATTGTTCCAGATGCGGATGCCAGAAGGGAAGAAGGAATGTCTGTAGGCGTTGACGCTGGCAAATGGTACCAAGAATCGGTTGGCGTGGCCTCTTGTATGAACTCCTGCTGGGATGAGTAGTTGTTGAGCTTGGACATCCACTAGGTTGTTGACGATTCTGTACATCATGGCCGCCTTGGTGTGTTGGCGCCGGGCCTCTAGTGGTACCCAGTCAAGGTCCTTCATCATGGATGTAACGCTGCTGGTCTGTCTGTAGTCTCCTGTACAGAATCGAGCAGCTCTTCTTTGTACACCCTCGATTTTGTTGATATTGGCCCTAGTATGTGGATCCCATATTGAGGATGCGTACTCCAGTTGTGGTCTAACTAGAGACTTGTAGCAAGTGGCCTTGACATCTCGTGGGCAGGAGCTTAAGTTTCTGCGAAGGAAGGCAGTGGTGTTGTTTGCCTTCTTGGCTGTCGCATCAATGTGGCTGTTCCAGGACAGTGTCTTGTCGAATGTGACGCCCAGGTACTTCGCCTTGTTTGTTTCTTGGAGGGTATGGCCGTGTATGGAGTATGATCCGGCGATGATATTCCGCTTGTTGGTAATTCGGATCATTTCGCATTTCTCAGGGTTGAAGGCCATCTGCCAGTCCCGCTCCCATTCTTGTAGGCGGTCCAGATCTTCTTGTAGCGACTTGGTGTCTTTGTCCGACTTGATGGTCCTATAGAGAAGGCAGTCATCGGCAAAGAGGCGTGCAGTGGATGAAGTCCTACCTGGCAAGTCATTGATGTATACTAGGAATAGGAGCGGTCCTAGCACGGTCCCCTGTGGCACTCCGGATGTTACTGGAGCTGAACGAGATGTTTTCCCATCCAGTGCGACTTGCTGTTGTCTGTTGGCGAGGAAGCTATCAATCCATCCTAGAGTTTTACCCCTGATACCGTAGTGGTCGAGTTTAGCTGAAAGTCGTCGATGGGGTACCTTGTCGAACGCCTTCGAGAAGTCTAGTAGAATGGCGTCGATCTGTTGCTTGTGGTTGAGACCTGCTGCTAAGTCCTGGACGGTGTTGATGAGTTGGGACTCACATGACCTCTTCTTCCGAAAGCCATGTTGCTGATCGGAGAGGATGTTATTGTCGTCGAGGAACTTCATAATGTGGCTGTGTATTATGTGCTCCATTAACTTGCAGCAGATAGATGTAAGCGAGACTGGTCTGTAGTTGGCTGGTTTACTCTTGTCGCCTTTCTTGAATATGGGAGTGACTAGTGCATTCTTCCAGTCGTCTGGTACCTGGGATTGGTCGTGGGAGGCTTGGAAAATGAGAGTGAGGGCTGGCGCTATCGAGGGTGCCATCTCCTTGAGGAACTTAGACGAAATCTGGTCTGGTCCTGTTGCCTTGTGTGGGTTGAGGTCCTCAGCAAGTTTTCTGACTCCATTGACGTGGATCGTAAGGGGAGGAGCTGTTGCTGGGGGTTTCTGGCCCATGTCAGGAATGTTTTCAGTATCCTCATGGGTGAAAACTGAGGAGAATTGGTCATTGAGTATCTCCGCTTTGGCGCTAGTTTCAGAGTAGATGATACCCTCTTTCTTCAGTGGTGCAACTCCTGAGCTGTCACTCTTCATGCTCTTAACATATGAGTAGAGCTTTTTGTTCTTGCTGCCTTTCTCACTGACCATGTTTCGTACATAGTCATTCCTGGCGTTGCGGCACTGTTTCTGAGAAGCCTTTCGAATGTGGCTATAGGTGTCCCAGTCGGATGGCTTCTTTGATGTTCGGGCTCTCTTGTAAGCTCTTTTCTTCCGTCTAGATAGGCGTCTGATCGAGCGGTTAATCCATGGTTGACTATATCTGGTGGAACTGAGTTTGGATGGAACAAACTTCTCAATGACCGAGGTGCATTTATCCTTGAAAGTAGACCATAAGGTGTTTATAGGTGTGTCTGCAGTGTGTTCTTCGGTGAATGTTGTTGAGAAGGTGTTTAGTTCGTCACTCATGGCAGTTAAGTTGGCCTTTTTCCACAGAAAGATACGGCGTTGGACTGGCTTCTGTCTTTTGGGTATGATGTTTGTATCTACAAGGACAGTATCATGATCGCTTATGCCTGGTAAGGGGGAGCATCTATCAACTAGGGTTGGGCGGTTGGTGCAGAAAATGTCTAGTGTGTTCTCGTTGCGTGTTGGAAAGTGTACGATCTGTTCGGTTCCAATATCATTGATTGTATCGATGAAGGTTTGGTTGATGGGGATAGAATACTGGTGGCTCTTGATGTTATCAGCTGACCAATCAATGTCTGGGAGGTTAGCATCTCCACCAATCCAAATAGTGTTGTCCTTGAACTGGGTATGAAGGTCCTTAATTTCTTGGCAGAGGTCAGTGGTGTAGTTGATGTTGTTGTCTGTTGGCCTGTACAAGCAGCCAATTATTACTGGTTTCTTCAGACTAGTTGTGTTGAATGATGCAGCAATCAGCTCTGACGTGGAGCTGTTGTGAACCTCAGTGCCTTCCATGTCGTTCTTAGATATGATGGCAACTCCACCGTATGTGTTGTTGGGACGGTCACGTCTTGCGACAAATCTGTAGTTGTCTGGCAGGACTTCTCGTTCAGCAATGGTAGGGTTAAGCCATGTTTCACTGGCCAGTACGATGTCTGGGTCTGATTGTTCTAGTAAGGCCCAGAATGCTTCCTTCTTGGCTCGCATGCTTTGGAAGTTGATGGTTAGTACCCTCAGCTTCTTCTTGTCTATCGGCTGTTTGGAACGGCTGGTGGAAGGTGAAGATGTATATCTAGGGGAACCAAAGTCTGAGCTCTGGTTGGACATGAATGAAGTAGTTGTTGGTGTAGAGCAGGATGTGGATGCTTCAAAGTCCATGAATAGGCTGCTGTTGAAGTTGGGTAATCCACATTGGCAGCAATTCCAGCTTATGTCTGTGTTATCAAGGGCATAGTATATTGCTGTTGGCATGAACAGGCACTCTTTATGAAACCATTTATCACAATTCGAACACTGTATTGAGTGGATTTTTCTTGACCAAACGCACGCTTTGCCGCATTCCCCACAAGGGTATTTGACTGACCTTGGTCCTGGGTTTGGGTGACAATCAGAAGCATTTAGTAGCAACATAGAGAACAGGTACATAAGATGGCTCGATTTACATCTCTTTGGAACCATGGCAAATGCATGTTTATTGTACGTGGTGTGGGAGACATGGAAAACACCAGCATAGACCGTTATCTGAGAGGATGTTTCGGGTCTTGGAGGTGATAATATACCATACCAGGTAGTTGTTGCTGTGGTGATCGTAAAAAGGACAGTAACCAAGATGGAGATGTTCATGTTTCAGCAAAATTCGGATGTAAACAAGACAACTTCCGGTGTGGAGCTGCAGTTTCGGATGGAAACAGGATTTCGGATAGAAACAAGTTGACTTCCGGTTTTTGAATGAAGTAGGAAGAAAGTTGGATAATATCGTCAAAACTGGATTTTATCGATCTGGGTTGGATGAACGATGGTCTGGAGGTTATGAACAATTTATCAAACCAAAAATACCATCATCAGGTAGCTGTAACTCGTAAACAGAATGTCTTTTCCTGTCCAAATGACACGGCGCATTCTGGGATCAACCTTTTGAGTGACCGGAGCCATGTTGTATGGCTGACGTTATGGCATAATTTGCATACAGATTAGATCTAGACATCCTGAGGTAGAACCCTTCACTAATTACCTTTAACCTGTGTTTGTGCTGTTCCTCAACTTACTGAAAAATATCACAGGCACACCACATTCTATGTTTTCAATCTAAATAAGATCATTTAAAGGGTAGATCGACATGTGTCGATTGGGGGCGGTTAGACGTTGCTACCATTGTTTAATTTGTAGAAGATAAGTCGATAGATGAAGGAAACTGCTTTAGAATGACACCAATTGTCTATAACGCGGTCGCGAAAATATATGACAAAGCCAAAATTAAGAAATGACAAAAGCATTCACAACAAGCATTCACAACAGTGAGATGCTTGTGTTAAATGTTAGTAAAATTCATAAATATAAGTACCATCTCCAGCGTCATCGATCTCAAATTCGGCATCTCCGCCTTCCAAATCTAAAACGTCGGCCATACTTTTTGTTTACAGACTGGTTCCGTTGAGCAGATCCGTACTACCGAAAAGTGTCCAATAACTACCGACAGTATAACAATGACGTGTGTGAATGAGACACATTTCTTTGATTTCTATGGATGTTTTCATCACACACCCTAGTCGGCTAGACTACACACACCCGTGCACTTTTCTACAGTACCATAAAACTCGTAATGAACAATGAGAAGTACGAAGGCATTGAGGGAACGACGGAAATATTGCATTTATCACGTGCGCACGTGTTACTACCACGTGAGCATTTATTAGCTATCACGTGCGCACTTGTTAGCTATTACGTGAGCACATGTAAGTTATCACGTGAGCACGTGTTAGTATCACGTATGCACGTGTTAGCTAATTTTAAAATACGTGCTCGTGTCCTGAACACGGTTGTAACATGTGCGCACGTGATAAATACAATATTGTATTAACTAACACATGCGCATGTAATACTAGCATATGAACGCGTAATAATTAACACGAGCGCACGTGATAAATAAAATATTTCCTGTGCTCACTATATGCCTTTGTAGATAAGGCACTATGTGCATTAAATTTGCATTCAAATGATGCCATCTGACGTTCTTTGTTTAATTATACATTTTGTAAATAATTTTTAACGCGATACTGATCATTGTATTAATCATGCCTACAGGTGTGATATATTTGCCGGTTGGTTATACATTTTTTACATAGTAAAGTATACTATTTATTTATTTATTTAAATTTACTATGTATTACGGAATCCTGTTCGGGCCACATTCAATTTCGCTTGTCTAACATGTGAACAGGCGATAATTATCGCGTCGAAGGCGATAATTATCGCCTCTTCTCATGGAGAGAGACACTTGTACTAGCGAAATTTAACACCTTCGCGAAAGTTTTGGCGCGATAATTATCGTCTTAATTTTAGCATGTATGTCTCAATTTTCACGGAATATGGACAAGCGAAATTTAAGGACATGCGAAATTTAACGTTAAATTTCGCCCTTATAATTTTAGCGGGCTTATAACACGTGGTATACGTGTACCCGGTGTAACGTTAACACCGGTTACCTTCTTACACCGGCGAAATGGGGATACGGCTAAATGCAAACCATTACAATTTATTAAAAACTCTGAACTATTTGAATCATTCTGATCACCTCGGCCTTTATGCATTGCAATAGACCTCTGACATAACAAGGCGCCATATTGAAACTATTTTCAGTCACATGATTAGAAAATGGCAGCCCCCAGTTTTGAGTACACATTATGTCAATACATGTTCACACAAATATATAGATCTATATAGATATATTATATATAATTGTGAATAATCAACCACCACATACTATAGTTCAAATAAGAGTTTATTGTGTGTAGTGTAACTGTTAGCATCGAATGATCGGATGATAGAGACCATGGATTATTGAGACAAGATCATTGAGACCAGATTTCTGAAGTATTATGGTCAATGCTAAGGCTGTTGGAGCATCGATACCATAATGCAGTTTGGATGCTCTGTCAAGATACAACTTTTGACAAAATACCGGTGTACAACGCTCTATATCGACAATCTGACGTTCGGATCGCTTCAACATGTCTTAAATTGCTGGTCACAGTGGTGTGTTCAGACTAAGATAAATTGTAATAACATATTCATTTCAATCAGTTTCTTGAGTCAGTAAATAAGCACATTCATGAGCTAATTTTTTTATATCTGATAATGTTCTCTTCTTGTTTATAATTCAAGTTTTTTATTTGCATTTTTCAATAAAATGTGAGAGGGTCCCATCCGCATCTATACACAGTTGACACACTTTTAGAGCTTGGGTGTTGTTGGATTGTGTAGTAGTAGTTTGCAGCACGTATGTTCCTGTTAACAGTCTCACTTTTATTTCTGCTCTTTCGATTTCGTGCATTCTGTGTTTTGTAGCATGACAGATGTTTTGTTGAAGATTGACAGGCTTTTCTTGGATCTTTAAATCTAAGAGTGGATTTGGTTTATTATTCCTGAATAGCTGTGTTATATCGGGCAACTCATACTTGCTTAGGAGTTTCAAAGAATACTAGGAATTTTATATGACATTTTGGAGTTTGCTGATAGGAGAAGCAAAGATATTTGATTTCGGATTTGTCATGCACATTTCTCTTGCTATGATGTCATTTTTAATTGATCAGTGTGGGAAATTGTCCGATCGGGCAATACGGTGATTGCCTTCACTACTTGCCCGATCGGGAAATCCTACCGTTCAAAATTCCTTTGCTTTGTCTAGATTTTGAGATATTTAGCCTTAAAACTAGCAAGTGACCAGTCTAAATTCATAGTGTTCACTTGTCCGTTTTGGCAACTTTCTACTATTCAAAATATACTTGCCTGATCGGGAAATTCCAGTTGCCAAAACGGGAAGGAACACAAAATATCTCAGAATCTAGACAATTTAAAATAATTTTGAACGGTAGTATTTTAGATAAACCTTTTGTGGTGCGAAATATGCAATCAGATTATTTCCATGTCAAATATAATTATGTTTACAGGTTAGTTTTTCAAAAGTGGGCGTTTCTATTGCCCGATCAGGCAATTTTTGGAGCAAACTTTCCCGATCGGGCAAGTATAGTTGGGAAAATCCCCGAATTGCCCGAACCGGCAACTTCCTCCACTGTTAGTTGTGGCCGTCTTGACGGAGGTCATGTTAGTTAATGGTTTAATTCCTTGTCGTAGACCTTGGAGAAATCTAGCAATATGTCATTTATAGACCTGTTCTTCTTCGTCAAGTCTGACTGCAAGGTCCTCCAAAGTGAGGATGAGCGGGATGTCTGGAATTCGCTTCCTCCGGAATTCGTGTTGATTATCTGATAAGATGGCATTGGCTTCTAGATGTTGTATAGCTTCAACTTCAATCGTTACGGTGTCCCGTTAGGGCCATCGCTGCATAGCTATAAGAGGTCGATAATACGATAGTGAAAAGTCGAAACTACGATGATGAAAAGTCGTAACTACGATGATGAAAAGTCGAAAGTACGAAGCAACGATAGTACGATGGTGGAAAGTCGAAACTACGATGGTGAAAACACGATAGTACGATAATGAAAACACGAAACAACGGAAGTACGATAGTGAAAAATCGATATTATTTCGAGTTTTCACTATCGTAGTTTCGACTTTTCACCATCGTACTATCGTTGTTTTGAACTTTCGACTTTTCATCATCGTAGATTCGACTTTTCACTATCGTGTTATCGGCTTCCTGGTAGGCATTCGCACGTTGACCAAAAAAATGGTCAAATGATGTCTTAAGGCCGGGCATGGCTGAACTAAGTGGTATTGACTATCCCATAGAGGCTAGGATGACTGCACTATGTGATGGTTACTTCATTTTCATGTAGTATGTGATCGCGGTCTAGGTGATAAAGAGTATCCCTTGTGACCTAGTAATACTGTACGTTTGGGTGATGAGTATTAATTAGAGCATAGTATGGTTTGATGTTGTCACATTGAGTACTCCATTTAGCATATGGCGTCTGTACTCATGTAAACCATATTTTTTGTTCTGGTGCGCACCTCAAATGACTGGAAATAGTCGCATTGGTGTTGCTGTATACTACATAGGGTCAAATGATGGCGAGTACCTGACTAGGCCTGGGATTTCTTGGAGGGTGAGTACCCAACGAAGAGCTGAAGTATCATTTTCCATAAATGCACGGCGCTATAATTTTGCAGTATAAAACTGCATCTACCCATTAGAGTGATTGATTATAAAATCGGACAATAATTGTCATTGAAGGTAACCGATTCCATGTTTAGGGAAATACTTCTGACCATAGGCTTCGGACAAATATAGTGTCCACAATTCACTAGGAGGATGTGGTTTATTGGCGGTTAATAGGCTATTAAGTAGTATATATAGGTCGTTAACTAGCATTTACAATCTTTTTGAATTTGTCGTAGTAACGCCCTTATAAATTTTGCATTTCGAACCCAATGCACTAACGCCCTACACATAATTCCTCAATGTTAAGGCAAAGTTTAATGCTATGACTGTAATTGTGACCAAAAGGTACGCGAAGACGTTCTGCTTCGAAAAACATAAAAAAGGCTTAAGCACTGGACCGTCGAAATATGAAATACATGCCAAGTAACACACATTTCGAGTCTGGGACGCTCCAAGTAACACGCTAAACACATCCGTCCCTAGTAACAATTACGTAGAACGTACACAACTGGGTGCCAGAAACACTTGCAGATGTCACAATTCAGTCCCATGTGGTCAGAAATACAATAATTTCATTTATAATCAACTTAACTTTCGCTGGGCAAGTAAAACATCCGTGAAAACATGAGATTTATAAATGCCGTGCCAGTAACGGGTTTTCCAGATCTAAAAATATACGCCGGTGTACCCAGTGTAAATATATATACGGCATAAAACTTGTTCTTTAACAAGCTTACCTTCCTCAGAGTCTGAAGACATGTTTGTTGTTCACGAGGGAGTGCGCATGATCAACAGGATGGCGAAACTACGATGATGAAAAGTCGAAAGTACGATGATGAAAAGTCGAAAGTACGATAGTGAAAAGTCGAAAGTACTATAGTGAAAAGTCGAAACTACGATGATGAAAAGTCGAAACTACAATGGTGAAAAGTCGAAAGTACGATAGTGAAAAGTCGAAAGTACGATTATGAAAAGTCGAAAGTACGATCGTGAAAATTCGAAACTACGATAGTGAAAAGTCGAAACTACGATGATGAAAAGTCGAAATTATCTAACAACGATAGTACGATGGTGAAAAGTCGAAACTACGATAGTGAAAACTCGAAATAATATCGACTTTTCCCTAACGGGACACCGTAAATCGTGGTCCACAATGTAGACATCTACGACAACGGAAACTGTACAACCGGTGTAGAGCGAAATGTGTTGAACATTGATTTATTTACAATTTATGTGACAGAAAACTGTCATTGGTCTTTCACAGGATTTTCACTATACACTTACTCCATTAAAAGGGTCATTGTGCTACATGTGCACTCATTTGTTGGTAGTTTGCAGGGATAGTAATGAGGTTATTCACAACCTTGTACATTAGGGAAACATCTGCCCAGAGTATGCGTTGTTGGTGACATGACCATTGTAGTTTCTGTGTGATTCCAGCAGCACTTGTGGGGTTCGTTCGATTAAACGGTTGGTTCATTACCACACATGCTGCATTTCTTTGAACTTGTTCCAATTTTTTTTATTTGTGATGGGGTTTCTAATTTTGGTATCACTAAGCTGGTATATGCCTTTTCTTTAACTTTTGTTAGGCAATATCTCAAATTTCGCTTTAGAGAACCCAGAACGCATGAGGCTTTTCTGCTGAAGGTGTTAGTGTGGGTGTTGTACTTTAATGTGTCGCTTAATTCTACTCCCAAATACGAGTGACGTTGGACAATTTCCAGGACTTCTCCTTTCATTTTATTTTCATATTCATGACTGTTAATGAAATGTTCCGTGACTTTGCAGCACACAGCAGTTTGAGAAAGTGGCCTGTGGTTTTCAAGAGAACTTTAATCACCATAAAGATGGTCATTGGAAATTCACCCAGTTCCAAGGACATAAAGGGGGCACTCTAGGGTCAAGGACGGGGATATCTCTTTTAGAAGCGCATTCCTTCAAGAAGCGTTAGTGGGGAACCAGTCAAGATGTACCTTACATGTAACTTGCATGCAAAACTAGAGCTGTCGTCAGTAGAAACGATATCGATCTAACGACGGTATTTTTAGTTGATCGATTATTTTTCACATTCATGGGTAAAATATTGAAACTACCCAAACTCCTATTAGATTTATAAGAAGTGACTGAATCATGACTAATGGGCTGTTACTAGGCTAGCACACTATATAATAATACTATGTTATAAATAAATAAGATCCCCTTGGGTACATCTCCACCAAAGTTTGGGTACACCTTTACTAAAATAATTTGGGTACACCTAGGTTTAGGTACATCTTGACTGGTATCCTGTGAGTGGATGGCATTCAATAACATCTCTTCGTTATGTAATGTTTAAAAATCACATACATCTTGAAGATTTAGATTCAAAAGTAGGCCTATAATATTCGTCAGGCAAAGTATTGGCAAATATCGCATATGTTTGTTAGGGGAGAGCACTGTGCAGAAGACTAAATGATGCTTAGATATTCTTTATGGTAGTTCTTTATACTTGTTGGTAGTTTTCTCATTCCTCTCGCACAACAACCACTTGACAGATGCTTATGCTGTTATTGGATCATACCGTACTCAGTGTTGTTATGAGACAAAGACACGATGGCATGCAGATTCTGCTGGTGTCAACATGGAATTAATTGAAATTTTCGTTTGAGTTTTAGTTGTTTCAAATAGTTGCAATGAATAGGCTTATCGCAATTGTCTACGTAATTGGATTGCTTACATGCTTAATTGGTTACGTCTTTGCAGGTGAGTGTCAGTTAGGTTATAGTACAGTAATTAGTGCACATTGTTTTCTTGTAAAGTCGATGATGCTGCCTAAAATGTCCACCTGGGATGATGTCTTTAATGATAAAAGTAGCTAGAATATTCCTCTTTGTAATAAATTATAATAAGAGATTTAACACAGCATGTTAAACAGTTAAATAGTTTATTCTGCTGTTCTACAACGGCTGTCCTGTCATCATTCTGCGGTAGCAGGATGGAAGCAGTGTTAGTGTCATGCTGACCCCTGATATGTCTGTTGTGCGTTTTATCTTAAATCCAGGTCTTTGACATTTTATGATGAGCGCAATATTTTACGGTGTATTTAAGAAATTATGAATATGTACCTGTGTTTTATCGTAGAATAAAGCACAATCACAAGTTCAGATGCATATATAGTAATTTAATCATGAGTGCTTAGCATGAGTAATTTAATGTACACATCCGAACAATTAAGTGACTGTGCTTTATTATAGTTAAAACACAGGTACATATTCATTATTTTGATTCTGACATAGCCAATATTTCGCATTTGACAACACACCAGGACATAAACCACAGCACGTTTTTCTTCCTTGGAAGCTTATTTCAATATTTGTAGTTTGAAGTTATTCAGCCGTAGCTGTGTTTTATTGGCAGCTCATGCACATCATGGTTTCCTCTATGTGTATATAGCTGACACTGCTTGTTGTGTTAGAATTAATATTTTAAACAGGTAGATTTGTAAACGAAGACCATAAATTTAGTTATATGGAATCTATAAATAGTTTGTATTAGGCTCCTGGAGTGGTATTCAATATTGATCTTACTTGACTTAAGGATAAGGACAACCAATCAAATCACGCCATATTAAACTCTTGGTCAGTAACAGGCGATATGATTGGCTATCCTTATTCTCCAATTAAATAAGATCAATATTGAATACCACCCCTGGTCATCGCTATGCCTGAAATAAGTGGTTCTAACAATAGAGTGACATGCACATGCACAAACATGCAGGTATACAAACTGATGAAATGTCATAAAAACCCAATTTACACCTTTAACTCTACACACACCCAAGTAATCTAGGAAGTGCATGGGTACCATGTGGGATGCACATTTTCATGGAGACTGCAACAGGGCTCCTTATTGGTCAAGTATGGGCAGCCCACATACATTCAGTATGGGCTACCTCACATGATCGCAGTTAAAGGCATGGGTTGGAGTCTAGTAGATGAGATTGTAGAATGAACTGGATTATATACAATTAGGATTAAGAAGAAACTATCAAATGAGTGGTATCAGTGTCCCAGACCTGAATTAGAAATCTCGATGTAAAGGTTCTTACATCTACTGTAGGCAGTACTAAGCTATACTCATTTATTTCAAAATAATGTTTTCCGTACATGTACTGTTAAACAACCCAATGTGGCATGCAATGTTTTAATGATTAAATATATTGATTGTAGCCTTTTACAATAGTTATGCTGCATGGCAACTTGCTGGTAAAATCAGTTTGGTATGTAATAAGCACATCTACACAAAAAGTTCATGAATTATTAATGTATTTTTTGCTCCAACGGAAACCATATAGTGTGGGGAAACCATATAATGTGACGTACAATTATATAAATATGGTTCTTCTGGTAGGTAATCAGTATAATTAAATAACGACAGCTAGAATGATATTTATCACCATAGAGCGTGGATGTGATTTCCAGGAAGATAAAATGTCAACAAACTCTGCAATAATAATTATTATATCTAGATTGTTACACATAAATAAATTTAATAATGTTGTTTAATACATTGTTTCACTTTGTTGCCATGGTGGTCAATTTTTTTTCAAATGGAACCAGTGATCTTTGGTAAGAATTTTTGATCCAATATATTATTTTAAAGTAGTTCAGAACTAGTATTTAAAATGTATATAACATGAAATGGTGCAATATCAGAGATGATGGACAACATGGGCCCACTGCTCAACACCTCCCTGGTCCCATAGCTCAACTGACAACACCTCCTTGGTCCCATAACTCAACACCTCCCTGAGCCTATAGCTGAATACCTCCTGACTCCATAGCCCAATACCTCCCTGGTCCATAGCTCAACACCTCCCTGGTCCCATAGCTCAACACCTCCCTGGTCCCATAGCTTAATACCTCCCTGGTCCCATAGCTCAATACCTCCCCGGTCTTATAGCTCAATACCTTCCCGGTCCCATAGCTCAATATCTCCCTGGTCCCATAGCTCAACACCTCCCTGGTCCCTTAGCTCAATACCTCCCTGGTCCCATAGCTCAATACCTCCCTGTTCCAATAGCTCAATACCTCCCTGGTCCCATAGCTCAATACCTCCCTGGTCCCATAGCTCAATACATCCCGGGCCCCATAGTTCAATACATCCCTGGTCCAATAGCTCAATACCCGCCTGGTCCCATAGCTCAAGACCTCCCTGGTCCCATAGCTCAATACATCCCTGGTCCCATAGTTCAATACATCCCTGGTCCCATAGCTCAATACCTCCCTGGTCCCATAGCTCAATACATCCCTGGTCCCATAGCTCAATACCTCCCTGGTCCCATAGCTCAATACCTCCCTGGTCCCATAGCTCAATACATCCCTGGTCCCATAGCTCAATACCTCCCTGGTCCTATAGCTCAATATCTCTCCAGTCACATAACTCAATACCTCCCTGGTCCCATAGCTCAATACCTCCCCGACACCTCCCTGGTCCCATAGTCCAATACCTTTCTGGTCCCATAGCCCAATGCCTCTCCGGTCCCATAACTCAAATCCTCCCTGGTCCCATAGTCCAATACCTATCTGGTCCCATAGCCCAATGCCTCTCCCGTCCCATAACTCAAATCCTCCCTGGTCCCATAGTCCAATACCTATCTGGTCCCATAGCTCAAATCCTCCCTGGTCCCATAGTCCAATACCTTTCTGGTCCCATAGCCCAATACCTCCTCGCCCCCCCCCCCCCCCCCCCCCCATTACACAGTCACACATTGGTAAGCTTTTATCTGCATCATTCATACCTATAAACACACAAAAACTCTTTGTGGTAAGAGCATTCACTCAGGGATCGGAATTCATGGATTTATAATGCAACATACCAACAATGTTGAAAATGGTACTGCCTGGCAATCAGCATAACTATGTCAGGGTAATTCTAGGTCACGATATTCCAGGCATTGTCAGGATAATGTGATCAGGTAGTTGTCATAATGACTTGTTTACTGTGGATGGGACTTTTAACTCTTAAATTTCCCTGAAGAAAGAATTGATCACTGGGAGGCAAGGGAGAAGGCTGAACAAAGATAACCAACTGATACATCACCTGGGAATCTAAGAGCTTGACACTTACTTATTTTTCATAGTGGCTCGAAGGACAAGGGTACTGTTTTATCAAAGCACTTACGGAAATCGTAAACTTACGATCAAATTTAAATTCTTTATAATTTGTTAAAAATTATGAAGTGTGGCAAACGGAGCTGCATTTCTTATAATGGTTCAGTTACTGAACTCCTACAAACCATACCCGTCACTATTTTGCAGTTGTTAACGAACTATAAAGAATTTAAATTTGAGCGTAACTTTAAGATTTTCGTAAGTGCTTTGATAAAACAGTACTCAGCAGCTTATGAAACATTCTGGCCCGACAGAATTCAAGATGGTCCTACTGACTATAGAGCAATCAATACACAACTTTCATCATTCTTACTATGTTTTGCTTTATTTTGAATAGTTAATGAGATTTCATTCAACAATTTCCATTCTAAGTTTACATGCTCTCCTTAAAAATGGTTAGATCCTGTTTTCTTGGAATGTTCTGTGGTCAATGGGACCACCTGCATTCCAAGAGTTAGTTGTTCTCCATGCACATCACTGGTCTCGGACCAGCGGACCAGTGTTAGTGTCGAGCCCTGTAATCTGATGATGCACATCCTCTCTTCCAAATCCACCATGTTGGATGTGCGGGTGTTTTGAATAATTATGACTTACAGAAACCTGCATAAAACATTGGCAGATAATTATAACTCAGACTCTTCCCTGATATAAATAACATTATGTGAATTGTTACAATTCATCACAAATTCTAACATAGTAGTAATCAAGGAGCTGTGTGGAGCTTAGATACTAAATGAGTGCATGCAGGGATTTTTTTCAAGAGTAGGGGAAGGGGCCTTTTCTTTGAATTTTGTGAAAATCATTCATAATTTTCGCGAAAGGGGATGAAAAAACTTGATGTACATGTAACTTGGATTTAAGGGGAAAACTGTATGATTTTAAAGTATTTTTCTGAGGGGGAGGCACCTATAAACGGCCCCTGCTATAGAAGGAAAAAAAGGCTTGCCACGTTAAGTGTTGTTGTTAAGTGTTGGTGTATATACTATGATATGTTCTAGTTTATATACATGGTTTGATATCTGTTGATGTGTTTCTCATAATGTCTATAGAACCTGCATCATCTATAAATAATAAATGAACAGTGTAGCTTCTCAGATGGAGGCGTTATATCACAGAATACATTGTGAAAACTGGTCCCAGCTATTTGTAAAAATTTACAAATTGACAAATATTCTTGTATGCATACTTACTCCTAGCTTGTAAGTTGTATATAACATAGCTTATATATACATAAATCAATTTATTGTCACAAAGTAAGTTAGAGGTACTGCCAGCGAACTGACAAATCAATATTGCGATGTCTCTCCAACATTCTGGCACTTGGCCCTATTTAATATTTAATTGGGTTACTATTTTCAAAGTTTCAATATTTTGCCAAGTATTAATGGTTCTCTATAGATAATATTACAATGCAAAATAAAAACTTCTCTGCAGATGGCTTTATTATTGTATATACTATATAATATGGGGAAAATATAAAATGAAGAAATGGAAAAAATGTAAAATAAATGGGGGAAAATAAAAAAAAAGGCCATGAGGATAACCGTAAAAAATCCTTCTTTTTTAACTTCTTAGGCTTGTTATCGGTTACTAAGGTGGTAGTGTAGGGACACCTCACATAGTATAAAAAAAGATTCCTAAAAGGCTAAAAAAAGTTTTAAGGTAAACCAGCAAGTCTCAAAACATCTTGAAATTTGAATCGCCCTGTGAGAAGTTAACATATAGGTTACAGTATAGATATTTTGTACCAATAAAATCCATTTGACCTCTTTGGGGTCAGTATTTTTAATTTATCAATAGGTAATTTTTCATTGTTATTTTTGTATCAAATGATTGGTTTATATCTCATTTGTATTAACCTTTCTCTGTATCTTGATAGCTTAATTAGATTTTAATTGGAAGATTATAAAGTTTATTTAACAAAACATTCAACCTACTTATAGTTAATGTAAACAATACTGGAGCTTTCTTCCTGTAAGAAGTGGTGTCAGTTATGGGTTTAATGACTTTGATCAATGTCGCACCTGTTTTTTTCAGAGCCCTGACATGTATTTTGTGTATTTTGGGAACAACATTTGTAAATTCACTCCCTTACTTTTCATCCTTTCACTGTAAGACCGACTGAATTCTTAGGTTTTCTCACAGCACAATGGTATTGTAATCCAGGAATTCAGTCGGGCCTCACAGGGAAATGGTAAAATAATCAGTAATTCTGACTGGCCTTACTGCGAAATTCCTAGGTATTAAAATAATTTATTAAAAAGATCTTCGAAAAGATTTATTAAAACTAGGTTGTGCAATATGATATTGATTTAATATTGATATTGTATGCTTATCTACCAAGTGCAGTATTTATAATGCTTCTCTGTAACTGGTGAATATTCTGTTACTGTAAACCAATTTACTTTCAAGAATAATAAAATTTCGCGTTTAGCTGATCATCGGCATATTTGCGGGTCTACAAATTTCACATTTTTAAGTTTCTGCAATATCTATATTAATGTTTTAAGCACTTTCGCGGCAACTTAATTTTGCCAGTATTTTAAAACTGGCGAACTCAGCAAAGTTAAATCGCACAAAATAATTTCTTGGTTCACAGTATGCTTCGGTAATATTATTATAGTTCCGTTAATCATCTGCACAGATTTTTCCTGCCGGTTTATTTGAGTTATTGATTAAGGTATCCTGGGTATAGTTTTACCATTATGTATGTCATAGTATTGTTTATAGAACTGAGGGATTATCTAACTGTAGGATAGGTTAGGCAACTAGTTAGGTTTTGTGTACCGGTACTGGATACCGCACTGTCTTCATGTCTTTGTTCCAACTTGTCTATCAATCAAATTGTCTATCCATCATAGACAGACTGAAGCGAATGTATATTGTCTGTATGTTAGTGTATGGAGACTCGTATGTGATAGAGATAGTCACCATTGATGTATTAAGATTACATCTTGTAATCACGCGGATGAATACATGTAGCTACTGTAACACACCACCACCATCATCAATGTTTGTTTGTTTGTTCATTCAGGTTTAATACTGTTTCTCAACAATTTTCAGTTATACAGTCAGGTTTCGATATAACGACATCCGATATACTGACAATTTCATTATACTGACATCATAATTTTGGGGACAAAAGTATTAAACGCTCTATGTATCAATTCAGTATACTGACATATTCGGAACAACGACAATTTTCTTGGAAACAAACAGTGTCGTTGTATAGAGATCTGACTGTATACAGTGGCTTATACGCCTATTTAGTTCTGCACTGTACTCTAACTTGTACTAACTTATACCCTTCCGTAAGGAAGTCCAGCAACTCCTCACTGACAGTGATGTCAGATTTTTATGCCGTGATGATGTGCTCTACATATTTCTTGTCTTCTTCGAGCTCAATCAATCTCCAATTTTCTGCTTACTGGGACCTGAGTAATACCTGGGTAACAAATCACCCAGACGCCGGACGATATCCATTTTTCCGATGCATATCTGATGTCTAGGCATCGTGCGGACGCTGGACGTTATCCGTATATCTACTGCATATTATGATGTGTACCGGATGTCTAGGAATCGTGCTAAATTACTCCTGCTGCCCGACAACCTACAAATACCTCGATGACCAACTAAATCTTAATGCACAACTTGAAATCTGACATACCTTAGGCATCTCTGAATACATGTGTACAAGTCTCATAGTAAGGTCTTCTAGCCGGACACAAATAATGCATTAAGACAGGTTATTGGTATATTACTATAAGATGTCCATGTATGCTTATTATCATGCTAGTTAGTCAATTACAACTATTGAAAACCAATTATAAAGGTGATATCAGACTTATGTCCTCTGGGTACTTTAATGACTTGTGTTTGACCATTTAAACTAGACTTATCCAGGTTTTCTGGAAAGAACCTTTACCTAGCTATTACATGTTAGCAAGTGTCAACATGATGTTCTTTTTGTAATGCATTTATTTCATAACTGAAATTATGGTATCTAAATGGTCATGAATTCTGCTTGAATGTTATTAAAGTGAGGCTTAATTTGCATAATATTATGCAGAAACCAAGACAGTTAGTGTTTGCAGAGTCATTGCCCTTGTTTGAAATAATCCATTTTTTCTGTGCCATTTCTTGGAACATTTGCCATCTTTACTGTGAAACAAAGATATTGAAGTATTAAGGTTGTGGTATAATCTTCATATTCTCCAAGCCTTCCTAATATCTTTACTGCCAATGGTGAGTTATAAACTTGTTTGAAGAGGGGCATGTACAAAAAATAATTAATAATCATGAAAGCTGTTAAATACTTGGTATATAAGCATTTTTATAGAAGTATGGCATAAAGCATCCATAAAAACAAATTGCTTGGAAACAGGTAGCATAGTGTACATAGTTGCCATATTGTACAAAGTTCCCATAATTCTCAGCAGGTTGCCATGTTACTGTCGAGTTGAAGAGTTATTATTTTTGGCAGTTTATGTGCTCTTGATTATTTTTTTGAAGATTAATTGTTTCTGTATGGTTTATCCAAAGTTCTATCTGAAATTATACACACAGGCAACTCCGGTACTGATATGTACTCACTATGACTGAAAGACCATGTTACGACATGAGATGATTGTAAAACATGTTTGCCCCTATGCCAGCCAAATAGTCTTACAGCAACCTTGACCTTTGGCGTACTGACTTTTAATTCAATAGGAGTCAACTATGACTGAAAGGCAATGATACAAACAAGAGATGTTTGTGAAACATTTGTATGTATGCACTTATGCCAGCCAAATTGTCATTAATGTTATAGGTGACAGTGACCTTGACCTTTGGCATACTGACCTCAAATTCAATAGGGGTCATCCAATAACAGTGACTAACCTCACTATAAAGTGTGAAGATCCTTGGCCCAACCATTCTGAAAGTTTTGATCAGAAACCATTAGGTCTTAATTCACTTAAGTGAAAAGGTCATGACAACCTCGACTTTGTTCTTTAACTGACCTCAAAATCAATAGGGGTCATCTACTTTTGCTGACCAACCTCCATAGAGAGTTAACAGGTCCTTGGGACAAGGATTGTCGAGTTATTGATCAACTAACAAACTAAAGGGATAACCTCTATGCAATTAAGATAGCATCAGCCCTGAGGTGTCTAGAACATGATACATATTAGTGAGTAAAATCAAGTGAGAAATAACTATAACTAATTATAATGTAACTTTTCATTTGATTTTTCATGCTTGTTTAGATCAAACAAAGGAACTATAAATATGAGCTTTGTATGGCTGTGTTAACAATTGGTATGAAACAAAGACAATCACTAATGTCCCAGTGTTGTCTGGCTGGTAGAGAAAGGAGTATTATATATTAGGTAATTCCATGGGGAACCTTCAAACCACTGGATTACTTTCCATACACAGAACATAACACATAACACTTGTCTCCTACACAGTATCACTAGTCTCATACAGACACCATGGTTTTAATTATGTTATATCATTAACTTACTGCCTGTTTACAGACTAGCATAACACCCTGGTAATTAAACATCAAAGTTCCTGCATGCCATTTATATATTTCCAATCTGAGCTATGATACTATTGAGAGGGCTGGAACAATGTAACATGATAGCTGTTTCAATCTAGAATGTATTGATTAAAGTCAAATGCCCGGACATTCTCTGATTGGTTCAATGATTTAATATCCTATTGGTTTGATTATGTGCACTTTTATCTGCACCAAAACTTGTAAATACAAGTTGTCTTCAATTGATACTCTCAAAAAAGCTAGTTAATTAGGTCCCTATATTTGCCATTCTGCTTTATTTATCTGCAACATTTAAACTTAATAGTCTACTAAAAAAACTAGGTCACAAGGTCAATCATCTTGTGTAGTCACTAAAAGTCCCAATTTGTTCTAATCTTTATGAAACTTGGTCACAATGTTCATCTCATAGTGACAATATAAATACTTGTGTTTACTATCAAAATGACCAGAATGGACAATGAGTTTAATAGGTTGGATGTTTCACAATGATCAGATTGGACAATGAGTTTAATAGGTTGGATGTTTCACAATGATCAGATTAGACAATGAGTTTAATAGGTTGGATGTTTCACAATGACCAGATTAGACAATGAGTTTAATAGGTTGGGTGTTTCACAATGATCAGATTAGACAATGAGTTTAATAGGTTGGATGTTTCACAATGATCAGATTGGATAATGAGTTTAATAGGTTGGATGTTTCACAATGATCAGATTAGACAATGAGTTTTAATAGGTTGGATGTTTCACAATGATCAGATTGGTCAATGAGTTTAATAGGTTGGATGTTTCACAATGATCAGATTAGACAATGAGTTTAATAGGTTGGATGTTTCACAATGATCAGATTGGACAAAGAGTTTAACAGGTTGGATGTTTCACAATGATCAGATTAGACAATGAGGCTGCTTGTTCTATTCAGTTCCATCCTCATATTAGACAAAACAAAGTGAAAGATTTCATATCTAACTCTATGGGAATGTAACAATGATAATCATAATTTCCAAAGATTCCAACCAGTAAGTACATATCTGTTAATTGGTCTATAATTAGGCTATATCTGACAGGGGGAGATAATTAAGCTATATCTGACAGGGGGAGATAATGTGTCATTTATGTCGACTTTGTTCTGTATGACCAGTCTTGGTATATTTTCAAAAGTTAGTTGCCAAGATTGAAGAATAAATAATGAATTCAATCATCCTGTCCAACTTTATTAGGAAATTTGGCTACTTGAGGCCACTTAAACCTATTGTAGGCGTCAGATAGCAGTCTTAATAGAGTTAATAGCTGATGGCTACAAACTAACGTTTAAGTCTTGGTATTATGTATAGACCACTTTCTAACTTTGATGTTTCCATTTGTAAGATATATATTGGCTTGCTTCCGATTGTTACAGTCTTGTCTGATTCAGGAAAGCTTAAGAAATTTGTTATGATGTAATATGCGACATACAAGCTTATCATCTCCAGTATAGCTCACCGGAGATAACTCTAGGCTTATTGATAAACACACACGCATAATATAAACACTGCATGGTCAACTGACCACTAAAGTTATCAGTGTAGATTGAAAGAGTATAATGAATTAAATTTAATGATTATGCACAAGATTGAACAAAAACGAACATAGAAAATGCATTTAATATTCATTTTTATTTGTGAACAAAAGCTAGTGTTATGATCGGTGGACGATACAGTCGTCCAGGTTGACCCCTATGTAGGGATAACAAAAACCTCCATTTTACTGAAGTTCTATTGTTGGTCTGTTACTACACCTGACGACATTATAGGAAACTAGTTCGGAATGCCCGTGTAAATGCTTATATGGTAGATTTACTTCTTTCTGTAGGACTTTAAACACAAGAAAACAACAATACAATCTTACATTTGTACCTGAAATTGTGAAGAAACGAGTCAAGGGAATACATTATAGGCCATGTTAATATAAAACTGCCCACTTTATATTGGATAAAATTGACTGCTTTTAAAACCTTTAGGCAGATGGTTGGGTAGTTCAAGTGATCACTAACACTGGTTTGGCCATCAGTATAAAGTTTATAAGAACCAATGTCTTAATAGAATAGATCATAATCATGTGACATGACTGTACATGAGAACAATACATGAGAAACAATACATGTGAAAACCTACTGTTGTTTAAGTACAAACATGCTATCAATCTATGACCTTACAGAAAACAATTACTAATTAATTGTGTTTTAATGTAAATTCTCTTGAAAGTAATTTGGCAGTATATAAATGTTTAATCGAGCATGCTTCGGTTGGAAGTGAAATCATTCCTTAGCGAATTAGCATAGCATTGTGTCAGGTTTCTGGGTTCTTTCTGTCAGATGCTTCATATTTGTGGAAATTCCTACAATTAAAACATTTCAACCTCCTGTAAATTATGATGCACAGATAGTGACATATAAATTATCTCCCTTGTCTGATGATGTCCAAGATAGATATATTTGTACATTGGGTCTTTTAAAATTGTTAGGACTCCTCTGATTTTATCATTGTTTCTTATAGAGATTATTCCTGGTCTTAGATATGAAATCTAAGTGCTGACTGTGTCACTTATGTTACAGACTGTTGAAAAGTGTGAAAAGAACATGAAGCCAAGCTTTTGTACAAAATGAACAAACCAATGATGAAGCAGAGTAATCTAAACATGGGAGGACCATGCAGCGCTTTTAGTATAGGATAGACAATGAGTATCGCTGGTTATGAGATTTAGATGTGAGCTTCAGCGAGTGTCTAATCTCATAACCATTGATACAAGATGTCTATCCGACTTAGACCATGTGACTGACTAATTTGTACATGTACAGTTATTCATGCACATTAAAGAAGTTGTAAACGTATTTCTGACCAGATTATTCAATTTTCTCAAGGCAATAGGATTAAAGTCAGCACTTACTACTCAAAACAACAAAGGATCAAAATCACAGGTTATTCAGCTTAAAAGTGTTGGATACGGGATTTAGACCATGGCAATACTGTGCTGTGATTGGCTATTTGCGACTTACAGTGGTCTAAGAGAGTATTAATGGGAGATATTTAACTCATAGAAATCCTTAACTTGGTTATAACTGTATCACAATATCACTATAGGTGTATTTCTAGGTTATGCATGTTTATGTACTTTAACCATAGAGTTTATACAGTTATTCCCCCCCCCCCCCCCCCCCCGTTTAGCTACCCAAGTTGGAAATTTACCTAAAGCATACTTTACATTACAAATGTGCATGTCTCATTTATATTAAACACATGCAACTCATTTATTGTTGTTATGAATATTTGAGGTGAATTATACAGTAGAAATTTTATTTCTGGAACATGTTAAATTTTAATAAGCATTTACTTGATGCATTTTCTCACTTCCACATTTCATACTGATGTAATTATTAGAGTGTGAATTTTAATTGTTTACTTGAAGCAAAGATCTAAAAAAATGTGTTTAGATCTTTGCTTTAAGTGAAGTGAAAAATATCAATATTCAAATATTAATGCTGTGTTTAGAAGAATTGAGCTTTATTTAAAAATTTCCCATTCTTGGATTTAATGTGTTGCTCACCTGTGGTTTATATTAATTAATTGCCCATTAAATATACCATTAATGTTTATATCAGTGATAGAATATCTTATAACCTCACAGGAGTCTGATTGTAGGTGATTATAGTGTCATGGTTTGGCATTTATATCTCCATGGTTTCAACAACTGTTTCTTGACTACATGTGGTATAACCCTTGATCTCATAATGATATATTTTATTATCTTGAAGATTTTTGACTCAATTATTAGAAGAATAAGAAGCACTACCCTACTCACCCATGGTGTTTGGGTTGATGCCCCATGTGACCTCTCACCTCTAGATGGCATGCTGGCCAGTTTTGATTACTGACCAGATATTATTGTAAGTTACATCAAATCAGAACTCATTGTACTGTTTGTACAGAATGACATGCCATTCTGCACACGTAAGCTACCTTAGGAGGTGGAAGGTGTGGCCAACACAATAGAAATATATTGAATTCATTTGGTGACCTCTTAACTCTTTTGTTCTTTAGTGGTCATTCCTTTGATCTTAAACAATGGAAAGACTACCTAAGATAGCGTATGTGGGTGTGTCCGTCCGTCCGTCTGCCTGCCTGCCTGTCCTTGTCTCCTTGGTGCAGAGCTACCCAGACTTTCTGACCACCACAAACATATCACTGTCCTTGTCTCTCAGGTGGCCATGGAGCTACCCGGACATCCACCATAAACATATCACTGTCCTTCTCTCAGCGCCCAGGCTTTGTTGTTCTTGCAAGCAAATGATTTTGCAGAAGTTATAAATGCCATACGTTCTTTGTTTTCATTGTACAATTAACAAATCAATACAGTTGCCTTTGACATTTTCGTATAACTGTCCTGAAATTGTTTGCTGAGATTTAGAATGTCTGCCCGATTGCTTTTCTCAGTTTAACCTGTACTAAGGTGTCTCTTGTGTGCATTTATTTGTCCTTTGGATTGCAGTGTTTCTATTGTGTGTATTTATTTATCCTTTGGGTTGCGGTGTTTCTATTTAAGGTAGAAACTTATTAACGTTGCCTTGATTCCTGGAGTCACACCTGGTTTGAAGTTTTCTCAGTGTATAAATGTCGTAATGCTGTATATGGAAATGCTGTATATGGAAATGCTGTGTATATGGAAATGCTGTATATGGAAATGCTGTATATGGAAATGCTGTATATGGCAGTGCTACACATGTCTATACTAGCATTAATGCTATATATGGGTGTTGCTGTATATTACATTGCTGTATATGGCACTACTACTGCTGTATTGCATTGTTGTTCCTGGTCTTAATGCTGTATATGGGCCATAGAATATTGCATTTAATATATGCTGTTATTATGGCATTTACTGCTATATACATGAAAGGCATTTGTTGTTTGTGACATTAATGCTGTATATGGAATTAATACTCTACATGTATGTGGCCATGTAGAGGCACACTGAGGTGCTTGCCTTGAAAATTTCAAAATAAGCATATTTTTGAAGAAGAAATGTCTCAAATAGACCCTCTATTTTTTTTGTATCCGGATACGACCCTGATGGCATTGTTGTCTATGGCATTAATGCTGTATATAGCCTTGCTGTTTATGTCGACCACACAACAAACCAAAGAAAACTTCTGTCTATGGTATTAATGCTGTATATAGCCTTGCTGTTTATGTCGGCCACACAACAAACCAAAGAAAACTTCTGTCTATGGTATTAATAAGGTAGTATATGGCATTTTATGGCTGTTAAAATATAACGGGACATATGTATTAAAAAAGGTGTTCCGCCATGGATTCTGGATTGATCGTATTGGTTATTTAATTCAGGTGCCCACTAACACTAGGTAGACTATACGTTCCTTTTTAATGATTTATGAAATCTCGTTGTTTCGGTGTGGATTTGCAAATCTCATACTGACTGTTCAAAATGATGTTATGAATCAGGAATGTGGAATTATAAAACAATGCATCAAATTTATACATACAACACCATGATATTCATAATTCAGATGCATATTGTATGCCCTGTAACTACCTAATTAGGTAATGAGCATTCATTATTCTAATGACTCACAGTAAATTTGGTATGATGTTTTAGTTATTTCCATTTTGAGATATTTTAGGCTGTTGTTAAAATTTTCTACTTAATCACAGAAGAGGTCAATGGAACAACAAAATAAATTTTTCATCAAGGGCAAAGAGAGGACCAAATTGTCGGACATTGGTGGAAGAAAGGAAATTCATTCCCTGAAGAATTAACTCACATAATTTCATCTGTCTTAACAAGCAATTTATTTATAACCAAATCTGACCTAGAGTGCACGAAATGTCATAAATTAGATGCTCATTTTACTCGTGCTGGAATGTTTATTGCTGGTTTTTGCCCTCATATGTCTATGATTCATGCTTCCGCTATTCATGATAGCTTTAAGTCTTCTAGTCTTCTACACAGGGAAATCTGTAAGGGAAATCTGGAAGATCTTCCCTCCATGTGATCGTAAATTGATCACTACATAAAAATAGCGCTGATCTAATGTGATACTGCGTCATTACTTCAAGAAATGGGAATTCTGTACCAGGCCGTTCATTGTCGCTTACTTTTCCCAACAATCGATAGATTTAAATGTGATATACAGTCTCAAATCCATGTTTCTGTCTTGCTGTGCTTTTCAAATTATAATAACGTTATTGACTTGTTGTACTGCTGCAAGATTCTCGTCAGATAGGGAATTGTGGGTAGTTTGGGGAATGCTGGCTTGTATTGGATTTGATTTATAGTACTAATGACATGCGCATGTTTTCCATTAAGGAATTGTATTGCACAATAGTTTTATTGACCAACACTCTGGGCTTTTGATTGTGGGTACAATTCCTGGGGATAGAAAAGTGATGGGGAAAATGTATAAAATACCCATACAGAAACAAACACAGACAATTTTACTGTTGAATATGCTCTCTACAATAAGAGCTATCTACATTACCTGCTCTGAGAGCTATCTACATTACATACTCTAAGAACTATCTACATTCCCTACTCTGAGGGCTATCTTCATTATGTACTCTGACGGTTATCTACATTCCCTACTCTGTGGGCAATCTACATTGCCTACTCTGAGAGCTATCTACATTCCCTTCTCTGAGAGCTATCTACATTACACAATCTGAGAGCTATCTACATTACAAACTCTGAGAGCTATCTACATTACATACTCTGAGAGCTATCTACATTCCCTACTCTGTGAGCAATCTACATTCCCTACTCTGAAAGCTATCTACATTCCATACTCTAAGAGCTATCTACATTCCCTACTCTGAGAACTATCTATATTCCCTGCTCTAAAAGATATCTACTTACCTTCTCTGAGAGCTATCTATATGTCATACTCTGAGAACTATCTATATTCCCTGCTCTAAAAGATATCTACTTACCTTCTCTGAGAGCTATCTATATGTCATACTCCGAGAACTATCTATATTCCCTACTCTAAAAGATATCTACTTACCTTCTCTGAGAGCTATCTACATTACATACTCTGAGAGCTATCTACATTCCCTACTCTGAGAACTATCTATATTCCCTGCTGTAAAAGATATCTACTTACCTTCTCTGAGAGCTATCTATATGTCATACTCTGAGAGCTATCTATATGTCATACTCTGAGAGCTATCTATATGTCATACTCTGAGAGCTATCTATATGTCATGCTCTAAGAACTATCTATATGTCATGCTCTGAGAACTATCTATATGTCATGCTCTGAGAGCTATCTATATGTCATGCTCTGAGAACTATCTATATGTCATACTCCGAGAACTATCTATATGTCATACTCTGAGAGCTATCTATATGTCATGCTCTGAGAACTATCTATATGTCATGCTCTGAGAGCTATCTATATGTCATGCTCTGAGAACTATCTATATGTCATACTCTGAGAGCTATCTATATGTCATACTCTGAGAGCTATCTATATGTCATACTCTGAGAGCTATCTATATGTCATACTCTGAGAACTATCTATATGTCATACTCTGAGAGCTATCTATATGTCATACTCTGAGAGCTATCTATATGTCATACTCTGAGAACTATCTATATGTCATACTCTGAGAACTATCTATATGTCATACTCTGAGAACTATCTATATGTCATACTCTGAGAGCTATCTATATGTCATACTCTGAGAACTATCTATATGTCATACTCTGAGAGCTATCTATATGTCATACTCTAAGAACTATCTATATGTCATACTCTGAGAGCTATCTATATGTCATACTCAGAGAGCTATCTATATGTCATACTCTGAGAACTATCTATATGTCATACTCCAAGAACTATCTATATGTCATACTCCAAGAACTATCTATATGTCATACTCTGAGAACTATCTATATGTCATACTCTGAGAGCTATCTATATATCATACTCTGAGAACTATCTATATGTCATACTCTGAGAACTATCTATATGTCATACTCTGAGAACTATCTATATGTCATACTCTGAGAGCTATCTATATGTCATACTCTGAGAACTATCTATATGTCATACTCTGAGAGCTATCTATATGTCATACTCTGAGAACTATCTATATGTCATACTCTGAGAGCTATCTATATGTCATACTCTGAGAGTTATCTATATGTCATACTCTGAGAACTATCTATATGTCATACTCCAAGAACTATCTATATGTCATACTCCAAGAACTATCTGTATGTCATACTCTGAGAACTATCTACATTTGATTGCATATTTAGATCAACCACCTCTCAATAACATCTAAAATGTGTGACTCTTAAAATGTGTTATGTTGGTGAGGTTGCACTGTAAGTTACCGGTACTCTAATGTTTACAGTAGTTTTGAAAAATTTACATATTTTATTAACAATGAAATAATTATAGACACTACATGTATTACTTCTGTTACAGCATTTAATGTATCATTCAAACCAATGTGTTTCTCACTGTACTACAATTATGCTACAATTCCATCCATTTGAGAATAATAAAGTCTTCCATGTTGACCTGAATCTGACAACATCTTGGATCAGTACCAAATTTTAGGAGTTTGTAGTCATTTATAATTTGATTTTTTTGTTCTCTCCTGTGTTTTCTGTGTGAGATTGAATGATGTAACAAGACAATTTGAATTTGAACAAGATGATCAATGGATTGAAAATACCATATTTTTCTCATTTTTTTTATGTTATCTTAAGTTTATGCTAATTAGAATCATCCCCCATCTATGATAAGGGTGTACTGTTGGTCGCACATGTAGGTTTGTCTGTCAGTTGTTTCCATTTAATAACTCATAGTTTTCTCAAATGTTTGTCTGTTTGTTTATATTGTTCAATGGGTCATCATTCGGTTTTATCTCTGCCATATTGACCAATGGTTTAGAGACAGTTTTGTGTTACGAGGAATCAGGGTGTGGCTGCCCTATATCTCTTTCTAAGTAGACTCCTTTTGTCTTTAATGTGCCGTTTGTACTGCGCCAATATGTGTAAGACTACCTCTGGGTAACCACCTGAAAAGCGTTTCAGCGTTTCATGAATAACAGAGAATGGAACCAGGGACCTCTTGGTCAGTGGTCAAGAGCAATATCCATTTGATGACTGTGTGCCACCAAAAAAATCATTGTATTGCTTCTGATATCTCTTTTTTAGCTCACCTGTCACAACGTGACAGAGTGAGGCTTTTGTGATCACTCTTCGTCCGTCGTCCGTCCGTCAACAATTTGCTTGTGTAGACACTAGAGGTCACAATTTTGGCCTAATCATTATGAAACTTGGTCACAATGATCATATCAACAAAATCTAGGTCAAATTCGATGTTGGGTCTTCCAGGGTCAAAAACTAGGTCACAAGGTCAAATCATAGAAAAACCTTGTGTTGTCACTAGAGGTCACAATTTTGACCTAATCTTTACAAAATTTGGGCACAATGATCATCTCAACAAAATCTAGGTCAAGTTTGATATTGGGTCATCCAGGGTCAAAAACTAGGTCACAAGGTCAAATCATAGGAAAACCTTGTGTAGTTCTAGAGGTCACAATTTTGACCTAATCTTTATGAAACTTGGTCACAATAATCATCGCAACACGATCTAGGTCAAGTTCGATATTGGGTCATTCGGGTTCAAAAACTAGGTCACAAGGTCAAATCATAGAAAAACCTTGTGTTGTCACTAGAGGTCACAATTTTGACCTAAGCTTTATGAAACCTGGTCACAATGATCATTTCAACAAACTCTAGGTCAAGTTCGATATTCGGTCATCCAGGGTCAAAAACTTGGTCACAAGGTCAAATCATAGAAAAATCTTGTGTAGTCACTAGAGGTCACAATTTTGTCCTAATCTCTATGAAACTTGGTCACAATGATCATCTCAACAAGATCTAGGTCAAGGTTGATATTGGGTCATCCGGGGTCAAAAACTAGGTCACAAGGTTAAATCATAGAAAAACCTTGTATAGTCACTAGAGGTCACAATTTTAACCTAATCCTTATGAAACTTGGTCAGAGTGATCATCTCAACAAAATCTAGGTCAAGTGCAATATTGTGAACTAGGTCACTAGGTCAAATCACAGGTCTTGCATGTACTGCTACAACAGGTGAGCGACCTAGGGCCCTTTGGGCCCTCTTGTTTATGAGATGTGTAGGTTTATATACCTAGTTTATATAGCTTGTGCTTTATTGTAGCAGACTGAAGGAGAGCATGTTTTGTTATCTCTGGAAAGTATAGTGTTTAATTGTTTATCTTAACAGTTGTAATGAGGAATTATATGGCTCATTTAGGAATCTGTCGCCAGATCGTTTTCCAGTCCTGTTTTATGTTTATTCCTACACCCAGACTGGGTCACGTTTCTCTAGTTTTCTACATCATTAACAGAGATATTGCTGTCAATATTGTGGATACAGTCTAGAATTCATCTCATCCCTTTATTGCTGTCTTCCTGTACTCATGTTTACTGAGTTGCTTGGTAAATATTATATCCTGATCCATAGATTCTAGACATGGATTTGTTTCATCTATTACCATGGCAACTTTCTCATAGATTACATAGAATCCAACTTAGATCAATTAGAAAGACTCTCTTTAGTCAGTAGTTATAAATGTCAACTACAGCAGATAGATAGTTATATACCTGCATGCATGACACATGGGACATTTCCAATCTTGCTTAAAGAGTGTTTTACCTCAATAGTCAGTTTCAAGGGTGGTATTCAATATTGATCTTACATGACTTAAGGATTAGGACAACCAATCAGATCGCACCATATTAAACTCTTGGTTAGTAGCAGGCGATATGATTGGCTATCCTTATTCTCCAATTAAATTAGATCAATTTTGAATACCACCCTGAATGTCTATCACTTTTTCATGAATGTATACCCTTGCATGTGCAAATTAAGAATTATTGCTTATAAAAATCTATGATCATGAAAAAGTCAAAGTTTAGATACAGAATGTGCTGACTCATGTTTTTTGCTATTAATTACAAATTGCCAGCATTTAGTTTCTTTGTTATTTGTACAGATTCTCCTCAATTAATGAGTATGACTTTCTCTAAAGTCACATTAATTAAGAGTTGCTGGTAGTTGAATCTCAGTTACTGCAGAACTATTATAGTCACAAGAGCATTGAAAAAAGTGTAAATGTTTTAATTAAAGTGAGTTGAGGAGATTGAAATGCTAGAGAAGTTGATTTCTAAATGAGTTAAATGAAAGAAATTCTTGATCTATCAATATTTGATGACGTCAATGTGTAAAAGATACATGTATTTATATATTGACATGTAATCATTGTATCATTCTGTATGGGGTATGGTACCCTCAAGATTATAATAATTACTTTATTACATATTAATAATATTGTAAATAATTCTTTCCCAGTCATTGAGGTCAGTACCCTTTCATGAAAAATGGACAACAATGTTGAATTTTCTCCACATGCGGAGAAGTTGCTGGTTGCTTGTGACAGGGTAATTAAGTACTGGCTAGGATACAAGCAAGGAAAACAAGTTTGATGAATCTAACACTTATTGTATATAACTGCAAAGTTATTGACAGTGTGAAACCTACTGCAACCTGACCCAGATCACAGTGTAACGAATCGTGGGTGAGTGGAATAACAACTGGACAACGGCCAAGGCTCCCATGTTTGGGGAGAAAGGGGACCCAGTCTTTTCAGAGAAATTGAATTCCTTTTACAAACCGACTTTATGAGGAAAACAGCCCGCAGAGCTTTTCCTTCATGATCACGAGTCTGACATGTTTCCTGGCACTTCTATTTCTATACACGGATCTAGTGTTTTATGGAAACATTGTACCAGCTCCTGCTTTAGGTCAGCATACACTGACAGATTGAATAATGATAGAATTTAGTTGCTCTGCTTCACTAGTGAATTATGCATAACAGGAATACTAGAGAATAATGTAGACCTTTCTTAGAACATGCATAAAATTCTGTTGTCATGGAAATCAGAAAAGTTTAAAATTGGAATGTCTGTGACTTGGAGAATTCATTACTATTGATCGTTATTGATTCCACGTTCTGTGATGTAACTGCAATCGCCTGTCTGTTCTATCATGCATTTATTGAAAAATATTTCACATTGAAAATGTTGATGTTGGTAATATTGATTTGTATTTACACATGAAGAGAGGGAGAGTTCATTTAGATTGGATCCACATATACAGTCATACTGGTGCTTCTGATGGGTGTATGACTATATATCCTGGGTACTGTTTTATCAAAGCACTTACAGAAATCTTAAAACTTACGTTTAAAGTTAAATTCGTTATAGCTCTGTAACAGCTAGCAATTGTGGTAATTTAATAGAGTTGGTCAATATTAATCATTGTTCCGTCAAGGAACTCTTACCTACCATATCTGTCCCTGAATATATAGGTTTTTATAAAATAATAAAGAATTTAAATTTTAACGTAACTATTATGATTACAATTTCACCATATTTTGCATGGCTTTAAAAAATGTTGATTGTCTATTCAAATTCAGATTACCAATTATTATTACGCATTCATTCCATCTCTAAACTGATTATTATCCTATTTTAGTAATTTTAGCCTCTGTGTGTCTTCATATGTCTTCATGCATTTTCATAGGACTTCTTTCTAAGTGTATTATCTTGCATTGTTTTTAGTGAATCAGGTGATTAAGTCAATCTAGTTTGTGACTGTTTGTTATTATTTCTTAAATGGTTATCATACTTTTCTTTCAAGCAAAGACCTAAATGTACATTTAGGTCTTTGTTTCAAGTTATAATTGAATTATCATAGGTGTGAACTACTTTAAATATCCAGTCTGATATGTTTGGTTTAAGTAACTTGATTGGCTTCTCAGATTGAGTGAATTACTCTGTCTGCTAGAGTTAAGGGTTACCTTATAGAAATGGACTTAACTTTAGACATAAGACAGAACTTTACATAATAGATAATTAGATAATACATAATACAGTATCTTTGTGAAGTATAGACTTTGTGCATTTCATTTAATTTGATAACTTTGCGACTCAGTGAAATAATTAATATCTTTGTGATATATCAGAACTCTGTGAACATAAACTTTGTGATTGTTATTGTTACGACTCATTAAAATTAGTAAACTTCAGCTGGCTTTGTGATCTTGGAACATTTATTGTACTTGCAACTGCCGACGTACAGTTTACGTCCAGCAATACACACGATTGGTTGGAAAACACCAGAACAGCAGCGTACGCAGCTACACTGTTCACTTGAATTTGTGAAAGTAGTAGACAACTAGAAAGCGGTCTTAACTATCTCCATAAAATAAGTTTACGATTTTCGCAAGAGCTTTGATGAAACAGTACCCTGTTAACAATTGTGTAAGTGTGGGTACTGAAACAGTTAGTGGATGAGTGAAAAAACAAAGAGATCAAAACATTTTAAAAACATTATGTTGTTCTATTTCAAGATATCACTTTAGTAACAGATATTAGTTAGATGCACATTGTCTACAATTCCCCTGGTACCACCATGTTTAAATTACATTTGTAATTACTGATTTAAAATTTCCCAGGGGAGCATGTCCCTCCCACTCGACCCATAGAAGTGCAGCTAGATTGTTCACTTGTTGTTATGTGCATGTAATTTTAGAGAGACTCTTGAGAGTAAATGCCCTTGTTGACCTGGGAAGTCCTGCTTTCTCTTGATTACACCTGATAATGGCCTGTTTACGTAAGGAAGTTTGTTGAACTTGTGATGTGTATTATTTTGGTTACCTTTGGTTAGGTAAGGAAGTTTGTTGAACTTGTGATGTGTATTATTTTGGTTACCTTTGGTTAGGTAAGGAAGTTTGTTGAACTTGTGTTGTGTATTATTTTGGTTACCTTTGGTTAGGTAAGGAAGTTGGTTGACTTTGTGTTGTGTATTCTCTTGGTTATGTAAGGACGTTGGGTGACCTTGAGTTGTCCTTTCTCTTGGTTTACTCTTACACCGAGTCCAATCGTTCACTTCTAGCACATTAGACGCGAATGTTCTCGGAAACTATGAGGAATACATACAAACTGAGATAATAATATGAAAACAGAATTATCAGAGATCATCCTCGGCCATATCTCCCATTTCGTAGAGGTTGAATTGAAAAATTGACAATCGATTTTCTTACCTTGGTCAGTGTTTTAACCGGTAAAGTACCGTCTCATCGTGCGTTATGAACCATGAACGATTGGACTCGGTGTCTTAGTTACCCTTGGTTACGTACTGGGTCAAAAATTGGTCAAAATTAATGTAGCTTTGGTATTGGGTCATGTGGTGCATTTATTGTCATTTTGGCATTATACATAAGCATGTTAAACATTTCCCCAAATGCCAATAAAGATGGGCATGTAGTGACTTGGCTGCTATTACAGTAAGTCAGACATGTTAATTTGATGAGGAGGTATAAGTATGGAACAAGACTTACTTAATGTGACACTTAAGTATCATTTTGAATAATTCAGAAAGGAAAGTCAGACATCTGTTTCAGGACAATATGGCAGATAAAATGTTTATACTATATTTATATGTAATTACACTTAAGTTTGGCAACATATCAATTACAGATGCAGACAATGTCTACTATAATTAATATATACAGGTACTGCAAGACATACTTGAACGTTCTAATTGAGTATTTAGGTACTAAAAGACATCTTGAACCTTCTAATTGAGTATTTAGGTACTACAAGACATCTTTAGGTACTACAAGACATCTTGAACATTCTAATTGAGTATTTAGGTACTACAAGACATCTTTAACGTTCTAATTGAGTATTTAGGTACTACAAGACATCTTGAACGTTCTAATTGAGTATTTAGGTACTACAAGACATCTGGAACATTCTAATTGAGTATTTAGGTACTACAAGACATCTTGAACATTCTAATTGAGTATTTAGGTACTACAAGACATCTTGAACGTTCTAATTGAGTATTTAGGTACTACAAGACATCTTGAACATTCTAATTGAGTATTTAGGTACTACAAGACATCTTGAACGTTCTAATTGAGTATTTAGGTACTACAAGACATCTTGAACGTTCTAATTGAGTATTTAGGTACTACAAGACATCTTGAACGTTCTAATTGAGTATTTAGGTACTACAAGACATCTTGAACGTTCTAATTGAGTATTTAGGTACTACAAGACATCTTGAACATTCTAATTGAGTATTTAGGTACTACAAGACATCTTGAAAGTTCTAATTGAGTATTTAGGTACTACAAGACCTAATTGAGTATTTAGGTACTACAAGACATCTTTAGGTACTACAAGACATCTTGAACGTTCTAATTGAGTATTTAGGTACTACAAGACATCTTGAACGTTCTAATTGAGTATTTAGGTACTACAAGACCTAATTGAGTATTTAGGTACTACAAGACATACTTGAACCTTCTAATTGAGTATTTAGGTACTACAAGACATCTTGAACGTTCTAATTGAGTATTTAGGTACTAAAAGACATCTTGAACCTTCTAATTGAGTATTTCACGGTGTATAACCGTATCGGTACCCTCTCAGTGCAAAATGATATATCGGTACCCTCTCAGTGCTGGCACCGGTCTCTCTCAGTGCAAAACAATGAATTTGATTGACGAAGATCCACAGGAGAGGTAAGAAAATCATTTTTTTGTCCAAAATACCGGTTTATGCATAAAAATCGATAGCCCACGGAACCCCCCGATGATTAACCATTGTGTTCCCGTTGTTAAAATAGTTCTATCATTTTTCACAAGTTCTGGCGTGGCTGGAATGTTGACCGAGGGTCTTTGTGCGAATGAACATCAAGCCTTGTTTATGAAGCTTTAATGCAACTTTTCTTCAATATAGCAATATCTAGTACCTCAGACGTAAAGCCGTTGATCATATCTAAAAGCTTATGTATGATTTATATGGATTATGTTATCGTATAGTACTAGACATTAGTATAAACTATCGACTTTCATCACGCTTTAATATTACGACGCCGGTAAACGAAAACGAAAGTAGAAACATTCATCTTCGGACAATCGCGAAATTCTGGTATGCATTTTTCGCTGTTTTTTAAATTTTAGCGAATTGGTTTGGACGCGGATAAAGCGAAAATTAAGTACACGCGAAAATTACCTGATATGCGGTATTGAATTCACTGACTATGACTGAAATGTTGGTCAGTGTCACCTGCATGAATGATGTTTACTATATTACAGCTTTAATACAAATCATACATTTCATATTATAATTTAGTAATTTAACCAAACCACCTATAAAGTTCAAAGTTTAAACAATTATGTTGTTTAAGATGCTATTACACCAACAAGCGTATTATCACTTATTCATCAGTCATGAATGTAAACAAACAAGGGCCAATTTAACAAAAGAATTTTCCCGTCTATTGTATGAAACAATTGAAAATAAATGACGAGGTGTGAAACACATATCTCTGTAGATCTATTTCACCTGTGAAAATATCTTTTATACATATAACAACGCAGTACATACTGGTTTTTAATAATATGCGATCCCGCTGTTGACAACAAAATACGCATGCCGGTACCAACCGGTCCATACTGGCTTTTAACTGCGCTAAAACAATCATGTTGGATTAATCTCCCCTTACAAGATGGAAAACGCAAAAAAAACAAACAGAGGTTAGAAATCGCTAAAATTAGCTTTGCTAAAATTTGATTTTGCCGAAAATCGCGAAATTTGAAGTACGCGAAAATTACCCGATATACGGTATGTCCTGATTCTACCCTTACATGCGGAGCTACCCGAAGCAAATGAGTTGCAAGTACAAGAAAAAAGTCATAGGAGTACCACTTGAACCGTTTGAATATGTCTGACCTGGGATTCAATCAGCAATCTCAAGCCCTCTGCAAGTCAGATATACAGCCTTTATTGTTACCAACAGAAAGGTCATGCAGTATTTTGTTGGCATAATTCAACTTAGACAGTCGTAATGTGCATGGTCATTCTGCTTTTCCCTGCCAGATTGACCTATGACCTCCGACTTCAAAGGAAGACACAGTTGTGTGGTCCGTTAGGAAACTGGGTGTGCTGTCCTTGGAAGAGACAGTTGTGTGGTCCATTAGGAAACTGGGTGTGCTGTCCTTGGAAGACACAGTTATGTGGTCCGTTAGGAAACTGGGTGTGTTGTCCTTGGAAGAGACAGTTGTGTGGTCCATTAGGGAACTGGGTGTGCTGTCCTTGGAAGACACAGTTGTGTGATCCGTTAGGAAACTTGGTGTGCTGTCCTTGGAAGACACAGTTGTGTGGTCCGTTAGGAAACTGGGTGTGCTGTCCTTGGAAGACACAGTTGTGTGGTCCGTTAGGAAACTGGGTGTGCTGTCCTTGGAAGACACAGTTGTGTGGTCCGTTAGGAAACTGGGTGTGCTGTCCTTGGAAGACACAGTTGTGTGGTCCTTTAGGAAACTGGGTGTGCTGTCCTTGGAAGACACAGTTGTGTGGTCCGTTAGGAAACTGGATGTGCTGTCCTTGGAAGACACAGTTGTGTGGTCCGTTAGGAAACTGGGTGTGCTGTTTTTGGAAGAGACAGATGTGTGATCCGTTAGGAAACTGGGTGTGCTTTCCTTGGAAGAGACAGTTGTGTGATCCATTAGGAAACTGGGTGTGCTGTCCTTGGAAGACACAGTTGTGTGATCCTTTAAGAAACTGGGTGTGCTGTCCTTGGAAGAGACAGTTGTGTGATCCATTAGGAAACTAGGTGTGCTGTCCTTGGAAGAGACAGTTGTGTGGTCCATTAGGAAACTGGGTGTGCTGTCCTTGGAAGAGACAGTTGTGTGATCCGTTAGGAAACTGGGTGTGCTGTCCTTGGAAGAGACAGTTGTGTGGTCTGTTAGGAAACTGGGTGTGCTGTCCTTGGAAGAGACAGTTGTGTGATCCGTTAGGAAACTGGGTGTGCTGTCCTTGGAAGAGACAGTTGTGTGATCCGTTAGGAAACAGGGTGTGCTGTTCTTTGCTCTTTTGGGAATAGAGTCTTTGGTTCATTACTATGGCAGGTGTACAGCACGGCCTTTCCGCCCAGAGGCTCACAAGCTCTGGGATACCAACCACCTCATTTCTAGTTGGGTGTGATACACAGAAAAGCAGTTCAGAAATGATCAAGTGCTCAGTGGCCAAGAATTGTACGAGCTCATATTACCTGCAGTTATAATAATAAAATATTATATAAAAAGTGCTGGCTAAAAACTTTTAAACATGTTGGTAATATCATGTGACAAACAACTTGCTTTTTATTTCCATTGTGTAACGTCAAAAATATTTGTTACCCTCTATAAGTATAGAAAAAAAGATGTCGAGCACTAAGCCTTTATTTGCCTGTCCGCTTTCTGCTGAAATATTGCAGGCATATGATTGCTTTCACCCGTATTTGAACCAGGGTCACCAGATTAGACAGCAAGCTTGCTAACCATTGAGCTCTAGAGGCACACCATAGAAGAACAATTCAATATTCTCAGCTGTGAATTGAAAGCTGAATGTTAAACGTATGACCTTAATCAAGATACAAACAATATACCTAGAACCCACACAAAACTGTGATCGACCTAATGTTTTTATTGATGCAGTGTACAGAAAGCATTAAGTGTCCTCAGATTCTGTTGTCAACCCGAATCAGGCTTTAAATCGCACAAAGACAGTGTTTAACACTAATCAATCCTGACTAGAAATGATCTGTTATGATCGAACGTGTAACATAACTGAATATTTGCATTGCATTATTTAAAATGGTTCGCCATTATAATGACGCTTCTTGCATAATTGTTGCCATAGCGTAATGTTTATTACGGTAGCAGTTGTTGAGAATTGGTGAGGTGATATAGAGTAGGTGGCAGTGCTGGTGGATCGGATCAATACAAAATCATTTTCTTACCATTATGCAAGTCCCAGGATAGTGATGATGTAGAATATAGTTTATATTGTACGTCATGTCGGCTAAAATAGCTCCAGTCCGCTTAGTTCTCGTGTAAATTACATTATTTCTTCATCTAGTCTCAACAGACGCACAATTAATATATCTTAAGTGTCAAAGTGGGGTATACTAGTAGAGCTTGCTATGATAAGTATAATGTTTTGATCTTGGAAAGATTTACTGTCTTATTTTCAGTTTATTTAGAGATGATAAATATCAGCCAATGTTTTTTTGAACGGGAGATTTTTCTGTTCCCCCATTTAACATTGATTGCTTTTGTTGTTAAAGTGCCACTGTTGTAAATACCCCGATTGTGTGGTTTAAAGGCCATACTTGCATGTCACTTTTAACTGGGTTCAAGCCTCTCTATGTGTTGTTTGTTTGTGTTCAACTGACAGTTGTAAGTCGTCCGTTTGGTGCAACAAGGTTGTATCTTACTTTATACTGTTTAGTGAGATAAAACTTTGATGCACCAAAGGGACGAAGTGTGTGATCATTTCGTTTTCTCCCTGCCTAATTGACTGATAACCTCCGGTGAGGAAAGGTTTAGAAACTTTTGTATGATATAAGGAATCAGGGTGCGATTCTCTAGCTCTTTCCAAATAGACTCCTTGGTTATTTAATGCACCTGGGTACTGTTTTATCAAAGCATTTACGCTAGCGTAACTCTAAGTTTTCCGTAAATATTGCGTACGTCGATAATATTTGCGCAAATGCGTTTTACTAAGATATTTTTTCTCATGTTTTGTCGTAAGTATTGGCGTAATTCTACGCAAGGTCGGAGTAAGGCCAAAAAAAAAAAATTGTGTGTTTCGGGTAACCCGACCCTACCTAGCCGAAAGGCGCCGACCCTAACGATTTTTTAACGTTTCCACAACGATAATTTTATGCTTTGGTCCGGCAAAATTTGACTGAATGTCGGACCGTTAGTCCGACGGAGATTTTTAGTCTGGACGGCGATATTCCCACATCGTAGTTGAAGATTATTGTAAAGAATGTAACACGAATGTATTTTCGTAAATCCTCGTCGAGATTCAATAAGATATCCCTCCGAAATCGTCAAAAATGTAAAATAATTCAGCGAAATGAAGGTCGCGAAAACTGATTATTTTTTTGGATGCGGATAAAACCCGTAATACACGGTACGGATTCCGGAATGTTCGCGATTTTTTTTCTGAATATATTTTTATTTTGACGATTTCCGAGGGGGCTTTTTAACACAAAAAAACGTGATTTAGTTTAAAGATGTTTGATATTAAATGGTAAAATGAAAATAACATTTCTCTTGACAGAAAGTCCTGTCTGATATATGCTCATTGAATGGGCTGAATGAGCCCATTGTGAAAAGGCAAACTATCTAATTAGGCCTATTTGAAAACACTTGTTAACTGTGTGTTAAAGCTAACAATGCATTTCTAAATAATTTACCACTAAATAATTTAAGAAGTACATGCATTATCTATACATCTCTCTTCATTTTTTCGGACTGACAAATGTTCGTTGGACTGACATTTTTTTTGTATATGGTCCAATAAGGATACCGCATTGAAAATCGAGTAGGCTTCGTATGGAACATGGCGTCTATTGTGCAGATCATTCGTCCCAAATGCCAACATGCGGCCGCATTACAAACCTTCCGCGTTCTATCGGATGAAGTCACTTTTTCTAAAGTCGCTTTAAGTTTCTTCATTCTGAAGATTTTCATTCATAAACTCTATCCAACATAAATGTTTGTGTCAAAAAATGTTTTCAGATGTTTCTAATACTATAAAGTACATTACTTTAGTCATCTGCAATTTGTGTCAACTTTCTTTAGGATCATACATGTATATGTTGGTTTGTCAACCCTTATGTTTTCTTGTCTGGTTGGAGCAAAATCATGAGAGTAGCATGTAACCATTTTTATGCCCCCGTATCGATAGATCGGGAGGCATATAGTGATTCACCTGTCCGTCCGTCCGTTCGTCCGTCCGTCCGTCCTGGTTAACCCAAATTGACCGTTTCTTCTAGCATTAATATGGCTTGCTACAAAGCTTTCATACTTGCATGGGTGTTGTGTATGAACACTCTCCACACACCAGTACCACCTAACCCCATTTTGACCTTCACCTTGACCTAATTTTGGACTTAGACTTATTTATGGACAAGGCTTCCACAGGGGGCATAAGCGTTTATTGAACGCAGTCTTGTTATAGATACTTTTAGATTATTTGCATCATATTTACAGTAGAACCTCATTTGTTCAAACTCTTCAGTACTGAAAATTTGTAGATAAGAAAGTACATATGAGCCTGGTCACAAGAAAGTGTATTCTGACCTCCCCTTTCCGTGCCAATGAAGGCCTAACAGTAAAATTAAGACATAGCTATAATACTGAAATGAAAAAGCTCTTTCGTTGCTATGAAGTAAATAGTTTGGACCCTGGTCTGGCTATGTGAAACTCATTTTGGTCGACTGGACCCATACTGGCTGCATAATACTGAAGATGTCATAAAGGCATATTTTCTTCTGACATGACATAGCTCATATATATTTTCATTTGTTGATATAAACTAGACTAGTGATAAAAATACTTTGTAAAAGACAGAAAGTCTGTATAAGTCTGACATTACTATTATAAAATGCAAAACCAGCATTAAATACTGAACATATTTAGTATATTCATGTTTGTGTTTCTTTAATACGCTCTAATCTGAGCACAGTGTGCTGTTGCGTTTTTTGACAGCATCCTGTCCGTCAATATTATGTCAACTAAACAGACCTGCAGTACTAAATTTCCAGAACAAATTCGAACAAAACCCTTGTACAGTTGAATGTATTTGTAAGTCAAAATATCAAATGTGCTTTCAGTCAGAATAACAGTCATCTAGAATGATCTGAAATCAAATATGAAGCTAGATATACATATAATTTACACAGATATATCATCTTAAGCCACCACAAATTCATGACTGGTTTCCCGGCAGGCAAAAAAAAAAAAAAAAAAAAAAAAAAAAACCAAAGCCTACCCTACCTAACTTTTTTCAGACCGTTACCCTAAACACACAATTTTTTTTTTTGGCCTAAGCGTAAATAGCAAATATGAACGTAGTGAGGAGTTTTTGCCACGCACTGTTGATTTTCGACCGTCACTTGTTGTTATAGACCATGATTAGTAATATAAACCTGTTTAATCATCAAAACTTATCGAACGTTTATGTATATTTATTCACTCTGGTTCCCGTTATATTGGTAATATTGTGGCCCTGTCTACGTTCAATATTCAATATTTTTACGTAAATGTATGCAACAACTTGCGATCGTTTAGTAAAACACACTTAAGGTTTTGCGTAAGTGACAAATATTTGCATAAACTTACGCGACATTTACGCAATGTTAGTAAAACAGTACCCAGGTGTGTGGCACAAGAGACTACCTCTGGGGTACGAATCTGTACGTTTCTAATTGGGTGGGAAGTGTTTCAATAATGACTAATTCAAAATTGGCCGGGCCGGTATTCGAACCAGAGACCTAGCTCTTGATCGGTAGTCTAGTCTGTCCACATGCTCGACTCTTGTGCCAACCTCTATGTGATCAGTGTAATGGGTTCCATCCTCTATGTAATTCAGTGTAATAGTTGAATGTCAGGATATTGTGACATCGTGGGTTGACTCCTCATATGGCTGAAATACTGCTGGAAAGACTTAAAAACGGCAAAAAAACCATAATAAAACAGCAGTGATAGTGTATTATTATTCAGTTGTTGATGGTATTGCTGTGGATCATGTATTTATTACAATTTATGACATAATTTCAGGACCTTCCCCAGAATATTTTTAAGGCGCTGGCTGAAGCAATGCTAGGAATTGTGCTTTGGAAAGAATGGCCAAGCTGCTGATAGGAATCCTGTATTTCGCGGAAAGCTTATATTTTCCCCTTATACTGACAAATGTGTACTCGTAATAAAATACTTACGGCTATTTTCGTTTTCCAATGTTGACACATTTTGTCTTGGATTTGATGTCTTTTGTGCGGTTACATTGCACTGACTGGCTTTAATTTCATCAGCCATGTACCCTAGGTTCAGGAAAATTGTCTAAACTGATTTCACAGGGTTTCAAGATGTACAATTCTTTATCTACATGTCAGGTTTTTGGCAATCAACCTTTTACAGATCTAACATTTCAATGTTGACACAGGACTTTTGGGTAGATTATTAAGCATTATGTCTTTCTGTGTTAGGTTTTGGGTGCAAAATCTCCTTGAGTTGTAGACCCATATCACAGTTAATGAATGCTGATATTCGACTATGTTCTCTTTTTTGTATGATAATTAAGCATTGGCTTCCATTTTGAATTGTAGCTTTGTTTGCTTTATAAAATGAATTTATAAGGAATATAATATTGAGATGAAGTGTGTCAATACAACCAGTGAATACCTTATTTCTTGTACAAACAGAACTCTAACTATTATGTCTAAATGTCTGCATAAGCATATCTCTCTGATTTATGATGATATTTTGGGAGGCGTTTAGCCTCTCTTTACTACCATTGTCCATTTCTTACTGCACCTGAACCGCCTTTAGGCTGCTATGTGAATCCGCATTCAAGTAGTTCCAGAAACTGTCAACATTCCCAATACTGCTACATATGTTTCTCCAAATTTATAAACTGATTTAATTAAATCAGCAACATTTGTTTATTCTAAGATCAACAGTTATGGTGAAACTGTTCGTTAAATCTATATTTTTGCAAATAATCACTCCGCCGGGCTGATATCGGACTTGTTTCCTAATATGAAAATGACGTGTTCATCAAATGTCCCGGCTGTATAGCTATTTTTAGAAACTTCAGACCAGGGTCACATGATGGTTTTATCAATGAATCGTATATCGTCTTCAAAGTACTGTTATGCAATCATATGGTCTGGCTATATACTAGCCACTTTCTATAGACGTCTCTCGCTGTGAGGGAAGTGATTACAAGACGGTACTGTAGAATCAGATTAATAGGCGCGTATTATTATTTTAAAGCCACTTTTGATATACGCATTCAATACACGTATTACATATAAATTAATATGCCCCTTTTTACAATTATTTAGGTACCCAACATGCCTATATAGTCACATATGCATATTTTGACATTCAAGACAAGATCTGCAGTGAGAAAACGAACATTAAACGTGTAAAGTCGGTTTAAGCTTTAGTAGCAGCAACCAGATCGCCTCCCACCAGAACTCTCAGTGCTTTGATTCTAACAGGAGTTATACCTCAGTAATAAGATCAACCTTAAGATATTTAAAAAAAACGGTGTTCTCTGACTTAAGACGATCTTCATATTGATGCTGATTAAAAATTCCAAAAAAGGGAAAAGGGACAAATACAGGGAAATGACAATTGGATGTGTCTTAGCCCTAAGATGCATGCATTAAAATACTGGCAGTGCCTCTAGAACCATTGTTCAAGGTGCTAAGTTGTATATAAAGGAAACTTAGTGTTTCATCTCTTGAAAAAGACCAAATAGGGTCGAACTATTGAGAAATAGAGTCGTTTAGTAACAAATACTAAAATTGTAAGTTTAGACGAAACACTTCTGCAAATAGTGCAGACGGAGGTCAATCTTCTATGCGTAGCAATGCTACATAGATGATACTAAATGATGAAGTTGCTGATTTGGCTACAGTTGTTGTTGTTGTTATGATCATGAATGAATTATTCAGATATGCTCAGATTGATCTGTCTGGACAAGCTGACTGTTAATTGTTTTATCCACCTATCAAAAACTGAGGTACAAAATCTAGTGGTACCGTTCTGTCATACAGTGGAATATAACATGCTGTCTGGTCTACTGGTACCTCAGTATCACCTTTATTTTATATATATTACAGTACTCATTTCTGAAACGCTGAGTATATACTTGTCGACTTCCGGTTATCGTAATAAGGCATACACGTTGAATTGTATAGTCTTCCAATAAGTCATACAGTGATCGAAAATCACAGATGCTTTTGTTCACAATATGTCATACAAGTTGAATTGTATAGTATCCCAATAAGTCATACTGTGATTTGGTTTTTACGCTGTGAAATTTGAAATCCCAGATGTCTATAGTCTAGCATGTGTAATTGGTGCTGTACACTGGGCAAATTTAAGGACCAGGAGTCTATTCGGACAGAGCTAGGGTTATAGTGCACTTTGTATTACACCTTGAGCGTCTTCATGAAACTCCCCTCTTATGAAAACATACAACCAAGTTTATAAAATATAGACAAGATATCAGCTGTTAAATTATGCTAATAGAAGGTCAAAGATCATGTCAAACTCTTGTACTGTCATTAATCTCTTTCCAGACCTAAATTGTTAAATTTATTAGATTTGACACTGGATCCATTGTTCTTTCACTGAACAAAGATAATCTTACTGATAGAAGGGTCATTGCCTCATGGTCCGCACTTCTCTACATTATATTTGGAACTTGTACTTTATTTATTTCTTATTTTTGTGGGTTACTGACTTGCTTTGTTTACAAAAAATGTTCCCTCATCCAAGCTTTAGTGCAGGATGAGGGTCATTATTGGAATAAAGCCGGAGGCTGAGCATGTACAATTAGCATTTCAGTCATAGTACTGGAATGAGCGCTTTTTTAAAGACCCGAGAAAAAGTGCAGTGCACTGTATAGTATATATCACGTGTGCACCTGTAATCAATCATAATTCAAAGCCAAAGTTTTGTCGCCCTAAACAATAGGCTAATCTCTAATCTAAGTGATAAGCATGTACTAGGGAGGGCAAAGCATAAAAGGCTTAAAGATACACATAATATCACAACACAAATTATAACATTACATCATAAAATAAATATACCTGTATGTATACAAATATGCACTTTAAATATAATGATAATCTGACACAAAGGGAGGGTATGTACATGCTCAGCCTCCGGCTTTATTCCAATAATGACCCTCATCCTGCACTAAAGCTTGGATGAGGGAACATAATTTTTCATAAAGCCTATGGCTTTCACATGTACAATTAGCATCTTCAAAGTAGGGCAACAAAACATATTGCCATTAAAACAAAAACCCTCTTAAAAATAAAAGTGTAATACAATAATGTAAAACAGACTAGACACCTTGTAAATCAAGAGTAACAATAATATATACATTAACAATATATATTAATACCATCATAGAGTTAGAATACTTCTCCACAGGTAATAAAACCTCTATTATGTCAATAATTGAAATTCAAATATATCTCAAAGGAAAATACTTTATATAAACTTGAAAAGACCAAATTAAATTTAAACATGAACTCATGAGGTGACTTGAAAAAAGGATTCCTCAACCAAACAAACACCATTAAAAATATTAAGTAACAAAAAATGAACCTTATAACACTTTGATAGTTCAAAAGAACAATGCCGATACAGAAATCCTCAAATAAACATTCTAAACCTGCAAATCAACAACCAGTTGTTAACTATCAAAAACTAAAGCTTATAGATTTTAACAAAATAATAAATTAAATTTAAATGATATAATAAATAGTTCATCAACTTCAGACCATCAGTGAATCAGGGTATCGTTTTCAAATTGAAAAAGTGGTTAATAAATAACTATTACATAAACACCTATAATTCTATTCTTAACATATATACAAGACACAAGCAATAACCACTCTTTGTATATGGCAAATACAATTCTATCAAAGCCCAGTTTATGTCAAGATCATAAACTTATAACACTCCAATACATCCTTAACGAAATGACATCAAACCTTTCTTAAATCATAAAATTATACAATATGGTCCGTAAAGAAAACTGCTATGCAGCTTAAGTGCTATTCATTGACAATAAAGAAATCACGTATTAAAACATGATATACATGTAATATGTAATATAAATAATAAAACTAAATTAAATAAAACCTTTATAGGAATATAAGAAAATAATAGTACTGTTACAGACTCTCCATATATAATATATATAAATAGATCATTCTGCAAAGACACAATACTGCCATATTCGTATCATGACCATCTTAAATGACTATGATAAAAGATACCACTAATAAATGACAAAGGCCATTCTTATCCCTAAATTCCTCATTAAAATAAGTAAAGTCAATATCTAAACCAAATTCCGCTCAGGTAACACTAACCCTGTTTCTTCGAAAAGAAATAAAATCCATTACAATAACACACAAATGTAACAGATACGTCAATAATTACTCTTAATAAAAACTTAAAGAATAAAGTACCTCAAATACTCATATAATTACATATAAAAAAGTAACAACCACTAAATATACATTACCATTAGCCGAAACTATGAAATATTATCTATGCTTGAAATGTTCCTGGACACAAAAAGCTAGTTTCCCAATAAACATGTATAATAAGCTAGGGAGTTTCCAAAGAAACATATATAATAAAGCAAACATATAAGCGCTTCCAAAAAGCTAAACTGGATCCATGTTAACTAATTAACACTAGCAGCCCATATAAAACAAACAACCATAAAAACAACACTACATTAAGACAGTAAACAAGTTGTTAATATTTTACAACTATTACCAATAGGTTTCTAAAAAATTACTTTTAATTCAAAATTCCCAGGTTGCTTAACAGAAGTACAAATGTATGTAAATTCAACCCTTCCTTTCCAACTATGAACAATGACTCAACAATCCTGCTTAACTTTACTGTAAAAGTCATTTTCAAATATCAGCTTCACTCCGTAAAGTTTATAGTTGATAATCAATCACTCATATTCAAATATCAGCTTCACTCCGTAAAGTTTATAGTTGATAATCACTAAAGCATAGGTGAAAGTTAAAATCCTGAAAACCCTGAAATCCTCAGAAAAGGACCATTATACTGGGAAAATACAGCAAAACATACTCTTTGGTACACCCAAAACCTGAAGTTCAGACATAAAGTCTGAAAAAATTTACTCATGTAGATGTGCATAAATAAGTCTGTTAAAATATTATGCATCGTAAAACTACACATATCCAGTGTATTTATAATTACATGATACTCCAAAACCGTCTCACTTATAAACATATATCCAGGGATACTGGTTACATAATATATATATATCCCTTCTCAAGAGGAACTATAGTAAAAATACTAGATTATAGTAGATTTTATACTAACGACTGACAACATCCTATCATCACATGACAAATAAATGAATATGAACAACTAAAAATTTGTACTCTCATCGGTCATAAATACACAACACTTGTTGCTACAGTGATAATGTTCAGAATGCAAAAAGCATTGGGTAATAAGTCTATAAGTAATTCGTACTGAGTCACTCATTTCAAGTATATCATAAGTATAATTGATATATGGCTAAATTTAAGAATACAGCAACATATATTTCCAAAATTCATGACATGAATACCTAAAAGCAGATACATCTAAATAAGTTCAACCTGTATCCAAATGTACCAATTCATCAAAATGAACATCATTCCTCTTGTAACCAATTCTCCACCAAACATCTGAGTTATTCAGTATCATATATAAATATAAGCCATCATAATACTGCCGTATAAATAAAGTAATCATTAAAGACAATTCATAAACATGAACTTGATATCTCTATTCAAATGAAACCTTTTAACTCACAAAATACTTATTCAATCAACACCAAATACTCACTATATGATGTCTTTGACAGACTCATAGCGAAATCAAAATATAATTATAATCATAAACATGCTAAACCATCCTGCATGTCACTTAAAAACAGTGTCATATAAATATAACTTCCCTCAAATGCCAAAATCATGTTCCATGACCAAAAATATATTAATTCAAAAAAGAACCAAATACACACTTATGTCAAATCTAATAGATTGACGACACACCACAAAAGCAAATGACAAACTGCATAAGTCTCTGGTCAGAATAACTCAGTGCCATACGTTATACCTGATTTCAAATACTTAGAATTACTCCAACTCAATGCAACTATCCAAACTACCAAAAATTGATTTATCTCATAGGATAACCAATCTAAATTTACATAAAATATATCTTGATTGCATAAGCATGCAAATTAATAAATTCATATATAATCATACCCATAGCAGACAAAAAGCAACCTAAATGCTTGTTCATAAGGATTCTAAAAATAGCATAAACACGCATCAAACACGTTCTCCCCTGACAAATGTCAAAGAACTCTACGTTATGCTTCAAACCAGGTCTTACTTAATCGCGAAACTTCTTCTCAACTATCAACTAATTACACGCAAACTGAGTTTGTCATGAAATATAACACTCTTAGTACCTTTCTAAATATAAAATAAGTACTGCCCATGTAATAATCTCTGAATAAATATCCGATATACAAATGGTCTCCATCTAAGGTTATGTACTCATAACACACTGTTATATTATCAAATAAACCGTGTCAGACTCAAAGTGACTTTCTGTAACTGCTAATAAAGCTAATTTCTCATATTCTCATAAAAGGTACAAAAACGTAACCTTCATATCAAATGAGCATGTGCTCTCAGGCTTTTCACAAAACTCTGTTAGACAGAGCCCATATACAGTCACAATTCATCTAAAACTGATAACTGCCTAACAGTCAGTTAAACTCAAAACTTACCCACAGACAATATCATACTAATGTTATAAAGCCAACACTTTTGGCATGTAAATAAACATTTCCTCTAATCCAAAGACTAGGTCATTGCATTATAATCGGCGTCCTAAGACGCGTTCACTCGGATAACGGAACAAATTTGTCCGAATTTTAACATCCGAAAAGCATGTACTACGTACTATGCACAAAGACGTAATTCGTCTATAAAATTGTCCAGAGGACATATTTTTATAATAACCATGTTTTACTATCACAAACTAGCAATGAAAATAGAAGACATGGGACAAAACCGGCTCAAAACTCTGCCAAAGTAATCATTATCGTGACATAAGCTGTTTTACAAACTAGCTTCCGGTTCCCAAAAAAGTCTTCTTAGTTCAACAATAAAGGATAATAACGGAAGATAAAAAACTCATAACGATTGAAAATTACAATACATTCATCGCAATTACCTTCCTCGAATGTAAACTGCCAACGAAAGTCGTAATTTCGCCGCAAAAACCAAAAATTACCACGCGACATTGTCGCACGAACGTCTTGCTCATTCAAGCGCTTGACTAAATATGATTGATTACAGGTGCACACGTGATATATACTATACAGTGCACTGCACTTTTTCTCGGGTCTTTAAAAAAGCGCTCATTCCAGTACTATGACTGAAATGCTAATTGTACATGTGAAAGCCATAGGCTTTATGAAAAATAATGGCTGTGGATTTCTAATAAAGAACACAATAAATTGCCAATTACTTGCACGCTGTTTGTAAACACAGCCTTAGGGTCCTTAATGTAATGAACAGCTTCCTTCCAAGATGATTCATTTGAAAGAGGATAATGAACCTTAGAAGTGATGAGACTCAATTCGTTTTTTAAGGTTTTATGCAGTTAGCTCACCTTAAACTTGAGCTGCTATATTTGTCAACTTCATGTACATTGTACATATAATACTAGTCTGTCTATACATACCCTATGTTTAATTAAAGAAGACAACTCTTCAGTCTACTCTTTTCTCTTGAAATTATTTCCCTTTGCACCCTCAAACATAGGTACTAGTAATCAAGCTCAAAATAAAATCTAGCTAAAATTGAAAATGAAATTATGATAATTGATTTTAAAAATGTATTATCTATTTGGGTAGTCAGACTAATATGATACTAATGTTTGTTTCATTTTATGTTTTACAAAATTCCATTATATGCTTACTCATGTTGGATAGGACTATTAACATCATGCCAGTCTTTGTCAGAGCACAGATAGCTCCGCCTTATTGTTCACTGTTTGTCGAATCATTGGACTATGTACTAGTACTTATAGTTTACCACTATGTGCTTTTGAAGGTAATTGTTGAAAATTGGCATATTATGATTGCGAGTAACGAAGCTACTAAGAGTAAAAAACATATGGTCCAATTTAAGTTCAAATAAGTTGTATATTAGACTCAATTTGAATAGTAAGGTGGGTTAATTTGCTCACTAATTTTATGTGAATTTTACTGATCTCGTTGCCATTTATTTATTGATGCCTAGTAATAGTGGTTTAAATGAACTAAGTGTAGATAACACTTTAATAGACCTCAGATCTGTGGGTTTTCAGTTTAGAGTTTAATGAATCTTTAATTTCCTATTTCACATTGTCTATAATTAGTTACACATGGGCGTGTTGGAGGGGTATAATTATAGTTTGTTCAGAGAATTTCTGGTTTCTTCTTGATTACTAATTGGAATCTAATAGACAACATTATTACTCATTATTACATAAATTCAGTTGTAATCAATTTGTGTATTTGGAGTTTTTTGTTCCATATAAATAATTCTATATAACTCTATAACTGCAATTAGCCTCTGCATAGCTTGGTACATGCCTGGTTAATTAAAAGATGGTAAAAAATCGTACATGTAAGGCAGCTTTCATCTGAATCAGCCGAGCATAGAAAACATAAACACAACACAGACAACAATAACACAAAACTGAACGAGATATGAATTAAACCACTGAAAGTTCAAGCCTCGGCCATAAAAAGTCGAAAGTGCAAGCCCCAGTTGTCAAAAGCTGAAAGACCCAGCCTCAGCTATTAAAAAGGCTGAATGACCCTGCTCCAGTCACAGAAAGCCAGTTAACTAAAGTTTGTGTAAATCCGTTTTGAATGTCTTCTGTGTTTTGATCTAGTGTCTGTCCTGGGGAACAGATGGCTTTCAGGTTTTGTTCACTGACAGCTGCAGACTACCAAAGTCATTAAAACTGGTATATGAACAAGCTGCCTTATAATGCTTTATAACTGATCTGTATATAAAGATAGTTCCATTAGGCTTGGTTGACCCAATAATACAAGACTGCATTTAAATCTCAATAATTGACCAACATTATTGTAACCTGTGAAAGTTACAATCTCAAGATTTGGCTCGACTTAGCATTTCAATAATTGGCTTGAATGATGATAGTGAAACATCTAAAAAATTTAGTTGATGGGACATACAATAGAATAAGTGTTACTAGAGGTCAAACTAGTCATATGAATGCTGTTGCTATGATGGGACATACAATAGTATAAGTGTTACTAGTGGTAAAACCAGTCATACGAATGCTGTTGCTATGATGGGACATACAATAGAATAAGTGTTACTAGTGGTCAAACCAGTCATGCGACTGCTTTTGCTATGATGGGACATACAATAGAATAAGTGTTACTAGTGGTCAAACCAGTCACACAAATGCTGTTGCTATGATGGGACATACAATAGAATAAGTGTTACTAGTGGTCAAACCAGTCACACAAATGCTGTTGCTATGATGGGACATACAATAGAATAAGTGTTACTAGTGGTCAAACCAGTCATAATTATGAATGCTGTTGCTATGATGGGACATACAATAGAATAAGTGTTACTAGAGGTAAAACCAGTCCAGGGTTGTCCAGTTCAAAACCTTGAAGAGATCATCAGTCACGGTTTTCAATGATTCTTTCAAAATCTTCAATCTCCATTTCTCAGATCAGGATTCAGTACAAGACCTCTTTGTTACGGACTGAAGAACAGGATAGAGATAATGAGATTTCTGATCCTCTGATAATGTATTATATTGATGGGAATCAGTGAGGTGATTTAATGTACATTCTCCCAGATATATCTCACTAGTTTCCCTTCTCAATGACACCATGCACGATTCCTACAAAAATAGAACAAAAACACTACTATATACATGTATATAAACATTCAAGTCTCATTTACTAGTACACTGTTAACCAAGAAATTGTTTCGCGCGATTTAATGTTGTAGAGTTTGCGAGTGATAGAATTTCTCAAACTTAAGTAGCAGCAAAAGTGCTAAAAACATTAATATGAACATTGTGGGAAACTTACAAACGCGAAAATTTGTAGTCGCGATTATGCAGACGATCAGCAAAATGTGAAAGTTAGTATTTGCAAAAGTAAATTGGTTTACGGTAATGTAGACATTGTTTGTTGTTGATGTTCTTTTTCTTCTGGTTTTGTTTAAACTAATGGTAAAGGAGAATATTTTAATCAGTATAAACTATGTGGATGAACTACGAAATTGAGGAGACTTTAATGTGCCGATGGGAATTATATTTTACATCTAAGGCAGCAACAAATGATCTAAAAAGAACAACCAAACTCTGGAAATATCCATTTTATGTGGTGTTTTGTTTGACTGACTTTACGACCAATATCTTATCTCTCACAATCAATCGCCCTATATTTTCTATTTCTTCTGAATCAGCTTTTTGTCTCCATACTTTATAGACCTTACAAAGATTGGAAGAGAAGCTTGTCTCTGTACAGTCTGACACTGATGTTGTAATTAGCACAGAAAATTTGACCTGATCCTGACCATTATGCATGAATATATTACAAGGTTCTTGGGTTGAATATATAAATTTCGCTAGCAGTTTGTGCAATATCGGTCCTTTAGATTGGTGTTTGTATTACACAGCTTTGTGATACTCCCCGCTTATGAAAACATACAACCGGGGTTGTAACTATAGACAATATATCAGCTGCTGTTAAATTATGCTAATAGAAGGTTGAGAATTGTGTCAACTTCTCCATACATACATCTCACATAAATCCCACATTGTCTACAGGTTAGCCAGGCAGGTCATCATTGATCCAGCTATCAATTGTTCACCATTACATGTTTACTGATGTTATTTCTGATATTACATTTGTATGTACTGGAACAGCATGAATACTTGTAGTGTTTCTTGTGAGTGCCGGGCATTTACATATAGGAACCTACACCAGTAACTGGGTCAATAAGTACTGGAACTATACTAGTGCTGCTGAGTGCGCTGCAGCTTGCTTGCTATACCAGTCACACTATCTGTGGTGACACTGGCTTAACAATACCAGTGGACATCTAACCCTTTTATGCTGTTGACCAAGCATTGGGAATTATAGCAGTAGGTACCATTCATAACAACTTTTTGATGTAGCAGTCTGGTTGTTGAGCAGTTGTTGCCCGCAGTCCCTGAGGCAGAATTCTCTATAGACCAAGATGGGTTGAGAAAAGACATTATATTTTATAACAATTCAACACAACTATAAATTCCAAGATTTTATTGTATAAGCACATTTACAGTTTATAAATATGGTAATTTTCTGATCACTGAGAGCCAGATCTTACAAGATAATGTTTGATAACTGCCCCATATCTCCAGGAGTCTGTTTAACATCAGAATTCTGGTATAATCAAGTCAATCACACAGGAAGAACATTGACTACACTGCCACCTCAAACACTTGCCTCCTGTCATTTTCAACCTCCAGTAATTACAGTTTGTCTGCTGTAATTATTGCTATATACAGAATGTCTTGTGTGATCCCAGTTGATAGGAGTGTGTGTTAGAACATTACCTATATCATGTCATTGTGACCAGACTGACATACCTATATCATGGCATTCACAGTGACCAGACTGACGTATCTACATCATGGTATTCACAGTGACCAGACTGTCGTACCTACATCATGCCATTGTGACCAGACTGACGTACCTACATCATGGCATTCACAGTGACCAGACTGACGTACCTACATCATGTCATTGTGACCAGACTGACGTACCTACATCATGGCATTGTGACCAGACTGACGTACCTACATCATGGCTTTGTGACCAGACTGATGTACCTACATCATGGCATTGTGACCAGACCGACGTAACTACATCATGGCATTCACAGTGACCAGACTGACGTACCTACATCATGGCATTGTGACCAGACTGATGTACCTACATCATGGCATTCACAGTGACCAGACTGAGGTACCTACATCATGGCATTCACAGTGACCAGACTGACGTATCTACATCATGGCATTCACAGTGACCAGACTGACATAACTACATCATGGCATTCACAGTGACCAGACTGATGTACCTACATCATGGCATTCACAGTGACCAGACTGACGTACCTACCTTATGGCATTCACAGTGACCAGACTGACGTACCTACATCATGGCATTGTGACCAGACTGACGTACCTACATCATGGCATTCACAGTGACCAGACTGACGTAACTACATCATGGCATTGTGACCAGACTGACGTACCTACATCATGGCATTGTGACCAGACTGATGTACCTACATTCATTGTGTTCATTGTGTATCAACTTGCTGTATTATTGCGGGGCGTTCATTGTGTATCAACTTGCTGTATTATTGCGGGGCGTTCATTATGTATCAACTTGCTGTAATATTGCGAGGCGTTCATTGTGTATCAACTTGCTGTATTATTGCGGGGCGTTAATTGTGTATCAACTTGTTGTGATATTGCGGGGCGTTCATTATGTATCAACTTGTTGTGATATTGCGGGGCGTTCATTGTGTATCAACTTGCTGTAATATTGCGGGGCTTTCATTGTGTATCAACTTGCTGTATTATTGCGGGGCGTTCATTATGTATCAACTTGCTGTATTATTGCGGGGTGTTCATTATGTATCAACTTGCTGTATTATTGCGGGGCTTTCATTATGTATCAACTTGCTGTATTATTGCGGGTGGTCATTATGTATCAACTTGCTGTATTATTGTGGGGCGTTCATTGTGTATCAACTTGCTGTATTATTGCGGGGTGTTCTGTATTATTGCGGGGCGTTCATTGTGTATCAACTTGCTGTATTATTGTGGGGCGCTCATTGTGTTCAGCATGCAGCGCAGACAGGAGGATAATCTGCATCTTATTTGATACCGATTACATGTTGCAGTTTAAGATAATATTTTATGTCATTAATATGAAATGAGACAATGCACTGGTTTATGTATGTGGAGCTATGGTCTGGATGCAGCATTGAATATATCGCTGGCTTAGAATTAGAAGGTCGTAAGTACAGAATCAATTTTTTGAGAAAACTAGAAAAAAACTGTCTGGAATCTACTCATTTACTTATGGAAAAACAAACTTTTTAAACTTCTGATTTTCATGAAAATAGGCTCATAAGGAGCGCCTTGAGATGCAGATTTCAAATATGCCTGAGTCATATAGGGTCGTAAGTAGTACTTACGACCTTCTTATTCTAAGCCAGCGATATAATGGATCTTGATGATTGGTGTTTGCAGTGAAGAATCTTGTCTGTAATATTTTATAATGTATTTGCTTTATGTCATAACTTAAACATTGACCTGAGTGATATAGTGCTTTTGATGGCAAAGCGTTCAGCACAGGTTTGAATCCTACTATTGTTGCAAATTACTTGTTTAAGGTAATTGCTAACTCTGTACAAGAGGTATCAAACATCTGATTTTTATGAAGAACAAACCCATAAGAGTGATTGTGCAAACACATAACAGTGTTGCTCGGCTAGTTTTTAAGATATTTTAAGATTTTGGGGAAACCCCCTAAAACTGATATTTACATTTTACCGAAAAAGTTTGGCATTTATTTACATGAAACTTGGCCTGCACGAAATTTTGTATATACGGAATCTCACGATAACGTTTGTTTTAGAATATGCATGTTATATGTATTTTTAAATGATATTTTAAAATATGTGATTTTTCATTTTTAAGTTTTACGAAAAATATTGTTGAACAACATACTGTTTTCGTACATGCAACCAGTAGAGTAACTATAATAGTAGCTTTATCCCAAATTTCATGGCAGTTGCTCGGCTAGAATTTTTTAATTGACACTTTAGTGATTTCGGAAATGTCGAAAACCAGGAGTTTACAAAATACATCAACGTTTTGAATACGTTGTATCCCGTTTTCGTGATAATTTGTTTTTTCATTTTTCATTCTTTTGCTTTAACCTGTCTATCTTCTTACGAAATAAATGCGAAAGAACCTTTCTCTAAAGTGGTCGGGATGCTTGCTATGAACAAATATTAAAACTTGAGTAAAATTTTGTGTGGGCTCATTATAAAACATTTCACGTACGTTGTAGCCAGTATTCGCGAGTGTTGGTGTTTCTAATATTTGGAATAAATGGCACGTATAGCTTTATTCTGCAAGTTTATTATAGTATAATATAGTAATAACTATACAGTACATTCGCGATTTTAAGACATGAGAACATGCTGACATATCAGTTGTAATTTTTTCGTACTATATTTCATCATGATAGTCAGACGCTTACAATGCGTCTTATTTACACCGATTTCTAAACTTCCACTCAACTGAAGAGTACGCAATTACCTTAATGTTGGCAAAGGCTGTAATTAAAAATATCTTATGTTATTACTACTTTAGCCTGTTAAACTGGATTTTTTGATCGTTTGTGAATCAACAAGTGATTTCTGCATGTTCATGGAAATCACAAGAAGTGACACTGATACCTGATTGCTGGCTTCCAGTGTATCTATTAGACACAGAACTATAACAAGCATGAGAACTGTTCCCACTTCTGTTGGATATTGTCTACTCCAGGTTGCTATAAATAAATGCCGTGACCTCCATGAAGGGGGGGCGGGGTCGCTCAGAGAATGCCATACCGTTACTACATGAAGTCACCATAGTTTTGCATTTATCTAGCAAACAGTATTACAGTCATCTGACTATAATAATACTCATGGGTTTGAAACTTGCGATTATTTTATTTTCATATTGCTGCGGCTCAGAGTAGTTACATTACGTGGTTGGGTGTCTGGTTTAGTCTTCCTTTGATGCATGTCAAGTTTGCTATATATAGTACACCGATAGCTCACCATCGCGTCCTCAGGGGGGTATATGATAGCATGATTAGATTATATATACAATCACATCTCTTGTGTATCTGCTGAGACCGCAGCTTTGTCTGTAGGAAAGTCGAGCCCTGGTTTTCATTATGTAGATAGCTAGTCTGGCTCTTTGATTGATGATCATCCTCGAGATTTGTGACCTGGAGCGGGTAACCTTACACCTTACATGCATTGTGTGCTCCAGTGATGTATATATCTGTATCCCAGGGGCCGTAACCTTACACCTTACATGCATTGTGTGCTCCAGTGATGTATATATCTGTACCAGATTGTAATTATATTCCCTTCACCATTGATCTGTCCTGTCTTAGGCCAAACTTAAAATATGCTTTGTTTCCCTTTCCGGACTCAAGCAGATTGAGAATGGGTAGGTACGTAGGTAGCGTAGGTAGGTACGTAGGTTAAGGTATACGTAGGTAGGTTATACATGCTGTTTTGGAATTGTTTCAGGATGATAGTTATAGGTGAAGACCAACAGTCTTAAATTGAAATAGGTACCAAATTTACTAGTAAGAAAGAAGCCCTTATTATAGCACAGAGAATTTGGCATGATTCTGACCTTTATGCATAAATTTATTACGAGGTTCTTGCGTTGCATATATAAATTTCTGCGAGCAAATCGTGCAAAATCGGTTCTTTAGGTTTGTGTTGGTATTACACATCGAGCATCTTTGTGATACTCTCCGCTTATGAAAACATACGACCGGGGTTATAAATATAGACAATATATCAGCTGTTAAATTATGCTAATTGAAGGTCGAGAGTCGTGTCAAATTCTCTGGACTATACACCATAAATCAAATTTTTATGCCCAATTTTTTAAAAACAAAATTATTTAAATTTGGCCAATAATATATTTTGGGTAGGGCTGTTTTTTTTGGGTAGGTAGTGGAAGGGGAAAGAAACAAGATTTTATTATAGGCCTTATTGCCTGTTGGAAGTGTAATATATAGGCGGAGGTATGGTAATATACGACTGTCTGAATTAATTACATTGTTCAGTTATAGATTTCACAGTTTTGTATATATTGAGGTTAATGCATTGAGGTTTTGCAGCTCTATATTGTTATACATTGCCGTCTGGTTTGAGACATTTGTGCATACTACAGTGTTTCACATTATGTCATGCTCTACATTGTGACAAAAAATATTTCTTTAAATTTCTTAATGTGTACAAAACATTCATGGTGACTTAACTTTGGTCTAGTATATTTTTAATGCTAATATGCTACGTAGATTTTTGTCGTAGATTTTTGTCCCATTAAAAGCAGATTTTTTGTGTGGTAGATTATAAGTTTTATGTAACATGTAGTTTGTTTAATTGCGTGCTTGTCTGCAGTATCTGACAGGGTTATATATCAGGCTGAACTTAAAGCTTAGTTAAACCTTGAATGGAAGTAATATTACTCCCAGATAATGCACTTGCTCCAATGATTTGTCTGGTCCACAGCCTATAAACCTATAACCACTGTATGACTTATTGGGAGACTATACAATCTTGTATGACTTATTGTGAGAAAAAACTTTTGTGATTTTTGGCCACTGTATGACTTATTGGGAGAATATACCATGCAACATGTATGACTTATTGCGACAATCAGAAGTTCAATCATTTATACACTGTCTAGTCTGTATAATATATGCATACACAGTTGGGATTTATACTTTCACTCATCAACATTCAGTCTACTATTCCTTCTATAATTTGCATACTTGTAGTTTGGCATTGTTTTTCTGAACCATTCACTCAGTTCTTAAGGTCCAAAATTATTTTCCCTCTCAGTAACTTAAATAGGGTTGGAGTCTAAATTGCTAGAATACACCTACAGAACCCTGTATATTGTCAATTTGTCAGAGCATGCATAGTTTATATGTTGCGTGTGTGTTTGAATGCTTTCATGGGTTGCTCATGTTTTATACGCCCTTGATTTTATTCCATAAGCAAAACATAAGCCAATTTATGTTTTATATTGCAAATTACATGGGCCATTAGGTTGGGTAAATTGCCAAGGCTTGTTATGCTATAAAGACACATGTTTAGAGAGATGGCCTTGTAGATACTAGATAGGTCTTTTAGCATGATGAGTTTGGAGAAAATTGTATAGGAAATCTTGTGATATAGATTCAACTGTATCACCAATAAAATGTAAAGTTTGCAATAAAAGCAAACACAGCATGGCTGGATTGTGTAATTGCTTGATGCAGTATGCATGATATGTACTAAATACATCTTATTTCAATACTCTGGGCAAATTAATCATTTATGGAAGTAAACTTGGGAAATTTGTTGATCTCCAATGGGGAAAATGATTCCTGGGTGAAAGTTTCTATTTTTCGACCGAGAAAAAACTCTTTTTAGTATTTGACAGTGAATAATATTAGTTTGTTTAAAAGCTGTTGCTTTATACTGTAATAATAATATCTCGCTGACTCTAAATAAAATTTATTGTTGTAAGATGATTGTTGATTGAGAGTTTATTGTTGATTGAGAGTTTATTGTTGATAGAGTTTATTGTTGATTGAGAGTTTATTGCTGATTGAGAGTTTATTGTTGATTGAGAGTTTATTGCTGATTGAGAGTTTATTGCTGATTGAGAGTTAATTGTTGATTGAGAGTTTATTGCTGATTGAGAGTTTATTAAGTCCCTAATGGTATTGTACCAGTGATTATAGAGACAAGCCAGTAGTGTATATAATCCAGACCTTCAACTTGAATCAGTACTGGAACTGTCACATTTTGCTGGAACAGTAAATGTTGGAGTAGTTGCTCGAATAACTGCAGTGTTACCATAAGATTGAACCTGGATCATTGAATTGCAAGATTTTGCAAGTCGGCTGTATTTTCAATCAGTGCTAATGGCAGTCACTGGATTTTGACCTAAGTTACCCATGCATAAACCAGGGTGAAGTTGAACAATTTGTAGACATTTTTTGCTCAGAGACATTAATCAATGGCTCACAGACAGGTAATTAACCTTGGACCTTTCGTTCCCAAAGACACCATACCTCTTGAACACTGGCTTCCCACCATATATACAGGGAAAAGAAATTTTAGAAACACTTGTGATGATGATGAACTTAACTGTAACTGAAGTTTAATTCATCCTCTGAGGGCACTCAGTTTTGTTTAGTTAATTTTGTGGGTAAATATTTGTGGTTTATTTGGACATATCACTGGTCATGCATACCCTGGTGTTACAACACACACATTGTAAATCAACCCTCATCTCTATATCCAGGATTGTTGTTGTAAATAATTACCTGCCAAGTTTCTTTCTATTTGTGAAATCAATATGTATTTACTTCCAGCCACAGGTGATCATGTTTGGCCATCTTTTGTCCTGTTTAAATGAGTATCTGAGTGACCATGAGTCACATGACCATGAGTCATGCCAGTGTTGTTCCGTTCCTTCTGATAAAATCCCATTTAAAATTGTAATTTTACAAAAAATGAATAAAAAGGGTCTTGAGGTTATTTTGTTTGCTAAATGAATTTCTTGTCATTATGTTTTTTCAAGTTTTAGTAAAATGTTATAAGTTAATCAAATGTTTTAAGTGTAGGATAAAATCCCATTTAAAATTGAAATTTTACAAAAATTAATAAACAAAAACACGTGTAGAAATTAATAATATAGTTTACAAAAATGAATAAAAATGCTAAGGTTGGGTAAGGTAAATTTGGTTGATAAATGAATTTCTTGCTTTTGTGTTGTTTTAATATTTAGTAAAATAAGTAAATCAATTCAAATGTATGCGCATATCTAGAAAATAAGTTTCATCAAAATATAATTATGTTTGTAAAAGATGATACTTACAACAGCCATTTCAAACCCAGTGCAAAAGCAAATCATGTTTTCATATATTTTATACTTTTCATAATGATGTTTATCTGTTTGAAGTATAACCAAACACCTAATGTAACAGTAAATGTTTATATACAGAGACATTTATCAGAAAATGTCGCATAATTGTAGTTTTTGCCAATTACATGATTAAAATGAGTTAATGAGTAAAAATTGGTTTCTGTAGGTAACAATAATATTGCAAAACTATTTCATTCTCATGATAGAGTTATTTTGAAAAAAATCAAAAATTCATTTTTTTTCCAATTCAGATATAAATATCAGTTTACAAACTTTGTCAAATTATCATAATTATGTCCTTGGGTTGTTATTTCATCCCTCAAAACTGTAAAAGCATGTACTATAGTAAGTATGTAATGTATAGGTATTGTGTTTTATATGTATGCTGCACGTGTTATATACACCCGGCACGTTAAAGAACCGAGGTATCTATTCGGAAAGAGCTTATAGGGCTGCCGGCCCAGATTCCTAATATCGCACGTTTAACTTTTCCGTTTAACTTAACGCAAAAATCCCCCAAAAATCCAAAACATTTATGCTGGTAATATTATACAAGCAGGAAAATCTGTAACCCATTTCTAATGTAAACTTGATCCTGCTGATATACGTTTCTCATTAAATCCAGAAATAATTAATTAATGATGATTGTGCTGACCTATATTCTGTTGTTGATATATTTTCAGTATCGTTCTATGGTGAAAGTTACATACACATTCCCTATGAGGATGATTTTCACGATACAGATATTGAGCTGCGATTTAAAGCCTCCCGACCGTACGGCACCCTACTTCTACTGACAGGGGGCGCTGGCATCGACTTCCTGTTGCTTCAGCTACACGCTGGAACTCTTCAACTGAAGGTGAGATTCAGAGTCATTTTATGTTTAACTGGCTTAGAATATAACATCCTGCAATTTGATTAGCCGATAGAAATTAGCACCAACACATGATATCACATCTGTTAAGAGCAATATTTTAATAATTAAATTTTCATTTAATCGCCTAAAATTCATAATGTAGGTTATATTCTAAGAATATTTTGCACATATAGTGGGATTTGAAGTTTTGAACCTATATTGTGCGGAGCCATCAACTAGCAATGTGAAGTACAAACACATATTAAACCTTTGACTATGGCAATAATCCGATAAAGGTATAAATGTGACTACATCACACCACACCAGTATTCAGCTGATATGGATAACAGCACAGACTATATGTACAAAGAGAAATTTTTTACAGCCACCACATGGGTCAAACAGAGCTAAAAGTTTTCACTTTTGGTCGGATTCGAACCTTAATTGTACAGCACCATCCCTTGCTATGCAATGAATGAATGCATTAGACAACTGTTTGCTATCCGATTGTCCCTTACTTTATATATTGTTACATATTGTCAGTGGCCGGCTGTATTGTTTGGCAGCTGGATATATCGTTATTATACATCACCCCACAGTATTATCTGGTCAATTACTGGAAACAATCGCTCCATTTGCTGTCATTAAATAATAATTGATTTGAAATAACCTCAGTGATCCATTAGTTACATTTAGAATAATAGCCGTGTATAGACTGTGTATACTGTATGTTACTCCAGCCAGGGAGAGTCTGTGTATAGACTGTGTACATACTGTATGTTACTCCAGCCAGGGAGAGTCTGGCTAGATGTGTATATACTGTATGTTACTCCAGCCAGGGAGAGTCTGTGTATAGACTGTGTACATACTGTATGTTACTCCAGCCAGGGAGAGTCTGTGTATAGACTGTGTATGTACTGTATGTTACTCCAGCCAGGGAGAGTCTGACTAGATGTGTTCATACTGTATGTTACTCCAGCCAGGGAGAGTCTGTGGCTAGATGTGTATGTACTGTGTGTTACTCCAGCCAGGGAGAGTCTGGCTAGATGTGTATGTACTGTATGTTACTCCAGCCAGGGAGAGTCTGACTAGATGTGTATGTACTGTATGTTACTCCAGCCAGGGAGAGTCTGTGTATAGACTGTGTATGTACTGTATGTTACTCCAGCCAGGGAGAGTCTGACTAGATGTGTATGTACTGTATGTTACTCCAGCCAGGGAGAGTCTGTGTATAGACTGTGTATGTACTGTATGTTACTCCAGCCACAGAGAGTCTGTGTATAGACTGTGTATGTACTGTGTGTTACTCCAGCCAGGGAGAGTCTGGCTAGATGTGTATGTACTGTGTGTTACTCCAGCCAGGGAGAGTCTGGCTAGCTGTGTATGTACTGTAAGTTACTCCAGCCAGGGAGAGTCTGGCTAGATGTGTATGTACTGTATGTTACTCCAGCCACGGAGAGTCTGTGTATAGACTGTGTATGTACTGTATGTTACTCCAGCCAGGGAGAGTCTGACTAGATGTGTATGTACTGTATGTTACTCCAGCCACGGAGAGTCTGTGTATAGACTGTGTATGTACTGTATGTTACTCCAGCCAGGGAGAGTCTGGCTAGATGTGTATGTACTGTATGTTACTCCAGCCACGGAGAGTCTGTGTATAGACTGTGTATGTACTGTGTGTTACTCCAGCCAGGGAGAGTCTGCCTAGATGTGTATGTACTGTATGTTACTCCAGCCACGGAGAGTCTGTGTATAGACTGTGTATGTACTGTATGTTACTCCAGCCAGGGAGAGTCTGTGTATAGACTGTGTACATACTGTATGTTACTTCAGCCAGGGAGAGTCTGGCTAGATGTGTATGTACTGTATGTTACTCCAGCCAGGGAGAGTCTGTGTATAGACTGTGTACATACTGTATGTTACTCCAGCCAGGGAGAGTCTGTGTATAGACTGTGTACATACTGTATGTTACTCCAGCCAGGGAGAGTCTGGCTAGATGTGTATGTACTGTATGTTACTCCAGCCAGGGAGAGTCTGTGGCTAGATGTGTATGTACTGTATGTTACTCCAGCCAGGGAGAGTCTGTGTATAGACTGTGTACATACTGTATGTTACTCCAGCCAGGGAGAGTCTGTGTATAGACTGTGTATGTACTGTATGTTACTCCAGCCAGGGAGAGTCTGTGTATAGACTGTGTATGTACTGTATGTTACTCCAGCCTGGAAGAGTCTGGCTAGATGTGTATGTACTGTATGTTACTCCAGCCAGGGAGAGTCTGTGTATAGACTGTGTATGTACTGTATGTTACTCCAGCCAGGGAGAGTCTGACTAGATGTGTATGTACTGTATGTTACTCCAGCCAGGGAGAGTCTGTGTATAGACTGTGTATGTACTGTATGTTACTCCAGCCAGGGAGAGTCTGTGTATAGACTGTGTATGTACTGTATGTTACTCCAGCCAGGGAGAGTCTGGCTAGATGTGTATGTACTGTGTGTTACTCCAGCCACGGAGAGTCTGTGTATAGACTGTGTATGTACTGTATGTTACTCCAGCCAGGGAGAGTCTGGCTAGATGTGTATGTACTGTATGTTACTCCAGCCAGGGAGAGTCTGTGTATAGACTGTGTATGTACTGTATGTTACTCCAGCCAGGGAGAGTCTGACTAGATGTGTATGTACTGTATGTTACTCCAGCCAGGGAGAGTCTGTGTATAGACTGTGTATGTACTGTATGTTACTCCAGGTAGGGAGAGTCTGGCTAGATGAGGTCAATTGCTTATTTCATGGACAATAAAACTGTATGTAGATTGATGCCAGTTTTTATTGGTAATGTTTGATAGTAGCTTTATCCTTCACTCAGCATATTTACTGCCGCTTTTATCCGTACAGAATATAGAAAGCAAGTAATCAATTTTCAGACTTGTCTACGATTGATCCAAATAAGTATTTTGCTTACTTCTAATGTTTTGTAACAATTCAGATGAGACCGTTGGAAATATTGGATATGTTTTGTGAGAGGCTTTTAATTTTTGTTCCGTGTAATATGCCAGGGTTATGGTGAGTGGGTGGGGTAATCCAGCACGGATCCCAATGGCTTTTAGAACAGATTATTATATTACATGGCTTCATTATGAGAGCTTCAGTGTGTGGTGTGTGTAGGTGACAGAATTCCCTGTAGTCATTAATATTTCTTGCTCATTAAGTTCCCATGCACCTGTTACAATGTGTGTGATAGAAACTGCGCATTATATCAAACAATACCACAATAATCCATAACCACAGAACAATGTAATGCAAAATAAGGAGAACAATGGCTCAGTTTCGATTAGTGGTGATTAAAAAAGTTCTGATTACTAAAGTCATTAAAAATAGTTCTGATTAGCAAAGTGAATAAAAATAGTTCCGACTACCAAAATCATTAAAAATAGTTCCAATTAGCAAAGTGATTAAAAGTAGTTCCGATTACCAAGGTCATTAAAAATAGTTCCAATTAGCAAAGTGATTAAAAGTAGTTCCGATTACCAAGGTCATTAAAAATAGTTCTGATTACTAAAGTCATTAAAAATGTTACTTAACATTTTATATAGCTAGCTCCCTGTTTGGCATACAGTATATTTGAGAGTAGTTTCAAGACTGTTGGTCAGCACACCATGTCTGGATAAAGTATCTGGGTAGTGCCATATGATTGGTCCACAGTCAGACTACCTTTATTGCCTCCATTTGAAGAATCAATATGTGATAGTCTGTCCTAATTAGTAGAAAGATTTGTATTTTGATATACAGTTGTAAAACTTCCAGTTAATTTGTGGGCATAACAATAAAAATCTGGTCTGAGCTCTATGAGTATATGAGAGAAGTTGTGATATTGTATGAAAGCTGTATTGCAGGGAGGTCATTATTGTATATCTGATAGTCTGGCTGTCTGTACATACTGCTAGGATATATAGGAATTAGCTGGTGTTTGTAGACCAGCCAATATCTTGACAGAGACTGATAGATCCAATAATTTATAATGTCCAGCAAATGTTTTTGGCAATGCAATTCTGTGTTTAATACAAGATCAGAGTAGTCCAGTCTATAATTACACTGTCTGTCCACTGGACAAACATAATACACTTTGCTGGCGTCTAGCAAGATTTTTACAGTAAACACATTATACATTATTACTTTAGAAGATCTGATTTGGCTAGATCATAGGAGTTGCTTTCTGCAACAGCATTTCAATAATGCATTCAACAAGGTTGAATAAGGGGATGAAAGTGAGCCACCAAACATTAAGTACCAACATGAAAATTGAAAAATTTATTTAAATAAAGTTGTGAGCTCTACTTGATTCCTAAAAGCTTACAGTCACTCGGCTCAATCAAGGGGCCATTATGGTTTGTCGTAAGGTATGATACCTTAAAAATCATTCTGTAGTATTCATCTCATCATGGGTTTTCAAATTTATCTCAAATATGTTTCACATTGTATATGTATGGTAAAGAACACTGCATGCACAATCACTGAACAGTGAACACCCATTGGAGAGAAATGGTTAAATAAAATTTGTCAAAAACTGTTTTGCATATTAGACATGCTGGTTGTCTTTTGTGTCATAAATCTTCAACAAGAGTGACACATGTATTACATTCACTGATATTTTGTATTTTAATCAAATCTTTAACAGAAATATGGTTATTTAATTCGTGAATTCAGCCCACTAGGCGTCAACATAGCATGTTTGTGTCACACTTTTCTTAAAACGTGCTTTAGCTTTGGCCTTGAAAATTTACTGGAATGTATATTGGCATGTGATGTGATGTGCAGCTGGCGTTTTGTGTTTTTGCTGGAACCAAGTTTCTGTAGAGTTATCTATCTTGTTTGAGACCTGGTCCTGATCTCCCTTAGCATCTCATCTATGCAAGATCTCTTCTCAAATATTGGCATTTGTATTATGTTAATTTCCATGGAAGGCTTGACTCAAAATTAGCATAACTTAACAGAAATGTTATTCTGAGTTTATTACAGTAAAATTTCAATAGCTAGAGCTTCAGATTTGTCTCTAATTCTTACTCTGATTTAAGCAAAATCTCAGTATGAGTTGAGCTTTCTACTTGAGATGCTTTGGGAGATTGGGGCCTGGTTTTCTTGGAATTTCTGCGTTTATTGTATACCGGTATTCTGTTTAACAACTGTTTCTTAACCCGACATTAATTACCTGCACTATCACCAGGTGTCTGCTGCATCAAGATTTATCTAGAAGTTATTTCAGAAACGTTATGAATTATGTAATTGCTGTGAAGCGTTATATTGTCAGGTAAATAATTAAGTATGCGCTTTATTTCTTAAGTGCACTTACAAATCAATATGAATAGTGCCTGGAACACCTGAGTACACATTGGCAACACATTGGAACATCTTATCAACTCATCGGTACACCTTGGCAACACAGGTTCACATTGGAAATGCATGGGAATACCTAAGCAACTCATAGGTACACCTTGGCAACACATACTGACACATTGGCGACACATACTGACACATTGGCGACACATACTGACACATTGGCGACACATACTGACACATTGGCAGCCTCTGGGTACACATTGACAACAACCAGGGAAACATTAAGTATACATCTGTAACACTTTGGTTCACCTTGTCAGCCCATTTGATAAAGGTGCAAATTGCCTAAATGTCACCACCTGGGTACCAATTGCCAACACTTGCATGGGTATGCATTTTCAACACATAGGTACATACTGTCTGCACATAGGTACTCATTGACAACTCCTAGGTACACTTGGCAACACATGACACCTGTTTTATCTGAAAAACTGAACAAAGGTAACTAGAAAGCTTGCAGGCTAACCATACAGAATGAGTTCACAAAAGTTTCCAATATAATTAATAGGTTACATCATTGTCAATTAATGATAGTCATTAATTGTTGAAAGCCTTCAGATATGCCATTATTTTACTCAGTATGACTCAGCAGTGATAGCAGTCACATTAATCCTTGATGCCATGTTGGTCACTGAGTCATTGTTTCACTGAAGTCAGTAAGTACTGTATGTACACAAATCTAAACTTTTCCCAGAAAAAAGAGAAATGGTTTGGGTACCGTAATTAAATCCCAAATTTTCGTTTTTAATTTTTTTTAACATTATACTGTCAATTATAATGTAATGTAAGTATTAAGAGATTTGTGATTATAGTCTATACCTTTAGGGGGATTTCAACAACAAATAAAGGAAACCCCATACTGTTATAATAGGGGTACATGTAATACCCAAACGGTTGAAATCAGGTGCCCGTTTGTAGTCATTTGTATTTTGAGTATAATAAATTGTTGACTTATTTAACTGCCCTTCAACCAGCTTCATCTAAATATTAAAATACTGTTGTTACAAAATATGATGATATGACTTGTATGTTTACTGAAGCAAGAGGGCAATTTCCATTACTCACTGTACACACAATATGATATAACTTTAATAATAACCTCATACAAATCCTTCTTAATTAAATTTCAAATTTCAAAATCTCAAGTATCATATATGTAAATCAAGTGTTGGAGTTCACAAACAGGCAGATAGTGATATCAGATGTTACATAGAACCAATCTGCACACAGTCCATATCATATAAAACATGTTTCTGTCAGCTTGCTATGGTGAACATTGATTTATTTCCAGTAAAACTGAAGTAAAAAAATCAAGATTTAGTCTGGTGTTTTGGTTTTCTTTTCAGTCCTTATGTCATCATTTGGGAATAATAAATTCCAACACTTACTGAATAGATGAAAATAGAGTCGTAATTTAGTTTATTTTAGAAAAAATATAGTACATGTAGTAGTATTCTTTAAAAAAAATAAAAAAAATAAAAATAAAATAAAACTTTTTATTAAAACCTGTTACACCTAGCCTCATATTAAAATATGTTTTTTGTGTGGATGTTTTTACTGCATCAGTTTGGTCACGTAAATTGTTTGGTGTTATTTTGGAAAAATACATTTAAGCATAAAGTATCAAAAATCTGTTCCACAGAGCCTCATCTTTATAAAGTTTTTTTTTACATTTTATAAATTCAACATCATAAGTTTGGTCACATGACCTGTATATGACTGAAATATTGTTGAAAAACGTGTTACAGGCACCTACACACTGTTTATATTCCTCCCTGACATAATCTGTTCTCTAAATGACTTGATAATGTTAATGTTGACAGATTTCACAGACTTACAAAACATTTAACCACATTCTGGTAGAAATATTATATGGTTTATCCTTGCAGTGATGTTTTTACACAAGTGCTTATCTGTAATTGCTTATCATTGTCAGAGAGTCATGCACCCACTCTATACTTCCAGACATTAATTAAAATCTGTAGTTTTTGCAATAATACACCTCCGCAAGTAGATTATCATAATTTGGCCATTTCAACCTCCTTTATAGTATTTTATGACTTGCTGCATCTACTTGGTGTTCAGTTGCTTTAAGAAAAGGCCATAATAAGTTTCTTTAAAAGCCTCACTTCTTTAAATACCAAAACATTCATACCAACATTCTAAGGCTGGCTAAAGAAGAATTATGTTTTCATGTACGGAAAAGTGTGAGACAGCAAAAACAATACAGTAGAACTTCGATGCCTCGAACAGTACTTGCCTCGAACACCCTAGATGCCTCGAACTGGTTCTTCGGTCCCGGCAAATCCCTTCTTTATTCATATAGTGAAACAATAGATCACTCGAACAATATCTAGGTCGAACACTCGAACTGATTGGACGGTCCCTCGCTATGATTTACCTGTAGATGGGTCGAACAATACAAGTTTTCGCACCTTTCATTAAGTGTAGACCGCGGGTAGTCAGCGACAGGTTTATTAACAAGTTGTGATAATTACTGTATAGAAGTATACCTAACAATTGTTTGCATTGTATAACGAGTTTTTGAGAAACTTAAACACTTACAGATCCACTTAATAGCTAACGAATGCCAACCAGGAAGTTATAATTTAATTAATTTTTGTTAATTAAATTAAGAAGCAACAACATATCAGAATAAAATAATCATTTTTTAAAGTTCTCATATGTCAAAAGTGTTTGTTTCAGTATCATTTATGTTATAGTTATTATGCAATGCACACACGGATTTTCATGCCGACATCAGTTCGAACTTAAATTTGAATACCATAGATGCCTCGAACACCCTAGATGCCTCGAACTATTTTCCCAGTCCGAAGGTAGTTCGAGGCATCGAAGTTCTACTGTACTTTAAAAAAAAATAAAAAAATTGGGGTATATCTACAAAACCGGACACATTTGTGTCCAAATCGGACATATGCTGACCAACTGATTGTGGTGCTCTCTCAGTTAATGTGACCTCTGTTTGAAAGGTGTATTGTTCGCAGGTTTTACAAGTCTTAAAAATTATAAACCTGGGCTGGTATTCACAAAGCATCTTAGTTGAAAACTTAAATATTTTGACTTAAGTTAAAAATTAGTATTGCATATATCGTGCACAAATTGAAGATTAACCCATGTTTTCTTAGTGATTATAGTAGCTTTTTACATAATGATTTAAACCCATGCAAAAAATCAATAATCTTGATTGTCATGTCAGGCTGACATACTTTAGAATTTTTTGTGTTTTTAAGAAAAATCTAAGTTTTCTTCTAAGATGCTTTGTGAATACCAGCCCTGATATTTTTATCTTTGTTTCAAGAATTCTATATTTCACAATCCTCAGACATAAAAGCAATACCCTGAAGACATTTTAACTGTTAGTGTGATCTTGTGTGTTTGTGATGCCAGAGATTAGAGCCATATTTTCCCAGATTTTACACCAAACATTTAACAATACTTCACCTTGTGGAATACTTATTTTTGCACCTGAGTTTTTATTGCTGAAAGCTGTGTTTTTGTACAATATTTTATTACATGTTGTTACTCTAACTGCTTCCTGCTTCAAGGCTTGCTCTCGCATACTCTCTCAGATTTCAGTGAGATTCTAAGTCTGTTCATGTTTTTCTGTGTGAAGATTTTCACTTTCTGATAAGAAATCCCGACACCTATACCTCCAACATGCTAAACTTATATTGTTATTGTTAAATTATAAAAAATTGAATCTTGAAGTATTCACTTATGAAACACTCATTGTGCTTTTGTTCTCTTAATGTGTAAGGCCAGATTTATTTAATTTAAAACTTGCTGTTGTCATGACCTATCTGCTCACCGTCCCCAGAAGTCAGGATTTCTTATAATTATAGTGGGATATATTGCTTTGCACATATCGAACTTGGAAATCATGCATGGCTTAGTGAAAATTTTGAGGTTGATCAGTTGCTTCTAGTGTCCCCCAATATTGACTGCCAACCATATCTGACCTGGCATTATGACCTCATTTATGACTTTATAGTAAACAAGTCATACAGTATGTATCCATTAAAAAATATAGCAGGTTTGAAGCATTGAATGTTTTGGCAAATGTCTTATGGTAATCATTTTGTAATTTCAGGTAAACTATGGCAGTGAGGAGACATTACTTGACCTTGGACGTCATAGATATGATGACCTTGAATGGCATGAAGTCAAGGTCACAAGGTCAGATAACATCATCTCCATGGTGATTGATGGAACAACAACAGTAAGACAAAGAATTAATGGAAAATACAGAGAATTGAACATCAACAAGGGGGTCTTTCTTGGAGGAACAGATTCCGAGACAAATCAGTTATTTGATAGTGAATTGAAAAACTTCCGTGGAACATTTAGCTTGGTTTTACTGAACGGTGTTGACCTGATTGCCAAGGCGAGGGAGCTGAATGACCTTAAACATGTGGTAGAAGTTTCATTCGACAATGATGACATTTTCAATGCACCAAGACAAAGTCCAATTTCACTAATGTCTGATTCGTCGTATATATCGTTCTCACACGTTCACCCAACTTACGATAGAACAGTATCGTTCCAGTTTTGGACAGATTCTGCGTCTGCTTTGTTAGTGTTTAGTTCTACTCGTCATTCATCAAGGAAGAATTTCTTTGCTCTGGAATTGATTAACGATCAATTAGTGTTGACGGGCGGTAAGGGGGAGGAGAGAGTAGAAGTGATTTCACATTCTTTAATTAGTGGTAAATGGCATCAGTTGGATATTACAATTACGTCAGAACTCGTGGAACTGTCAGTGAATGGTGTTGTAAAATCAGAGAAATTTCTGGATAGAAGCGGTGCTATATATGGTGGTATGATTCACATCGGTGGAGTGAATCAAAAGGAACGCTCTGTGGTTATACGTGAAGGACTTAAGTCTTTACAAGGGGAGAACACTCATAAAGGCAGTATGATTGGATGCATTAAAAATATTGTGATAAATTCGCGTGTTTATAGTATACACGATATTCACGCTAGTAGACTAATATCGGCAGAATGTGATATACGTGACGGTTGCTCGTTTGTTGGATGTACTGTGGATGATACGCCTTATGCTGATTCAAATTTGGAAGACTTTCAGCTTCTTGCTGTGAACCCGGTGATTGTGAACGAAGGAAAGTCGGCTCAAATAACGACTGATAATATAGAAATTGTGTACGATTTCAAACAATATGGCATACGCGAATCTGGTATTATGATCTATGTTGTGGAGAAGCCAAAGTACGGAGAGATTCAGGTTGACCTTGGAAGGCGGAGAAATAGCGATGTATTCACATACCTCGATCTTATAGGTGACAAAGTTCAGTACATTCATCATGGATCTGAGAACGACTATGATGAGGTCTCTATGGGACTGGAGATCTATTCAAGCAGTCGAGCAAGCGAGGAAGATTTTCCTGAACGTTTACAACAAAGATATAAATTCATTCTGCATATAACAATTAAACTTACCAACGATGCTCCTAAAATTGTTCTAGCCAACAATGGCGTATTAAGGATCATTGAAAACACAAAAATTCTGATCACAAGTGACGTGATGTTCGGTGACGATCCTGATACGGCTCCCCAGGACTTGACGTATACAGTGGTTGAATCTACACAAGGCTATTTTGAAAAATCTGGAAGGAATGGTGTTCCAATAACTAACTTCACTCAGAAAGATATTAATGAGCAACAGATATGGTTTCTACACTTGGGTTCTGGTGATGCTTTTGTAGGGTTAACATTGTCCGATGGTAAGGCATCCAGTGAACTAGTACGATTAAACATTCAGACTGTAAGACTACGCTTGATGGTACAGAAGAAGACAGGGCTGGTGTTACCACACGGATCCTACGCTGTTATTTCTAGTGCCAACCTGACAACAGTGAGTAATGTACCAACCCAGGAGTTGGAAATTCGATACGAAATTCTCAATCCTCCTCGATTTGGTGTGCTTGAACGTCAGCAATACGCTAACGGAGAGTGGCAGGAAGTGAGTACCTTCGCTCAGCGGCATATTGACAGTGGACATTTACGTTACCGGCAGACGGACATGTCACAGTCCCCGTCATGGGATCAGTTCCGGTTTAATGTTAAAGCTAAGGCATTCACTACACCTTATGACTATTTCAGAATACAATTTGAACAAGTTTACATAGAAATAGTTGCCAACAACAAACTGACATTGTTACACCAGCCTTACGGTGTACTGTCGTCTGACAATCTACGAGCAGTGACTAACAATCCTCACTTACAAGATGATCAAATAACATTCACAATTATACGACGTCCCAGTCTTGGGAATTTCTACAAAGTGGATCCACGGTACAGAGGACGTATAGATTTCTTTGATGCAACGCCATTAATGAAAGAATCTTCATTTAGTCAACACGATATCAACATGGGAAGTATATATTATAAACTGAAAAGTAACTCCTATGAAAAAGTCTCTGATTTCTCAGATATAAGAGTATACACATTGGGTACATCTGACAAGGTTCTCCGTATGTGGATTGAATTTGTGCCTATGAAAAGTGACGTAAGATTCATTAATAATGGCTTGTCTGAAGTCATTGAAGGCGGACAAAAAGCCATAGACAAACATTGTTTATTTATTCAAACAAATGACTTCCGCAGCTTTGAATTCACCATAACAACGTCACCGAGGTTCGGAACACTTCAACTTGTCGATCCAAGATCTTCTGTTGTTTTGTCTGATAACATCAATGAGTTTACTAGTGAAGATATTAAAGATCTTAGAGTGGTTTACAAACATGATGATTCTGAACATGACACAGACTCCTTCACCTTCACTGCTGTACCTGATATACAGAGAACCAGTCTAGTCCAGAATATTCCAGAATTTACTGGTGTATTTGAAATTCAAATGTTGATGCGGAATGACAACCCACCTGAAAGACTTGTTGATGAAATATTCAGAGTTGTACGAAATGGTGAAAAATTGATAACAATAGATGACTTAGCATTCATGGATCCTGATTTAGATTATGATACAGGAGATCTGATGTATGAACGTAGAGGTATTCCGAACGGTCAGATTGTTTTTGCTAAGAATAAGACACTTGCCTATAACTTTCATCAGAAGGATATTGTTAACAATGAAATTATGTTCCAACATTCCGGGGAGGATAAGGGTGAGGCTCTCATATATGTAACAGACGGACAATATTATCAGAACTGTTTACTGGAAATACAAGCTGGAGAGCCTTACATAAAAGTGAATAAAAATACCGGTGCTGTAGTCAGACGGCGAAGTGAAGTTATTATTTCTATACACAATATTAGCATTGAAACAAACGTTAATCTGGAAGATGAACTGGTAAGATTTGTTGTGATTGAAGAACCTGAAGAAGGTTATCTTGAGATTGAAGGTCAAAAGGTCATAGAATTTGACCTGAAGTCATTGAAACTAGGCAAGTTAGTGTATAAGAATGAAGGTCATGCTAACACGGAAGATTATTTCATATTTGCAGTGGTTGCCGATGAAGTGAGAGCGCAAGGGAAGTTTTCAATACAGATTGTATTAGAATCTACCCAACTACCTAGAGTGATTAACAACAAACCACTGGAAATGTTTGGAAGTCATCAAAAGAACACAATCCTTAAAGAACATCTGCTTATTACACACCCAGACAGTACCGCTGAAACTATCGAGTATTTAATCCTTGTCATGCCGAAACATGGTCACCTGTATCGCGGTGAAACGTTGCTGACAACTGATGGAGAGAGTACCTTTACACAGCTTGATATCAACAACAAGATCATGAAGTATGAGCTAGATAACACCAGTGCTATGACAGACCAGTTTATCTTTGAAGTATCCAATGGTTATGAAGCTTTAAGAGGATTAGAATTTCTGATTGATATTATCCCTTATACTTTAGTCTTTGAAACCGGCAATCTTAGTGTAATAGAAGGCGGCAAAAAAGCTGTAAGCTTGGATCTGTTGAAAGTTAAGGATAAGAATTCAGATTATCAGTCCATTCAGTATATGATACAAGAGAAGCCATTGCATGGTATAATATCAAACAATAAAGGTGAAAGTTTGTTGTTATTCACTTCTGATGATGTCACTAATGGAAATGTGTTCTATATCCATGACGACGGGGAGAGTAAGTTGGACTGGTTCTCTGTTAGTGCTTCTGTTGATAATGGTGCCAAAGAGAGTGAAGTTAAGACATTATATATAAATATTCAAGGTATTAATGATGAGGCACCTGTAGTTGTACGGAATACTGGACTCAAGGTTTGGACAGGATCGTTAACACAAATTACTTCGGATAATTTGTATGCTCGTGATCCGGACACCCCTGCTAGTGATCTAACATACAGAATCTCAACACCGACCAATGGACATATATCACATCTCAACAATACATTCAAAGCTATAGCCTCCTTCAAACAGTCCTGGATTGATGATGGTAGAATTGTATTTGTTCATGAAGGTGAATATAACTTGAAATTTTTATTCTCCTTTTTAAATAATCATGGGGCAAAGTCTCCCAGGTTTGCAATCATATCAAGGATGGATGTCACAATTTATCCGCTCATTTTCTCGTTAACCACTGGTAGGATTACAATGAAACTTCACATGAATAGTTGGTACCAAGCCTAGTTGTACATATAGTGGTCAGATGAATATTGTCAGAGTTATTGTCCTTTGTGGGATGCATACATTTTTGTGTCAAAAATTCCTTATAGTTTTTAACAACTTGGGTATGACATCATGTCGTTGAATCGAAATTGTCTGCTTAATAGGAGAATGCTTGTAACTTGTTTTTTTGTCCAAATTTATAAACAAATGTGCTATAGTGTGCACATAATAATGAGGAAGGCAGTAATTTGGTATATTCAGATATGCAAGGTTTATCAGTGATGTTTTAGTACAAAACTGACCTTATCTACTGACCATGTTAGTTCAGTAATTTGTAAAACCAACTTTGCAACAGTTGACCAAACTGATCCATGTTTGTAAACATCACATTTTTTAGGTGCACTAAAATAGCTGGTGGGCATTACATGTTTCCCCTCATTATATCATGATGCTACAATTCTTACTTGACTATTAACCTATATTTGAATACCTTGTCTAATGAAGTTAGGTTATATATAACTGTTTGATTACATGTATGAGGATATAAGATGATAATGTATTTACCACATGTTGATGTAACAGTTGTACCATTAATGTGCTATTGGAATCTCGGATGGGATGTTCCTGTTACATCTATCATATAAAGTTTGGATGCTGTAAGTATTTCATGATGTTTTACTTAAGTACAAACTGCATATCTAGTAGCTTCCTACACCAGTGGTTAAAAATGCAGGCACTTAGTAGCTATCTAACTGATTGGTTATGAATTCTATCAGAAATTCGGGAATTTATTACTTAATATTGCAAAATATGTCAATTATTTTGTGGGCATTAAATTTAGTGGATTTTTGGTGAAACGAGATTTTGGGGGTTCATAATTTGTCAATAACAAAACATGAAATCAACAAAATTGTTACCCCAAGAAAGATTGTCACATGGTAAATCCAGGTTTGAATCTTGGGTAGGCAGGTTATGTCTTCTATCACATAGGCTGTGATTTGTCCTCGTGTTGAGAAGTTTCAAGATAGTAATTCAAAGAAAACAAGTAACTATATAAAATTGAACCTATCAACAAATAATAAAAATGAACAGCCCTTGTTATTGTTTTACAGAACTACCCTGAAACATCAGCATATTCCATCACCTCCTGTTAATCAGGGCTAGAATAACCCGAAGGCGATAATTTGCAGTACAAAAACAAACACCATATTGCCTATCTTTTTGTTACTGATTAAAGTCAAGGACTGTAGCATTTGCCGGAGAAAGCACCAAACATTTTGCACAACACGTAAAGTTTGTATGCGCCTAAAAATTCAGAAACAATAAATACAGCAGATTTTGTGTTTGTTTTTGTATTGCAATTTATCACACTCAAGTTATTTTTTTAATAAAATAAACATTCCGACATGTTACATAAACAATAGACAATGGTTACACACAAGTTCTTTCTGATGTTTAATCAGTCTCAGGACAAATCTGTTGAACTATTCACATGTCCCTTGTTGATGTTTGAAACATGCTGTTTAGATAATCCACAAAAATGCAGGTAACTGTACTTCTAATAATGAAACAATCCAGTTAATGGGGTTGTAGTTTCACCAATCAGAATTGAAATTTTGTTTCAGCCTTAGCAACTTGTCCGAGGGTCATATTTCGAAGGTCTTTGTTCATCTATAGGTATTTGAATATGATATTGATATTTTCAGGTGATGCGTCGGGATATTTCTCATTTGAGGTAAATGATGGAGGAGGTAACAAGAGTCCATTGACTGTATTCCGTGTCGAGGCCAGACAACTCATCCTGAATCTTGTCACCAATAATCTACTGGATGCTTACCCAAATACAATACAGCCAATCACAGCCAGCCATTTATTCACCTCGACCAATGATCCAAATCAGACTAAGCCAATCATATACACCGTTACATCTATGCCTAAACGTGGTACCTTGGTAACAATAGTAAATGGAAGACCAGTTCAAGTGACTTCATTTAATCAGCAAGCGATTAATGATTCGAAAATATTTTACAAACATGCAGATACATTGAGTGTATGGTTTCAAAAAGATCATTTTGAATTTCAAGTGAACACTTTGTATGCTGATCCTTCAGAAGTGCATACATTTAACATCTCAATTTCATTCGCTAATCTTAATCCTGAAAATAAGGACCAATTAATACGGACATCTCCAATACATGTAGATGAAGGCGGGGAAATGATTCTTGCGAAAAATAATTTGGATGTGTCTTTGTTTGTCACCAATCTTGAAGTACGTTTAAAACGGGTGAGTTTGACATTCAGTTTAGAAGATAAGCCGCGTCATGGTGTTTTGACCTTCCGCAATGAAGAGCTGAAGAAAAAAGTTCGATTTAGTCAAAGAAATGTGAATTCACACGAAATCATGTACAAACATGATGACTCTGACACTACATTTGACACATTTAACTTGACTCTTCACCTCCGAATTGAAGATCTAACTCTTCATAGTGAGCTGAATGATGAGAGTACATTTAGACTGGTTCTCAATGTGACAGTTCAACCTGTAAATGATGAGAACTTTGAATTGTTAACAAAGAGTCCCAGTCTACAGATCGTGCAAGGCTTCACTGGTATGATAAACAAATCTATATTAAATACTGTGGATAATGATACAATGCCGGAGTATATCGTGTATGAAATAATCCGTGAACCAGACAACGGGCACGTGGCATACAAAGATGATGTCGATAAGAAAATTCTGAATTTTTCACAACGCGATGTGAATGATGGACTGGTCGTGTTTAAACATAAGTCGTACAAAGATTCTGGGGAATTTTATTTCCGAGTGTCTGATGGGTCTCACAGTCCGTTCTATAAACTGTTCAAAGTGCAGGTGACTAAATTGTTTGTGAATGTTTCAAAAAATGCAACAGTGGAGTTGTTGCAGTCTGATTCGGTGGCTCATTTAACTCGCGACAATTTGGATATTCTGACAAATGGATTACGAGAAAACGTTTATTTTATTCTAGCAGGACAACCACGTTACGGTAAACTGTATGTGAATAACGAGGTAAAAAACACATTTACTCAGAAAGATGTTGATGACAATAGAATTGTGTACAAACAATCGGAACTGGAGCACGGCTCAGACTATATTCCGATCACAAAAATTGTTTATAAATTTAAAAGATCGTCACAAAAAGATTTTTTTACAGTGTTTCCGTTGCATATAAATATAAAAGTGAAACCATTTGTGGTATCTGAGCCATTATTTGCTCCTCGAGGTGAACATGTGGCATTAACTGTGCATAGTTTGGATGCTGTGAAATTGTCAGAACGAACTGGTGACAACCCCAGATATAGGATAAAAAGTGGACCATATTTTGGCAAAGTGTTTATTTATAGAAAATCTATTTCAAAACGTCAAATATATCATGAAGATTATAAAGCAAGTTCTGGATATAAACCAGTGTCGGATTTTACGCATGAGGATGTCGTGTACACAAGAGTTTTCTATAAAAGTGATTTGTATGTTGCACCAAGTGCTAATCGAGATAACTTCACGTATATACTGACAGCATTCAATGCACAACCAGCGGAGGGCGTGTTTTATATTGACCTTGAACCGTCAGAGGATTTCCCGGTAGTTCCTGACACAGAGTCTCCAGATAGTGGAGTTATCACAGAAAAATCTGTGACCCAGTCTAGTGAAAAAGTTCACAGGGGAGAAAACTCTGCAATGAATAATGATTCTGTTGAACCTAGTCGTTTAAAATATGATCATGTTCTCATTTTAGCCATATCCATTCCTTTATTGATAATCATTATAATTGCTTTTATTGTTGTGTATTTCGTGTGGAGAGGTCGAAGAAAAAGGGACTATACTCCGTCTTCAAAGAAGTCGCCACGGTTACGACCTCATATTAGCGGTCCATTCCAAATAGAACAGCCTCATGTTCATATAGAACCACAGGATAAACATAGTCAAGCATCAGAAGATGAACAATCGTTAGTGGAATATGAGAACACTCATAATATTCCGGGCGTAAGTCGTGCCGCATCAGAAGAAGCCGACGTCATCATGCCGATGCTATCCCATCAGGCATTAAATGAACAATATTTTGGTTCAAGGTCACCGGATATGTCTCGCACGGAGGTTAGCTGCACTGTGCCGACATGTAAAGTGACCCCTATGGTGGACAATGAACTAGAAGGGGCAGTGGGTGGAGTTGATGATCATAGACAGTCGATCAGTAGTATGGGTGATATGATTGAATGGATCACAAATGATCCTGAACTTTTACAAAACTGTTCATCCTCTAGCCCCCCTATTTTACGGAAAAGTCGTTACTGGGTGTGATGATTATCTCCCTTGTTAGACACCATCATCATCATCGTCAGACACCCATCATCATCATTCATCATTTTATTCTATTTTATTCATCACATAGCTTAATGTTCAGTCCACAGGTCCTTGATGCGATTTTAGGGTCCAGAAAAAATTTAAGTCTTATTCACGACTCTAGTGAATAAGAGTAATTTTTTTCCCCGGACCCTAAATCGCATCAAGGGCCTGTGGTTCAGTCAATCATTTTCAAGATAATGAATTCCATGTTTGTCAATGTATACATTGTATATGTATGTATATATTGGTTATGCCTATCATTGTTCTAAACCAAATTGTTGTTTTTTATACACACATAGGAGCGGCACTTTGTCTGCATAATGATCTGTGTTATATAGTTCTATAAATTCTGTTTACTGTATATGTTGCATACTATTTACAGAGCTATTTACTGGTTGAAACTTTTTGTGTACATGTATGTATAACCGTTAAAAATGTACTTTACCCATCTGAACTTTTTTGTTTCAAATAACATTTAATAATACTTTTTGTGATTCTACATGTAATTACGCAAATTTTAGCCTAGGTGATCACAAAAAGGGATTTAAACAAAAAATAATCAGACGAGCATAGTATATCTTTAAATATTTGAATTTCTCTATACTAAGTATATTGATATGTAATTTATAAAGCAAAATTATCCTATACACACTTGTATCATGTAGCTAACTATAGTATGTACAATCTATAGTCATACAGAGAATCAGAAAACAGTTGCTATGACAAATCTTCATGGAACTCAACAATGTTGAACATACCAGCTTCTCTTATCTAGTCTGACCATGATAACACATACTAGCCTTTGTTAACAAATAAAAATGAAATGTTCATTTTCATTCAATCTCACCACGTATAAACCAAATCACTGTACTCATTATTGTGATACTATACAATTCAACATGTACTCATTATTGTGATTGAAACATCCGGTGATTTTCCATCACTGTACTCATTATTACAATACTATACAATTCAACGGGTACTCAATATTGCGATAACCAGAAGTTGACTTGTTTATACACTGTAAATCTGGTGCATATTCACTATAAATGATATTCTCTTTATAGCTACCCTAATAACAAGCGGTCAGTCGACCGCACAGTGTTTATATTATGCATATTTATTTATTGATAAGTCTAGAATAATCTCCGGCAAGCTGTATCTTGTGTCAAAGTCTGTATGATTATTAACCATTTGTTAAATCTAATCAAACTTGAATTATTAAGCAAAAATATTTACCTTAATGTTAATTATGTTTGTAAATGATTTTGTAAGTGCAATGCAGCATAATTATATGTGTAGATGGGGATAGTTTAACATGACCCCCTCCACATATAAGTATGGTTACTATAACTACCAGTCAGTAATTGGCAAATGGTGTCTTAATTGAAGTATTTATTCTCTGGTCTTGAAAGGATATGCATACCGCTCATGTTTCATCCTCATGCAAATTGGTTTAATGTTATTAATTATGAATGTATTGAATGAAATACACTTCATGTTTATATCCTATACATCATGTGTTTTATATCTCTAACTTTGGGACTAGTCAGTGAAAGCAATCCTATATATGTTTGTTGATTCATAGTAAACTAATATTTAGTGGTCTGATTGTATGCTCACTACTACTTTCTGTTCTAGAGCTTGCTGCTACAGTTGGTTCTAGAGCTCCCCGCTACTGTCAGTTTTAGAGCTTGTTGCTACAGTTGGTTCTAGAGCTCCCCGCTACTGTCAGTTTTAGAGCTTGTTGCTACAGTTGGTTCTAGAGCTCCCCGCTACTGTCAGTTCTAGAGCTCCCCGCTACTGTCAGTTCTAGAGCTCCCCGCTACTGTCAGTTCTAGAGCTCCCCGCTACTGTCAGTTCTAGAGCTCATTGTTACTGTCAGTTCTAGAGCTCCCCACTACTGTCAGTTCTAGAGCTCCCCACTACTGTCAGTTCTAGAGCTCCCTGCTACTGTCAGTTCTAGAGCTCTACACTACTGTCAGTTCTAGAGCTCACGGCTACTGTGAGATCTAGAGCTTGTTGTTACTGTCAGATCTAGAGCTCACTCTACTGTCAGATCTAGAGCTTGTTGTTACTGTCAGATCTAGAGCTCACTCTACTGTCAGATCTAGAGTTTGTTGTTACTGTCAGATCTAGAGCTCACTCTACTGTCAGATCTAGAGCTTGTTGTTACTGTCAGATCTAGAGCTTGTTGTTACTGTCAGATCTAGAGCTTGTTGTTACTATCAGATCTAGAGCTTGTTGTTACTGTCAGATCTAGAGCTCACTCTACTGTCAGATCTAGAGCTCACTTTACTGTAAGATCTAGAGCTCCCTGCTACTGTCAGTTCTTGAGCTGACTGTAACTGTCAATTCTAATGCTCACTGCTTCTGTCTGTTTCATCTTCCTTTTGTATATGATAGAAAAACAGTAGGAACAGAGTAGAATTTTTCACCTGCCCTGGAAATGTTTATAAATTGTTTTCCTGTTTATCATATGGCGTAAAGTGCTGTACATAATATTATATGTTTATTAGGGGCCATTTATTTCATGTTAGCTCATATTTTATCCCCATTTTAGAACACTTTTTAAGAACAAACACATAAAACATGAGTTGTTGTCTTTATAATTGTTGATCAGTTTTGTACTATTTATGTATCTTGCCATTTTAACATGTTTTAATACTCAAACATTTTCTCCCATCATTGTTATTTGTCCCTCATACTTTAATTGGACCATCCTATTAATCATTTGTTTGACATAAATCCTACTGTATCCTGAAATGGATCCCTATGTGCATTCTTTTAATGAGCTTGAGGCCAGAGTATTCTGTTTGACAACATAATAGTCAGTGCTTGAACAACCAACTTTAGAATTTTGGAGGATTGGGTTATGTCATGCAGGTATTGGGGGGGGGATTATTTTCAATTTGTTAGTTTCTTGTATTGTTAAATGTCCATATGCAGGTTATATATATATTTACAAATTTTCTTGTCATGTTAACCATTATCTACAGATTATGTACCCGGTTTTCTTACTTATCATGGTTGCAAGATGAGTGAATTAGACAAAGTAGGTGATCAATACTCTGGACTGGTATCCATCACTCTGGACTGATATCCATCACTCTGAGCTGGTATCTATCACTCTGAGCTGGTATCAATCACTATGGACTGGTATCCATCACTCTGAGCTGGTATCCATCACTCTGAGCTGGTACCCATCACTCTGAGCTGGTATCCATCACTCTGAGCTGGTATCCATCACTTTGGACTGGTATCCATCACTCTGAGCTGGTATCCATCACTCTGAGCTGGTATCCATCACTCTGGACTGGTATCCATCACTCTGAGCTGGTGTCCATCACTTTTGACTGGTATCCATCACTTTGGACTGTATCCATCACTCTAGGCTGGTATCCATCACTCTGAGCTGGTATCCATCACTCTAGGCTGGTATCCATCACTCTGAGCTGGTATCCATCACTCTGGACTGGTGTGCATCACTCTGGACTGGTGTCCATCACTCTGGACTGGTGTCCATCACTCTGGGCTGGTATTCATCACTCTGGACTGGTGTCTATCACTCTGGGCTGGTATCCATCACTCTGGACTGGTATCCATCACTCTGAGCTGGCGTCCATCACTTTGGACTGGTGTCCATCACTCTGAGCTGGTATCCATCACTCTGAGCTGGCGTCCATCACTCTGGGCTGGTATCCATCACTCTGAGCTGGTGTCCATCACTCTGGACTGGTATCCATCACTCTGGACTGGTGTCCATCACTTTGGACTGGTGTCCATCACTTTGAGCTGGTATCCATCACTCTGAGCTGGTGTCCATCACTCTGGACTGGTATCCATCACTCTGGACTGGTATCCATCACTCTGGACTGGTATCCATCACTCTGGACTGGTGTGCATCACTCTGGACTGGTATCCATCACTCTGGACTGGTATCCATCACTCTGGGCTGGTGCCATTATGTGTCCACTTGACACTACTCTGGGCTGGCTGGTGTGCATCACTCGTCACTCATGTTTTGTCTTAAAAGTGGTTATTTTTGCTGGAAATGTATAGAACTTGTCCTGTCACTAAATCAATATTAGCTTGAAACTGTAAACTATGTAAATAAGAAGATTATTACTGACATAACTTCCAATTATAGCGGGTTTCTTACATGAATGCGTACATGTTACATATACTACATAGTAACAGTGTGATGGCTGTAGTTCTTCACAGGGGTTCTACTGAGGCATTATGCCCAATCCTGAAAATATGATGCAAGTCTGTTTCTAGTGCCATGAGCAAACATCACTACACTAAAACTCAGTTTCCAGTATTGATCTGTTGTCAAAATTCAGCATATGAAATTTCAAAAGACCATAACTCAGTCAATATTTTGAAATTTTTCTTCAAATGACTTTTATTTTCTACTGATACTTTCCTTCTTTTTAGTGCAGCAAATCGGGATTTCTGGATTATTCCGGAATAATAGGACCCTGTAAGACTTCAACAGTGTTGTATAAAACATGTACAATATTGACTTACTCTTTGCTTTATTCTTGATTAAACTAGTCAGTTAGTGTTAGTGATCACTTGAATTGAGCAAACAAATGGTACCAGTACTTACCTTGCTAGTCGCTCGACATAAACTGGAAACTGGCTTCTCTCCTCTCATACCATCATGGCCATGTATAACATCAGGAATGAGGTGTCGATAGTGATTGATATTAAGTTAGAAAAACTTGATTCCAATCGACCTAAAATAAGTATATCAACTATAAAATAGAACAAATTAAGCAACCACCTGTCTGAAGTCGTCAACCCTATTAAATCCTTATTAGCATATTAGCCAACTGCTTTAAGCTACCAATTTGGTATGTGTATCATCAGAGTGGCTGTTTCAGACAGGTTAAAAGGTATGAAAATTCACACAACACTGCTTTTACCATGAAATAATCTGTAAGAATTATACTCGGTCAAAGTTGTAATATCCTACCAGTATATTTACCCTGGATACAGTGCTGGTCTACCTGGGTGAACATTTCAGGCATTTGCCTCAAGTTCAGGTTTTTGAGTGTACCACAATGCCTGTTTTTCTTTATTTTCCATATATAATTTGTCAATATTTGAGGATTTCAGGTTTTTCATTTTCTACCCAAGGGTCTAGTGTTGGTATAAATCTGGATAAATCTGCTATAGTACTGAGAGAATGCAATGTGGGAATGTAATGTGTGTATGAACATGATTGTACTGTGGGACCATTGTATCATTGAATACAGTTTACTTGTTATAGAATCTATCATCATACACATTGTGATTGTTTTATATCAACAGGTGGAAGTATAAACAAACATTTACCTGTTCTATCTGCAATTATATCATGCAGGTGTTTGTTGCAATTCTTTCACTCCTTCAAATAAAATTCATGCTGGCATTTAATCACACCGAAGGTCGGCCATGTCATCCGGTTTTGTCTACTTACATGGTCTGGTCCCTCATGTATATAAGGAGATGGTTATGTCTCTATTTTCTAAGTTCTTGCACCTTTGCAATTTTGTGATATTTTTAATGTTGTTTGCGATATACATGTATCTTTGTTAATGTCTGGACTATTCTGTAATTGCATGTGTTTCTCTGGATACATTTTTATTGGCATTGTTGAACAAGATAGATATGATAATACAGAGTGTTTGTTATCTAAATTTATTGTAATGTAAATAGATTTATAATCTGTAAATGAGCTTTAGGTATTTAAATGTGGACATTGTATTACCCTGGCCTGAGATTTGTCATGTACAGGTATCATATAAACTGTTTTGCCTACTTCTTGTAATTCCATGTACCGTACATACTCGCTTATAGGGCAACCTGGCTTATAACAGGGTTTCATGATTACCTCCCTTTATGGTTAATTATGCACACAATTCAAAGTCTACAGTATGTCATTTAATGTGAGTTGAGTATATAGACTTGCTTGAAATATTCATTTTTTGGGGATATCGATGGTTCGTTCTATGTCGGACTCTTGCATGGGTGGCTAGGCGCTGCCAGTGTCTGTGAGACTTTGGATTGGTTGTGCGCTACAGTATTTAAAAACAATTTTTTGCCGGTCTATTGTCTGCATGCATGCGTCGTATAACCCAGGTGGTCTTATAAGCGGGTATATACTGTGATTGTATGATCAGACTGTGTGTGTTTTCTATACTGCTGATGGTGGTTTTACTCTGGTCAGAAATGCTCAAAGGCTAACCTGTGTCCTTGGTCTCAGGTGATACAGGAATTATGTCAATTAACATACTGGCATATCCAGTTCAGATAATACTCCTTTAACTTTCAATGCCGAGCTACAGAACCAACAATTCATATTCTGGTTGACAAAAATACTCCTTTCAAACCATATTTGGTCATTTAATCCACAAGTCAAAATAGTGTGTGTATCTTTTAATTCTTATAATTAAAAATATATAACTTGACAGAAAAAATACTGTTTTGCCATGTAGCCTAATATTGAGATATGTAAACTCATGTTTGTTTTGGTCTTAAACAGGAATAATAATTAGTCATGTGGTTCCACTTACTACCTTAATTATTGTACTCAAGGAATAAAATTTGTTAGAAAATTTCAGCAAGTCTGGATTATTTGCTCGAGTTCTATACATACATTTTTCTACCCTCTTCCCTTTTCTGACGATTGTCAGACCCAGTATCTTTGATGATTTCATGTATATCTATATTGGCATTGATTCTTTGGTTACTACTAGTTGTTGTTGTTAAGGTTATTGAACTTTTATATTGATTACCTTATGAAATGACCAGTGACATAATGTAGTGTTTGTGATTTTTCAAGATGAAGGATCTTTTTTGAGTGCCTGAGGATTTTTTCATAATCTTGGGCCTATTTCTATTGTAGCCATTTTCACATATAGCAATTGTTTTCATTTACAATGTATGTGATTTTTGCATTTAAAGTAAAGACAATATGAAGATTATTTATTGTTGTTTTGCTATTGACCTCAAGAGAAACAAAAAAAGTTTCTCAACAATTTTCCACATAAGTTTTCCTGGACTGTGTCCTAACTAGTACTAACAGGGTGGCCACAGAAAATGAAGAATGAAATTCCCTGAATTTTCCCTCACCGAAAGGTTATTTTCCATGATTGTTTGCGGTGTTCGCAACTCAATATACAGCTGAAAATATTGCCTCCACCATTTCCATACTTACAACATCAAACTCATTATTTATACCTGTCTTATAATAAATACAGTCTGTTTGAAGAAATACATCTATTGAATAAAGTCATGAAGAGAAGCTGCCAGTAGACAAATTTTTTACCTCCAATTTCTGTAAATTTCCCCTATTTTGCCCAAATATGAAATTCCCCGATTTTTCCCTGCAGGGAATTTGTTTTTAGCATTTTCCCTGTTTTCCGGAGTGTTGTCACCCTGCCTTCGACAAGGAACCAGCAACTTCAATACATGCTATGACCGGCTGTGTCCGGGACTCAATCCTGGATTGCAGGGTTACTAATTCAGTGTCTTAACCACTGGACCATGGCTACAGCTCGGAAGGAAAGCAAAGAGAACCAGGTTATTTCTAGGCTCTATGCTCCGTAACTTTTAAAGAGGCCAAGGCAGTTCTAGAGGTCAAGATTTGTGTAATGAACTTCTAAGGGAGGCTCTATGCTCGGTAACTTCTAGAAAGACAAAGATGCCTAGGTGATTCTCAAGCCATAGAGGTCAAGGTAAGCATGATGGACAAGCAGATTTCTACGGAAGGCTCTATGCTTAGTAGCTGAGATAAATATGATTCTAGAGACATGAAGGTATTTATAAGGGCCATACTTCTGGGGCAAAAGTTGAGGAACAGAATGACATACAGCACACGAGTCACTATGTAGAGCCCTTGACTGCCAATCTTGATACCCTAGGTTGGAACCCAATTTAAGAAAGTACTCATGTTAGATTATTCTGTTTTACTTCAACCACTAATCATGGCCCACAGACATGTGCAAAGTAATATACCCCCTCATCAAAGACAGGTGGCATAATTATGACAAACACAGGAGTTAACAGTTTGTGTAACTTTATTACCATCATGATTGTAAGAATTTTACCCTAGAAAGAACATGGACAATGTTCTACACCAGCAACAAGAGTCTATCTAACATGCAGTCAAACAATGTAACATAAAACAACAAGAAATATCACTGAATGTGATGAATACCCCCAGATACTGCTTGACACATGTACAAAAACACCAGGGTGCTGTTTTATCAAAGCACGGAAACCCTAAACTTACAGTCAAATTTTAATTCTTCATAATTCTTTAACTGCTACTTTAACTGGTAAAGGGTCATGTAATATAAACAATGATTCAGTTAATGATCTCCTAAAAACAATATGTGTTCCCTACTTGTAGCTGCAAAAGCTTTATAAGAAATTTAAATTTGAACGTAAGTTTATGATTTCCGTAAGTGCTTTGATAAAACAGTACCCTGAGCTCCAAGTTATGATCACTTGCACAACTTAAGTCCAGGTTTGGTATTAAATAATCCAGCCAGGTTTCGCTTAAAGGCAATCATTAGCAAAACTGATCCAACCAATGTATGTTGACGATATACATAACTAGATTTGGTACTAATGAGTCATACCAAGCTTCTTTCAAATTCGACCAATAGTTACAGAGAAATAGTGGAGATGAAATTATAAGTGTAAAAATACAAACTTCAATTACTCCCTTAAAACTGATCCGACCAACGTGTGCCAGCGATATGCACAACCAGACTTGGTACTGATAAGTCACATAAAGTTTCGTTAAACCAAACCAATAGTTACAGAGAAATTGCCCAGACAAAATTGGTACGGACCAACCAACAGACCGACCCACCGACCTTAAGCATGACTCCAATGTATCGCCCATATATTTCTATTTCATATCTGGGGGTATAATAGTGGTACCAATGTAGCACACAAGTATCAACATCACCAATTATACTAGAAACTACAGGGTGCTCAAAACATTACAAGTGCTTCCAAGACAATTAGTTTCTGATTAAAACCAGAACTTAGCTAGCTGATGATCTATACATTAGACAAAAATGTTAAAATGTAATCTTAAATATACTAAAAGAGATTTATAGAAATATAAATTACTAAAGTATGGCCATCATGTTGACTAGTGTACATGTTGCTTTATAATCCATACAGTGTCGCTTACATACTACATAAACTTAAATCTAAAGGGGTGTAACTCTAGTATCAATCAAATTAAAACCCTACTATGCAATAGTATTTGTTTCACTGACTTGTATCGCACAGCTGATCCAAATTTGATTACGTTCCAGTAATTGATGATAACAAACATCCCGTAGTTGAACTTATGTCACATTTGTTTTTGGGTGATGGTGGAAATTTTTGTCATCAAAATTCTGATGATAGAAAGTGGAAGTATTCTGAAGATTCGAACAAAAAGTGTACATGATTAAACTTGACGGCCCGTTGTAATATATACCCTGTGTGGAGACTAGACCGTAGGACCTGAAGTCATTCACACCGCATACAACCCATGTTATATCATAACTATTCATGTACCATACAGAGTTATACATCTGTAACGATACCAGCAAGAGAGGACAGTGATAAGTAGCACTTTGTCCTTCAACCATGTTTGAATATTAGCGGAATATAATGCCTCGTCATTCGATGGTGAAACTCAAATGACCATATCTACTTCTAATGCACAAGTTGACCCAAATAAACATATAATGAAGAGTTGAACACTATGTGTAATATTGCCAACTTATAAACCAAGGCAGTGCAATAGTCAGCATATACTAATACTACAGAACACAAAAACTAACATACACTAATACTACAGAACACAAAAACTAACATACACTAATACTACAGAACACACAAACTAACATACACTAATACTACAGAACACACAAACTAACATACACTAATACTACAGAACACACAAACTAACATACACTAATACTACAGAACACACAAACTAACATACACACATTTATTTACTGCTCTTGTAAAAGAAATCTAGATGTAAAACACATTGTTTAAAATAATGGAAATCTTTTTCAACTTAAAGTTCTACTATAGACATATAATAGGATACGAGGGGTGATCAACAAATACAGTCTAACTTGTACTAGCGACCACGCGTATTAAGCGACCTTTGTCTTAAACGACCAGTTTCAATTCCTCCCGACCATATTTGTTCTATTTGTCTATTGTATTAAGCGACTTTTGTCTTACGCGACCAGCGACCACTGTTTAAGCACTTTAATTGATTGGTAAAATTGCATTAAGCGACCAAAAATTTGTTAATCACTGGTCGTATGTAGTGACAGGTTGTTAATTTCTTGATACCTCGTCATAAATCATTGTTTGATCACACTTCAGAGTTTGTCTTTTGTTAACTAGGCTCCAATTAACGACATTGATAATCACAATTGTGTCCGTAGGGCATGTCATACAGATTATTTTAATCCCATTACACAAATTATTACGGATTAATTGTTGTATCTTTTGCTGCAATCAGCTTGTTGTCAACGTCCATTAGATTGGGCAAAAACCCGGTCTTTTCCGTTTTCTTTCTTCGAGTGCAAGCAAATCTGACTTACATTAATTGCATTGTGTAATATATCAGTAAGTTTATTAAAATGACAAATTGAAATGCTTATGAAGATATGCATACAAGTAAGAATCATCATAAAACTGATTTACATACTAATGTTTATAAACTGAAGTTGAATAGTAGTCGGACAGCCTATATTTGATATTCGTTATTTACACCAGGAGCTGTTCGATAAATATCATTGTGTTATCTATGCCCTATGATTACACTAAATGTTTCTTACATTTGTGTTAAACGACCATTGTGTTAAGCGACCGTTTTCAGACCTTCCCCAGGATGGTCGCTTAATACAAGTTAGACTGTACGCAAAAGTGCTGTAGTTTCTTTATTTGTCATTATAAGTCAATGAAACTTTCTAAACATGGAGATAAATTTATTTCAAATTGATTCACTGCTGATCAATAATATTGACCAAAGACGGCACGAACGCGGTTTCCTATGGCAACGTCACTCGACGTCATACGGCCCAAATTTTCATATTTTCCAACGTTGCACATAGCAAACGATGAGGTATCATTCGTGTGTTTTTAATTTTATAAAGGGTGGATTATGAATGTACAATGATATAACATTACATTCATCATTTCCAAAAAAATTTTAACGTCAAAACTCTGTTTTAGAGTTATTTGCTTTGAAGTTGTTGTCTGAAAATGAGTTTGGTACCGAAAACGGCGACGAAAAGTCGCGTGGCGAATGAAACGTCATAAAATACTAATGTCAATATTGCAAAATGCAACTAATATGTAATAGCACACAAAACAGGTGTCGGGTTTTGCATATTCTCTCATACATAGCCATGTGAAATCAATGTCAACATGCGAATGGGCTATACAACGTCAAATTACGTCATCAATATTAATGTTCTCCAGCAGCTAATTATTATAATTTACATACAAGTTGCAAAGGAAAAATATTGAATTTCGGTTGACAGGTCTATGAAGTGTATTTGGTTGCACAGTTATTTTTTAAAGAATTGTTCAATGCGGTATACAGTATGAATTGTCACGAATGAGTATGTATACTGTAATATGTATAATGACGTTGCGATGACTTTGGGCCGGTGTAACCATAGTGACGTTGTGGTTTCTATAATTTTTCGACCAAATAGTACCTTGAGTTTTATGTTTTTTATAGTTATGTATTTGTAATACGCCAATCTATTATCTGACCGATTTTCTTTAGTATTGGTCACGTAACAAAAATTTTAGAGCATTTTTCCGCGTATTTGTTGATCACCCCTCGTATATAGAACAATTGATGTGTTAAAAGTATATGATGAAAGATGTTTGAGTAATGTTCACACTATAATAAAACCTGTGTTTGAGTAATGTTCACACTATGATAAAACCTGTCTCAACACTGTCCGGCAATACTTGAGCTATACAACATAAAAACACTCAACTTTAACAATAACAAAATATAAACAACTTGGTATTAAACGATGAAACATGATTGAGTAATGGAAACAAGAGATGTTTGTAAAACACATATGCCCCATAGCAGCCCAATAGTCAGAAATGGTAAAGGTCACACTGACCTTGACCTTGGACCTCAAAATCAATAGGGGTCAACTATTGTTGATGACTAACTACCAAGTAAAGTTTGAAGATCCTAGGGCAAAGTGTTCTTGAGTTATTGAACGGAAATCATTTGGTCTACCGACCGACATGTGCAAAGCATATATACCCCCTCATGAAAGATTGGGGCATAACATAAATGATATAACATGTTACTGTAATGATGAAACATGATTAAATAATGGAAACAATAGGAAGGATAAAACAAATGAGGTAAAACTGATCACATCATCTGGGTGACATCTACAGTATATGGTGAATAACTTCACAGGTTCAAATGTTTGTGAATTGGTACTTTCTGACACTGCTAGTGGAATGTCTGTGATTGGATAAACCAAGTCCTGTTATGTTGAAGTTTGTGAACATGTAAGCATTTTATAGGTACATTCTGTTACAACTGTCAGAATAACATAGATGCTCCCTAGACCTTGGTCTTGACCTTTGACATCAAAATCAACACGGACAGTCTACAGGTCATAACCTAACATCCTATCACGTTTCAGGAATCGTAGGTCATAAATCATTTAATTATAAACCGTAACTCATACAGATGGTCTCTGTGATCTTGACCTTTGACCCAGACATCCCAAAAACAATAAAGGTCAACTGAAGGTCATGAGGATCCTCAAGCTGTGTGTGATAGGTAAAAGATGGAAGACCATTAAGTCTACAGGCAAGCATGAGTAAAGCAATACCCCGTCCACATCCACACTGGGAAGTACAAACACTAGGATACCAATGCTTACTGGTACATATGGACCACTTCCACACTGGGAGGTATAAACACTAGGATACCAATGCTTACTGGTTCTTACAGACTGTTCTTCGATTCACAAACATTTTAGTAATGTCAACTTAACCACTTATACTGTACATTTAAACTTAAAATCAATACAACATAAACACAGAGGTAACAGGAAACTTGGAGGGTAACAGGAAACTTGGAGGTTAACAGGAAACTTGGAGGGTAACTGGAAACTTGGAGGGTAACTGGAAACTTGGAGGGTAACTGGAAACTTGGAGGGTAACAGGAAACTTGGAGGGTAACTGGAATCTTGGAGGGTAACAGGAAACTTGGAGGGTAACAGGAAACTTGGAGGGTAACAGGAAACTTGGAGGGTAACTGGAAACTAACTTATGGAATATTTACAAATATGCTCGCGTAACAAAAAAAAGTTTTGATCATTTTCAGCATCATATAATCAATATGCCTACAGCTGCCACAGTACATACCTGGTAACTTGCATTCATTATCAGGCCTTAAAAGACCAGTTTCAAAGCCTGAAAGACTATTTTCTGATATAAACAAAGAAGAAAAATTCAGGATTCTTAAAGTTAACAGAAAATCAGGCACAGGTCTGAAACATATAGATAAAAAAGATTGGTAGTAGAAATTGGCTAATGTATGTCGGATTTAACCTAAAATTGAGATCACTGTTCCCATGGCAACTGTGCCTATAACCTTTATTGTTAAATCTCACATTTTTTCTCTCATGATTAGTTATATTGCATAAGCAAAAAATCAACATTGAGTATGATATGCATTAGATGGGGTGAACATGTCATACTCTCTTACCATATTCATAAACGGTCAGTTAAGATACACGTGCATTTTTGGTGTGCTTATTTTACATGTGCAAACTGTGTCATACTAGTCAATAGGCCTAGCATGAGTACTTTGACCACATATCGACCAGAAATAAATTAATAATTGTAACTCTTAACACTATACATTGCAGTACAAAAACAAACATAATATTGCCTATATTTGTGTTATGGATAAAAATCAAGGACCGTAACATTAATTTTGCCTATGAAAGCATTCAAACATTTGGCAAAACACATAGTTTGTATGCTCCTAAATATTCAGAAACGATAAATATAGTGAGTTTTGTGTTTGTTTGGTATTGCACTTTATCGCACGCATCTCCTTTTCAAATATTGGGATGAGAATTTTCATGTGAATACAAGCATTATTATCAAAATAGGAATTCAATCTAAACTGACCTAAATATGAATGTTGTTGAGTGTACAAATTATGAACATATGAAATAAACCCTGTTATCGAATGACAATGAAAGAGATCACTTAAAAAACACACAACAGGATATAAATAAAGATATCTACTAAGTCTAATTAACATACTAAATAAATAGTAACATCGTTGAAGGTGATTCAACCATGAACACATCAACAAAGCCAGACCCATACTGCTTGAAAAATCTATATCTATGACCAGGGCCCATAAGAATAAAACACCTAAGAAGAAAACGTAAGATTTTTTCTTAATTGTATCAGCTAAATAATACAATCAATATTTTTAAATGCTTACATAGATTTTATGCATTTTGTAGAGAGCTACTATAATCACTAACGAAACATGAGTTATTCTTCAATTTGTCGAAAATATGCAGATCACAAATTTTTGATTTGCAGATCACAAATTTTTGATTTAAGTCAAAATATTAAAGTTTTCCACTAAGATGCTTTATAAATACCAGCCCAGTCCTACACATAAACAGAATTGATCTAAGACTATCCTCGTCTACAGGATATAATTCTGGATATGCGATGACATAGAATCATCTATCAACTCAACTGCCCTATGATAACAAATTATACCAAAATCTCGAAACTGAACACACTTGTTCTAATTACCTTTAATTGATCATATAGCCTTTTCATAGTAAGCATAGAATTTTAATATATGACAAAAATTCAGTTAAAAACAATAAACATGAAAATTCAATAAATAACAAGTTTTCCAACAAAGGGACATCACTTCGCTGACACTGGATACCAGCAAAACATTCAAGCTTAGGGTCACAACTTTATATGCTGATCGAGATGTGCAAGCACACACATGTTGATGCCCGACCAAGATCAACAAATCTACTAACCATTGTTTCTGTTGGAAAACCTGCTTTATATAATCCATGTATCAAATTATGAACAAGTTGCATGTAAACTAACATTGTATACAGACCCGGTTAATATCAATAATTTGGCACAGTTTCGCTATTAAAAGTAAGGCAAATACTAGAAAGTAACCATCTACATCTATAGACACATAAGTCAAGTACCATGTCTATATTTCAGGTTGCCAGTATACGAGACAAGTCGTCCATTGATCAGTGACTGTATGACCCACTCTGTACCAACAACAGGAATGCCTTTACTCTTAGCTTGTCTCTCCATCGTTGATGTACAAGAATTGTCTGTGACTATCACATGTAAGTTTGTGTACTGTAACTGTTTGAGTATAGTACACTTTCCTAACGCTAGAATCTCTGACCAACACTCCACAAATTGTTTATCCTTGGAATATACCACAGCTTTAATACCTTGAAAAATGTCCTTCTTTTTCTTCCTGAAATATCAAATATAACATCTCATACACGAGTATCAAACATCAACAATTGGTCGTTTTATCATTATAATTCCAAATTGACACTAAATCACATAAATATCAATGATAACATTAAATTTACCAATGAGCTTGATTTAATGACATCATATATGTGACGTCACCATAACATGATGTTTGGTGAATAGCAACAGCTAAATAAAATGTGGTTAAGATGCACTGTTCCTTACATATACACAAAATCAGGGTATGAACCTACAAGAAGGTAATGTTCTATGTCAAAATAAAGCTATAAGAGCTTGTACAGCTGTGATTGGTCTTTGCAGCTTGAATTACTCCACCCACTTTCGTCTAGGACATTTACATCAGTAATGTCTGAGGGTGTAAATGTAAGTTAACTGATATGTAAACTTAAAGTCTTAGGAACTTAGCCAATCAGTATGCAGGGATTTGCTGACTTCGAAATTATTGATATATGACTTACCATTCCATGATCTTACGTTTCTCCAGACTAACACCAGCGGGTAGTATGTAGGATTTCTCATCTAGAACATTTCCCTACAATATACACATTATTGAAAACATGGAACTTTACGTATACAATCATGTTATAAAATTGAAAAACAAACATATAACAAGATATGGGGAAAGTCCCTGTGAAAACCATGTTTTCAACAAAGGTCATAACTCAACTTCATTTTGATTTTACACAAAAACAAATTATTTTTATTACTCTCAATGCATCATCTATGACAGTATCCATCACCACAACAAAGGTAACATGAGAGAACAGAAGCCAGCTTTCCTTTTTAATGTTAAGCCCAAAGTTTGTGCTGACTGATATCATTTTATATTATTTTTGGCATGACATAGTCATGGAGCGAACCACAATCTACTGTACTCTAATTGGACACTCTACCAATAGGTTATCGAGGCGGCTGATACTCGCCCGACTGCCAACCATCTGTGCAAATCATATCATTGTGCTTCCTGCTAAAACCTTGGTTAGGTAGACCATACTAACCTGAGTACAAGAATCCACAATCCACATGTGAGATATACACGGTATACCAGAAGCTAAACATTGTAAATACTTTAATGTTCTCTGATAACTCGATGATACCAACATGATTCGTCGTCCACCATTCAATACCTACATATATACATGTCAATCAATGATAAATAAATGCCAAACTATTATATAAACATTTATATTTGCATAAGCAGCGAAGAAAATTGGCCAATTGTTGTATGAAGGGACACTTTGGAGAATCCCCTATCACCATCCATAGCTTGCCTGATCAGGAAACAAAATGGTCTATTTCTATAGATCTAAGAAAAATGAATCAGAGTATTTTATAGGGATATTTGACCTAGAGATTATTTGAATGCATTTTTCATATCACAAAGGGTATATCTAAGATGCAAACATTTCAAATTTTCAGAAGTACCAATTTGGCCAGTCTGAATTCATTGAATTCACTTCCCCGCTATGAAACTTTCTATAATTTAGTAGAAAGTATTTACATTCCTAATTTGGAAACTCATTTTCCGTTCTGGAAATTAAGTTGCAAAACAGGAAAGTGAACAAAATATACTAAGTATTTCAGAATCAAGACAATTTAGAAGCATTCTGAAAGGTACTTTGACTATAAGTAATAACCAATAACAATAGTGCTACAGTCAGGTCTCGATACGGTATAACGACACCGGATATACTGACAAATGTGTTATACTGACATCATATTTTTGGGAAAAAGTATTAAAATCGCTCTTTGTATCAATTCAGTGTACTGACATATTCATTACAACAACATTTTTCTTGGAATTAAACAGCGTCATTCTATGGAGACCTGATTGTACACACATTCTAAACATTTATAATCACTTTTTCTATTCACCATTTATAATCACAATATGTTTATAATTAATCTTACCATTTTCTCAGTGATATTGTCAAGCACAGTTCCCCCGCCAGCTGTTATCTGTGATTTTATATGATCTTTATCAAATGGTGCTACCATCTCCTCTACAATATACACATATAAATGTATACATTATAAACACCAACATTAACTGTGGACATCTACAGGACATTACCAAAGCACACCATGTTTCATATAAACCCTTCAACTTATTTTTGCATGTATTGCTATACACTGGGCATGTTCAAGAACCAAAGTGTCTATTTGGAAAGAGCAAGGGCAATGTACCAGGATCCTTGTATTACATAAGGTTTCTATCTCTTCTGTCGATGCCAGGTCATTGACCAATTAGGCAGGAAAAACCCGAATGGCCACACACGACTGCCTCAGTCAAATGCAAACTAACAAACATTCACAAAATGTTTTTTAAAGTGAATGTCACTTTAGCCATTTGTCTATCATTATACATAATTTGTCATGGGAGTTCTGGTTCAAAACAACATTGTGTATTTTGCATGTGAAATTTCCTTCTGTTATCTATCTCAAATACTGCCCAACTCCTCTTTCAAGTACTGGCAGGTTTGGCAAACGCAATATGGACATGCATATGAATGACCTACTGCGACTGAGAATCGACCCCGAATCACCAGTTACAAACTCAGCACACTAACTACAGGGCAATAGCTACTAGGATAAAGTAACTAGAAGCCTTAGTACACTTACCATCTACAACACTATCATCTGACGTATCCGTAGATAAATCAACACTTACCATCTACAGTGCTATCATCTGACGTATCCGTAGATAAATCAACACTTACCATCTACAGTGCTATCATCCGACGTATCCGTAGATAAATCAACACTTACCATCTACAGTGCTATCATCTGACGTATCCGTAGATAAATCAACACTTACCATCTACAGTGCTATCATCCGACGTATCCGTAGATAAATCAACACTTACCATCTACAGTGCTATCATCCGACGTATCTGTAGATAAATCAACACTTACCATCTACAGTGCTATCATCTGACGTATCTGTAGATAAATCAACACTTACCATCTACAGTGCTATCATCTGACGTTTTGTAGATAAATCAACACTTACCATCTACAGTGCTATCATCTGACGTATCTGTAGATAAATCAACACTTACCATCTACAGTGCTATCATCTGACGTATCTGTAGATAAATCAACACTTACCATCTACAGTGCTATCATCTGACGTATCTGTAGATAAATCATTCATCAGTTGTTTCTCCTGATCTAACACTTCCTTACACTTCTCAACATTGGTCAGCACAAAGTATATATTGTGGAATAATTTCTTGGTAGGAATTGGTCCAAGTTGTTTCTTTGATGAACCTGAAATGAGAACCAAACTATACCTCTTCTCTCCTAAACTATAATTATGATAAAATCATAACATTTATCAAAGATCTAAAAAACACAGATTGGACACTCAATTGAAAACCGAGAGAAAATGCCAAATAGCATGCAGCAGATTCTGTTATTTTGCATAAAACCTTTTTTTTATCAATCTCTCATTTTGAAGAGCTAAGTTTCTTCTACTGCATGAGATAACTTATCTACCTCTTATATAATTCAGAAATTATGATTTGAATGAGGCTATTCAGGTTTTTTCTGATAAATTTGGAATTTCCAGGTCTGACTCTTTGCGAACTCCTTGACTGATTTCAATAAATGAGGTATTAATTTAAAGCTGAATAATAAATCTATTGCATAAACTTATTGGTTGTTGCCTATGTACATTAAAACAGGAGATATAAGGTATTAAGAACAAACGAGATTTCGGAAGACTGCCGCGAGATATTGTAAGATTTGGTACATCTTTCCAATCTTTGTATTTTTAGATCTTTCAATTTTTTTATGACTGAATCGTATTCACTTTTGGTTGGAAGTTACATCTATTTATAACCTCAGTTTCACTTTACTGTTTCCAATCAAACATGATCACAAAACATTAAACTGGTAGTCAACCATATTATGCTATTTGAACAAAAACTCAAAGTAAAACCATAGTTTCAGTGCATAAATGATCATCAATATTGAACAAATTGAAAAGCAATAGGGGCCATCTACGGTTGCCAACCAGCCTCAATGTGAAATTTGAGAATCCTTAGCCAAAGCATAGTGGAGTTATTGAACGGAAACTGTTTGATCTACTGACAAACCGACACAGATCATCATCATGAGAAAAGCAATCTACCGCATCATCAAAGATTGGAGCACGTATGTTGGAACTGATGGGAGCATGGACGTTGGAACTGATGGGAGCATGTATGTTGGAACTGATGGATGCATGCATGTTGGAACTGATGGGAGCATGGACGTTGGAATTGATGGATGCATGTATGTTGGAACTGATGGATGCATGTATGTTGGAACTGATGGGAGCATGGACGTTGGAACTGATGGATGCATGCATGTTGGAACTGATGGATGCATGCATGTTGGAACTGATGGGAGCATGGACGTTGGAACTGATGGATGCATGTATGTTGGAACTGATGGATGCATGTATGTTGGAACTGATGGATGCATGTATGTTGGAACTGATGGTAACATGTATGTTGGAACTGATGGGAGCATGGACGTTGGAACTGATGGGAGCATGTCTGTTGGAACTGATGGGAACATGTATGTTGGAACTGATGGGAGCATGTATGTTGGAACTGATGGGAGCATGTATATTGGAACTGATGGGAGCATGTATGTTGGAACTGATGGGAGCATGTATGTTGGAACTGATGGGAACATGTATGTTGGAACTGATGGGAGCATGTATGTTGGAACTGATGGATGCAATTGCATGTATGTTGGAACTGATGGGAGCATGTACGTTGGAACTGATGGGAGCATGTATGTTCGAACTGATGGGAGCATGTACGCTGGAACTGATGGGAGCATGTATGTTGGAACTGATGGGAGCATGTATGCTGGAACTGATGGATGCATGTATGTAGGAACTAACAGTATACTTACCAGCTCTAGATTTACTGGAAGACTTTTTGACAGGTAGAGGAGAAGCCTGGATTCCATTAACAAGGCCATCCATCACTGAAACAACCAACATGTATAACCTAAATCTCAATTCTTATCTAGAACAGTAATTTGAACAAAGTAAGGAACATAGCAGCATAAGTTAAGAAATTCATGATCTGGCTTGAACCAGGCTTAACATTATAACAGGGAGATGATTAAATTAAAAACATTGTTATTAACCCACTGGTCAACAATATTTCAGCCTTACGGAGACTACCCAGTCACACTGTCATACGGAGACTACCCAGTCACACTGTCATACCGAGACTACCCAGTCACACTGTCATACGGAGACTACCCAGTCACACTGTCATACAGAGACTACCCAGTCACACTGTCATACGGAGACTACCCAGTCACACTGAGACTACCCAGTCACACTGTCACACGGAGACTACCCAGTCACACTGTCACACGGAGACTACCCAGTCACACTGTCATACGGAGACTACCCAGTCACACTGTCATACGGAGACTACCCAGTCACACTGTCATATGGAGACTACCCAGTCACACTGTCATACGGAGACTACCCAGTCACACTGTCATACCGAGACTACCCAGTCACACTGTCATACGGAGACTACCCAGTCACACTGTCATACAGAGACTACCCAGTCACACTGTCATAACGAGACTACCCAGTCACACTGTCATACGGAGACTACCCAGTCACACTGTCATACTGAGACTACCCAGTCACACTGTCATACGGAGACTACCCAGTCACACTGTCATACCGAGACTACCCAGTCACACTGTCATACGGAGACTACCCAGTCACACAGAGACTACCCAGTCACACTGTCATACGGAGACTACCCAGTCACACTGTCATAACGAGACTACCCAGTCACACTGTCATACGGAGACTACCCAGTCACACTGTCATACCGAGACTACCCAGTCACACTGTCATACGGAGACTACCCAGTCACACAGAGACTACCCAGTCACACTGTCATACGGAGACTACCCAGTCACACTGTCATAACGAGACTACCCAGTCACACTGTCATACGGAGACTACCCAGTCACACTGTCATACCGCGACTACCCAGTCACACTGTCATACTGAGACTACCCAGTCACACTGTCATACGGAGACTACCCAGTCACACTGTCATACGGAGACTACCCAGTCACACTGTCATACGGAGACTACCCAGTCACACTGTCATACTGAGACTACCCAGTCACACTGTCATACTGAGACTACCCAGTCACACTGTCATAACGAGACTACCCAGTCACACTGTCATAACGAGACTACCCAGTCACACTGAGACTACCCAGTCACACTGTTATATCGAGACTACCCAGTCACACTGTCATAACGAGACTACCCAGTCACACTGTCATAACGAGACTACCCAGTCACACTGTCATAACGAGACTACCCAGTCACACTGAGACTACCCAGTCACACTGTCATATCGAGACTACCCAGTCACACTGTCATACCGATCCTACCCAGTCACACTGTCATAACGAGACTACCCAGTCACACTGTCATAACGAGTCTACCCAGTCACACTGAGACTACCCAGTCACACTGTCATATCGAGACTACCCAGTCACACTGTCATACCGATCCTACCCAGTCACACTGTCATACCGAGACTACCCAGTCACACTGTCTTGACACCAGGCGAACCAAGAATTACCTGGATCTTATTATGCAGAGCATCAAGAAGGGAGATATACTAGTAAGTACCATAGACAACTTTGGTTATGTTGCACTCTTTGATAAAAGCCGACACCTCTCAAACTTGAAGTGGACACTATACCACAAACTTGAAGTGGACACTATACCACAAACTTGAAGTGGACACTATACCACAAACTTGAAGTGGACACTATACCACAAACTTGAAGTGGACACTATACCACAAACTTGAAGTGGACACTATACCACAAACTTGAAGTGGACACTATACCACTAGGCTATTGAGACAGATCAGGGAGGTTCTATGATCAGTAAATAGGAAGTTAAATAATAAGAATGATTGCAATCATGGATTATCCTACATCACATGTATCCTTCATATAAACAGACCCATCATGCTATTCGATCTCATCAAGGTGAACAAACAAATACTACAAACCTTTACGTCTTTTACTGACAGGGCTTTGTGATGTCCGGACAGGATTTGGTGAGCTCATGACCTTGGCTGACCTAGGAGAGTTTGACACCTTGCCAGGTTTAGGTGAGCTAGAAGGTTGTGGTTCAACCATTTCAAGTTTTCTCTTCCGACCTCTGCCAGTGTCTGAAGGTTTTTCATGTTTTTCTTGTTTATCCTGTTTTTCTTGTTTTTCCTGTTTTTCTTGTTTTTCCTTCTCGTCCTTCACTGGCTTCTTTGCTGATCTTCTCGGGGCATCAATCAGATTTTCTACAAGATAAAGGATAAAGGTGGAGATAATAACACAAAACTTCCCAACAAATACACAATTCTGAGTTTCCTTGCATTCGACTGTTCTAAGATACTATATATCAAAGTTACAGTCTCATGATTTACCATGTATCTGTAGAAAGTTCAGTATTAAAGAAATTCGACATTATAAACAACTTAACCTCAAGTTGAAAAGAAGCCAAAGTCTGTCAACTTTTAGCCTCTTATATGCCAAAGTCTGTCACCTTGAAAACAGGGCACCAACCCACATCTTGAGAACAGGGCGCCAACCCACATCTTGAGAACAGGACACCAAGCCACACCTTGAGAACAGGGCACCAACACACATCTTGAGAACAGTGCACCAACCCAAATCTTGAGAACAGGGCACCAACCCACATCAGAACAGGGCACCAACCTACATCTTGAGAACAGGGCACCAACCCACATCTTGAGAACAGGGCACCTACCCACATCTTGAGAACAGGGCACCAACCCACATCTTGAGATCAGGGCACCAACCCACATCTTGAGAACAGGGCACCAACCCACATCTTGAAAACAGGGCACCAACCCACATCTTGAGAACAGGGCACCAACCCACATCTTGAGAACAGGGCACCAACCCACATCTTGAGAACAGGGCACCTACCCACATCTTGAGAACAGGGCACCAACCCACATCTTGAGAACAGGGCACCAACCCACATCTTGAGAACAGGGCACCAACCCACATCTTGAGAACAGGGCACCAACCCACATCAGAACAGGGCACCAACCTACATCTTGAGAACAGGGCACCAACCCACATCTTGAGAACAGGGCACCAACCCACATCTTGAGAACAGGGCACCTACCCACATAACATGTGAGTTCAGTATGTCTGAAGGATAGATAATTTAATCTAAAGATGACACGGCAATTAATGAACATAAAATAACTCAAATAAGAAGATACAAGGATGCTGAAAGAGAACATGTAAACATACAGTTGATCAATAAAATACAGATAAATGTACAAGTAAGTCACATACTGTAAAACAAGAAATATCACTGAATGTGATGATATGCATATCTAGACTTGGTACTGATCATTCATGCAAAATTACTTTGAAATCCGACCATACACCAGGAGTTACTTGTCAATATTTGAAAGCAAACAACTAGTGTTGGTAACAGAACTCAACTTGATACATTGTGAAGTGACAGAACAAAAGGATATGCCTAGAGGGTATATAATAATGACAGCTTACAAGTAAAACGGTTGTACCCGACTATAACTTATTCCGAAAATAGTGTTCTTTATACAAATGTTCAACTGGATCGTAAAAAATTCAAATTTTTAAACTCACAACACATTTTACCATATTGGAAACCAGGACAGTAAATATTAAATAACCTATTCACTCGAAGTCCAAAAAGTCTACAAGCACCAGTCAAACAACAATGGCGGCGTATATGTCTAGAGACCTTGATAATGAAACATCCATTCATTCTTTGGACTACAATGCACACAACCTGAGCTTGTATACAGTATTGGTAAATCAGGAATACAATGTGACAATTAAGTTTTACCAGGAAGGTGATTATACAACTTTTGTTGATATATTATCATCAAACTATACATTCACACCAACAAAGTCTAATAGTGGGATTACAACAACCCAACAAATAATGGACAAAAAAGTTGTAATTACATGTTACAATACAGAAACACTCTTGATTCAAGGCACCGGGACTCAGACATGGCTGGTTAACACCTTCCCTTCACTAATTGATGAACTGCCTACTTGTGCTGAAAAATCCACCCAAGTGAAATCACTGATAGACCATGAAAGCAACCAAAACGAATCAAACCAATCCAACAAAAGAAAAAAAGGTCTACTTCGCCGGGCTGGGTCATACGTCTCCACAGTACTCCAAGGTGGTCAAAAGACCAAGAACTGCAGGCGCTTAAATAAAGACTATGACAAAGCCCTAAAGATATCACAAACCAAAGGCTGTCCTCCGATAGATCAAGCATTATTTGAAGAAGCACTGAACAAATGCTTAAATGATTCCTCATATAAGTACAAGAAAATGCCATTCAATTCTACTCCAACCAACTGTAGCATGTATGCAAAAGCTCACCAGCCAACAGCCCTCGAAACTGATGATCATACAGCAGACACCAGTGAACTTGAATGGGACAACTACAAACATCCAGCGTCTTTCCTTGATGACAGCCAAACCAATCTTAAACAGCTTGACATACAAAATGAAATATCCACAGAAGTTGTGAAAATCCAAAGAACAACATTTAGACCACACGAAATTTCTGACATAAGTGATGATGAGGGTTCAATTTCAGAAATCAATGCTATCTCAAGAAATCCTAACTCAGTGAAATGTGACGAACACAGTGCTATTATAACACATGAAAATACATTGTCTGTCTCATCAAAAGAAAAATCAAAGGAACCCAATCCTATAAGGATGGAAACACCTGACCAATGTTCACATTCTCTCCCAGTATCTTCTCAACAAAAAAAAATTCACTGAAAACCCCATCCAAGAAGAAAACAAATCTCTGAAAAAAGAAATTAAAGCATTGGAAAATAAGAATAAAGAACAATGTAAACAAATGGCAAAATTGAACAAGGAACTTGAATCATTAAAAACTAAATCATCCCAACAAGAAAACCGAATTTCTTCACTGGAAAAATATCAAGCAGAGGCCAACCGCCTAAATGGAAAATGTCTTATTCAAGAAGAGGAAATAATACAACTAAGAAGTAAGATCACCGACCTGAAAAAGAAGCACACTGATAAATCTGTGCTAAAAGTAAGAGAAGATGAGAAATTAGCAGATATGCAGTCATCATTGAATGAGCTGAGTGACAAATTATCAGTATTAAATGAAGAGATGAAATCAATAAAACAATCAAGTAGAACAAATGCTCAGTTAGGACCTAACATCACAGATCACAGGCCATCAAAAAACAATCAGAAACTAGTTCAAATAATTGGTGACTCTGTTATGAAAGGTTTAGATAGAAAGAAGATGTCCACACAGCATGTGAAAGTTAACATTAAGTCAAACAGTGGTGCAACTGTGAGTGATATCACTAACAAGATTAAAGATCAGAAACAATGTCCAGAATCAGTATCAACTGCAGATTTAGTTATACTCGAGGCAGGAATAAACAATATATCAAATGCTGATGCACCGGCTAGTATTTGTGAAGAATATCAAGTACTCACAGATGAAATTAGAAAGGTCAACAGACATACAAAAATTGCAGTCTTAGCAGTTCTTTTGAAAAAGAGAGACCTCCTTTCAAAAGGTAACATCCTCGAAACTAACAGGCTACTCAGTTCCTTCTGCATGGTAAATGGACACATCTTCATTGACCCAAACAAAGTGTTCAGCAATGATGGAAAAGTCATCCAAAGTCTGTATTATGACGAAGTCCATCCAAACTTTGACGGATCAATTGTTCTAGGAAAGCTAATAAATGCAGAAATTCGATCGGCATTTGGAATTAAGAACAAACCCTCCACGGATTCAGTAGATTTTCGGGATGCCAACTATCTACAGAGGAACCAGCACCATCAACATCTCTGGGGTAGCCCATATCCCTGGAGACCTCGCCAACATGGACCACTGCCACCCCGACAACAATTCATAGGACCTCACTATCAGGCGCCTCATCTCAACAGGCTGCAACACCACGGACCACCCCCCAGAAAAACAGTCATTCACAAAGTTCATGGACTACCAACCACAAACATGACTACGTCTACCGCAAATTTTCGTCAGGACTGGGACACAAATTGGAACAACAATCAACGATATCCAAGACACCACAACAAAACCAGATACTAGATAACACTCTAAATGATGATCCATCCATACATACTGCTGATATCCAAAGAACAACACATGAAGTAGAAAACCGTTTGCAACCTCGAAACTTGTTAGATAATCATTTAGATCTTCTACAGACTACCCTTATATGTAATGACAGTGATTTATTAAGTGCTGAACATAATTCTGCTGTAAATAACGAAGACATGACAGCAGGAAAATATTTCAAGAAACAAGGACTCAAATTTTTTCATCTTAATATTCATTATTTATTCCCTAAATTTGACCAATTGAAGATTTTAGTAAATGAACATGACGAAATTGATGTATTATGTATTTCTGAAACATTTTTAAACAATCAATTCAATGATAGTGAGTTTCAATTAAATAACTTCAACCTTTTTCGACGTGATAGGAAAACCAATGGAGGAGGGTTGGTTACATATGTGAAATGTAATCTCCAATGCTCACAAAGACTAGACCTTGAAAGTGAAAACATAGAAGCCATTTGGCTAGAAATACGTTCTTCTAAGCAGAAACCTTTCCTTTTTGGCCATATTTACCGACCACCATCATCTAATAATAGTTGGAATGAGGAATTGGAAAAGATTCTTGAAAAAATATACTCCGAAAACAAAGAAATTATCTTGACAGGCGATTTTAATTTCAATATCGTAAACTCTGAAATAGTAAACACTTCTTGGAATAATATAACAAATGCTTTCAACCTAAAACAGTTGGTAGACACACCCACCAGAGTAACAGCAACCTCTTCTACAATTATCGATCATATTTACACTAATACGCCATGTAACATAGTTGACATTCAAATACCTAAGCTAGCTTTAAGTGACCATTACCCTGTATGTTTCACGCGTAAAATTTCTTCTGTTAACATCAGCAGTGGACCAAAACATAATATCGTATCATACAGGAATACTAAACATTTCATTGAAAATGACTTCCTTCAATCACTAGAAACCCAGCCATGGTCAGTTTTAGAAATTTATGATGATCCAAATGACTCACTGGACTATTTTATGGACCTTTTCACAACAAGTCTTGATTTCCATGCTCCTATGAAGCAAAAACGGGTAAAACATACCAATCTACCTGATTGGTTTAACCCTACAATTGTAGATGCAATGAAAAACCGAGACAGTGCAAAAGTGATAAATGATAAACAAAATTACAAATACTGGCGCAATCAATTAAAAAGCCTGATACACAGTGCCAAAATGTCATTTTATAATGATACGATAAATGAAAATAAAAATAATCCAAAGAAACTATGGAAAAACTTGAAAGATCTGTCTGGTAAATCATCCAAACGTCAAACCAATTTTATCACTGACCAGTCAGGGAATGTAATAGAGGGTACTCAAAAGACTGCTGAAACTTTTAACACTTATTTTACTGACATATTCAAAATGGCTCCAAATGAATGTTCGATCTTAACCAAAGAAGACAAAACAGTCTTACATGAATATGTCACCAGTCACATAAACCAGTCTACTTCTTTTACCATTCCTCATGTTTCGCAAGAATTTGTATCCAAACAACTCCTGGCACTTGATGCAAGCAAATCAACAGGATTGGATGGATTGGGAGCTAAGTATCTTAAAATGAGTGCCAATATCATATCTGGCCCCCTAACACATATTTTTAACCAATGTATTTCAAAATCCTGTTTCCCATCAGTTTTCAAGACAGCAAAAGTTATTCCAATTTTTAAGAAGGGGTCCAAATCTGATCCTAACAATTATCGTCCCATATCTATTCTTCCAGTACTATCTAAGATCCTAGAAAAACATGTTAGTGACACTTTAAAAGAATACCTTGAAAGCCACTCACTTATTCATAAAACCCAATCTGGCTTCCGTACTAATCACTCCTGTGATACTGCTCTCACTTCTGTTGTAGACTCATGGATTGATGCTATTAACAATAACCACCTTGTTGGGACGGTCTTTCTGGATCTTACTAAGGCATTTGATCTGATTAACCACTCTCTTTTACTTGAAAAAATGGTAGAATACAATATTTCCCTTAGTTCTCAGAATTGGTTTAAGTCATATCTGTCTGAACGTAGCCAACAAGTGTCTATACAAGGAAAGTTATCATCTTCACTTAAAGTAACATCAGGCGTTCCCCAAGGCTCTGTCCTTGGACCCATACTATTCATTCTTTACATTAATGATTTGCCTTTGCACTTACAAAATTCTTCTACAGACATGTTTGCAGATGATACAACTATCACTGCAGTTGGGCCATCCTTACATTCTGTTCATGAAACCCTACAAACTAGTCTTAATACAGTCAATGATTGGTGTCAGAGAAACTCAATGATACCAAATCCTCAAAAGACCAAAGCAATGGTGATCTCTCCATCAAACAATATTTACAGACATTCCTTAAATAATGACCAGAAACTTCTGCTTCATGATCAAAGTATTGACTTTACTGAAGTTGAAAAAATATTAGGAGTCTACGTTGATCACAAGCTAAGCTGGAATACTCAAGTTGAACACATTCTAAAAAAATGTAATTCACTACTATACCTGCTTTTAAGAATAAAACAATTTCTTTCTACACATATGAGAAAAATATTTTGCCACATCTTGATTACTGCTGCACAATATGGGGTAACTGTAGTGACACATTGACTGATAAACTATACAAATTCCAGAAAAGAGCAGCACGAATAATTCTGGATAAACCCTATGACGCACCTTCTCACAATTTATTTCAAGAATTAAAATGGATGAAATTTCATGACCGCGTCATCTACAAAAAGGCAATTTTTGTATATAAATCTCTTAACAACATCTTTCCAGAATACATGTCAAACCTGTTTAAAGAATCAGAAAACAGATCTTTAAGATCACACTCTAACAACACACTATATGTCCCAAAACCACGCCTTGAATTCTGTAGAAAATCACTAGCTTATTCAGGACCAGTTATATGGAACAATATACCATTAAATATTCGGCAGTCAACTTCTCTTATAGCCTTCAAAAGGTCTTACCTGTCATGGTTCTACTCTGATTGGCAAACTTAATGTAAATGTATTCTGAGATTTTGTTAATAATTTGACTATGTAACATAATATATTTGATACCATGTTGCATTTCTATGTAGACTATAGTTAGATTTTTATTACCCGTCGGAGGTCATCTTGCCTATATCACTTACAGGTACGTGCCTGAACTCTAATTGTCAATTGTAAATGACTCATATGAAAATTACTGTTGTACATTGAACAACTATATCTGTTTCGACCTCAGTGGCCAATGTAATAAATATTCAATGGCAAAGTACCTGCAACAGGTTGAATAACCCGCCCTATAATATTGTTATATTTTGTTGTTGTACTTCTGACTGTTTATTGTTTATGTCATACGATTTATGTACACATGTTTTTGCATAGAGGCTCACAGGGAAGACTGGGCTTGCCCAACTGTGTCGCCTCTTAAAATAAAGTCGTTATTATTATTATTATTATTAAGACTTGGTACTGATCATTCATACCAAGTTTTGTTAAAATCCGACCAATGGTGACAGAGAAATAGCGCGGACAAAATTTATAAGTGTAAAAATAAAAGCTCCGCGAGTCGCATGTGTCGCCTGACGAAATGCATATGTGTCATGGAAAACTATCCAGTATTGGGCTACATATCAGACTCACAAGAGCTCTCTAGTCATCTGAACTAAAAACAACAAAGCGATGCTCTGGACAAAAAAATGTCCTGATAAAATCAATCTGAAGGGAATCATTCAAACACTACACAAGCTAGAGTTATGATTCTTGCGCACTGCCCTTCATGTCACAGCAAAGAAACATGCATTCCTATTTTTGAGTCATTAATAGTTATGGTGACAAAGTTATGCCACGGACAAGAAATGCTTATAAAATCAATCAAAGGGAAAAAATTGAAAAATGGCACAAGGTAGAGTTACGGTTCTTGTGTACTGCACTTGGACTTTTGGTAAGAAATATGCATACCAAGTTTCAAGTCATTCAACCTCATGGTGACAAAGTTATCCTCCGGACAAAAAATGCTCAAATTAAATCAATCTAAGGGAAATAATTAAAAAACGATGCAAGGCAGAGTTATGGTTCTTGCGCACTGCATTTCCACTTATTGCAATAAACATACATACAAAATCTTGAGTCATTTGAACTTAAGGTGACAAAGTTATGCTCCGGACAAGAAATGCTCTAATAAAATCAATCAAAGGGAAATAATTCAAAAACTATGACAGGTAGAGTTATGGTTCTTGCGCACTGCACTCTGGCTTATTGCAAGAAACATGCATATCAATTCTTGAGTCATTTGAACGTAAGGTGACAAAGTTATGCTCCGGACAAGAAATGCTCTAATAAAATCAATCAAAGGAAAATAATTCAAAAACTATGACAGGTAGAGTTATGGTTCTTGCGCACTTCACTCCGGCTTATTGCAAGAAACATGCATACCAATTCTTGAGTCATTTGAACTTAAGGTGACAAAGTTATGCTCCGGACAAGAAATGCTCTAATAAAATCAATCAAAGGGAAATAATTCAAAAACTATGACAGGTAGAGTTATGGTTCTTGCGCACTGCACTCCGGCTTATTGCAAGAAACATGCATACCAATTCTTGAGTCATTTGAACTTAAGGTGACAAAGTTATGCTCCGGACAAGAAATGCTCTAATAAAATCAATCAAAGGGAAATAATTCAAAAACTATGACAGGTAGAGTTATGGTTCTTGCGCACTGCACTCTGGCTTATTGCAAGAAACATGCATATCAATTCTTGAGTCATTTGAACGTAAGGTGACAAAGTTATGCTCCGGACAAGAAATGCTCTAATAAAATCAATCAAAGGGAAATAATTCAAAAACTATGACAGGTAGAGTTATGGTTCTTGCGCACTGCACTCCGGCTTATTGCAAGAAACATGCATACCAATTCTTGAGTCATTTGAACTTAAGGTGACAAAGTTATGCTCCGGACAAGAAATGCTCTAATAAAATCAATCAAAGGGAAATAATTCAAAAACTATGACAGGTAGAATTATGGTTCTTGCGCACTGCACTCCGGCTTATTGCAAGAAACATGCATACCAATTCTTGAGTCATTTGAACTTAAGGTGACAAAGTTATGCTCCGGACAAGCAATTTGTGACGCCGCCGCCGCCGCCAAAGTAACACCTATATGTCGCCTTTTCAGGCGACACAAAAACAAAGGGCCATAACTACCTTAATATTGATCCGACCATTGTGTGCTGACGATATGCACAACTAGACTTGGTACTGATCATTCATACCAAGTTTCGTTAAAATCCGACCAATGGTGACAGAGAAATAGCGCGGACAAAATTTATAAGTGTAAAAAAAACCAAAGGGCCATAACTACCTTAAAATTGATCCGACCAACGTGTGCCCACGATATGCACAACTAGACTTGGTACTGATCATTCATACCAAGTTTCGTTAAAGTCCGACCAATGGTGACAGAGAAATAGCGCGGACAAAATTTGTAAGTGTAAAAAAACAAAGGGCCATAACTACCTTAAAATTGATCCAACCAATGTGTGCTGACGATATGCACAACTAGACTTGGTACTGATCATTCATACCAAGTTTCGTTAAAATCCAAACAATGGTGACAGAGAAATAGCGCGGACAAAATTTGTAAGTGTAAAAAAACAAAGGGCCATAACTACCTTAAAATTGATCCAACCAACGTGTGCCGACGATATGCACAACTAGACTTGATACTGATCATTCATACCAAGTTTCGTTAAAATCCGACCAATGGTGACAGAGAAATAGCGGGTAATTCAAATAACAACAAAACACACATTGGTGAAAACATTTATTACAAAACTTTCAGAAATTCTACTATGAGATCTATGTCAAAACACACCAAAATGCCAGACCACGACGATGTAGCACATTCTGTAATTGTTTTAGAGATGACCAAACATACAAACAAAATGGTGGCCGAGGAAAACATTTACTTATGTATTCAATGGTATTATTGTTCACTGGGATTTGATTTCGTGGTTCAGCCCAACCACGAAATCCACAAAATTTAATCCCCCACGAAAATTAATGATTTTACAGTAGTAAACAAGATAATCTCTTTCCAAAGTACATTGGAACTATGATCATTTCTTTCTGACCTGAACCACCTGAAATCATACAGTAAACAAGATAAAACACCTGTTATCAGATGTTTCATATCTACCCCACCATACTACAGTGGGTGGATGACAAAATTTAATGTAGATGGAAACTGATCCAACCATGATTTGGTCCGTTATATAACAAAAGGTTACAAGAAAGACAAACAAAAGGTAAGTTAGTTTATTTAATTACAATATTTTTTATTTAGATAATACTTCTGATTTAAACAAGAATTGCAAGTTTCAAACAGCTTTGATAGTTATTGAGAAATGTTGACCTAAATGTTTAACTTAACCAAGCAACACCAACGAAGTGATGACAATATAACTCATTTAAACAAGAGAGCCCAAAGGGCCATAGGTCGCTCACCTGTCGTAGTAGTGCATGCAAGCCCTGTGATTTGACCAAGTGACCTCGCACTTGACAGAGATTTTGTTGAGATGATCATTGTGACCAATTTTCATAAAGATTAGGCCAAAATTGTGACCTCTAGGGTCTACACAAGCAAACTGTTGACGGACGGACGAAGAGTGATCACAAAAGCTCAGTGAGCTAAAAAATCAGATGAGCTAAAAAAGCTTCTATTTGGAAGAAAATGTCAAATTTTGTGGTACAGTTTAAAGTCAGTTGAATCAGGACTGTCCTGTATTTCAATTGGCATTCACAAACATTCAGTACATCATTATGTGTAAATGTAAAAATTTTATTGCAAGTATGGTGGATGTTTTTACTTTTATTGATTTAATATCTCATAATCAGGACAGGAATTAGCAACCTAGAATATGAGGGTCATTTAATATATTCGTAGACAATTGTTCTCATTTAATTATAATTGTGTTTAAATAATAATTTCTTGTATCATTACATACATTAACTTATTATCTACAGTCAATACAAATGTATCTTAAACAAGTCACTAAGAATTGGCAATACAGAAGTCCCCTACCGGTTTTAAGCCATATTTTCAATGTTTCTGTTGCCATGACAACCACAATTTTTGTCAGAATAAAAAAATATTTAGACGTGCATAATCTCCTTATTGCCCCCTATCCACATACCACATTTCATAAACCTAGCTTGGAAACTGTTTGAGTTATGTCGGGGTCCCGATTTTTAGACGGACCGCCAGACGGAGGGCAAACCTATTGTCCCCTCCGGTCAAAAACCGGTAGGGGACTAATAAAGCAAACCACAAGCATGTTATCAGTCATTGTATTACCATAGTAACGCATTACCACACCTGATCAACTTAATGTACGTTTTTCATGAGTTCAACTAGCTTTAAATTCTGAATTAGATAATTTGCATTCCCATATTTCTGCCAAATTATTGCAAGATATTATCATGACATTTTATGAAAATATGAAGTCATTTGGAAGTTGGATTAAAAACTGTTTGATCAATGCAAGTCACGTTTTCATGAACGTCAAAATGTCTATGACTTTACGCAAGGAAGTTTGTGCAACTGTTAAACTATGCACGGGTCTTGGAAATACAACAGACTCCCAAGCATGCAGTGGCCTTGTGTTAAAATGGCAAAAGCAAATGTCTACATAGCAGCATGGTATTGAAATGATACAGAGAAGAGCAGACAGGCAAACGTAGGGACGTTTCACGCAATGTCAGTTGAAATGTGTGAGGCGTTTTCATTTTAACATACAGCCATTATGTCTAACGTTAATCATTAACTTACACTACATAAGATATTGTGGAATTTCTTTCTGGTCTTACCATTTGAGAAGCAGTAAAACATCAATAACGTCGCCATCGTCGGAATATAAATAGCGCTGTGTGGTGGTCATGGTAAGGTGGTTTTTTTATGTTAGCCATACTGTCTTGTAAAATGCATTGTTTCATACAATATTTTCTGTACTAGCAGGGCCTCCGCTGCCATTCGCCAGTGTAGCCAATTGCTACAAATTCAGAAAAGTGGCTACAAATTTTTGAATATGGCTACAAGAATTTTATTAAAATGATGCAAAATTTAAGCAATTTGACTCTTATTTTCCATTCTTCTAAAAAAATGGCTACAAAACCCAAAGACCCAGAGGAGGCCCTGACTAGTGTCCGAAAGACTGTAGATTAATGTGATGTAGTTTGTATTTCTCTGTGCCATGGGATATTTAAATGATGTTCCCAGACTACAAAGTTATTGAATGACCCTCGTACATTCTATTCATCACTAAATATGTATAATACGTTGTACAGCACAGAGAATTTGACATGATCCTGACCTTTATGCATGAATATATTACAAGGTTATTGCGTTGAATATATAAATTTCCACGAGCAAATCGTGCGATATCGGTCTTTTAGATTTGTGTTGGTATAACACCTGGAGTATTACACCCGCTTATAAAAACATACAGCCGGGATTATAAATATATACAATATATCAGCTGTTAAATTATGCAAATTGAAGGTCGAGAGTCATGTCAAATTCTCTGGACTATACATGGATGCATGTATGTACCTATTTGGGAAGTTCAGTCATGCTTTTTATGTACCTAATTCAGTAATTGTCAATTAGAAATCATTTCCCCATGTACAAACACTACAAAATGTAGCCCCACAGAGGGGCCACTGTAATACCAAATAAGACCTACAATGATTTTAAACAGGACAACAGTTACTACATTTACATGCCTAACTTGTAAACCCTCCTCTCTGTTACAGAATCATGGCAACCCAGGACAAACAACAAGGCTCCAAAGAAGATGAAGATACTGTCACTCCAACATGTCTGGGTGAGATCTATGTGAAGACATCAGAAGACAAGAAGAGATGTTTGATCTCAAGTATGACAGTGTTACCTCCTGATAGACTTGTCCTGGTAGATCAACGTAACAACTCCATTAAGCTTGTTGATGTTAACAGTAAATCTATCATGTCACAACTTTCACTTGGTACAGAGGATGAAGATGGACCTATGAGTATTACATCCACAACAAATACACAAGTTGCTGTCACTATATCACTTAGACATCATATACAGTTCATAACAGTATCAGACAAGCTGAGTAAGACTCATACCATACAAACAGACGGTGAATGTGTGGGTATATGCTGTCATCAAGATAAACTCATCGTAACATACGTGGAACCTGGAAAACTTGAGATACTGGATATGGGAGGTAGAGTAATCACAAGAGTGACAACAGATTCTACAGGTACAGATATATTCACTACGCCAGGGTATGTTCAAACCAACGGTAGTTCCATCTATATAACTGAGACAGAGCCTAATATGATTATCTTGTTGAACTGGGCAGGTGAGATCACTGGTAGGATTACAGACATTGAATGCCCTGTAGGACATACACCAATAGGTGATGGTCTACTTGTCAGTGACGTTACGGGTGATAGAGTATATCAAGTAGCAGGGGACGGTACCAACAGTAGAACTATCTTACAAGATGTGAAATGTCCATTGGCTGTCTGCGTGGATGATAGTGGACACAAACTGCACATTAGTAGATATACGAAGGAAGATAAACATGCCAACAACATTTTGATATATAACATTTGAACATGTCAAATATGAACACTTCCATTAAACAAACCTGTATGTACAGTGCAGTGATATTAAATTGATTTCTTTTACCATCTAACAGTGTAATATAACAGCTGATTTCATGTCTATATTTAACCCTGGTTGTATGTATTCATAAGTGAAAGGTATTATGAATATGCTCCAGCTGTAATGGACATATTCACATTTTTTTCTGTGGAGGCCACCTTGAAAATGTTGGACATTTTGCAATTTTTTGGTAAATCTACACATGTGAAAGGTTTCAAGATTCCAAAAGTGGTTACCCATAGTAGTAGGAAAGAAGAATGTAAGAATTGGAGCAAAAATCTCTCAAACCTATTTTATCCTAACCAATGGAAACACTGGTACCATGTTTGTGTTTTATTACAATACAAACACACATTTACAACAGAACAACTTGTGGCCCAATCCTTTTGTAATGAAAGCGATATTATAAAACTTTCTCTGGTTTACTTTGACTTTATGCTTCTATTCTTTCTTAATAGTATTATGTATGCAAACCATGTATTGTGTTGTAAAAAATTCATGCAATAAAATATGATTCAACTAAACAAGAGATGTTTGTAAAACATGTATGCCCCCACTGCAGCCAAACAGTCATTAATGTTAAAGGTCACACAGACCTTGACCTTTGTCCTACTGACGTTAAAATCAATAGGGGTCATCCACAGGTAACTGTATCATTAATAAATAGTTAATATAAAAAAACCCATTTTTTTATAAAATTTATAATATCTTAGAAAGGTTTACAACACGGAAAATTGACCACACAGTCACTGAGGTGCAGTTTGTTTTTAATAAACATTTCATTAATACTGGAGTTATTATTTATACTTTTACATAATCAGAAACTAGAGAGCTTCGTCTTTAATTTGATATCAATATTTTAAAAATCTGTCCATAAATTAGAAAATAAACCCATAGGGCGTGAAATCACTTTCTGTTTTCTTGTTCAGAATAGCATTGTCGTTTCTATTGAATGTACCTCAGTGACTGACTTGACACCATGGTATACGTTTCATGGTATAACTTTTTAACTAGTTCATCAATTTGATGGGATTTTGCATGGAGGTAGTTCTAACGATGTTGTCTATTAATGTAATTATAAAGATATCAAAAGCCAATTCTTGTTTTTGATACCATGAAAATCTGACCATTTTAGTACAAATTCACCTTTCTAAGATAACATAAATTTTGTAAAAGAAACTCTTTATCGATGATACAGTTACCTGTGGGGTCATCTATTGTTAATGACCAACCTCCATGCAAAGTTCTCGAGTTATTGAACGGAACCATTTGATCTGCCGACCAACATGTGCAAATTAATATACCCCCTCATCAAAGATCGGGGGTGGGGGGGGGATAATAATGTACACTCACCTAAACTGACGTCACCATAATTGACAGGTTGACCGGTAGATGTACATACAGGTAGTAGTGTTACCTTACTACCATTATCTGACAGGATACAGGCAGCTTGATCCGATGATAGAATCACTTGACTGAACATGTAACTGAAATGTAAAACACAAGTTTTAATCATTGGACAACTCGTTAAAAATAGCAAGTAAAGCATTAAAAACAGGTTACCAAAAACCACAGAAATAACATGATTGTGTACAATAACCTCTAATATAAATTAAGAAAATTTGTCTAAAGAGGCATTAAGCATCATGGAATGGTGCTAATTAATTTTGATGACACCTGTTATTCGAAGGTATGTATGTTTGTTAGTGTTGCACTGACACAGTGATAAGTCATTTGGTTTATTCCCTGCTATATTGGTCAATGACCTCCATCTTTGTGAGAGTTGTACATGATAATTTAACAAACAACAAATTTCAAGAAAAATATTAAGCCCCATCTTTTCTGCATCAGTACAAACTGCATGAATCACCCATAAAGCCAAAAATCAACGGTTACAATTACACAGACTTACTTTCCAGATTTACCGTCATCTGTTTCTATGGTATAAGCATCCGACTGTACTCCGGTAATAAGTCCAAACTCAAATATCTCATCATCGGATAGCACCATTACACTCTGACCTGCGGGTAGTCTCTCTATACATAGTATATCTGTACCTCTAACCATCGTCGTGTCACCATCGTCAAACCGTACCTGATATCTACAATATACAGTTTATCTAAATAATGTGACTTCTCTGACATAGCCCTGCCTTGAGAAACATGTTGAGTCGAGGACTGGCAATTTGCAATCATTCTCAGGCCTGAAAATCCCAGTTTCAAAACCTGAAATTCCCATTTTTCAAAATAACCAAAAAAGGAAAATTCAGGATTAAAAACCTAAAATCAGGCCTGAAAAAATACCAGGTTGTTACAACCTCTTTAAAAGAACATTACTATATACTTCTTCTGAAGTAGGAATTTTCCTACCCTTCAGTAACTCTAAAACAACAACCTTTACAATAATGCCAAAACTAAGGCTGTCCTAAGGGTGTTGGAGAGGTCAGTGTGTGTATATATACTTACTTAGAATATCTATCAGCCGAAGATTTCAGACATCCCGGGTAATAGAAATCATCCTTCCATTTAGCAATCACTCTAGATCCTGAAACAAATCAAACAAGAAACTTGCAAATTCTACAAAAATCTGGGTTAACAAACATGGCCTATAGATAATAACTGCTTAAACACAATTCCAGTAAAAAACAAACCCCAGGGTGCAAAACTCAATGTGCTAGTTAATAGTCCTGTAATTTCAAGACTCTAAGTAACTTATTTTAAGAGATACATACACCATGTAATACTGTTAACATCCATCCAACTGATCACCTATCTGATATCATAAACCATTTTTCTAATGAAAAAGCTGGTTAAAAACCAGCATGGCATTAATAAGTGTAAGTTCGCCGAATAACAATATTTGAGAGTTCTGTAAAAAGTTCCATAAAACTTTTATGAAGTGAAAAATAGTATAGCATGTCCATGTCAGACACATGGAGTATTTCCTAGTCTATAAGTTGTAAAGTTAAAAATACGAAAGCAGAAATTCTATTAGCAATTTTAAATGTTAGTCATGTCTAAGGCAAACCAGCAGAAAGCACTCACCAATATCTCCTTTACTGGTTACCATGGTATCATCGTGTTTTAAGGAGTGAGATGAACTCACACTCTGGTCCTGATATGGACTGTCTTCATCAGGTTTAGACTCCGACTTTGATTCACTACATTTTGTTGAAAGCGGACATTTTTCATCGTTCGACCTCTTCGGCCTTGATGGAGGTGTACTTGTAACATCAGGAAGGTCACTAGAGGTCAAGGTCACTCCAACATTCAATGACGATGAGGGATAATACTTCTTTGTAGTATTTTCTTTAACCACAACTGGATCGAATCTTTGCTAAATGAAACAATCAGAAGTTCAGGTAACAAGTACATGAAGCAATTTGTTTAATAGTTTGATAATATCAACAGCTGGCAAAAATGATAAAGGTTTTATGTATTGAGAGTATGTATGAGTGTATGTCTTCTTAACCAATGCTCCTTTGCAGTAAAATAAATAATGTTCTCGAAATGTCCTAGAATGTCTGAAATCATTTAGCTGGTGTGTACCAATTTTCAACTATTAATACATAGCCCAACCATCTTTCTCTAATAAAGAGCAATTTTCAAAGGTGGAACATTCTATCAAACTACATGGGTTCCACCGAGGCACAGTGCCCTATCCTGAAAATAAAAGATGTAAGACTGTTTTGAGTGCAATTTGCACACACCCCTACACCAAATCTCTGTTTCAAATATTCTTCTTATCTTAAATTCAGCTGATAAAATTTCAAATGACCATAACTTTGAATATTTTCATCAAATAACTTTTATTTTCAACAGATTAGTTCATTCTTTCGATTGCAGCAAATCCAGATTTAAGGATTATTCCAGGATTGTAGGGCCCCAGGCCTCGATGAATCTACTTGTCTGCTTGTACTACAAATTTTTTTCTTCTTTATCTATATAGCAGGGTGAGTAAGATTTTTGAGTTTTTCTTATTTGTCAATATTGCAGGACAAGGGCTTTTAAAAATATTTGCAGAGGCCTGACCCCAATTTAATATAATATTTAGGAGTCTTTTATAACAGCAAACAACCTACCACATCTTGTGAACTTTCTATTATATTTCCTTGAGGACCAATCACTTTTCTGACCGTGGTAATCTCAGTATACACTCGTTCTATCGTCTCTGTAACCACGGTAACCATCTGGTTCTTGCATTGAGGTGAGCTTAATAATGTGTCAGTCTACAATGAAGTATATACATGTCATTTTTACACTTTATTGTCCGATTTTTTAATAAATATTTCTTTGTTCACTAGCCCCCCAACTCTTGTCATATGAAAACTACCAAGTCACAATATCCTGACACTGGACAACTTGTTCTCAAAATAACCCCATATGCTAAGTGCTAAGCAAGGAGGCGTCTAAAAAGCTGTAGGAACTTAAAAGAGAATATGTATGGTATTGCAGCCTAGCAACTTCTTGTCCTTATGTGTGTTCTCATCACTACACCCCCGATTGTAACAATCAAGAAGATGTGATAACACAGGGGTTCCATTTGACTCCTGATATGGGTTTTGATCCTCGAAGTTTCCAAAGAGCCACATTTTGACCCTCAAGATTTTGGTTCGAAAAGTCATTTTCTCTTAAAATCATGGTACAATTTAATCAAAAGTATCCAAATAATCCTTCAGATTCAGAAGCTAGTGGAACATGTAATGTAATCAGACGTTTATCTGTTGCTTCCGAGAATTCATAATTTCCCGTACTTTCACATATACACACTGTAACACTGTAACACTGTATCAAACTGTTCTTACCTGGCTTCTATGTAGGGATCTTAAGTTAGTGTCATCACTATGTACACTAGAACTGCTTGTTTGAGACAGTACATTCTCTATCTCAGCATTTGATTGGCTGCTGGACGTTGGCATGTGAGGTGAGGAGCCAATTGTAGTAGCTGTAACAATACTGGTCTGACTAGACATCAAGTTTCTGTTCACTTCTTGCTGGTTCATACAGGCAGCACCTGTTGCACATTCCACAATACAAACCATTATATAGACATTAAATTACATATTATTATCAACCAACCATCTATATACAACTGTTTCTTTTTGTTAAACAATATTTATATTATTTACAAGCACATAGTAAACATTCATTTACACTTATCAAGGATTGAGTAAAAGGCTAAGCTTTTTTATAAACTTGTTCTTTTAGAACTGTTTCTTTTATTTACAGGTACCGACAAACATGTGTTAATGACCACCTGCAAACAAATACCACCATCACAAAAATATCTGCAGAAACTACCAACCAATTTGATCTCCCATCAATATCCGATATTTAACCAGATATATCATCATTAAACAAAGAGGACGTTTTGCTGTTCACATGGGCTGTCTTAACACTGCATGGGTGTCATCAGGGTCAAATTAAAAATCCTGAAAATCATATGCGGCCGACCATTTTTGCCGAACAAGAGGCCTTCAACCACCTTTTTTCCATATTTAACTCAGTTTGTATTGAATAAAATTGTTTAGAGCACATTAAATTAACCATAACTTTGCCATTTGTTGAGGTTTTTCATCAAATAACTTTTATTTTGGTCAGAAACCATAGCTCTTGCAGGATAGACAAATCCGGAATTCCGGATTAATCAGGAATATTGACGCCCCTATTAAACAGACAGCTTCGATTTTACTAGTAGTGGTATGTATACAATTATACCAATCTACAATCATGGGAAAATTTAGGTTATATTCACCAAATGGATAGGGTTGCTTTTTGGTGATTACACAAAACAATAACCAACGATGCATTTCCCATTTTATGTCGGTACTTCTAGGCTTAGATTGGGAAAAAAACACTCTTTTCAGATGGGAAAGGAAGTGAAAATGGCTCAAAACAGACGTTTGTAAAACATGTATGCCCCCATGGCAGCCCAATAGTCAAAAATGGTAAAGGTCATTGTGACCTTGACCTTTGACCTTCTGACCTCAAAATCAATAGGGGTCATCTACTGTTGATGACCAACCTCCATGTAAAGTTTAAAGATCCTAGCTCAAAGCGTTCTTGAGTTATTGAATGGAAACCAATTAAAAAGTCAGAAATGGTAAAGGTCACAGTGACCTTGGCCTTTGACCTACTGACCCCAAAATTAATAGGGGTCATCTACTGTTGATGACCAACCTCCATGTAAAGTTGGAACATCCTAGGTCAAAGCCTTCTTGAGTTATTGAACGGAAACCATTTTATACAACCGACCGACAGACATGTGCAAAGCAATATACCCCCTCATCAAAGATGGGGGGCATAATTAATAAACAGTTTAACTAAAGCAGTCCAAGCACCCAGAGAACCAGTGGGTAAAAATGTTTGGAACAAACTGATTATAAATGTACATACCGTTTACAACATTACACGTTTTCTGATGTTTTGTAGAAGAGAGCGGGTTGCTACCTATGCTCACCTATAAAACAACAATACAGTTAACACCTCATATACCCAGGCAATAGAACATTTAATGACACATTTCTAATGACAAATTATATTCAATCATTGATCACATTCCGTACAAAACACTTGTAGTAAACACACTTACTATTGCGTAAATTTTGACTTTTTTAAGTTCCACTTTGTTTCTCTGTATTGTGTAGGGCAACATTGTTAATTACAAAATGCATAAATTAAGCGAATGTTTTAATGAATCTAACTATTTATTAACTTTCCTACTAGGAAGTCTTTACTGCTAGATTTAATTAATCAAGTATTGGGGGATCAAAATTGGTTGCTATACCAAGAACAAATAGCCCTTTCCCGAAACTAGGTTACCTCCCTTGGTAAATCCTCGATAACTTCCCCTGTTTTCAATAATTCCACTTCCGGGGTGTCCTGATAAGATCGGTATATAGTAACACAGAACAAATTGCAGTTATTTTAAGTATTTGGCTTACAAAAGTGGTCTTTTTTGTTATGTTTTTGGTATGTTCTGTTAGAAAAAATAATTTTGTATCCTATACTGCTGTATTACATTAGAATACTGCAAAGTTAATTAAATCTATACGGAACAAAGTATAGAATCTACGGCGGTAAACAAAAAAATATTTGAAATTAAAGAAAACATACGATATTGTTTGTTCGCTTATCACGATAATAATCTTTGAAAGTATCTGTTAAAATTAAGCAAATTGTTTAGTGTTTCGTGTGCTCCATAGTTTTTAAAAGTGAAGTAATTAAATTATTCAATGTCAATCTCTCCAGCGTACTTCTACTTTGATATTTGTTAAGTTTTATATTATAGTATTTGTGAAATTGTACAATATACATTGTCAATGTGGTTGTAAGATGTTGGCATATTCGTATAAGATACCCGCGAATTTGTAAAAACGATAGTGTGATAGGGTGTTGGCATATAGTAACCCCAATCCCGCGAATGAGTCACAAAATGCATGTATTAATTTATGTGCGGCTCAAGAGGGCAGTTCAGACCCACTTGAATTTGGTTGTCCTGTAAATATAAATACATGAGTTTGCAGGGCTTGGAATTTGATCAGGATATCCCACTGAGATCACAAAACTGGTTTGATCCGTCTGAGCAAATTGTGGCCCGACTCGATCTTTCTTGAGTTTAAATTATTAGGATCCCTGAGAAAATGTGCTGCGACTGCGCATGTTTAAAGTTAATTTAAATTAATTTCACTGAACGAAAAACAAACGGGAAGTACAAAACATGATTTTAAACGAACGCAACGTACCAGCAACTATACATGTATACAAGTGTCTGCAAAGAATACTTGGATTTTATATTATCTTAATTTGCTCCCTCATTTTAAATTACTGTCACCGGGATAATAGCTGTTTTATTACCCTAATATTAATCTCCCGCTGATATTATACAGATCTTACATCAGAAGGGATGCATCTATATGTCCAATTAAATAGCCACCGCGGTGACATATGTTGCATTATACAATGTGTCAGACTTACATAGCAGGGGGTCTTTTCCACTGATTACTAATTAAGATTATGGGTTTTATGACACTTAATTGGTTTTGAAAATATGGGGATTTATCGGGGCACTTCAAACGAATACCGGACTGTCATTTAATTTTCTCTATATACATGAATAAGGCATTTAATATTTTCAGAACGCAAACACCAGTGCGTTCATTTTCGCTACAAATTTCGCTCATTATAGCCTTTTAATTAAAATACTTATTGTTTAAATCTAACATAATTAGTGTAATATCATTTTTGGTATTTAATACCACGAACACTATTGTGAATAAGCATGACATAATATGTCTGCATGGTGGTGGATTTATTTAGCACTTATAAGTGCAAGTTTATGTCTACGTGTGTTATGGGTGATTGTCAAAATAATTTAATTGGTGAGTATCTTCATAAAATATTGTAGATTAATTCGTATTTTATAAGGTTACCGAAAAAGATATTTGAACGCATATTTAATAATATTGCTGTATAATCACAATTATTATTAAATTGTCTTCTCAACTTATAAATATTGAAAGCGCTCGTGAATAAGATATTTTACTGAGAAATATATTTAAATCTTATTGAAACTTCATTATCCCAATAAGAATTTTAGGCCATGTAATCACTTCCCTACATGTTCTTTCAACTGACGACAAAAGAAAAGCAAAACCATCGTCAACAAAGTTCTTTTATCTCAAGTATAACGGATCGCTTATGCCAGGAGTAATGGCTGAATAACGATTGAATCGATATACGGACACCCCGGAAGTTGAGATATTAATCTGGCGCATGCGCATAGGCGTCAAGGGAAGACAATTTCAAAGGGAAGTTACCTAGTTTCGGGAAAGGCCTATTGTAATCATAGATACAGTAGAATGTATAGAAAGGCGAGCAGACGCAAGCTTGCATACAAAGGAATATGTAATAAAATCAGTATTCAGACGTACCTCATCTGACGGAAGTTGTGACTGTGATCCATGGAACTGGTAGGGGTCATGACCTTCTGTTCTCAGACTGGTCTCTTTACTCACTGAGAAAGTTTGAGTTGAAGACACAAAAGAACCTGACACAGTCCGTGAAGTCGAACTATTTCCTCCATTTTTTCTTTTGTTCATTATATTTTCATTACTCAAGGGGGTTTTTGTTTTGGAATTATTTTTATGATCTGTTACAATCTTGGCCAGCTCAACAGAATGAGGTACACTGCCCTTGTCTTTACCAGGAGTCTTATGTTTGATTGAAGTCAATGAAATTTTACTGTCAACACTAACAACATCAGACTTGGATTTTAATCGAGTTCTTTGCACCACCTCATTGACAGAGGAGGATTTCTTGTCTTGTTGATCAGGTGACATGTTAACACTGTGACTATCTAATGAGTGCACTTTGTTGTTACCAGGTGACGCAATTTTTTCTAACTTACTGTCAATTTCGGTCGTTGGATTCTTTCTAGAAGTGAGAACGTCATCGAATATTTTACCAATATTATAACTATCAACAGAATGCCTATGTGCCTTTTTCCCCGGTGTTTTATTACTATTTGTTGCAGCAGAAAAACTAAATTGTCTTTTAAATGCGTTCATATTTGTTTCCGTATTATCAGCAGGAAGGGACTGTGTACTCAATCTTCTTCTTATCGTCTCTGTACTAGATTTATCCCCATCATCAGCAGTAGGGTTAGGAGCTTGTGAACTAGGCATGTTTTTATCAGAACCAGATCTATTTCTAGATCGATGTTTCTTTTTCAATATATCAGAGTAAGTTTTCAAAACGTCTTGTAATTCTTTAGGGCTCTTTGTTGCTTCCATCTTTTTACCAGTAGGTGTTTTATAGGAATCAGAATTATCTGTACAGGTGCTACTTGAGCGACTCCTTGTAGTCGGACTGCAACCAGCTTGTAGATAATCCACCACTTTCTGTGTAATATTAACATCCATTCCATCTAGATCTTCACTCGGCTTGTCCACAGTTTGAGTAGAATGCTCGGAAAATCTTCTTACACGTGTTGTCTTACAAGAGACATCAGCATCTTTCTCCTTGGTACCTTCTACATCAGTTTCCATGGCAACGACAGGGTTATATGCCTGGACATCAGTTTCCATGGCAACAACAGGGTTATATGTCTGAGTTGTCTCACTGCTCTCAACCTGCATAAATTCATAATTCTCATTAGATATATTGATGGGAAATTGTTAATCATATCAAGGTCATTGTAAACTTGACATTGAACATAGTGACCTTTAAAACAATAGAGGTCATCTACATGTCAAGATCAATTCACACATAATGTTTGAAGATCATTGGCTAAAGTGTTCTTTAAGTTATTGATTAGACACCATATTGGTCTAAAGACCAACTGATAGCCATTAGCAAATCAATATAGCCCCTCTTATTCAACGAACCAACATGGTTGATCAAAAATAGGATACACAATTCTATCGTCTAGTTAAAGCAGACAGTTCTATCATCTGATGAATTCACTTGAAGATCTGCCACTTCTGATCACAACTTCTGACAAATCATAAGCTAGACCAGAGCAATCAAGATGCAGGTAATTGGTCCATTGTCATTTAATATTGTCACTGTACAGTAAACACATGTGTTTTAAATGGTGTGAGCAAGGTTAGTGTTAACAACTTAACAAGGTTATATACTCACAGCAACATCTAACTTCTCAGCCATAAATGCTTTTTCATGTTTACCACTTTTCAGCTTACATGTCGATTTCTCCTGTACGGCACTTTCTGGCTTATCTGCTGATTTCTCCTGTACGACACTTTCAGGGTTTTTTGATGATTGTTCATGTACCGTAGTTTCTGGCTTATCAGCTGATTGCTCGTCTACATCAGTTTCTGGTTTTTCTTGTATGGTAGGTTCAGGCTCACATGCTGATTTCTCATCATCATCATCGCTGGAATTATACAATACATACATGGAATCTGGTATCAACAGTCAGTATCCATACACTGTCTGTGTCATCAACAAAATAGGTGACCTGGCATTAACCTTACCTGTACTGGCAGAACATCAAAGCTAAATCTACACATATAAATTGTGGAATACTATCATATAATCCTTAGGCATTGAGGAAGACATTATAATTATTGAGATGCAACAGAATTCTACATTGTATCAATCTCCAGTATGTAAGACAAAGAATGCAGTCAATCAACCTTGACATTACCTGTCCAATAATCTGCTCTGTCTTCTTTTATTATTTATTACAACAGGTTGAATGTCCACTATGTCCTCACATTCATCCTCCATTACCAGGTTATCTTGTGAGCTTTCAATCTCTTCATCAATGGCTTCAACCTGCAATATGGTTAGTATTCAGATTATTTTTTGAAATTGAATTCAGAATTTCCTCTTTTAAAAGTGTCTAAACTTGTAGTTGTTTCTTTCCAGTTTTACAGTTTTATTGGTATATTTCGGCATTTAAAATGTCTTTGACCATTATCAATGTGTCACATTAAAATTTTCACAAAACTTTATAGAAATGCATCAGACACTATGCATCCAAAGCTATTTGTGGAGAAATTCGGCAAGCAAAACATGATAAACGTTAATCACACGTCTTAAGACTCCATACTCACAGACTTCGAGTAAACAGTTGTATTTAAACAAGCATTATTGCTGAAGGAATTATCTTGTTTTATTAAACATGAATATAGGAAAGATCATGTTTGTATACAAATGCATTCATACCACCAGCTAGCTATTGGTGAATGGCAGGTTTTTATTGTTCATTCATCCAATAGATTGCTGGTGGGCATTTTGCATATGAATACGCTGATCTCTCCTATATAGATACAACATCGAAAGTATTCATCAGATTTTGACATAAATTGATTAAGTGACATAATTTGATTACGTGACATAAATTGTTCTTCGATTTCCTACAATTCAACTTGTCTGGTGGTGTTCAAGAAAATATTCTGGACAGATTTGATCGAAAGAGTTAAAGCTGATACAGCTAGACAACATGAAGTTGTTTAAGTTAACAAAAAGGTATGAAGGTTCTCCATGTGTTAAAAACAAGATATTGAAGGTTTCATACCGCAGTTTCAAGTTTTCGAGCCACCAATATTTCAGGACTTTCTACATATGCTACAGGTGTACATTGACTGCCTGCCAGTTTTCTTTCCTCACATTTACTGACTGCCTGTACTTTCTCCTCGATCAGATTCAAGTCTTCGTCATCACTAGAACATTATTATGTATCAAATGTTAATAATAGAACGTTAATACCAGGGCTCAACACTAACACTGGTACGAAGGTCCAAGGCCAGTGATTTGCATGGAGGACCAGTAACTCTTGGAATGCAGGTGGTCCAATTGACCACACAGCATTTCCAAGATTATTTCATTTTTCAAGGAGCTAATCAAGTTTCATACTGAAGTTGTATTGAGCATGAAAGAAGCTTTACAATCATGGGGCCTGGTTAAATGCTGCTATTGATAAAAAAAAATGCTCTTAACAGATATGATGCCATGTGTTGGCATAAAATACTATCAGCCAATCAACATGCACCTTGGTTAATTCTAAGTTAGTTAAAACATACTACGTAAGTTCTAACTGGTTAAAAAAGACTCCATCCTTCTTAATCAATATGAATTTACTAATTATATTTTCTAACTATTTCTTATATTTTTCCTCAGCAAATTAAAACTGATAATTTAAAAGTACATTGATTGATTGTTTGGGGCTTTATTTCTTTGTTCATCAGTACTTGAGCCATATACGGTGTTCTGTAAACCTAATCTACCCTCCGGGGAAGACAACCAGAACTAACTAGCAGATATAGGGCAGATTTATATTTGAAGGTTCCTAGAGGAAGATACGCAAACATCAAACAAATATGACTGAACAGTACATTACCTGTCCTCAAGTATAAACCTAGCCTGTCTTCTACGTTTATTTGAACTCACTGGTTCCACAGCTTCACTGTCATCAAGCATGGTAGATTCCTCAATCTGTGGTTCTGAATATCAAATATACATTATTATCATCAACATACTTGCATAACACATTCCGGGTATCATGTCAATAATCTAGTTAAACAAAATGTTCTACTGTTGCTATATTAACATTTTTATTTCTTTTGAAACCATATTTGACAAAGCAGAAAACCTATGTTGCGTAATGCCGTGTCTATTGTATTCAATTATGCACATAGTCATACATACAATCATCAAATCTTACAAGATGAGAAAGCTAGTATGATATATCACTACCTGTAACATATCCTGGGTTACAATGTCATGTGGGTCACATGACTACTTTTGTATCAAAACTTTACCCTTGTAATAAGATAATCATAAACCTTACATTAAGAACTTACTTTCTATCTTGAACACAGACTGTGAAGCTTCTGTATCCATGGTATCAGTATCAAGCATCTTAAGAATCAGCTGATCTTGTCCTGTATGACAGCTCGTAGTCAATGGTAACAGTAATGTGTCGTCCATATCGGAACTTCTATAATATTATCATACAGTATAATATATGCTGGGTAGATGTACAGATGTACCAAATCAAATGATTTACCAAATAAAGCTTTTCTAAAAGTAAATTACAAGATACAGGTTAATTTGTAACTTATAAGGCCACCAGCCCATACACATTACAATACATATAAACAATATATACAAATTACAGTGCTCTGTAAAAAGTTTTCTATGTAGTACAAGTTACAAATGCAAATTTTGATAAAACAATTGTGATTACAATGGATGCCCAAAAATTGGCATAGGAAGATGATTATCAATGTCAATGATTTATTCTGGCCTGTATGGGTGTAAACTGTAATCTAGAGATGGCACAGAGTACTAAAATCGGTACTCGGTCATTCTTCAGATCTAGTACTACGGGTACTCGGAAAACTATAAATGCGCATGATATTTGGGACACAGAAATGTTAAACTGCAAATGTGCGTGTTCACTTTCAAATAGAACATCATGTAAATATGCAAATAACTTTTAATCAATAATGCTAGAAAATTGAAAAATAACAAATAAACAACTAAGGGGGAATACTCTTATCAACCGGTGACATACAATATTTACACAGCGCGACCAACTCACAGTTGAGTTATCGTTCATTCATATATGCGTGAGAAAGATTAAAATTTAAAGTCATATTTCATTAATTTCTTAATCAATTGTCACACCCAATAAACAATAACTGCCAATTAAAGATCGATGACAATTACTCGGATTGATGTCAACAAAAGAACCCCAAGCTACGTTTCATAAACAAGTTAACAGACGATGATTACGCTTGCAATAAGTGACCGTGTGGCGATAATTAAGGATTGATGACACATTGGTAATTGTAATTTTAGTAGATCAGATAACACTTGGGACACGTTCAGTACAAGACAGAATTAACAATTTATTTAAGTTTATGTTTGAGTACTCGAATACTGATTTTGCTATTCGATAATCGGACCTTTGAACGAGTACTCAGTATTCTGGTACTAGTTGCCATCCCTAGTATAATCCTAAACAAGCGAAGAATCCCCTACTACAATATTTACTTGTTTAATACTTGCGCAGCACACAATGGCTCAGTGGCAATATTCTGTGAGTCTATCACATTTGTTTCCATCGTTGTATCAGACAATGCTGTTGATTTCGGAACAACCAAGTGAAATTCATCTGCAAAATAATTAAGTATTAGCTATAACACTATCCAGCAATTTTTAGGTCATATTATTGGTGCTGCAACATTAACTTGACACTCATGAATATTCAGTGCATGTTCTTGGTTTGGCCCATTTCATAGACAGTTTGCTCAAAGTAACATAAAAAAGTCAAATCTTTACTAAAATGTGTCTATGAAATGGGCCCCAGTTCAATATTGCCACACTTAACAAATTGCTAATTTTTTTCCAAAATATGGAATTATGATTAACTTACCAGAGAATCTGTTTGAAGAGACTTCACTACTAGCACTTATATTGTGGAGGTTACCTGTAAAACAAACCATACACATATCGTAAATAGTAAAAAACAAAAGTAATTCAATGGAAGTGTGCCAAGTGATGGGTTTGAACCAATGACTGTATAAACAATAGTGTATCACACATGGCTTTTTTCCTTCTATAGCAGGGGCTGTTTACAGGCGTCTTCCCCTCAGGAAAATTCTTTAACTAGATAATTATTAGTATTGCAGATCCATTTACCCCGCTTTGTAACTGTGAAAGAATTACAAATGATCTAAATTTGAATGTTAGTTTAAGATTTCCTTAAGTGCTTTGATAACAGTACCCATGCCCACTAGAATGTTTACACTGATCAAAGGTGAGTACATTACCTGTATCATCGTCATAATTCCATGTAGTCATTGGATTATCATTCATATGTTGTCTTTTAGCTCGTTTTCTCGCACGCTTCCATTCACTATGTGATTTAGCGCCGGATTGTTTTGTACTATTTTCCTGAGACTTGGACTGAGATCCTGTATTTCCTGACGATTTAATGGAGGTAATTTCAGTAACACTGTCTGCATCTGAATCAGTTCTCTTTTCATCACTTTTGTAATTGTTATTTTCCACCTCAACACTTTCCTGTTTATTGTGCACCTTTGGGTCACATTCTGGGATTCTCTCTTCTTCCATAGCTGTAGATTGTGACTTCGCTGTTTCTGGACTATTAGCAGAGCATGGAACAGATACAGCCTCACGGAATGGAACAGAAGTCGCCTCAGAGTCTATTTCAATCACAGATTTTTGAGAACTTTTAACTTTCCTATCTTCCCCTCTGTCAAGGTTGTTGCTTAGTATCGTTTTATTTCCAGACTGCTGAAATGGTTCTGAATGAGAACTTGATGTCTGTGACTTGGAAACACTGGAAACTTGACTTCCCGTCAACGATAGATGTAACGCAAGATCTTGAGAGTCTGAAACATTTCAAATGGCTCAGGTAAAATAAATAGCTAAGGTATCAGGTTTGGTGACTTTGTATTTCAACAGAAAGCATTTTTACTGAGTGAATAAACTTATGAATACCTATACACAATGTGAGCGTTTTTGAGCAAACCGAGAAATTTATATATAAATACAACATACAACACCAAAGGACCCCCCCCCCCTCCTGTATCATGTAAACATATATGATCTGAGTTCTGTTTTAAATTTATATATCACTTATTTCTTTGTTAGGTTTTACACAATTCTGAGGTTGTTTATTTTCCTTGGATGAACTCAACATTTTGCAAGTGCTACAGTACTCAGGGTCCTATTGAGACATAATGCCCAATCCTGACAACGAGTCAGATGCCACACCTCTTCACCAAAACTCAGTTCAAACATTAGGCTATTGTTAAGATTCTGCTTCTGAAATTTCAAATGACCTTAACTTTGTCAAAACTTAGAATCATATCATCAAATAACTTTATTTTCTACATTCAATCACTTTCTAATGCAGCAAATCCAGATTATTCTGGAATTTTAGGACTCCCAAGTATATATGGAGCCCGTTTCCTAACTAAGGTGCTACAAAGCGCTTTTTGGAAGCGCTTTACTATGCCTATGCAACGACACACTACCAGCAAGCAGTGCTCGTCGATAGCATACCGTTTCTCTGCACTTGGCATGGCGAGCGCTACCGAGCACTTTCTTATGTAACCGACAGCTTAGGTAGCGCTTTGCTGCGCAACGGTCTGCCAGCCGGTAGCATATAAATATTTTGCTTTGTCAGCTACATAGCCCTTTTTTGAAGCAAACCATTTCCTAGCATAGCACTATCGAGAGCTCCGTAGCGGTTTGGTTAGGCAACGTGCTCCTGGCATTTCCTACATAGCCGAAGAATAGATGAATGGTAAGAACAGATAGGGTGTGAATATTACCTCCATATTGAGATAGATGAGTATCGGAGTTGATCACAATAACATCACTACCTTGTAAGATCTGTGAGGATAATGGTGCCTCTATGTGTACATCTTGTTCTGTATGAGTCTTCTCTACACCAGTAATAGTCAAACTCTGAAATACATACCAAGTATCATAACATGTCAACTATAGACTGATAATACAAACAGCTTATTGTATAAGACATTTAGCCAGCAGAACTATACGTGATTTTTACATTTTTTAGTAGTTCTTTGTAGGCAAAAATTAATACGAGCACGCTAAATTCGTGTTAGCAAATTTGTAAATTTACGAAATTTGCCAATTTATCTGTGTCATCAATTTAACCACTTAAATAGTAACATGCCTAACAGCGGCTTGTTATAAGTAGGATATTCAAACCGGAACAGCAATATCACAGAATACAAAATACAAGAGTTTCATTTGACTATTTAATTAACCCTTTGACTTCGAATTTTGCAAACTGTCACATTCTGATCTCGGTATTACGACAGAAATGCCATAGTAACAAAATCAACAAGATTTTGATCAGTGTTAAGTAAATGCTTGCCAGATTCAACAAAATAAGTAGTTACAAACTTCAACACTGAGGACTAAGACATGTTTATATCACATACTAGTCACATACAGAAACTTACCGGTAGAGAACTGGAACCTGACGGTCTTATATCACCATGTGAAGTATCAGGCTTGTTTTTCCTACATAAAGCTGGATCATCATCCATTAAGGTTGGTTGCAATAAATTATCAAAACTCTGAAATAGGATATAGATTCAATAATACTGAAATCAAAATCATGTAATATACTTGTAAATGAATTTTCATTGTACAACTCATTTACAAAAGTAAATCGCCACAAATAATTTTCTCTTCTTTAGAAATCCAAGATTTAACATATATGAAGTTACCTAATCAGGCCTGTGACCACTGACAGTACTGAATTCTAACCAGTATATTGTTGGACGGGCACCAGTACACGGACACTTCATCCAATAACCTGTCCACTTTATCCTTTCTCCTTTAGAAGCAGTCAATTATCTGCTTTACCTTATCCCAAGACACACACTCCTGACCATTTGTTAGTTCACCTATCACCACTATGACTCTCACCCTTACATCTATATGAGACAATAGCTTACTTGAGATTGTGTAGGTTTCTGTTGCAATGGTGGATCAATATTCGTATTTACACTGCTATCACTGACTTCAAGAACATCTCCAGGTCCCGTATCTTGGTTGTCCTTGGTTACTCTTCGATCTTTCCTCTCCTTCTACAGATATACCATCGAATATAAAATTTACACATGAATATTCAAACAAGCATTATGGACACTCTGCATATTGATAGATACATAACAAGTAGAGAAGCAGGGACATGAATTACATTTACGAAAGTGCAAAACATGTTTCAGTGGTTTATGCTAATACTAGTACAATAGATCTCATTATCTTTGAATAGTTGAGATAACGATAAATCTATCATAGGTGTTTGTATCTATAGGGTATAGTCATACCTGGAATGTCACTAACCCTCACTGAATTTGCAAATTCATAACGAGGAGTGTTGCAAAATGGTCATAACTGCTTATCATTTTAGAGCAATTTCTGAAGTCTTGCAGGCAACACTATCATTTATTAAGTGTGTAGATAACTATATGACAGAACAGTATAAATGTTATAATACGACTACCAACCGGAGTTTGACTACACAAAGTATCAGCAGAGTCGAGATGAAAGGACGACATGTTATCATCATCATCATGTGTGGATAGATCAGCCTCAACTATGTGATTCTTGAATAGGGAATTGGTTGTATGTAGCTGAAATATACAACGTATCCAAATGTATCCAATTCTGTATATTTATAGATTCTAAAATCAGTAGTATGTTATAACATGTCATTAATTTTATAAAGAGGGGGTAATTTATTTCATTTTGTTTAGGGGGTAATTTATTTCATTAAGTTGTGAACTGGGATCAAGTCCCCAATCTCCCACTTCCAAGACAAAAGCTGTAACCCCTAGACACGTTACCAGCAGCAATATAAACCCTAGGTATGTACGAACAAGAAATATCACTGAATGTGATGAATACCCCCAGAAACTGCTTGACACAGTCAGATATGCAAAACTAGACTTGGTACTGATCAGTTATGCAGCTTCATTGAAATCCGAACATTGGTTGCTGAGAAATAGTGCAGACAATATTTATAAGTGTAAAAAATCAAAAGGCCATAACTACCTTAAGAATGGATCAATCCAACGTGTGCTGACGATATGCACAACTAGACTTGGTAGCGATCATTCATGCAAAGTTTCATTGAGATATAGCTCAGACAAAATTTAAAAGTGTAAAAAAACAAAGGACCATAACTCCCTTAAAATTCATCTGACTAACGAGCGTCGAGAATAAGCACAACTAGACTTGGTACTGATCTGTCATGCAAAGTTTCGTTTAAATCTGACCAATGGTTGCAGAGAAATAGCGCGGACAAAATTTATAAGTACAAAAAAACAAAGGGCCATAACTCCCTTAAAATTCATCCGACCGACGTGTGCCGACGATATGCACAACTAGACTTGGTACTGATCAGTCATGCAAAGTTTCGTTGAAATCCGACCAATGGTTGCAGAGAAATAGCGCGGACAAAATTATACGGACCAACCGACCGACCAACAGACCAACCAACCAACCAACTAACCAACCAACCAACCTCAAGCATGACTCCAATTTAGCCTCCATATACTATGTATCTGGGGGTATAATTATCAGGTGTCTTACTGGTGCAAATTGCCCAATCCTGAAAATAAGACCACATCTGTATCAGATGCCATTAGCACACATCCCTACACCAAAACTTAAATGTTGATCGATTATTAAAATCCAGCATAAGGAACTTCAAATAACGCAGTCAATGCTCCATACTTTTTCATCAAATAACATATTTTCTTCAGAAAAGTTCATTCTTTTTAGTGCAGCATATCAGATACACTGTCAATATTTTAAACTGCAACTATACTAACATTGTGCATCTTTATAAGCTCACCTCTGATTGCATAGGAACATCTTGATTATTAGAACACATTTCCTCATCAAATATCTCCAGTTGGTTCCCGATATCCTGGGTGGGTGAACTTGGTATAATGGTAGGAGTGGAACCAAACATGTCTTGCGTAGGAGGGATTTCATTTCTGAAATATTATAGGACAAATATCACATCTATGTATCACAGAGCTTTTATAAATAAATGTGTAAAACGTGGAAGACCAGAATAGTCAGATATTGTGTGCACAATTTTCTTTTTTAATCAATAACCTTTGTCTAATTAATTTATCATTGTAAATGAAATTCAACGTTAAATCCAGTTTCGCAGAACAACTCAGTAAAAACTGAAATACTGGTATGGTAAACTTTTCCCTATAACACATTAATAAGTTGAATGAACTTTTGGTCTCTCTATTACATCTTGTTGTTGACTAACAGAGCTCTAGGGCCTCATTCAAAACTGCATCTTAAAATTATAACTTAAAATTTGGTAGAAGTTATATTTATAAGTCCTTCATTTGCATTGGATCTAAATGAATGAAATTTATATCTTAATACTTTATGTTTCCTAATTGTGCTAATTTCTTGTAATAAACTAAATTCTAGATGTTATGACAATGCAAGAGCTAAACTAATGTTTAGCATTTTGGGGTCAAATCAGAGTCTCTAGCTGTATAATGTACAAGATTCCTCATACTATACACTTACACTGTGTCGTCTATAGTTTCTGGGACTAACATGGGATTCTGGGAGACCTGTAGACTGGCTATATGTTGCGCTGGTGTACACACTGTTCTCTCTTCTTCTACACACTCTGTAGCATCAAACATTAATTACTAACACAGTAAATACACAACATTCTATTTGATCATTCCCAAATTACCAATTAAATAGACATTTTGGTGATTTTACTTTATGATAATTGTCTTAATTCCCTGACGAACACCAATTTCGTGAATTGTTGCAAAAATATAGAGGATATTACATGAGTGTCTTTTCATATTGAATTTATTAAACGAGTTGTATAAAATAATAAAATGCGAGGCTCTGCCAAACATTTTATCGATTTTAATCAACGAGTTTAATAAGTTCAATGTGGAAAGTCACAAATGTAATGTTCTTTTTATCACATGTTAGCCTTTTTCCGGCCGAAACATAAAATAGCTACTTATTTTCACAATAATAAACGCGCAATTTTGACGACATCGCCTATACTTTGAATGACGTCGCGTGATAGCTTTATTACACTAGTGTATTATCAAAAATAAATAATGGCTTCATTACGCTACCGTGACGTCAAACATGTGATAAAAATATATATGTCACGGGGAGAAGCTAAAGTAAAGGGTACTGAGCGAAATACAGTGGAGAACTGTAGTGAAAACCTTACACTCCAATAAGAAGAAAGAGGATTAAGTGTAAGTAAGTTATGTTTGTTATTAGTTTCATTGCATCTGTACTGCCTTCAATGTATCTGTGTATGAACTCGGTTGACTCAGCAGTGAACCAGTTTTACCAACCATAATAGACAACACTACAACAAGAATCAGAGTTGTTTTACACAATATATCAGATGTTTTTTCTACCATAAAATTGCCATGGACAACATGAGGAGATCAATTATACAATCTTCAAACAGGCAATTAAATTATCTTACAGACCATGTGAGCCTTACACATAAGATAAAGAGTAGTTCACAACATACCTAATCCAATATGAATCATTCCACAACAACTTTTTTTAAAATATTATTTTAAGTCCCACGGGTCAAAAGTATTGCAGTCCTACGGAGACTACTCAGTCACATTATCCTGACATTGGACAAACCAGCAGTAATCTGGAACTAACTATTTTGAGTATAAAGCAAGGCAGACATACCAGTACCATTTATAAGGACTATAGTATGTGGGAGACTGTGATTGAACTCGAGACCTCTCACACCTGAAGCGGAGGCTCTACCACTAAATTATCATTGCGGACCAAAAAACAATAATCTTAAATAGATTTGTACAGAAATGATTACCCTCTTCCTTGAACATATCCTCCTGAGATGATGATACTGGTATTTCAGTTCTTGTATCTATTACATCATCTAGTGCTTCACATTGCCCAGTATCTACATCTCCTGCTCCCTGACTGGTCTTCACACTGTCCTGTCTTTCATCTGCCAAAATTTTTATAGATAGGTAAAAAAAAATACTGTTTGTTTCCTCTTCCTGACCCTGGCCATTTAAGGTTGGGTAAGTAGGTAGGTAAAATATCAATATTTTTTAACTATTTTACTTTTTTCTTTTTTGTGCTTGGTGTTCTGTGAGGGTTACTGACTTGCCAGTATAGAGGTCCCAACAGACATTGTGTATGGTGACTAGTTATTTTTTTATATTTTTTTCTTCAGATAATCAATAAAATATTTTAGGTAGGGGACTTTTTGCTTAGGATTATAGGAAGGTAGGGAAGGGGAAACACACAGTATTTTGTTTTTTCCTTAAAAGTACCAAGTTAAAAACTATTTTCAGACATGTGTCCACCTACTGACTGTACATTTACTTCCAAATCCTTTAGTCTCAAGTCGGCCTTTACACATATGGACTTTTGACCCTCTCAGGTACCCATTCATGAGTTATTCATCCTCATAGAAATTGGCCCTGGACACCTTGATCCCCAACCTTGTACCATAAAACAACATAGAAGTAAGAAGATTACAGCTGTCCAAGTAGAAACAAGACTTACATGAGACAATGTTTTCAACAACTGTGACCTCCTCATCAGAATCACTGTAAGTATAAACATACCATATATTGATTCTCTTTGACAGTAGAAGTATCATTATTTAGACAAGTGTTTGACACTTATTTCATCATGACACACCTTGCAAACAGCATAGGATTCACATTATTTAGTGACAAAATATCTTTAAGTTTTACACATGAATGGTAGAACCATATGTACATTATTTAAATAGGTTGAAAGGAGCTCAATATATAGTCTAATGCATAGTTAACTAATAATACGGGGTAGACAACTCTGTTTAAAAAAGAAGAAATATTCTGTTTAGCATGCTGTGATATGGTATTCATTTTTCAATATATCAAGTACAGGACAATTTCAATGCAGTCAAGACTTAAAGTATAAATTTATTACTGGTAATATTGTCACTCAGATCCATTTTTAATATTCTAACTGCTTTATTGTGCTTTCTTTACATAGTCTACATAACTTCGAAACAATTGGGAGTTTTCATGAAGCGAATTAAGTGAGTAGAGTACTGCAAATTACAGTTTATCTGTTTAAGTTATCGATGAATACCTGATATATTCCCTTGCTTGAGAGTCCACCACTTTATCTTGTTCATCCACAATAACCGGATCTACTGTAAAACAAACTATGTCATGAAAATATCATCAAATCTAATAGACTATACATGCAGATGGCAAAAATAATTTATTGTATTTGGCCCTATTACAGAAATAGTCCATGAATTCATAATGCTTGTTTAAATGTCCAGCAACCGGAACCCCTATCTAAAGCACAGGGCTACAGCAGTTGCGTTAGCGTGCGTACGGGCGTATATTACGCCAGGAAATCGGCCGTGTACGCCGGAAATCAAACTCTCGTTCGTACAGCGTACGTCAATAAAATATGTTATACGCCGATAATCAATACGCAGGACGTCCTGTTGTGTAAACTTCAGACGGTGAAAGCCGCATCAGACTGATTTCATTAATCACGCTAGATCATTGGCCAATCGATAAACGTTCGCTCCGCCCACCGATTGTCAGCTAATTTGATTGACGGCCTGATCATGCGTACTGTACATAATAATGTACACGATCGCTGCGGTAATCAAATTCACCAAAGGTGTGTAAAACGCGTCGCGCTAATAATCTCGTGTAGAGACAGATAATTGTGTAGTTACAAACCGTTACGTAAACACGTATGCTTTAATTGATTTGATTGAATTATCGATTTTATTTTATAAATTTGTCGTACGTTGGGTAAGCGTAATTCTTAGTTGTACGCATAATTAAAAAAAGACATGAGTCAAAACGTATGTTCTGCAAATATCGAGTTTAAAAAGAATATTTACCTTGTAATTCATATTCCGCGCGTTATAAATCCCAGACACAAAATATCACAACTCTAACATACTTTTGCCAACGTTCGGTCGGCAGTTTCATCAAACGAGCGTGCGGCATCAATGTCTACGTTAAGGACGTTTGATGTGACCGACGCGCTTCCCTTCAAAGGTGCGAGTAGTGCCTCGGCGGTCTTTGATCGTGCGGCATGCGAATTTATCCCGTAAACTGTATGCGATACACGTGTGTTAAATTTGAGGAATTTATTGATTGACGCAGCGAATTTTTTTCTGAATTTGCAGAGCGCGAACATTAAAATCGTGTAAATGACGTGGTGTTCGGAAGCATTAAATGGTGCTGGTATTATTCGAGTTTTAACACATTTTGTGGCATTTAAACAATAGCAATTAAGATATGAGTTTAGGTGCATAAATTACTGCAAATGACCGGGAAAAGAATGACTTATATGACATACAACTAGCACTATTTCGGATATGTACATATCTTCGGATAAACTCGTGATTTATTTTAATCAGTCATACAGTTTTGACTTCTATTATTGTAAGAATTCAAGTGTGTTATTAGTACTTAAATCAAGTAACATTTTTTGAACATCTAATTCTTAACCCTATACTCCATAGACATACCTCAATTTTCAATAAAATATGTATCATGTTCAGAAATAAATTTTCATTGTTTACCTCATGATAGTGTATATACATCTTGCTGATAATAAGGATGACCAATTAAAATGTTTATAAACAGGCTACTAGCATATGCTGATGTAGCAAAGGATTAAAATGGATTGTAAATATGCTTGAACCAGTACACTGAACTGACCATATCATTGAGCAATCATACATGTAGCTGGATTGATCATATATCAGAACAATACACAGTAACACATATTAAGTAAAGGGTTAAATGGGCTCTAAGTACAGATAAAACATTTCATGAATGTAATCTGAACTTAGTAACAATGGTTGGACAATCCTACATACTGTTGGACGGCACTACATTACTGAATGTACACGCAGAGTTGATGTTCGAAACTTGGGACTTCCGTAAAATCATACTGGGACTTCCCAAATCAAAGGTCAGGAAGTCAGGACTTCCTGAAATTTAGCCTTAATGCAGGGCCTGGGGCTAGTGAACTAACTAATCAGGCTAGATCAGAAATTAGAAATGCAGACTAGTGGTCTTAAACTTTTTAAAATTCTAAAGAAGTATTGACAGATGAAAGTATTGATATAAAGAACGTTTTATCAGACTTCATGTCTACCAGTATTACAATACTTACGTGAGTTATTGCTTAAAGCACTTGTTGCTTCTGGTTCAGGTATTTTTGATGAATGAAATGATCCCTAAAATTAGAATCACAATAAATGTAAATACATTAAATCATAAATAATGTAATATGCTTATAAAGTAAAACGTTAGCTTTTACAAGATACACATTTTTCCTACTCTATTTTTAACCGTAAATGACTAAATCTGTCACTAAGTAAATGAATAAGATTTTTATAATTGTATTACAATATGACAAATATAGCAATATCATATGACATGAGTTCAACAAGTGATTAATCTTAACATGATCATTTTGACCTTTTTTAACACGATTTACCACATACTATAACAAGAGAAAATTTTATACTTCAGCCAGAATCATTCAGGTAAAACAGGGCTTGACCCTTACACTGGTCCGCTGGTCCGAGACCAGTGAAAATCCAGAAGGACCAGTGAAAATTCTGGAGGACCAGTAACTGTCCTATTTACAAATTCGGCACTTTTGCTATGTCGGACCAGTGGCCAAAATAGTTAAGTGTCTAGGCCTGGTAAAAATGTTGCTTTGTGAAATATTTTACTGAATTAGACAATTAAAATTGGTAAAATATTGATACAAGTCATAATCTCACAAAGACGCTCGGGAAAGCCAATTATTATGGCTATAAGGCACCGCAGCATCTTCTGCTCCTTGGGAAGGGCCTCTTGACTATTAAGTGTACAACTTATCTAAATCACCTGTAATGCTGGCAACTCTTTTACTATCTTTGTTAACTGATGTTCAATCTGTGATTCCTGTTCCGTCTCTTCTTGTGATGGGAGTATAATAAAATGTTGGTCTTCATTTTGCTCAGAAAATATCGACATTTCTGCGTCTTCCATGGTGAACCTACCCAATAACAAATACAACAATCTCAATATATACATAACAACCATTCAAAATGTATAAAATTCAGTGAAAAAAATAATAATATTGCAGTTCTGATAACCCTACCTACAGTGAGGCTACTACTAGTAGCAGTTTTCGCAATAAATTTCCTAATCATAACCTTTATATGCTACAAGAGATGGCAAATAGCAAACCGTTGTGTAGCAAAGCACTAACGAAGAGTTCTGTTACCCAAGAAAGCGATGGCCTAATAAAGTTTTAAGAAATGGTATGCTCGCGGCAAGCACAGCTCGCTAGTAGCGTGTCGTTGCATAGATGTAGGAAATCGCTAGTCCAAGGTCTTTGACGATGATCATTCCATTTCATCGTCAAAGCCGTTTGTTCTTTGAAACCTAACAGCTCTACGTCTCAGTTTGAGTCGCGTTTGTTTTATGACAAAACGCACGTTTTGAACTAAATAATCATTGACACCCTATCAATTGGAGCATATTCTATCAGTATACCCCCAAAAACAAAATGTTTTGCAAGAAATACCATTAATTCCGTCGATTGTTTCAAACCAGTACAATTTCACTGTTTTCGTTTACAATCGCCATTTATTTGAATGGGATTATAACAAAAGTGTTCCGAAACGAACCACGTGATCAATGTTTTGATTGTCGGCTGCGTAAATTGCAATATTTATTTGTGTAAATGGGAGTTACATGATTTATAGCAAAAATAACGTGTTTGTTTCTTATGTAAAGGTATATCTAAAGGTTTTGTTTAATTTTAACACGTTTTCGACCATGTTTCAAGAAATAACGGATTTTTCGAAAATGGCTCTCGCACGCACCTGCGATAAATTAATTATTCAAAATGGCCGCGGGAGCTGATCAAACCCGGAATTAAATAAACTTTAAGCAATATATGATTATCAGTAGGTGTTACATTGACTGTTTTAAGACAAAACACTTGAAAAAGATTACATTTATACGTAAATTATAGTTTTGGGGCGATTTTTGAACAATGAACATGCATTTTAGGCGTTAAGCTTAAACAGTTGATTATTGAAGAGGGTAATTCCATAACTAAAAGGCCGACACGTCAGTGTAAATAAAAGACCATTTAGTTATGGTATCCAGAACTAGGAAATCGCTTGATAGTGTAATTAGGAAGCGGCTTGTTTACAGTTTAGGCAACAACTTATTTGATTGGTAGTCATCAGGATTTGTCCGTCACCATTATACATAGCTGTCAAGGGTTTGGGAAGGGCAAGAGTTTAATAAGGGATAGCAGGGGCGGTTGCCCCTCACTGGGCCAGTGGGGATAAGGAAACTGGGTCGAAAGAAACAAGACATTGCCACTTGATTCAGCCTATTAAATCGAAAGCAGTCATACCACACTCATAAGCATAGTTTGAAGTAAGATTATCTTAATTCATTTTGGTAAAACTAACGATTAATTTATTATTAAACTTTCATGAACTAAAACAATGAAAGTAACCTGTTTTCGCGACACAACTGTCAAACCGGGAAGTCAAAGCAACAATATAAGTTCATGTATGATTGATAATAATAAATGGTGTAAAATGAACTCCCTACACATGCAAATATGCTACGCGTCAGATTGAAGATTATTTTGACAGGATTTAGTCGTTGTTCTCCATTTCGTGATTTGTTGACATTTTTCCGCGCGCTCAGAGGGGTTCCGATTAGAATAGTCTTTAAGTAATAATAAACAGTTATGATTGTTGTTAAGTAATTAATGGTCTTACGATTCATGATAATTATTGTAGCAATAACTAAAATGGTCTTCAAAATTATGCTTATTTTAATGATATATGATGAAATATCTAAAAGAAACTTTCGTTTAGCGAGATTAAAAATTTAACTTCCGGTATCTTTCTTTCTTCCGGTTGTAGCCGTACTGATCGTTTGGATCGGCATGAAGGTAAACAAACTGACATCTCTACGGTATCATTTTAGGTTATCACATCAAAATAATTATATAAACTGGGTCCTCCAACACCTACCTTTCATTGTCATGTTATAAAAACCGATGTTATTCTATTATTTCACTGGATGCGATAGATTTACGTTCAAGGAATTGATGTCAGTTTCGACGATCTCTCATTATTAGTGTGAATAAACTGTCTAGTTGTCTTCTGTGTATTTGTATCTTGTTTCCATAGTCATCTTCTTATCATGTTCTATTGAAGAGTGACATTGTACTGCAAAATAAACCAAATATTACCTATCCAATAACACAATCTGTCCATAACTTTCTGCTATTAGAGTGTAAGGTCACTCACTCACTCACTGATCAATGGACCCAAATGCTTTCTTCAATAAAGCACTAAGTAGCAGACAAAACATTTATAAACTACAGATGAGCGCTCGCAAATAGCAAGAATGTAGGCTCAGCAAAACGCAACCAAAGTGTTGTGTTGCCCAAGAAAGCACACGCCTATCAAAGTGCTGAGACAACCAGTAGCTGTTGCCTAACCAAACTGCTACCGAGCGCTCTGTAGCCCTATGAAATGAAACGGCTGGTGCTACTACGCGGAAAAGTTATATGCTACCGTCAAGCGCTCACAGATAGCAAACCGTTATGCAAAGCGCTATCAAATCAGTCTGTTGGACAAGGGAGCGCTCAGTAAAGTGGTCTGTTGCACAAGAAAGCGCTCGCCTAGCAAAGTGTTAAGAAACTGGATGCTATCAGCGAGTACTGCATGGTCGTTGCATAGACGTTGGAAAGCGTTTGATAGCGCCATTTGGAAGCGGCTTGATTAGGCAACAGTCTCCGTTTTATAACAATACCAATAATTTTTAAGAGAAAATTACCCTTCATACCAAAATCTTAAGCCAGTTAAGGGTCAAAATGTGGCTTTCTGTAAATTTCAAGGGTCGTCTTGTGTAATATTCATAAAAAGGTAGTTCGTGTTTCTCCCTGTATAATCTGGTAAAAAATGGTTCATATGGAGTCAATCACTACCAGGGTCTAACCATACAAATCTTTGCAATAGTGCCAAAATGGCATGCTCTTAAAAGCTCTAAGAGCATTGTCCCTCTTGTATAAATTTGCCTTACACCTTTCTGTAACTGACGTTTACATTAATTTTACAGCTCAACATATCCTACCCAGCTACTGGGTGCCAGAAGTTGGTCGAAGTTGATGATGAGAAGAGGTTGAGACCTTTGTATGAAAAGAGAATCTCGGCTGAAATATCTGCTGACTGTCTTGGTGATGAATGGAAGGTATGATCTATAATTATGTATATATAATAGAATTCATGTAATGAAAATTCTGTTATAAATGTTCAGTTTTATTGTTGCCCTGTTCATGTGTTCAGTTCAAGTATGTATATCAGTTATTGACATAAAAGTTTGACTTGGTAAGCATAATTCAGTTTTAATCATTAATTAAAGTGGAATTAGTAAGAACTTCATTGATAAGACATTAAATTGATCTTGCATACATGTTTAGGGACAATGTATCAAGAGTTTTCATTAAGAGTGGGCAGTAGGCCAAAGCTTCTTTCAATTGATGAAATAACTGTTTTGCCCGCCTCATATTTCAAACATTGGAGACATTGGTGTGATGATGTCCATCTTTCGGGTCAGAAGTTAAATGTTGACAAACCTCACTGAACACCAACAATGTCCTCATAGATTCTGAAATAGTGCTAGAAGGTTTCTGTTGAGGTGTTGAAAACACCGCTATCAAATTATTGTAATATTGATTTCGTGCACTGGAAAATCAACGATCTGCGATGACATCCAGCAAAATACCAAATAAATGTTTAGGACAAGGCCAAAAAATAGGTAGTGATTCTAGTATCACAATATGTCATTTTGTTTTGACCTAACCTAGTTGTCCAGTTGTTTAGTTATTTCAGGGCTCATGTAGGGGAATGTTTTGGAGAAAAAGAGGAATTTTGTCTTTTATAAATTTAAATCAATACTTTCATAAAATTAATACATATTTTACTACACAAAAAGCCAATTCAAGCTGTAAAACAACAGCTATAACAACTGCTGAACAGCATTTACAAAGGCTCTTCATTGACACTCACAAAAGAAAATTTTTGGGAGGGTATTTTTTTTAAGAAAATAGGAGGGAAATGTATATTCATTTAGAAGGGGAATGGGGCCGAAAAAATGATGAAATGAACGCTTGTAAATTTCGTTACAACTTTGACTAAGCAGAATTGAGTAAGTTATCTAAACAAAGGGGCAAATAATTTAAAGTAGCTGTGTGTAACATAAGCATTTGCTATGGTAAATTACGTGTGGTCATGATCGGTCTTCATTGTTTAGGGAAATATCGGAAATTTTTCTAAACTGGCAGGATCATTTAAGTGTGGCTGTGTGGCCAGGAATCTACTGTCTCACACTGAAAGTACTGCATCAGACAATAAATTGATTTAGTGCATACATGTATTATTGAGAAATTTGTGTTGGTGTAATGATGTCCATCTTTCGGGTCAGAAATCAAATGTTGACAAACCTCACTGAACACCAACAACATCTTTAAAATACGACTGTAAAAATAGAACTTTATGTACCTGCGTAACAGCAAATTTCCAGTAGTTGTGGAAGTGAACAATACTGAGTATAAACTTACTTGCAAATATTCTGGACTAGAATCTGAGTTAATATTTGCAGCCCTATTACTGTTATGTTTTATGTTTAACGTTCTGTATACTTTACTTCAGGGTTACATTCTGAGAATTACCGGTGGTAATGACAAACAGGGATTCCCAATGAAACAGGGAGTTCTGACCAACGGTCGTGTTAAATTGCTTCTCAGTAAGGGTCACTCCTGCTTCAGACCACGCAGGAAGGGCGAGAGGAAGAGGAAGTCAGTCCGTGGATGCATTGTTGACGCTAACCTTAGTGTTTTAGCCCTTACCATCGTCAAAAAGGGTATGTATTTGAATATTGTACTATGCTCAAAGCTTGATTTCAAATTACGATTTTAATCTTCGGATATTATTTTTCCTCCCTTTATATTGGATTTGCAATTTTTCAAGAAAATCTTGTCTGGATAAGTCGGAATTGGGCAAAAATGGTGTTGCGGGGAGGGACATTCATCACATCAAGCGTTACCATACTCTCTCAAACTTCTTGAGGTTACACAGATATCCTGTATATTTCCATGAACATTTCTGATGACTGTCATACCAACAGTGATAAATACAAAATATATAAATGTACCAGGAATAATAACTGATTGTGGCTGAAAAGTTGTCTAAATCTGATTTTGTCAGATGTTGGTGTAATGATGTCCATCTTTCGGGTCAGAAACAAAATGTTGACAAACCTCACTGAACACCAGCTAAATAGAAACTGATTACTGATAGTGTTGATAGCTAGTAATTGTTTTAATTATAATAGCAGGCCTGTAAATTATTATGCCCACTTCCCCCATATTGATGAGGGAGTATATTGCTTTGCTCATGTCAGTCGGTCCATAGACCAAATGGTTTCTTTTCAATAACTTCAACACTGTGATCCTCAACCTTTACATGAAGGTTGGTCATCAACAGTTGTGACCCCTATTGATTTTGAGGTCATTAGGTCAAATTGCAAGGTCACTGTGAGGTTGACATAAAAAGGTTTCAGTTCAATTATAAGTAAAGCTTTTTTTTTTGATTGATGAAATAACTGTTTTTGGTAACCTCAGATTTAAAACAGGCATTCTTAGCAAAATCTTAATGAAAACTCTGATGTATAATTGAAAATATTGGAGATGTTGGTGTAATGATGTCCATCTTTCGGGTCAGAAGTTAAATGTTGACAAACCTCACTGAACACCACCAATGTCCTAATAGATTCGGATTCTGAAATAGTGCTACAATGTTTCTGTCAAGGTGTTTAAAACGCTACTAAATAAAAAAGGTTTTCTTTCAACAAGTATAAAGAACGCTTGACCTCAAGATCCTCAAATTTTACAAGGAATGACCAATACAGGGGTCCTACAATGTTGGAATAATCCGGATTTGCTGCACTAGAAAGAATGAGTTTTCTGTAGAAATGTTTGAAACTAGAGTTTTGGTGTAGGGATGTTTGCCAATGGCACTTGAAACAGACTTGTGTCATATTTTCATTATTGCACATTATGCCTCAGTAGAACCCCTGTCAATAGTAGATAACCCTGAAACTTAACATGGAGGTTGGTCATCTACAGTGTATGACCCCATATTGACTTTGTGGTCAATGGATCAAGGTCCCCATGACCTTTACCATTTCTGACCATTGAGCTGCCATTGCAAACATCTCTGTATTATTCCCCTACCGGTTTTTGACCGAAGGGGACTATAGGTTTGCCGTCAGTCTGTCAGTCCGTCCGTCAAAAAATCTGGATTAGGACTTAACTCAAACAGTTTCCAAGCTAGGTTTATGAAACTTGGTATGTGGATAGAGGGCAATAAGGGGATTATGCACGTCTAAAAATATTTTGATTCTGACAAAATTTGTGGTTGCTATGGCGACAGAAAGAGTGAAAATATGCCCAAATCTGGATCCTTCTATAACTCTTAACAGTTTCCAAGCTAGTTTTATGAAACTTGGTATGTGGTTGCTATGGCAACAGAAACATTGAAAATGACTTAAAACTGGTAGGGGACTTCTGTATTGCTTGCAATTCTCAATTACTTGTTTTTCCTCCTTAAGGCCGAGTTCTTCTTTTATTACCTACATGGATATAAATAATTCCCTCATTCATTAAAAATGAAAAGACCAAACTAATTTGCTTTTCAGGTGAACAAGAAATTCCCGGTCTCACCGACAAGACTGTTCCACGTCGTCTTGGACCCAAGAGGGCTAGCAAGATCCGCCGTTTGTTTAACTTGAGCAAAGAAGATGACGTCAGACAATACGTTGTTAGAAGACCATTGGCCGTCACAGAAAGTGAGTATATGATCTACTGGCTCGCTACATACTAATTGGCCTCATTTTCAAATTAAAATTGTTCGAAGGTCATCACAATGATTGTAAATGTCTATGAATGTGTAGTACTGATAGTTAAGCAATTGTTGTCGGCATGTTGCTGTGACAGTTTGTAAGACACTTGAGTAACAGAAACCTGAAGTGTAATTACTAGCATGGACACCGTTCTTTGACACTAAGTTACTCAGTTGTTTTTGTCCACAGGCATGTTAAAAAGATGGATATACTCTCTTGTACGATACAACATTTTAAAGTACTCAATAACCATACAGCTGATAGTGCTCACCTGTGCCCATAACTTGTCATATTGTGATCTCCCTATGTTTTGTTGTCAACAATTTGACTGTTAACACTCCTGAAGTCAGTTTTGATAAAACCTTCATGAAACCTCTTCACGTTTCTCTATGCAAAGTCTATGCCAAGTTTGAAACTGAGAACATTGGGGTCAAAACACTTGACCAAATGGAAGAAAAATCATGTTAACCCTTGAAGCTTTTTCACAAAAGCTGGCCTGTACAATATAGGCCAAGAATGCAACTGTGTCATCTTGAGTATAAATCAAGGGCACCAAAGCAATCCAGGCGTCAGGTTTGGCACAATCCAGTTTTTGTTAAACTTAGGCCTAGTTTGATTCTGGGTTTTTGGCCAAATTGTGCAGGAATTTAGATGCTAGACCAAATAATAAAAAAAAATGAGCATTCTAAATGTCATCATTTTGTCCTAATCTTTATGGAACCTTGTCACAATGTGCCTTTGCAAATATTTGATATTGGGCAAATGGGGTCAAAAACGACAGTCCAGTTAGGATATTGTGACAGTGTCGTTGCAATTTATGTTTATGCAAAATATTACTACCATTGTCTGAACAGGTAGAGTGAATATAGCATGTTAGTTTAGCATTGAAATTATAGTAGTTTGTACACTATCAGTCTTACACAGTTATAGTGGTCTCGACCACTGCCTGACTGAATTTTTACCCTGACTGGGCCAAAAGTCACATCTTTAAATTCTCCGGCATGTGCCAACATTGTCTTGCTACTCGGGTGAGCACACTTTTAAGGTTAATCTGTTTCTTGTATGAGGTTAACTTCATGTGTTGAATAAACTTGAATTAATGATTATGTTTATGATAATGCTTTAAATTGTTGTTATCTTGATTTTGTCTTCTCAAATGGACCAGATGCCAGTGTAGACGGCGCTTGATCCATTGTTTGTTGAAGGTGAATCCATTGGATTAAGCAAATATATGCACTATTTCCAATGTTTTAATATCAAAATTAATCTTTTATTGGTCCTCTCAATTGACATCCGAGTCAGCATCATTCTGGCATTTCGTCAATTGGTAGACTAAATGTAACTGATGGTCAAATGTTTGCATTGTACAGATCTGATAATATCTCTTTGACACTAAACCTGAAATATTTTTGGCAATATTGAAATAGCACTCATTATTCTGCAAGCGTTTTCATTGTTGTTATGTAATAATGTTTAGACTTGTTAAAATAACAAACCTGATAGGTCGAAGGACCAACCCTGGCCAGATAAGCACAGCATGGAATATTGAGTTGTAGTTACCATACTGTGACTGAGGTACAGATTTATTCACCCTCATAATTCTGTGATTGTTCTTCTGTCTTTTCAGAATACACCAAGGCTAGAAGTAAGGCACCCAAAATTCAGAGACTCGTCACACCAGTTGTTTTACAGAGAAAACGTCACCGTGTCGCTCTTAAAAGACGTCGCTCCGTCAAGAAGCGCGAAGACGCAGCAGAATACGCTAAATTGCTTGCTATGAGACTAAAGGAAGCTAAGGAGAGAAAGAGAAGCCGTTCCAACAGTCGATCAGCCTCCACTTCCAAATCGGAGTCCAAATCTTAAATTATGTTCTGTTACAACTCTGGACAATAAAGAGAAAAATATGTGACTTTGTTGTTTTGGTTGTGAATGATTTGGGGAGACATGTTGATTTTGTGCAGGATCATGGACGTCACAAAGTTTGTCTGCACTTGTTATCCTTAACCACTGATTTGATTTCAATGGAACTTCACATGAATACTTGGTACCAAGCCTAGTTGTGCATATTGTCGGGAATTATAGGTCAGGCGAATTTTGGCCCCTTGTGGGAGACCTGAAGTTTTGTGTCAATACCCTTCTAGTTGTATTCATGCTTTATGCAGATTGATATAAGCTGATATGTTATTACACCACTAAACAAAACTTACAAACCAATCATGCCAGATAAATTCAGGAATTGAAAACTTCTCTACAGAATACAAGACAAAAACAATTACATACACGATAATGCATATTGAAAGAGTTCAGGTAGATGTTGGTTTTCAATAAAGATCTGTTAGTTTTTGTGTAGATCTACAAGATAAAAAGTAATTGCCTAGAAATCACAATGTAAGTGTTTATGTTTTGTTGAGTGTATAGGAAAGGTAACATACGATATGTATAACAAGTGCACTAACAGAAGCTCCTACAACTGGTGATGGGTTTTGTACTACAGGCACCCGGGTGGTGATATTGTTTAGTGTGTTTATGTATAATTCGCTGAATTAGAAGGTCGTAAGTACAAAATCGATATTTTGAGAAAACGAGAAAAAACTGTCTGAAAACTACTCTTTACTTATGGAAAGACAAGCTTTCAAACTTCAGTTTGGTCATATGACCACTTACGATTTTCATGAAAATAGGTTCATAAGAAGCGCCTGGGGATGCAGATTTCAAATATGCACGAGTTTAAGGTCGTAAGTAGTACTTACAACCTTCTAATTCCAACCCAGCGAATTATAATTATCAATTTTCTTGCTCTCCAATATCACTTTGAACCTTCCATATATGAGTGATGAGTGCAAGTATTGGTTGTAATTCCAGACTCGGCTTTATTTTTTGGCCTAATCTTCATGAAACTTGGTCACAAAGATCATCTCATCAAGGTCAAGTTCCATATTGGGTAATCCGAGGTAAAAAACTAGGTCACAAGGCCAAATCATAGAAAAACCTTGGTAGTCACTAGGTCAAAATTTTGACCTAATCTTTATGAAACTGGTCACAATGATCATCTCAACAAAATCTAGGTCAAGTGCGAGGTCACTAGGTCAAATCACAGGGCTTGCATGCACTACTACGACAGGCGTGCAACCTAGGGCCCTTTGGGCCCTCTCGTTTACTGAACAAATTAACTGCCAAGAGGGTCACCGATATGAAGCTGAATTTTCATTGATATGACAAACTTTATTTCGATAATGAAGTCAATATCCATACAGAATGTTAAAGCAAGACATATAAATACGGATGCAATGTAGTATGGAAAAGATAGTAACTCATTAGCAATATGTATGAAATTGATATGAAATAAGGCACCATCAATTTAGAGAACTCAAATAAATGAAAAAAAAGTACCAATGCCCTCGAAAATGAGACTTGGTAATGGGGTCCCTGGAAACCCTATTTGACAATGGCATGGGAAGCCTCTTGTAAACTGTATTTCACAATTCGCTGGCTTAGAATTAGAAGGTCGTAAGTACAAAATCAATATTTTGAGATAACAAGAAAAAACTGTCTGAAAACTATTCTTTACTTATGGAAAAACAAGCGTTTTCAACTTAAGTTTGGTAAGCATGACCACTTCCATTTCATGAAAATAGACTCATAGAAACACCTTGAGATGCATATATCAAATATGCACGAGTCTTTCAAGATCGTAAGTTGTACTTACAACTTTTTAATTATAATCCAGCAAATTATTCTATATCTTATATTCTGATATCACCAACTTCAAGTCTACAACAGTATTCATTGTTTTGATAGCTGCTTTTTAGCACTTTGATGTTTCTTCTGCATTTTCCTCCATGCATGGTCCTTAATTTCTTGTTGTACTCTTTGATTAGCTTTATACGGACACAAAGCCGTCAACTTTTCTTCCATGACTTGTATCATGTCCACTTCATCAGGAATGTGCACATATCGGATCATTTTACCACTAACATAAAAATCATCAAACAATCGTTCATTTGTAAGTGATTTCCATTTTACTCTTTTCATTGTGATATTCATATATCCATCTACCTTTATAATTTTTCCAGTAACTTCCTTTTCATCTCTTAGTTCGACAGTTGTTCGTTTACCTTCCAGTACCTTTAACAGACATAACATCGTGTTCTTGATGTAGAATCTTTCACGTGAAGTTTCCATGGTGATTTATTTAATACACACAATATAGAAATATAGGACCAACTCAAAATGTCAAAAAAACCGTTGATTTCGTCACTGAAAGCCAGTTAGATTTCACCGAAATATGTTATATGGTAACTTTTTCACCACACCTGTATTCGTAACCCAATAAAGGCTTATAGGCCAGCACAAGTTCTTGGTAATGAAAACATGTAGTTTGAAATACTGACGAACCCAGTGGTTCACTGTATGATCAAGTAATTTCTTCATGCAGTTTTTGCAAGATATGTTCTGTGGTACTGTCACTATCACAGTTTTGTTACGAAATCTGGATCCCTACAATAACAAATAAAGAGATTAATGACCCCCACGGGACTAGTTGACACTACAATGTATGTACAATGTACCTTTTTCATTACCGAACGGAAACATTTCATACGCACATTTTTGTCTTATTGAGATCATTTCCTTTAAGTTTTAACTTGATGCACCATTCTGAACAAGAGGACCACTGAAGAGGGTCCACAAGAGGTCACGGGATCGATCACCTGAGACCATTGATAATGTAAAAACCTAGGCTTTGACCTACAATAATAATTATTCATTAATAGTTACTGTGGACCAGAACGTTTGGTTCACTTTTTGAAGAGGACCACCAAAGGATCAATTGTGTACAATGTGGTCAAAATTGATCTATAAGGAGATAGCATTTAAAGAAATTGTTGATATATCAAACATACACCTAGAGATCAAACTATACCTTGTCAATGTGTAGATTTGTGATTTCTCCAGTATTTTGGACAAATATGTCAGCAGCTCTGTATTAGCTTCACCATCCACAGGTGGGGCAGCAATCTGTATCCCAACTTCAGTACCAATATCTTGAGTTAAACAAAATAAGAAGGGTTTTTTAACTAAAACATGATTTCTACAAGGGGCCATAACTCAGGCAAAAATCATCTGACCTAAAATTCCTGACAAAAATAAATGAAAACATCTATGAAATATATAGCATGTCCACGAAGAATGAACCTTTTCTCGTGATACGCACCAATAAAAGTCATAAACTACAGTGTGAGTGACCAAGTTTTTACCAACATGTTCCACTATAAAACAAAAAGAAACTTACCTGCTTATTCTTCTTCTCTGACATCTGAAGATATATACAAATGACTGGAAGGTACGCACCAAGAAACGTCTTGAAATCATTCAGCTTATTGCTTTCACTACAAATGGCGCGGTGAATAACAGGGAGGTAATCGTAAGTTAGATGTTAAGACGATTACCTCCCTCTTATTTAATACGCCATTTGCATGGTCAGGTAAAAAACCGAGACGTCTGTATTTATTTATTATTGTGAGAATATTTAAACTGAAAAAACATGGACCAATATCATGTCTTGTTGGACATTACTTATTATGCAATAAAATACTCGGCATTGGGTCCGAATGGAATTTTTCATGGCAGAATGTACGTCGAATATAACTGCATAGTACAAAATTAATGTTCCCAGTGCAAATTACAATGTCTTTTTAAAACACATTTTTGTGTCAAACAGTAGGCCTATAGTATGTAGATCTACAATGTATTATATATTCAAAACGTACCAACATATTATCATATTACGATTTCGGTTTGCGCAAATTAAATATATGTATGATACTCTGTCGATTAATCGAACAATTACAGTTATTTATAGAGTGAGAGCATGTTTAATAACTAATTCTTCCTGATTTTATGGTACACAATGTGAACAAACGTTTTATTATTTCCTAGAATGTCCGTTATCAATTACTCAACAGTTACATTAGATCCACTTTTATATGAATACAGTCAAGAAATTAACAAACACATATTTAGGGCTATTCAAACTCAGTTAACGTTCGAGAAGATTGTATCTACCTGTCGTATGAACGATACAAACAACAAAAGCAACATTTTTTCTCTTGGTTTCTTCTCTTTGAACCGAGGTGTTGTTTTTGCCGTTGATTTCAGTTTTGCAGTGCAGGGATTTATGCTATTTGCGTTCAGTGTGTGAATGTGACACAACAGAACGGTTAAACTGTCATAATCGTTTCACATTGTGAAGGAGAAGGAAACAACGACTAGAAACGATTATGAATTTATTCTAACGAGCAGGCGTTCTGGCGATCCGAGCAACTACAACTGATTAAGAACTGTTGTTGTATATTGGTTTTCGGGCGTTATGTCTGTATCTTGGTTCACCCATGTATCACATTCAGCAATGGTAGTAGGTAATTCGTGTAGAGAACTCTCTGGAAGCTTTAGAGCAAGCACAACAACCAACAAACACATCCCAGCAAATATTGCCCCTGGTATCCACAATGCTATTAGAGCCTAAAATGTAAATGATGGCAGATTGAAATGAAAACACCATCTAATTGTGTTTAAAAGGGAAGTTTATGGACCAATACTATGCAATTTCCATTTCAGTCTTACAGTCGTCAGGAGAATCACAGCAACACTATCATGTATATATACATATACATTTAATGTATATAAACATATTGTACTGAACGTTCTGTCTCCCTACATCTTTTATCATATAGAAGAGCAAAAATGTTGTCCATGCTTTTCCATTTCCGCCATAAAAGGTTGTCCTTACAAAATGATATAACAAATCGGACAGGGAAGGCAGCATTCATGAGAAACAGCAGATCACAACGGGCACAAAAAAGAATAAATAGTGTAAAATTGCTAGCCCAACATGAAGGTGACCCACATTTGCCAATGCTGTGTAGTGTGCATACATGCATGCTGATGTTTTCGGGACAAATCTGTGTAGGTGACGTTTTCTAAAGAATGTGGCTTATCGTGTATTCACCTAATATAAGGAATGTACAGTAATAACAGTGGTCCTACTGACGCATGTAATGCCTACTCTTAAAAATAAGATGCGTGTATATTTCGGGTGCCATTAGCACCTCGGGTGCCATTAGCACGCACCGTTTCACTAAAAAAAAATTCTACTTTAACATTCAGCATATGCATTGTCAAAAGACCGTAACTAAGCCACTACGGTGTTTTTTTCACCAGAAATAGTTTAAATAACTTTTATTTTCAGCAGAAAAGCAAGGATACGGATTTCCGGACTTGTAGGAACCTGACTGTATATCAAATATGGTATCTGCTACACAGTCTATATTCCATGTGTGTTCACCATGGAGTTGACTCACCAGATTGCTTGCAAATGGCGCCAGTATACCCCCGATCCTTCCCATAGACGATGCAACACCAAGACCGCTACTTCTGTAAACAATACGAATATAAAAAAGTTTTTAATCAAGTACACTTTAATAATCATGTCTTTTTGTGAAGGTTTCACGAATTGCCATTGCACATCGATACATTTACATTGTATTAAAATTTAGTATTATAGGTATATAAGGAAACAATACCCTGGACTATTTAACTGTTCCTTGGTACGTTTTGTATTTATTTTGTATTTGTCATGTTTTTGTTCGCCGATTATGCTGATTAAATTTGAATTGAAAATACATTTTTTTGTAAATATGACAAGATATTTTTACACAAAACGCACGTCTCCACAAACTTCGGCAAAAATTATCCAACTCAAATTCCTGACAATTTGCACAAGTATGGATGGCACCAAGTATTCGAGTGAAGTTTCATTGAAAACTGCTCAATGGTTAAGGAGGACATACGGACGCACGAATAGAAGTCCCTCGCAAAATCAATATGGCTCTCAACTATATGCAAATATCATATATAGAGTATTCTTTGATATAGGAGACGTAAAAAATATAATAATTACCGGTAATTAGTAGGATATATCTCCGGTGTATAAAGGAATATCACAGCAAATGCTCCACATATAGACGTCTTTCCAATCATAGAAAATGCGGTAGCCACAATGTCCGTTACTACGCTCTTCTCTACAATAAGAATCGCATCGTATAAACCAACTCATTGTGTGACTTATTGGGAGATCATACATTTCAACTTATTGAGAGACTAACAATTCAAACTGTATGACTTATTGCGATAACCGGAATTTACATAAAGTTGACTCGTTTATACACTCTGAGAATTGTGTAGATTGTAAATACGCTTTGAAATGACATGCGTGATTTGTATCGCTTATTCAACATACATTTCCCTGGATATTAAAAGTGATTACATGTACAAGTAATATTGATTTACACTTTTCTTTTCTAAAGAAATCTGCCTTCAAGTTTATTTGGAAATAACAGTCTAAATTGGGTATGATGCAATTTGATAAATGTTAAAAGCCACACGACAAATACTAAAGGTAACAGACTGCATGGTAAGGAGTAAATGTAAGGAATTTGTAATTTGTAATTTATAAATACAATGTACATATAAAGCGTTTTTATATTACAATTGAACATGAACGATTTATGACACAGGAACTTGCAATCAAATAAATAAAAACATTACTACACAGTGTTTATACCCACCAAACGCTGTGAATGCTACAGTTGATACCACTAACGACAAGGCAGCCAAACCATACCACATGATCATTGTCTGTTTTCTTCCTAATCTAAGTAATAAGCATAGGCACATGGTTTGAAATTATCTGAGTGTACTATCTGAGTGTACCCAATTAGTTTGGGCAGCGGATATGTTTAGCCGCAACGGATATGATGTTACAGGAAGTGGTGTCAATGTTTGCTGTGACAACTGTAGAAAAACTGGGTACCAGTGTTCGTAACGTCATATCCATTGCGGCTAAACATGGTCACAACACAACCTTCTCTAAATATAGGATACAATCAGATAGTACACTCAGGTAATTTTAAACAATGTGCCTATGGTTTGAAAGTAAAATTCTTATTGTCGTGTTGGATACAGCATTAGAAACACGAACATTTACAACTTACTTTGTCAGCACGAACAACGTGGCGGCAAGAGATGGTATCTCTATTGCTCCACTGATGAAGAAATTGACGTATCTATCTCCTGCTAAATGAGACGACACTAGTGTAAGCCCAAAATATGACGCCGTTACTACAATCCTGAAAGATAATCTAAAACATATTAATCTGAGATTTAAGATATTTTTAAGATTATTTTTGTAAATTAAGGAGATTTTAAACAAGCTACTTGTACATACATTACGCTAGGTATCAGTGTCTTGTCGGTAACCACTTTTTGTATAACTGTATTACAACATCATATATAGGTGTCTGCATTTGACATTTCTTGCCTTGTTTTTTACTGCTGCTACTAATTAAACCACCGTCAAGTAAATATCATTCAAAACATGCACACCATATCGGGAGGTACGTACGTAGTCTTGTTTTTCGCGAGGCATCAAAATTGACGCACAAAACTAATGAATGTAATTTCATTGGAAATGAAAGGACCAGTCGGATTTTAACATTCAATATTATTTTTAAAGCGCATTCTAGCGAGATCGATTTGTGTTAATTATAACGAAACGCATGCCTACAAATAAAAAAACCCACACATGTTTGTCAATAATTTTGCAACGTATAATAACTAAGAAAAAAGGTGCGTGATAACATACCAGCTGTACCACAATATTAACGTATTGGTCCTCAATGACGGATTCTTTAGTATATCTATCATCGTATACTTCTTGCCGACCTCCTCCTCTTGGTGTACACTTTCAGCCACATCTGTCAATGGATGTGCTTCTACTGTATCTATGACGTGTACATGTTCGTTAAGAGTTTTTTCTACTGTATAATAATCCACGTTATTCCATCTGGCAGCTTTCCTCAAGATACGCTTTGCTTCTTCTACTTTGCCGTTGCATAGCAACCATCTTACTGATTCTTCCATTAACCTTAAATGGTGCAACATTTTTTTATATGAAATACTGGTATGCTATGTGGTATTACCAAAATGTTAAGAAGATAATACATACAGAAAAAGACAAGACATATATGCATATTAATCATTAATCATATTATACCCTTCTGTGTCTCCACTACCTGGGTTGCACTGTGTCAATGGGCTTAATGCGTTCGTACTTCGCTAGGCTGGGCGATGGCACCTTATAGGTTCGAATAATGCTATACTTGTAAATTATTAGGGTTATATCAAACAAACTTACAATGGACTAACTGTAACTTACCACCATTCAACCAATGCATGTATTGACATTGCAGCAAGTACCAGTTGTAGATATCTCCAACTGATATCACGGAATATATATCCAAACAATGACAGTAGCATCACTCCAATAGACCAGAATGCCGAGCATATAGGTGACGTATGGTACCGGTATTCTCGCGGGAACATCTCCACAGCCATTGTTCTACTAGTGCATATCACGCCCTATAAGTAATAGCGAAACTTGAAACAATGCTTTACTGTGATTCATATTACTTCACTTCCACGTACAGCACAAAAGGTCCTTGTAATATTTTCTGGTCATTTTTCGAAATTGCATTCCATTTTGTACGCACAACTGAAATTTCAGCTATTTCCCTTCAGCATTTGTGACATTTTAGCAATTGTTACACAAGTTACTTCAACAACCAAAAACATCCATCCATATTTCAGAATAATTATTTTATTCAATATATGGGCTTACATCAATCTCGAAGTGCATATACGTGAATAGTATTTTGATGAACATCTTGTCCACAATTTACTGACCTGTTGAAACGACCCGGCAACGAGTCGCAAAACAAGCAAAACGTAAATATTTGGTGAAGCGGCCATAATTCCTGCAGACATTAGGATTCCAATATTGGATATAACATGGATAGTTTTCCGACCGTATAAATCCGCTAACGGAGTCACTATGAACGCACCAACACCTTGTCCAGCTATGGCCAATGATTGAGCAAGGGCAGCAATGCTGGTCCTCGAGCATACAAGTTGCCACTGTAACAGAGAACTGACATAAACTTGTAAACAAATGACACGTATGTTTTTAGTTCAATAAAGTTCAAAGTTTAGTCGCAATCAGTAAACTACTGTACATGTACATGAGATTTGGCAGGGACAGGTCACAATTATGTTAAAATAAAATAACAATTCGGACAGGAAATGCAACACTCAACAGAAACAGGAGAGTACGAAAGTCGCAAAAAGAACAATACACAAATTGCCAGCTCTGTATGAAAGTGGCCCCGGTAAGATAAATATGTTTCGACAAAGCGGTTGTTGCATGAGTGATATTCGATTGTCAGTATACATAGTGCTATAGCAAATTTGAAAAACAACATTTTTTAATTAATAAAACGTCAGACAGTGTCAGACAAGTTCAATCCACGTTGGTGCTTGTAGATTTATTACGACATGAATTAACTGCATTGACCGAGGAACAGGGGTTTAATAATTGCACTTCATCAGTACCAAGGCAACACAATCATAAACATAAATACGATAGGGAACCGAGGACGACGCTGCCAAAAGGAATACCGACCGAGCGACGCGTCATCTGGAGAGGTTGAACTCCTGCAGTAATATGATGGATATAAAATTATATGTTGGAGAAGAAAGACTTTTAAACTTCTTGAATAAATCTTGAAAAATGCAAATATTATAATCTATTATACGTGTACCTCACTTGCATAGGAATATTCGCTTGAAAAAACGAATCGCTCACATGGTTGTTCTTTGACGAAAACAGAGATATTTTGGCTAGTATCGTGCACCTCAATACTACATTGTTTCGGTACATACGTCACGCTAGCATCGTCCTTGACTCCAGTCTTATTGTCGAACTTTGGCAAACATTGGAAGTCAGGAATATATCCTATAGAACGTAGAAAACCATGCGTGTTTCAGCCGATGCAACTTAAGACTGTCATAATATTGAAATATGATTTTACATAACCTTGACGTCTCAATGTATTTCCACACCGTTTATATATAGCCGGAAAGTCATTAATTACTCCTAGTCAACCTTCACAGAGACCTTGGACTTGTGCCGAGCACAGCTCCCATATTATTTATCTTGTTATAATAACGTTTTTATTGGATTATCTTTTTTGTATATAACATGGAACGAACTATTTTTAATGTGGTTCCTTCATTGTTTTTTGAAGGGAGAAGTTGGACACCCGGATGTGTAAGTGGCTTTTCAAGTGGTCCATTCGGCTGAATGTTTTAATTTCTATACGAGATTCATATGGTGATCAATGAATATCGCGTGATAGATCATCCATTTTGAGTGATTGAGCATCCATTTTGAGTGATAGAGCATCCATTTTGAGTGGTAGATCATCCATTTTGAGTGATAGATCATCCACTTTGAGTGATAGATCATCCACTTTGAGTGATAGATCATCCAATTTGATTAACGGGTGTCTAAGGTTTGTGTCCGCGTACGTCATACCGACGACGAAATAAAAAGGGTACCAGTATTTTGGCTGAGCATAAAACGGGGAAGTGAAACTGACTTATATTTTCTTATACCCTTGTGGTGATGGACACTATCAGGCATAAGGTGCCGAGAGTGTAAGTTGTAGAATTTCTATCGAAGTCGAGTTAAAATAAATAAGTATAAAATACTTGAAAACAATGCATTGAACAAACCTGTGACAACTGCACCAAGGATGGCAAAACAAGAAGGCACAATGTCTATCACCGACAGGAAGAATTGAAACATCTGAAAACGTCCCAAGGGTTTTAAAGCTCTCCATACTTCATCCACTTCCTGCGTTCCCACATCCTTATAGCTGGTGTACCTCCTTAAATATCGTAACTTCACTATAGCTGGTATAGATGTACCTCCATAAATATCGTAACTACATTATAGCTGGTATACCTCCTTAAATATTGTAACTGCATTATAGTTGGTACTCCTCCTTAACTATTGTAACTACATTATAGCTGATATACCTCCTTAAATATTGTAACTACATTATAGCTGGCACACCTCCTTAAATATTGTAACTACATTATAGTTGGTACACCTCCTTAACTATTGTAACTACATTATAGCTGATACACCTCCTTAAATATTGTAACTGCATTATAGTTGGTACACCTCCTTAAAAATTGTAACTGCATTATAGTTGGTACACCTCCTTAACTATTGTAACTACATTATAGCTGATATACCTCCTTAAATATTGTAACTACATTATAGTTGGTACACCTCCTTAAATATTGTAACTACATTATAGCTGATACACCTCCTTAAATATTGTAACTGCATTATAGTTGGTACACCTCCTTAAATATTGTAACAAAAAATATAGTTGGTACACCTCCTTAAATATTGTAACTACATTATAGTTGGTACACCTCCTTAAATATTGCAACTACATTATAGTTGGAACACCTCCTTAAATATTGTAACTGCATTATAGTTGGTACACCTCCTTAAATATTGTAACTGCATTATAGTTGGTACACCTCCTTAAATATTGTAACTGCATTATAGTTGGAACACCTCCTTAAATATTGTAACTGCATTATAGTTGGAACACCTCCTTAAATATTGTAACTGCATTATAGTTGGTACACCTCCTTAAATATTGTAACTAAATTATAGTTGGTACACCTCCTTAAATATTGTAACTACATTATAGTTGGTACACCTCCTTAAATATTGCAACTACATTATAGTTGGAACACCTCCTTAAATATTGCAACTACATTATAGTTGGAACACCTCCTTAAATATTGTAACTGCATTATAGTTGGCACACCTCCTTAAATATTGTAACTACGTTATAGTTGGTACACCTCCTTAAATATTGCAACTACATTATAGTTGGAACACCTCCTTAAATATTGCAACTACATTATAGTTGGAACACCTCCTTAAATATTGTAACTGCATTATAGTTGGTACACCTCCTTAAATATTGTAACTACATTATAGTTGGAACACCTCCTTAAATATTGTAACTGCATTATAGTTGGTACACCTCCTTAAATATTGTAACTGCATTATAGTTGGAACACCTCCTTAAATATTGTAACTGCATTATAGTTGGAACACCTTCTTAAATATTGTAACTGCATTATAGTTGGTACACCTCCTTAAATATTGTAACTAAATTATAGTTGGTACACCTCCTTAAATATTGTAACTACATTATAGTTGGTACACCTCCTTAAATATTGCAACTACATTATAGTTGGAACACCTCCTTAAATATTGCAACTACATTATAGTTGGAACACCTCCTTAAATATTGTAACTGCATTATAGTTGGTACACCTCCTTAAATATTGTAACTACATTATAGTTGGTACACCTCCTTAAATATTGCAACTACATTATAGTTGGAACACCTCCTTAAATATTGCAACTACATTATAGTTGGAACACCTCCTTAAATATTGTAACTGCATTATAGTTGGTACACCTCCTTAAATATTGTAACTACATTATAGTTGGAACACCTCCTTAAATATAGTAACTGCATTATAGTTGGTACACCTCCTTAAATATTGCAACTACATTATAGCTGATATACCTCCTTACATATTGTAACTACATTATAGTTGGTATACCTCCTTAATTATCGTAACTACATTATAGCTGATATACCTCCTTAATTATCGTAACTACATTATAGCTGATATACCTCCTTAAATATTGTAACTACATTATAGTTGGTACACCTCCTTAAATATTGTAACTACATTATAGCTGATACACCTCCTTAAATATTGTAACTGCATTATAGTTGGTACACCTCCTTAAATATTGTAACAAAAAATATAGTTGGTACACCTCCTTAAATATTGTAACTACATTATAGTTGGTACACCTCCTTAAATATTGCAACTACATTATAGTTGGAACACCTCCTTAAATATTGTAACTGCATTATAGTTGGTACACCTCCTTAAATATTGTAACTGCATTATAGTTGGTACACCTCCTTAAATATTGTAACTGCATTATAGTTGGAACACCTCCTTAAATATTGTAACTACATTATAGTTGGAACACCTCCTTAAATATTGTAACTGCATTATAGTTGGAACACTTCCTTACATATCGTAACTACATTATAGTTGGTATACCTCCTTACTTATCGTAACTACACTATTACTGGCATACCTCCTTACATATCGTAACTACATTATAGCTGATATACCTCCTTAATTATCGTAACTACATTATAGCTGATATACCTCCTTAATTATCGTAACTACATTATAGCTGATATACCTCCTTAATTATCGTAACTACATTATAGTTGGTATACCTCCTTAATTATCGTAACTACATTATAGCTGATATACCTCCTTACATATCGTAACTACATTATAGCTGATATACCTCCTTAATTATCGTAACTACACTATTACTGGCATACCTCCTTAATTATCGTAACTACATTGTAGCTGATATACCTCAGTAAATATCGTAACTACATTATAGCTGATATACCTCCTTAAACCTCGCAACTTTATCATATACGAGCTTTGATTGTTTAATTAAGGTAGTGAAGCACCAATACAGATAATAACAAATCGGACATGAAAGGTGGTACCTCAGAGCAACAGAAACAGCAGACCACGCAAGGCACAGTAAACAAGCTGCTAGCTGTGCATGGCAGTGAACCAGGTCAAAAGGATTCGGCTGCACAAGTATATAATGTTAGTACAGTGTATATGGATATGTTATGTGCGTCGTAGGAATACTATCATAAGCTGTACGTACGTCTAGTACAACTATATATGAGGCAGTTATTTTTTATTGTAAATTGATGCTTTTTTACAATTATACTCAAAATATGTTATAATAAAAATAACTTGGAAAAGAAGTGTCTCTGTGCGGTCAAAAAGGTTGGCATTTATATATTTTCTTGAAAACAAGCCAACATGAAATTCATAATACTAGAACCTACCTGTCTCGAATTTTACCATCCGTCATCATTGTCCATAATATATACAACTGAATCACATATATCGTACATACATATACTGTACATACATTTAAATCTTAATTATTCTATGAAGCATTATGCATAGTCATATAGACCGTATTTGTAATGTACATTTTGTTAGTGTCAGCAATTTACATCAACTGCTCGTTTGAATACTGTTCAGGTCCAATAGATCTAGTAATACTATTTAAAATGAGGTACTGTTGCAAATTTATTAACTGAAAGCCTGCAGCTATATGCAGTGAGGTACTTATTTATTATAGTGTCACTCGTATTTAACGAACCATTCACTGACTGGTGTCTGACATTATAGATAGGGGTTTGTCAGTAAATGTGCTATAAGTTTACATGTGTAGATGCTACTGTCAGTAAATGTGCTATAAGTTTACATGTGTATGTGTCACTGTCAGTAAATGTGCTATAAGTTTACATGTGTATGTGTCACTGTCAGTAAATGTGCTATAAGTTTACATGTGTAGATGCTACTGTCAGTAAATGTGCTATAAGTTTACATGTGTATGTGTCACTGTCGGTAAATGTGCTATAAGTTTACATGTGTATGTGTCACTGTCAGTAAATGTGCTATAAGTTTACATGTGTAGATGCCACTGTCAGTAAATGTGCTATACGTTTACATGTGTAGATGTCACTGTCAGTAAATGTGCTATACGTTTACATGTGTAGGTGCCACTGTAAGTAAATGTGCTATACGTTTACATGTGTAGATGCCACTGTCAGTAAATGTGCTATACGTTTACATGTGTAGATGTCACTGTCAGTAAATGTGCTATACGTTTACATGTGTAGATGTCACTGTCAGTAAATGTGCTATAAGTTTACATGTGTAGATGTAACTATCAGTAAATGTGCTGTAAGTTTACATGTGTTTTGATGGAACTGGTGCGGGTTTACCGCAAACAAAGATTGTTCATGTCACCTGCACATTTTCATTAAATACATTGATAGTCAAATAAAATGTCCAGTTTATACACCAACTTTTATTTTTAAATGCCGAGCATAGCCTTTTTTGTCAGCTTTCAGCTGAACTATGGCAGACATATGTGTTCCTCCACCCTGATTTGAACCCGGTTCGCCAGATTTAACTTAATCAAAGGAAGACATTGCTATACTTACCAATCCTTGACAGTAATATAGGGTCCAACATCTGCCTACTATGTAGTTCATATATATAGCTTGAGCAGTATGACAACGACGGTCTGCGACGTCAATTGTATACATCAAACCAAATGTATAAAGTTTAAATGCACTTGTGTATCTTCGGCACAAATGATTCTCCCATACTCTGTTAGTGCCAATACCTGTAAAACAAGATTGAAACAAGTTAAATTTAAAAGTTTGGTATTTTTCTACTGACACCGTGATTAAAAGTCGTTAAGTACTCCCAACACAGTGGTTGGTGATACAAAATGAAACATGACATAATCCCCGACACAGTCGATAGGGAAATAGGATAAAACATGACGTGCGCCCGACATAGTCACAAATGCTCACATCATCACTTAAAGAAATGGTACAGGTAAGCTAAAATGGAATATGTTTAAAGTAAAAAGATTATATTAAGTCAGACAGGGAAGGCAGCACTCAACTTAACCAGCCGAGCACAGAAAACATTAAAAACACACAAAGCACAATGCCCAACTGAACCAACCGAGCACAGGAAACATAAAACACATAAAGACACAATGCCCAACTAAACAAGTGCAGATCCGCCCAAGTCCAAGCTGTCGAAAAGTATAATAAATTATAACTAGCTGAATGACCCAGTTTCCACAGCAAAAGGACTATAATGCCTAGTTTTAGCTGTCAACAGCCAAAATATTAACATTCTACACTGATATGTATACAAACCACACTCGACGAAGACATCATGCGCACACATATAAAACTTGAAGTCCTCCAGTATCTCACGTGGCATACCTGTAAACAGAAACACCAAATATTGGCTGAACTGTTTAGAGGTTGTTGCTCTACATAGGTTCAATTTATAGTAAATATTGACATAGTGAAATTTTGAAGATGGTGTTATAGATATTGTTGTTCTACAGAGGGCCAGTTTGGGCCCCTCTGGATTTGAGCATGCTAACTGCATAGTAGAGCAACAAAAGGCATTTTTCAGCTTAGTTAAGAAGTAAGGTGGGCCCAAAAAGTAACAAAAGTTATATACAAAAATGTTCGGGGCAGTCAGGAAATTATCCGGCCTTTCCACTTAAACTGAAACCTTTGGGTCCGTCTTGAATGTTGAAAATGTGTTTATATATGCTTCTCTGTTTTATCAGTTTCAAAACAATTCAAGTAATTCATTAAAATCAAACATTTTCGTGAGGGTTTAAATCTCGGTATATTTGCAAAATCGGTAAGTTTGTGAAAAAATTTGTTCGTGAACTTTAAAACAGCGGCGGCAAAACAACAGAAAGTAGTTTTATCTGAACTTTAAAAGAGCGAAATTTAACCTTGCGGAGGCTACATTGTACCACGTTGTTGATGGTGGTCTGTAGTCAATGACGGTCCATTATTGAAAGCAAAACTGTGTTAGTTCTAACAGCAGATTTATCTTAATACAAAAAAACAGTGCAAAGGTATATGTATCATTGATAAAGATTTTCTTTGATACAGTTATCTGTTACACAGTGGTGCATGAGAACAAAGTTAAACAAGCACTATAAATGAATATATAGTATACCAGCTTTATAACTATCATTAGTAAAATAATGAAATAATAAAACAAGGTGTGTACATTACCATTAAAACTTTGATATAAATTATATGCAATTTAAATTTTTCCAATTTTTTGTTTTAAATGACAAAAAATCAAAGAACTCTGGCCATACTAGCAGACCATCAAATGAGTGTCTTTTATATGTTTCCAAACACAAATTCATTCCATGGTGAAAAGCTGAACTTGCACGAGTACTGGTAATCAAAAATACGAAAGGTAAGACTCTTAACGAAAAATATAAAGGTGGCAATTCATATGACATGGATGCCCTCGCTTACAATGTGACCATTTCAATGGCAATATCTTTGCTTATACTTGAGGAGTCTACCGGTACAGTTTGGTGACTGTGTATTAACTGCTTGTATGTAGGACGGGGACAATTACTCGCTTAATTGGATACGATTCGATTGCATGGTGAAACAGGTTTCAAGTTTGCAATGCTGCTAATTGTTCTAAAACAATGAATTCTGCTGCTGAAAGGTAACCTTAATATGGTCGCATGAAAGAAAACATCATTTTCAAAATGGTGGCGGAATAACCGGTTTGGTTCGATTTCGGACCAATGATTAAACAGTTTCAAAATCTTTAAATCGTCCTGGTCCTAGTTGTATGACACAAGTCAAACAGTATAATTTTAAAGGTCATTACTATGCATATACTGGATGAATCGGAACCAAATAACTGTCACTGTAGGGACATATGCACCCAAAGTGCAATGTTGATAGAATATACAAGTTTAAGTTACCAAAATGTCCAAGTTCAAAAAGGGTCATAACTACTTACACAATATTTCTATAGTTATATAACTTGTTAAAGTTGACTAATGATGTTAAGTATGACTACCAAGTTACATTACAATAGCATTAAGCATAAACAAAATACTTATTTAAAACTTTAACCAAAATGGCCATAACTCCTTACAAAATCATCATAGAGTTATGTCCCTTGGCAAGTAGAGTTGACTAATGACAATGAATAAGGGTGTCAAGTTTTAATGCAATAGCATTAATAGTAAACAAAATATTCAGCTTTTTAAAAATAAATCGACCAGAACGTCTAAGTTAAAAAGGGCAATAACTTAATACAAAATCATGTAAGAGTTATGCCCCTTGCCAAGTGAAGTTGACTAATGACAATAAATGTTTCAAGTACCAATGCAATAGCATTGATAGTAAACAAAATATTAATTAGAGATTAATAACTGGGCGCGCTGTGGCATTGGATGATAATATCCCCGGCACGTCGATAATGGCTCGAGGGCGCTAGCCCGAGTGCCATTATCAAGCGCCGGGGATATTATCATCCAATGCCACAGCGCACCCAGTTATTGAACTGTTTAATATACATGTTCCAGCGAAGGAAATATATGAAAGCACTCAATGTCAACATCTTACATAACAGTACAGAATAAAGGTTACACGTCTTCATTCGTTAATTGATACGAATGAACCTTCGAAACAACGAGAAATAGCACGGTGCAATTCTCATTCCGAGGCAAAATAGAACTAAACGAAGAAAACGGTCAATTAAATATTTTGTCTTTTTAGTAAAATAAAGAAGTATGGATGTCCCGTTTTCCTTAATTTAATTGGCCTAGCCTCCAAGCATACTTTTCGACGTCTTTGACAATAGGAGCCGTACATTTAACGTAAATTCTGCGTAAATAACGTCACGTCGCGCGTGCGCTCGATCGCATGGCGATAATTGATCACGTGATCGATAATATCCCCGGGGATACCGGGGCGATAATACAGATTTTGTCAACGTAAAAATGTTACTATATATAGTAACAGGTGTATTAAGCTTTTTTAATAGCTTTAGTGGTTCATTTTAACATACCACCCTTCGGGGGCATAATTAATTAAACTAAGTGCTGCGACCGCTCAGCTCCTTTGCACTTAATTGGTGTATAATTCCAATATAATTGTGACCTATAACATACATATAATGGTCATAGCATTCTCTGTATCCGATATCTGATGTCTAATCTATTCTATAGATGTGAGACTCTTTCCATATAAATTTACCAATAATATTTGCGTTAATTCATAATCATGATTCATTAACGTTGACACTGAAAGCACAGATTTCTTTGATTGTGTGCACTAAAGCAATAACAGTTTTTGATGATTGACTATATCTATGGAATGAAATTGTTATCAAGATATTAAATTTATCACAATATCATGGAAATGAATTAAAATGGATTTGTTTGTGTGTATAAAATTTGGAATACGACACACTCCATTTCCTCTAAAGACAAAATCAGGACAACACGTACAGAAGCCGAAGTACCGACTATTATAATGAATAAAACGCTGCAGTCACAAAATGTGACAAACAGTACTACGGTTGATTTTACATGGGAGAAAATACTTACAGCGACTGTTCTTTATACAATCACATTGATCACAATCGCTGGAAATCTCTTAGTTTTATTGACAGTACGAATGATGAAAAACCTGTCAACATCGTTTAATTACTACATCGTTAATTTAGCCATTACAGACTTGGCGGTTGCTGCTACAGCTATGAGTTTTAAGGCTACACATACTATGCTTGGATACTGGCCTTTTGGTGAAATTGTATGCGGACTGTGGATATTCTTTGACTATGGTAAGAATATTCTTTAATCTATAATGTTGTATTATTTCAAAATTGAACAAGAAGCAGTCACAGACAGCCATATCCCGGGCCGTAGGGAAAACAATTGTACCAAAGATTATTGAATACAAAAAATATTTTATATCACAAGTTATGTCAAAGTTCGGTTTCAATCACATGAGAAATGTTTAAAATATTCACTATACTATATCCAAATTTATTACATACAAAATAAACATAGACAACAATAAGCAGACATTACACGAAAACCTTGCAGTTGACCTTGATCCAATCAGTCCCATCTTCTATTCCAAATTTTGTCTTCACAAAAGCTACTACCTATATAAGCTATATACACTGTACGTTTCACAATGCGATCTCATTCCTAACACAAGTTATTGAGTAAAACTGTTTTCTATTTTTAGTAACGATGACCTTGACCCCCACTTTCAATCCGAAGTGTTTCTCACAAGCTACCTACAATGCTAGCAAGTTTCATCATGTTATCTCAATCCTCACAAAAAAATAGGATAAATGCCTTTTCCAATTTTAAGTAACGTTGACCTTGACGCCCACAGACCCCACTTCCCAGTGCCGTCAGCACAAAACTACCAACACAGCAAGTTTCATTGTGATATCTCATCCCAAACCTAGGTCATCCATCAGAAACAAAACAAATAAGCATAAATGCTTTTTTCTATTTATAATAACGGTGACCTTGACCACCACCGGCCGCACTTTCCATTGAAAGTGCTGTCTGCACACAAACTACATACATAGCAAGTTTCATTGTAACTTAAGTTACCATTCAAAAACAAGTTGTCTTCTCGATAGCTTACACATGTAAAAAGGGACATAATTATGTCAAAAATGGCCGAAATTTAAAACCATGACAATATGCGCTATTGCATGTCATGAGAGTACATCTGTGAAAAAGGATTATATTTAGTCAGACAGGGAAGGCAGCACTCAACTTAACCAGCCGAGCACCGAAAACATTAAAAAACACAAAGCACAATGCTCAACGGAACCAACCGAGCACAGGAACATAAAACACATACAAGGCACAATGCCCAACTAAACAAGCAAAGATCCGCACACAGATGAATTTTTCTCTATATCCAACATATATACAAAATAAACAAAGGACCATAAATCTGTCAAAAATGGCCGATATGAAAAATCTTGACAATATGCGCTAAGAAATGTAGGAGGAGTTGCACATAGAAGTTCGGACGGATGGACGGACGGACAGACGGACGGAATGACGCCTACCATTACCATATCACCTTCGCCTTCGGCGGGGGATAAAACAGAAGTTTCTGTATTTATGAAAATTGTAATGTTGTGTGTATTTCACAAAATTGAAAAATAGAATTATCTGTACTTATGAAAATTGGTAATAACGTTTATGTATTAGTCATGTTAATTTACGAGGGTTGTTCAAATTGGAATGCAACTAAGCCCATAACATTTTATCCTTGATACATTCTGTTGAAACAAGCCTTTGCTCCCATTGCAGTTTTCATCTCCGATATACATGTATATGCGAAGTTTCGTTCAGGTATTCATTTTTTAAAAGCTATTTTGTTATCATTCCTAGGTACACTGGGCATATACTGGACATGAGCCAAACCAAGATCTTATAGTACCTGGTATTTTTTCCGACAATACATTTTAAAAGTCGTTTGAAACAAATAAAGATCACAAGGGATAATGCTTGACAAATAAGGATGGTCGGAAAGCTGAAGAACCGTCACACTTTCGCATTAATGGCTGCTGCAGGTGGAGGCCCATTGCAATAGGATGCCATCCTTCAAATAATTGGCTTGGCAGCAATTGTCGGAGTATTTCTTTAACTACTGAAGAAATTCACCTTTGTTAAGCTTGGCGTTTACCCATTGTCCATTTTATACATCATATTTAATGGTAGAAATTTGGTTTATATGGAAAAAGATGTTTAATTCTACAGGCGTCTATCCTGCGTTTTGCAATGCAAACTTTTGTTCTGTCTTTGCTGGCCCATATTTGTTTATTGATTTGTCGCATGGGTGACAAAATGAACCCGTGTCTCGTTTGTGGTCACTACATTTGCAAACAGTCGACTTTTTATCTAGAAACTATTTATTGGACTGTTTGCAAGGGCATATGTGCTGGCGTCTCAAAGCAGATAGGGGTACCCAAACTATACTTATCGTTCTATTTTTGTAATATGCTTGATAAATGCTAGCACATTTAGATACTTGCCCAATTGTAAATACTCCACCAGTTTCCAAAAGATATTTCATTTTCTCAACCCTTTTCTACGAGTATGTTGCGGGATTTGGATGGCGTGCATGGGGTTCATTTCCCAATATAATGACACCACTTTTAAATTTCTTAAACTATCAAATAGTTGATGAATACGACATTACATGACACCATTTCACCATACAAGTTATTTAAATATTGTATTTGCTCCCGCATTAAGAAAACAACGATTCTCAAATGGGACCGAATTTGGTCAGAAAAAAATGATATTTTCCCAATCATTTAAGCATTAGTATACATGAGTAGACAGTGTTAATTGGCATATTATAACAGCTACACTGAACGGAGTTTTAAATATGAGGTATCAATTTAAAGTCAATACAATGATCTTTCATATACAGCTTACTACGTTTAAAAATACATTGCTACAAGAAAGATATAGCATCACGCCATTCCAATTTGAACAACGCTCGTACTTGTGAGTTTAGAAAAAATCCTCGCATGATTTACGCAATATGTTTATTTTAAAAGTCTTATTATTACAAATTTGGGAAATGCAATTCGAAGTGTTGAGTATCATTAACTTTAAAACCGCTCGGTAAAAAATCAGAAATGGTTAAATATATACTAGTATTCGTCATGTTTATGGAAAATATGATTCAGATAATTTGATAATCAAAATAATAAGTAAGAAAAGTGGATGAAAATCAATATTTGTATAAAATGAATAGATTAACAGTACCAAAATGCAACCTTGTTTTTATCTCTTTATTATTTTCTTTTTGTTTTCCTTGTGAAATGACTATAACAACTAAAAAATAAATTGCAATTCCACAAATCCTAAGTCGTTAAAAAAGCTTCAGAAAAATAATAAAATTTCCAAAAGCTTCATTTTAAGCACCGACGCTATTGCAAGATTCTTATCATGTGACGTCAATATTCCATTATCATTTGTGCTTAAAAAAGTGTCTTTGTGAGAATTAAATAATAAAAAAAGTGTTTTTCAACGACTTAGGGTGGAATAACAATTTATTAGGAAACAACTAGGACATTATGAGAGAGCTTGGCGAGACGAATAAAAATGAAACAAAATACCGTCCTAAATTTGGCATAGTGTGTTGCGGAAATCAAGCGACTATAATATGTTAAAAATGTTTTTTTCTTTCATGATCATGTTGTTTATTTTCCAGGGATGACATTTGTGTCCGTATTTACCTTAATCTTAATTTCACTTGACCGATTCTGGAGTGTGGCATGGAGTGTACACTACAGACAACACCAGACTAAGAAGAAATGTGTGATATCCATTATTGGAGTGTGGTCAGTCAGGTTTTTGCACTTTCATAAATACTTGCTCCTGTTAGAGTGCCCTACAATAATGAGAAAGGTTGGAAAATTTGGTATATTCCACAAAGGTGGATTAATCAGATGCACCCGATTGATCAGTGATGTTTTAGTACAAAACTGACCATATCTGTTTATTTAAGTAATTTCTAAAACCAATTTCGCGATAATTGACCAAACCGATTCATGAGTGTAAAGAGCGCACTTTAATACGAATGGCCAAATCTTTCAAGACATTTGTAACACCAAATTCTTTATATTACCGGTAATAATGCAGTATTGATAATATATTGTTCATATGTGACATTACTAGTGGTATCAACAACAGTAATTTGGGGTGGGGCGATTTAGCCCATCCGAAATCATCAATGCATATTTCTGATAACTAATTTTGAACGTATTTAGGCAAAACAATTAGTATAATCCACATTCAAGTAGTTCCATAAGTCAACACTATTTTCAATCCTGCTACCCTAAGGATTCTCAAAATATGTGACTGTTAGTTAAATCAGAAACATTCATTAATTTTAAGATCAACAATTATTCATGAATATGAAGTTGGATGACAGTAGTCCTACTTCTTTTCAAGTAACAGACGACAGAACATTTTATGTCGGACAGAAAAGGGCAAATCTGTATGCCCCCTCTCTCAAAAATAATAGGTTTGGGCTTATTAAGCGTAGTTCCGAACAAAATCAGTTAATAAAAGTTAATTTTGTCTTTTGCGTCGTAATTGTACTTTCAGTGCTTTAATTATATTATATCTATTTCCAATACAGGTTATTCATGTTAGTATTATGGGTCCCTCCTTGTGTTTTGGACCGGATACGTCACAGTCAGCCAATGGAATGTTTCTGGGATCCATATCTGAACATGGAGCTGGTGTTTATAGTGGCTACAGTGGGTCATCATTTACCTTATTGCGTCATGATATTCTGCTTCTTGTATGTCTTCGCCTTCATGCGAAAACGATCGAAAGCCAAAGCTACCAGATACACTAGTGAGATGCTGGTTATTAAAGCTACAAGCTTCGCTACTGTCTCCGATGCACTTGGGTCAATAGAAGATGAGTGTAAATCATCAACACATGTTATAAGAGAAAGCAGTGTGACTAGGGACGAGTCAGTGTTTGTAACTTTGACTTATATCATTGTTGCCTATATCATATGTTGGACACCATTTCATATAATATTTGATATTTCCATCGCTAAACCTGCTTTGGTTCCTACAATCCTATGGGAAGTAGGGTTTTGGCTTGCATATTGTAACTCTACTGTTAATCCTTTCATTTATGCATTTAGCAGTGAAGATTTCAGAAGAGCTTTTAAAAACGTTTTAAGAATAAAAGAAGAACAATGCAATTGTTGCACAAAGGCAAATATTAATGTATAAATCTCTGATATGATTGTCTTTGTTGAGTTACATATACAACAATTACTGTCTTTTTAATTTGTTTGACTGAGACGTGGCCATTCGATTTATCCCTGCAAAATTGGCCATTGAACTACTGTTTTGAGGGAAGAGACAGAAGGTTAGTGTGATATAAGGAATCTGGGAGCGCTGCCGCCTAGCTCTTTCCAAATAGACTCATTGGTTCTTTTATGAGCCCGGTGTAAAGCCCCTATACACGCGATACTACCTCTGGGTTCCAACCAGTTCATTTCTAGTTAGTTGGGAAACACTGAAAAGTGTTTTTTTCAGTGTTTCTGAAATTTCCAGTGCCCCGACCAAGACTCAAACCAGGGACTTTCGGATTGGTAGTCGAGAGAGCTAACCACTCGGCCACAGTTCCAACCTTTCCAGATAATTAACATGGGGTCTTATTGAGACATTATGCCCAATCCTAAAAATAAGTTGGGTTATAAGTGTGTGGCGGATGCCAATAGGACACATCCCTTAAACAAAAAACAGTTAGTGTTTTAAACATTGTTCTATTGATAAAATTCAGCTTAAATTTCAAATCACCATAACTTAGTCAAGATTTTAGTTTATTCATCAAATTAATTTTATTTTCTGCAGAAAAGTGCATTCTTTCTAGTGCAGTAAATTCCAGATTAACCCAGGTTCATACAACACGTGTAATACAGTCCAATCTGTCCATAAACACCACCCATTGGAACAACAAACCCCATTGAAGACAAAAAAGTAGTCACTCTTAAAAACTCATTTATGTAGTTACAAGGACTTAATGTTTGACACCTGACATTAGGACTTGCAATGGTTTAGTTTCATTTTCGTGAAAGCATAAAACTTAAATGACATTAACTACAAGCGATATGAACGATCATTATATTTTTTGCCATAATTATGTATAGCCCGTTTATTTAACTCAGTCACCAGTTTACAATTAAGTTACTGTATATGAGCTGTTATCCAGGAAAACCGGGCTTAGTTTTAATTAACACTAAATAAAGCTAATTTATTCGATACACGCGCATCATTCCTAGACCTCGATCGTGCACTAGAAGCAGGTCAAATTGTTAGGAAAATTTACCACAAGAGATATGATTTTAATTTCTATTCTGTAAATTACTCACACTTGGATGGAAATGTTCCACGGTCAACTTCATATGGTGTTTACGCTTCTCAATTAATCCGTTCTGTTAGAGCTTGTTCTCGAGTGGAAGACTTTAATACTCGAAATCTTTGTTTTACTAATAAGTTACTGCAACAAGGCTATCGCTTCCATAAACTTCGTAAAACTTTTGCAAAATTTTATAGGCGTAATTCAGATATCATTTCTAAATATGGTATTAATTTAAAGACACTTCTGCGACAAGGTCTGTCTCAGCCTGAATATAATGGTGATGTGCTTTACAAATTTCAAAAGATTTTGGGTCATAGTCACTTTCATGATGTGTTTATCAAGATTATAAAACGTTTTCTGAGATGAGGATATGACCCTTTGATTTTGCAAAGGACTGCATGCTTATAGTGGGTCCATTTACAGCTCGCATATTTTGCTTCCTATTTTATTGTTCGATGACCGGACAATATAGAGACTCTATGATATGCCTAACCTCAAGTCTTTTTGGACGGCTGGCATTGATGCCTGTCTGTTACATTGTCTTGTCGTACCCTTAAATGTTTTGCTTTCTTGTTGCTCTGACTTCTGATAGGTTAATATTGAGTACTTTCTGTGCTACTCGATGGACGTTATTTATATAGTGTTTCATGTTTTACATTCTTTTATTACCTGTCACAGTGGCCTTTTTGTCAGAGGACAGTACATGGTGGGAAACTTTTATTACACTGTACATAATGTGCTATAAGGTTGTCTATTGGGTGTGAGCTTTAGTCAACCTTCCGCTGTGTATGTATTGTCCACTTTATAGTAAAAATACAAAAATATTTCGCCATTGGCCTTTTTGTTAAACTTTGTTCATTTTGTATGTGCCATTCTGCAATTCCGTTGTCCAGCAATAGGCTGCTTCGTATCTTTCAAAATTGCATGTACAATATATATATATGTTGTAGATTGTCTTTGTGGTTGTAATGTGCGGTTGTTATTTTCTCGTCACCTGGCTCTCGTTCCGTTTTAGTTTGACTGACTGAGGCGGCAGACTTTCGGGACGGTTTGCAATGTTTTGTAGTTGTTAGTACCTTGTATGTTTTCATGTTTTCTGTGCTCGGCTGGTTCAGGTGGGCATTGTGCCTTGTGTATTTGTTATGTTTCTGTGCTCGGCTGGTTAAGCTGAGTGCTGTCTTCCCTTTTAGTTATTGTAATTATGTCATAAGCTTTAGAAAACGCTTAAATTATGAAAAAGTCATGCTCTTTGATTTAATAACAATAGAATAGAAGTTTATTGCAAAGCAAAATTGCCAATGAACATATAATACATGCAATGTACAAACATAAATGTTTATATCAACTTCCGACCCGGTGCAAGTGTGCATCATGAGTTATGGTAAAAAAATGTTGTACTCAGTATTTTTCAATATCAACAAAAATAGAAAACTTCATATAAAATGCATTTCATGTATATAATAAAACGAGCGATGATTAGTTGTTTGGTACATTAAATGGAGAGATTCGGATAAAAGTGTTTGGTTGTCAATATAATCAAAGGCAAGCATAAATATGTAAATTTTAATAAGTAAGCAATTCAGTAAATTTTAGAATATTTGGTCTTTTCCAAAAATACTTTTTAATATGTTGTTTCCTGTATTCATGATAAAGAGGACATTCTAAAATATATAATTGACATTTTCGTTCTGATCGTGTTATATAGCTTTTGGTTTATTCCATCTTCCTGTTTCAATTTCTAACCTATGACTTGATACTCTTAGCCTAGTTAAAGCAAACCTATATTTTATAATAGTTATTTGATCCAAGTATTGTTTGAAGTCGGCGATCACTCATTTGGTTGCTGAAACTTATAATTTATTATACTTTTCGACTGCTTGGACCTGGGCGGATCTTTGCTTGTTTAGTTTGTAATTATGCCAAGTATATGTGTTTTATGTTTCCTGTGCTCGGTTGGTTCAGTTGGGCATTATGCTTTGTGTGTTTTTAATTTTTTCTGTGCTCGGCTGGTTTAGGTGAGTGCTGCCTTCCCCGTTTGACTTAATATAATCTTTTTGTTTGAAGTCGAAATGAGAAACTAAAATATAAGTAGATGTTCTCGAAGAGTTTTAAAAAATTAGCTGTCCATTCCATGTTTGTACTAAATTAATCAGTTAATTTTTATTGTACAAAAATCATGAATAATTTAGGATTACCGAAATACTGGTATAACCATACATCATTAAAGCCCAGATTTTGCAAATTCGATTTTACATTTGTAGCCCAGTTTGGTTTGTTTAGATTAATTTTATATCATTTAACATCATATCATAAACTTTTCTAGTAAATTTTCATTCATAAGAGTGAATAATTTTGAGCCAAAATCTAATAATATTTAAAAGTCATTATATTTTCAAAGGACATCGACTAAGTTCACCATATATAAAATGGTTTTGCTTTTGTTTTCTCACTCCTACTATTTGCTTGCAGAACTTTAGATGGATAATTTCTAATTTATTTGCGGTACTTGGATGATATAGTACCATGTCTTAGATTTATTTTATTCTCATGAATTATGTTAAAATATCTTCTGTCGCTGCTATAGTGACCCATTTCTGAAAAGTACCCATATTGAGAAAACAGTAGCTTAATTTCTCTAAAAATCCCCGATTTTGATTTGCTTTATTAAAATAAGAATATAATCTTAAAATGTTATACAATTTTGAAAACTATATTCTATAACTTTGTAATTGGACGTTATATTTTGTTCAAATTTTCAGAAGCCGTTCAAAAGAGTCTTGCCTTTCTAACGCTATATAATCATGATTTTCATAATTTTGTCACTAAGCCCAATTTTCCTGAAGAACGGCTCATATGTATGCAGTTTAGTGGATCAGGTATTGGTTTTCATTGACTTTTTATCCAATTAAAATGTTTAAAACAAGAAAATACTTTGTTACTTATAGAGGATCTTTCACGAGTTGTCAATTGATATAAACTTGTTATTAAACGAGTTCTATATAGCTGACAAGCAGCCAACACATCCACTGGACAGCTAAAAAATAGATACACTTTCCGTTGTTAAAGTCATTTAGTACCATATACTTATTTATTGTATTCAATTTAATGAATTAAGAAATTAGACAATCATGCTTTTGTCTTATGATTATTAAGCTCTTGATCGATATTCATATGGCCTCAAAAAATGTTTAAAACATACCGGTAATCATAGCACTTTTATATGGAGTGAAATGACAAACGTTTCCTTTTTTACTAATTTCACTCTGTACACATACTTCGTATACAAAAACAACGACCTTCGAAATATGACCCTCGGACGAGTCCGTTTGCTAAGGTTGAAACGATATTTACCGTTATTTTTCTGATATATTAGGGTATATATAAAAATTAAAAAATTCAAGTTAACTTTCAAGTTAACAGCGTGACCTAGTGGTTAACATGTTCTATACATAGAAACTTATATGGAACGTGGGTTCGAATCCGCTGTTAAACTCTTTTTCAATATTATATATCGCAATGCGTGTATATTTTATTACTTTATGAACGATAAAATTAAAAATATACCCCTTTTACCTGGATTATTGTATCATTAAAAGTACAGTTACGCCCGAATGATGCTAGGTATTGTATAGATAAACATTAGATTATGACACAATATGACGTCAGTGTCAGCCAGTGTCAGGTTTCCCTGGTCGGATAGTTTGTATAATAGATTATCTCGAATGGCTTAATGGACATAATTTCTCAGTAATTGGTATTGATTTGTGATTGCTTATAGCATGATAGAAATTAGATTCATCATAATCCAAATAGCCAGACAAACTTAATGGTATTGGTCAGGGTGTGTAACTATTACAAACGCCACAGGGCTTGTCTTAAGTGAAAGGCCATTAATTTATTGTTAACTGCACAGGGGTCTGTATCGACTCGCTGGTCTCTCATTCACTAAATACTGTATAGATATCAGGTAATACCTAGCATCGAAATCGCGACACCACCATTTTTACTAATAGTCTTGTAACTTTTCCAAAATAGAAATTTTAAAATCACATACTGTTTTCTTCAGTAGCAACTTATACATTTATCTTACAGATACAACCAATCTTATGTAAGAATATATCGCAGTCGAGCCGTGACAAATATATTATTTATAGAGCTGTAATTGATTTGATCTGAGGCATATTGATGATTCCGATATATTGGGAGACAACGAAGTGTCGGTTATACATCGATATATCAATTTGTCATATACTAGGAGAGGAACCAGTAACAGACCAAATGGTCATGGTTGACTTTTTTAACACTGTGTATATTACGAATAAAACTATAAATTCAGCTTTTTAAAATAGCAGCTCCTGTTAGAATTTAGACTGGGGACATTTTGAAAATGGGTAAACTTTGCTTTGACCAAGAAAAGTGTTTAGTGTAGGAACAATGAGTATTTTGTAGGTTCCATTCTTTTAATCATACCTATGTCACGATATTACAAAATGTGAATCGATCAGCTAACAAATATCGTCATTACATTTGTTTCATTATTTCGCTGGCTTTATAGAATGAGAAGGTCTAAGTCTATTTTAACGACCTTATAAGACTCTTGTATATTTGAAATCTGCATCACACTTGTTATGGGCCTTTTTTCATGAAATCGGAACAGGTCCTGTTGACCAAACTGAAGTTTCCATAAGTAAAGAAATTTTTCTTTACCAACGAAAGTGCTTTCATGGCAGTTTTCTGACTACTTGATCAGGTGCATAGTTAAAGACAAATGGATATCAAAATTGTTTGTCCTTCAAAACTAACAGGGATTCTAAATACATTGTACTTTTTATAGAACATGTCCTGAATCCAACTGTGAGTGTGTACCAAACTAGGCTCCTAGTAAATTGTTGCTAATAGGCTAGTGGCCAACGATGGTTGTGAGTATGAGATCAATGTAAATCATTGCGAAAAAAACCTTTTTATTTGTGTGTTTTTTTGGTGTTTTGAGAGGAAATTTATGACATACATCTTAGGAATTTTAGGAATCGTTACACCACAATATTTTTTTTTAAAAAAATCACTTTGGTAGGTAAGTAGTTGTGCTGAGGATGAGGACTGTCACGTACGGTGACAGATGTATCACGGCTGCAGCTCCGAAGTTATAAAATGCACTGTCAACAGCTATCAGAGACAGTATTTAAAAGACTACCGTCATTCAAGAAATCGCTGAAACGCAATATTTTACAAAAACTTATTCAGGCTGATTATGTGATAAGTTTTTACTTCTTAAAGAAAGTACTTTGTATTATTTCTTTGGTGTATAAGGGTCTCTTTAAAGGAAGCTAGCACAGTTATACCTATGGAGACCGTTTCTCGTTGCAATGGTATCTGACGCTGTTCTTAAAATACCGGCTGGTGGAGTAATGCGTGTGGACTGGCCATACAGCTTACATAGCCAACCGGACTTGTAACATTTTATCTTGTGTATTTTACCTGTTTGCATAAATGAGTGGTGGATGTGTCATCAAGTAAATGTCTTAAATTGTGATCAAACACCAGCGGCGTCATTTTCAGTAATTGAGGAGGAAGAGGTTGACTCAGATGAAGTCGTAGCCAATGGAAATCCACCCACAACACCAGATACCGGTAGTGGCCATACGATGGACCCAGTGCATTGCGCACCGGAAATAAGTCATCAAGAAAATGTCTTGAATTGTGATCAAACACCAGCCGTGTTATTGTCAATATTGAGGAATCTCCGTTTCGTCCTTTTCGTCGGGAAATTCGTATTTTAGTCATACCCTTGATTTATAAATGTGTCCATAGTTGAATAATTTATTTTGAACGTGTATATACATGAACAAATTGCTTTATAAATATGGTATGATAATAATTATAATAGTAACGTGTGGTTTCATATATCGAAAATCTAGCGACAAGCTAATACTCAAATGGATATTTCTGGGGTAAACATGTTAAAAACACAAACGAAAAGTGCGAATTTTTGGAATCGATCAAGTACAATGTCATCTTTCATTTAATTTGATAATAAATCACTGTGGTAAGTAGGTAGGAAGACCAGGTTTAAATATCAATATCCTAGTTGTAGGCATGTGTGCAAATTTTGCTAAATGTGGGGTAAAACTTCAAAACAATAAGCGAAAAGTGGGAATTTTTGGAATCGGTACACCACAATATCATTTATCAATTTATTTGAAATAGAATTTTAGGAACCTGTAGGTTAATATATTAAAAATCTAGCGACAAGCTAATGCGCTCATTTTGGATATTTTTGGGGTAAAAATGTTAAATAACATAAACGAAAAGTGCGATTTATTGGAATCGGTCGACTACAATATCATCTGTCATTTAATTTGATAATAAATCACTGTGATAAGTAGGTAGGATGATCCAGTTTAAGATATCAAGATCATAATTCTAGGATTGTGTGCAATCTTTTCTAAATTTGAGGTAAAACTTCAGAAAAATACGCGAAAGTGGGAATTTTTGGAATCGTTGAACTACAGTGTCATTAGTGATTTTATTTGATAACAAATCACTAAAATATGTGCATATTAATATGCACTTTAGGATATCAAAACTGTTGTGCCAGAATCTCTTGCAAACTGGACCATTTAGGGATAAAACATTGTAATATAATAACGAAAAATGTGAACTTTTGGATGCTGCTTTAACTACAAGCTTACTTATCGTTTGCTATGATTATAAATCCATGTGATTGGTACAGAGTAATTTGACTTTTTTATATACTACTCTATGTTTGCTAACTACCAAAGGTTTTGTAATATACTTTATTCTGCCCACTTAGTTTCCGGACTTATTGCAGATTGTACAAGTATTTATTCGCGAATATTTTATTTTCAAAATATTATTGATAATGTTCTAATTAAAGTGCATTTTTGAAACATTTTGAAATGCAGATAAGGTCTTATTATGTTGCATCTATCAAATAGTCCGCCTCAAGAATGTCATTGTAAAAAATCATAGACCGATAAAACACCAACTGGAGCCAGCACGTCACCATCGTCAATTTTAATGAGACATTGAAACAACGTGATTTGCGCATCTTTCATCAATCAGATTACAATACCGGATCTTCCTATTTGAATTTCGTATACTTTTAATTATTTACTCACTGTGTTTTTTCTGTATGCGATTAAACTACACATCAAACTCTCATCCTGTTTACCTGGCCATCTACCAAAATGAGTCACGAGATTGTGCAATTGTACTATTTTCACGATATCATATTGAATATGTAAGCATATATATGCACTAACATGAATGCATTAATTGTGAATTATATCACAATTTACAATTTTATGTCTGCGCATCGGATGACCTGGTGGTGGAGTGGATAACGCCCTTGGCTATAGATCGATTTCTGAAACACTTTTCAGTGTTTCCAGCCACTAAAGATGGTTGGTACCTCTAGAGGTGGTCTCCCGTGTATCGGTGTTGCACTACGGGTTTGATAAAGAACCAACGAGTCTATTGGAAAAGACTAGTGTATCACAACCGGATGGATCTTTCATTGAAAAAATACAGTATTTCTGTCATTGGTTTTCAAAAACAAATGGTAATATCGAAATGCGTTTTTTTTCAAAGTACTACAACACTTGTGTTAAGGTAAACGGTAACGTATGTATTGACAAAATGATAAAATAATACAATGCAAAAGTGTTCAAAAATATTACTTAATGTACTCAGGTATACACCAACAACAGTTTTTTATAAGAAAGAATCATGAAGTTCTTAACATTTAAGTACCATAAAGAATATAAAGCACTTCGTAACGTAAGTACTTCCATATACACCATACTGTATCATGAATAACTGCTGCGCATAACGTTACCAAACATTAAATGAAACACATCTTACAGGGTTACCAATTATGATAAACTCAATACACGTATATGCAGTGTATGGCGGTATCGTATGTGTCGGTAATTAAGTTCATAGTTTTGATACGAAATAATTCCTTAATTCTCTCCTCCTCTTGAGAATCTAGCTTAATAGCCCCCTTGACTTACCAGAAGGCTCTAAATTAATCACCTTACATAACACATTATCGCAATCACACCATTCACAGTCTTTTACCCGAGGCCACTTGCCCACATTTGTTTGGCATTTTCCATGAAATTTACTTACATATCATTGTCTTCTTCATCTGTGTCTTCAATTTTTCCAATGTACCATTTATTTTCATAAACCATGGCTACAGTAGTACCAACTTCAAAGTTATCAATGTTAGAGTTTAATCTCACTGGAACTTCAGTCTATTCTGTCTCTGCTATACTTGCAAGTGTAACTTCTTCTGTTTATAAGGGCTATTCAGTTTGTTCTTCTGTCACACACCCCTAAACTCTTCACGTTTCCATGAATCACAATACGATCCGTTTAAACAGATTAAACAGATCAAAGTATCATTTACAAACCTACTGCGTGCAACTTCATCGTACCTTTCAGGTTTTGATGAAGCTAATCAGCTTTTGCTTTCTTTTAGTTTCTTCTAAGTTTACAAACATGAAGTTTGCGTTCATGCTTGAGGTCGTTGCCCATTTATAAAATTAGTCTGCGTTTTGTATTTGTGCATTTCCTTGTCTTTTAGCCATATCCGCCATTCTCTTCGTGGTTCCCTAAGGCCATCACAAGGCCCCTTGCCATGCCTAACCTCGAAATAGTTCGAATTGTATAATTTATGATGATTGGCAAGAGTGTGGAATACATTGATGGGTACAATTACAATTATACTTTAATTCATTTTAATTAATTACACTTTTTCAAATAATTGAAAATAATGATTAATTGAGCCAAAATTCAATTAATTTAATTGTAATTAATTAATAACACAGTCAAAAAAGACATATAATGGTCAATTCAATTCAATTTATCTCAATTATTTGTACATGACCTTTATCATAAAAATATCCCTTAATAGACAAAAATGATTCCCTTTTCATACATTTTGATATTTTAAATTATGTACATGCATAAAAATTAATTTGTATGTATATATTTCCAATAAAACATCCATGTATGAATACATGCATTTAAAATTGAATACTATTTATTAACTCTAACAGCAATCTTTGCCTGATTTATTTCCTGCATTAAGACGTTACAGGTTAGTAATTTCTAAACTATTTGCTTTCTCTGTGGGGTAAGTCCCAATCTTTCTACTTCTGCCAATGATTTTCTTTTTGGTGTCAACTGGTTCGTGTCTATCTGAGTTAATTTGTTTTTTAGACAAACGTTCAATTTTCTTGTTCTTAGATTTTATCTTTCTCTTCAAATATATCACCTCGGATTTCAAAGTACCAATGGTTCGGTGAGCTCTGCTTAAAGCACGTGCATTGGTTTTCTTGACGCCAGTTCCAGTCCTTGGTAATTTGACAATTAATCTCCTAGAACTTGGTCCGGGTTCAACATTCTGTTCTTTCTTAGGTTCACTTTCTATGTTAAGTGTGTCGTAACCACTTGTGTTATCATTTTCATGGTTCTCGCAACTGACGTTTTCTGAATCTACAAGTATATGTCTTAGCTTATTTCTAGTGTTTCTATCGATGCGTTTCTTCTTACCTAACTTTTTTGAAGGTGCATACCTTTGGCGTTGTCTTGTTCTTTCCTTTTCTAAAATGCTTGACCTTTCGCCTTTGGTCTCTCTTTATAAGCTTTCTGAATCTTACAGCGCGATAACGCCATTCTGAAATAAGAAAATAGAATCACGTAAGTATCGATACTTACGTTACTATGCAAATACTGTTTTACATACTCTCTATCAGTGACCAATCATTCTCTTCAGACTGATATACTTTGCGAAGGAGATGATTGTGGTCGAGTACGTCGAAAGCAGCTTTCGCATCAATAAATATAATAGTCACTGGGTCCCAGTAACCTCTTTAACAATCAGGGAAGCATGACGTGTGTGTGTATTTTGTGTAAAACCGCGTTTATATACACTTTGCTTTTCATCAAGAGTTGAATTTATTTGATTTTTGATAACCATTACAAGCATGTTTTCAATCACTGGTATTACTGTGATTCCACGGAGTTGGTCACTTCTGTTTGTTTGCCTTTATATTTGAATACTCAGGTGAGGAGTACCATTTTCAAAACATTTTGGAATATCTCCTAATGTAAATATGCAATGCAGTATCTGTAACAAGACGGCATGTAAAGCTCCTCCTTTTACAAGACTTTCAAATGTTAATCCATTATAGCCAGATACTTTCCCGCTATTTATACTCGACATTGTCTTTCCATTTCGTGTGTAGTTACTGGACTGACATCACTATCATTCACTAGATATCTGATGTGGTTTATTTCCCCTATCACAGTACTAGTCTTCGTCATATCTCGGATTATTTGTCTGGGTTACTAGAGTTGAGAAATGTTTTTTGAAGCCTTGTACGATTTCATTAGCTCCCGAATACTTAATTCCAGCAACGTTTAAGTCTTGGATGAAACACGATTTTGTTTTTCTTTGCTTATTTACTAGTTTATAGAACAGTTTGTTATCTTGTGCATGAGTATTAAGATGCTTTCTTTATCTTGAGAAATCCTACGAGCTTCTGTATGACCTACGAAACTGTCTCTTACATTCATTCATTTGTATTAGTAATTGACTTTCAAAATATCGTGGTTTTCCTGCTAAAGCCCAGAGTTGGTAGGCTGATCTAAATTCGTTCAGAAAGCTCCATATTCCTGACGTACATACACGTAATTTAGGTTTAGACTTTTTCGTTTTGGCATTACATATGAAGGAATCCACAGGACATTTAACAACGTTCATAACATTGAGACGAGAATCTTACATATCATCAATTGTTTTCAGATCTTTCACATTTAAAGATATCAGCCGTTTTGCAATTTCTTCTGAATAAATGTTTTCGTCTATTTTGTCCCATTTAATCTTGCATACCGGGTACATGACTACTGTGTTTTTTTTAACCACATTGCTTTCTATAGTTATTGACGTTACCCTCTTAATTGGATTATGATCAGACATGTTAATATCTATATCGTTTTTAAAAGATCTCCTTTGCTGTGAATTCAGCGCTTACACAATTCCCTACCAGAAAGTAGTCAATCTCTGAATAATCTCTGCCTTGTGGAGTTACATACGTTTTCCCACTGATGTCATACTTGAGGTTAAAGTCACTAATCAGTTATTTTAGATACAGAATAATTTTCAAAATTGGTTTCTGATCGGACATGTCCGTATTCAGGTCACCGGCTATGATAATGGTATGCGTACTTTGGTATGTGTACTATGGTATTTTAAGAGAATTTCTCTCATTAGATCTACACATTAAAAAAATCACTTTCTGACTTCTCTGTTCCTCTGAAAGGCATATATACTGATATAACAAGTTGTTTTGGTTCACATATCATTCCTATTACATTTTTTTGTACTTGAATTCGTTCATTACCTTCAATTAAAGGGTTGATCAATTTTATTCTTCCATAGTATTGCCACACCTCCATAGCCTCTAGGTAGTTTAATAGGTAACAGAGGGTTGTAATAATCAGCTTCCCTTGGTAGCATAACACACATCATCGCCAATTGCAGACAAATTAGATAAGTTACATTGGAATAACCACGTTTCTTTAAGAAGTATTATCTGTGCCACATCAAAAAGTTTATCTACCGTAAGAACGTTGGTTAGAATATTTTTACAGTTAAAGGACATTATGCTTAATTGTTCTTTATTAGCTGGAGAATCAGTCTTGGTATTCGCTATTTCAGGTCGATGTACGCTGTGCCTTTGCCTAAAAAAGAACGCTTGGTATGAACATTTAGAGTGGGATTCATAACATTCTGAGACTGGTTATAGTTATAATTATCGTGTAGAGGAGTTCCAGGTCTAATAGTATTTGGATGCTTATTTAATTTCGTTTCTTGACGCCTACTCCTCTTGGGTGGGGGACAGATGCAAAGTGAATAGTCTGACCTTCTAATGCGGTGTGAAGTTTTCCACATGGAACTGCTACATAGCTACTGGGTAGTGTTGCTTGTCCTTGACTTCGTTGTTGCCCTTTTATGCCTTCCGGTGTATTGGCTGAACATCTATATTGTTAGGTAGGATATTAGTAGGATTCAAGGGTGTTGTAACCTCAGGAGCAACATTATTATTTTCAATATCAGGGTTCATATTGTCATTGGTTCTATGAGATTCATACACATTCTTGTTACTCGAACACATAATAGGATTCAAAGGTGTTGTAACCTCAGAAGCCATAGTATGTTGTCCAAAATTAGGGTTCATATTGTCATGGGTTCTATGGGATTTATACGTATTCTTGACAGGGTAGGGTGTTGACACATTACTGTTTAGTGGGCAGTTCAGTACGTCAAGTTGTTGATCTACTTGTCCAATAATACATTTTATAACTCGGTCACTGTAAACATCTAGTAAGCTTTCATTGTCATTTCTTCGCTGTAATGCATTTCCCATATTGTTATTCACTTCCAGCTGTTCGAATTGCTAAGCAATGTTTTAATTGTAGAGTTTAGCTCTGGATTCTTATTTCCGAGTTTCAGTATAAGGTTTCAAGCTTGCGTTTCTTAATGTCTTGGAGTTCTTTTTCTTTGATTTTTATTTCTACTTCAAGTTTATTTAGTTTTTTTTTCTTTCATGATTTCATTACTTATGGGTAGTACTGTGGTGCTGTCTGTATGCTCTAACGATACCAACAACAACAGCAACATCTCTTATTTATCGGACCATTTCAACCGAGGTGTGTGAATGAGGCATAATAGAACGGTTCATGTCCACTGTGGAGGAAGAACAAAAGAATGAAAACCGACTAGAAACATTATGATTTTATTCTAACGAACAGGCGTTCTGGAGATCCGAACAACTACAACTGATTAGAAACTGTTGTTGTATGTTGGTTTTCGGACGTTATGTCTGTTTCTTGGTTCACCCATGTATCACATTCAGCAATGGTAGTAGGTAATTCGTGTAGGCGACTCTCTGGAAGCTTTAGAGCAAGCACAACAGCCAACAAACGCAGCCCAGCAAATATTGTCCCTGGTATCCACAATGCTATTAGAGCCCGAAATGTAAAACATCATTATGTACAATTGTGCAACTATGTTGGTAAATACTATGTAAACACCCATTTTCATTGACTGAAAACCTACCTTACCAGGGGAAAGGGGTCAAAGTTATACTGTAATTTTATATTTATATAAAACCACTTTTGTCCACTACAACTTTTTATCATTCCTCGATAAAATGGTGTCCTTACAAACCCTCATATTCTTAAGGTGTGTTCATGTGTAGTTTGTTTAAGTGTGACTAATCTGTGTAGGAAACGTTATCTAGTACTCGCTTTATATATGGAATGTACCATCGTAACATGCATATCAAATATGATATCAGCAACACAATCTATATTTAATGTGTTTTGACTGTTTTTACACTGGAGTTGACATACAACATTGCTTGTAAATGGCGCCATTATATCCCGATCATTGCAATAGACGATGCAACATCAAGACCGCTGCTTTTGCAAAACAATACGAATATAAAAAAGAGTAATTGATTCATCAAGTGTACTTTTATAGAACGTATTTAGGTATTTGGCTCCGCTCACAACCACCATAAAATTTCAACACTATTTCAAATCTCTATTGTTGTTTCATTACTTTAAGCACGGATGTTAATAAAATGTATATGACACTCTATATTAATGTATGTAAAATGGGTAAACATGGTGCCGCTCACACATATCGATCGTCCGATTAACAAAGTTACCGCGGTAAGCGTAAAAGTACTAGTCAAATTCTACACTGCTTTATATAAGACCTCATAATTTTCGTATCTATTATCCGATTTTAAATATTTAAAACTTGTAATGAAGCAGAGATATATGTCTGTCTTTTAATACAATATTCATCACGATATCCTAATTATTAAATCCACGGCGACGAGTAAGAATCCGTTCCGCGTAAAAGTAAGTTTAAAATATCACGTTTTTTTACCAAATAAAAATTCAATCAATGGTCGAAAATCATCAAATGTTAATTTAATTTTCGATCGATTTTGTTCATTAAAGCTTGTTTTAAAAGCTTATACTGTAAGGGTTTATATAATATTTTTAAAGCATTTGCGAGTTGTCGATCGCCATCAAAGCCTACTTTAAAATGTCTAAATATTTTATCATATAAGATCCAGCATAAAAACATTTTTGAAATTATTTGATCATACTGTTAAACCAATTCTTTTATATGCATGTGAGATATGGGGTACTGTTAATCACCGTTCATGTATTGTTAAAAAAGATGGCTATGTTCTTGAACAATCTTTTAAAACTATTATTGTGATAAATTTCATATGAAAGCAGTTGAATATATTATTGGTGTACATAAAAAATCGGTAAATGGTGCTGTTCTTGGCGAAACTGGCAGATATCCCTTGCATGTGGATATAATTACTCAGTCCACAAAATACTTTGTAAGACTTATCAATTTTAAAGCCATCAACATTAATCTATTCTGCATTTCAGGAAAGTTTAGCATTACATACCAATAAGAAAAACAGTTTGGTATCCAGCCTTTTATTTACTTTTGATAAGTTAAATATAACACAGGAACAGCATTATCACAAAAACTTGTCAAATATTATTAAGACCAAAGTAATAAGCGAATTTAAAATAAAATGGGCAGAAAATCTAGATACTTGTCAAAGAGAACAAAGCGGGAAATTACAAACATATGCAAAGTTCAAAAAAGCTTTTATGTATGAACCATATTTAAGTGTAATCAAAGATCCCACAAAAGATCAGATGTAACTAAATTCCGCATACGTTCTCACAAATTAGAAATTGAAACGGGAAGATATAAAACACCAAAAGTTAATGTTAAGGACCGATTATGTAAATGCTGCACTTTAAATGAGACTGAAAATGAGGAACACTTTCTTTTAAAATGTTCTCTTTATAAATAAGAGACTGTTATACCTGTCAAACATATCACATATTGTTAATGCCTTTAAGAACCTTACAGATTCAGAGTAGTTCCAATAATTATGTAATGTCTAGCGAAAATGTCGAAACAATTAGCATGACAGGAAAATTTATACATCAATGTATGCTTAGAAGATCAATATACTTGAAAAATAATGTCTTATAATATGTATACCATACTACGGTGCTGTTATTTGATCTTGTTTGAATTATTTTTTAATATTACACTTATTATTATGTGCTAGATATTCCAATAACTTTGTGCTCTAGTCAATGAAAGCACTATTGTTTTTATTATTTTATTTTGTTTTGTTATTTTCTGATCAGTATTATTTACATGTTTGTTTATATGTTTTCTCTTTTACTTTGAAATTGTTTTAAACTTTGGATTGCCTTTTATCAAAGATCTAAAAATAACTTTTATGTTAATATCAAAATTGTATACCCGAGATGGTCCAGAATTCGGAAAATAAACTATATTCTATTTCTATTCTATACATTTAATTAACATGCATGCGTGCTTTAAGATACTATTATTATGTCGGCATTAATCTTTTTTTTTATTTCATGGACCTTTATTTTGACAGATACTATAGATACAGTACGGAAATACATTCTGTGTTTATCCGTGGATACAGGGACAGTCTAAAAGGCCCTATCAAATAGTAGACATTGTCGCTGATGATGACGACAACGATACTTGATAGTAATAGTCGCACGAAATTTGAAGAGCGCGAAATTCAAGATGGTGGACAACAACAAATCTTTGCTTCACTGCGTGAAAAAATTACAACTTGCGTAATGTTGCTTGATTATCCTTATTATCTTACGTTGTCATATAAATGCCAAACTGATGCGAAACATAACTTTTACTATTAGCAGTGGTGGTTTATATAAATCAACTTTCTGATGAAAATTTCGAAAATGAAAGTTGAAAAATGACACTGAATGACAGGCACTGGATGATTTTTAGATACACTGCCTTATCGAAAAATCGATTATTCGTTCACTTAAGCCGGCTAGTCATTGTTTTTATAACATGCTTCATTCCCTACATTACAATATCTAATATTGAATGATGTGACACAGGCCCTGCATTAAGGCTAAATTTCAGGAAGTCCTGACTTCCTGACCTTTGATTTGGGAAGTCCCAGTATGATTTTACGGAAGTCCCAAGTTTCGAACATCAACTCTGCGTGTACATTCAGTAATGTAGTGCCATCCAACAGTATGTAGGATTGTCCAACCATTGTTACTAAGTACAGATTACATTCATGAAATATTTTATCTGTACTTAGAGCCCATTTAACCCTTTACTTTTAATATGTGTTACTGTGTATTGTTTTGATATATGATCAATATAGCTACATGTATGATTGCTCAATGATATGGTCAGTTCAGTGTACTGGTTCAAGCATATTTCAATCCATTTTAACCCTTTGCTACATCGGCATATACTAGTAGCCTGTTTATAAACATTTTAATTGGTCATCCTTATTATCAGCAAGATGTATATACACTATCATGAGGTAAACAATGAAAATTTATTTCTGAACATGATACATATTTTATTGAAAATTGAGGTATGTCTATGGAGTATAGGGTTAAGAATTAGATGTTCAAGAAATGTTACTTGATTTAAGTACTAACAACACCCTGGAATTATTACAATAATAGAAGCCAAAACTGTATGACTGATTAAAATAAAACACGAGTTTATCCGAAGATATGTACATATCCGAAATAGTGCAACTTGTATGTCATATAAGTCGTTCTTTTCCCGGTCATTTGCAGTAATTTATGCACTTAAACTCATATCTTAATTGCTATTGTTTAAATGCCACAAAATGTGTTAAAACTCGAATAATACCAGCACCATTTAATGCTTCCGAACACCACGTCATTTACACGATTTTAATGTTCGCTGCGTCAATCAATAAATTCCTCAAATTTAACACACGTGTATCGCATACAGTTTACGGGATAAATTCGCATGCCGCACGATCAAAGACCGCCGAGGCACTACCCGCACCTTTGAAGGGAAGCGCGTCGGTCACATCAAACGTCCTTAACGCCGCACGCTCGTTTGATGAAACTGCCGACCGAACGTTGGCAAAAGTATGTTAGAGTTGTGATATTTTGTGTCTTGGATTTATGTAAACGCGCGGAATACGAATTACAAGGTAAATATTCTTTTTAAACTCGATATTTGCAGAACATACGTTTTGACTCATGTCTTTTTTTAATTATGCGTACAACTAAGAATTACGCTTACCCAACGTACGACAAATTTATAAAATAAAATCGATAATTCAATCAAATCAATTAAAGCATACGTGTTTACGTAACGATTTGTAACTACACAATTATCTGTCTCTACACGAGATAATTAGCGCGACGCGTTTTACACACCTTTGGTGAATTTGATTACCGCAGCGATCGCGTACATTATTATGTACAGTACGCATGATCAGGCCGTCAATCAAATTAGCTGACAATCGGTGGGCGGAGCGAACGTTTATCGATTGGCCAATGATCTAGCGTGATCAGAAATCAGTCTGATGCGGCTTTCACCGTCTGAAGTTTACACAACAGGACGTCCTGCGTATTGATTATCGGCGTATAACATATTTTATTGACGTACGCTGTACGAACGAGAGTTTGATTTCCGGCGTACACGGCCGATTTCCTGGCGTAATATACGCCCGTACGCACGCTAACGCAACTGCTGTGTGTTTTCTATTCAATGTCAACTCGGCCTAGTTATTTTTTGGCAGTGGCTATTGAGTAATTGATTATTCTTACCATCCTCATACATCAGTGGTTAGTCATGTTCCCAGACTACCCCCTGATTCAATTCCCTTCATTCCGAGCGCAAACCTAAAAATAGCTCACTTCGTGGTGAACCCTTCTATCGTTAATCAGGACGCTCGTTACTACGGAATCCTGTTAGCTGGTTAGTGCCATTTTAAAATTAAATATCTTGTATCGCCCTCCAAGGGCGAGACACGAAAATTGCGTGAGGCAATAAACGAGACACGAGAATTAGACGCGATATTTGAAACGAGACACGAGAATTGCGCGAGGCCTGAAACGAGTGAGCTTTTGTGATCACTCGTCATCCGTCCGTCAACAATTGGGTTGTGTCCTCTCTAAATATGACCCGATATTTGAGGAAGGTGTGCGACAAATTTCAGTCAAACATTTTTATCTTTGTATTATTTAGCTAGAGAGGCATTTACGAATATTTTTTATTTGTCCCAGGTAGGTTTAATAATGTTTGTGTGATTAATGTATGGGTCTGGGTATACAATGTTGATGATAAAAATATATCCAGGTGCGTAGCTGGAGGGCGGGGTCCAGACCCCAAGTGTCTGTGAATAGTCCAAGGTCTTAGATGCGAGTGTTCATGGACGTGAAGTCGTGAATCGAAATAGATCATAGATGTGTCCGCGATTATTTTTGCTAAAAGCCCTGAAAAGGTTAAGCAAAAATAATCGTGAATATTGTACCTGTTTGCTCTATGACTTTGAGTAACTTAGTCTATGCGTAACATGACATCACCCCTTGAGGTCAATTCAGAACGCCTTGCACAATATCGCACAATTAATTCCAGAAAACAGGTTTTATCCTTAAGGCACATGTATGATGTTGATATCATGGAAATGGTCATAATCCCTACTGCTTATTTAAGCCTTAAGGTGTACAAAGTTGTTGACGTCAAACCATTTACCTTGTCATTCTATGTAACTGCCATTTATAAGTGTAAGGTCAAATCATGGAAAAACTTAATGTCGTCACCAGAGGTCACAATTTTGACCTAATCTCTGTGAAACTTGGTCACATTGATCATTTCAACAAATCTAGGTAAAGTTTGATATTGGGTCATCTGGGGTTAAAAAACTAGGTCACAAGGTCAAATCATAGAAAACCCTTGGGTAGTCACTAGAGGTCACACTTTTGACCTAATCTTTATAATAATAATAATAAAGACTTTATTTATAGAGGCAACACAGTTAGGCAATTGCCCAATCTTCCCTGTGAGCCTCTTGAAAATAATCAACATTTACAGATATTTGTACATAGCGAACAATACATGATAGCAAACTATTATTTATATACAATGTGCAAAAGCTATCAAGAACAAGGTTCACAGTTACAGATATTCTTTTGTAAAGCAATACACATCAATTCAGCAATGTTTTCCAATAAGACATATACTTATATTTGAAGCCATTCAAAGTCTGTGCATTTCGAACATCTAATGGTAACGAATTCCAAATCATTGGCCCAGAGTAGTCGAGAGATTTTTTACAGAATTCTAGCCTTGGTTTTTTAACATAGAGATTCTGCTGACTTATTATGAAACTTGGTGACATTGAATGATCACCTCAACAAAATCTAGGTCAAGTTCGATATTGGGTCATCTGGTGTCAAAAACTAGGTCACTAGGTCAAACCATAGAAAAACCTTGTATAGTCACTAGAGGTCACAATTTAGCCTAATCCTTATGAAACTTGGTCAGAGTGATCATCTCAACAAAATCTAGGTCAAGGCAATATTGTGTCATATGGGGCAAAGAACTAGGTCACTAGGTCAAATCACATGGCTTGCATGCACTGCTACAACAGGTGAGCGACCTAGGGCCCTTTAGGCCCTCTTGTTTTAAGTGCCGAGCATAGCCTTTGTTTGCCAGTCAGCTTTCTGCAGGCTGGCATATGAGTGCCTCCACCCATATTTTAACCCGGGTGGCCAGATTAGACGGCAAGCGCTAACTAATGAGCTACGAAGGCACATCAATGCATGTTAGGTTTTCTGCATCCACATCAGAAGAAAGCCACCAGTTAATTCAGTAAAGTTCAACCTTCAAATGTGATACATTATCAATTGTAGAGAAGTTAGTATCTTGTTGAAGAATGGAGCTGATCCAAACTACATAGATATAGAAGAAGGTGTGTCACCTATGCATATAGCAGCTGGACATGGATTAGAATCTCTGTGTCTTTTATTGAAATATTATGGAGATCCTAATATAAGGTAAAGTACTACATAAATTAAAGTAACATAATATCCCAGGGGTTCCACTAGCTTCTGAATCTTAAGGGTCAGTTTGAAGAATTTGACTTAATTTTACCACTTTATACTACAGGCAAAATACCCATAATTTTGTGAGAAAATGACCCTTCAAACCAAAATCTTGAGGGTCAAAATATGGCTTTATAGAAATTTCAGGGGTCAAAACCCCTACTCCTGAGTGAAATGGAACCCCTGATCTCCTCTGTTGCTTCAGACGAGCACATTTTCAAATCTCTTTTAATTTGCTCCTTGTGTAAATTAATGTTGTTGGTTTTATCATGCTGCGCAGATCATCATTTACATGTTGCAAGGAGATATTGCCACAATCCTAACCTTTATGCATGAATATATTATAAGGTACTTGCTTTGAATATATTATAAATTACACCTTGAGCGTCTTTGTGATACTCCCCACTTGTGTATAGTCCGCTGAAAGTAGACTTTAAATTGATCTTATATTCAAATCATAAATGTTAAAGGTCTTATAATCTTAACTATTACTTATTAGTCCCCATACAGGTCTACAGGAGCGCCAACCAGAGGGGACTATAGGTTTGCCGTCTGTCGATCAGTCCGTCAGTCAGTCAATCCATCCATCAAAAATTGGGATCCAGATATAACTCAAACAGCTTCCAAGCTAGGTTTATGAAACTTGGTATATAGGGGGCAATAAGGAGATAATGCATATCTAAAAATATTTTGATTCTGACAAAAATTGTGGTTGCTATGGAGACCGAATCATTGAGAATAATTTAAAGGTCATGGCTTAAAACCTGTAGGGGACTTCTATATTGCTTGCAATTCTTAGTGACTTGTTATTATCATTATTATATTGCTATTATAACATGTATAAGACCACAGGTAGCTGGATCATTGATTAAGATTTTTAAAAAAAATTGTAAAATTTATATTACTATAATATTTTCAATGATACAGTTACCTGTGTATGAGCCACAGGAACTTGTATAATTAAAAAAAAATCCTGTATTAAATACAGGCTCTACTGTAGTCAATTTTTTTTTCAATTTTAATGCAAGTTCCTGTGATAAGACTTACTGAATGATTTGATTGTACCTACAGAGTGGATGATGGAACGACACCGGTACATGTGTCAGCTATATGGGGGGTCCCTGATTGTATGCAGATACTGCTAGCTAATGGTGGAGATCCATATCTAACAGATCAGGTCTGTACAACTTTGTCTATATTTTATGTTACATTGTACACATTTTAATACCAGCAGAATTATGGTCTCATGCGACTATGTACACATTTTAATACCAGCAGAATACGGGCTAATGCAACTATATACACATTTCAATACCAGCAGAATAATGGCTAATGTGTAGAAATCAGTTGGAGTAATAAATGTTATTCTTGTAGTTATAGTGTTTTGTCCTTCCAGATTTCAATGTAAAATTGTAATCTGTTTGTCATTTATTCATAAATTTCTAAAATGCGCTCTTTGATATTTACATCTATGTTTATCTCGTTACAGGATGGAATGAGTGCTGTAGACTTTGCGTATAAGTATCACCATGACGACGTAATACTCGTGCTCAAACAATACAAATATGATCTCAATCTCGAAGAGGAACAAACTATCACTCCAAAATATACTTTCAAACGTAAGACAATTTCGGTAAATCAGTAAAATCTGCATCTGTGTATATATAAATGGGTTTTGAAGAAAAAGTCCCCCCACCGCTTGCGAAGATGAAAGGTTGCTAATCCCCATTAGTCTGTCACCTTGCCTATCTGGTTTTGATTTTGGACAGGTCCCTTGCTATTGTCATGCCATTTACATATAATGGAGTCTGTTGCTTAATGATAAACAGGTTATTAACCAGTCAATAATAGTAGATTTGTTCCCTGCTTATGCCTGAAGAATGGTGTAAAATCCAAAGAAAGAAATAAAACTAAAAGTTTTGATATTTTGTGTAGCATCGTCCAGTGATCACTAGACCTTTTACAAGATTGGGCCTAAAATAAAATATTGTTTGTTTCCCCATCCCCTACCTACCCGATAAAAAAGGGCCCTACTCAAAATATTTTATTACCCAAATTGAAATACATGTAATATTTTTTTATTAAAAATTGGAAGTGAAAATTTTAATTTTTTGTTTACTGGCTTCTTTCTTACCATTAGATTTAAGAATGTTGGTTTTCAACTTAGAGTTAATTCTTAATTTCATTATTTGTATGTCTTAACCAATAACTAATAGACTGAAACAATTCCAAAAAAAAATATTTACCCTACCTACCTACCCAAATCTGCTAGGGTTGGGAAGGGGAAACCAAGAAAATTTTAAGTTCGGCCTTTTATAAGTCATGTAATCTTTTATCAAATCATATAATAACGACCATGCCCCAAATAGAATGTCACTGTTTATTCATGTTACCAAAATGCAAATTGGTGATCCGATGAATGAGCCAGGTCCTGGCTCTTATGTTTCAAGCATGGAAAGTAGTCCCACCGGTTTGCTCTCTATCCGTCACTCTGGCCATCAGTCTGTTCGTCAAAAATCTGGATCCTTGCATGATAACTTAAAGTCAGGTTTATGAAACTTGGTATGTAGGTAGGGGCTGTGCCAATGTTTTTTATTCTTACAAAAATTGTGGTTGCTATGGAGATGGAAATAATAATAATAATCAACTGGACCTTGATTATAAGCCAAAAATTATCGATGCTAGGTTTATGATTTATGGTATATGGCTATATATCAACGTTGGGTTGACACAAATAATTAATTCTTCAATTTGACAAAAATTGTGGTTGATATGGCAACAGAAACTTTGAAATAATTGAAATGGTCTTTGCTTCAAACCTGTAGGAGACTTTTGTATTGCTAGCAATTCTTCAGTGACTTGTTGGTATTGATAAGTCTTAGCTTTACTGTTATGTCACTCTCTATTACTTTATTGCAGGACTAAGTTCAGATATTATAAATACCCAACCAACTCAACTAAGATTTGAGAATTATTCAAAGCGCTATGATGAAAGCCCTTCAGATCAACTAGAGGAGTCTGACACGGACAGTGGACACTTAGTACTACGACATCTAAAACAATCCATACATCCATCAACTGAGATAAGAAAAGATCTTCAACAGTTTTCTTGTCGTAGACGGTCTAGTGTATACCTGCAAAGTATTCAAAAACAGCTAGATAGGTTTATTACTTCGGGTAAAAGGACTCACCTTGTGGACGTTACTTCACCAGGTAATTTAATCTAAAAAAATTAAATAATTATCTGATTTTGTCTTTAGAATATTGAAACAAAATATTTGTGCATAAATATGTCTTTATTATAGTGCTCGAGTCTTATACATGTAACAGGATAAAGATTCACCAGTGTCCGCAAAGTCTAGTTTCATTGAACAAATAATTTATTTCAAGAAAAAACAAACATTTATTATGCCACCGTTCGTTAAATTTCCAGAAAAATCACAAATACTTAGATAATCTTATGAAGAATCTAAATAACATGAATAGGGTATACATAAGTACATTGCATAACTGACAAGTAAGAACGCTGGCAAATAAATAATGAACACAATGGAATACACTCAACCACTTTTCTAATGGTCACTTTTCAAACCCGAAATACCTTAATTGTGATCATATTATTTGATGATGTTTTGCACACGCAGGTTTTATGTATGGACTCATCATTGATGGCATGACTGACCATGCATACTTTGGCACATGATTTCGATTTTTAATGAATTAAGTGTTAGGACAATGTCATAAAAAATTTGAGTGCAAAATATCATCAAACATGATCACAGTTAAACGTATTTGGGGTTAGAAAAGTGACCAATTAGAAAAGTGGTTCAGTGTATAAACAGATGGGACTAAAAAGGTTGTTAACTATCTCACAAGTCAAGGGAGGCATGCCGCAAATTAATTGATAAAATCATCAGAATGGCCATAGTTGTGAGGTTTATATAATAATAACATGCGTTTCATATGATTGATATCTGTAAAAAAACAAAAAATTTAATGTTGGAAAATCAACACATATGAGCTTTAGACAATATTCTGCTTTATTTTAGATCATCCATATATTGATGTGCGAGGTAGTTTTGATGATAACGTTGTTGAACGTGTAGAGAGTGACACATTGAGTGGTGATGTTGAACGTGTAGAGAGTGACACATTGAGTGGTGATGACTCACTATGTTTACATCTGAGTACATCAACAATAGATGATCAGTCCAGTGATAGCTATGTCACCTGTAATGGAGAGGTATGTGGCTGTAGTTACATATTACCGGTTTTTAATTCATGGGTCTTGTGGTGAACATGCACAGTATACAACAGAGATTGTCTGTGGTTAAATACGTGTTTATTCCTAGCGTGTACAACCATCAACAATCTAACTAACCCTTGCTCCAAGACTCACTGTGCGGCTCATTCGTACATGTAACATGTAAGCTTGTAACAAGATATCTACATACACTGCAGGTCCTACCATTCTGGATTTATTCTAACTTATTGCACTAGGAAGAATTCATATTTCTGCCTAAAGTAAAGGTTATTTGATAAAACAAATCAAAGTATTGACTAATTTACGGTCATTTGGAATTTCATGCGCTGAGTTTAACATAAGAAAATGTTTGAAACACAAGTTTCGGTGTAGGGATCTGCGCTTCGGTAATTGACTATTTATTGTCACATGAGCGAAATTTTTCATTGATTAAAGATTTTACCGTTGAATCTATGAATGAATGGAGTGATCATACCCCTTTGCGTATTTCACTATGTTGTAATAACATTGTACCTGAACCGGATAATACCGGCGAAATAAGATTTAAATGGAATAGTTCACATGCTGATACATTTCGTATTGGTCTTATATCCAAATTACCAGAATTAAATCATATTGTTCATAACATTGACCATACAAATAGAGAATCAGTAAACAATGTTTTAAATAATTTTACGTCAGTTCTACGAAATGTAGCTGATCCATTGTTTTCAAAACACTGTCATTACAGTCCAGGTGTAAATTTTGATGACAAATCATGTATAAATAACTCCGATTGGTTCGACAGAGAATGTATAAATACAAGAAATATTTATTTAGAAGCATTAAGGAATTTTAACAATTGTAAAAATGATATTAGTAGAGAATGTTTTTGCAGGCGTAAAAAGGAATATAAAGATATGATAAGAAAAAAGAAAAAAATGCATTACGCTAAAAAGATGGCCGAAATAGAAAATTTAAAACATTGTAAACCGAAGCAATTTTGGAAATACTTTAAACACAAACGTACATCAGGGTGTACTAGTATACCGCTAAATGTATTTAAGGAATATTTTGCGAATATAAGTAGTGGCTTATTTAATTGCACTAATGATGACGCTGAAGCATTTTGTAGTGATAACGATTTTAACGACATAAATGTTCCCTTTGAGGAGCTTGATACACCAATTACTGTTAATGAAATTTTAAATGCTGTTAAATTGCTGAAACGTGGTAAAGCTATGGGAAGTGATTGTTTGATGAACGAATATTTTATGGAAACTATTGATATTATTGGTGCTCATATATGTGATGTTTTTAATGCAGTGTTGAATTCCGGGTTTTATCCAGAAAAATGGACAGAAGGCGTTATTATACCATTGCATAAAAAAGGTTGCCCTGATGATGTGAACAATTATCGAGGTATAACACTAGTCAGTTGTATGTCTAAATTATTCACCACTGTACTTAATAAAAGAATTGAATCATTTTGTAAAAGTAATAATATTGTCTCAGACGCACAATTCGGTTTCCGAAAGGGGCGGTCTACAGTAGACGCTATATATATACTTATGTCATTGATACAGAAATATCTTAATGAAAACAAGAGATTATATGTTGTTTTTGTCGACATGATGAAATGTTTTGATAGTATTTATAGAAATGCTCTGTGGTTGAAAATGTACAATATTGGTATTCAAGGTAAAATGCTCAGGGTTATTCGAGATATGTATCAGAAAGTGAAATCGTGCGTTAAATCTTGTTCTAATTATTCTGACTACTTTCACTATGCTGTTGGGTTAAGACAAGGGGAAGTACTCTCTCCAATTTTATTTTCACTATTTGTGGAGGACTTAGAGCTTTATTTGCAAAAAGATGTAGACTGCGGTTTGTTATTTGATGATATTGTATTAATTCTGTTACTATTTGCTGATGATATGGCCATTTTGGGTAAGTCTACTTCTGAACTACAAAATCATTTAGATCTTTTACATACGTATTGTGGAAATTGGGGTCTGAAGGTCAACATTGCCAAAACTAAAGTAATGGTTTTTCGTAAACGCGGAAGACTCTTACCAACAGAACATTGGACCTACAATGGTCAGGATCTAGATGTTGTGAATGATTTTAACTACCTCGGTACTGTTTTTAATTATACTGGTAATTTTTCTTTAAATCAAGAACACCTGGTGGGTAAAGCGCTGAAAGCATTAAATACTTTATTTTACAACTGTAAAAAATTTGACTTAAAACCAAAAACATTATGTCAGTTATTTGATGCATTTGTCGGTTCTATTTTAGGATATGCTTCTGAAATATGGGGTTATACCAAATCAAAGGTAATCGAACGAATTCATTTGCAATTTTGTAAAAGATTGTTAAAAGTAACAAAGAATACTTGTTCAGCAGCGGTTTACGGGGAGCTTGGTCGATACCCATTGTACATATCACGTTACGTTAGAATTATTAAGTATTGGTGTAAAGTAAGAAATACTGATAACATTATATTAAAAACTATGTATAAACAAGGTTTGGCGGACTGTAACAGAGGTTGTAAGAACTGGGTATCGAACATAAAACAGTTGTTAAACGATTACGGGTTTTCTTATGTTTTTGATGATGAAAATTCGGTTGATCCTAAATTGTTTCCAGAAATGTTTAGAAGTAGTGTTTTAGATAACTTTAAACAAGAATGGACTGGTACATTGGATAGGAGTTCAGTATTAAGCAATTATAAGTATTGTAAATCTATTTTGTCTTATGAGAATTACCTTGATATATTACCGCGAAAATGTAGATTATACTTTTGTCGGTTGAGACTGTCTGTCCATCCATTCAAAATTCAAACCGGAAGATATTCGAGAAATCATATACCACGTGATCAAAGGTACTGCGAATTTTGTAATAGTTTAGACTTGGAAGATGAATATCATTTTACATGTGTTTGTCCCTGTTACCAAGATATTCGTAAAATATACCTGAAAAAATATTATTATGTTAGACCCTCTATGTATAAATTCATTGAATTACTTAACGTTCAAAATAAAGCAGTCTTGATCAACTTATCAAAATATGTTAAAGAAGCTCTGTCATTGAGAAATGCAATTTTGAATGCGTATTAAAATATTATATAATTATATAAATCATTGTTCAACCTCTCTTCTTGATATATGTGATTCTGAGTGTTATATCGTGTATTGATTAACTGTATATGTATATATGGGAGAAATAATATATTGTCCTGTGCCAATAATACTTAATCAATTTAAGAATTCAATCCCATTAAATTTATTATAATTCATCCTCATTTCTTGAAGTATGTGATTTTGTATGATATGCTGTGTTATGTTTGTACTTATGCTGTACATATTCATGTGATTGTATATAAGTATGTATTTATGTGGACAAGATGATGTACTTACGTACAAGTCTTTAATAAAAATTCTGTTCTGCTAATGGCATCCAAAACAGAATTGCATCTTATTTTCATGACTGAGCTTGCCTCAGTGGGGACCTTTGTGAAAAAACTGACATACCCATAAATGATGTTTGTAACACCATTTCTATAAAATGATTCAAACTTCTTCGCATGAAGTGTTGCACTTAGTATTGTGACAATTTTCAAAAAGTTTGACCCCAAACCCTTTCTCAGTAGTTCATGAAATGTAATTTAATGTTCTAAATTTAATTGCTTGTTCTGTAAACATTGTCCCATACTGGTTTTCAAGTCTGTTGTTTGCATTTTAGAAAAATAGGAAAAATGGTTTCTGAGTCAGTGACTTCAATAAGTAAGACTACCTTGAATTGAAAATGTTATTCTTTTGTAATATAATTTACAGGGTCATGGCTTCAAACCAGTAGAGGCTTTTTGTATTGCTTGCAATTCTTCTTTTACTTTTAACTTGTAATTACTGTAACCACAATATTTGTTATCGTTTAACTCCAGGATATTGATGTTCAAGGTTCACTTAGTCCATGCATGAGTAGTCCAGACTGGTCACCTCTACATGAAAACATTGATACTGTGAAAAAGAACCCAAAGTATTTTGAAGAACCAAAGTTAGTGAACAGTAAAACAGAATCGAGATTTTCTGATGCAAATTCTGATAATGATAGTGATCAAAATAGCACAGCAAGTAAAGTAAAACCAACACAAAATGGATTGAATAGATCAAGGAAATACTGTAGACGAATATTGGAACCCCCTGTGCTGACCCAAGATCTTTACAAAACAGATTCTAGTTGCTATGGTGATAACTATTCTCAGGTAAATGATGAAACGTTTGGTGAGAAATGTGACTTTTGTGGCGGTATTGCAGAGGCGAATGTAGAAGACGGGACTGTTTGTCGTACTTGTGAAGAACTTGGACTTGAATTAGATAGACTGGTTGGTGAATCTCAGGAAAGTCAAACTATCACTGTCGACAAATCCAGGTGTTATGCAGCAAGTGCTCATAGGAAGTCAAATATTGGGAAGAATTTGACAAACAAATCTAGATCAAAACACCTCAGTGATTTTAATGATTCTGAACCTAAATACATTAATAAACTAGCAGATAAACTTGAAAGGACACAATTAGACAAAGGAGTTGGTTCTCATTATATACATGATGGTGTGCCTATTAAGAAAGCTGACCCTGTGGACCGAATTGTATCAAATACTCAATCTAGTGCAATGAGATGCTTGGATACTCAATCTAGTGCAACAAGATGCTTGGATACTCAATCTAGTGCAATGAGATGCTTGGATACTCAATCTAGTGCAACAAGATGCTTGGATGGTTCAACTCGTTTGGATGACACAATTATGTCTTCAATAAGTAGCACAGTGAATGAGTTAGATAAAGGTTGTTTATGGAATGATTCTATTCTTACAATAGATGACATGTTCACTGACAAGGATCGAATATCACCTCAACACAAACCATCATACTCAGTTAATGTACAAAATGATGAGAAAATTAATTCTGTAGCTCTTAAACTTTATAATGAAGAACATGGTATAACGTCGGATCCTGAACATGTTTCAAGTCAGGGATATGATGAGTTATGGACACAAGTTGAGGCATGTAAACACAGGAGGCTAGCTCATCGAGACAGGAGAGCGGTACTAGATACAGCATTCTGTGGACGTGAATCGATGAGCAGTATATTCAGTGATGGTTCAACTATTGACTATGTGTATACAGATAAGGAGAATGGTATCACGCTAGTTGAGAGACATATACCTTCTGTATGTGGTAGTCAGGGAAGTCGTAGGTCTGTAGATAGTCAGTTTAGTTTAAACACTGATGTTGATAGTGTTGTGAATGGACGTGAAAGTGACTCATCACAAGATACTGTTCTGTATAATTGGAGAGATAACGCCATGGTGATGTCTCGAGACAGTGGGCGTGGTGATTCTTCTCAGACTGGTTCACAGTCTACCACAACAAGTTCACAGACTGGTACACTGCCGTTATCACAAGATCTACTCAAGCTTGACAATGTAGAGATCAGAAGAAGATTGAGTAGCCATGGGGATATTCCTGGTCCTATAACAACAACAACTAGACAATGTTACCTGAAACGGCTTGACCAGTATGATAATGATCCTAACTATAAAGGTCTGACCCTAACACACAAATCTCCAGGTAAGATAGTCCTCCTTTCCTCTGATTGGAATATCAACAATACAATTTAGGGATTTTACACACAGGTGTTAAAATTTAATTTATGTTCAGTTGGAAAATTTTTGTTTTAGCTTCATGGCCAAAATATCTAAATTCTCCCCATCTATGCTTTGCATTTGTCTGTGTGTAATGCTTTCCACTCACTATCACAAGAATGCTTGGTTGTAGAGTGCTCAAACTTTACATGTAGGTTGGTCCATTGTTGGTTATGAGGTCAGTAGGTCAATGGTGATGTGACTTTTCAATTTAACAGTGACAAATTGACCATATATGGTTTCTGATGAATAACTCTAGAAAGTTTGGGTTCAGGATCTCCAGACTCCAAATGTCATCTAGGGAGGTTGGTCACTATCACTAATTCATAAAATAAAAAGTTGACCCCAATTGATTTTGAGGTCAGTAGATCAAGGCCACTGAGGCCTTTAACACTATAAGCTATTTGGCTGCCATTGGGCATACATTTAACTATAATAGCCATGTGACATACATAAAAGTTTTAATGATATAAGTTATAACTGACGTTTGGTATTAAATTATGTAAAGAGTATCTATTTTAATTCTATCTCTTTTAAGGGATCAAAGTTTACAACATTTCATACTGTACTAATAGTATCTCTTTCTTGCATCAAAGTTTAATATAATATAATGTCCTATATTTAGAATATCCACTAGAATTAAGACAAGCACTTGCCGGGAATGTTGATCTGACAGATATGCCAGCTTTAGAACTGAAGATGGTTGCAGCATTTCAGAATCCAGATAGACATCGACGGTGGAGGGAGGGCACTCTGAAATCCAGCTTTAATTATATTCTACTAGATCCGAGAATCACCAAAAATCTACCAAACAGATCCTGTAACATGAGTAAGTTGATTAGTCCCCTACCGGCTTTGCCCTCCATCCAAATCTGGATCCTACCGGTTTTGCCCTCCATCCAAATCTGGATCCTGCCATGACTCAAACAGTTACCAAGCTATGTATATGAAACTTGGTATGTGGATAGGTGTCATTAATGAGATTGAGCCCATCTAAATATTTTTTGTTTCTGACAAATATTGTGGTTGCTATGGCAACAGAAACATTGAAAATGGCTTCAAACTGGTAGGGGATTTATGTATTGCTTGCAATTCTTAGTAACTTGTTAGTCCCCTACCGGTTTTTGACCGGAGGGGACTATAGGTTTGCCGTCCGTCAGTCCGTTCGTCCGTCCGTCAGTCAGTCAGTCAGTCAGTCAGTCAGTCAGTCAGTCAGTCAGTCAGTCAGTCCGTCCGTCCGTCCGTCCGTCCGTCCGTCCTTCAAAAAATCTGGATCCTGACATAACTCAAACAGTTTCCAAGCTAGGTTTATGAAACTTGGTATGTGGATAGGGGGCAATAAGGGGATAATGCACGTCTAAAAATATTTTGATTCTGACAAAAATTGTGGTTGCTATGGCGACAGAAAGAGTGAAAATATGCCCAAATCTGGATCCTGCCATAACTCGAACAGTTTCCAAGCTATGTTTATGAAACTTGGTATGTGGATAGGGAGCAATAAGGGGATTATACACGTCTAAAAATATTTTGATTCCGACCAAAATTGTGGTTGCTATGGCAACAGAAACATTGAAAATGGCTTCAAACCGGTAGGGGACTTCTGTATTGCTTGCAATTCTTAATTACTTGTTTTATCTCCTTTGTTAAGCCTACATACTACCTATTGTGTAACATATATTATAGTGCCCCCAGGATAATAGGGGGCAATAAGGGGATAATGCATGTCTAAAAATATTTTGATTCTGACAAAAATTGTGGTTGCTATGGCAACAGAAAGAGTGAAAATATGCCCAAATCTGGATCCTGCCATAACTCGAACAGTTTCCAAGCTATGTTTATGAAACTTGATATGTAGATAGGGAGCAATAAGGGGATTATACACATCTAAAAATATTTTGATTCCGACCAAAATTGTGGTTGCTATGGCAACAGAAACATTGAAAATGGCTTCAAACCGGTAGGGGACTTCTGTATTGCTTGCACTTCTTAATTACTTGTTTTATCTCCTTTGTTTAGCCTACATACTACCTATTGTGTAACATATATTATAGTGCGCCCACAATAATGAAAAAGGTGGTAAATTTTGGTATATTCCACAAAGGTGGATTTATCAGATGTGCACGATTTATCAACGATGTTTTTATTAGTACGCAACTGACCATATCTGCTTACTTTAGTAATTTCTAAAAACAATTTTGCAACAGTTGACCAAATTGAATAATGTTTATAAATGTCACATTATCCTGAGCGCCCTATAGGTTTATACTTTTATGTAATTTTTATGACAAAAGACAAACTTTTTGTTCCAAGGAAGTAATCAGTTAACAATGTCTGAGTCAGTGTATATGATAATAGAGGGTTTATCTGTAAGGAATGCGATATTGTGTCCAGCTTTATGTGTAGGATCATGGTCACTGTAACCTAACAACGGATTATGCCGGATTATATTTGACTGACAGGAAAAACATGTTTTGTGGAATTTCCACGTCTTCTATTGTCTCCTGTCTATTTAATTTTAGGAAAAAAAATTAGCTTGCCAAAAGTTAACACTGTGTTTTAGCAGTAATTATTGCACACTATGGTTTACTCTATGTTTGCTGATTGTGTTAGAGTATAATGTATAAGTTTGTTACTATTTCTATTACACTAGGTGATCAGGAAGTGTTCCAGACATTTATAACAGCCATATTCTACATTGGTAAAGGTAAACGTGCCAGACCATACTCACATTTATATGAAGCCATCAAACTGCAACAAAAGAAGGTGGAGAAGGTTTGTAGTTACCAGTAGCTATGCCAATATGTGTTTAAAACAAAAAAATAATTATGTAACATCTTTTGGCGCCACGGTGTTTATTATGCTTGATGATGTTAGGTCATCATTGTTGTTTGTATCATCATTACCTGAAGAAGCCTTCTGGACGAAACGCTGTGATTAAATGAATATACATTAAATGTTAATTGTGTTTGGTGGTTTTATTTTATTTTTGATATATATTTTTATGCCCCCCCATATCGATAGATCGGGAGGCATATCGAGGGGTTAGAGCCAAATCCTGCTATGTGCTATTTCCTTATGTTTTCAGCAGAGCAGTTTTTAATAACCATTTGTTAAGATGTGGTTATTGTTAAAGTTAAACTATTAAATTAAGTAGACAGTTGAATACTTTGAACCCTAATATGAAATATTTGTGAACATTGTAAGGAATAATGTGATTTAAATGCCAAAATATTTTTGGGTTTTCAAACCCCCACTCAATGATACAATTTGACATTTGCCAGATCCAAATGTAATACGATATATATATGTGGCAAGCAGCTGATGATAAAATAATGGGAAACCTGTCCACACTATACCACGCTTATTTACACTAGACCGGTAGGCAAATCCACTTTCCTCCTGATACCAAAACATTTAAAATGTCAAACCATATTATTGTCATATATATGTATATGGAGTTTACGATAAACGTCCATGTGATGAAAATTTTAGATACTTTTTATCATATTCAGTGATGAAATCCTCTGGTATCATATAAATTGATGTTTGTGGACTAACAAAGAACATCAAGAAAGTATTATATGGTTCATGGTCTGATTAAGCTTAAATGTCAGTGTAAATCAGAATATCATTCAATGCTCAAATTGCTTCCGTAACAGATATAGCATTTTGGCATATAAAATGTAAAGGAAATGTGACTTGAAAACATAAAAATTATGCAATTGCGATTGTAAATACACGTATATAGGATAATGACCAATACGGTTATGTACTATAATTGCAGTTCACCATGGCCACAGGCTACGAAACCTTTAAAATTAATTACGAAAGTCAGTGTTCACTGTGATATCCATCACTGTATTCATATACAATTAGAATTACATGCCGTAGTTTTTAATGAATTTATAAATGTCATGTCGTAATTAATACAGTTTTTCATAAATTTATGAATTCATTAAAAACTTTAATATTTACGGCTTGTAAATTAAAATTTAAAAGGTGTTGGTATGTTTGAATTACAAGCAGGTATGAACATTTAAAATATTAACTGGGTAATAAAATACAGAATAAGTTTAAAATGAAAATATGTTTTAGGATTGACACAGCATCTTAGATATGTACTACAGAAATTGAAAACTTCAATATCTTTGAAATGTATGATTTATCTTTTTTGCTTTCGACAGACAGTTGTAGTGCTGTTTTATCTCTGCCTAATTGGCAAATGACCTCAAGGAGAAGAGACAGGTTGATGCTTGCGTGATACAAGGAATTCAGACGGGATGTCGTAGTCCAGTCATTCTGACTAGACTTCCTGTGTCCAGACAGAGATTCAAACCTTGAAATTCCAGATTAGTAGCTGAGCGAGCTAAGCACTCGACCACCGTTCCACTATAATATATAATATATATCACTTGCAACAACTGGACCACGTGTCATTCCATGTGGTATTTTTTATTGAGATAATACATAAAACTATAACAATCTTTTGCATATACAGTAGTGTTGGAAGATATTGTCATAAGAGATGTATATTTTCCTGATACACGTATTTGTCTAAGAGTATAAATGAATCAACTTCCAGTTATCGCAATAAGTCATACACGTTGAATTGTATAGTCTACCAATGAATCATACAGTGACGGGAAATCACAAGTGCTTTTACTCACAATAAGGCACATACTTTGCATTGTATAATATCCCAATAAGTCATACAGTGATTAGGTTTGAACGCTGTGATTGTGGTCATTTCTGTTCTACCTTAGAAAAGTTAATTAATAACGCTTGACCACTACTTGATGCCAAGTTAATGCATACTAGCACCTTCCTTAAGTTTGCTTACGTAGTGGCTGAACAGTATTTTAACTGAATGTCTTAATACAAATTCAAGTGTTTAAAAGTTTTTTTTCTGTTTTTCATGTATTACAATTCTTACTTTATACACCTTTATAATCAAACATTACACAGCTATGTTAATATCCATCTCGACGAATGAAAATCATTAATTGATTCGTAATAAATAGTTTATTCGTTTAAATAATACATGCACCGTTCCAAAAAATAATTCATATTAGCTGTTACAAAATTAACAAATTCAAGCACATACACGTTTACTAAGTAAGTTATACTTACTGTTATAATTAAGAATTAGCTAGTTTTATGTTCTTTATTTAAGATTATTAGAAGAGCTTCACATTTACAAAAAGATTAAATAAATGAAAGCAATTTAATGTGTTTCTAAACGCACAACATTTAAATTCATAAGGAATACTAGTAGTCAAAATAATTTTCGCCAAAACTACATTTTTCTCTCTGTATAAGGTATTCCTGTTTCAATCACACATAGCTAAATGTATACAATCCATTTTAGTCACACTTTGACATCTTATTCGAGTGAAGCTGCTATTATTATACAGCAATATAAACAACAACTGTGGTTTGACATTTAACTTACAGCGATGAAATTGTATGTACTACAGACCAGCACCCGGTGCCTTGTTGTTGACTTATATAAATTGACAAATCAAGGCTGATGTCATTTAACCAAAATGTCATTGTTTTATATGGAACAGTTGAGCGGGACAAATATTATATTAAGACACACAAATGTTATTGGTAGAGATTGATATACAGATTTGATTCGTTCTAACAGATGTTAATGTTACATCTACGAAAATATTAAGAGGCCATTGATTTAAAACTGGTTTTGCCTCCAGTCAGTTCTGTAGATACACGATAGCTCAAAATGACTATTATCAGTATTTAATTAATTAAGTTCTATATTTTGAAATAATTTTGAGAATAAATAACAATGGTGATACGGAACTCATTTAACTAAAAAAGTCAATTTGGCCAAGTTTATCAGATAGAAGGTTTTGGCTGTAACCCCTCGATATAGTGATTCACCTGTCTGTCCGTCCGTCCGTTCGTCCGTCCGATTCTTGTCCGGGCTATTTCTCAAGAACCACTGCTCAGATTTTAACAAAACTTGATGGATAGCTTCACAACCAAGTGGAGATGCGCATATCGTCGGCACGTTCCGGTTCGCTGATTATTGACACAGTTATGCCCCTTGGAAGATCACACTATAACTATATACTAAATTCTTGTCCGGGCTATTTCTCAAGAATTTAACAAAACTTCATGGATAGCTTCACTACAAAGTGGAGATGCGCATATTGTCAGCACGTTCCGGTTCACTGATTATTCACACAGTTATGCCCCTTGGAAGATCGCACTATAACTATATACAAAATTCTTGTCCAGGCTATTTCTCAAGAACCACTGCTCAGATTTTAACAAAACTTCATGGATAGCTTCACTACCAAGTGGAGATGTGCATATCGTCAGCACGTTCGGGTTCGCTGATTATTCACACAGTTATGCCCCTTGGAAGATCACACTATATAACTATATACTAAATTCTTGTCCGGGCTATTTCTCAAGAATTTAACAAAACTTCATGGATAGCTTCACTACCAAGTGGAGATGCGCATATTGTCAGCACGTTCCGGTTCACTGATTATTCACACAGTTATGCCCCTTGGAAGATCGCACTATAACTATATACTAAATTCTTGTCCAGGCTATTTCTCAAGAACCACTGCTCAGATTTTAACAAAACTTCATGGATAGCTTCACTACCAAGTGGAGATGTGCATATCGTCAGCACGTTCGGGTTCGCTGATTATTCACACAGTTATGCCCCTTGGAAGATCGCACTATAACTATATACTAAATTCTTGTCCGGGCTATTTCTCAAGAACCACTGCTCAGATTTTAGCAAAACTTGATGGATAGCTTCACTACCAAGTGGAGATGCGCATATAGTCGGCAAGTTCTGGGTCGCTGATTATTATACCCCCAGATACATAGTATATGGGGGCTATATTGGAGTCATGCTTGTGGTTGGTTGGTTGGTTGGTTGGTCTGTTCGTATAATTTTGTCCGCGCTATTTCTCTGTAACCATTGGTCGGATTTTAACAAAACTTTGCATGAATGATCAGTACCAAGTCTAGTTGTGCATATCATCGGCACACGTTGGTCGGCTCAATTTTAAGGTAGTTATGGCCCTTTGTTTTTTTACACTTATAAATTTTGTATGCGCTATCTCTGTAACCATTGGTCGGATTTTAACAAAACTTTGCATGAATGATCAGTACCAAGTCTAGTTGTGCATATCGTCGGCACACGTTGGGCGGCTCAATTTTAAGGTAGTTATGGCCCTTTGTTTTTTACACTTATAAATTTTGTCCGCGCTATTTCTCTGTAACCATTGGTTGGATTTTAACAAAACTTTGCATGAATGATGAGTACCAAGTCTAGTTGTGCATATCTGACTGTGTCAAGCAGTTTCTGGGGGTATTCATCACATTCAGTGATATTTCTTGTTATGGCTTGCAAGAAAACTTCCATACTTGCATGAATGTTGTATATGAACATTGTATATCCACACGCCTGTATCACCTGACCCCATTTTGTCCTTCACCTTGACCTTATTTTGGACTTAAACTTATTGAAGGGCCAAATTCTTGGTTAACCCAAATTTACCTTTTCTTCTACCAACATTATGGCTTGCTACAAAGCTTTTATACTTGCATGGATGTTGTATATGAACACTCTCCACACGCCTGTATCACCTAACCCCATTATGACCTTCACCTTGACCTAATTTTGGACTTAGACTTATTGAAGGGCCAAATTCTTGGTTAACCCAAATTGACCGTTTCTTCTAGCAACATTATGGCTTGCTACAAAGCTTTAATACTTGAATGGATGTTGTATATGAACACTCTCCACACGCCTGTATAACCTAACCTCATTTTGACCTTCACCTTGACCTAATTTTGGACTATCACTTAGACTTATTAAGCGTTCAATTCTTGTTAACCCAAATTTCGTCTTACATTAAGGCGTTTTCTTCAAACATACCATCGTAAGCCCCTTATACTGATAAAGCCATGTAACCCTATTTAACATTTTAACAGAATTATGGCCCCTGATTGGCTTTTTTATGGACTAGGCTTCCACGGGGGCATAAGCGTTTATTGGAAACAGTCTTGTTTATTATGTGTTTAAAAATATGTATCGCAGTTAGAGTGTCCATAGTGGTTTATATAAGTTGTAAGACTTTGTTTCACAAGTGCCCAAAAATAAATTAGTATAAAATAATAAAAACATAAGAAAGCTTGGCAAATTTAAAGTGAGACCAATTGAATATATTTCTGATAGCCCAGAATGTTTTCTATTTGCCCAGAAATTTAAAACATGTTTGTATAAACCACGATAGACAAGCATATTCAGCTCCAGCTCTTTGATGTTGGTTTTTAGCTCTCCTGAGCATGACTGACAACTTGATGCTTAAAACCCAATTGAAGTAAAGCAAACTGACCAAAATAGAATAAGAGGAGGAACTACAAACACATGCCAAGTATAGGGACTGATGATTTCTGTAGAAATATTTATGATTTGTAAGTGTGAATCTGGGTTAATCTCGACTGATGAGTTTTCTAAAATCAGTAAGGAGTAAAGTTATAACACATCATGTGCTGCGAACACATTTTCTTCAACGTAATGTGATGATTTATAGACAGTTACCGTTTTGTTTTGTTACAAGATATGATACGGTCAAACATTTTGTTGAATGTTAAATAGTTTGCTGTTTGTTTTAGGTGAGTAAGAAAGTAGAGAAGATACTGGATATATGGAATAGTGGACTCGGTGTAGTATCACTACACTGCTTTCAAAGTGTTATACCTGTGGAGGCTTACACTAGAGAGGCATGCTTAGTCGATGCTATAGGTAACATTCCATTTCTGGTCATCTTATTGTTTGAAATACATCATTTTAACAAGCTATGTTATGCATATTCTGTATTAATGTCTCACTCTTTTTAGCTCACCTGTCACAAAGTGACAGTGTGAGCTTTTGTGATCACTCTTCATCCGTCGTCCGTCCACAATTAACTTGTGGTCACAGAGGTCACAGTTTTAGCCTAATCATTATAAAACTTGGTTGCAATGATCATCTCAACAAAATCTAGGTCAAGTTCGATATTGGGTCATCCGGGGTCAAAAACTAGGTCACAAGGTCAAATCATAGAAAAACCTTGTGTAGTCACTAGAGGTCACAATTTTGGCCTAATCTTTATGAAACTAGGTCAAAATGATTATCTCAACAAAATCTAGGTCAAGTTCGATATTGGGTCATCCGGGGTCATAAACTAGGTCACAATGTCAAATCATAGAAAAACCTTGTGTAGTCACTAGAGGTCACAATTTTGGCCTAATCTTTATGAAACTTGGTCACAATGATCATGTCAACAAAATCTAGGTCAAGTTCGATATTGGGTCATCCGGGGTAAAAAACTAGGTCACAAGGTCAAATCATAAAAAAACATTGTGTAGTCCCTAGATGTCACAATTTTGACCTAATCATAATGAAACTTGGTCACAATGATCATGTCAACAAAATCAAGGTCAAGTTTGTAGAGGAGTTTGTATGAACTACTAGGACAGGTGAGTGACCTATGGCCCTTTGGGGCCTCTTGTTTACTAAATATTGGTAGGGGGATATAGGAGCAATCATGTTTGTATACAGATCTATTTAGATGCAAATGTACCCACCAGTGTTCATTTATTTAATAGATTGCTGGTGGGCATATTCACATGAATAGGTGATCTCCCCTATAGATTTGCCTTATTGACCAGTCAGTCTAACCATCCCAAACTGTTGTGTTGCATTTAACTTGGAAAATTATTGTGATACCGTCATTAAGCAAACTTCATAGGAATATTAGTCAACATGGGAGTTGCTGTACACTTTGGTTCTTTAATTCAGAATTTTCTCATTGACTTTTGAGATGCATACTTTCTTAGCAGATTATATGCCTAACTGCTAACCTGTTATTACTTAACAACACCGCTATGGGAGGCAGTTGTAATTCAGCGAAACCTCACAGTGTGTTAAAAACCACTTGCAAACTTAACCACTATTATAAAACTTGTCTCATTATATTATTTTCAGTAATATTAAACCACTTGTTGCTATGCACATGGTTGGTCTTTACAGACAGGTATTGACTTAAATAGCACATACAGCAATAATGGTACCTTATCTATTCGTAGGCCTACATCACCTGACCAACATGAAGAGAGGTGATTACTACGGTATATCTGTAACATTTTCAATGAAAGAACGAAGAAAGATGGGTGTATATCTACTCAAGAAAGCTTTACAGATCTTCCTCGCCGAGGGAGAAAGACAGATCGCTCCTCTGGATATTAAAAAAGATTAGTTTTTGATGATCCTTTATTTGTATCATCAATTTAAAGAGATACTGCACTAGAAAGAATGAACTATTCTGCAGAAAATGAAAGTTATTTGATGAAAAAATTGGTCATTTGAAGTTTCACAAGCTGAATTTCAACAAAAGAAATTCCCAAAACTGGAATAAATGTTAAACAATGCAATTAAGGCAGGAGTTCCATTTGACTCAGGAGTAGGGGTTTTGACCTGTGAAATTTCCAAAAAGCCACATTTTGACCTCTTTTTTTGGTTTGAAGGGTCTATTTCTCTAAAATCATGGGTATTTTGCCTATAAAATAGTAAAGTTTAGTCAAAAGTAACAATATTACCCTTCAGATTCAGAAGTTACTTGTTAAGGTGCATCAAACAATGATAAAGCCATCTCAAACCTGGAAGGACATGTCTTTATGTTGTGTTCCTTTAATGTTTATGCTCAACTAAATCAAAGACAGGAATGTTGAAAAGATCTCAGTTTTACCATAACCTTCAATATCTCACCAATCGATCAACTCATACTACTAATAGCTTATCATGTTGCTTATCATGTGTCAGGGGTCCTACAATTCCGGAATAATCTGGAAATCCGAATTTGCTGCACTAGAAACAAGGAACTATTCTGCTGAAAATGAAGTTATTTGGTGAAAGAATTCAAAGAATTGAAAAAGTTTTGGTCATTTGAAATTTCATCTGCTAAAATATAACAATAGAATAATATTTGACCTGAGTTTTGGTGTGTGTGTGTGGGGGGGGGAGCTAATGACACTCGAAACAGACTTGTGACTCGTTTTCAGGATTGGGCATTATGCCCCAGTAGAACCCCTGTTGTGTATATCATTTCCAACAATTAGTTATTTTGCCATAGCAATTGTTTTTATTGCCATAGGCTCATATGTGCCAATTTTGCCAATCAACTTTGTAACTTGAATTATCTAGTTTAGAAATAATTGCTCATAAGTATATGAAAAATGTATTTTGGTCACATGATCTTCATTCCATTTACGTTACTGGACCATTTGCGCACATACCAGTATTTTAGTGTTACTTTTTAAGTTAACATGTGTTCATCATGTATCTCAAATGAATTTTGTCTATCTTATTTTGTTTCGTTACGCTGGCAGGGTCAGGGAAAGGTCATGGATTATTATTGCTCTAAAAGTTAACTGCTCTTTGGACAGGGAACTTTGTGTCAGAATATCTTTGGAAATCATGGCTGACTTTCTTCAGTGTCTCAAAGTTTTGTACATGTTTGCATTATAAAACTGATTGTTATTTAGTTGTAATGTTTAAGTGTTGTAACAATATTTGTATGTTATATAATGTTTGTGTTATGCTTGTTATGAATGATTATGAGAGTCAAAAATTATTAGTGCTATACTTAATGAATATTGACATGATTTTATTTCTTGTTTAAGTGATGCCCCAAAAGCTATTTTCGTATGCAAAACCAAATACATAATTGGTATCAATGACATCTCACTATTGAAATAATTTGTTTAGTCAGATAACAATAACAAATTATAGTAGAAATTGATATTTTACTAGTCATTAAATAGAGCAATGTCGTCAGTTATCGACACTTTAAGATTGAGTCACATGAATTTTGCACACAATTGTTAGATGTCGATATCTACACTCATGCATGTCATAATCCTTCTTGAATCATTAACATGACAACATTACGCATCTTTCCCACCAAAAGGTCTATAAACAAGATAAGTATAAAGACCACACATGTCGGCACTTTCCGACATACTTCGGCAGTTACCGACACCCAAATAGATTTTTCTTTAAAATCAAAAGTAAAGCACAAGATATAAGAACATTATTATGAAGCATTTGTAGCTTATTTTATACCTTTATGGCTTCAGATATTCGATCCAGGTGGCATCTTTTATATGTAAATAAAATTATTTCATCACATTCATGAATTAACAATTAATTTCTAATTACGGCAATTGTGGCTACAATTGTTGATGGTGACAACGCATATGTGCAGGCAGCAAATTTATGTTTATTTAAGAAAACTGTCTCATTTTGAATGCGCTGTATATTTTTCCTGTTAAGGAGATTAATTTATATGGGGGATGAGCTATAAATAAGCAGCATATACATAGGTGACGATAACTACCGAACGTTTGAAATGTCAGCGGCAATTACCGACACCCCTCACTTCAAGGTTACTTTCGATGATAAGACAGTGGACACTAAAACTTTCAGACAATCCATGTTTACTTTGATGTAACAGACCTAAAACGTGATTGAGAGATGCAAAATTATACACATACAACACGACAAATGAACTAACTCGTCTTATGCCAGTCGACAAGGTCCATCATAATGACGTCACAACATGCGGTCGATTTTTTTAAACCAAAAAGGTACGGTTATGTCCTTTACTTGTTACCAGAAAACAAAAGTAAACATTACAAACAAATAAGCGCATGATACGATGACGTCATCATAACAATAGATGACGAAACAAGCAATTAAAAGGAAATTAGCTTGCAGGTGTCGATAAGTGCCGACTGTTGGATATACCCGACATTGCTCAATATGCTAATCTAAATATTTTTATGGTTCAAATACTAAATTTTAAAAATTATAGTTTTGGTCTCGTTACTTTTTAGCTCACCTGTCACAAAGTGACAGAGTGAGCTTTTGTGATCACTCTTCGTCCGTCGTCCGTCCGTCCGTCCGTCTGTCCGTCCGTCCGTCCGTCTGTCGTCCGTCCGTCAACAATTTGCTTGTGTAGACACTAGAGGTCACAATTTTGACTTAATCTTTATGAAACTTGGTCACAATGATCATCTCAACAAAATCTAGGTCAAGTTCGATATTGGGTCATCTGGGGTCAAAAACTAGGTCACAAGGTCAAATCATAGAAAAACCTTGTGTAGTCACTAGAGGTCACAATTTTGACCTAATCTTTATGAAACTTGGTCACAATGATCATCACAACAAAATTTAGGTCAAGTTCGATATTGGGTCATCCGGGGTCAAAAACTAGGTCACAAGGTCAAATCATAGAAAAACCTTGTGTAGACACTAGAGGTCACAATTTTGACTTAATATCTATGAAACTTGGTCACAATAATCATCTCAACAAAATCTAGGTCAAGTTCGATATTGGGTCATCCATGGTCAAAAACTAGGTCACAAGGTCAAATCATAGAAAAACCTTGTGTAGACACTAGAGGTCACAATTTTGACCTAATCTTTATGAAACTTGGTCACAATGATCATCACAACAAAATCTAGGTCAAGTTCGATATTGGGTCATCCGGGGTCAAAAACTAGGTCACAAGGTCAAATCATAGAAAAACCTTGTGTAGACACTAGAGGTCACAATTTTGACTTAATATCTATGAAACTGGATCACAATGATCATCACAAAAAAATCTAGGCCAAGTTTGATATTGGGTCATCAGGGGTCAAAAACTAGGTCACAAGGTCAAATCATAGAAAAACCTTGTGTAGACACTAGAGGTCACAATTTTGACTTAATCTTTATGAAACTTGGTCACAATGATCATCACAACAAAATTTAGGTCAAGTTCGATATTGGGTCATCCGGGGTCAAAAACTAGGTCACAAGGTCAAATCATAGAAAAACCTTGTGTAGACACTAGAGGTCACAATTTTGACTTAATATCTATGAAACTTGGTCACAATGATCATCTCAACAAAATCTAGGTAAAGTTCGATATTGGGTCATCCGGGGTCAAAAACTAGGTCACACGGTCAAATCATAGAAAAACCTTGTGTAGTCACTAGAGGTCACAATTTTGACCTAATCTTTATGAAACTTGGTCAAAATGATCATCACAACAAAATCTAGGTCAAGTTTGATATTGGGTCATCTTGGGTAAAAAACTAGGTCACAAGGTCAAATCATAGAAAAACCTTGTGTAGACACTAGAGGTCACAATTATGACTTAATCTTTATGAAACTTGGTCACAATGATCATCTCAACAAAATCTAGATCAAGTTTGATATTGGGTCATCCGGGGTAAAAAACTAGGTCACACGGTCAAATTATAGAAAAACCTGGTGTAGTCACTAGAGGTCACAATTTTGACCTAATCTTTATGAAACTTGGTCACAATGATCATCACAACAAAATCTAGGCCAAGTTCGATATTGGGTCATCAGGGGTCAAAAACTAGGTCACAAGGTCAAATCATAGAAAAACCTTGTGTAGACACTAGAGGTCACAATTTTGACTTAATCTTTATGAAACTTGGTCACAATGATGTCATGTAGATCTTGGTCATGTACTGCTATAACAGGTGAGCGACCTAGGGCCCTTTGGGCCCTCTTGTTGATCACCCCACAAATTAGCTAGATTATGTTATGTTACACCTCCCAGTGACTTAGATATATTTTATTTACACCATATTGATACCTATCTATAGAAGAATTACACCAATTGAATACAATAAATTAGTTTGGATGTGTTACTAGTAGTCAGTAATTCTGTTATGTTTGCTTGCTTATGTGAGTTTTAGTTATTTTACTAAATTTTATCATTTTTAATTGCTTTGTTTTCTGTTGCTTTTCTGTTTTGTTATTTTAGTAGTTTATTCATTGTTATAATATCATTGACTGTATATGTTGTAGAATGTAGTTTTGTTATATTATGGTGGTTAATACACCATTCCTGATTTTGGCATCTATGAGGGGTGTCCCAAAACTTCCGGTGTTTAGATGTGTAGGATTACTATGGTTTTTGAAAATGTATGCCCGTATACTTCATGTTGTTTGCATGTTACACAATATCTTATGAAACTAGTCACATGGTTTGTCATGTAGATGTATAGTGCTGAGATATTAACTTGATCCTTGAACCTGCTATTGACATAATTTTACAGTTGATTTCATGTCAATATTTTGCTGGCTTAGAATTAGAAGGTTGTAAATACAAAATCAATATTTTGAGAAAACAAGAAAAAACTGTCTGAAAACTACTCTTTACTTATGGAAAAACAAGCTTTTTAAACTTCAGTTCGGTCAACATGACCACTTCCAATTTTCATGAAAGTAGGCTCATAAGAAGCGCATTGAGATGCAGATTTCAAATATGCATGAATCTTATAAAGTCGTTAGTTACTACCTTCTAATTCTAAGCCAGCGATTTAACTCTGGTTGTGTTTTCATAAGCGGAAAGTATAACGACTATGCACAACAAAACTCAAATCTACAGGACAGGCAATGCACAATTTCCGTGAGATTGATATATTCTACGCAATTACCTTGTCATATATTTATGCCTAACGTTCAGGATCACTTTTATATCTCCGTTCAAATTAGAAGGTTGTCATTATGATGTAAAGCATTGCTCAGTATTATGATTTTGGTGTGTACTGTTGGTTTACATGCAATTACTTGAAAAAAATGGTAAAAATTATTTAGAAATTTCATAGACATTGATGCCGTAATCTTCATATCCCTCCTGGGTTTTATGTTGGAGAGTGTTAAGTACATGTTACACCCTTATTGTAGCAAAAAATGAATCAAAATTATCTTTTTATTTTGTTCTTAAACAAAATCGACATCATCTGTGCCAAAATTAATGTCTTCATATTTCAACGCATTTGTATTTGTTAATTGGTTCTAATTAAATGATAATTTAGAATAATGAATTTGATATATTTAAATATGAACTAGTATTGCAATGTCTTATAATTATATAATGCATGAGAGGTATTAATTATCAAAATAAATTGTCATAGTAGCACAGTTGTATTTTCATAAAACCATGTCTTTTAATGCTCAAAAGTGTGTTATAGCACTAAATCGTATCATTTTTCATTAATGTAGCATAAAGTGTTTAAGGAATTTAAGGAACTTAATTCTGCTTTATATTTTAGCATGTGATCACCTCTATGTTTGTTATTGTAAACCGTTTTGACTTTCTGAATGTTTGTCTCTGTGAAATCTAGGCTGTGTTCAACACTTGGTCACTAGCAGTAAAGAATGAGGTAAAATGTATCCGAGACCAAAAGAAAGTTGGCATATCTTTTCACTGATCTTTGGTTCATGACTGTTATAGTTGAGCATTTAAATAATGATGTTAAAATTGCAAAGTGCTGTAAATTATGTTTTAATCATGTTGTATGTTTATATGTTGTATGCATCATATACATTTTTGGATTGTGTTGAATGTTCTGTGTTTTTGTTGTTTAAGTGCTTGTTATTTTTTACCAAAGATTGAATTATGGTTGAACTGCAAATATAAGCAGTAAAAAATATTAAAATATGTAGTGCAATAAATACAATGCATATTTTATATCACATGTTTTCGAAATTATATCATAATAGTTTTGGTTGCTCAAGTCTTGGCTCAATCACATTAATGAATCTTTCTTCAACAAAACTGGAGTGTCTCGGGCCAATGTTTTTTCCTCCTTTAGGCTGATTTCCTCCTTTTTGTCTGAAAAAATCTTTGAACTAAAATGGTTTAGATTCAGCCTGACCTACTCAAATATGATGTTTTTACAAGGGTGACGGGGTTGTAGTTGGGTATTTCAGCCTTTTTGTTCTAGGAGCAATCACAGCCCTGCCCTTCATTCAACAAAGAATCACGTGACACACGTTTCGTACCTGGTATGTAATAGGTAGGATGCAGGTACGAAACGTTCGTCACATGATTTTTTGTTGAACGCAGGGCTGGTTTCTAGAGCATTAACCACGATTATTATAAGATTACAATATATGCATCTACAGTATTTAACAGTTGTAATTGTTCAGTGATAATGAATTTGTTTTGTTAGCTCACCTGTCACAAAGTGACAGGGTGAGCTTTTGTGATCACTCTTCGTCCGTCGTCCGTCCGTCCACAATTTGTTTGTGTAGACACTAGAGGTCACAATTTTGGCCTAATCTTTTTGAAACTTGGTCACAATGATCACCTCAAAAAAATCTAGGTCAAGTTCGATATTGGGTCATTCGGGGTCAAAAACTAGGTCACAAGGTCAAATCATAGAAAAATCTTGTGTAGTCACTAGAGGTCACAATTTTGACCTAATCTTTATGAAACTTGGTCACATTGATCATTTCAACAAATCTAGGTCAAGTTCGATATTGGGTTATCCAAGGTCAAAAACTAGGTCACAAGGTCAAATCATAGAAAAACCTTGTGTAGTCTGTAGAGGTCACAATTTTGACTTAATCTTTATGAAACTAAGTCACAATGCTCATGGCTACAAAATCTAGGTCAAGTTCGATATTGGGTCATCCGGGGTCAAAAACTAGGTCACAAGGTCAAATCATAGAAAAACCTTGTGTAGTCACTAGAGGTCACAATTTTGGCCTAATCTGTATGAAACTTGGTCACATTGATCATCACAACAACATCTAGGTCAAGTTTGATATTGGGTCATCCGGGGTCAAAAACTAGATCACAAGGTCAAATCATAGAAAAACCATGTATAGTCATTAGAGGTCACAATTTTGGTCTAATCTTTATGAAACTTGGTCACAATGATCATCTCAATAAAATCTAGGTCAAGTTTGATATTGGGTCATCCGGGGTCAAAAACTAGGTCACACGGTCAAATCACTTCAATATGTCATTGGGTCTAAATGTGATGTAAATTATAAAGCATAAGACAATTTAAATACCTTGTACATGCAATAGAGGCTACCATTGGGGGTTCATGAACAACTAGGACAGGTGAGCGACCTATGGCCCTTTGGGCCCTCTTGTTAAATAAAGTTACTGTATATTTTTAATGGTGTTGTTTTGTGCTAAATATTGTCGACCATCCAGTTACCCATTTACCTCCTGTTCTTTGACATTGAAGCTTCCAACTCCGGACCAAACTCTCTTGGATCAAGTCCTGATCATGAATATTGTGAACCCAACCCTGCTTTTATCACAAACTTGTTTGAATGTTGTGCCAGCAGTCATGGAACCCATTTTGAAAGTTATCAGTAAAATATGTTATAACTTGTTTCCAAATTTACAAATGAATAGTTTATTCATTGACAAACCTTTACTCAAAAATATTGTTTTAAGCTCCACTGGTCAACAATACATCAGTCATAAAGTGACTTCCCCAGTCACATAATCCTAACACCTGGCGAACCAGCAGTTACCAAAAACTACCCTCATAATTATGCTCAGATAATGCTGAGCATCAAGCAAGGGTGATGTACTATTTCAATTTTCAACATCTTTTGTATGCTAATGTTGCGGCCTTCAGTCGAACCTGAAACCTTCCGGTTACTATGGAACATCTCAAAACATTTACCTTTGCATTGGTTGTTGTCTACTTGACTGGTCAAGCAATGTGAGTGGGCACATCTGTACTAACACAATTTGGAAGAAATGTAACAAACACAGAAAGAGTTTTGTATTTCCAATTTATTAAACAAAAATATAAGAATGTAAACATTAACAAGTGCATTAAACATAGATTAATCAGTAACAACATCGTCAGCAGTTCTGTGATTACAGGGTGTTAAAAAAGTTTGTTCTCAAAATATAAATTTGTACTTATTTTACCTGAGCAATGTACCATTACAATTCTTACTCTATTTGTTTCATTTAATGCCAGACGGAGTTGAACAATGTTAGAATCCTCATTTAACATGAAAATCTTACATTCTCCTGACATCAGAAAATAAACTATTAAAACTTTGTTCTCAGACTTTTTTAACACCCTGTATGTAAAACAAATTTTATTGAATCTTCTTGAAGTTAAGTATAATTTAAAATGCACATAATCATTTTTGCTATGTATGGAGATAGAAATTCATGGCTATTTGACAACAATGATGACACACAATTCGAATAATGAAATCTGATTAGAAACGCAACTATGATGCTGATTAACATTTGAATCAAAACAATAAAATATTTATTTTTGAAACTATAACCTGAAAAACAAGCTTAGTTGAACATTCATATTGGCTTCATGGCTGTTAACAAATGAATTTGGTGACAAAGAAAAAATCTATCCAAAGCAGCCCTCTATAGAGCAACAACTTCTCTAACAAAATCTACAAAATTTCCTTGTGCTGATATTTACTAAAAAATTACCTCTGTAGAGCAACACGCTCTATACAATGGCCAATGCAGCTCACAAAGGGTGTTGTTCTACAGAGGTTGTACTGAATCTTTAACAAAATCAGGGGTTCGGACTTGCTGCATTAGAAAGGACACATTTTTCGGCAGATGCAACAATTCAAAGCTTTGACAAAGTTATGGTCATTTCATAAGCAGAATTTTAGCAATAGAACAATGTTGAACTAAGATTTGGTGTAGGGACGTGTGCTGATGACATTACTAAATGTAAACAGACAAATATCAAATACATGTATACATAAAGTTAACAATACCAATTATAATACTATAATTTGTGGCAGGACAATAGAAAATATTATAAATTGTGTGCACCTAGTGAATTAAAACTTACAAAAAGTGTCGCATGAGTGAGCATAGAAAATAGCAGACAAGCATTTAGAGACGAATAATATTCATTACTCCAGTCAAACATTATAATTATTCATAATCATACTTTTGAACCATTATTTTTGTGGCAGTTGGTTTTTTGGTGGCTTATGTTATGTGCTTGACCACATAATTTAAACACCGTGACTATGTCCCTAATACGGAACGTTTGCAAAGGATTGAAACGCCGAGCATTGCCTTTATGTGCCAGTCAGCTTTCTGCTGAAATATGCGGGGTCCTACCATTCAGGAAAACTCTGGAAATCTGGATTTGCTTCATTGCAAAGCATTAGCTTTTCTGCACAAAATAAAAGTTTTAACAATAAAACAATGTTTGAAACCTATTTAATTAAGGTGTAGGGATGTGTTCTAATGGCACCCAAAACAAGACTTGCGACTCATTTTCAGGATTGGGCATTATGCTTCAGTATACGAATTTGGCAGGCATGTGCCTCCACCGGAATTTGAAACTGAGGCGCCAGATAAGACGACAAACGTGTTAACCATTTAGCTACGGAGGCACACCATTCAAGGACCATCAAAGGATCATTTGTGTGATGTTTGGTCAAATTCTATTTGTTATTTTTGGGGGAGATGACGTATACAAATTTTTAAGTCAAACAAAACATTCAAATTATTCAGTAATTTACGTAGTAAATTGGATGATTTCGAAGCCTTACATGAATTTTCAATCCAGCGGTTACTGAGATATTTAGCTTGCATGCAAAACTTTGACTAATATGTGTTGCCAGAGCTAGGGTTTGTAAAATAGCTCTCCTTATTCTTTGAATATATAAAAGGTAGTTATATAAGGTAGAAATGCATAAAAAATAAATAAAATTGTACAATAGATAAAATTTATCACAGAATTAGATTGCAATATACAAGTTCTTCAAACAGGTCATTAGCTTACAATTCTGCTAATGTTTCACGGCAACAAAATACAACTAATTGCATAGAAGTCTAGAAAATAGTGTTCATTTTGTATACCAGTATTTTCATTGCTTCACAAAAGCAAACATATTTCACTCATTGTTATTATCTGAATTAATTAACCGGGCCCTTGACCTTAATGCAAGAATATATTACAAGTTTCTTTCATGGAATATATCAAGTTTCGCAAGACAGTTGTACTGGTGATTTAGATTAGGCTTGATAGTACAACTTGTACATATTTGTAATCCAGTCCACTTATGAAAAAACGGGCCAAAGTTAAATATAGAAATTACAGCAACCGTTAAATTATGCTAATAGAAGGCAAGAGGACCAGGTTAATTTGTTCAAGTAACAAACACACAAGAATGTATCACATATGCATTAACTTTGGACTAGATCAACAATGTACATGGGATTTACAATTGAATTAGATCACTAATACCAGGAACAACAACCAGCTGAAATGGGTCCCAAATAGGCTATCCTTTCTTTTTAAAACATACCCTGACAACCGGACTGAAAATGGTTCAAACAAATTGCTTGGTTAGAATGAGAAGGTCTTGAGTAAAAAACACTTTTTGGAGAATACAAGAAAAACAAGAAAAAAAAGCTTTTTCAATTTCAGTTTTGTCAAAGTGACCTGTTCCAATTTTCATGAAAAATTTAAACTGCCGTATGTAAGAAACCTCCCACAATGCATCCTGATTTCCAATAATGTCGAAACAATACAGTAGAAATCAAGATAACTGTTTATGACGATGTCTAGCTGATCTTGAACCGGACATTCGAGTTTTTGGACGATCTGTGTCTTGTGGATCATGTTGACTTTGGAAGATGAAACGATACAATTGTTCATTGACCTGTTTCGGTGATTCCATCATTACCATGTGACTTGCGTTGTCAATGACAACAAGTCTGGAGTAATATATAGCCTGAAATAGTTATATAAATAGAAATATTTGAGTTTCAACAACTTAAAAGTTTTGGTTAACATTTTCATAAAAACTAGCTAAGTCAATCAGGGGACATAATTCTGTTGAAATTATGGAAAGTGTTACAAGGCTAAAACAATGTAATGTGTTTATGATGGTTAACAAGTATGCAAAGTTTGAAAGCAATGCCTTCATGGACTTCAAAAATATTTGAGTTTTAACTCAACTTGAAAGTTTTGGTAAACATTTTCGGACGAACAGACAGGACAATCGCTATATGCCTCTGGCATCAGTAGATGCCAGGGCGTAAAAACTAGTTACTGACCTGTTCCATTTCCTCCTCTTCTTCCATGGTGACAAATCTATCATACTGACCATGTAGTAATAGTGTAGGTTGTGTTAACCATGCATGATATAACTCATCACCGTCCAACCAATCCTGTCCCTTCATCATGTGACTGAGTACATATAATGGTAGATCAAACGCTTGTTCACGAGATAGTCCACTCAGTTTGGCATTGTGGAATGCATTCCTGAAATACAATTGTATAGTGTAATCTGCCGATGATAACACTAGCCTTTGTTTACCAATAAAAAATTTAATTAAATGCGTTTTCAGTGTCCATTTTAGTTCAATATTGTGCATAACCACTTTTAATTCATATACTCATTAAATTGAAACTGACAAGCAGTTAGTTGACCATGCATTGTTTATATCATTGTTTGTTTATTGACAAGGCTAGAGTTATCTCCAGCAACCTATAGATTAGTGCATTTTAGGTTAAAACAATTTATGATCAGGTCTGTTCACTCTCCAGGGTGTTTTCCTGCAGCTTCAGATGCATCATTTAACTGTGAAAACAGGAATTCAGATGATAATCAAACAAGTATTTTACAATGGCCTTAATATAGTTCAATTGCTGTAAATCACTTTATATTTGCGTGATCTTTGTTTCAAATTTGGTTACAGACTTATTCAGCAGATTATTCAGTATGAATTTGTTGTGGAATGTTACATGACCTTTCAATGCTATGGTATGTATCTTCATATTATCAACAGGGTGACTCCTTCAAATTAATTGATTTACTTAAACAAGAAATTAGAATAATAATATCTAGAATTTACTTACTTTTCAAACTTGCGTAATATACAAGGTTTGATACATGAAAGCACACAGGAAGGTAGGGAGAACACTCCGGGCTGAGGAGCTAGTGGAATAGGTGCACCACCACTGATAAATATCAACTTTGCTACACGTCGAGCTCTTCTCCGACCTAGAGCCGCAGCAAATGCACATCTGTAATAATGTTGATATAAAGAAAGTAATGTATAGAGGATCTTGCATGAGTGCTGATTACATACAAGTTTTATTAAACATTTTAATGAACAAAATAAATTATGACCCACGACTTTGCCAAGTGTCATACTCCACGACTTTGCCAAGTGTCATACTCCACGACTTTGCCAAGTGTCATACTCCACGACTTTGCCAAGTGTCATATTGTTTTTGTTGATGAGTTGTATAAAACTGGTATGTACCGGTAATGAGAACGAATATAAGATTCTGTTTAACACATAACCTAAGAAAATGCTCATTTTTGCTCAAAATGATGATGTTTGCCGCAAAGGTTTCAACCAAAACGTAGCGGGATAATGAGCGCGACGACTTGATGATGTTGGTGTTATCCAGACGTCATGGGTCGATCAATGCTAGGATTGGCTAATGTCATAGACCAATAAAAGTGTTATATATGATCCTCAGTTAAACAACGAGAGATCATTTAATTACAAACTAAATAGAATTATATGCAAAAAGTATAATTTAAGCCATATTTGACTTCAACTCGTGCGATTTGAAAATTTACAAAGGATTTTACCCATATGAATGGCCAATAATAACATTCTGCCTCTTACAATACTTGTCAAACATAACTTCCAAGTCAGACAGGATCTGATTGAAGTGATACGCTCTCTCATTATCTGGACAACAGCTGTATCCGTGGCCTGAAGTATAAACATATATCTCTATACTAACATGTGCACAATACTAATATCCTGTCATTATCCTGACACCTTGTCAACCAGCAATTACATGGAACTGCCCTCAATTGCTGAGCAAAAGAGCTATACCAGTTATGCTTTTATGACTTTGGTATGACACAGTCTGGGATCCAACACACAACCTTCTGTTTCTGAGGCCAACACTGTTATCATGCTGCCAATGGTCTTGGATTTCTATGTACATATTGTTACTGCGTGGATACAAAAATTAAGATTGTTATTATCAATATTATTATTATTTTAACAGTTGAATGCATACACAGTACTGTAGTACACAACATAAACGTAACTTTCCAACGAAATGCTCATTAGATAAATGTTGACACTTTTATTTTACAAATATGTAAAAAATATACATAAAATAAACAATGTTTTTATTGTGACGATAGATACCCTCAGGAATGAGAGCAGGCCTAGACACTAACTATTTTGGCCACTGGTCCGACAGGGCAAATGCGCCCAATTTGTTAATAGGACAGTTACTGGTCCTTCAGAATTTTCACTGGTCCTTCTGGATTTTCACTGGTCTCGGACCAGCGGACCAGTATTAGTGTCGAGCCCTGGAGAGGTTGAAAGGGATAAATTTTAAGTTGTAGGACTTGGTTTACCATCTATGTAAAATAAAAATTATTTTTAATAACGCGAACTAAGCACAAACCTATTAAATCTGGAGCAATCACTTCCATTCCTAAACTAGCAAAGAACTCAATCTGTGCATTCCAAATATCAGCAGAACCACCTACACCATGAATGAAAAACAGGGTAACATCCTTATACGGGGATGAGACATGTTGTGATAAACTCTCCAAGTCGGGAAGTTTAGTCAAAGTTTCTTCCATATCGTCCGATACCGGGGACTTCATTTGTCGTCTCATACTTTTAGCACTGATTGGACGATGGTCTTTAGTTTTCCGTGGTGATTTGGCACTATGATCATTATTTAGAACAGAATTATGATCAGTATTTATAGCAGAATTATTTACTATGTGTATTTCATTATTCTCCTTGCTAGACTCTCCAATTTGTCCCAGAGCATGGACCTCTGAGGAGGGTCTCTGCACGGATACATGTACCCCGGTTATAGATTGAATACCCGCTGAATTGATGGAATTTCTAGATGGTGATTTTATATGAATTTTATTTTGAGAAATATTTGACTCCCTGATATATGAACACTCCCCACCATCACTTTCATCATTAGTATGATTTATCTGATGTGGAATCTTTGTCAGCTCGTCATTATTTTTCTGCTCCAATTTTTTTTCCTCTGGTTTTGCTTGATGTGCAAGTAGATGAGGGGGTATTGATGCTGCAGAACCGAGCGCTCCAATTTCCCGATACTGCAGATACGCTTGCATTTCTTTCTCAAATTTGTCATCTCGCTGTTTTTTATTGAAATGTTTTATTCGAATTGTACGATTAGGTCGTATCTCTACAATGTTGTCACATGTTCCTGGTTCTGGAGCAACTTTGCGAGTATTACGGAGTATTCGTCCACTTGCCATCTATGTTGTTACAAAGCCACCATGCTATGCTCCCTGCAAAAGTTAAAAAACATTTAAAGAATAGCAGTTTGAAAGTGGATTAGAGTCAAAGTAATCAGTTGGATGTAATCAGTACTTGATAACAACAACAACAACTTGTGTTGGATCACACTACTTTTCACTTAGTACCAGAAAAATAAAATGAATAAATCTGCCGACATCTATAGCACGGATAATAAATGTCGACTTTTTATTCTCAACTACTGATTATCGCTGATTCAGTGACAAACCCGGCAGTGATTTTTTCCTTCTTTGTTTGCTACCGGTAAACGGTACCTTCCCAATTCGAATAAGGCTATTATTTTCCCAAATTTGAAGGGAGAAATTCCCAATGAACATTTAAAAAAAAAAATTCAAAATTGGACATAAAATGATGAAGTTATGAACATTTTTGACAAGAGGTCAAGCATAAAAGTTTACAGAAAACAGTAAACAGTCACATGTAATCTCTTTTTCTGTATTATTTTGGCCTTTCTGCTTCATGAAAATTCCCAATTTCAAGTTGTCACGACGCGAAAATTCCCAATCTGAACGGACCCTTTCCCAAAGAGGCAAAAATAATCACTGCCAAGAAATATCTACTAAAAACTAACAAATAATGCACCAGTCCCCTCTCCTAACCCCGGGTATGCCAGGGATTTTTACTTTCTCAAAACCTGGGAAAATGTTCTCCCCCCATGGCCATACAGATGGCTACCTCGCCCCACCTACCCCCAAATTGCCCGCCCTACATTGTATACCTCACGGCTCTGTTCCCCCGCTATTTTGGCCTGTAACAAAAGCCCGCACTCACCAAGTGCCAAGTGAGTGTGGGGACATCGGAGAGGTAAAACAAGGGACAGATCCTTGCTATCCTCCCCCTTTCCCAGGTGTTGGGGGCTGTGGTTTCAATTGACTGAGGCATTATCAAGCCAACAAAACTGAAAGTTCTTGTACTGGATATTGGCTTTCTAAAATCATGTTAAAACTGTTCACATAACACATGGCAAATAATATGAACTGGTAAATTCGTGGATACTGGATGCAGCATCCAACGTCCAAGATGTTTGTTGTCATAAATACCAAGGAAACGAAGTCGGTTCAAGCATTTGTAAGATTGGTGTGTGGCTTGTCCAAAATCAATAGTCTTCCATTTTAGTCCACGAACCTAATTTATTCAAAAGTGACTTAAATCATTTAGCTAACGGTCCAAGAATGACAATAACAAACAAAGAAATAAAAAATGTAAAAAAAACTTTCTTTTGGGTGGACCTCCTAAATGAAGAGTTTTCAAAAAGTTCGACAACTCTTTGAAAATAAACATCGTGACCTTTATGGACGTAAACAGACATGTTTCTCCAAATGCTTTCACATATAAAATGTGCCCAACCTTTGTAAGATATTATTTTTTATATATACAATATTAGAGTGTTGATGGTAATAAACTCTGCGCTAGAACACCAACCAATCATGTTTTGGCAAATGAAATATATTTCGGATCAAATGAATTCGGATGCACAGCCACATTTTTTATAACTTTATTATCAGATTATGTAATGATAGAAGTACAACATCCTATTTTATAAAAAAGGTGTGCTTAACCTTAATATTTGTAATTTAAAAATTAAGTATATTTATGTGGAACCATGTTGGTCTGGACTAAGGCGCCGTAATACGTCTTAGTCCCATAAATAAGACTCTACGTACGTTCCACAGTACTATACGAGTCTCATAGTTTTGTAACGTAATGTAGTGAAATGATATGTTTGGTCTCGGTTGGGACTATAGTACGTCTATGCAACAAAACGCTAACAGGGAGCAGTGCTTGCCGATAGCAATTATAGCATACCGTTTCTCAGCACTTTGCAAGGGGAGCGCTTTCTTATGCAATGTAGCACTTTGCTGCGCAACGGTCTAACTTCTACTTCATTACTCGCCAAAATCCGCTTCGCAGACATAATAACGAGGGGAAAAGGGGTGGAACTTTTGCCTCAGATGCAACAATAAAAGTAACGTAGTGAACAGTGAACTTAAAAACTAATGTCTTAACATGTTTATACACTGTACAATTGCATTCTTCAAACAATTGCATCTTCATGATTGTCTGAACTGGTCCCGGGCTAGTAGACCAGTGTTAGTGTCTAGACAGTAGACAGGCTTGCTGTCTCCTAGTGGCTGCTCTTTAATTTCCAGCCGCTACAGTGTAACTGTGTGTGTTGGATTGGTTTGACTATGTTAGTGTCAAGCCCTGGTAAATATTGTATCATAGCAGGCCTCAACAAATATTTTTAAAAGCACTCGTCCTGCAATATAGACAAAGAAGAAAACCCCAAAATCTTACTTGTCCTGCTATATAAATAAAGAAGGAAGATATTGTGCAGGACGAGCGGACAAGTGGATTCATTGAGGCCTGCATAGTATTGTATCATAATGTAGTATCCTTTTGCATCTTCTTCTTTTTCCTGTTGCAGGTTGAAATTACCAGATGCTGCTATACCAATAAAATCCAATGTGATATCAAGAAGGTATGTACATTTCTGTTGACTTAGAATAATAAAAAATATACTTACTTCTTCTTGTCTACCCTTCTCCATTCTCAATGAAGGTTGTATAGTCTGCCTCAGGTTTTCAATGCCTCATAAAGTTTATGAGGTAGTCTTGTTTCTGACAGCTATGCAACAGCTCACCCTGGTTTTGTCATTCTATGGTTTCGTAATTAGGCAGGAAATACTAGCGATAATCAAAATTAATCAGCCAATGTTATTGGATCAATCATCAAGAATAATGCTCCTATCAATGTTTTGGGGGGCGGCGTTCATACACAGGACTTTTGACAGTAGGCTTTTCCCGATAGGTGGGAATTTGACAGACAGAATGGTGCCGAGTCCCGGGAAATTTTTACTTAGGCCGAAATTTTGATCCCGGGGGATATGTAAAGCATCTCCCAATGAGGGGATTTTGACAAACTGTCCTTGCTCTAGGGTGGGAATTAGACTTGGAAAAAGTAAAAATGTCAAATTCCCCTGGGCCTGTAGCTATTCATCCAACATGAAAGTTGTAGTTATAGCCACCAATGTGGAGGTCTCTACGTTTGAATCTCTGCAGCTAGAAACGCAGAGGTAACTTCACATGTATTAGTGCTATGCACTGGGCATGTAATGGAACAAGTTGTCTCTTTGGGACGAGCTAGGGTATCGCACCCTGATTCTTTGTTAAATTGTATGACAGAACTGTCTCTTCTCTTGAAGACTGACTTCAGGGAAAAAATCTAATGACCAGGCACATACAACTGTCTCAGTAACAAAACATTAGGCAAACATGTACATGTAAATACAAATACACCTTAATGTTGACAGTATATGTATTACTGACATTTCTTGTTATATTATGTATTACAGTATATCATCACTGTTGAACCCTGCCTGGAGGAATACTACACTTACTGCACCTTATAACAGTCAGCTTACATCTACCACAGCTCCCCTTACCAACCACATTATCTCACGTAACGCTCGCTACGCGTACAGACCAAATGCTGCCAAAAGAATCATGAAACATGGACTGGAAAAAAGACTGAGTTGTCGTTCACAACGTGAAATTTTATTCAATAGAATTATTAAAGGAAGGAAAACTTTATGTGTATTTCCTAGATTTGTAAATGAACATCCTGATCTTAATAAGAAGGAAGGTAAAAGAGTCCAGTTGTTTTCCAAGGATAAAGGTTATCAGACGCTTTCTAAAGGAATAGGTTATTATAAATTTCGTGAATGATGCAGGAATTAAGCAAGTGTCAGCTCTTCTCTATGTGGGTTTATTAGTGAGTTATGTGTGTACAGTGTTTTACTCTGTGTGATTTTGTATTATTATTCATTGAGGAAGAATGTCATGATGGTAATTGATAATGTTGGGTATTGTTTTACATGTGACTTTGTCATAAGAATGTCTAACATTATAAAATGCTTGCCTGTCCTCAGAAATAAAAAATAATGCAATTCCAAGTTATTGTTTGTTGCGTTATTTACATATGATTATGTCTCCCACATATAGCAAAGATCTGAAAAAACATAGATTGGACACTCAATTGAAAACTGAGAGAAAATGCAAAATGGCACGCAGCAGATTCTGTTATTTTGCATACAACTTTTTGTTGTCAAGGCGAGCTATTGTGATCACCTTTGTCCGCCGTAAGTCCGTTGTCAACAATTTGACTTTAACACTCTGTGGGTCACAATTTTCACTTAATCTTTTTTAAACTTGGTCATAATGTTTTGTCTCTATGAAATCTAGGCCAAGTTGGTTGCTGGGTCATCTTGGGTCAAAAACTAAATCACAAGGTCTCATAAAAGAAAAACCTTGTAAAAACTCTTAAGAGGTCACAGTTTTCACTTAATTTTCATGAAATTTGATCACAATGTTTGTCTCTATAAAATCTGGGTCAATCTTCGGTAACTTTAACACATCACTGATGTATGAGGACAGTGTCTGTAAACTTGACACATCACTGATGTATGAGGATGGTGTATGGTTATTTGACATATCACTGATGTATGAGGATGTTGACTGGTAACTTGACACACCACTGATGTTTGAGGATGGTGTATGGTTACTTGACACATCATTAATGTATTAGGATGTTGACTGGTAACTTGACACATCACTAATGTATGAGGATGGTAACTTGACACATCACTGATGTATGTGGATGGTAAATTGACACATCACTAATGTATGAGGATGGTGTATGGTAACTTGACACATCACTAATGTATGAGGATGGTGTATGGTAACTTGACACATCACTGATATATGAGGATGGTAACTTGACACATCACTGATGTCGGGATGGTGTATGGTAACTTGACACAGCACTGATGTATGTGGATGGTAACATGACACATCACTGATGTATGAGGATGGTGTATGGTAACTTGTCACATCACTAGTGTATGAGGATGGTGTATGGTAACTTGACACATCACTAGTGTATGTGGATGGTGTATGGTAACTTGACACATCACTGATGTATGAGGATGTTGTATGGTAACTTGACACATCACTAGTGTATGAGGATGGTGTATGGTAACTTGACACATCACTGATGTATGAGGATGTTGTATGGTAACTTGACACATCACTAGTGTATGAGGATGGTGTATGGTAACTTGACACATCACTAGTGTATGAGGATGGTGTATGGTAACTTGACACATCACGGATGTATGTGGATGTTGTATGGTAACTTGACACATCACTAGTGTATGAGGATGGTGTATGGTAACTTGACACATCACGGATGTATGTGGATGGTGAATGGTAACTTGACACATCACTGATGTATGAGGATGTTGTATGGTAACTTGACACATCACTAGTGTATGAGGATGGTGTATGGTAACTTGACACATCACGGATGTATGTGGATGTTGTATGGTAACTTGACACATCACTAGTGTATGAGGATGGTGTATGGTAACTTGACACATCACGGATGTATGTGGATGGTGAATGGTAACTTGACACATCACGGATGTATGTGGATGTTGTATGGTAACTTGACACATCACTAGTGTATGAGGATGGTGTATGGTAACTTGACATTTCACTGGTGTATGAGGATGTTGACTGGTAACTTGACACATCACTTATGTATGAGGATGGTGTATGGTAACTTGACACATCACTGATGTATGAGGATGGTAACTTGACACAGCACTGATGTATGAGGATGGTGAATGGTAACTTGACACAGCACTGATGTATGTGTATGGTAACTTGACACATCACTGATGTATGATGATGGTGTATGGTTACTTGACACATCACTGATATATGAGGATGGTGTATGGTAACTGGACACACCACTGATGTATGATGATGGTGTATGGTTACTTGACACATCACTGATGTATGATGATGGTGTATGGTTACTTGACACATCACTGATGTATTTGGATGGTGTATGGTAACTGGACACACCACATATGTATGAGGGTGACGTCTGAGACAGTGAAATCACTGATAATATAATATAGTTTGCATTTATTTCGAAACAGCTAATGCCTTTTGATCTGAAACAAAACATTCCATGTACGAAAATAAGCCGTTACGAAATAGCTTTAGTACGAAATGTTTACGCGCGCGCTTATCAAGGGAGGTAATCCATTAAGTGTCGTAAAAATAATAATAGAAATAAAATCAACATGATTTAGGATAAATACTATATCCCGTTAATAAATGTAATTAAGATTATATGAATAACTTACTTTGATAAAGCTAAAATCAAATAAACTATAATTTGGAAATCGACCAATCAGAAAGCAGTATGCTATTCACCTCGAAAAGGAGGACATGAGTAATGAGTAGATCTCTGTGTATTCCATTTCCTTGTTCGTTTATTTGTTAGTTAATTGTTTAAGTTTACCTTACAGTTCGCTTGCAATAACTATCGGAATCATTCGTCGAACAGGTAATCTTCTCAGATGTTGTCAGTGCTAATTAAACCAGTTACATATGCATAATTGTGAAGCAACTTCTCCGAGTTTCATAGATTTCTAATTCCAATCAATGTGCATGTTTACTTTTGATTCAGGCATTGTATGACATATTCTGCAAAGTAAATAGACGGTTTCACACCATGTATGTATTCGATTTATGTTGACATTTTGTAATTTACTGATTCTGCTGTTAATAGATCACCATAACTGTGGATTGCTGTTGGTGAATAGTAATCATAATCATGCATTGTACATTCAAGCTCAGGAAGGGGCCCCACCATACATTTTATGGAATTTAATCGCTTGCTATGTGTGAGTTTGGCAGGTTGGTCGATTGGGTAACATTCTTGACTACAGATCAAGACGTCCCTGGTGCAAATCTCAGCTTGGGCGATTGTTCCTTTGTGAAACACTTCAATATTTCCCACCAAACTAGAGATGAACAGCATGGTTGGTTACCCAGAGTTAGTCTCGGGTGTATCATCGCTTTACGCTGGGCACTTTACAGAACCAAGGAGTCTTATTCGGAAGGAGCTAGGATAGCGCACCCAGTTTCCTTCTTTCACCCAATACTTGTTAATTCAAATAGACAAAACGTTTGATTACATATATTCAATTTAAGTTAATATTGTTCTTTTGATTTATTTTCTCATACACAGTGTGTGACATAAACAGTGGTCTGATGGCCAGTACATACCTTAGTAAATTATGTTGGGACTTGATAACTTCAGATATGATAATGACAGTGGGACTTATAATTAATACAAAATTGTTAAGGCGCGCACAGCATACATGTGCGCTAGTTAAAGTAAACCAGATGTAAAGTGTGTCAGATATGCAGCTCTAACCCTAGTGACGTCTAATCCCTCACCAAATTCAGCAATTAGACACTACTGTCAATTGATGCAGTTTCTTGTTCTGTTAAAGGGGCATTGCCATACAGGGTTTTCCCTTGGAATTTTCATATGGGGGTCCCAGGACCCTCAGGGTTTGCATTTTAGGGGTTCCGGGCAAATTTTTAGGGTCACTCATAAGCAGATATGTATTTTGGTTGTTGATATTTTGAAAACCTAAAAACTGATAAAACCACAGCTCAAGGGCTTGAGTAAAGTTTACTGCATCAAACTAGATCAATTTTATAAATAAAATAGCAAAATCTCATGTACCATTGTTTTCAACATTTGAATGATGTACCATACACTAGTGAGTAACCTACAACGATGTGCCTACCCTAACAATGTCATTTTGTTCCCGACTTTTGTCACGAACGGTACGAATTTTTCAGAGTACGAATTGTGTTGGGTACGAAACCTTCGCGTCGACAGCGATATTGCTATTAGTCGTCTGCTTTTTTAGACCGCGCCGTCATTTCGGACATCCGGGTAACAATAAAGTCTGTTTACTTCGGAACAAATCCTATCGCAGAATATCGCAGCGGAGAATAATCAATTAATATTTTATACAATAATGTGTAAATTGAAAAACACTGCGAACCAGTTACGGCGGCCGTTGGTAATTGTGGGTCCCGAGGACGCACACACAATTGCTAATGCGGGTCCAACACCAAAATATTGCGTCAGAGACGCAAGAAACCTGCGTCGGGGAAATCCCTGGCCATACTTTGGTTCAAGGTTCTGCCTCTTCGCTTACTTGTACGTATTTAAGGACAAATTGGATTCATTTGTCTGACCAAATCTAGAAATGTAAAAGACCACTGTCGGTCCAACACTCTAGATATTGACAGTTTACTTTCTAAACTGATTGTGATTAAAATGTCAGTCGCTAATCTATCCCTAGTTATGTGTACAAGCATAACCAATTTGATAACGAGCACTTCTTAACCTCATCGCTTGTTTCTCATGATGAAGAGGCAACAAATTTCACATTGAAATTACATGTTGCATATGCCGTGTTTATTTTCAATTTAATTATGTCACCTGCTTTGATTGGTCGAATATATGGTAACTGACCAATAAAAGCACCTGTTGTATATCGCATATACTGTAAATATAAGCGAGAACATTTGAAAGCAATTTAGGGCATTAATCTTAACTTTCTTCATTGTAAAATATTAAACGGATTTGTAGAAAAAATATGTCAGACCTAATTTGTTATATTTAATATTTTGTTGGTCATGTCACTTGGTTCAAATTACAGAAGTCGGGACTTACTCAAGTAATCACTTATAGCTTATTACACACATCTATTCTCTCGGATTGTTGGGGAAGTACCAGAATGGCAAACATTATCAGACTCCTGCTTGTTTGTTTAAGGCTTTTGTGGAAGAGTGGCCGAGTGGTTAGCACTCTCCACTACGAATCGGGAGGTCCCTGGAACAAATCTTAGCTGGGGCATTGGAAATTTCAGAAACGCTTTCAGCATGTCTTATCGGTGTTTTACAACAGGAACATTAAAAACTGAGGATTCTATTTAGAAAGAGCTTGAGCAGCACGCCCCAATTCCTTGTATCACACAAACCTTTTGTCTCTTCATTCAAAGCCAGAGGTCATTAGCCGATTAGGCCTCGCACTATGACTGTTTTAGTCAAATGCAAAAAAAATGTATTTATGGTTGTGAAAGCTTGGTGTCTGTAGAGATGCAACTCTTTACTCCAGACTTAAGCAGGTTTGGAGGTTTGGGTTCCGTGTACTATATTTCTATCTAATAATCTTGATGTAAACCACGCATACATGACATATATACATAAATCTAACCTATAGATTATGTACATCAATTTATTAATGGTCTAACTCTTAAACTTTGTGCTGTTGATTTGTTAAATTTGCTCTATTAATACTAAATCAGGAAGTGTGTATAAAACAATTTTTCAATTTTCAGACAGATTCATCGTTATCTCAACATCTTTGTTTAGTTGAGGATGTCTCCTAGTAGGTGATTTTCTTTGTTTATATTTAATGATGTTGATATTTGATGAGTCATTGAACAAATTGCTGTTCATGTGGAAATGGATACAATTACCATGTAATATGATATAGTCTCTCGAGTTTAAAACCATTCAGTGTTGCAGTATAAAGCTTACTGCTGCTAGATGTTCTCTATAAAATAAACCTACCTATAGCATATAAACCAACTCACTGTATGACTTATTGGGATACTATAAAATTCAACTTGTATGACTTATTGTGATTGAAACATCTGGTGATTTCCTATCACTGTAAGACTTATTGCAAGACTATACATTTCAACGTGTACTCCTTATTGTGATATCAGAAAGTTGACTTGATTATACACTGTGTTTATATGAAATATAAGACTTATACTTTATATCAAGTAAGGTTCTTTGATTTTTCGTTACTCGGACCCTCCTGTCCTATTTTTTGGCATTTTCAAAAAAAAAAATTGGAAATCTAAAATTGTAAACATTTTTTATATCAAATATTTTGATGGTAATGTTACTATACACCTTGTTTCATTATGTATTTCAATATTTTACTATAGATAAGTAGGTATAGTGCTCTCATTTACCACTGTGCCACAGGTATCATTGAAAAAATATCTAACTGAAATTTAGTTTTAAATAAAATGTACATGTAGTTAAATTTCTGTAGATTTTTTAAAATTCTTTATCAATGATACAGATACATGTGCACTGTATTTGTTATAAGATAAACTTGCTGTTAGAACTAGCATTGTTGCTTTAAATAATGGACCGTCATTGACTAAAATCCACCATCAACTACATTTTGGGAGTTTTTATTTTTATTTTTTTTCCCTCCTATGAACTTTTTTCTCAAAAATGTCCGAGTAACCAAAAATTAAAAAACTCTGGCCTAAATACTTGCATTTTTTGCTGTCTTCTCTCCGTTAAACATGATGGAACAAATTCTGAGGACAACATTTTAATTATGATTTGTACAGAATGGCTTAGGTAAAACATATGCTGTTCCTTTGGACTCAAATCCATGACGTCTAGGTGATAACTCCGGACAGTCTTCTACCAACTCAGCTGAGACCACACTGTTGTTTATGGACAGTCTTCTACCAACTCAGCTGAGACCACCCTGTTGTTTATAATAATATTTATAATAATAATAATAGTTTATTTCAAACATATCATAGGCCACCGGCCCAAAATACACACCAATACACAATGATAACATATACGTTATATGCTCTGTACTATATGCTAATTGCCTGGGGTGCCAATTATCTGTGAATGAAAACTGATGAAATTATACTGGTACTGCTGTATAAAATAATATTATACAAAATGTAACTCAGATAACAGTACAAATAGCTACATGTAGGGGTAGTCAGTACCAATATTTGCGATAAAAAATGAATGAAAAAATATTCCTACAAAACATTCATTATGAAGTTTGACATTAATTTTTTATTGATTATTTTGGATTTGGATCAGGACCAAAGATAACAACAATTCAAAATGTATTTATTGATGTGACTAAATATTATCTGAATAAAGTTAATTGGTTGGCTTTGTGTGGTTTAAATGATAGTAAATAGATATATGTAGGTTAGTTATTGGGAGATAATGGTGATAGATAAGAGGGCCGTGTCGGCAGTAACTGATTGGTGATAGATTAGAGGACCGTGTCGGCAGTAACTGATTGATATATGTCAATATAGATTTGTATGTACCTGGCTTTATCTGCACAGGTCATCTTTGTGTGTAGCTATTTGTACATGATCTGATGTTATCCTGCCTCATCCAGCCTACTCATTACTTGTTTTCTCTAGATATATGATTAACGTGATACAATGAATACATGTATATGGTATTCAGTAACTTTTGTTTACCAGTAATTATAGCCTGAAGTCATTCACATATAGAATTAAATGCACAAATACTCAACCCTGCATTAATTAACTGCAGTCTCTATTAATTTTAGCAATGCTGTGTTAGTCTGTATCTTAATTAATTGGGGCGAGATGGTTTCCATGAAGAAAGGCAGGCATTTCCCCCTCATCAACTTCCACCCTTTGACATTTTTAACTTCCCCTGCTCGTTGGGCTACCTCAGGAAACCTGCGTTCACTATTTCTCTCTTGGTGGGTGTGCAGCCAACATCGATCTGCGGCGCCCAGGAAAATCAAACATGTACAGACACCGCCCTCACAGGTACAATTCACACCTTGGTCAGGTGGAGCATGTGGGTTATTCTTGCTCAGAGAAATTAAGCAGTGGCGCAGACGGGGATCAAACCCGGGACCTCTCGATCCCGAAACGCGCGCCCTACCTAAAGGCCACTGCTCCCTGGAAGGACCTTTATGTGTATTAGTTATATTTTAATTGACACAGACTAGTTACTTGTTGCATGTATGTAGTCCTTACTGAAGTTTTCCTATTTATAGCTAAGAAATGAAATATTAAGATACACCACTTGAAATATTTCACTTTGCTTTTCAAATTATTAATATCAATTATATAGCAAGTATAAAATATAAATACCTTATAACATATAATACTTGGAAAGTTTGCCAGGTATATCTGTATGTTACTAGGTACAGTAAAACCTCGTTATTTCGAGGGCTCATCGGGACAAGCCAAATGCTCGAGTTAAGCCAGTTGCTCGAATTATCAGAATTGTATGATGAATTGTTGTTAAGACTAAGTGTAACTGTGTTTTACCACGTAAGTGTTTGGTGCGCGTATTTGGTTGCAACTACGAATATCGTCATTGTTTATCAAGTCTACAAGCATTTTGAGTCGTGCAGACATTCGTTGAATGTTACCTTTGTAGGTGAAATCATGTATAATGCTCTATTTGAGTTGATTTACGACCATTGAGTGATCAAATATTCATTGTTTTGTCATTGTTTCTCTGACTTGGATAAGGTTAACATTTAGATCGGTGAATCATAAGAGTTACACGCGGCGTGAAAATTACTTTCACTATAACAAATGTTGACTCGTCATTAAATTTCTCATAATTAACGCCTCGTAATTGATTTGTATTATTCAATCTTGCCCTTTGACACCTTTGTTGTTGACAAACAACCGATTTCAGTGTTGGGGGTTACGCTATTGTCATAAAATGTGATAATCACGATGTGTGAAAATCACAAACCACAGCAACATTAAATCTGACAATTTTTCGGAGGTGTGAAATTTCGCTCGGATGGTTGCCTCGAGATAAAGTAACTAATTATCGTTGAAAATTGTTGAATGGACTGACACCTGCGCTCGAATTAGACCGGATGCTCGTAATAACATTTCTCGAATTAAAGGGATAAATTAATGTACAATATAGAGCAAATTCGTCGGGACTTTGAAATTTGCTCGAATTAGGCCGGTTGCTCGAATAATCGCTGCTCGTATTACCGAGGTTTTACTGTATATTCATTATAATGACATACCAGGAGCTTATGCACTTAACATGTTCTGCTAAAACTAGCTCTCAGATAATTACTGTAATTAACAAAAAAAACTAATTTCTTATTAAGTCTGAATTTTGTACTCTTGAATGATGGGAGGTGCAACATTATGGCATGTAGGCCCATTGATAGTTTACATATCTGGAACTCATAGTCTACACGTGACAGGTGTGTTGTTTTCTCCCTAATTGAACAAATTATACCATGAACCTATCCTTAAACTATATTTGTATATCATTTAAATGATTAATTTATGGAACAAAACTCTGTTAGTATTGCTGCCTCTTGAAACATGTCTACCTTGTACTGTTATAGAGTAATATGCTGCCTCTTGCAGCATGTCTACCTTGTACTGTTATAGAGTAATATGCTGCCATGCAACTTGTTTCAGTCTATCTTGTTAGTAATAAATATTTCTCTTCAAAAGGTAGTAATAATATTGTATGTAATGATGTACCAGATTATATTTCTGAATGAAGCCACTATAGATAATGAAAACTAACAAAGTAATAAAGCAAATGACAAATGAGTTGAGCTACAAGTTCCAAAACTAAGTTTAATATGACTCGCCCTATTTGTGTAAAATACCTTACTTTGCATGTTCGTTTACCAAGATTGTATCTCAGTATATAGTTATGAGGACACAGTGTTGTGTTTATATTCTGATACATGTAGTTGTCACACAGACACAGTCAAGTATAATTTATATGGTAGTATATTCTACCACTACATATCACCAACTCATCATAGTTATATACAACTATAGTATACTGTAAACCAATTTAGCAAATACTAACTTTCGCGTTTAACTGATCGTCGGCATACTATAAATTTTCGCATTTTTAAGTTTCCCGCAATGTCCATATTAATGTTTTTTAGCACTTTCGCGGCGACTTAATTTCGCGAAATTATATCACACGCGAACTCTGCGAAATTAAATCGTGCGAAATAATTTCTTGGTTTACAGTACTAGCATTAGCAACATATCTTACAGGTAAAAATGCATAAAATGGGAATGTGGTTTTTTTGCTTAAAAAAATTATTCAATTTCTCCTTTTTCATGTGATTGAAAAAGTGGCTATATCTGTGTATGTGGTGTGTATGTGATATCATGTGACAAGTTGTTTACATTTCTTGTACTAGCTCATTAAAAGCAGTTAAAGATATGCTTGTAAAAAGGAAGCACAATGAAAGGTATGTTGACATTGATTTAAAAAATTGATTACAATGCTGTAAACCAAGAAATTATTACAATGCTGTAAACCAAGAAATTAGTTTGCGCGATTAAGTTTCCCGGAGTTTGCGAGTTGTAGAATTTCGCAAAATTAAGTCACCGCGAAAGTGCTAAAAACGTTAATATGAACATTGCAGGAAACATAAAAAATGCTAAAATTTGTAGTCACGAATATGCCGACTATCAGGAAAACGCAAAAGTTATTATTCGGGGAAAGTAAATTGGTTAACAATACAGTACAGTATGTAGTCCTATGTCATGATGACATACTAGTTTCTATGTCCTGATTGTTCATGTACTTAGATAGATATCCTTAACCTAACAGCAATGGAGTTAAGATAGCCACACCCTTATTGTTTGTCTGAGTTTGCATCCGGATTAAAATACCCAGCTTGCATACAGTACATATACCTTACTGAATAGTTTCTTAAGACAATACTAAAAACGAAGAGTGAGGAAAAGAAACAAAAACTTAAAACTCAGCTGTCATGTTACTATTATACTAACAAAGCAATTTTTTTATTGCTTGTACACATAACAGTATAAAAACTGCATGATCATATTGAACATACTAATGGTCATATTGAACATACTGTAACCGTCTTAACTTTCAGCTTTTGTAGGATAGCGTAGCTTAATCAACCTAACTTGATCAGCTATATAACATATTAAGTTTAATCAGTTTATAAGATTATGATAAACTAACTATTACTACTGTTCCTTGGTCAGCATTTTGAATTGTGTCTAAATACTTGTGGTTATAATGTATAGTTTCATATGTCCATGTTAAGGTAGACCTCTGTCAAGTTTAGTATGCCCTTCTAAGAAGAGGGGATATATTGTTTTATCACTTACTTTTGCAAAACTTATTTTGTGAACTTGGGCAATTTTATCCTCAAACTTAGCTCACAACTTTCAGGTGCATTTTACTGGTTTGAATGGTTAAATTTGTATTTGTTCTTAAAATGCACCAACTCAATAATTAGACCAGTTTTTTTCAAGTGTCCCAATGATCATATAGCCTTATTACCGGTATTGAGCTTTACTGTACATATTTCTATAGTCTCACATGTGACCTTATTATTGAGGTTTTACTGTACATGTATTTTGTGACAACCTTAAAAATACTACTTTGTTAGCCTTTATAAAACATGTATATAGGATAGACAACAAGTATCGCTGGTTTTGAGATTAAGACCCCAGCTTCAGCGAGCGTCTAATCTCATAACCAGTGATACGAGATGTCTATCCGACTTAGACCATGTGACTGACTAATTTGTACATGTACCATTATTCAGGCACATTAAAGAAGTTGTACATTGTATTTCCGACCAGATTATGCAATTTGCTCCCAGCAATAGGATTAAATTCTGCACTTATTAGGATCAAAATTTATTCAGGTTATTCAGCTCAAAAGTGTTGGATACAGGATTAAGACGATGGCAATACTGCGCTGTGATTGGCTATTTGCGGATTATGGTGGTCTAATTGAGTATGTCACACCCATTGGTGCATAAAATGCAGTAGGCTGAGTGCCTAGCTCATACAACTTTCTAGTAGTAAATAAGTAAATTAGGGAGTTAACGATTTAAGTCTGAATATAATTGAAATGTTACAGCCACACTTTTCCTATTATAATCATTACATCATTGTAGCTCTTATTGTTTATGTATGATAAAATTCGCTTAAGTTTCATGGAATGCTAAATGTACATGTATTTTAATAAAACTATTAAGTACTTCCTGCTTACTTAAAGGCATTCATTCTTTTCAAATGGTATATTACACTTGATTGAAAGATACAAAATAGGAAAATATAGGTTGTTAATTTGGTAGTGTCTGTCCATTTACTTAAAGGAAAAAATCACACACAGAAGTATGTACCATATGGTTTGATTTTAGAAGTAGCTTACTCAGATGTACATATTTGAGTGGACGGCACTGATGATGGCTCAGATTGACTGTATATCTCTAAGAAACCGTTTAGGCAGTTACGTATCTCAGGGGTTCCATTTGACTCAGAATCGAACGTAAGGTGAAAAAGTTTTGCGCAAGGTGAAAGTTTTGAAGCTTTGATAGAAGGGAAATTCGAAGTAGGAGCCACATTTTTACCCTCAAGATTTTGGTTCGAAGGGTCATTTTCTCTTAAAATCATGGGTGTTTCGCTAACAAAATGGTAAAATGTAGTGAAAAGTATCAAATGACTCTTCAGATTCAGAAGCTATTGGAACACTTGTATCTAGAGGCTCTTAAGTAAGTAAGTATTGATGTTTGTCAAGGGTTGGAATCCTGCTTTGGTTGAGTTTTAACAACTTTTAAAAAGCCTCACAATTATTGTTAATTTGATCAAATCACAGTACTGTTGAAAAGCAGTGTAAAACTTTTAATTGTCAGAATTGAAGCATTTATTGAGGGAAGGGCAGTATGCTCATTCAATGACTCAAATACTCCAGACCAAATACATGTATCTGTGGTTGATGCCCGTGGTTTTATATGGTGTTTATATTGTCTTCTTGTGGCATGCCTCTGGTTATATAGATAACCAGAATACACCACAAAACTCTTAATTATAATAGCATAGGGACAAACAAAGATGATATCTATAAAATGGTATGATGACATAAACTGACCAATGCTACAAAATGTGTGGTCTGTATATTTATTGTCCAGTTTAAGTATTAAAGGATGGACATTATTAGTCCTGGGGACGGGTTTCTGAGTTAATAAGTAATGCTGGTACCAAATATAGAAATTGATGAAGTGTGTGTGTGTAGGGGGGGGGGGGGGGGGGGGGGGGGGGGGGGTGGAGGGGGGGGGACTTTGATGGATCTTCATGTGCAGTATAACTTTCAATCTCTGATCTCTGCACCTTCCAAGTTACAGTACTTCTAAATATTGTTGAAATGAGCTGACTTTCAGAGAGGGCCTTTTGGGAAAGGTTTTGGTGTGATCAATACATTATTTTTTTATTCTTTTGAGTTATTCAAGAGTTAAAATCAATATGGTTACTTAAAATCAGGTGGTCATTTAATACCATGAATGAGTCTGATCAAGGTTTTATAATAGTTGCTGCTTTAAAACAAGTTGTTGTCCAATTTGGGTGCCTTCCCTGAGACCTGAACAAAGTTTTGTGTTACTATGTGTGGGTGCATATTGTAGCTACGTGAGTGACACCTATGATAGGGCTGTATTATATTGTCTTGGATATCGGTCCATATTTACCCTTGCTTTCCTATCAGTATATATATACTGTATTAGGTCAGCAGTGCAAACTTTCCCCGGGTTTTATTGTTACAGATTAGCTCAACTTTCTGTCTATAACATACCAGATAGGGTAATATTTGAGATACGGTTATTATTTATTTGTATAGTGATGACCTGTTCATGATCTTTTGTATGCAAAGATATTGTAAGGTTTCTTGTATGTTATCATAATTAGAAAACATCATAATTCCAAGCATAGCCTTTATTGTCTAGTCAGTTTTCTGCTGAAATATGGCAGACATGAGTTCCTCCACCTGTATTTCATGGGGTCGCAGATAAGACAGCAATTAATATACACATGAGAACTCCCATCATGTTATAGGTATCAAAGAAGTGACTAGATGATATTATATTTATGGCATTTTAAGTCCTTGACTAACAGTTACTTTGATTCAGGGACATAGTTTACCTATAGTTCTCAGACTCTTATGCTCTCATCATGTTAGCCAGACCTTGTATAGCTTGACGGAGATAACTCTACACTTATCAATAAATAAACATGCATAATATAAACTCTGCAGTGGTCAGTCCTGCTTGTTATCACTGTAAATTTAAAGAGTATATCATTAAAAGTGAATATGCACACAAGATTAAAAAAATGAACATCAAAAATGCATTTAGTTTTCAATTTTATTTGTAAACAAAGGCTAGTGTTATCATCAGTGGCCAGAACCTGCAACCTCTCAGTCCTAACACAGAATGCTCTCCTATGAGACCACCAGGGCCTGAGTGTTGAATGTTTATGAGATTTTTTTCCTTTGACTTATATTGTTCTCCTGCATAGTTTGCTGAGCTGAGATTCAATTCTTAACTGTGTCAACTACAACTTATTTATATATTATGTAAATTTATTTCTATATTTACTGTATTTACCTGACCTGGTATGTAGGTGATCATGCTTACAGATAGCTTACTGGGAGGTGATATTTCTACACCCCTCTACGCCTGTACAGGGTGTTAAAACAGTTTGTTCTCAATGTTTGAGTTTCATTAGTTTATTATTCTGACCATTATTCAAATCTCTAGCATTAATTGAAGCTTTTAGAGTAAGAAATTAACATTGTCTGCTACGTGCATAGCTCAAATAAATCTTTATGTTAATTTAAATTTTTTAAAACTTTTTTAACACCCTATACGTACATATTATCTTAAAATACCTTACAAAGTATTATTTTGTTAGTGAAAGCAGCAGTAAAGCGACCAGGAAGAGTTTTGTTGGATTATGACCTATCATCAAACGATTAATTCACCCAGGTGGATATTATATATGTATATGTAATTTTTTTGATATATAAAACATGGATGATTGAACTGTGAATTGTTATAGTTCAGTAAGTTTATCTGTGTTTAATGTTTGTCTCTATCTGTTTATTGATATAACCAGTCGAGGCTGTCCTTAAAAAAACTGTTTGTTTGCGTGACCTAAGATTTTTAAGGTGGGTAGGTAGGTCAAATTATTTATTTTGTATAGAAATACTTGATGGGGAACCTGTAAAAACAATTGGATCGTTATAGTTATATCAGGAAATGGGCTGAAAAAAATTGTTAGGGGCGATTTCAATGGATAGGTAGCATTACCGCAAGCAAATATTTTTTTAAAGACGGCCTGAGCCATATAGCTGGATACATGTCTCACATACAACAGTGAATGTGGTCATATTTTAATATCTTATACAAATAAATTTGAATTATAAATATTGCGATCATAGTACTATAATATGTATGTATTATTGTAAAGGTATTCAAGGTGGTATTGAAAGTACTTGTAGATTAAAAATGTAATGGAAAAATACTTGTAGTATTGAAATGTAAAAGAAGTTTAGTTTTCTACTCTATTTCCACATCCATTTTATTTAAAGGCTCTTCAGATGCTTTGTAAAGGCTTTGTGAACGTTAAAGTACAAAGTTATACTTTGGACAGGTTCTTAGCTAAATTCTTTGTATTAAGTTTTATGTCCACCTCGATAGTCTAGTGGTAGAGCGTCTACTTTAAGTGCGAGAGGTCTCGGGTTCGATCGCTAGCTGTGGCGTACCAAAGTCATTAAAACTGTTACGATATTTCTGTTGTTTGATGATCAGCATAGTCAGTTCCTGGTACATGTTTGCTGGGTATCAGGATAATGTGACTGGGACTATAATCTTGACTCCATATGACTGAAATACTGCTGACCAGTGGGACTTTAAATAACAAGAAAATTGTATAAAATACTGTGATTGGGCTAAATGCTTTTACTGTAGTTTATGTTCAGATATAAGTTTGTTGCGATAAAGGCCTGCGGCCCAATTGTACAAATATGTAAAATCAATATGAAATACTATGATGAAATCATAATAAACAAACAAAAGTAATACATGATTTAAACTTGAATACACAAACATATTTCATCATGACCTATTATTACCGGTGTAATGGTCAGTTTTATTTCCACCCAGAACTTCCCCTAGGGTATAGACTGGGCCGTAGACAAGGGCTGGTTAAAGTGCAACATTTCAATATTAATTCAAAGCTTGCCTTTCATTTTTACTGTTGATTATTTATTAATTATTCTAATTATTGTAGCACTAAATAACAAATGACTTAATTAAGTAAAATGTTATTACATTCATGTACATTGTAGAACTTTAATGTCATTATCTAATTTTGTACAATGTACATTGAGATTTAAATTGTAGGTGTGAGAACTATTAGATCCTTGTGGTTGTTCACTAAAATTAGTCACTCTGAAGTCTGACCCTAATGTTTGATCCCATGATGACTCACTTCCTGTTACCATGGTAACCATGGCTTCCACATAATCCCCGCATGAAATGTACTCAGATTGTTGTGATAAATATTTCATTGTAATTGTTTTGGTTTGGTTCTATGAATAAGTCATTATCGTAATATTAAATGGCAATGCTGCATGTTGCACTGGTATACTGAGCATAGTGAGCATCATGCCCTGGTGTCTGGTTACTAATTACAACTACAGGTAGTTAAAACTGTAAACGATTGTACCTGCAGTGAAAGTTGAGTAAATTTCTATTTAAAAGGGGTCCTACTATTCCGGAATAATCCAGAAATCTGGATTTGCTGCACTAAAAAGAAATAACTTTTCTTCATAAAATTATTTAATGAAAAAACACCAATTATTGACAGAGTTATGGTCATTTGAAATTTCATATGATGAGTTATAACAAAACAACAATGTTTGAAACACAGTTTTGTTGTAGGGATGTGTGCTAATGGCCCTCGAAGCAGACTTGCGTCATATTTTCAGGATTGGGCATTATGCCTCAGTAGAACCCCTGATTTAATAAATAAAGTTACAAGTTATGGACTCGGGGTAGTGCTCCCTGTCTGATATGTTATAATCTATTAGGAGAATTTCATAACATGTACCACAACCTGTGTATGTCCTGTATGAATATTTGTAAGATTCCCGGGTCAGGTTCAATACTGTATCCGTTCTCACATCTATGGCTGCAGTATTTAGGTGAGTGATTTAGTGCCGTATTGGCCCTCTTGTTCTGGAAAAGTTGTAAGATTGGTTCTGTTCTGTTTGGTAACACCTTTGTGTTGGTATGTCTGTAACTATAAGAACATGATATTCCTGGTGCGATAAATTAGTACCCAAGTATATATAGCTATATATATTAATAGTTTTGATTTTTGTGTATCGATAAATGATCATGATCAGTTGTTGAATGTATACAGATAGATGCTATGGGAAGGATAACTGGTACCTACCTGTCAGATATGTCCGATCTAGTTAGTGTATGAGGCTGGTAGGGCGATTCTGGAATGTGCTTTCTGCAGTCGGATAATCATAATTTAATAATTCACTATATCTGTACAGAATGATAACAGGATTGTGTTTGATTTCTATTCTTATTGTGTTTGTTCTGGAAAGTTAACCGATCCGATTTTTCATGACGAGCAATGTGTTCTGTGTATGCTTGATTATATGAGAACTGTGAAATTTAAATTGGATATATTCTTGTTGAACAGAAAGGAAGGGGTGAATGCAATAATTGCACATTTATCAAACTTTGTATGTTTTGATTAAAGTGTAACTTAAAACTACAGTACATACTACAACATCGTTTACAATTACTGATATGCACTTACAGTTTGTATTTTATACTTTCCATCTTCTTAGTTAAATATGTTTAAAATTTCAGATGAAAAATCTTGAATATAATCAAGTAATCTTGACTTGGTGAAGTTTGTGGGTTTCATGAACTATAGAAATATTTTCCTAGAATTATATTAACAAATTCAAAGAGATGAGTTTTTGCATATATATGATCCAAGTCTTGTTGTTAGATATAACATGTGTCATGTCACTGTTGGAATCCTTAATACTTGAAGCAATGAAGAGATTTGGTGTCTGGTATGTTAAGTGAAATGCTTGTTATTGTGATGCGGCGCTATGTATATCTTTGAGTTCATGTTTTACAGGGAATTAAATGCATATAAATTGCCCCTATTCATAACTTATGGTGTATCATGTTATAACTATGATGTTATGCCTATGGTAGAGCAATCGGGGCTACGGCTATAAATTCTTTAAAGGTTGATCACAATTTCGGCATATAATATTAAATTGTGTAGTCCATAAAGCAAAGTACTTTGAAAAACTGTGATAGCATGACGTTGTAGATGAGTGTTGATGAGCGTTGCAAGGTCGCCCGGCTTCATCTGGTGTTCGTAAAATGTATATGCCTGCTAATTTTGAAGATATGTAACGAAATTATGCTAGAATGTCAAGAAATTAATTATCTTACGGTTAATTATAATTTCGGCTTACAATACTTAATATTTCTCATGATACAACATGATTATAGCTGTTTTAATATATGTTACATTCCTCCTGGCTCCAGCAAGCAAATATATTGAGATATTTCTACATGTATGTGTTCCACAACAACTCAGGTTTAGCTACTCTAACACACACTTTAAACTAATTAAATTGTTATAAAACTTGGCATAACAGTTTGTGTTTGATTAGTACATGTATGTATGAATAAATATTCATGAAATCGCCACCCACACAATTTTCTGTAAATAGCGTAAATCCTTCCTGCTTTGTAACAAACTACAACAACAATAATGACAACAATTTATAACCATTTATTCACAAATAAAATTAATATCAACAATAACTGGAACTACAACAAAATTTTACCAAAATTTTTCAGTTGGGTGCTTTTATCATACCTATGATAAACAATTTCATGTGTTATATTTATTTTATCTACATTATATGAAGAGTTAAGTCTTACAGACTAAGAGTAGGGTAAACTAGAGTATAACAAGCTTTCATATTGAGAGAGGTAGTACAGTCTGGTGTGGATCTATGGACTGGGATGTCATCTACATCGTTTATGTCCTTATAAGGGTATCTGGTACTTCCTTTATCTGATACTTATCTGATACCCGGGTTTCCCCGTATTTATTTTTTGTATATATTTTAGATATTTGATATATTTATTGTTATTTAAAGGGACTATTTTAGTAGATAATAAATTTTATGTTAAATTACAGGAAAATATGTGGTAAACGCTTCCTCAATGTGTTACATCATTAGCCTTAAAGCAGCCAATCAAAACATAGCAATGAAAGTCTCTTAACATAATATATAAACTAGTACAAAAAAGGAATAAGTAAGTGGAACACACAGAGTGTAATATATAAACATAAAACATCTAAAATGATAAAAACATCAGACGGGGGGGGGGGGGGTTATACTCGGTAGATCAGACAGGGGTGGTTATACTCGGCAGATCAGACAGGAGTGGTTATACTCGGTAGATCAGACAGGGGTGGTTATACTCGGTAGATCAGACGGGGGTGGTTATACTCGGTAGATCAGACAGGGGAGGTTATACTCGGCAGATAAGACAGGGGTGGTTATACTCTGCAGATCAGACAGGGAGGTTACACACGACAGATCAGACGGGGAGGTTACACACCGCATATCAGACAGGGGTGGTTATACTTGGCAGATCAGACAGGGGTGGTTATACTCTGCAGATCAGACAGGGGTGGTTACACACGGTAGATCAGACGGGCGTGGTTATACTCGGCAGATCAGACAGGGTGGTTATACTCGGCAGATCAGACAGGGGTGGTTACACACGGCATATCAGACGGGCGTGGTTATACTCGGCAGATCAGACAGGGTGGTTATACTAGGCAGATCAGACGGGGGTGGTTATACTCAGTAGATCAGACAGGGGTGGTTATACTCGGCAGATCAGACGGGGGTGGTTATACTCGGTAGTTAAGACAGGGGTGGTTATACTCGGTAGATCAGACAGGGGTGGTTATACTCGGCAGATCAGACGGGGTGGTTATACTTGGGGGTTGTTATACTCGGAGGTTGTTATACTCGGAGGTGGTTATACTCGGAGGTGGTTATACTCGGAGGTGGTTATACTCAGAGGTGGTTATACTCTGGGTTTTTTTATGCCCCCCTATCGATAGATGGGGAGGCATATAGTGATTCACCTGTCCGTCCATCCGTCCTGGTTAACCCAAATTGACGGTTTCTCCTAGCATTAATATGGCTTGCTACAAAGCTTTCATACTTGCATGGATGTTGTGTATGAACACTCTCCACACGCCTGTACCACCTAACCCCATTTTGACCTTCACCTTGACCTAATTTTGGACTTAGACTTATTTATGGACAAGGCTTCCACAGGGGGCATAAGCGTTTAGTGAACGCAGTCTTGTTATACTCAGAGGTGGGTATACTCGGGGTTGTTATACTCAGAGGTGGGTATACTCGGGGGTTGTTATACTCAGAGTTGGTTATACTCAGAGGTTGTTATACTCAGAGGTGGTTATACTCGGGGGTGGTTATACTCGGGGGGGGGGGGGTTATACTCGGCAGAAGCAGCTGAGCACGAAAGGCATAAAAAATAACTCACAAAATAGAAAAATCACAAAAGTCATAAATGTCACATGGACATGACAACCATACAAATGTGCAAGAAAGAATGAAACTGAACTGCTACAAAAACATAACAGCCTGACTCCAACAACCTACTGCCTAAGTCAGTTAAAGAGCTGGAGCTAGAGCCAGCAGACAAGACAAATCACATGGACCAAAACATGCAACCATCTTATTAAGATGATGCAAAATTACAAGCCAAACTTAGAACCAGTATGCTATTAATGGTACCAGTATGCTATTAATGAAATGCTTTATTATATTATATACCAGAATTAGCTGTTCTTACACATACTCTTCATAGACCTGTTTTGAGCATGCTTTGTGTATAAAGTCATGATTATTTCTATCTTCTGGCACAGTTTAGTATAAACAAGGGGAAGGTGTAGGCTTTTAATCTTCAGTTTTTGTCTTCTATACAGTCTATGTATAGATACCAGGATTGCTTATAATAATGATGGAAACCAAGTTACTTTCGTAAATACTAACTTTCGATATTGCCTTTCGTCTGCATATTCGCAACTACAAAGTTTCACGTTTTTAAGTTTCCCACAATGTTTGTTTTAATGATTTTAGCTGACTTTCGCGGCGACTTAATTTTGCGAATTTCTACCTCCTGCGAACTCCGCAAATTTAAATCGCGCGAATTTCTTGGTTTACAGTAATAATGATGGACGTCTTATATTGGCTTCAATCAAAGCAGGAATATTGGAGAAATCTCCAGTCAGTCTATAACACATAAAATAGCTTCATCATAATGGTGGTGTAGCATTTATAATTATATACAAAACTTGTTAGAATTGGGTTACTTGTTTCATTCAAGAGATCATTGCCTTTTTTGCTTGACATAATAGACCAATAAGCATTGGGGTCTGCTTTGCTCGGTTTCTAAAGATGTATTTTGCTCCAATGTGGACAAATCATGATTGCCATCCGCTTTGCCCCGTTTTTCTCCAATGTAAACAAATCATGATTGCCATCCACTGCCCCGTGTTGCTCCAATGTGGACAAATCATCATTGCCATCCACTTTGCTCCGTGTTGCTCCAATGTTGACAAATCATTGCCATCCAGTTTGCTCCAATGTGGACAAATCATCATTGCCATCCAGTTTGCTCCAATGTGGACAAATCATCATTGCCATCCAGTTTGCTCCAATGTGGACAAATCATCATTGCCATCCAGTTTGCTCCAATTTGGACAAATCATCATTGCCATCCAGTTTGCTCCGTGTTCCTCCAATGTGGACAAATCATCATTGCCATCCAGTTTGCTCCGTGTTGCTTCATTGTGGGCAAATCATCATTGCCATCCAGTTTGCTCCGTGTTGCTCCAATGTGGACAAATCATCATTGCCATTCAGTTTGCTCCGTGTTGCTCCAATGTGGACAAATCATCATTGCCATCCAGTTTGCCCCGTGTTGCTTCAATGTGGACAAATCATCATTGCCATCCAGTTTGCTCCGTGTTGCTCCAATGTGGACAAATCATCATTGCCATCCAGTTTGCTCCGTGTTGCTCCAATGTGGACAAATCATCATTGCCATCCACTTTGCCCCGTGTTGCTCCAATGTGGACAAATCATCATTGCCATCCAGTTCGCTCCGTGTTGCTCCAATGTGGGCAAATCATCATTGCCATCCAGTTTGCTCCGTGTTGCTTCAATGTGGGCAAATCATCATTGCCATCCAGTTTGCTCCGTGTTGCTCCGATGTGGACAAATCATGATTGCCATCCAGTATGCTCCGTGTTGCTCCAATGTGGACAAATCATCATTGCCATGGTTATACTTGGGGGTTGTTATACTCGGAGGTTGTTATACTCGGAGGTGGTTATACTCGGAGGTGGTTATACTCGGAGGTGGTTATACTCAGAGGTGGTTATACTCTGGGTTTTTTTATGCCCCCCTATCGATAGATGGGGAGGCATATAGTGATTCACCTGTCCGTCCATCCGTCCTGGTTAACCCAAATTGACGGTTTCTCCTAGCATTAATATGGCTTGCTACAAAGCTTTCATACTTGCATGGATGTTGTGTATGAACACTCTCCACACGCCTGTACCACCTAACCCCATTTTGACCTTCACCTTGACCTAATTTTGGACTTAGACTTATTTATGGACAAGGCTTCCACAGGGGGCATAAGCGTTTAGTGAACGCAGTCTTGTTATACTCAGAGGTGGGTATACTCGGGGTTGTTATACTCAGAGGTGGGTATACTCGGGGGTTGTTATACTCAGAGTTGGTTATACTCAGAGGTTGTTATACTCAGAGGTGGTTATACTCGGGGGTGGTTATACTCGGGGGGGGGGGGTTATACTCGCCAGAAGCAGCTGAGCACGAAAGGCATAAAAAATAACTCACAAAATAGAAAAATCACAAAAGTCATAAATGTCACATGGACATGACAACCATACAAATGTGCAAGAAAGAATGAAACTGAACTGCTACAAAAACATAACAGCCTGACTCCAACAACCTACTGCCTAAGTCAGTTAAAGAGCTGGAGCTAGAGCCAGCAGACAAGACAAATCACATGGACCAAAACATGCAACCATCTTATTAAGATGATGCAAAATTACAAGCCAAACTTAGAACCAGTATGCTATTAATGGTACCAGTATGCTATTAATGGAATGCTTTATTATATTATATACCAGAATTAGCTGTTCTTACACATACTCTTCATAGACCTGTTTTGAGCATGCTTTGTGTATAAAGTCATGATTATTTCTATCTTCTGGCACAGTTTAGTATAAACAAGGGGAAGGTGTAGGCTTTTAATCTTCAGTTTTTGTCTTCTATACAGTCTATGTATAGATACCAGGATTGCTTATAATAATGATGGAAACCAAGTTACTTTCGTAAATACTAACTTTCGATATTGCCTTTCGTCTGCATATTCGCAACTACAAAGTTTCACGTTTTTAAGTTTCCCACAATGTTTGTTTTAATGATTTTAGCTGACTTTCGCGGCGACTTAATTTTGCGAATTTCTACCTCCTGCGAACTCCGCAAATTTAAATCGCGCGAATTTCTTGGTTTACAGTAATAATGATGGACGTCTTATATTGGCTTCAATCAAAGCAGGAATATTGGAGAAATCTCCAGTCAGTCTATAACACATAAAATAGCTTCATCATAATGGTGGTGTAGCATTTATAATTATATACAAAACTTGTTAGAATTGGGTTACTTGTTTCATTCAAGAGATCATTGCCTTTTTTGCTTAACGTAATAGACCAATAAGCATTGGGGTCTGCTTTGCTCGGTTTCTAAAGATGTATTTTGCTCCAATGTGGACAAATCATGATTGCCATCCGCTTTGCCCCGTTTTTCTCCAATGTAAACAAATCATGATTGCCATCCACTGCCCCGTGTTGCTCCAATGTGGACAAATCATCATTGCCATCCACTTTGCTCCGTGTTGCTCCAATGTTGACAAATCATTGCCATCCAGTTTGCTCCAATGTGGACAAATCATCATTGCCATCCAGTTTGCTCCAATGTGGACAAATCATCATTGCCATCCAGTTTGCTCCAAAGTGGACAAATCATCATTGCCATCAAGTTTGCTCCGTGTTGCTCCAATTTGGACAAATCATCATTGCCATCCAGTTTGCTCCGTGTTCCTCCAATGTGGACAAATCATCATTGCCATCCAGTTTGCTCCGTGTTGCTTCATTGTGGGCAAATCATCATTGCCATCCAGTTTGCTCCGTGTTGCTCCAATGTGGACAAATCATCATTGCCATTCAGTTTGCTCCGTGTTGCTCCAATGTGGACAAATCATCATTGCCATCCAGTTTGCCCCGTGTTGCTTCAATGTGGACAAATCATCATTGCCATCCAGTTTGCTCCGTGTTGCTCCAATGTGGACAAATCATCATTGCCATCCAGTTTGCTCCGTGTTGCTCCAATGTGGACAAATCATCATTGCCATCCACTTTGCCCCGTGTTGCTCCAATGTGGACAAATCATCATTGCCATCCAGTTCGCTCCGTGTTGCTCCAATGTGGGCAAATCATCATTGCCATCCAGTTTGCTCCGTGTTGCTTCAATGTGGGCAAATCATCATTGCCATCCAGTTTGCTCCGTGTTGCTCCGATGTGGACAAATCATGATTGCCATCCAGTATGCTCCGTGTTGCTCCAATGTGGACAAATCATCATTGCCATCCAGTTTGCTCCGTGTTGCTTCAATGTGGACAAATCATCATTGCCATCCAGTTTGCTCCGTGTTGCTCCAATGTGGGCAAATCATCATTGCCATCCAGTTTGCTCCGTGTTGCTCCAACAGTGATTTTTTTTCTTCTTTGTTTTCTTCCGGTAAACGGTACCTTCCCAATTTGAAAAAGGCTATAATTTTCCCAAATTTGAAGGGAGAAATTCCTAATGAACATTTAGAAAAAGTTATTTCAAAATCGGACATAAAATGACAAAGTTATGAACATTTTTGACAAGAGGTCTGGCATAAAAGTTTACAGAAACCAGTAAACAGTCACATGTAATCTCTTTTTCTGTTTTATTTGGCCTTTCTGCTTCATGAAAATTCCCAATTTCAAGTTGCCACAACGCGAAAATTCCCAATCTGAACGGACCCGGACCCTTTCCCGAAGAGGCAAAAAAATCACTGTCCAATGTGGACAAATCATCATTGCCATCCAGTTTGCTCCGTGTTGCTCCAATGTGGACAAATCAATATTTCCATCCACTTTGCCACGTGTTGCTCCAATGTGGACAAATCATCATTGCCATCGACTCTGCTCCATGTCTGAAAATGTATTTTGCTCCCATGTAGATAAATAATAATACTGTTATCTGCTTTGCTCTGTGTGTCGAGGACCTATACATACAAATGTAGTACCAGTAAAGATGGTCATAAAGATGTTATACTCTCATATCACCCTTGTTACCCTGATAAAACAACATGATTGGATATTTACAACATGATTGAAAAATGGCGGATGTATGTTTACATATTCATCGCATTTTCGGCCAATTCTTCAAAATCTACGGGTTTAACCACCCTCTGATGCTGTATGAAGATAAACTTGTACATTCCTTCCATGAAACTAAAACTATTTATCCGTATGTTTGTGAATGTGATACACAATACGATAAAAAGTTAGAAAAATCTGTGTTGGATTTATTTGACAGTCTATAAAACATATATATTGTCGTTTATTTTGGGTTAAGGTCTTTTGTTTATACAGCTCATTCATTTCACTATCAGACTTAGTTTAGAGTAAGTTATTTACATTTGCCGTTTCTACGTGATAACTATTTAAAGTAACCCATGTGTGAAAAATGGATAAAAACCAACATGATTTGAGGATAAAGATCAACATGATTTATCTTTTAAAGTGGATACTGACCAACATTGAATTTTATTGATGCACTGCAGTGCGAATTTAATATGTAGCTTCACTATTGGAAGAATAATGGGATGACTCCAACACGTACGTAGGAGTAGATAACTCTATGAAGTATTTATTGGAAAATATGTCCCTTTTTTCAACTTCGTGCTTATTTGTAAGTTTACGTTCAAGGTATTAACCTATTATATCTAAGTGCATGTTCATACTGCTGTGATACTTTGCATACTTGTCAACCGTCTTGACCACAACATCTGCACTCTATCAAGCATGTTGTTGAATGTTATGCCCCATTTGGACTAATGTACTTAGAAATACAAAAGTTTACAGTTTCTGTACACAATTTTAACCTCTAAGACATGTAGCTTTGATACTTTGCATACTTTATCACCATCATGACGCCATGACCTCCACATGAATAGGCAACTCTATCAAATATATACTGAGTACATCTAGAAACGCAACACTGGGTTCTACTGTCAATATTTGTTCAATCTGATGATGGACAATCAAACTTCATTAATTTTACTTGATGCAGTTTTATTCTATTTCCAATACATCTGTAACATTTTATCACATAGAGCTACATTTAGGTGCAGAGCAGTGTTTTGGTGTATAGTGCGGCCGAAAAATAACGGAACATAAATATTTTTTATAAATTAGCTATTTTTTCGGAATCGTTGTTTTATGTCAATATGTAAAGTATTGATCAAATATTGATTGATTACTTATTCATGATGAGCAACAAGTTGTTGAACACTGTCAGTAGCAGTTGTGAGCCTGATCTGGAGCTGTTTCACGCTGTCTTATTCATCCTGTGGGAGGCTTGTTACGCATGCATGACCTGAACTTAGGCTGTCGCAAATGGTGCCAGTGTGTTGGTAGCGTGTCTCTAGATGAGAAATGTTCGGTGTATGACAAATTAACCGTCGTGCAAACTCCTGTTAAACATCTCTGCCATAAGCATCCGGATGGCCTGATTTTGCTCATATTCGGACAATCGTGGCATTTTTATTCCTGAACATATGCCATTTCTTTTGTGATTTTCTTTTTATTAGCAAACTTTACAAAAAGTTCGATTCAATTTATACCAAGATTTATCATGCGTAATTGGTGCACGTGGAAATCATGCTTTTTGTGATTATATCGGTGCACGGGATTTACGTAACACGATCGATAAAAGTTGGATGATGGCCAAGTTTCTACAATATTATACAATATTACTACACAAAATTCAAATATACATGTATAATGCAAGTAAGAAATAAATGGGGATAAAACCGTTGCGTTTCTAGATGTACTAAGTATATGTTGAAATTGTGTCCCCTTTTTTAAATTAGAAATACAATTTGGCACCATTCAAGACATGCTCACAGCGTTTAGCCAGTGGTCCCCATAATTCACTGTTCCTATTCCCGGTGAATTTTGCACATTTAGATACATGTGTTAAATTTACCTGTCTTGACTTATTATGAATTTTACCAACATATAGCAGAAAAAAGTATTTAACTAGAAATATGTCCACAGGACACGGATGCCCCGCTAAAAGCTGTCATCAGACATCTAAGTATAAAGCTATGCAAATGGAATAACTTGAAACAAGTTTATTATTGCTTAAATGTGACATTGAACAGCAGACAAGAGTTGGGTCTGTAAGTGTGACCTTTACATTTGAGTCAGGGTGTAAATGCGAATGTAACCAAGTAATTTTAAAATCCAGAACGAAATAACAAAAAAAAACAAAGCAGACCAGAAGCGTATACTTGTGCCTTTTAACTTTTAATCTCTAAGTATGACCTTGACCTTTGCGTTAGGGACCTGGGTTTTGCGCATGACACCTCGTCTTGATGATGTGAACATTTGTGGCAAGTAATATTAATATAAAATAAGAAATGACATAGTTACAGAGCTGTATAGCCGTATAGCTATTTTTAGAAACTTCAGATCAGGGTCACGTGATGGTTTTATCAATTAATCGTATATCGTTGTGTTATGCAATCATATGGTGTGGCTATACTAGCCGCTTTCTAGAGATGTCTAACGCTGTGATGGAAGTGATTACAAGACGGTACTGTAGAATCTGATAAATAGGCGCGCGCAGTATTATTTTAAAGCCACTTTTGATATACGCATTCAATACACGTATTACATATACATCAATATGCCCCTTTTTACAATTATTTAGATACCCTAGATGCCTATATAGTCACATATGCCTATTTTGACATTCAAGACAAGATCGGCAGTAAGAAAACGAACATTAAACGTGTAAAGTCGTTTAAGCTTTAGTAGCAGCAACCAGATCGCCTCCCATCAGCACTCTTAGTGCTTTGATTATTAAATGTCCTAAAAGCAAGTGCTATAGACTGGGTGTGAAATGCCTTACATCGGGTATGCTCATAAACCTGCTACCACAATTCATGAGCACACTTCTTTAATGTACAATTATTTGTACCTTGAGAATCCCATTGGCAAGATTTCAATTTGTAATGTTGGTTTTTATCCACAATCATGTTGGCCAGTATCCTAATAAATTTAACAATCACGTCGGTCAGTATCCAAAAAATACTACACATGTTTGAATTATTGTTGTTGAGCGTTAATTTATCTAAGATTTTAAAAAATTGAAACGTCCAAATAATAGTTTATACAACTGCCGATACTTCCCAAATGATATTCATTACATAGAGTCCAATAAATGAGTTTTACAACGTTTTTAAGTACAAAACTCATTCTCAAATGCAAAATCCACATATTCTTTAAGGCTTTACATAGTGAAAAATATTACCTATATGCAAATTGTTTAGTGCAAATAGTACATTTTCTTCATATGTTGATAATGTAATATTGAAATAAACAATCTGGATAGTTTATATGGAAAATATTGCAAAAACAATGCACTTATCACATTTTTCATGCCGGCCATTTTTCAATCATGTTGGGAATATCCAATCATGTTGTTTTATCAGGGTAACAAGGGTGCATATGAAAACATGGAAAATTAATATTCTGAAAAACATAGTATAAATTGTCCCAGAATCCCAGATAAGTAATGTATGTGTATCTAAATGCCATTCAAGTGCATGGAATATTTTCATGGCATATTTTCAGAAACCCGAGTTTAATAGCAAATGATGATTACCCTGGTAATTAAAACATTGTGCTAATTAAATCGTACCTATAATCAGACTGATATTCATATTATGAAGTATATTAATTTCTCTCTTATTGAAATGCTTAAATCTGGCACCAGTGCAAATTTATATGCTATTGGATTCTAATGATGCTTTAATGCATTTGTGTGTTTGAATTCAGGATGATTACCGGTAGTTAGCTTGGATATTTCATTAATTGGCCAAACCTACAACTGAAAAAGAATTGGAATTGGTTTGGCCCTCATTTGCAAAGTTTTCTGTAGGAACATTCCTTATTTACAATTTAATTAGTTTGACATTTTCTCTCAGCAGTCCAGTATTTCAACCATGTAGCATGTTGTTCTTAGATAATTAAATAAAGGGCTTGACTGGATTCTGTTATATAATTAAACATTCATTAAAGCCTAGGTCCCACTGAGCATTTTTTTGCCTCGGCATGTACTCTGGATTGAAATTAATGAGCTATCAGGACATCGGGAACAGGTTCCTCGTGGTCTAGGGGAAGCTTTATGGAAGTCATGAGACAGTTTGTGTTATAGGAAAGAATTGTGATGATTCAGGTGGTATCGGAAGAAATCCGGAGAACATCACCGACGTGAAATTTCTCAGTGGGACCTAGGCTTTACATTTTGTTCACACCAGCTTGAGTCTGCCACTGTTTCATGTAACAGATTTGTAGAGAAATCTTGTTAAAGTGTGGAATTCCAAGCACCTTGAATCCTACCAACTTAACCAAGTCTCAGTTGGAGTTCGACATCTCTCTGTTTATCTTACCAAATTTCAGTTTTCTTTTGATGTTATATTTTTTGGTGGGCAGGTTAGATGTTAATGTATTGATCATGTAATGGATATAAATCTCTGGATATGAACCTATTCTTTATATTTCTAATCTGAACATACTGATAGTTCTTTCTATGGCACCAAGAAGAAAAAATCTCAAATGATGTATTCATGCCTTTGAACCTAGTTTGCTCAGGCACATGGCTGACAGGTTTGCTGGCACCTGGCTGTTAGGTTGGCTGGTACCTGGCTGACAGGTTTGCTGGCACCTGGCTGTTAGGTTGGCTGGTACCTGGCTGTTAGGTTTGCTCCTGGCTGTTAGGTTTACTGGCACCTGGCTGTTAGGTATGTTGGCACCTGGCTGTTAGGTTTGCTGGGACCTGGTTGTCTGTTTTGCTGGTACCAGGCTTTTAGGTTTGCTGGCACCTGGCTATTAGGTTTGCTGGTACCAGCTAGGCTGTTAGGTTTGCTGACATTTGGCTGTTGGGTTTGCTGGTACTGAGCTGTTAGGTTTGCTGGTACCTGGCTGTTAGGTTTGCTGGTACTGGGCTGTTAGGTTTGCTGGTACCTGGCTGTTAGGTTTGCTGGTACTGGGCTGTTAGGTTTGCTGGTACCTGGCTGTTAGGTTTGCTGGTACTGAGCTGTTAGGTTTGCTGGTACTGGGCTGTTAGGTTTGCTGGTACCTGGCTGTTAGGTTTGCTTGTACTGGGCTGTTAGGTTTGCTGACTCCCAGTTGATGGTACCAGTATCTGTTATATAAATGATTGCAAATATAAGCAATAATGGAATAGCTATATTTGTATCAATTAAAGTACCTCAGTTTCTCATACCTATACAATTGTTGATATAATATCTTGTGATGTTTTTAATGTATGCATCATGTCAGAAAACTAACTACTGCAATTTGCTCAACTAATTGCCAATATAATTATGTCTGAAAGCAATAAGCAATGCTTGAAATGAACAACCTGCAAATGTAATTCAGTGATTTCACCAATTAGAACAAAAGCATGTATCCATGTGGTATTGAATTAATTGGTAGATGGCTGTTCAGGTGGTATAGGTAATTTGGAAATAATTGTTCGTTTTTCAGTTTGTCACTGTTTTGTGATTCAAGATTATGCATTTTAATGGGGTTGTTTCATTGGTTTGAAATCATGCATTTAATGGGATAACGTTTCATTGGTTCGAAATCATGCATCTTAATGGGGTTGTATTATTGGTTGTTCAAGTGAGGCTTCAAGTCTCAGAACAGTCATGGTCATATAGTGACTCTACCAGTTGAGTTGTTTTGATGAAGAAATGCTGCAGGTGCCCCTTCATTTTGGACATACACAGACTTAGGGTATCACTACCAACCTACCAGCACTTGTGGAGAAATAGCAATAACACCTGCTGAGAAAAGTGAAATTAAATTTGAGGAAACAAAGTTAGAATGTCACTAAGTCTTTCCTTATAATACAAGAACATATTTTACAAAACTAAGACAATAAGAAGAAGGAGATTGTCTATTAGGGTTATCTGTGAGTCGCCTTATATAACTATAATAATAATAATATATATAACATTATAATAGGTTGAGACATGGCGTTAAATCCCAAATAAACAAATAAATCTGTTAAGAAATTGGCTTGATTTTTAATTTATAATGAAAAAATCAGGGTTGCCAGCGACCTGAAAAAACAGGGAAAATTGATTTTTTAATTCAAAGTCACTGAATTGTCAGGGATAATGGTCAGTGAAAAGTGAAATTTTAGAAAAGTCACGGAAAAGTCAGGGAAAAATGAAATTCTAGGTCGATGTTTAGAATGTTCATTGGCTGGGGCAGTCGAAAACTGTCTTTGATTTTTTTTCTTGCTCGTTAGCTCGCATTACACATTGCATGTGTACACTTGTATTATTAAGTAGCTGATGCAAGAAAGCTATAATCTTTGAATATAAACAACATCTTTCTTGACTAACTTTGCTTGCACAATAGCTTTAATCAGTCAAAACATACCAAGTAGGTTGAAGAAGTTGATGCACATTATGGCAGAAAACTGTACAAAGGATGCTTCTATCAGTTTCCATGCATTCCTATGCCACATACAGTTTTATGAAACATTGTTATATTTCATTGAGGGATAATGAAAAGTGAGGTATTGCTATGGATTTCAGTACAAGTTGTTTATGAAGTTGTTAATGATATAAGTTTGTACTTGTTTGTTTTTCAACACTTAGCCCTTCTTTTGAACAAATAGTCGATAGTATATTGCCAATTACCGTTAGTGCTTTAAAGCCTGATTAGGGTTAATTGGTTGGCTGTAAGTAAGGAGGCTGAAAATATATGGTGGTGATGGTCAGTGAAAAGTATGATTTAGTCAGGGAAAAGTCAGTGAAAAATCAGGGATTTTTTTTAGTCAACGTAACGTAATGCTGGCATCTCTTAAAATGTTACAATCCAAACCTTATATCTTTGTTTCCAATTCTGTAATAATACCAACCTGCTAGAGATCTGAGATTGATGAATACATTAGGCAGTGCCTAGTGAAGAAATTTTGTGGGCAACCCTCAAGTTTGTTTACCTGACAACATGATTGGACTGGAATGAATTGTAATCAAACCAGCAGTAACCATAGAAGCTTCCTGATACATACACAGTTTATTTATTGTTTTTCTATTTTCAGGATAATTAACAGATTGAAATGAGAAGATAGATATGAACAGTATGTAGCATCTCATGTGTGTGTGGCTAGTTGATTCGTACACTGACTTATCTCCAAAATCAGTGAAAGTGGCAAAAGGTCGTAGGTAAAGGTCAGAGGTCAAGGACACAAAGGTCAGAGGTCAAGGTCACAACCTGCTTAGAGGGTCAGCTGATGGATTAATCATAGACCAACAAATATTCTTAACTGGAATTTAGTCAGTCTAAGTGTTAAATGAGAAATTGATAACGACCTTTCTTGAAGGTCAACTTTGAAAGTAATTTGCGAAAGGTGAAGGTTACATATCAGGGTCAAAGGTCACAATATCTTGATGTGAAGGTCATATTTTGTGTGAGGATTACAAACTGCCAGATTGCTTGGATGTTATCATAGTTAAATAGCGTGTACTTCCTCCAGACGTGACACTGGGTTAGAAAAAATGGCTGTAAAAAGTGGAATAGGTTGGAATTGTGTACAATTCTTAATGCTATGTGTAGCATATAGTTTGTAATGATGTCACTGAGCTCATTACCTGTAAAGCCAATGATGCATGGTAGCACCGCCATAGTGCGGCGTATGAGCATGGAAACATACATGGTAAGGATCTATACGGGGCCGCTCAGTCCGGAACTCGAATATGTCTCCGTGGAGTCTGAGAAAGTTACAACTGCTGCTGATGTTGTACGGGTGGCTGTGGACAAGTTGAAACTTTCTGATCCTAACAGATATGAACTGGCTGAAGTTCTCAGCACTTCCGGTCAACTGTGCAAGGAAAGACGACTTGAGTTACAGGAAAATCCTGTACGCGTTCAACTATTATGGCCTAAAATGGGATCGCAGGAATACGACCTAGGACAACACGGACACACTGGATATAGGTTCTATATTCGGAAAAAGAATCCGGAAAATTCAAATCGAACTTCGGCTTGGATGGAATATTCAGACCCTAACCCTGTGGATAATTTCTTGACAGCATTCTTAAAACAACCAACAAGCAATAAGGAGTACGAGGACCTATGCAACCTGCCCGATCTAAATGAGAAAACACTATTAGAAAACATCAAATCTAGGTTCAATAGTTCACATATATACACTTATGTAGGCTCCATACTTATTGCTTTAAATCCATTCAAATTTTTCCCTATTTACAATCCGAAATATGTTAAAATGTACCAGAACAAACGTTTAGGTGAGTTACCTCCTCACATATTTGCAATTGCTGACGCTGCCTTTTATACCATGTTGCGGTCCAAGAAAAATCAGTGTATAGTCATATCCGGGGAATCGGGAAGTGGGAAAACAGAAAGTACAAACTTGTTGCTACATCATTTAACGGCTCTAAGTCACAAAGGATTACATGGCAGTGGTGTGGAACAAACTATACTTGGAGCTGGGCCTGTACTCGAGGTCTGTACACTTTCTTACTTTGTCTATTTCTATAGTAATCATCCCCCTCCCCCTCTCAGGTTCCCTAGGACTTCCAATACAGGAATCTTTGAACACTCAAGTGCATGGAATTAAGTACATGTAGGCCAGTTTAATAAATGGTAGGGTCCAATGAATATGAATGGCATTCTCACAATTAATAATGGCATATTCTTACTATGTCTATTTTAATAGTTATGTATTCATAGATTGGTTGAAACAAGACAAACTCCAGGCTCTTTTCTATGTTTTAACTTTATTTAGTCTTCATCAGGGATTTAATTTAAGAAATAGTTATGTATAATGTACATGTATACATGGGTTCCCTAAAAGGGTGTTTACATTATGCTCAATTGTTGCTTGTAATTATTGTCGTCAACAATTTGCCTAATGTATTTACCCCGGCAACAGCTGCACAAGTGTTACACAACAATTTGGGCAAATAGAACTATTTTCCGGCAACAATTTTCCCATAAATTTACTGATAAGGGCGTAAGAAAGCTGTCAGGTATCCATTTTCATCCTGATAAGCCCAGCTCTAATTATCAAGTATTTTATACGAATGAGAGGTAAAAAGGTATTTGGACAGATGACTTTATTGAAACTTTAATTGATCAATATAAAAAAGATGAACAAATATAAAAAATTTAGCTATCTCAGGTTATTTTTGAAAGGATATTTGTAAAAATGTAGCACAATTTAATTTATAAATCTGGCTTGGGGAAACCTTATTCTAAACACCCATTGGTTTATGTGCCGAGTGTGTTGTTTTGGAGAGGTGAACTATTTTGTAAACCTCAGGAATAAAATGATCATGTTTCTAAATAGAGGTTGTTACTCAAAGAATGGTTGGTCAAAGAAGGGTTGCTCTCGAGAGGTGGCACTGTATACTGGGTTTACATAATACAATTATGTATAACAAAAATGATTTAATACTTCAAGAGGCTATAGTTAACATGTATACCAATTTGCTGTGTGTATACAGAACTACATGCACTTGTTGGGCACCATTTGGGCAACACTTCAGCAACATTTGGGCAACAATTGAGCTAGTCTTTAAACTAAGTGTATACAGAACGAAAACAATTACAGGCAATCGTTGGGCAACAATTTGCGTAGTCTAAATAGAGCTTAAATAAAGACTTCCAATAAGGGAATCTTTGAACACCTAAGTTCATAGAATAAGAAAGCCAGTTCAATAAATGGTAGGGTCCAATGAGTCTGTGTGGCATTCTCACTATTCATACTGGCATATGAAAGATCACTATCTGCCTGGGTATACTTCAGCTAAATGTATCAACACCCCCCTCCCCCAAAATCATTTGAAATCTGTGACTCCAGTATATCAATTAGTTTGTGGGCAGGCACATAATTCAATTCTTTTTATTGTGGTTAAGTTAAAAGATGTTGAAAAAAACAGTGAATTTCAGGTATTTTAAAACGTTGCTGATAATGCCTCTAATTTCAAGTTTCTGCAAGCAGAGAATGCTTCAAAAATATTGCTAGTATTTATATGCTTGCTAAATGTTTCAGCTAACTTTTGACTTACAAAATTTACTTTTACACAGTATACAGACATGAAAACATAGCTAGTGTGAACTGGACTCTTAAATCACTAAAAACTACTCCAGAAAATGGGGTCATATATGTAACAGCTTACATTCCATAGTTTTAACCTGACAGTTAAATATTTATATCCCTGTCACCTATACATATGGCAGGTACTATCTTCCGTTCACATTTTCATTAATTAACCACTGTTGTTTATTGTTACCTTATCCTCCTGTTGACAAGTATCAGAAATATGTTAAGAGTTAAGAACAGATGATTAAGTGTTAAGTTAATTAACTTAATTGAATATACACAAAGATTAAACTTTGTATGAATTTGCATTAACTACAACCATCTCAGCCATAGCAAATTGCTTTATTTTTACAGGTATTTACAAATGACTGCCTTACTGTTAAATTCCTAATTTAAGCAAAATTTACATAAGAAAATGCTCTGTATCACATACAAGTGATTGTCTCATTAATTTTAGCTCTTTGTTGATTATTCTAACTCACTGAGATTTACAAAATCCTTGTGATATATAAGTGATAATACACTGGACAGAAATTATTACTATGACAGGAAAGAAATGGCCTTATGTATTGTGAACTGCAAGGTTAATAATTAATTTAATAATTTGTCAATTAGTAAAAATCATTCATAATGACAATGAATTATTATACCCCCATCTTTGATGAGTGGGAATATTGCTTTGCACATGTTGGTCGGTCTGTCGGTCCGTCGTTCGACAAAATGTAGTTCAATAACTCAAGAACGCTTTGCTCTAGATTTTCAAACTATATATGTAGGTTAGCAACAATAGATGACCTTTATTGATTTTGAGGTCAGTAGGTCAAAGGTCACTACGACCTTAAACATTAATGACTATTTGGCTGCAATGGGGGCATACATGTTTAACAAACATTTCTTGTTTACTATGTACACACTATATATAGTGTTCTTAACATGTTACTGCACTTAATGTACAAGGCTACAACAATATAACACCATATTGACCACACCCTTACAGGCTCTTAATTATAACATTATAACACTTCAACAATTTATATATACACTGTATAAAACATTTTAGAAATCTGAGACAATTGTAAACCAGATAATTGATAAACAATCAACAAGTTGTAAACTAGTGATCAATGCGTTGCAATACAACATGTAACTTGTACACATCCTGTATGAATTACTGTTTGTCAATATCATAATGTAAGCCTAATATATTGATATGTTACCTTTGACATTGGGTTTCAAATCCGACTGTAGGCTCAAACTATAGGCTTGATAGTAGACCTTTTAAGCTAGCACATATCCAGGTTTTCATATGGGCATGGAATCAATGTTGTTCTTTGACATTGGCAATGGTCATGCTTTCCACTTGTTATTTGACTTGGGCAATGATCATGCTTTCCACTTGTTATGTGACTTTGGCAATGACCATGTTCCCCACTTGTTCTCTGTCATTGACAATGGTCATATTCCCCACTTGTATTGTGACATTGACAATGGTCATATTCCCCACTTGTATTGTGACATTGACAATGGTCATGCCCTCCACTTGTATTGTGACATTGACAATGGTCATGCCCTCCACTTGTATTGTGACATTGACAATTGTTATGCCCTCCACTTATATTGTGACGTTGACAATGGTCATGCCCTCCACTTTTATTGTGACATTGACAATTGTTATGCCCTCCACTTATATTGTGACGTTGACAATGGTCTTGCCCTCCACTTGCATTGTGACATTGACAATGGTCTTGCCCTCCACTAGCATTGTGACATTGACAATGGTCATGTTCCCCACTTGTGGAGAGAGAAGTTGTCAGTCTGTTGAGAGACATTGCCAGTTGAGTGAGTAGATGAGGTGGTTTACATTTAAAAAATGGGTGACAAAAAAATCAAATTAGGTCCAATTTGCAACCATGTTCTGTACAATGTACTATAAGATTCATTCCAGGAAGATGTTTACTTAAACTGTGTTACCTGTTAGTGTGGTCTTGAATCAACTTTCAGTAAATTGATAGATTGTGGGATACTAGAAAACAGGTGCTTGTCTGTCATGTTGAGTAGACTGATCAGATGATTGTTAACCTGCTCAAAGTGTTTACATACAATATCGACTCAAGTCAGAGATTACCCTAACACATCCAAGGTTATAAACCATTGAATCTCCTACTGTGGTGATGTTTTTATGAACCTTAAAACATTAATATCAAAGTTAGATATAGCTTCTATTTGTATGCCTGATATAATATACTTTCGTTTATGCGAAATGCTCATGCTATATCAGTGTTCATACCCTACCATGAAAATTTAATAACGATGTTGGTTTTCCTCCACATGTGGAGAAGTTGCTGGTTCTTTGTGGAAGGGTAAATAGTACTAGTTGATAAGTATACTGTTAAGGAAAACTGGTTAGGTGAATCAGCTCTATTATACTGTAGTACTGAAAAAATTGTTGAGAAACATCATAAAACTCAAATAAACAAATCTTGTTGCAACAAACATGATAACTATGATTCATTGGTTGTGCTAAATGGACCATGAAACAACCTTCATTATATAGTATATTATAACACATTGTAAACACCTAGCTTCTGTAAAATATTGTTTCTGCCTCGTTAATTCTGGCCTAATACTACTGACTGCGCATAAATACTTTGAAAATGGTGCATTTTATACTTCTACTCAACATTTAACATTCAAGTTATGACTGGTGCAGAAATCCCGATAGTTGGCAAAAATGGTGGGACATTTAGTCCATGCAGTAAGGTCTTTCAAACTGCTGAACCAAAAGCAAAACTGCCGGACCAAAAATACGATAAAAATTTTGAACAAATCAAAATCTTCTGGACTTGTCCGTTGGACAGGCGAATTTCAGGATGACTGATGGTGTGATTCTGTTGGAACTAGCACCATTCACTCACCAGTTTTCCGTGCCACTCTTTAGTCTCAGGAAAATCACTGGGAATATTGTATATATCTGATATACCTTTTTCTTGGAACTGCAAACAACTGTCAACTTTGCTAAATACAAGGACTCAACTGTTTTAAAGGCTTAGAAGAAAATGACATTCGTAACCTTGGGGTTCAAACCCAGGTCTAGTGCGTATTGAGGGGGTTTGAAACATAACTGGAGCATTTAGGGGGTATGAAACACTACCCAGGGCATTGAAGGGGTTTGCAACGCTACCGGCATTGAGGGGGTTTGCAGCACTCTGCTGGGCATTGAGGCAGTTTGCAACACTCTACTGGACATTGATGCAACTAAACTAACCTGTATAAACCTTATTATATTGAGTCTCAGTTTGAAGTACAAAAACATAAATAACCTAGTTAATTACCTTTACATATAACACATTAACAACAAGTTCACATTGATATAGTAATACTGACTCTCTATTTCAAGAAATCTATAGAACTGATATAAATCATCGAAATAAATGAAATATTTTCTGGGAATAATTTTCATCTGTTAGAGCTGGCTTAGATTTGTTACAGGGTGTATTTTCTATGATAGTCAATTCATAAGGGACTTGTTGGTGTTATTTATGATGATATGCCTGTAATCATGTTCCATCTAGCAATCATACCTGCACTAGATAGTATGTATTTTTGGTCATGGAAATATGATTATTATTGAAGTAATTTATGTTTGATGGTAGAATGTAGTAAGGTGGATGAGATATATTTACATTTCCTAGGCAACCTAAGTAGCATAAACCCCTTAATAAGACCATCCTAGGCAACCAAGTATCATAAAACCCCATTAAAAAGGGTACCCTAGGCAACCAAAATAAACTAAACCCCAAACAATAAGACCACCATTGGAACTCATGGCAACTGGTCTTCACTAATACTGAGCTTGAACTAAAACTGTAAAACAATTAAAATGGTCTTGACAGTTGTTATTTATAGTTAAATTGGCTTATCATACTGTCTATTTATCAGGGTTTATCTGACAACTTTATTTAGAGTTTGACAGGATTTGAGCAATAAATGTTTCACAATAATTTTGAATCCTTAATTAAGTAAAGGTTTAAGGTTTATAATGAATATACCAATTATAAATCAATTATAAATCAGTTATAATTCAATTACTGCTGTCTTATGATTGATTGTTTATACTTCTATGTTTCTATTTGCAGGCATTTGGCAATGCTAAGACTGTGCATAATAACAACTCAAGTCGGTTTGGAAAATTCATACAAGTTAACTACAAAGAAAATGGCATGGTCCATGGGTAAGTAATCACATCCTTTTAAAAAATAGCAAATTAAAGATTTACAAAATATTCTGAACAGTAACAGGCTATCATAGATCATTGTTAGATAATCTCTGTGATTACTTAATTTGCATAACAAAAATTACTAAAAAGTTGATTCTATATATGCTAGTATATTAAAAGCACACTCTACTGACACAATCAAGTTTCGAACCTTGTAATTGGCATAATTATTACCCGTTTATTTACGTGTGTATCTGTGCTATACTCAGGGCATGAGAGTAGAATAGATGCATGTATATATTAGTCCCCTACCGATTTTTGACCGGAGGGGACTACAGGTTTGCCCTCCGTCCGTCCGTCAGTCTGTACGCACCCACTTGTAGTTGTGGGGTGCGGAACAATAGGCTGTATTTAGATTCTATTCATTCCGTTGCTTACGGGGTGCAAAATGTTGCTTATGGGGTTTTACAAACAAAAGAATGAACAAAAGAAAACCCCACAACGTCAAGTCAGGGAGAATGTCCGTCCGTCCGTCATTCCGTCAAAAAATCTGGATCCTGACATAACTCAAACAGTTTCCAAGCTAGGTTTATGAAACTTGGTATGTTAATAGGGGGCAATAAGGGGATAATAAACGTCCAAACGTATTTTGATTCCGACCAAAATTGTGGTTGCTATGAGTATGGCAACAGAAACATTGAAAATGGCTTACAACCGGTAGGCGACTTCTGTATTGCTTGCAATTCTTAATTACTTGTTGTATATGATATTAGTGCGCATCTATCATATTTATGTATTTGTCTGTTTCAGTGCTATCGTGGAGAAATATTTATTAGAGAAATCAAGGATTGTGTCTCAAGCCAGGGATGAAAGGTAATATGCTGTTCTGTATATTATTCTAACAAAGTCTTGGCTCAAATCATACCTAGGTCATGTGTTTCAAATGTCTCGAATCTTCCCAAAAACATGCACTCAAATCTTACCAAATTCATTGGCTCAAATCTCACCTAGGTCATTTATTCAAATCTTACTGATTTCATTGGCTTGGCATTGATATCAATGTCTTATTGAACCTGCTTACATTAGATCAAGGCTGATTGTTAGTTGGAAGCAAATTCGTGATTGAGTATTCAGAATTAAATACATCCATTTCTTTCAAGCTGTAAATTGAATCAATTCAACCAATCAAATATGTTAATCTATTTCAGAAACTATCATGTATTCTACTGTTTATATATTTCAGAAACTACCATGTATTTTACTGTTTATTGGAGGGAGCTAACACTGTGGAGAGAGAGAAATTACATCTGGGAAAACCTGCAGACTATTTCTATCTTAGACAGGTAAATAATACAACAATACATATCTAACAATGACTTCATTTAAATTAAAATAATATATATGGAGGATATATAATTATGTGTTTTTTGGTGTAAGGTCGAATGGGATTTCACCGAGTGAGCAGCTGTTTGATAGAAATGATCGACGTGCAATTATTTACAGTGAAATTATTTCTTAATAATACATCGTAATTCTGCGGTAAACCACTGATAAACATTAAATTCATAGTGTATCTAAATTCAAGCATCATTATTTGAATGATTGGTTGACTTTCTTTATTTCTTTATTTGCTATGAACATCGTCTCAAATTTATAACTTGTACATGTATTTCTGTGATTAATATATATAATATAACACAGTAGTTGTGGTTTTTGTGATAAATGATTATGGGGTATTTGACAGGTGCCCTTCTGTTGCCTGGCTTTGGTATATTAATCAGGTACAAACAATTAAGAGGGATGAACGGTATTTTACCCTCACTGATGAAGAGTCGATTGTCTCCCTTTGGTCACACAAAGCATGTTTGACCTTTTATAAATATGCTCAACCTGAAAGTTTGCATGTAAAATCATTTTCAATCATTATAGTACCCAACTAAAAGAAGTTTAGGTTGGCACATAGAAATATGTCGGCTTCATTGCATGTTTGTTTAGTAGTGCGTATATGATTTAATTACTAATAGGGGAGAAATTTGGGGAGGCAGCCTGCTAGCTCAGTGGGTTGCCCTGTAAGCGAAGGGTCCCAGGTTCGAGCCCTGGTATGGTTGCACATTTTTCAAGCGTTGTTACATTTGTACGAAACTTGACTTGAGTTATCCAAAAGTATCATATATCGTTGTTGCTTCCAGATATTGTTTGAGTGAGTAACTGCCCTTGATGTTTGGATGGTGTTAATCCAGATCATCTTTCTAACCTCTCATTGTCAATGCATTTCAAAGAGTCTTGATATGAAACATCAATGTTGTAACAACAGTCCTTTTCTTCAACTTGAAGTGATTTTGATACCTCTCATGTTTTACTGCAATAAGGTAGTTTCAGCACTGATTTTGCCCAGTGTCAGCCAGGATAAACTTAACGTGCGTGTTGGGAGTGGTCCCCATCTGCACCACTGCTTAATGTCTCTGAGCAAGAATAACCCACAACGCTCCACTTGACCAAGCGTCGTATCTCAATGTTGGCTGCACACCAACCAGGAGAGAAATAGTCTCCTCAGGGAGACTCGAACGCAGGTTTCCTTAGTTAGCCGAATGACTAGGGGCAGTTAAAATGTTAAAGGGTGGCTGAACTGCTGAAAGCTACCCTCAAAAACTGATAACTTACTTATATGGTTGACATACTATCAGTCAAACCTCAAACATATAAATACAAAATAAATCAAAAGGTCAATTTTCAATGTATTTGTACTTTCAGAGTAATTTTGACTCGTGGGCTGATGTTGACGAGGATGAGTTCAAACGCCACGAGGACGTGTTTGAGTTTACTCGTCTTAAACAATCCATGGAGTTAGTTGGCTTCTCACAAGTAACACAAGCAAGGTACGTCTGAGATTTCATCAATTATTGATGATACATGAAACAATGTCCTGGTTAATAAATTGATCAATTATTAATAGTACAAATATACTACTAAAAATTTGATAAGAGTCAACAAACTTTTCTTGTGAATATTCGGCAAACTAAATTAGATGGACTGAAAGAATTTTCAGTGACATAATGTTACATCTGCAATGAACAAATAAAGATTGCTTCAAAATTTGATGTCTTATGTGCTGATAAGCCCAACTTCATTAAAGTGTTTGGTGCATTCAAGCCTCAAGCCAGATTGTGGTCCTTTTCTAGGCATTTTGGGTCTTAATCAGTTTTGTTCAGTTAATGTTAGATGGACATGAATATTGATTTCTTGACCTTTATCAAACTTTGAGTAGTATATATGTTTATATATTATTAAGCATACATGTTGTAATTATCAATTAAAGGAAATCGCGGTAGATTGAACATGACGTGAGTTTAATAATTAAAAATCAATGATTGTGATTTGTGATGGTTTACACACATATAGTATCATTTTGCTAAGGATTGATTTTATAAGCTGTCAGATTTATCTTCCTTCATCCAGTACTGTATAATTATTAATATTCATAGTGGATTAATTTTCGTTGATTTCGCGGATGAACTAGATCTTGAAATTAAATCCCCTCGAATAATTGAACTCAAAATACATAACAAGAGATTTTTCTTTCAATATTTTAAATCCACAAATTTAAGAAACAACCAAATTATCATTTTACTAAAATCTGCGAAATTTAATACCCCCGAAAATTTATGATTTTTCAGTATGTTTCAGATGCAATTTGATGATGCATGATAACTTGATTCTTAAATTAATTAAAGTGCAATTTTCAGCTCTCATCAAACCTGTATTAGTTGTCACCTGAATTAAGCAACCGTCAATATTATTGAATCACCCTCATATACCTGTATTAAATAAATGACAACCGGCTTTAAGCATCAAGCAATATTTGATGTAGCCTTTTGACTGGCCCAAAGACAGGTTACTCATTTAGTTAGATATCACTGTCTTGCTACTTTGTATAGGTCATTATGTGTACGCAGCCACATTTTGTGTGTAGGTCGATAAGAGATATTTTCAGTTATGGCCGTGGTTAATGCGATGTATTTGTAACCCAGCAATCTGGGTTTGATTCCCAGTCGTGGCCTTCATTAAAATTTGACATCCATGTTGAGTTTCCTCCACATGTGGAGAAATTGCTAGCTTCTCGTGGAAGGGTAAGTAAGTACTGGTTAGAACACGGTTCAGGAAAATTTGTTAGGTGAATCAGCTTCCTTATTAACATGAAATTTGATAACAGAAACAGCATTAAACCCTTTGATAAATGAATATTTACAGTCCATGTTATATTATTTCAGGATATTTGGTGTATTGTCTGCTGTGCTGCATCTTGGTAATGTGGAATTTAAAAAGGTATGTGTACTAAAACTTTATTGTTGTAGAACATTATTGGTACAAGTACGTAGTACTGCAATAATGTTGGAAGTTTAATACTTGTATTGGAACTGTGAAATGTTGGGCATGAGCAGAAGATGTCTCCTACTGACTTTTAGTCTGAGGTAATTACCGGTAGGTCAAAGGTCCCAGATGGGGACATGTGTGTTATACAGTCTGAGATGGGTACATGTGTGTTACACAGTCTGAGATGTGTTTGTGTGGTGCTGAACCATGATTGGCTATTTTTAGATTACAATTATCGCATTGCTTGGTGGGTGCAGAAGTTGTTTGTGGGATATGCTCAAACAAAAGAATGACCAAAAGAAAACCCCACAACATTGTTTTAGTAAGAACATGCGTTCCATTAGTACATGTTTCATTATGCCCCCCCCCCCCTTCAAAGAAGAAGGGGTATATTGTTATGCCCCCCTTCGAAGAAGAAGGGTATATTGTTATGCCCCCCCTTCGAAGAAGAAGGTTATGCCCCCCTTCGAAGTTGTTTTACTAATGTGGGTCGGTTGGTCAGTAGGTCTGACAATCGGTAGGTCAGTAGACCAAATGGTTTCTGATCAATAACTGAAGATGAGTTTGGCCAAGGCTCTTCCAATTTTTTTATGTGTTTGTATTTGTTTATTGGCAGAAAGGAGATCAACATCATGATGAGTCAGTAACCATAGTGAATCCAGAGACACTAGCTATAATCTCTAAACTACTGATGGTCAAAGATCGTACACTGTCAGAAGCTCTCACACAAAAGAAAACTGTTGCTGGTGATGAGACGGTTGTCATGACACACAGAATGGAACATGTATGATATACTTACATATACGTCTTCTTGTCTCGTAATATACTGTATAAGTAGTCAAGTTAGCAAAGTGAATAAATTGACAAATTTCCTCTAGTGTAAATTTTAACCCACGAGAAATGCTTCCAAGAAGAAAATAAATCACTAATATTTCACACTGTAAATATCTGAAATTCAAATATTGCTAGAATCCTTAAAATATTAACTGTCTGTGAATGTTTTAAATGTTAATTGATATTTAATTAGTAATATTATATTAAATACAGGCTGTAGCTACAAGAGACGCAATGGCTAAATGTCTATATGGTGCATTGTTTGACTGGATTGTTCTCAAAGTTAACCAAGCTCTGTTAGCTAAACGACACAACAGTGAACACCAGGTATGTATGTATGTTGTATGGTCAGACTGTCATTTATTTATACAGTTCAACATCATTTAGGAGATATAAATTCTGTTGAGGGGTTCTTTGCTCTAGAGAGTTTATACTAGGTGTTCATTCCAGCTACAGTAAAACCTCAATAATAACACTATCCTTCATGATCCTTGGGCCCCATGAAATCTGGTCGCCACCTTTGGAACCCATGAAAACTGGTCGCCACCTTTGGAACCCATGAAATCTGGTCGCCACCTTTGGAACCCATGAAATCTGGTCGCCACCTTTGGAACCCATGAAAACTGGTCGCCACCTTTGGAACCCATGAAATCTGGTCGCCACCTTTGGAACCCATGAAATCTGGTCGCCACCTTTGGAACCCATGAAATCTGGTCGCCACCTTTGGAACCCATGAAATCTGGTCGCCACCTTTGGAACCCATGAAATCTGGTCGCCACCTTTGGAACCCATGAAATCTGGTCGCCACCTTTGGAACCCATGAAAACTGATATCATATGTTCAGTTATTCTTAATATTTAGTCTGATTATTGAGCAAAACAGTGAAAGAGGCTAACAACATACATGTTTTTGACATTATTATTTGTGGTGTTAATTTTAAGATTGTCTTTTTATTGAAAACAGGCATCAAATCTCTATAAAGATACTGCCCAATACTGGCTTAGTCCTGTTACCCAATCTTATATCAAACTTAATGAAATTAGTTTTGAACTATTGAGGTGACCTGTAAGTGAGGTTTGACTGTACTGGGATAGTTGATCAGGTAGTTTATGGAGAGGTTGCTACCCTGTAGAGGTTGTTACTCAGGAGAAGTTGCACTCCAATCAGGTTGATACATATCATAAGAACATGTTGTTATTATTACACATATAATGTTTGTACGTAAGCTTTACATTTAGCACAGGCAATTTCAAACACTTGTAACTTTATTTTCTTTTTGCCAGATTCTGATTTCACACACTTCATTTTCTCTATCACAATATCAGAATTGCATTACCAATGTTGGAGTTCTCTTTAAATCTAGTTTTGGGCTGCATTATAGCTTTAAATGTGTTCTACATATATTTTGTTTTCATCTTTTTTAGACACAAACATTTGTGTTAACTTTGCTTCAAATGTATATTAAATGTTTCCGTATAAGTCTCAAAATTAATTAGATACGAGAATAACGAATAACAACATACCTGCTATTTTAGACTAGAAAGCAGGTGATTTATTTACCTTGTGTATGTGTGTAGTAAAAAGATATACAAAGCTTAATGATCGACATTGCAATACACAAATAAATTTTGTTCGGACGAAATGTTGTGAAAAAGAGCGAAAATTATACAATATAAATAATTATTGATAGGTTTTTGCTAAATCCTCTGAGATAGTATATACAAGGTAAAACATAAGCATAATAAGCAGGGAAATGATTTACCTTTCTAGATTTATCTTTCCTCACATACTCTGGATTTGTACAATCATTTGTTGTATGCTTTAAACTGCTGATTATAAGTTAGCAGACTCTAACACTATTGGGGGATCTGATTGGCTTAAATTCATAAGCACTCTCTATCAAAGAATCTGATTGGTTGAATTGCATAAGCGCTGTCTAACAGGGAATCTTATTGGTTTAATTTTAGTAAACCCTCTCTTACAGGGAATCTGATTGGCTGAATTTTATAACCGCTCTCTAACAAAGAATCTGATTGGTCGAACTTTAATTAACATTAAGATTTTTATGAGCACTTTCTAATGGAATTTTATAAACACACTGTCAGGGAATCTGATTGGCATTTTTCCATTTTCTGCAAACTGTAAGAATGATTGTTACTACAGATGCAAAGTTAATGTTACCAATGATTCCAGCAGATGAAGCACCATTAATAATTGATAGTCATAACACCAGTCAGAACTGTGTGATTATGTAGGGTGTTTATATCTAAAAATTTATTTGATGTGAATATGATTTATAGCTACAGATTTGATTAATCGTGTTTAAACTAAGTACCAGCAATAGCATACTGATTGAACTACAATTCATTGCAGTGTAATGTGTGGAAAATACATTTTATTAGCTCACCTGTCACAAAGTGACAGAGTGAGCTTTTGTGATCACTCTTCGTCCGTCGTCCGTCCGTCTCTCCGTCCGTCTGTCCGTCCGTCAACAATTGGGTTGTGTCCTCTCTAGAGGTCACAATTTTGGCCTAATCTTTATGAAACTTGGTCACAATGATCATCTCAACAAAATCAAGGTCAAGTTCGATATTGGGTCATCTGAGGTCAAAAACTAGGTCACTAGGTCAAAATATAGAAAAACCTTGTGTAGTCACCAGAGGTTACAATTTCAACTTAATTTTAATGAAACTTTGTCACAATGATCATGTCAACAAAATCTAGGTCCAGTGCGATTTTGGGTCATCTGGGATCAAAAACAAGGTCACAATGTCAACTATAAAAATCACAATTTCAACCGACATTTTCCTGAGGGCCGTGGGTTCAACCCCCACTGGAACCATAATTTTTTTTTTTTTTAACTGTTTAGGTATTGTTTTGTCTTTATAGCATGTATTTGTACAGTAATATGGAAAAAAAAAATTTCAAAATATTTTGTTTAAATTATAAGTCAAATCATAGAAAAACCTTGTGTAGTCACCAGAGGTTACAATTTCATTTTAATCTTAACGATTTTGGGTCATCTGGGGTCAAAAACAAGGTCACAATGTCAATTGACATTTTCCTGAGGGTCGTGGGTTCAAACCCCACTGGAACCATAATTTTTATTTTTATTTTTTTAAGTATTTAGGTATTGTTTTGTCTTTATACCATTTATTTGTACAGTTATATGGAGGAAAATAATTTTTTTCCAATAAATTTTGTTTAAATTATAGGTCAGATCATAGGAAAACTGTGTAGTCACCAGAGGTCACAATTTCGACTTAATCTTTATGAAATTTGGTCCTAATGATCATCTCAACACAATCTAGTATAAGTTTGATATTAATTAAGTCATCTGGGGTCAAAAGCTAGGTAACATGGTCAAATCATAAACTTGCAATAGAGGCTGAATTTCCTTAAATCTTATTCAGAAAATGTGTAGGGTCACCATAGGTGTGTGCATGCACTAGTACGACAGGTGAGCGACCTAGGGCCCTTTGGGCCCTCTTGTTTTAACAACGATCTCTTATCAGCTAAAACATATATTTTGATCCTGAATTGTTAGTTGTACAATGTATATCCATGTTGAGGTTGGGGTGAATCAGGGGTGTCGTAATTCCAGATCATTCCAGAAAACGTTACGTTACTTCACCACAATGTCATCTAACTAATGAGATTGATACTTTAGTGCTAACTAATGATTCAGTAGCTAAAATAAAGCTTAGCTAGGCTCCTCGTCCCCCATTGGTCAGTAGCAGAAGGATCCTTGACCCTCATTGGTCTGTAGGGCAACGATCCTTGTCACACATTGGTCAGTAGCAGAATGTTTCCCCACCTTTTATTGGTCTGTTGCAGAATGTTACCTTGCCTCTCATTGGTCAGTAGCAGAATGTTTCCCTGCCTCTCATTGGTCAGTAGCAGAATGTTTCCCCACCTTTCATTGGTCTGTTGCAGAATGTTACCTGTCTCTCATTGGTCTGTTGCTGAATGTTATCCTGCCTCTCATTGGTCAGTGCACAATGTTACCCTGCCTATCATTGGTCAGTGCAGAATGTTACCCTGCCTCTCATTGGTCAGTGCAGAATGTTACCCTGCCTCTCATTGGTCAGTGCAGAATGTTTCCCTGCTTCTAATTTGTCAGAAGCAATGATGGCTTTGAGTTTATGCTTCCTGCTAGTGCCCATGTTTTGCTGCCCGTATTAAATGCATGGTATTGTGAGTCAAAGCTGCATAGAGACAGATGATGCATCATAAAGCATCGATATAGAATATGGACTTACATTGGATAGATTGTAAAAGCCAATATACAAATCTTATATAACTTCATTTAAAGACGAGATAGTTATTTGTTAAAGAATCATTCTAACTTTATCCATCAATATATTGACATAGACCAGAGTTAAATGAAACTTGATGGGAAATATCACTGCGCAATTTCGTCAAGTTATAATTTCGTCCCTTTGGCGCAACAAAGTGGTATCTAACTACCCGGTATATCGCATATATTAAGATACATTATGTTGTGCCAAAGGGAGAAATTTTGCTGATTTAGAGCCTGCATTAGTTTTACTGATCTCTTGTTTACTCAAGAACTATTTGATTTTCCTAGATCAATTGTAACTTATACCTTGACACTTAAAAACTATCAGCTTGACTTTCTGTTAATATAAGACGTGGTGAATTAGACTGGTGTTTAAACATTGCCTATATAGTGCAACCTCTGTAGAGCAACACCTTCTTTTAGCTACAAATATTTGCCGTTGTTTAGGGGTTGTTGCTCTACACGGGTTAAATTTATAGTAAATAATAATAATAACAACTTTATTTATTGTGGATTACATATTTGACAGCAATATCAATTTTCAGTAAATATAGGCTTAGGGAAATTATTGTTGTTATAGAGAGGTTGTTGCTCTACAGAGGGCCACTCTGGAGAGGTTATACTATAATTTTGTTGTGTTATATACTGCACTATATATAATGCCTTGCTATTTGTTGTTTATCAGGAAGATGCTAAGACCGGTCAAACGAATTATGTTAGACATACGGTACATGTATATACTGATTACAGCTTGCCATGTATAGAGTGTTTTATCTGTCGCTGCTAGTTGAGCTTGTCTTATTTCTGTCTGTATCATAATAATATGTTCCTCAATGTATTCTGTTATACCTTCTCTTACACTTCATCTATCCCCAATAGTGTACTCAGTAAATTTCATAAATATATATACTGAGGATTAAAATAATTTACAACAATGAAAACCTTTTTCTTGCAATAATTTTATGGAGCTTTTTTCTTTCATTTCTGCTAATAGTCCAGCTGCCAGCAAGTCATTTCATGAACTTAATGTTGGACTATGCACAAAATGTTTTAGTACCAAAATGTTCAGGAGGATGTCCTCTCTCATAATATGTTGTATGACACTTGGTCACCCCCTCTGGCGTCTGGACTATAATTGAATTTGTTAGTGAAAGTTTAAGATTCTGCTTGTAATTTAAGTGGGAAATACCTTTCAAACATCTGAAGGTTTTCTCAGGTGCTTACGTTTAACTTTGTATCTTATGTAACAAGCTGAAGCATTGTATTGGACACATACTACTTGGCTGTCTAATAAATATTTGCTGATCATAGTTGATTTTTTATGCCCCCCTATCGATAGATGGGGAGGCATATAGTGATTCACCTGTCCCTCCGTCCGTTCGTCCGTCCGTCCTGGTTAACCCAAATTGACCGTTTCTTTTAGCATAAATATGGCTTGCTACAAAGCTTTCATACTTGCACGGATGTTGTGTATGAACACTCTCCACACGCCTGTATCACCTAACCCCATTTTGACCTTCACCTTGACCTAATTTTGGACTTAGACTTATTTATGGACAAGGCTGCCACAGGGGGCATAAGCGTTTATTGAACGCAGTCTTGTTTTTGTGTGGCCATTCCATTTTATCCCTGCATAATTGGCCAATGCGCTTCCCTTGCACTTTTCAAATAGACTTCTTGATTCTTTAACGTGCCTAGTATAAAGCACAGCTACACACCAGACAACCTCTGGGTTTCCAACCAGTTCATCTCTACACTGAAAAGCATTTCTGAAATTTCCGGTGCCCTGATCGAGATTCGAACCAAGGACCTCCAGTTTGGTATTCGAGAGAGCTAACCACTCTACCACCGTGTCATACTTCAATGAAATACTTTGTGATTAAAGGAATATTCATGTATTTTGAACTTGCTAAGGAAATTTATGATGTTATTATATTGGCTAGAGACAGTAATTAACCTATTTATGGTAACATTATTTATGGTAACCTATTTTAAATCAATGAAAGAATTATAATTCGAGTCACTGAATATTTATACTAGAAAACATTGTTCCATTTTTAGCCCCTTCATAATTTTGGACCTGCATTATGAATACATACCAAAATTAAGTTTATTTTTAATGTTCCTATATGTAGTGTTGTTATATTGTTGATATGTCTTATACGTTCTATGTAGATTTTGCTTTGAGTTTTGAAGTGTCTATATTTTGTTGACTTTGATAATAAAACAGAATTTTGTTTGTCTGTGGTAATGGTACGATTTCTGTCCGTTCTTTTCTTGATGCGTTTTTTGTGCTGTGTATAGAAAAGTTTGCTGTTATTTACTTGTATAAAATACTTTCCTCGCTTTCCAGAGGCTTGGCTTAAAATGGATCTTCTCTTAGTAACAGGAGGCTCATCTAACAAGATTTTCTGTATTTCTTTAGTTTACTTGGTTAGTTTATTTGCCCCTTATTCTGAGTGTCACTAAATTATCTTCTGAAACAAGTCTTTTGACTTCATGTCTGTCCCTTTGTGACTAAGATTTAGTTGTAAATGAATTCAATTTGTTCCTTTAAGTTGTAATGGTATTTTTGTAATTTTTTATTTGAACATATTGCATGTAAGTGCTTTATTTTATGTACAGTGGATTTCTGTTAGATACTTCTATCTTGTGAAACAATGTATCTTTGTACAAAGATGATGTTAGAAGCTGCAAATATGTATTTAAGGAATTTGTATAGGATGGCTTTGTCTTCATGTATAATCTCTACATTTGACAGTACTCTGATTTCAGTATATATCTTAAAACAAGAATTAAACCTTTTAATGTGCCTGTCAAATATATGAAATTGTATAATTTACCTAAAATGATTTATGCATTGCCTGTCACTAATGTAAGTGTTTTACATACTTGATGATACATTTGTTGTTATAAGTTTGGTTTTATATATTTTATTTCACACAAATTCTGTATATAAGTGTAGTTTAACTGTAGAAAATGGTCAGGTTGTTCATTTGATCAGTATATTTGCAGTTGTTGTTAGATGTATATATGGTCATACATTTATTGTATTAATTAAGGTTTATATAAGATTGAAAACATTCAACATAGATATACCACATGGACCAGTTTGTATAACACACTGGCTTACATAATCTTGAACTAATATAATGTTTCACCATCGTCTTTCAGGGTAACTCTATCGGCGTTCTTGACATCTTTGGCTTTGAGGATTTCCGTGTGAACAGTTTTGAACAATTCTGTATAAACTATGCAAATGAACATCTGCAATACTATTTTAATCAACACATCTTCAAATTTGAACAAGTAAGTATGTCACGATACTGTTAAGTAAGCCCTCCCAGTTAGTGACGGGGATCAAGTATTTGCTTGTCAAAGAACCAATTGTGGATAGCGTATTTGTTTATCATCAGAGCAATTCAAGGATAGAGCTATGTCATCCAAGCAATTCATGTATCATTATAGTTCAGAGAGTTTAAGCGCTTCCAGGACATAGGGTACAGTGATATCCTCCAAGTTTTGAGGAGAAGTTTTCTGTGTATAGAAGCAATGAAGTACTGGTTGATAATCAATTCAAGGGAAACTTGAATAATAAGCTGAAACAATGGCATGTTGCTTTATGTAAGGCCCCAAATTAGGTTAACTCAGCTGAATTAAACAAATTCAGTTTCTGGTTCTTTTAAAGATATTAGATATTTTGTGCCAGCATGGCTGTTCGTGGTTATTCTGGATAGCACAGTGGTTTAAGCTTTTACTTATCACCAGACTTGTCTAAGTTTGATATTTGATGGCGCAGGTTATTGTCTTTCGTCACATTAGCTGTTGTCATGTCCTCCAGGTGTGGAGAAGTTATCAGTTGCTTGCGGAAGAGAGCACGTTAATACTTGTTAGAAATGAATATCAGATAAACTGGTAAGGTCGATTGACCATTGTACGTAACAGAAAATATTTTTACAGGTAACCTGGTTAAGGTCATTTGACCAGTGTATATTGTATTACTGAAAAATTTGTTGAAAAATGGCTCTAAACACGATAAGAATTGTTGAATAATGGCTCTAAAAACGATATAACATGTACATTTGCAGGAAGAGTATAAGAAGGAAGGAATAGAATGGATGAATATAGAGTTTATAGATAACACAGGATGTCTGGAACTGTTCTCTAAGAAAACCAAAGGTCTGTTCCCACTGCTGGATGAAGAGTGCAAGTAAGTGATTATATACAGTATTTCTATATAGTATGGTGGGAAAGGGAAACAACTCTGTGAGGAATATTGATTCAATAGTGAGTTGTTCCCCTTAGAAAATTGAAATTACCTTGGTTGACGAGTTCCAATCCATTATCTATAACTTTGCAATGACTTGGCACATGTGTTTATACTCACTGTAGAAATATGATGCCATGAGGTAAATCAAATGTCTCGCATTATACATATTTTGTTTGAATATTGTCCCTTTTGGAACATAAAAAAGGAAAATATATTGTCACATTTTGTTTGAATTACCTCCCCTTACTGTATAATGAACTAGTCTACCACGTCAGAACAGTGAATAGAGCACTTGGTTTTCACCAGAGTGATTGCGGAAGAAAGCATTAGTACTGGTTAATGATTAATTCGAGGAACACTGCACATGTCTGCTGACTGGTTTAACTGGTTGCCGTCGAGTAACCTCAAATCGTGATACCCTAGTAATCGTTATAGTGGAACTACTTTCAATATCTTTATTGATAGTTTAGTTATGACGTCATTAGCGGGAAAACTGAATGAAGGAATGTTTAAGTTGACCTTCTTATCTATAAAGGAAACAAATAGCATTTCACTAACGTAAGAAATAAGATAATTACCGATCCATCAAAAAATTGGTCAAATTTTGTAATGCCAAATAGTTCCAATCGATTTACATTCAAATCATGCCGAATGATCGATTTTACATCAATTGTTCAGCCATCGTCTGTTTGTTTACGCTTTTCCACTAAAGGTCATGGTGGAAATGGACTGGTTACTCAATATGCAAATTAAATCAAGGGAGACAAATGATGACGTAATATTATGCCATGCGGACCAAGAACAGTTCATTTTCACGATTAATTTTCCTTGGAAAATCTTAGTATCATAGAAATATTTGGTAATTCACAATGTTGTTGCTGATTTCAGTTGTAGATCAGATATTTTCGAACATCATTCGGCACTCAAAATTAATATTATTTTGCTAAAGTGTTCGTAGATTCCTGATTTACCTAGCCTACTACGGTTCTAAGTTGTGAAAGCGCGTAGTGATACACATTTCTAGTGCGGTCTTATTTAGTTTCTTAATTATTCGTTTAAATTGAAAATTGGTAAGAGATTGCACTTTTAATGGCATACTGAATCTTTTAAGTTTAGAATTATGCTACATTCAAGGTGAAAACTCGATCATACGTGATTTTACGACACTAAGTTCAAAGGTCACAATTTCAGGTATACGAGTGTTATTTTATGCAAATTCTAGTGACGTCATTAAATGGGCGGCATTCGCGATAATGGTTGAAAAATTGTTGTTGAAACTACTTGTAACTGTTTTCTTAGTATTTTGCCTTCATTTTGATAACTTTATAATCTCAAATTGATGTGGAATTGATCATTTATCGCCCGTTATATCCTTAACCAAACGAAAAGCGGTGACTCCACGGTATGTTTGGTTCTGGTGTACATTGTTATAAAATACTGCTCAATGTGATAAAATAAACCTGCTTTATGAGCTACTTTTTGTGTCGCCTCAAAAGGCGACATATAGGTGTTACTTTGGCGGCGGCGGCGGCTGCGGCGTCACAAATTGCTTGTCCGGAGCATAACTTTGTCACCTTAAGTTCAAATGACTCAAGAATTGATAGGCATGTTTCTTGCAATAAGCCGGAGTGCAGTGCGCAAGAACCATAACTCTACCTGTCATAGTTTTTGAATTATTTCCCTTTGATTGATTTTATTAGAGCATTTCTTGTCCGGAGCATAACTTTGTCACCTTACGTTCAAATGACTCAAGAATTGATAGGCATGTTTCTTGCAATAAGCCGAAGTGCAGTGCGCAAGAACCATAACTCTACCTGTCATAGTTTTTGAATTATTTCCCTTTGATTGATTTTATTAGAGCATTTCTTGTCCGGAGCATAACTTTGTCACCTTACGTTCAAATGACTCAAGAATTGATAGGCATGTTTCTTGCAATAAGCCGAAGTGCAGTGCGCAAGAACCATAACTCTACCTGTCATAGTTTTTGAATTATTTCCCTTTGATTGATTTTATTAGAGCATTTCTTGTCCGGAGCATAACTTTGTCACCTTACATTCAAATGACTCTAGATTTGGTATGCATGTTTCTTGCAATAAGCCGGAGTGCAGTGCGCAAGAACCATAACTCTACCTGTCATAGTTTTTGAATTATTTCCCTTTGATTGATTTTATTAGAGCATTTCTTGTCCGGAGCATAACTTTGTCACCTTACGTTCAAATGACTCAAGAATTGATAGGCATGTTTCTTGCAATAAGCCGAAGTGCAGTGCGCAAGAACCATAACTCTACCTGTCATAGTTTTTTAATTATTTCCCTTTGATTGATTTTATTAGAGCATTTCTTGTCCGGAGCATAACTTTGTCACCTTACGTTCAAATGACTCTAGATTTGGTATGCATGTTTCTTGCAATAAGCCAGAGTGCAGTGCGCAAGAACCATAACTCTCCCTGTCATAGTTTTTGAATTATTTCCCTTTGATTGATTTTATTAGAGCATTTCTTGTCCGGAGCATAACTTTGTCACCTTACGTTCAAATGACTCAAGAATTGATAGGCATGTTTCTTGCAATAAGCCGGAGTGCAGTGCGCAAGAACCATAACTCTACCTGTCATAGTTTTTGAATTATTTCCCTTTGATTGATTTTATTAGAGCATTTCTTGTCCGGAGCATAACTTGGTCACCTTAAGTTCAAATGACTCAAGATTTTGTATGTATGTTTCTTGCAATAAGCAGAAATGCAGTGCGCAAGAACCATAACTGTGCCTTGCATCGTTTTTTAATTATTTCCCTTAGATTGATTTAATTTGAGCATTTCTTGTCCGGGGGATAACTTTGTCACTATGAGGTTGAATGACTTGAAACTTGTAATGCATGTTTCTTACCAAAAGTCCAAGTGCAGTACACAAGAACCGTAACTCTACCTTGTGCCATTTTTCAATTTTTTCCCTTTGATTGATTTTATAAGCATTTCTTGTCCGTGGCATAACTTTGTCACCATAACTATTAATGACTCAAAAATAGGAATGCATGTTTCTTTGCTGTGACATGAAGTTCAGTGCGCAAGAATCATAACTCTAGCTTGTGTAGTGTTTGAATGATTCCCTTAAGATTGATTTTATCAGGACATTTTTTTGTCCAGAGCATCGCTTTGTCGTTTTTAGTTCAGATGACTAGAGAGCTCTTGTGAGTCTGATATGTAGCCAAATACTGGATAGTTTTCCATGACAAATTTGCATTTCGTCAGGCGACACTTGCGACTCGCGGAGCTTTTATTGTATATTTATTTTGTTTGTATTTACAGTTTTCCAGGAGCCAGTAATGACACGTTATTGACCAAGTTTCACCATCATCATTCAAGGGGAAATGTATATTATGAAGCACCTCAGAGAAGAGAAATGGCATTTGTGGTTTTACATTACGCAGGAAAAGTCAAATATCATGTCAAGGTCTGTTTTTTCACATCTTACATACATGTATTTCATGAAGTTCAGCTTATAGCTCATCCGGATTCATCTTAAGAACAGTAATATTGATACGAAACTTTAGAAATGGGTAAATTGGAAACCTGGTCCAGGCAACTGAATTGTAGAAAATGTTCTGATTGATTTATTGTTTTTGATTGATTTATTGATTGTTTGAGTGTTGCTAGCTTACCTTTCAGTTGGACCTGCTTCTTAGCAGCTGAAAACTTTCATACTGTAATCAGAGTTCAGAAGTGTAGAAAAAACAAATTTGAATCCATTATTTTTACTTGTCTGACTGAAAAAAATGATGTTGTAGAAATGAGATGACTACTCCATGATGATAAGTACTTATAATTCATTGAAAGCTATGATCACATTGTGTTGTCAATGGTTACAGGATTTTAGGGAAAAGAACAGTGATCAAATCAGAATGGACATTGTAGCTAACATGAAGAGTAGCAGCTTGGCATTTGTACGAGAACTGATGGGTAAGTATTGTGAGAACTTATCATATATAAATTGATTGTGGAACAGCAATATTGATGTATAGTCCCTGGACCCAGTGAAAAGTCATAACTACTGTTTGTTATTTTGGTGTATTTACTTTCTTCAAGATATACAAAAATTACCTTGTATTAAAATGAACTTATATTAATGTCTATGTAACAGTCTGAACCTGTTCACAACATGGGTGAGAGTGGGTGTAAGCGGCCATTCACCCTGTAAGCAAAGAGTCCTGGGTATGATCCCCATTCAGGCGGCACATTTTTCTAAACCTGTGACGACTATAATATTATAGAGATAAATAAAATTAAATAAAAATACTATAAATAAAATGATTACTACAACCAGATTTGTATCTTTTCAATGAAAGATAGTTTTATATATGACCTTGATATTGTTATAATGTGACCTTGACCTTGTGACCTTGATATTGTTATAATGTGACCTTGACCTTGTGATCTTGATATTGTTATATTGTGACCTTGACCTTGTAGGTGTGGATCCAGTAGCTGTGTTACGATGGACAATTATTAAAACCCTCATAAAGAGTGTATTTGCGTTCGTGAGAGCAGGGAAAACTTACAGGCAAAGAGGAGGTGAGTATTACAACAAGCATACAGTATGTGTGCTAGACACTGCAGCTACTGTACATCTCAGTCGTTTTTCACCACTTAAAGGTCCAACTAACAGCATTGATTTCGATCACATTTTCCTGACACTGAACAAACCAGCAAATGACAAGCTACCCTCATACACTGAGCATTAAGCAAGAGAGCTATACCTAGTGTCCATTTTAACTACTTGACAGCTTGACTGCTATGTTACACCTCTGACTGAACTCACTACTTTCCGTACCTGGGTACTCTGACCACTGGACCACTGAAGACAGTGTTAAAGCTTATTTAAAAGGATCTTTTCCAGTAATGAACATTTGAAAGGTTATAAATGTCTCGAACTTTTAATTGGTTCTATTCTTTGTCAACCCAAAATTTAATCATTAAAATATTTTTCTTAACAGACGTGACTTCATGTGTTGGTGCTAATTTCTATTGGCCAATTAGACCTAACCACAATTTGAATGTCTAAAGGAGGGAGTCGTTGGAAGGAGGTGACGTTACGAGAGGGAACACTGTACCAGCATTTACTCATATATTCTATTTTCAGGACCCGATTCTGCTGTTGTAAGCCGACGGAAACACTCTAACGTGGACCCATTGAACATTCCAGAGTTAAATACATCACCATATCTAAGGTACAGGCCCTCATCCTCGCATCTACAACCCCTTATACCCTATAAATAGCATCATAAGTTTTTTCGTATGGTGGTATTAAATATTGATCTTATTTATTTGGAGAATAAGGATAGCCAAGCATATCGCCAGTTACTAACCAATAGTTTTAAAATATGGTGTGATCTGATTGGTTGTCCTTATCCTTAAGTCAAGTAAGATCAACATTGAATACCATCCCTGATCTACAATTTTTATGATACGTGTACTATGGTATTGTGGAGTTGTATTGACCTGTCAGTATTACAGTTTGTATGCACACTATACAAGTCATCTTCAGAAAGGTGAGAATTAAGTGTGATATAAAGTGTGCAGCTATTGTGTTATTATGTTGATTTTGACGGGTCAAACAAAATCCACAATAATTCAAATGAACATTTAAGTCTAAGGTCCATTTCAGACAATGTTCTTTTTCCTGCCAAGTTATGTTTTCTAGTGCTGTTGGTTTCATGTTTTATGGGTTTTTTGAAGGCGTTGGCGGCAGGTTCTTGTAGGAGAGATGGGGCTAATAATTCCTAAAAACAGAACTTGTTCAAATTTTGTAGAAACAGAAAAACAAAAATAATCATACATCACCAAGCTTGTTTATCAGTTATCTGCCCTTGGAACGAGTGTTTTTCTCCAAATTTGCACATTTTACAATATTTGAAGTGCGAGGAATATGGAAGGGTTGAAGAGCATGTTATTAAACTCCGAGCGGACAGATACAGAAATTACACAATAATGTTTGAACATTTAAATTTTTTATTTTTTAAGTTTCTACACATGTGCTCAAACCATAAGTTTGCTCAAGAGGATTAAGTAAGTCTTAACATATCTCAATACAAACTTGTTCTATTTTGTACTGAGACAAAAACTGGCTGAATTGTTTATGCCTGTTTGAAGTTCTGTGTCAAAATTAATACAAACACCATACCCCTCCTCATTACAAAACTGATTACCAGGGTATTAGGATCTTCTGGCCAATTTCTGTTATTTTGTTAATTTTGATAATGCGATAAAACCCATGATAAGATATACATGATATAGAATTGTTTTGTGCATTTAAGTACTTTATAATACTTCTGTGATAACCTTACAATTAATTGGCTTTATTGATGAATTATTCATATATAATTCACTATTTTTTCATCCATTTTTGTGTAGAATGCATTTTCCTTTTTTGTGTGAATATATTTGCTTCCATTTCTTTGTTGAAGCAATATTATTTAAGAGTCAAGCTGCCCATGATTTTTATGTGAGCTTTTTGGATTGGTTAGTTTGTGTGCAAACACTGGTTTTCAGTTTTTGAATTCTCATTAAATAACACTGTTGTTATACAGCATGGTGTTAAAGAGATGCAAAGTTTGTTTGTTGTTCTGAAATGTTTTGTATGAGATATTGTTATACGTAGACGACTGTGTTGATGTGTTGATTGTTGGTTTTTTAGCCCTTGTCTTATCGTATTCCTATACACATCAGTGACACTAATATGCTGGTTTAAATGAGCACTTTTCTATTTCCATACATATATGAAATTGTTACATGTTTAAGTCATCATAAATAAAACAGTATGAAAGGATTTAGACAAAAACCGCAATTTATTAGCCATAATTCACCCTTCGACTTTTGGTTGTGTGCGACGATTATCTACGGTACACCAATTCTAATAGATAATGCTGACATCTGTATCAGTAAGCAACCCCTGGTATGGATGTCAATAAATGTAGTAGGGAAGTTTAAAGTTAATAAGTAACATATAATGAGTATGTTATTGATCCATATTTTAATGCAATGTTATGCCATATGTATCACCGACCTTGCCACCAATCTCCTGAAGCATCTCAAGGAGATGTATCAACTCAAATTGAGATTTGCTCAAATCAAAGTATAAATTTGAGATGATTCTGAATTTCGAGCTAGTGAAATTTAACTGTAATAAACTCGGAACAATGTGTTTGTTTTGTGGTGCCAATTTTGAGTCTGGCTTCCCAGGCATTAATCTCAAAGACACATGACAATATTTGAGATGATATTTAGCTCAGATTGAGATCCTTTGCGAGATTGGGGCCTTATTAAGATAACACAAGAGACCGTTATCAGTGTATTGTCTGGCTTACTAGATGATTGACATCAGATATACATACATTGATTGATTTCAGTTGTAGAGTAAAGATTCTGTTGTATTCTGAAATGTGTTTATAAAACACACAATATTATGTTTTCTTGTATGTGCATGATATCTTTTGTATGATCTGTTTTTTTTTCATTTTTGTATATTGAATGTTTACCACCGTATCTTTTTCATCAGAGAAAAGCAACATTTATACAAACTCATGTTTTTTTCTTACTTTGGCTTAGTTTAAACATATTTTATTACCTAAATAAAATATAGAATTATTGTCATACAAATTTATATATAAATACATTTTATATACATGGGTAAAAGGGTCAAGCCACTTTGGCTACTGTAAGATTCAGTACCTCTTCATTATTTTTGCCTTGAAACATAGTATTATATAATTATGTGAAATATTTTATTGACAAAAATTACTTACGTTTTTACTGAAATATCAGATTCTAAATGAAGTATAAGTGTTGCTATGTAACAACTCTGACTATCATGCATCAATGTTGAATTTCTCATCTTTGTATGATTCACCCTGTTTGCATTTGATTGATTCAATGAACACCAGTTTTGTGAGATTGATTGTTTGATTGATTGATTGATTGATCGATTGATTCCATATTCCTTGGAAAGTAGATAGAAAATCTGATATCAGTCTTAATCATGCATTTTGAATTTGGGAAAAAATTTGGGAGCCATTTCAAAGCTTGCTAAAACTGCCTGGCATATACCGTTTACTTGGAGTTTAAATGGAATTTGCAAGTGTTGTAGATATCAATCAATGTGTGAAGATTTCATGAAGCTGGTGTTTATGATTGCTGTTGTTGTATGTATATTGTAGCCCTGGATGTAAACCCCCACCTCTCCAAACCCAGATCATCTCTCCACGTACCTCTATGCATGTTATATCACGACGAGACCATCACCTAAGTCCCGACCATGACGATGATTCCTTCGCTGAAAACGGAGATAGCGAGATATTTTTGTCCACCAAACGGCATTCTGGTCCATTACGAAGCCCAGTTGACCGATATATGTCAGAGGATGATGCACGTGTTATGAGGCGTGCTACACGAGTTATGATGTATGTTCAACATTAATCTATATTTCAACCAGTTGAATAAACCTTATTATAATATTTGCCATATAATTGCGTATGTGACATTTCATTTAATGACCTTTCTATATAATGCTGCTGGTTTATTAAATTCATAGAAATCTTATACAATAAAATGTCAAGTAATTAAGTTCCAGTAAATAAGTATGAATCATAATTATCCTTCATTTACATCATTGGTTTAACCTTGGTATACTTATATTATCTGGGCTGGCTTACTTACTTATGGACTGGTCGCTACATGTATCTTATGTGTGGACTGCTTTTACTGATTTATAGACTGGTAATTAGTCTATGTATGGACTAATTGTGCAAATTTATAGACTGGGCTATCAATCTATAATTGGACTGGTTGTGCTAAGTTATAGACTGGGCTATCAATCTATAATTGGACTGGTTGTGCTAATTATAAATCTGTGACTGGACTGGTTGTACTGATTTATAGACTTGGACCTCAATCTATGACTGGACTGGTTGTACTGATTTATAGACTTGGCCCTCAATCTATGACTGGGCTGGTTGTACTGATTTATAGACTGGGCCATCAATCTATGTATGGACTGGTTGTACTGATTTATAGACTGGGTAATCAGTCTATGACTGGACTGGTTGAACTGATTTATAGACTGAGTAATCAATCTATGACTCGGCTGGTTGTACTGATTTATAGACTGGGCCATCAATCTATAATTGGGCTGGTTGAACTGATTTATAGACTGAGCCATCAATCTATGACTTGGCTGGTTGAACTGATTTATAGACTGGGTCATCAATCTATGACTTGGCTGGTTGTACTGATTTATAGACTGGGCCATCAATCTATGACTTGGCTGGTTGTACTGATTTATAGACTGGGTAATCAATCTATGACTGGACTGGTTGTACTGATTTATAGACTGAGTAATCAATCTATGACTGGACTGGTTGTACGGATTTATAGACTGGGCCATCAATCTATGTATGGACTGGTTGTACTGATTTATAGACTGGGCCATCAATATAGACCTGGTAACCAGTACACAACAACTTTCCCACAATCCAGTCTGCACTTCAATGATATTGCTTGCATGACAAAAATGACTTGCTTCCATGTTGCATGAAAGTTGGAATGCTCGTAAAAATTAATAAACAATTATTGTGTTGGAGATTATCAAATTTATCTATGATTTACCTGACTTGAAATTAATGCACCTTAGTTCTGTCAAATTCTCGATTTCTTGGTGGTTCAGCTTCATAATATTGCTGTAGAGGAAAGGCTGATACGCAGTCATGTATGAGACATTTCGATATTATGATTCACATGATTTGAATTAATCAGGGGTTTGTTTCACTAGGTCTTGAATCCAGAAAGTTGCTTCCTTAATTTTGTACAGGATTATCCCAATTTATATCCAAAATTCCAGTAAATTAAAAAAATAGACCTTTTAGCAAGGATCATGCCCATGAAAATGTTGCTTTTTTGACATTTATGGGGTGACAAAAGGGTAAAATGAAAACCAATGCAAAATGTCAAGAATTTACGAAAAAATGCTGAGAATAAATTTCGTATAACTAATATAAGGTGATATTTCTTTGTAAGAATTTATTGTGACTTTATTAAGTTTAAGTATGTTAAGTTTTTGATATCTATGAATATATTTACTATTGTCCCATATAATATACTCTCATACCTTTGCTTTCAATATTGCACTATTTTAAGTTCTACTGCTATGAATGTTGCTGATTTATATTCTATACTACTCATTCTATTTCTTTCCTATGCTCTAATATTCTTACCTTATCTCCCGGCGTACTGTTTCATCAAAGCACTTACGAAGATCTTAATTGTTGATAAAGAATTATAAAGAATTAAAACTGGAGAATAACTTTAAGATTTCTGTAAGTGCTTTGATAAAACAGTACCTTCGTCTGTAACTGGTGCATTGTACTGTAAATACTCTACGTCTGCTGCTTATAGATAAGTTCATACTGCAATAATGAAGGGTTAAAGGGGCATGCCCTGGAAATGAATTGTCTCGAATAGCAATCAAATTGGTATCATTTTAATACCTAAGTCAAATAATGAAAACCCTGTAAAAATGTTACGAAATATCCCGCTAGTTTTAAAAAAATATTTCAAGAATAACTTAATATCGTTGTCGTCAATAAAAGGCTGACAGCATTTTATTCAAATCGATATACAAAATATCGAAGCGCGCGTAATAGAGTAAATCTTTAAGTCAATTTGTTCTTAGACTATTCGGTAATAGTTGGTTTTACAAGACTTTTAGTGATAAACACAATTTTGCTGTATGCAAACCAAGACACTTCAGTTTCTGGGCATGCCCCTTTAACACATTTAATAAATTCATTAAAAAACTATGGAAAAATCTTTAAGGACTTGGGAAAAGACTTTGTAGTGGCTACATCTTTGTGCAAACTTTAAGTAATTTATAGCAAGTTCAAAATAAATAACAGACATTTTCGGGAACTAATTTAAGCCTTTATTAGGACATTTACAGTGCAATGTATGTACAGTGCAATGTGTAAGGATTACAATAGTTCTTGGATGTAACTGGGCAGCACATATGTTCAATGGTAATACCAGTGAAATGAAAGTCCCCAAATCTACCTCTTACATTGTCCTGGTAGATTTATCAATGTTGTTTCTTATTGCAGTTTAAAATCTTTGATACACATGTATAACTAATATGTTAATATATATTTACCTCCTTTAGGAAGAACAAATCGTTCAAGCCAAGGACGAGACCTCCTACGGTAAGTAACAACCCTCTAGTAAAAATTCAGCATTGGTTGAAATGTCAAAAAATAAGAATGTTTTCTTCCTATTGATTCAAACTTACATTATGAAAACTGAAATAGTATGAAGGGAAATTAAATAAATGTTTTTATGATCGTACCTCTAGGTATCTTTGACATCCAATTACGAAAATGTATGTATTACATTTCACCCATGATAATGAGAAAGGCGGGGCAATTGGGTATGTTCCACAAAGGTGGATTACTCAGATGTGTACGATTTATCAGTGATGTTTTTAATACAAAACTGACTATATATATGTGTTTACCTAGGTAATTTGTAAAACTAATTTTGCAACAGTTGACCAAATCAATTCATGTGTGTAAACATCACGTTAGTCTGGACGCGGCGCTGTAGTATTAGATTGACGCGCTTTAGTATTAAGTTGAGGTGGTATTTTATTGTAGTGTTTGTGTATTTACAGATGTTTTCTGACATTAAGACATTGAAGGCTATAGCTAATCGTACGATGTATGTAGGTGGGAAAATGAACACCAAACAGAAACCTCCCAGTGTTAGTGCACAGTTCCAGGTAAGTCAGTGTTATTGTAGCGATATCAAAATATTCTCATTACCCTGTCCAGTGGTCAAGTGGTTAGAGTTTGCACCTCAGAAGCTGAAAGTTGTAGGTTAGGTCCATTGCTGAGACATACCAAAGTAAATCAGCATAAAAAGGTAGTTCTGGGATATTTGCTGGCCAATATAAACAAAAAGTTCATGTCCTGATATACTACTTCAATGAGACGATTGAAAGGTAATAAATCCAGTTCACCAATAGAAAAATGGCTAATTATGCTTTACTATTAAGTGTTGTGCTGCCACTGCTATTGTGTGTGTAACTATACTTAATAACTAAAAAAAGTGAAGGCAGCACATTAAAACATCAAAAACCATACAGCACATTGACCAACACACAACTGAATGAAGCCATGTGTATTTGAAATTATGATATGAAAAAGGCTTTACATAATACAAAGGCTTTCAAAAGAAAATTCCTATTAATTTTTGGACGATTCATGACATATTTTATGTTTATTGTATTGTGTTGTAGTGGTCACTATCCAGACTAATGTCCACGTTGAATCAAGCAAACCCTTTCTTCATAAGATGTATCAAGTCGAATGCTGGGAAAATGCCATGTCAGTTTGATGATGTGTTGGTTACTAGGCAACTCAGGTATACGGGTATGTTAGCGACGGTGCGAATACGACAGTCAGGATATAACTACAGGCTGACATTTGAGGTGAGTCATTGTATGTTTGTTAATTCTTCACTATGTTAACAGTCCTATATATAGTTAGGCTTTGGAGCTGCAGCTTTGGCGATTCGGGCTGGTTTCAGCAGTCGTACTTTCAATTTGACAACACAGTCGATTTTCCTCCACTAGTGTGGATGGGTAAGCTAGGACTGGCTAGAGTGATGGCCAGGAAAGTTGGTTAGATAATTCTGCCGTCTTATTATCTGAACCATTGTTGAGAAACAGCTTTAAACATTAATACTACTTTAGTTTCCTAATTTACTTAAATAATTTTATCAAACAAGTTGTCATAACCTGTCCAGCACGGTATGTAAAAGAAATATTAAATTCTAAATAAATTAATACTACATGTTTGCTCAGTATTATAAAGAATGCTTGATACTTGAGCGGTGGCCTAGAGGTAGAGCATGCATTTTGGGATCAAGAGGTCCTGGGCTTGATCCCTTTCTGCGCCACTGGTCAATTTCTATGAGTAAAAGAATAAACCTACATCCTCCACTTCATCCAGGTGAATGAATGACTACCTGAGAGGGTGTAATGCCAATGCACTGTGATTGCCATCGGCGCCCAGTGTAACTGACAACTTGCGTCTCGATGATAGGGGTTAAATGTACAATCGGTTGACCGGACAAATGTCTGAAAGCAGACTTATAATCTTGTACTTTAACTTTTCAGGAATTTGTGAAACTGTACAAGATTATACTACCTAAAGGTTTACTGAGTGGTAAAGTAGATGTGGCCATGTTCCTGGAGAGTATGAACATGAATCGTAGTAACTACCAGATTGGTAAAACTAAGGTTAGTAACTTAACACATTAAATATATTATGGTTGTCTTCTAATAGATAATAACAAATTGGACAGAGATGGCAACACTCAACAGAAAATGACAGAAAATGAAAGGTCACCAAAAAGAACCATTAAAAAAAGAAAAACTACAGATCACAAGCTCTAACAAACATAAAAATGAACATAAAAAATACTGAAATACTTATTATAATCAGTGCTATAAAGTCCTTTCTTAATGTGTTAATCTTGCCCAACTAAAGTGTATGCAAGTGTAATAACTCTGTACATTGTATAACCCTACATACACTTTGGACATGGTATTTTATGGTTGTCCACGAAATGATTGTCTTCAATGTTAGTCTAGCTGTCTCTGCTGTATGATGAATGCACATAATTTCTTTGATTGGTATTAAATTGATGTATTTAGGTATTTTAGTATTAAATTGATGTTTTCAGGTATTTTAGTATTAAATTGATGTTTTCAGGTATTCCTACGAGAGAACGAGAAGTTAGATTTAGACAACAGCCTCCATTGTGCCATCATGAAACGTGTTATAAGCATACAGAGATGGGTGAAGACGAAGGTTGAGAGAAAGAACTACCTCCAGTTACGGGAACAGACCATTGTTATACAGGTAATCACTGTTTGTGTCCTTAACCTTGAAGCTTTCATTTTGTTTATAGATCATCAGAGGATCCACTTGCTTCTGAATCAGAAGGGTCATTTTGACTAAATTTAACTATTTTATAGGCAAATACCCATGATTTTAAGAGAAAATGACTTAAAAAAATCTCTGAAACCACATCTCAAGTGCTATGTTCTAGATTTTTCCTTTGATTAAGTATGTAAATAATGATTCTTGACTTTTCTCTTAATGGCTGATATTGTATCAATCTCTATTTTCAGAAACATGTACGGAAGTTTGTAGCACAGAGAAATTTTGAACTTCTTCGTGACTCGATACTGTGTATACAACGGTGGTATAGAGGTTATAAACATAGACGATCGTACGCTCTGGTGCGTCGTAGTGCCATACGTATACAAGCTTATACCCGAGGCTATCTTCAAAGAAAGAGGTAAATTTGTTTGTTCTATGGCAGGTTTTGTAATATATCTTGATTATAGGGATGTTTGCTATTATCGACTAGACTGCGTTCTGGGTATATCATGGTTTGCACTGACTTTAAATGCTAAGACTTGTGTCAGTGAGTGTTTTCATGTAGCCAGTTCATCTTAAAAAGTAGGCTTGGTTTGCAATCTCACTTAAGGTATTGTCCAGCGAATTTGACATGACTCTTGACCTTCAATTAGCATAATTTAACAGCTGATATTGTCTTTATTTATAATCCCGACTGTATGTTTTCAAAAGCGGAAAGTATCACGAAGACGCTTGAGGTGTAATACCAACGCAAACCCAAAGGACCGATATTGCACGATTTGCTCGCGGAAATTTATGTATTCAATGCAAGAACCTTGTAATATATTTATGCATAATGGTCAGGATCATGTCTAATTCTTTGTGCTATAACAAAGAAGAAAATGACAAAAAGTAGCCTGCAAGCATGTTCAAATAGCCAGTGAATTTTGCTGCTTACGTGCTGAATTCTACACCCCCTGACTGTGATAATGGTCAGCCCCTATTAAACTCTTTGCTGACACATGTGTAGATGTTTCTGTTTCCTTGTGATAGGGTAGGTAAGTTAGTACTGGCTAGGATATTGTTCAGGAAAACTTTTTAGATGAATCGGTTGCTGTATATAACAGAAAAATCTTTGAGAAACAGCATCAAACCCATTTATAAATGAAACAATCTATCATTAGGGCTTTTCAACCTGTCTGTTATAGTGTGGTTCCCATCTCTAAGCTCACAGTTCTGCTCAAATGCTACTATTGTAATATTGGGGATGGGAACCAACCTATAACCTGCTCCACGAAACAGCTCAGTCGAAAAAGCCCATTGTATGTTATTTATAAATTCTTTCAGGTTTAAGACAATTGAGGCGGAGCTTCGACGTTTGAAAGCCGAGCGTGAAGCAGAAAAGGAACGACTAAGACTGGAACGTGAAGCCAGCAAACAAGCACTAGAAGATATGCATTCCTCTACGAGTGATGAAGGTGTATTGATGAAGGAGAATAGTAGCGATGAGTTAGAGAGGTATAACAAACTGTATCACAGGAATGATTCAGAAGAGTGAGTCCTTTATATGTGTCTTAACATTACTAATAATCTCCTTAGCAACAACAAAGACTAAGAAACATCTCCATAGCAACAACATAGACTAAGCATCAGCGTTTCCTTAGCAACAGCATAGACCAAGCAACATCATCTTCTTAGCAACAACATAGACTAAGCAACATCATCTCAGCAACAACATAAACTAAAAAAATTATCTCCTTAGCAAGAAGAAGAAAATAGATAATTGGACAGGGAAGGCAGCACTCAACTTGAACATCCGAGCATAGAAAACATAAAAAACATCACATACCGCAATTACCCAGCACAATGCCTAATGCATAACTAAATGAGAAAATGAACTTCACTGCGGAAAGCCCAAGTCCCAACTGTCTTAAGGTTGAAAGACCTAGTTTCAGTTGCATGTCCTTGTGTGTCATCTAAATAATGTTACATTAGAGAGGTTGTTCTGTTCTGCATCAACCTATCTGTCTGTCTTGCTTACATCATTGCTCTGATAAATGTTTTGTTATACTACATAACTTACCAAACAACTCAGTAGAGATAACCACACCTTCTTGTATGTGGAATGTTGTTATCTGACATTTACAAGTGAATCCGTACTGCTAATGCAATATTTTCAATGTTTTTACTACTAAAATTGGAACCTGTTATTGGTCAACTGAAATGATGATTACTAATTGTGAAGTGAGCAGCCACCTTGTTATCATAATTGGGTAAAATATATGAGGTGAATGCATGTGCATGCTATACCATCACTATACATTGTACGTTGTTACATGTGTTACACTTGTTTCATGTGTTACACTTGTTTCATGTCTTACACTTGTTTCATGTGTTACACTTGTTTCATGTCTTACACTTGTTTCATGTGTTACACTTGTTTCATGTCTTACACTTGTTTCATGTGTTACACTTGTTTCATGTCTTACACTTGTTTCATGTGTTACACTTGTTTCATGTGTTACACTTGTTTCATGTCTTACACTTGTTTCATGTGTTACACTTGTTTCATGTCTTACACTTGTTTCATGTGTTACACTTGTTTCATGTCTTACACTTGTTACATGTCTTACACTTGTTTCATGTGTTACACTTGTTTCATGTGTTACACTTGTTTCATGTCTTACACTTGTTTCATGTGTTACACTTGTTACATGTCTTACACTTGTTTCATGTGTTACACTTGTTTCATGTCTTACACTTGTTACATGTGTTACATGTTTCAAGTATTCGGACAATCTTTTCAATAAACTATTAAACATATCTAGTTCTGTCTAACATTAAATTCTTCCTTTTTGTGCTATGAGATTTTGTCCTGAGTTCAAGCATGTTAACAGTAAATTCACAATTAAATAAGAACCAAAAGTTCACATTGCAATTGCTAAATGTTAGTAACTTTAGGCATGACATATCAGTATGATTTTATCATTTGATATTTATAGAAGGTGGTACAAAAAATATATTAGTTTCACCATTGGTGTGAAAGAGATAAATTTTACAAAGACTGAGATATATTTGCCTTAAACATCTATAAACATTACAAATACTATTGCTAATAAAATCAGAATAATGGTACTTTAGTTTATAAGTCTTGTAAGATGAAATTAATTCTTAGGTATTTAATTACTATATACTCTAAACTTGTTTATTTAGGAGTAGTGGTATCCTTGACGATTCCGAGTCTGATACTCTATCTGAAGCCAAGAGTCGAGATGAATCAATCAGCTCACCTCCACCGACGCCCACCAGTCAGGGTCCAGAGTTTAATATAGAGAGTTTACAAGGTCACAAAGACGAGTATCTTCATCAGTCGGGCAAGTCTCCCGGAAGGTATGATAGTTGTATCAAGTTATACGCTTATATAGTAGTACCATAATAATGTGCAACCTTCAGTTTTGACACACAGATGATGCTTGGCACTATCATTAATGTATGTTCCAAGAGGCTGACATTTTAAAACAATAATGCAAACTACATTATTTAATAGGTTAACTGAATGACTCATATGACTGAAATGTTTTTGAAAAAGGCGCTAAACACATGGGGGGGGGGGAAACGAACCGACAGTTGTAGGTAGAGATATGCTAAAAGTGGCTTGATATTATTTTTACATAGCTTTATTATTATATGTAAAAGTAAGAAAACCTTTGCTCATAATTGCACAAATTGTTGCTTATAGCACTAGAAAATGTTCATGCCAAGATGCTATATGGAATTTGTTTTCTTTATTTACAGAGTACAGAATATATCCAAGATATTCCAGTCACCTATATGTCAGAGTATAGATGTAAGTAGATTACAAGTTTTATATACTTGTATGTTACATTAATTAGCAATGATCAGATCTATTGTATGACATGACTAAATGTGTAGGTTGAGTGATACGGAATGTACTAGAATTGTCTGGTACAATACGTCTACAGTGTTTATTAGATTTAACCTAAGGCTCTGTCATTTAGTGTACTCAGATATCAATAAATACAATCTTATGCCCTACCCTAAATATTTCAATGCCCAGTATTATACTGCTTTAAACAAATGATTATCCAATCATTTACCAATTAGGTGCCCAAAAATGTACTTATAAAAACAGAAAGCTTGACCATATGTTCATTTATTTGTAAACTTAAGGACAGTTTGGTGGTGTTTCTTTATACCCTGCCATCATTCTGATTTTTTTTTAGCTCACCTGCCACTTGTGAGCTTTTGTGATTGTTTTTTGTCAGTCGTCCGTCTGTCAGTCTGTTAGACTTTTCACCGTTAACACTCTAGCACTTTCAATTTTGCAAAACCTTGTTAACACTCTGGAGGTCACATTTTTGCTTTGATTTTCACCAAACTTGGTCAGTAGTTGTATCTCAATGAAATCTAGGTCAAGTTTGAAGTTAGGTCATGTGGGGTCAATTACTAGGTCAAAAGGTCAAATAATAGAAAAACCTTATTAACACTATTGAAGCCATATTTTGCTTTAATCTTCATCATCTTTGGTCAAAATGTTTATCTTGATGACCTTAAGGTCATGTTTGAAGTCGGGTCATGTGGCTAAAAAACTAGGTCAATGTGTCAAATAATAGCAAAACTTTTTTAACACTCTGGAGGCCTCAGTTTTGCTTTAACCTTCATCAAGTTTAGTCAAAATGTTTATCTTGATGACCTTAAGTTCGAGTTCAAAGTTTGGCCATGTTTAGCAGGTGAGCGCCCCAGGATCTATGATCCTCTTGTTTTGTGATACTTTTCTGACCGATTAATTTTCCCTTCATATTTTCGACCATACAAGTTGATTTTGGCTTAAATTGTTGAGAAATGACGTTAAACCTGATTTTATAAATAAATAAGATTTTTAGATGAAGTACTATTTTAATGAGAATTGTTTTTTGTCGAGAGTTTTGTGTCATTTTACAAAATTGTTGTATTTTATTGTGCTACAGTTGTCTGTATGCGATTAGGAGGCTTTATAGATTATTTGTTTGGCTTTATAGAAATACACAGTTACGTGCTTTCATTATATTTTAAGAAAACATACGACCATGCTTAGCTTAGCTCATCAAATTTGCCTTGTTCTCCATCCATGCTCATCTTACCCTCATAAAGTTTTTGTCAGTGTGCTATTTCTGTGGAGCTTTTATCATCTTTTTTCAAAAAGTTGCAAATTTTTTGTTCTATTTTTTTTATTATTTGAGTTGTACACAAATCAAATTATGAACAAGATTGTTTGATTCAAATTGTTGAAGACAATTAATGTTTTATTAATGTTGTTGAAGACAATAATTGTTTAATTAATGTTGGCAATCAGAAATCAATTAGCTGTCTGATTTATTTCTGTGTGGCAGTATACAGCTGTACCAACGATAAAATCCGGCCGAGAATCGTAAAATAGTTCAGGGAATAGTATTTGAATACAGCTCTGCCATTGGTCAATTTTAAAACTGAGCTAATTAACAACCAATCAGAAACAGGTATTGTAGACAATTGCCATAATTACTTCAAGTGAGTTTTTTGTTCCATATGCGCAATTTTCTTTATGTTTGCGATGCACAAATGTTAAGTTATTTCGCATAAAATTTCAAATTATTTATAGTAACAATAAATACTATATTTAATGAGGCAACGCAATTGGGTATACACAGTTTTCCCTGTGAGCCTCAAAACAAATAGCGCAGATGATACATTGCTACATCAGATTACCTTTCATACATTGCGCTGCTATGGCTACTCCTTGACACAATGTTTGCAATCATCATCTTAGTTAGGTATCATGCTGAATACGTCTGCTTATTATATGCTGAATTCATTTATAGTGCTTTTGTAAGCATTGTTTTGATGTTTTAGTTAGTGTTTTCCATTAAAACCTCATCATCAATATTCATACCCTTGCTTACTACTTAATATAATACCACGTTAAAACATTCTTACTGTATAATAACAAAACACACATAAAAAAGATTATATTATATAAGACAGGGAAGGCAGCGCTAAACTTAACCAGCTGAGCACAGAAAATCTTAAAAAAAACATATAAGGCACAATGCCCAACTGAACAAGTTAATGATCTGCCCAAGTCCAAGCTGTCGAAAAGCTGAATGAACTAGTTTCAACAATCAAAAAGCTGAATATTACAGTATAGTTCAAAGAATGTAGAATTTTATAACAACATTTGTAGCCACGTTTCATTTCCATAGCCGGTTTTGTTGAGGAGTTATTCAAGTTTTCCAGTTGATATCCAGTTTTTAAAAACATTAACTTAGTAGCTGGCTGACATGAGGTCATTTGGCACAATGCCCCAGAAGTCCATCAACTAATTTTGAACTGCTTAGATATCAAGCTAACTGAGATCATTGTTTGATCTGTTCCACAATGTGGTAATGGCATTCAGTCTGTAACATAGACTAACAATTGTTCCTCCTAATGTAAAGAGTTCCTGATAAATAAATTACACAATAATATCAATATGAAATAATCAAATTTGACATATGCTTACAAACATTTAATGCTTAAAATGACCCACTTCGACGTTATCACAGGACGGTATTGTTACACCCGCTAGGCCACTACGCCCGGGCTTACACATTATTTCGCCAAGTGTAGTAAAGTCCAGGTCATTTATGAGGTATTTGGTAACACACCACATGTTATTTACAGCTTAAATAATTTCCAGGATGCCCGTATACGTACCTAGTACTATTCGGGCCAACACATTACAATGTCTTACAATGTCTCTAAGTACACCCCTACATGAACACATTACAATGTCTCTAAGTACACCCCTACATGAACACATTACAATGTCTCTAAGTACATCCCTACATGAACACATTACAATGTCTCTAAGTACACCCCTACATGAACACATTACAATGTCTTACAATGTCTCTAAGTACACCCCTACATGAACACATTACAATGTCTCTAAGTACACCCCTACATGAACACATTACAATGTCTCTAAGTACATCCCTACATGAACACATTACAATGTCTCTAAGTACACCCCTACATGAACACATTACAATGTCTCTAAGTACACCCCTACATGAACACATTACAATGTCTCTAAGTACATCCCTACATGAACACATTACAATGTCTCTAAGTACACCCCTACATGAACACATTACAATGTCTCTAAGTACATCCCTACATGAACACATTACAATGTCTCTAAGTACACCCCTACATGAACACATTACAACTTAATACACCATAATTTTATATAAAGTTAAATGCTTCTGTATGGAAACTTGTCGTGAAACAATAGATAAAGAAATAAATGTATCAATTTCACCCTGGTTTTAGTACTGTATGTGGCCAGTTTGCATGTACGTGGCCACAGTCTGCATGTATGCATGATCACTACATCTAGTAGAATGGTTGATGGCATGATGAGATGCTATGTTAGTATACCTTGCATGGCTTGTTCAAGGCATGTTCATCCTCTACCAATATTGCCCCTCTTATGTATGTGTGAGATATATGTGTTTTATGTTTCTTTCTGATGTTCATTGAAATTTGTACTTAAGTATTGAAATTTTATAACCCCAATTTAGGTTTTAAAATATGTTTATTTGTTCCGAAGCTGAAATATAACTGCACAAGTCCACATGTGACCTACCATGGGTGCAGATGCATGTAAAATGTTCCTGCCCCACCACTGGGGAATGTGGCATATATAAGTCTGTTACCCATCACTAGAGAGAGGAACTTATAAGACTTGCCTACCACCTTCACCACGGTGCAGGGCAATTGAATATCTGCCCTGTTTATAAACTAAAGCATCATATTGTAACCATGGGAGAAATACTCAGTGGAATAAGTTAAATCCATGAGATACATGATGTAGATTGTTGATCTATGATTCTGTAGTCATCAACTTCCACGTGAAGCGAGTTACTGATGAAATATACAAGCAGCTTCATCTATATCTAGACATAAGAAAATATATTTAATTATTTGTTGAATAATTTGCTCTTTTTCTCTTTCACTAATTTTACAGTCAAACTTGCATAAACGTAATGATCTCTAATATTTTTCTGTGCACTTTTCGATGTTAAATTGGTTTATTGCAATCTTTGCTCTGATTGATTAATTGCAATCCTTTCACTGATTGGTTAGTTGCAATCTTTCCTCTGATTGGCCAAATACAATTTTAGCTTTGCTTTGTACTCGAAGTAAGGTTCCTATAAAATTCATAATCTGGTTTAAAAAAATGCTTGTTTGACTGTAATGAGAATTGTAACCTCTTGAGAGTCCCTCTACCTCATATATCTACTTATAATTGGAAAATTCTTTATTTATATATATGTGAAATCTTGTAATGATAACTATACATGTGTTTGTGATGACCACGTTAGCATGTCTCTCCTAGGACTTGGACGGTAGACCTTCTCCGGACACCATATATGTACCCAGGGGATCGTCAGCTCGGAAAAGACCGCCTAAAATGTCACCAGCTCCTCTGGCCAAGCAGGAATCTTTCTCGGACCTGGTGTGTCTCATTTCTATGTTGTGTGTGTTACAATTAACTTCTCTGTAAGATCAGATTTGGTTACAAATTCATAATTTAAATTCTATTGCTGGGTTTGCGATCTTGATATCAGTACAATCTTAATCGGCCTTAAGGGATACATGCTGTGTGGCAGTTTATATCAGGCAGGTTCTTATATCAGGTGCCTTTTTACCAGGGTTTTACTGTATTTCCATCTGTTATTTATAGGAAGTAACCTTATTATTAACATTGCTATAACTTTACAACTTCATTTTAATTAAAGTCTGCATTTAGCTGCTCTGACTTGTCTTGTACAATTGGTAAATATGATTCAAACTTTTCTGTATACATACTTACCTGTTTTGCAACCAGTATGGAATACCTTAAATGTGGCTGCACAAAAAAGAAGCAAGAAGTTTGTATTATAATTGTTGCCTTTTGCGATTTTCTGATATAGGCATTTGTTTAATTCATGGTGACCATTAACACTAGTTAACAGTACATGAGCAAAAATACCAAAACATTTTCAATATTCCATCTAATGAATAAAAACCAAATGTGATGTTACACTGAAGATTGGATGTTGTTCCGTTTCTGTTGTAGTATTAGCAGTTGAATTATTTCATCAACAAGACTATACACTGTCACGTTATAATACCAAATGCTTGCTGTTTCTCCCCAAACATCATATATTCTATACTTAACTATGTGAATGATGTATACATGTACACCAATATTCATAGTCACCTTGAACCAATTAAACATTTCACAAAATGATCTCATAACTGTCAATAATTTATACAGTGGAACCCCTCTAATCCGGACTCGTCCGGACCAGACAAAAAGTCCGGATTAGAGAGGTGTCTGGATTAGAGGGGTTTCTATTTTTAGATACTTGTATGTTAATCTTAGTTGAAGGCATTGCTAAACACCACAAGAAAATGAAATGTAAAACAGCAACAATTGATTACACACCTTCATTGTTGGTTTTGGTACAGAAAAATATTCTCTGATCAATTTTACTTTAGCTTCAAGGTCGATTTCAACCTTACGACGTTTAAACGAAGGCTCAGACATGATTATCATATGAAATTCTGTAAAAGAATGACTATCCGTCAAATGCATATTGATGGATTTTTATTGCATTTACTCGTAGATTTATCCAAACTGAGAACGTCCGAATTGTTTTCCTTTGATGTCGATAACGACCTTCTCAAAATTAAACATTAAGGGGACCTGTATTCGATTCAACTTACCTCCGTGTAGACAAAACAGCGCAGCAATAGTCTTTTAATTAATTGAGTAGGCCAATAAACGCTGTCAATTAGCGCTTTTAAAATGATAATATTTAATTGTCCCAAATTGTGATTTTCACACCGACACTGCGTATTGTTGATGTTACAACCGTTATTTGATCGGACTAATTTAATTGCATATACGATGGTGCGAATATACAACACATTGACACCTGTCAAAACATTGGCCTGGGCAATGTTCAAATCGATTGTCCGGATCCGAGGGGTCAATTTTAGAGCAAATATATGATAAATCCTCGTAATTTTGTCCGGTGTCCGGAGTGGAGGGGTTCCGGATCCGAGGGGTAAAAACGTATTAAAACATGAATAAGAATATTCGGGACCAACAGATCCGCCCGGATTAGAGGGAAATCCGGATTGGAGGGGTCCGGATTAGCGGGGTTCCACTGTATAAGGTTTTGCTGTGCAAAGTCTCCCATCCCCCATGTTTGGTATGCACGGTGAATTACATTAAGAGTGACAAGCTGGTTTAATACATTGATTAAATATCAAATCAAAGAAAAAAATATTTTGTTAACTTTCTAGATGCTCTTTCTTGTCAGAAAACTTAAGTTTAGAACTTTGATATATTGTTTAAAATGATATGAATGCATGCATGAATTGCATTACTCAAAAGGCGAATGTAACATTTTCACTTTCAAATTGTTAATTTTCATAGAAATACAGCAACACAGCACATGAAAGACATTTTATGTTTACTCTATACAGTTCATAATTACATGCACAAATATTGCTTTATAATAACAAATATGTTTACTGTATACTGTATTATTTAATGTGCATTTCACAATCCATGTTGTCAACATCATTTTAAACTATATACTGTGTATCATATGCTTGGAGTAGAATAGATAAATCTTGTTCTTTGCTTACCCTTAACACAGTTTATAAACCAGTCAACTTCCAGTTATCGCAATAAGTCATACACATTGAATTGTATAGTCTCCCAATAAGTCATACAGTGATTAGGTTTATACGCTGTGCTAAATGCTCACAGTGAGTTTTTAGAATCCTTGATTGTCCCTTATCCACAAATTGTTTGTTTACAAACTAGAGGTCACGATTTTGATTTAGTCTTTAAGAAACCTTTTCACAATGTTAGTCTCAGTAATATCTAGGCCAAGTTTGAAACTAGGTGATATAGGCTAAAAAACTGGGTCACCATCCCCAATAAAAAAACAACTTGTGAAGTCCCCAACAGATTTGACTGAATGAATCCTCAGGTCACAATGATTGTCTCTGTATAATATCTCGGCCAAGTTGGGCAATGGGTCATTTAGGGTAAAAAAAACCAGGGTCTCTTGACCAAATCAAAGAAAACCATAGAAACACTTTATTGACTCTCCAGAAGTCATGGTTTTGACTGAATCTTTAGGAAACCAGGGGTGGTATTCAATATCGATCTTACTTGACTTAAGGATAAGGACAACCAATCCGATCACACCATATTAAACTCTTGGTCAGTAACAGGCGATATGATTGGCTATCTTTAATCTTAAATTAAATAAGATCAATATTGAATACCACCCCTGGTCATGTAGGCCTAAAGTCATCTTTTGTATAACACAATATCATTGCAACAATTGTAAGGAAAGCTTAATGATAAGCTTATCATTGGATTGTTAGAATTCAGTAATGAAACAGATCATTGTCTGTATTGGTGGACAAGACAATAATGTGCTTTGCATGGCTTCACTGTATATGCACAATTCCTTTTCTCTTTGAGAAAGCAAAGAACCAACATCTTCTTTTGCATATTACTGAAATAGAAAGGTATTTTTCTGCTTGAAGAGCGAGTGTAGTGTATATATTGGCTTGCCTATACTGTGGTGATAGGTGTATTTATACTGATTTCAGCATTTGTTTGTGAAATGATAATGTTTAAAAAATGGTGGTTAAAGTGTAGAACAACATTCTATTAGTTAAGTTTCGTACACACATCCAAAAAATTTAATAGTAGAAACTTACAAATATCATACACTCCCATCATATCTACAAGCTTTGCTGTTATCATTATACAAAACTTTTGTAACTATATATTATATATAAGATATGTGATTTGAAAAATATGCAATATTACATCATGCTTTGGGAGGGGTGTAGAGTTTGCAAACTTGTGGAAGTCGGTATAGATATATTATTTTGATAATATTTGATATTACGCTTTACAATAGCGGTAGTGCTTAAAAAAGGATAGGAAAATTTGCCATATAAAAATGTATAAAAAAGATTTAAGTCTGAGTTTGTATAATATAGTTGGTTGATGTTCTCAAAGATCAAAGAACTTCCCCTTGAAAATAAAAACATTTTAAATTTGGATAATTAATTTCAATTTGTTTTCTGAGCGAGTATTTTGTTCCATTTAAAATGTTAAGGTTGATACTTTGATAGAATATATATCAACAAATTTACACAACAGACTGTATCTAAGGTATTGCTTAGTTTTGATAGTTTTAAGAGCAAAAGTTTTGTTGTTGTTTTAGTTTTCATTTATTTTATTCCTTATACACCGGTTTGTTGGGTGAATTGGTTCTTATAATACCCCCATCTTTGATGAGGGTGTATATTGCTTCGCACATGTCGGTCGGTAGGTAGGTCTGTCAAACAGTTGGTAGACCCAACGGTTTCCGTTCAATAACTCAAGAACGCTTTGCCCTATAATCTTAGCAACAGAAGTTGACCCCTATTGATTTTGAAGGCAGTAGGTGAAAGGTCAAGGTCTTTGTGACCTTAAATATTAATGACTATTTGACTGCAATGGGGGCATACATGTTTAAAAAATATCTCTCGTATTATTACATATTTACATATGTATATATATACATATATCTGTAATACTAGAAGGTGGTATTTAATGAAAGTATCTATATACAATATTAGGGAGACCTGATCGATGGTAAACTATTTGTAAGTATATATGGTATCCATAGCAACATTATCAAACCTTGACCTTTGTTTAGAATGCTAGTTTGTGTGATTTATTGTTGTTGTTGTTTAATGTATTGGTATGATTGTAATGTTGCTTAGTAACCGACCCATAATTCCAATGTCAATTCCTTATGTTGTGTCAAAGAAGTGTTATTTGACGAAAAGAATGTAACAGGACCTGGATGTTGCTAAGTGGAGATTTGTTTGTATACTTACCAGACTACATGTATAATATTGTATGAGTGTTATGGCATGTTCTAGGATCAAAGTCAGTTTTGTGATTGCAAAAACTGTGTAAGTTCCGCAAATAAAAATTAATTACTTCAAGTAAAAATTAGTTATCACATATAGCATTGTTAGACCTGTAATTGAAGGATCAATATATTTGAGTTACTTGACCTTGATTTACCACATCTTTAGCAGCCTGCTAGGGATTCATCGAGTATGGATAGTAGTCTTAGTTGTTCATTGCCTGTAGCTAGGTGGGCGTGGCCAGCAGTCCAATATTACCATGCATGCTCCAACTACTTTAATTTATTTGCGTGAATTAATCAACTATTCACATGACCTTTGACATTACCTCTCTTCGGTGCAACCAATGAGACGCAATTTAACTTGTTGTTAATATCAAGTACTTGGCATAACATTTAACAATATTATAGCACATGTAGGCTAATGAATTCACTTTAAAACCCTTGAACGACCAACCTTGAATGTAGTCTTTTAGTCCTTGATGTAATGTACCATATCATTGTCTACATGAATTGCTTGCATTTAAAAATTCATGTTTAAGCCCATGATGTGTATTGTTATGTGTTAGATATTGTTTACATGTACATTTTATATATCGTTTCCCTGAATGCTATTGTCGGGGTCCTACAGTTTCCGAGTAATCTAGATTTGCTGCAATAGAAAGAATGAAGTTTATTCTGCACAAAATAAAAGTTATTTGATGAAAAAAAAATCATTGTATTGACTAAGTTATGTTCATTTGAAATTTCATAAGCTGAATTTTAACAAAATAACAATGTTTGAAACAGGACTGTGAGCTTATGGCTCCTGAAACAGGACTGTGAGCTTATGGCTCCTGAAACAGACTTGAGTCTGATTTTCAGGATTTGGCATCAAGCCTAACAGAAGTAGGACCCCTGTATTGTACAAAAAATTGATTGTAGTAGCTAGTGGTGTGATATCCATCCTATCTATAACCAGGCATGTTACATCAACAATTTACCTTCTCCCATATATAGTGATAGTGTATTTAACTGTATAAGTTGTGTACAGTATGTGTACAGTAAAACATATTCCCGACAATATAAGCTATTATGTGGTATTGTGTGCAAAAACATTGTGATTTCAATCATAATTATACTTCAAGGTAGCTTACAGATGTGAAAGGTATTTAAGTAGCAAGTCCTCAGCAATTACCATCTATAAATATATGAATATGATATTTTCCATTAAACATACTATACCATTGTGATTACATTTTGGTAAATGCATCGTTGCTCAAATTGCAATCCAAAGTGAAGTGGGCAACGGACTAAACATCTGGGCATATGAAGTTAGCCCCTAACATGTAAAATCCTCATTGTTGGAGGAATTCCAATGGTCATCTCTTGTAGCCTCAAAGTTCATTCTGACAGAATTATTTGACTTACCATCACTAATAGTGGGTTGCATGAACAAGAAATGGTGTGAAACAGTGTCTTTTAACTTTAACATAACTCTTAGGTCGTAAGGTCATAGTTGTGTTTGACATAACCCTTTAGCCAGTGAAAGTTTATAGGTTGTTATAAAATTATTGACTATAATTAGTTGGTAAAATAATCTCTCATTAGCTTGTGCCAATTAAGTCACAAATTGTCGTGAATATGATATTTACTTTTGTTATAAGTTTTGTTACAATTGTTAATGATCTACACATATATTTCACCAAAGACTGATGTTATTAACGAAATTGCTAGCCTAGAAGAGTTAAACAGAGATCATTTATTTAGTAGGATCTCTGTTACAGGTACAGGGTGTTGAACAAGTTTGTTATGTTTAATAGTTTATTTTTCTGACATCAGAAGAATGTAAAATTTTTAGGTTTAGTTCCAAAGGATTCTACAATTGTTCTAATCTGTCTAGCATTATAATGGATCTATTAGAGTAAGAAATTAGATTGTATCAGATGAAATTTAAATTTTGAGAAACTTTTTTAACACCCCGTATATAATTGTTCAGACCAAAATTTGTTCGTGTTACTTAAATATATAATGTTATGTACAATGTATATATTCAGACATTAATAAACAGTGCATGGTGGTCCTATATAGCATTTAGTCTTTGATGTTTAGAATTGGTTACAGGCTTTCAAATGTTGTAATTACTTCTCTTGATGTTGCCAAGGAACATTTTATCACTCAGAAGCATTTTCCTACCCATGTGGTTGATTTCTTGCAATCTAAGCATGTAACTGACTCTTTCAGGATTCTCCCACCACTGACATTCAAGCTGGCTCTCCATTGTCAGAGGAACAAAAGCGTCATCTTGAAGAAACGTTACATAACGTGAATAAACGGACAGGTGCTTCTGGATCGGTTGAAAATATCCACAAAAGTCCATTCAAGTGGGCGAGAGACTTAGTTGGTAAGGTTATATTCTCTTGACTTTCTTCATGTATCACAGGTTCATGTTGTGTAATAGTTTGGTGTCTGTTTATAATCGTACTAATAACTGTGTCAGCACCTATTCTATTTCTATGTATAATTAGGCCAAGGCGATTTTATAGGTACTAGTATATCACTCATTGTGTTAATTATGGTTTGGTCAAAGCATAAATAATAAAATTATTAGATATTATAATGTCTTTTCGAACACCTAGACAGTTCAAATGATAAAATCAAATTAAATATTGTTATTGTATCAATGGCCTTCTGCCCTTATACATACACTGAGTGCAGGAGGTCCCAGGTTCAATCCCAGGCCGTGTCATACCAAACACAAAATAAAAATGGTACACAAATTCCCTTGCTAGATGCTCAGCATAAAAGGGAAACTGGCTTCTCTTCTCTCATACCCCCGTGGCAATGGATAGCATCAGGAATGAGGTGTCGAGAGTGATTAATATAAGTTGGAAAAAACTTGTTTCACAATCAACCTTAAATAAACATACAAATCTATTCATGTCATTGATCATTTCCAAATTACATGTGTGTATTTCAAAATTAGATTGTGCATATGTAATTACATTATATATTTTCTCATTTTAGTCTTCATATCCTTGTTATTATTCTTTAAATAGTACACTGAATTGTCCCAGTTTCATCATCATGATTATTAGGCTCCCCATCTTTGATGAGGGGGTATAGTGCTTTGCACATGTCGGTTGATCTGTTGGTCGGTCGGTAGACCAAATCGTTTCCGCTCAATAACTCTGGAACGCTTTACCCTAGGATCTTCAATCTCTACCTGGAGATTTGTCATCAACAGTGTATGACTCCTATTGATTTTGAGGTCAGTAGGTCAAAAGTCACAGTCACTGTGACCTTTAACATTTCTGACTATTGGGTTGCCATGCGGGCATACATGATTTACAAACATCTCTTGTTTGTTCGTGTTTCCATATTCAATGTTCTTGTAATGCTTGATATCTTAGCAAAGTTTTTATATTTGTTGCTGTAGCAACCAATTTTTCATAATTCATTATTTCCTGTCCAAAAGAGTCCAAGAGTTTCCCGATGGAGCCTGACAGTAGCTCATTAGGACGTCGAATGTCGTTTTCATCTACGTTGATCCGACGTACAAAATCTTCAATAAAAATGCTACGTGACCTCAAGTGTGAGTCAATCTCTGCGTGTATGGTAGCATTCTGACTACCAGGAATGTCAAGTACCTGTCTACTGGACTCTTGTTTGATGTTATGCTGGAGACTTGTCATCAAACGGGCCTGGGATTTTTCCAGAAATTCCCTTTTCAACTCCTCTTGATTGTTGGATTCTTAAAAATTTAATGTTAAAAAGGCGACAATTAAGGGGACCCAATTCATGTGCAATATTGGACTCCCAACAGAAGTTGTTCGGCTATTAATATAAAATCACAGGCCTGTTGTTACTTTCATCTCTGTTCAATATATGAAATGCAATCTTCCTGTTTATGATGGTTTACATGTATGTACTAACACAACAAATATACTTCGGCGTGGCCTTGCAAGTTTCACCATATACATGAAGCCAACATTTATCCCTCTATGTTCTTGTTTGTCTTGAAATATTTCCTGTCTATTCTTACTAGTCGCTCCCTTATCATAATTAATGATTATTTCTTTCTGTAAACTCGAAGTCTAGCTTAGCTCCCCTCTGTCAGCCTTTGTCTGTCATAGATAGTCCTTGTCTATCATTGCCAGTCCTTGTCTGCCATTATCAGTCCTTGTCTGTTATTTTCAGTCCTTGTCTGTTATTATCAGTTCTTGCCTGTTATTTCAGTCCTTGTCAGTTATTGCCAGTCCTTTAATAACAGCTCCTTTCGCCCTGTGCACAACTTTTCAGCAGTTGTTACGTGTTAAGGATAACTTTAATATTCACCCCATCAAACGTTTATTAAGATATTACCATAAAAGATAGTAAAATATCAGACAATGAAGGAAGCACTCAACCAAAATCTATCAATTTACTACAGTGACTGTAGTAGTGTTTGTTCCACATACTTGATAATTGTTTACAATTAGTAGTATATTTGTATAATAAGGTATGATGTTGTTTATATAGACTCAGTTGTAGGCATCATGGTGGTGAGTAAGTGTCATTTGGCAATTTGCTCATCTTTATCACTATTCTCCTATAGAAGCGATATCTTCATCATTAAACATCTATCTGGGTCATTTAGAAATTTTTCCTACCAGTTCCACAATTTCGAATGAAAATCTATTATTTCTGCACCTGTGTATCCATTCTTTCTGTCTAAAATTCTAATGGTTCCAAATTTCAGCAGGGATTCTAAGAACTTGACAATAACAATTCTTTAATTTAGCTCAAGATTTAATCTGTACAAGTTATAAAATTTGTTATCCAGTAATTTGAGTTTAGTTCTGATGCAGCAGATCATACCCTGCCATAAAAAAATGACAACGATGTGCAGAAGTTGTTTGTTTGTTGTGGAAGGGTAAGTTAGAACTGGTTAGGATACAGTCCAGGAAAACTGGTTTATTGATGTGGCTGCAAATCATAATTGTTGAGAAACTGTGTTTAACCACTAAAAAATTATTGAGAAACGGCCTTAAACTGAATAAACAGTAAACATGGTGTGTAAGTATAGTGTACAATGTTTGATAGCATGTCCTTACTATACCCTCCCTCCTCTAGAGAACAGCTGATCAGCATGAGACCTGATTCTCTCTATATGACAGGTGACAACAGTACATGTTCATCACTACTCGAATTATATTCAAACTTAGCACATTTCGAAAAAACTTTTAGTACTATGCTTCTTCATGTAGCCACACCATTTTTGTGCCCCCCTATTTATAAGTGGGGGGCATATAGCATTAGTGCTGTCTGTACACAAATCTTGTTAAAAATCTTTGGCGTTTATCTCAACTTGGTATAAAGTGTAGAAAATAAATATAAAATGACTGTTCAATTAAGCATAAACTAGAATTAATGAGTGTGTAAAATCATAGAGATTTGAAGTTCTATCTATAAAATATCGAAGCATTCAACCCATCCAAAATCACTCTATATTAATATAATGATAAGGAGTCCAAAATGGAATTCCGTAGCCAGTGCTAACAAAGTTAAAAACACAGGCGAATAAACATACACTAAAAGTACCTATGAGAGTTTTGGTTGTATTTCAGCTTCAAGTGGAGGACATAAAAGGAAAACCAGTGATGATGACGAGTTAGAACATTCCGCTACAAGTAAACACTCACATCCTGGTATGTGTTTTAGTCTATACACTATATTTTATTGCACATGTCGATCTGTCTGTCTGTCAAATAGTTCCCATTCAATAACTAGAGAACGCTTTGCCCTTGGATTATCAAACTTTCCATTGAGGTTGGTCATCAACAGTGTATGACTGCTATTGATTTTGAGGTCAGTAGATCAAAGCTCAAAGTCACTGTGACCTTTACCGTTTCTGACTATTGGGTTGCCGTTGGGGCATTCGTGTTTTACAAAGATCTCTTTTAGAAAACCTTTGACCAGTATATGAGATTTCGATCTGTGTTTCAAAGATCAAGGTTACACTATAAGACAGTGGTGTCCTATGATTAACGGGACAATGTTTGTACCTGTACCTAGGGTAGAATACTGGTATGTGGCACTAGAACCTCAACAATACACACTACAAAAGCTACGGGTATATACTGTTTCAGAAAACTCTGCTACTCTTTCTTGTAGATACCAGTCATTTGTAAGTACCGTAAATGTAACTTTAATGCCGAGCATAGCCTTTATTTGCCAGTCAGCTTTCTACCGAAATATGACAGGCATATTTGTGACTCCATCCAGATTTGAACCCGGGTCGCCAGATAGGACGGCAAGCTTGCTAACCACTGAGCTATGAAGGCCGCACACCTGATATCTAAATAAATGTATATGTTCAGGAAAAAATATTCTAATTCAAACTTATTCTTCGTAGATACAAGTATCTACTTGGAAAATTCATAATAATATTGTTTTCCGTGTTTATACAGTGGGTGGTGTTGCCGTTCTTCCATTGTCACCAAAGTCACCGACGCCTAAAGATGATAACGTATCTGGGTTCCCACCTGATGAAACCGAGTCTAAGAAAGCCATCCAAAAGAAACGACGGACACGCAAAGAAGACAAGGACAAAGAAAACCGTCCAGTGGAGAAATGTTGGAACGTTGCCAAGACTTCACAATGGCAATATCCGGAGGAGTTTGTGATCGCTGAAACGTATGAACTACAGAGACTGGATGAGTTCATTGGTCGAAAGGTAGTGTATAGTTTACATGATACATACATATGACAGTTTCTTGATATGTCCGCATTTTCAGACTTTTTTACCAATATAAATATAGTCTTGCTCTTCTTACGAAGGATTCTTTTACCCCAATAAGGTACACCATTTTACAGAAAAACTGATGCCTACAATAGTACAATTTTTCAAAAATGATTAAAGCTATACTTGACATAATTACTTCATATTGATTAGTTAGCTCCTATATTAAGATTCAAACCCATACAGTACAGCACCATTGCCTTGCAATGCAAAGAACAAAATCATTAGACCACTATGCTGGGTTGGTGTTGTTTATCTCTCATAATGTTCCTGTCAATGACGTGTATGGAGGTGATTTACCTGTCCATTACCAGGTTATTGTTGGTTAATGTAATAGGGTAATCCCATACCCCAATTGAATTTATTTAGCATACTAACAATTGCATTTAATAAGAATTGAACACTAGCATGAAATACTGTCTTCATATAAAAGGTAAAAAGGTGACCTAAAAAGTAACAATAATTTTTCAGCATAATTTACTGGCAAAGGATACTCCGAAGAAGGAATCCCAGTTTGATGTTGTCTTCAAAAAATGCCTTAAGTCATTCCATACGGAACTGAAAAGTACATACTCAGTTCTTATGCAGGTAAAGTTAGAATTATAATTACCTCCTACATTATTGTCAACCTTCCATACATGCCATGGTTTGTTGACCTCTTTGCAGGAGATTTGTGATGAAAATGCAGGAGATTTCAATAAAATGCAGCACATTTTTTGCTCGAACTTTGGACTAAAATTAAAGGAGTTTATATGGCTTGCACTTTTACTTATTTTACTTGTATGACATTACGATGTATGTTTCATGAAGCATGTTCTACTTGGTGATTTGGCTGCAAACAGGGTAATTTGGGATTGTACAGTTTGAAGTTGACAATTTTAGAATTTGATATGAAATGGGATTGTTTTGTATGTAAGCATTGAAAGAGACATGTTTTTGTTTTCACTATGACCATAAAATTTGCCCTCCGTTTTCAATTTCCATAAAAAAAATTGTTTATATTTCAGCGTGAAGGAGTTAAGGAGCGATTGTGTAATATAAAATATCGTGATTTATTTGCTAACTTTGAAAAGATCATGGACGCTACATGTAGTGAGGAAAATGTCGACAGTGAATTTCCTAAAACAATTTGTATAAATGCTTTCCGGGGATACTTGGATGAATTTAGAAAATCTCTGAATAGTAAAAAGAAGGAAAAATTCAAAAAGAAAAGGGACAGACCAAATAAAAGGGATAAACAGAAGAAAGATACACTGGTATGTAGTTTATATGATATCATTCTAATTGAAATTTAAATATTTAATGCACTAAAGCCTCCAGCCCATACACAATTCAAGTAGTTTGTGGTCAGGTTGAAAATGAATGTGTGACTATATTATGCTGGATTGTCATCTGTTCCAGGAGATTTCCATGTTTTCTATCAATGTATGAATGATTATTAACTAGATGTCTCCATACAGATTCTATAGTATAAAAAATATACAGTTGTGACAGGTTATACTCCTCCATGAGAATTGACATCATTGTCGCTTTTCCTCTTTTCTCCACATGTGGTGAAGTTGTTGGTTCCAGGTGGAAGAATAAGTTAGTACTGGTTAGAATACAGTCCAGGCAAACTGGTTGGGTGAATCTGCCGCTGTATATAACAGAAATTATTTCAACCCAAATAAACAAACTAAAAAACAGCAATGTTACTTGTTTGATAGGATGAGTATGTGGTTAAGTCTATAGGAGTGTATTTTATAACAGGAATATCAAGGCCATAAATTCTCCAAAAAGCAATTTGGAATCCAAACATTTCATGAATTGTGTTATATCATGTGTTTTTTATTACAGGAATATCAAGGCCATAAATTCACCCAAGTGCAATTTGGAATCCCAACATTTTGTGAATTGTGTTCAAACATTATATGGATTATGGAAAAAGGTCATGTGTGCCAAAGTAAGTAGAGTTGCATTGTTTTTCTTGATTTCTCAAATTGTAAGTTTATTGGATTGAAATGTGTTTTTATACGCCGTTTGAAAAACAGGACATATTATGGGAACACCCTTGGCGGGCGGTGGCGGCCAGCAGATTGTCTGTACTCTAACGCTCAGAGTTTTCATCCGATCTTCTTCAAACTTTGTGACAATGCTTATGGGCATAATATCTAAGCCAAGTTCAATTATAGGCCAAATCAGCCATGGCCTTCTTGGGTTATGGTCATCTAATTAAAAAGATTTTGGATTGTTTTTTTTTTATTGACCGTGCCCGAGACGTGCGTATTTTGTAACATTTTGGCTCTTGTTTCTTTATTTACATGGTTTCAGTTGCTTCCAAATATGTATAAATATAAATTTGCTAAGGAACTACACAAGTTAATGATGCACTGCAGAGGAATCTTATTATGTCACCCACATAGAGGGGGGAGACATTGTTTTTACTCATTGTGACATTTTGAGTTTGTCTGTGCTTGTTCTCCTTACCACAAGAATTTCAGGTTGGATTGTTACTGCTGAAGTGACAGCCCTTTGTTGGAGATACATGTTATTGTGTCAAAAACCCTTCTAGTTGCCTTTGACGTCTGCATGTCAAGCGATATGGTCACAATGATATTGCTCTTGAATATTAGTATTTTCACTGCCAGTTAGGTGGCATATAAGTTTAATACGCTTCTCTTGTTCTTATTTTCTTCTCCAAAGTCTTTAAATGGATGTATTTATATTGATAACCTTTGTGGCTACATTTTTCTAAATTAGATATTGTATTTTTACAGTTTGTAAATATGCGTGTCATAAGAAGTGTATATATAAATCAACATCCCCATGCAAAGGTGCTCAAGAAATGAATAATCAGGTAATGTCATAATTTTGTACTTTTATTTGTCTGATTATGTTTTAACATGATGTTACATATATATTGTTCACCTGAGCACACAGGTCTCAAGGTGAGGTACTATGATCATTCTATGTCAGTTGCCTTCATAGTCCATCGTCAAAAAGAGCAGGATTTATATGAGTTTCATAAACTTGTTTCCCAATCCTTCAACATTTGTAATTATTATATACATGTTGCAAAATATTTGTTGAATAGATACTGTTAAAACTAACAATCGGACTGTTAACACTAGATCTATGTCACTTGATGACATAATATGTTGATGAAACTTTGTTACAATGCTAGTCTGTGCAAATTGAAGACATTAATTTTTTTGATACTGGATCACATGGGGTAAAAAACAAAAACGAAGTTGTTATGTGAACTCAAGGGAAACCTTGTCAACAATCTAGAGGTCACAATCTTGACCTCGTTTTTTATAAACCACTATGTCACAATGCATGTCTAAGTAAAATACAGACCCAATTAAGTTTAATACTGGGTCAACTTGGGTCAGAAACCCAGACGACGGGTCAAATCATAAAAATGAAGGGGCCATATTTTTGTGTACTTTCGATTATAATTGCTAGCATGGGCTCTAGAATAATGCAAAGTTTGGTCACCTTGATGAAAAGCTAGGTCACCAGCCAGGGAGATCACACCATCAAAAGTTTGCTAATTCTGTCCAAATGACAGCTTGCTCAGGTGAGCGTTTTACGGTCATATTGCCCTCCTGTATGGTATTCATGTATCTCTGGTTTCTATGTTGCCGGTTTTTGTTCACTAACGCTTTATGGTCAAAACTAGAGATTTAAGGACGTCTTTGAGATGTCAGAAAATCTGTCAGACGAAAAAAAAAGAAGTTACTATCTTACTTTAAATTTCTTTTGGGGAACTTCGTACCATAAGGCTGGAATATATTTTCTGCATTTAAAGTCTTTCTTTCTTGCAATTGTAAGTGACCATCCCTTATGAATGAGTGGTTCAACTAGTAGATTATAATATTACAGTGATAGTGATGTTGATGAGCATAATTTTTGTTGATAAAAATCTCTAGTTTTGACTTCACTACAAAATGGTGGTTTCAGTGCTTACAAGAACACATGTACTGGTAGTGTAGTCTGAATGTATGGTCAGTATATTGTGTCTGTGAGAGGATCTTGGATGAGAGATGTTGGAAGTATTCCATGATCAAATACTTAACCCTTTAATCCATAGAGACAGAAAACTATTTATTGTATACATCATCTCCATCCAGTAATTGGGAAAATAATTGATGGCAGGTGGTTGACACCTATAAATGTACACATTAATGGGAGTATGTGAGAATGTATACCCATGGAGTACAGGGTTAATGGGAGTATGTGAGAATGTATACCCATGGAGTACAGGGTTAATGGGAGTATGTGAGAATGTATACCCATGGAGTACAGGGTTAATGGGAGTATGTGAGAATGTATACCCATGGAGTACAGGGTTAATGGGAGTATGTGAGAATGTATACCCATGGAGTACAGGGTTAATGGGAGTATGTGAGAATGTATACCCATGGAGTACAGGGTTAATGGGAGTATGTGAGAATGTATACCCATGGAGTACAGGGTTAATGGGAGTATGTAAGAATGTATACCCATGGATTACAGGGTTAATGGGAGTATGTGAGAATGTATACCCATGGAGTACAGGGTTAATGGGAGTATATATGTGACAGACTTGAATGAAAACAAGTTTGAGGTACAGCAGTAAAAACTGTTAATAAAGTCTTTTTAAGAATGACTTATGTTCTAAATGTTCATGTGTATGCTCTGTAATGAAAACAAGAGAAGTCATTATAATCTCTGTTACTATATTAATGTATACGTGTGATACGTTTTCAATGTCTCTTAGAGGCTCACAGGGAAGACTGGGCTTGTCCGACTGTGTCGCCTCTTGAAATAAGTAGTTCCCTGCAAACATTGTTTCAAATTTTATTTAATGCAATAAAGTTTGACACAATGTTTACAGGTCTGTTGTGATATCTCTGTGGCTGTGTTCTTTAGATTGTATTTATAGTGTATTATTGTTTTAAAGGGTCGGTAATATGACAGGTTCTGTATTTGTATGTGATGTTTTCTTTCTTTCAATTCCATGCTTCAGTGCTTTCAATCACCAACTGACTGCTGTGTTACTTTGCAGTTTTGGACGACCCCTAGTTCCTCAAAGCATTGTGGTATCCCTATTGGCCCCTGTGTAAACAGTGTCGTACAACATTTTAACGCTATCACACAGGTTACAGCATTCAATATGATGTCTGCCATATTCACAAACTATGCAAGTTTTACTACAAGAATTATACTCAATTGACCAGAAGCTGATTTACCAAGCAAATCCATTGAATTATGCAAGCATTTGTTTCCAATGTTTTACAACCAAAATGAAATACTTTCATTGGTCAGCTGAATCCCTCGTGGCATCTGGTATATTAATGAGAGTAAAAAAACTACTTCTGAATGTACTACTTTCTTGTGTTTGATAATCATTGTTGTATGCTTAAACAAAAATGTGGGCCATTGCATATTTAGTTTTGAGAATGTAGAAACTGAGCTGTGAAAATGTTACTTTTAAGATGAATGTCATGAGCTCACTGTTCACTTGTTCTGTTCTACATTACCTTATTAACTACCGGTATGTCACATGTTCCAACCATTTTGTGATTAGCAACAAATATCTGTTGAAGTAATGCTATCTATTGTCTGAAGTATTAATACTCATTTCTAGATGATCTTATAAAGTACAATCATTAATTGTCTGTGTCCACCAAGATGTTCAATATTGTGTTTATATGATTTTCTTAGAACTTGCAATGCTTATTGTCAACCATCTGTGTCCATTTTAGTGAGACTCACAGTTAATCTTATCCATTCACTTGCTCCTGGTTGACCATCTTTGTCTACATGTTATGCTTGTGCTCGACCATCTGCGTGCATTTACAATGTTCATGGTTGACCGTCTGCATCCACTTGTGATGCTCGTGGTCGACCATAGGCCTTAACTTGTGATGCTCCTGGTCGACCATAGGCCTTAACTTGGGATGCTCGTGGTCAACCATAGGCCTTAACTTGTGATGCTCATGGTCGACCATAGGCCTTAACTTGGGATGCTCGTGGTCGACCATATAGGCCTTATAACTTGGGATGCTCATCATCCAACATAAGCCTTCACTTGCGAAGCTACGCCTTTACTCGTGGTTGACCATCTTCTTCCAGATATGATGCTAAATGACATTTGACCCTTGTTATCAATCTGTAGTAAGACTTGTATGTTTGTGGAATATGGCAACTTCTCCAGTATCTCTGTTGTATATATTAAATGTTGTTTGGTCTTCACAGTCTCACGATATTAGTTGATTTTATGTACCGTCTTAGACGTCTGCTCAGCTTTACACATATTTCAGTTTGTTTGATAGCAAGGTACTGTCACTGTACATGTTTGATAGCAATGTACTGTCACTGTACATGTTTGATAGCAATGTACTGTCACTGTACATGTTTGATAGCAATGTACTGTCACTGTACATGTTTGTTTGATAGCAATGTACTGTCACTGTACATGTTTGTTTGATAGCAAGGTACTGTCACTGTACATGTTTGATAGCAATGTACTGTCACTGTACATGTTTGATAGCAATGTACTGTCACTGTACATGTTTGATAGCAATGTACTGTCACTGTACATGTTTGATAGCAATGTACTGTCACTGTACATGTTTGTTTTAGTTTTGCACTTAGTCTCAAAATTGTGTTCATATGTTAGTTGATGCGATATCTTAATCTCTAAACCAGGCCTCATATATATAACAATCCTGTCTTGTCCCAGTTTATCAAAGTAATTTGATATTTCCATAGGCCTTTGGTTTGATAATTATCAGTAGAAGTTCTAGACCATTCTACTTGATAGAGCTCAGGAGTTTTATGCTCCCTGCTTCATCATTTTGAGAAAGTGTGATCTTTTGTAAATATATAAATGATACAATACGCACTCAAATCATGATTTACTTAGGTGACCTGATAGCCTTACTATATCCTAACAACTAGCTGAACAGTCCGTAATTATATCATATTGATCTACATACTAGTAGGCCATCTATATGTTGTTGCAGATAATATGCAAATAACCAGTTATTATATCTTCGATTTATTACAATATAATGATACCGAAGTAATATAGTGTTCTATAATAAATTATACCCAACTTAATATTGAAAGTGTTTGTATTGGCTTAAATAGCTTGTGATTACTCTTTGACATAGTCTGGTTTTATGTCATCACGACGATATCTCGGATTAGATCATGCTTTGGAGCATATGCATGAAATTAAACGTTGTATTTTAGAATAGGATCACTAGATATTATGTGTAGATGCTTGATAGTGTATTATATATGTTTATAAGCAAAAATGCTAACATTGTTAATACCTCCTGAAAAGGGACATGTCTGTTTGTATGTCGCGTAATTGAATGTATTCATAGTAAAACTCTAGTCACACAAAAACGACAATATCATGGACAATGTCACTTCACCATGTCATGTATAATGGGGGGGGGACGTATTAATATTTTCCTGGATAGATGTCTGCACTTGTTTTCCTCAACCACTGGTTGGATTTCATTGAAACTTAACATAAATAGTTGGTACGAAGTCTAGTTGTGCATATTTTAAGGAATTTTACTGATGAATATTGCCTTAGGAAGGGCTCTTTATGGGAGACATCCATTTTTTGTGTCAAAAACCGTTCAAAATTTAAGGGAAAGTCGCAAACTTATAGTGACTTTTATTGTTGTTTTAAGATAATGATTTTCACAAAAGTTAACTGATAAAATTACTTAGTTGGGTTATGTCAATGTTCCCTTTATTGAACAGGTTTTCCTACTTGAAATATGTCTTTTGTGTCATGAAAACCATTCTATAATTATACTATCCTTTATGTAGCTTTCTGAAGTTCTTGATCAGTCTATGGTCACATCCATCTTCCTTATATCTTGCCGTCTGCTTGTTACAATCTTTATTTTTGAGTTGGATACATGTACAAACAAAGAAGCATTAGCTATGTATAGCTATTGTCCGACCTTGTTACACAATATTTATTCTTATATTTTACAGAGGATTGTGGGAACGAAGGTATTTTCCGTTCCGTTACTAAGTCTGGTCGATGTTGAACAAGACGAGAAGATCCCCGTGTTCATGGATAATTTAATTATGTTAATTGAAACCCATGGTTTATTTACTGAGGGAATTTACAGAAAGTCTGGAGCTGCTCCTAAAATCAACATGTTGAAAACAATGCTTGATTCCGGTGTAAAAGGTATGTGAGGATTTATGTGGCTTTGGGTAAGGTGAATCACTGTGACTGTGGGTACATTGCAGTAAATGTTGGTATATTGTCCTGGCTGTTGGTACATTGGCCTGGTTGTGGGTGAATTGTCCTGGCTGTGGGTGAATTGTCCTGCCTGTGGGTGAATTGTCATGGCTGTGGGTGTATTGTCCTGCTTGTGGGTGAATTGTCCTGGCTGCGGGTGAATTGTCCTGGCTGTGGGTGAATTGTCCTGCTTGTGGGTGAATTGTCCTGCTTGTGGGTGAATTGCTGCATTTATGGATAACTTGTCCTAGCTGTGGGTGAATTTAAGCAGCTATATGAAAATTGCTGAAATAAAACGAAAAATATACAGAGAGTTCGGTGGTTGTTTATATTTAGATGATTCTAAGATTGATATACAGTTGCTTGTAGAATAACAGTGATTGTGGTTGCTAACTGAGCAACAAAAACACATGGGCTGAGATTTATATTTTGAACTTTTTACTTGTTGAGTAAGCTGAGTAGTAAGGAAATTTTATGTGATGTATTCTATGTTGCCGAAGTATGATGCAATATGATTATTTTATCTTCTACAGAAATCAGTATTGATGAATTCCCGATCCATGTGCTCACTAGTACCCTGAAAACTTTCTTCCGAGAGCTTCCTGAACCTGTGCTTACATTTGATTTCTATGATGAATTTGTACAAGCCTCAGGTGAGTATACATTGTGGGTTTGGAAACTTAACTTTAAATATGTAATTTTACTGTATCTTGCAGTATGGGTAATTTCACTGTAACTTTACAGATTTTATATCATCATGTTTGCATTCTTCTTCTAAGTTCTTCCTACAATTTTCAGATCTTATATTTCATCATATAAATAATGTTAGCTGTCATGTGATAACAAATGCATGACGCCACCAGCTTTTTGGCTAGAAAACATCTTCGCCAGGCTAAAAATTGTTATTTCTGACGTTGTTTTGACCTCTAACTATAGTACTGTGATAAAAAAATATTTATCCAAAAGAAAAAAAACATTTGTTGCTAAGCAACCTGTTTTACTGTTATATTATACTTTTTCAGAAATTCATGATGAGAAGGAAGCTATACAAGTATTATACTCTCTAATAGAGAAGTTACCTAAAGTCAATCATGATGTACTAGAAAGATTAATATTTCATCTCTCAAGGTTTGTATGCCTGTTACCATTAATTTGTTTCAAATAAGAATTTCAGTCTATCTGAAAAGGTACGGAACTAGTAGTCAAGTTTGCTTAGCAGTATCATACTATGTTGCATTGGCTCAACAGTATGTGTTTATTTATAGTACAGTATATCAGAGTCTGTATGTAGTTACTGAACACTTGAAGTTATTATTTTATTACACATCAATATTCCTGTGTTGTTGACATTTGAGCTGGTTGAACTAAGGCATGTTTTCATTTAGTTGTCATTCTAAGGAATTTTACTGATCTCCAGCTGAATAGTGTGGTATGAACTTATTTGCTCAGTTGATTTTTATGCTCAAAACCTTTTATGATAATGAAGGTTAAATTTTCAATAAGAATATTCAGCATAGTAGATTTGTGTACTCAGGGTTCTGATTTCCTGGGACCAGAGATTCTACAGAGTTACATCCCTTGCTTGGAGTCCAGGTTTTCATGTTCTACAGAGTTATATCCCTTGCTTGGAAACCAGGTTTTCAAGTTCTACAGAGTTACATCCCTTGCTTGGAATCCAGGTTTTCATGTTCTACAGAGTTACATCCCTTGCTTGGAATCCAGGTTTTCATGTTCTACAGAGTTACATCCCTTGCTTGGAATCCAGGTTTTCATGTTCTACAGAGTTACATCCCTTGCTTGGAATCCAGGTTTTCATGTTCTACAGAGTTACATCCCTTGCTTGGAATCCAGGTTTTCATGTTCTACAGAGTTACATCCCTTGCTTGGAATCCAGGTCTTCATATTCTATCTACATTCTTTGTTATATTTATTTCAGAGTGGCACAGCATGAGAAGATCAATAAGATGTCAGTGAATGGTCTGGCTATTATATTTGCTCCATGTTTACTTAGAACTGAGAAAGTTGTACAAGCTCAAGATTTACTCGCCCAGGTTCATAGACAACAGATGTGAGTTCTCTTGTTTGTTTAAGAAATGTTTTACAGAATTTTAATTAGTCCCCTACCGGTTTTTGACCGGAGGGGACTATAGGTTTGCCCTCCGTCCGTCCGTCAGTCCGTCAGTCAGTCCGTCCGTCCGTCAAAAAATCTGGATCCTGACATAACTCAAACAGTTTCCAAGCTAGGTTTATGAAACTTGGTATGTGGATAGGGGGCAATAAGGGAATAATGCACGTCCAAAAATATTTAGATTCCAAGCAAAATTGTGGTTGCTATGGCAACAGAAACATTGAAAAATGGCTTAAAACCGGTAGGGGACTTCTGTATTGCTTGCCATTCTTAATTACTTGTTCTTCATGATACTTTCCACCTATGTCATTGCTGAATATAGATTTGGAAATTACATCTATAATTATAGTCAAATGGTTTCTGTTCAGTAACTCAAGAAAGGTTAAGCCTAGGATCTTCAAACTTTATAGTGGTCATTAGATGATCCTAATTCATTTGAGGATAGTAAGTAAAAGTTCAAGGTCACCATGACTTTTTATCATAAATGACTTTTTGGCTGCCATGGTTTACAAACATCTCTTGTTAAAAGTTAATTTTGAAAGTGAAATAATGAATTACCATCGAAACCAAGATGGTGGCCGGTTAAAACAGTATTAAATTTAAATTTTGTCCTGACTGTTCTTTTTGTTTGATGATTATAATTTGATTGATTGATCCATTGATTGATCCATTGATCCATTGATTGATCTCCATTGATTGATCCCCATTGATTGATCCCCATTGATTGATCCATTGATTGATTGATTATTTTAGAGTGGTTGAGAAGATTCTACAAGAACAGTTGAGGAAGATCAAATCAAAGTTACAAGATATAGATACCTTAGAGTCTGCTGAAGCTACCGCCAACGAGAGATTGTCTGTAGTACGGGCTAGCATGCGCTCAGCTAGAGTGAAAAATGTAAGTCAAGAAATATTTTAGTATTTTCATAATCCACATATTCTTAATGTCACTCAGACTTGTGAGTTTTGTGAATCTCTTTAAATTTATTTTCCTGTGAAATCTATGGGTTTGACTAGGTGCTCAACCACGAGGGTTGTTTTGATAATTTTGAACTAGACTTTATTAGTGTACAGCTAAAATACCTATCATCTTAAGAAACATTGACTCTTCAGTAAGAAATCTTGGAGTGAAAAAAAGGGTTTATAGAAATATCAGGGTTCAAAATCCAAGGTTTAATTCAAACGCGTGTTGAAAACACTTGATGAACAAAATCTTTTTACTATACCCATTTACTGTTACCCTACTGGAACACATGCTGATGTGGCATTATATATTTTCAGATTGTTAAAAAGCCGGTAGAAAGCCCACCAAGTTTATCTGAAGATCCTGAAGCATTAGAAGAACAAGAACAAGTCATAGAATCTCATATCAAATCTATACGACAAGAAAGGTAACAATCTCATATCAAATCTATACGACAAGAAAGGTAACAATCTCATATCAAATCTATATGACAAGAAAGGTAACAATCTCATATCAAATCTATACAACAAGAAAGGTAATACTCTCATATCAAATCTATACGACAAGAAAGGTAACAATCTCATATCAAATCTATACGACAAGAAAGGTAACAATCTCATATCAAATCTATACAACAAGAAAGGTAACAATCTCATATCAAATCTATACGTCAAGAAAGGTAACAATCTCATATCAAATCTATACAACAAGAAAGGTAACAATCTCATATCAAATCTATACGACAAGAAAGGTAACAATCTCATATCAAATCTATACAACAGGAAAGGTAATACTCCCATATCAAATCTATACGACAAGAAAGGTAACAATCTCATATCAAATCTATATGACAAGAAAGGTAACAATCTCATATCAAATCTATACGACGAGAAAGGTAACAATCTCATATCAAATCTATACGTCAAGAAAGGTAACAATCTCATATCAAATCTATACGTCAAGAAAGGTAACAATCTCATATCAAATCTATATGACAAGAAAGGTAACAATCTCATATCAAATCTATACGACAAGAAAGGTAACAATCTCATATCAAATCTATACAACAAGAAAGGTAACAATCTCATATCAAATCTATACGTCAAGAAAGGTAACAATCTCATATCAAATCTATACGTCAAGAAAGGTAACAATCTCATATCAAATCTATATGACAAGAAAGGTAACAATCTCATATCAAATCTATACGACAAGAAAGGTAACAATCTCATATCAAATCTATACGACTAGAAAGGTAATACTCTCTCAGCGGTTGAGGGCACTTTAGGACCGAGAAGTGCTTAGTTAGATCCCGCTCTGTGCCACTGCTTAATTTCTCTGAGCAAAACACTACTCACAATTGATACCAGGGAGAGTCAAAGGCCAATGTGCTGTGACAACCTTTGGCCTAGAGTGTAACAGCCGACTTTCGACTCCATGATCAGGGGAATATATACACTTAGGAAATCATATGTTTGAAAAAAATTCATTTGTAATTGAAACCAAACTGTTTGTCCTTTAAACAGTTGAATTATGCATTGGTTTCAACAAAGTAAATCAACAGACTGCTAATAAATGTTAATAATTGTTTTTCCACAGGGATATTCTCACCAATACGTTACCAATGTTTGAGTACCGACATAGTTCCGATGATGAGATGTTGTCGACAGATGACATTGAGTCGATAGATGAATTTGTACAAGATGAAGCTGGATTTGACACTCCAGGTGTGTATACATGTCGGTGTTGATTGAAAGCTTCACCACTATAGTATTTGTAGTGAAAACTTGAACTTTTAATCTGTCATTTTTCTTGTCGTTTACAAAGCTTTTAGTGTAAACTGCTAGTTAACAGAGCTATTTTGTTACGATAATACTTGTACAGGGTCTATAATCCTAGGTTTGAGCACCCCTAGAATTTCATATATTATTTTATTTTGAAAATTTGCCTGAAAAAATAACATTCAAATCTGTAACTATTGTTTGTTTATTTGGTATTGAATTCAGTAATTTGGTTATGGTTTTCACCAGTCCCTAATAATAAAACATTTATAGATACGACCTTCAAATATTAAATTTCTGTTGGTTTAAATGTTGGTGTAGTGTAGTGTGAAGTAGTTTTGTGTAGCGTGTGATTCAACTCTCAACATTAAATTGTAACTTTAGAATTCTTTATATATTTTTAATTTTTTTACTTAATGTTTTTCCCGATTGTAACAAAATAGTTCTATTTATGAATCTTCTGCTAGGTCAAAGTTGTAGTTTGTCAATGGTGTAAATTCTAAATTTCTATCATGTTCTTTTGAAATTGACATTCCTTCCCTTTGGCACAAGATTGTATCTACAATTTGACTATAGTGGTAAATACAACCTTGTTGCACCAAAGCCATGATTTCCTATTTATAAGATCACCTCCGTGGTGAAGAGCACTTGAAATTAAAGAGTTCAGATAGACTAAAACTGGACAGATTACCTCTAAGTGCAAGCATTTCCTTAATGCTTTTTAGATGCAGAATAGTTGCTGCTAATTGATCTACTGAAATAATCCATAAGTCCTTAGATTGGAACATCAGGTTGCCTTCAATAATTTCTGCTTTTCAAAATTAAAAATTACGTATCAGAATTCAGATGTTTTGCTTGTAGTGATTTTTTCTGTTTTATGGTTTCATCATACAGATTTTAACTATCAAAATATACCAGTAGCACCATGTTATTAAGGGTTTCATAAATAACAATTTGTTACATATTTTAGGGGTAGAGATAAAACATTGATTGGTAAGGATAACAGATTAGAAGTGCTTCCTTTATGTCTCTCAGCATTGTCCTATAGCTAACTGTCACCTTATGTTAGGTATATAAAATCATATAACCTGCAGTTTGCTGTCGTGTACATTGCTCAACATTCATAGCTTGGACTGCATGGTGTCTCTTTAAAATGCAGAGAAATGCTCAGTCAGTTCTGTCCCTTTAAAATGTTGACAAAAGTTCTGTCCCTTTAAAATGTTGACAAAAGTTCTGTCCCTTTAAAATGTTAACAAACTGTTCTACATCAGATACAAGACACAAACTGTAGTGATATATTTATATACCTAATGTAGGGAATTCAAATGCTGGAAATTTCACTTGACTCAAATATCACTCCAAGTTATTTTTTGCAAAAAGTTCATTAAAGGACGTTTTTAAATATAATAAACATTGTGACAGGTTTTAACCTTGGAGTTAAGGATTGTCGAGTGATATTTGGGTCAGATGTGAAGTTTCTGTATAAAAGTTGTTGCAATTTTGTCACTTTTTTCTTTTTATTTCCTAGTTTTATTTTATTTGTGTGTTCTTTTTACACATTTGAAAGTAGATTGATCATAGCACTAGGTGTGAGTTTTTATACATTTCTCTTCCGTTAAATTAGCAATCTGACACCCAATCAATTTGAATTGGCCTTCAATCTCACTTCTCATCTATTATTGTGTCCCCCATTTTTGATGAGGGAATATATTGCTTTGCAAATGTCAGTCGGTCTGTTTATTGGTCGGTAGACCAAAATTTGAATGGTTTCCCTTCAATAACTTTGCTTTGCCCTAGGATCTTCAAACCATGGAGGTGTAGATAACCCCTATTGATTTTGAGTTCAGTAGGTCAAAGGCCGAGTTCACTGTGACCCTTGCCATTTCTGACTATTGGGCTGCCATGAGGGCATACATATTTTACAAACATCTCTTGTTTCATTACCCTGGGTAGCATTGAAACTGTGTTATGCACCCAAAAATATAAGTTAATGAGATTGTGTATTCTTGTGTCGATGGTTACAAAGACTAAAATATACAAAGATTGGAAAAATCGACTAAATCTCACAATATCTCGCGGCAGTTTTCTAAAACCTCGCGAAATCTCGTTTGTTCTTAATACCTTATATCTCCTGTTTTAATATACATAGGAAAAAACAAATTAGTTAATGCAATAGATTTATTATTCTGCTTTAAAATGATACCTAATTAATTGAAATCAGTCAAGGAATAAAACAAAAGACCTCAAAGAGCCAGACCTACTCTCATTTTAATGGAAATCCAATTTTTTCAGAAAAAAACACGATCTGTCTCATTCAAACAACATTTTTTTTAATTCTATAAGAGATAAAAAAAAATAAGTTCCATCATGCAGTAGAAGAAGCTTAGCTCTTTAAAATGAGATGTTGGTCATTCAAAAAGGGTGACGAACAATAGTGTTCATGCAAAATATCAGAATATGCTGCATGCTATTTTGCATTTTCTCTCCGTTTTCAATTAAGTGTCCAATCTGTGTATATTTAGGTCTTTGATGGTTACCATCAGGAATGAGGTGTTGAGAGTGATTAATATGAAGTGTAAAATCGACTTAGAATAAATTAATAGAACATTTTTTTTTTAATTAAGTTTTTGTATTATTAGCTACGTTTTGTTTATGTATCAATCTACTGGATTGTAAGCATGTCTTTTATTGTCTCAACAAATTCTAGTCATATTCCAGTTAACATTCCCTTCTAAATTTTGTCCCTTTGGCATAACAAGGTTGTATCTGACTGTACAGTATATAGAGAGATACAACCTTGTTGCGCTGAGGGGTCATAATGGTTATAGTCTATAAATTACTATGTAACAGCCTTACTGGTATTGTGTCAAACATGCACGGCTCTTCTGTTAATGTTAGCTTACCGTTATGTTGCCATCTCTATTATTCTATGTAGATCTGTTGTCTACAAGTGTTGTAATATATAGCATGGCTTAAAAACTATACAATAAGTCTTGGTTCTCTAAACATTCAGCTTGACATTGATATGGTCCTTCACCACTTTGTCTATAGCACAGAGAATTTGACGTGATCCTGACCTTTATGCATGAATACATTACAAGGTGTTTGCATTGAAGGAAACTCATGCAATATCTGTCCATTAGGTTGTGTTGTTCTTATATCTTGAGCATCTTTGTGATATTTATGAAAACATACAACCTGGATCACAAATATAGACAGTATTATTATCAGCAGCAGTCTGCTGCTGTTAAATTATGCTGATAGAAGGTCGAGAGTCGGGTCGAATTCTCTGTACTATACATGTTTATAACAATCTTTAGTGAACATGATGTTGTGAATGTTAGAACTAGTATCATATCAGCACAGTTACAGGTTCCATGGTTAAACATGATCCTCCTATTTCACAAGTAAATAGAGATTCTAACTTTACATAAGAAGACCCATATTAATTTTATGGTCAGTAGGTCAAAGGTCAAGGTCATTGACCTTTAACATGAATAAATGGAGCAAATGATTTCCGGTCAATAACTCAAGAATATTTGAACCCTGGATCTTCAAATTTTACATTTACAGTTAGGTAATCAACAGAGGTCAAGGTCACCATTCAATCTTTAACATTTCTGGCTATTGGGCTGCCTATTCATGTTTAACAAACATCTCTCCTTAAATTAGAATGTGTTTAGTTAGTTTGGTAAGGTTGTAAGATTGTTACCTGAAGATCTGAGAGAGTGCTGTTACCTAGGTTACCATGTTAGGTATTAGATATGACAGAATGACAGCACTATCGTCCAATCAAATCTAGTTTTTTAGTTTGCTTACAGGAAATGTGGATGAATATAAATAATCAGTCTTGCATGTATTTTTGAAAACATTCTTAGCTTTCTTTCAAATTGTGCTTCCTAATTAGCCTGTTTTTAAATGAAGAAAATAAATCTATGACATGTTTGTGTACATTAATTCTCAAATTTTCACAGATTTATATATGAATTTAAATATTACATGTAGAATTAGACATAAAACTTTAACATTTGTATGACATTGTACTATTTTGTCTTGTAGTTATACATTGTTGATTGCATGACGTAGTCTGTTTTGAAATTATAATAGAATTTATGTTTTTCTATATGTATAATTATGTTATAATATTGTTATAAATTATGTTATGTATTTTTGTGTCATTTTTGAGTATATCTCTGGTTGGCATATAATTATGTTGTTGCCTATTAGGTTGATGTTTATACATCATGTCAGTATTACTCACTACAATTAGTGTTGCTGTGTGCCTTCATGATAGTATCGGCCAAGAAATGTTGTTGATATATAGAACTAAACTTTAACATAGTCAACTAGACTAGACCTTTACTTGCTGGTTGCCATAGTAACTGTGCTCATGTATATAGTTCATTATAAGAACTCCTGCATCTTGTCTGGTGACGGAGGGGAGGATTATTTCTTAAATTTCTAAAACTTTCTTCTTACGCTGGTATTTGATAATTCATATAATTCTTATCATATTCTCTGTTGACTGGGAAATATGGCTTTTTCTTGTGGTCATTTCCTTTCAAGTACACTGGATGTTTTATATGGGTCCTTAGTACACAGTGATGCTCCTTTAGGGTACAATCAACTTTTTATATGCCCGAAGGTTCACTTCAAAGTACTTAATATGTTTCAGCAGTCAAAACAATTTGCCCCCAATACCTGAAACAAAACCCTTCATGCGTATATTGCCCCGTATGGCGGTGCTCTTGTTAAAAATACTTTAGGGGTAAAATAGGTCCTGTGGGGTACAATGAAAGTGAAATTTGTAAGACTGTGATTTACTAGTTTAGTTCACAGGGGTTTGTACCCAATATTCTGTTGGTATGATTGTACTTTGATATTCTAACAGAATGTTCATGTCAGATCCCTGTGGGGTAGTTTGAGTCAGACCCCTGTGGTGTAGTTTACTATATGTAATGCTTCTATATAATATTTGAAGGCTTTGGACGTCCCGTCTGGGAGTAGAGATATGGTGAGATTTACACAAGCATAAGGCTATCTGTATATACACATATATATGCACACTTTATAATAACAGGCATTTTTTGCATACAATGGTGCGATTAAATTGTTTACTGTGTTGTTGTAAAGTCAACTTGACATGTTTTATTAATTAATGAAGTACTTTTGAAACAGCATTTTAATCAATTCAAAAATCATTCTATGTCTAAATATAACATTTGGCTTTTAGCACATAAATAAAAAAAATTGTATACTATGTTCTAGTGATTAATATTTTGATTTATATAATACTGATAATGATTGAAAAAAAAAATGTACCTATTTTAAAATGTTTATTCTGAAACAAGTTCTCTTTTTACCACATTTTGTTTGAAACTAAATTTGCTTTTAGTGCCATTTGCCGTCAGTATGTATTGTAAAGAACTGTTGTGTGTGGGAAATGCCTGGTATTATATCGTTGTTAGCAAGTGGTTACACTTAGTGGTAGATGCTTTCTGCAATTTGACAGATATACTAATTATTGCCTTAGATATTGTTTGTGCACATCATTCAAATATAATCATTAGTCAGTCATTTGAGATGAGTCATGACTGTGCCAAAGGCAATTTCTCTCAGTCTAAAATGTAGAGTCCTGATCATGCCATAGCCAAAGTCTATAAGAAAACAAAGGTGGTCCATGACCACCAAAGCCAATGGTGCTCACAGCATATGTTTGTCATGCCTATGCCAATGTCATTGCTCTCACAAGAGAGGGGAGTCATGATCTTGCCAAAGTCAGTGTCTCTCACAAGACAACGTTTAGTCCTGACCTTTCAACATGCCAAAGATTAGTGCTGACCATGCCAAAATCCATGTCTGTCATAGGCAAAATGTGAGTGTTGACCATGCTGAAATCAGTGCCTTGAAGAGTTCTGGCCTGTGTTTTATTAACAGCTCTGGTATGGTCACTGTCAAGATTGTATGTCCCGTTCTTTGTTTGGAGATTTGCCAAGCTCCTGGTCATGAGCTCTAATCTATCTATTGTCATGACTTCATTCTAAAGTTGTGTCATGAATTTCACTGGGTTTTATGTAATGTTCTAAATCCAGCTCTTCATCATAATTTATGATAGCTAAACAATATTCTCTTGGTAAACGGTTTGTACAAATAGCTTAGCTTACAGTAGTTCCTGTATATTCTAGCTTTGAGGATTTGTAACAGTTTGAAGCGCAGCTGTCCTCGTTCATTATTCTTACATAAATGCCCTTTGCCATTTACAAAGTCCTGACATACATGCCCTTTGTCATTTACAAAGTTCTGACATACATGCCCTTTGCCATTTACAAAGTTCTGACATACATGCCCTTTGCCATTTACGAAGTTCTGACATACATGCCCTTTGCCATTTACAAAGTCCTGACTTTGTCATTTACAAAGTTCTGACATACATGCCCTTTGCCATTTACAAAGTTCTGACATACATGCCCTTTGCCATTTACAAAGTTCTGGCATACATGCCCTTTGCCATTTACAAAGTTCTGACATACATGCCCTTTGTCATTTACAAAGTTCTGACATACATGCCCTTTGCCATTTACAAAGTTCTGACATACATGTCCTTTGCCATTTACAAAGTTCTGACATACATGCCCTTTGCCATTTACAAAGTTCTGACATACATGCCCTTTGCCATTTACAAAGTTCTGACATACATGCCCTTTGCCATTCACAAAGCCCTGACATACATGCCCTTTGCCATTTACAAAGCCCTGACATACATGCCCTTTGTCATTTTCAAAGTCCTGACATACATGCCCTTTGCCATTTATGAAGCAGTTTTAGTCTGATTGACTGGTAGAATGATAGCTTTAATGACAAATTAAACAGTGTAAATGTTGTTTTTGAGCATACTGGCAAGCTTGGCGAGTATGTTAGTACTATAGCATAGATAAACTTTATAACATAGCTGTTTGCTTAATGTTCAATATGTGTTATATAATCGCTTTCGTTTCATACAAGACTAGGTGTAGTGGTTGTATTTATATCTATAATCATGCTGACTTAAATGCATTGGTCTCTGGATTGAGACTGTTACATTCTGAAATACAATTTCATTGTCATTTGCTGAATGAAAGTTTTAGGATGTTTTTATGCCGCCTTGTTTATGCAAATATATTTTGTTGTATACTATGGGTGGGGCTTATAGCTTCTGTATGTTTGGGTTAACATCAGTCTGTCCTCCGATCATTTCTGAAGAAAGAGGGATTTAGTTTAAGAATGTTAGTCCATTTGTAAAGTTAAAATATTGTATATTGTAAAATAGCACCTTGATATGACTGAGGTATTTTAAATTTCCTATGAAGTATGATAGAACTTCTGTATATATTTTTGTCTTGTTTTTCTCTCTGATTTACTTACTCATATCTGCATAGTTTATATTTTTATCATATTTCCTGTATTATTATCTGGTATTGTTTAAAAGATGTTGTTGATTAGTTTATTTTCTTGAAGAAAAAATCACTTATCTGGGGTTTTAAGGAATTAGACCACAGATGCCAGTGTAGAGAACACTTCACATAGTTGTTTAGCAAAGGTTTTTGTCAAAGGCTGTCATGGAAATCCATCAATATACAAACACATGTGCAATACTTCCGATGTTTTTACAACTAAAATTAAATCCTTTCATTGGTCAACACAATTTTCTATGTACATAATATGTAAATATCTGGCATCTGGTCTATAAGTCTACAACAGGGGCTGTATTCATTGCTGCATAGAGGTTTCGGGCCACCCTAATCTACCTTATAGTTTATAGTTCTATAATTATGGTCTCTTCAATTTTAAGGTACTGCAGTATGTTAATCTGTTAGTTGGTTTATGTGTGTGTACCGGTAGTATTATACCTCCAGTAATAACTTAAAACATTGAAAAAATAACCTGCAATAAACACAATAAACACAAGTAACTATATCATTGATAAACAATGTTTTTTATCAACGATACTGTTACTTGTTGCAATGTACTAATTTTGTTCGTTATTTATGTACATGATTTATTTATGTTACTAATTGTTTCATCATTTTTACATTTCAGCTAAAACAACTCCACACTCTTTTCACTTGACAAAACATCAAACAGATAAACCTAGGGCACAGTTGTTGAGAGAAGTTAGTATGTCAAAACAGCGTAGTCTCGATGATATCGAAGGTTTAGATTCCATGAAAACTGACTATAAAAGACAGTTCCCAGAAAAGAATCCCGAAAGCGAACATTTAACTTACGACTCTGACAGTTCATGTACAGGTAGTCCGTCGTTACGTAACAAAAGTGCACGGAAACAGCTGCTGGACAGCTTAGATCTGCACGCGTCTGGTTCCTCTAGCTGTGATGAATTTACTCGTAAAAAAGTTGGCAAACATTTCAAAATGTCCGGAGCAAAAGTTTCTAGTGCACTGAGTAGAAACCTGGAAGAGAGCAGTTCCCTGGAAGATATAACTGTAGGACATGATACCACCATAGCACAAGATTCTGTACATCTTAGAAAACCAAAACGTTACCAACCAGATCCTGGCAAACCAAAGAATAGATATGTTTTATCCCGTATAATGAACTCACCAGTTGGGCGGTCTGGGTCGCCTAGAAACAAATTCTCTCTCACTCCAGATGGTGAGAAAGTTCTCACTCCAGATGGTGAGAAAGTGAGGAAACAAAGTCTTCCGGATATAAGATACGACCCGACATCCTCGTCTCCTGGTGGTCCGAGAGTCCGAAAACAAAGTCTTCCAGGCAGTGAACCGGGCTCCTCTTCTGCGGGGACTTCACCAAAGTCCCCGTTTGGGTCCCCACAAAAGGGAGAGGCCTCCGCTGCTAGGATAAGACCCCTTATATTAACTGATGCTAAACGCGTGCTTGATTACTCTACTCTTACTGTGTCAGAGAAGAACAGCGAGGATTCTGAAGATGAAATTATGGTTTGATTTGCAAGAACTCTGATTTATAAAATCCCAACGAATTCAAACTCATTTAATTTAACTCATGTTCCCAAATATTTGCAACTGAATGAAAATGCTCATCTGTAACATATATTCATGTGTGTTTAAGAACTCGCACTTTTGCAACAGATGACATGAAAGCTGTGTTTTTATATAGACAAATTTACCAACAATGCAATTACCTCTTGTTCTGCATTTTTACATCACTCATTGAGCATGGAGTTTTGGTCGTGTTTTAAAAAAGAACCACTTAAAACATAAACTTGTCTAAGTAAAGGTGTAAAATTGTTCTTAAATAATGGCCATTTACAGTAAGTGTATGTCGGAAGTGTAAGGATTTTATGGCAGGGGGGAATGTTAAGTGATATCAGAGTGGCTTGAACCAATATTGAGTGTAGACTTATCAAAATCTAGTCCATAAAAGACAAGTTGTTCTAAATATTGATAGACAGTTTGTGTGTTCAATGATTCACTAAACTCTTCAAATATCCCTGATAAATTTTACTTGTCTCGGAATCCTACCTTGTGATGGTATTACTGGAACACACGTTCTAACGAAACACTATTTATGTGGCTACAATACGAATGAAGAGTAGTTATGTGTCTAATTTTAGCCACATAAAAGAAAATTTTATCCACGTAAGAGAATATTCTACTTTCGTTTTAACTCTTTTCAACTGGTTTGTCCATAAAAAGTAGCCACCTAAGTACCCGTTTGTGGGCGCAAATTAACCTGGTACTCCTTTTGTAAGTATAATATTTATGCCCCCCCCCCCCCCCCCCCATCTTTGATGAGGGGGTATATTGCTTTGCATAGGTCAGTCGGTTGGTAGACCAACTGGTTTCCGGTCGGTTGATAGACCAAATGGTGTCCGTTCAGTAAGGCAAGAATGCTTTGCTCTAGGATCTTGTATCTTTACATGGAGGTTAGTAATCAACAATAGATGACCCGTATTGATTTTGAGGTCAGTAGATCAAATGTCAAGGTCACCTATTGAGCTGCCATGGGGGCATACGTGTGGTTTACCTATATTTATCTTCCGTCGTTGTTTTCATTTGTGGGGAGTATAACGAATATATAAGATGTGTAATCTAAATGAAAACTAAAGTATGACTTTCTTGCGGAAATCTTAAAGCTTGTAATATTTCCTTCATGCAGATTGCAAACCAAGTTAATTTGTTTGGATTATATCCTTGTATTCTCCCAAGTGGATTTCATCATACTAGATGGTCTGTAAATATTTAGAACAGCGTGTCGTTATTAATATAAAATATGTAATTGAGATAGCCTTGTGATATTAATTATAAATATATAATATACCATGTTTATTATAACATTATAATTGTGAAGTCTATTCTGTACCAAAACCACTTTTGTAAATATTGTGTGGCATGTTGTAAATGATGGCCTGGAAGTGACTTACGGTCTGGAACACTGATAGTCTAGTGCAGACTATAGAATACGCATATTTGACTTCAAAGGATGTGCTAGGTAAAATGTAATGTTTTGTAATAAGATAAATGGCTATAAATAGTTGGTTTTGATTGATTAAATGTAAAAATGCATTTTTGCATAATACTTCAAAAGTGGTCTAATTGTTTGTATGATTGTGGAAGTTGTTTACTGAACTTACTGATACTTGGGCATTCTCATGTTGTTGTTTGTTGTTGTTGTTTGTGATTCATTACAGTGTTCTCTGGTTAAATTTGTTAAATTCTTATTCTGAATGAATAGATTGTCAATTTATTTCTTTGCTAGTTTATATAAATCTTGATTATAGATAGTAAATTCATAATTATGATGACCAGATTAAATGTTGCTACATTTTTAGGGTAAATTTTTAAATTGTTGTAAATATCTAAACGAATATGTTTAGGTTATTGGTTGGATATTTACTGAGTCCCTGTGTGCTAGACATTTGTAAAGGCGTTCCCAACATGTTATTTAAGATGCAATTATTTCAACATTTTCAAATGGTAAAAATATTTTGAAAAAATCATGTAGTTTGAAGTAAGGATAATGTTTGAGTGACGTTTAACTTATGTGTACACAAAAGATGACAACTATTGTCTGAACAGGTATAACAAATATAGTACTTGAGTTTTGCATAGAAATTATAGATGTCTGGATAAGCCTTTATAATTGGTTTTACACTAATAGTGGATTCAAGCACTGCATCACTCTATTGTTATACTAACTTGGCAGTACGCATACATCCTATTCTTAATAATGACAAACATTGAAATCAGGTCATTTATCCGAGAAAGTTTTAAACACTAAACGTAAATTAATGAAATAAAGAAGTTAAAGAAAGTAGATCAATATTTTGTGTTAAATCGATTTGTAATTTCCAGAGATGAAGACTGTGTTTATTGTCTCTGAATCCCTTAAAACTGTTGTGTCCTATATAATAATGTCTAGATTGTGTTAAAAAAATGAGAATGATATTAATTTGTGATATGTTTTTATAATGCATATTATATTGTGATGTTTCAATAGTGCTGTTTTCATATATATCTTTTTACAACACATTTTATATCTAATCAAGTTGATCTAGAGTTTGTTGAAATGATGTAAATGATGTTATGATGTAAGTGATATTATGATGTAACTGGTGTTATGATGTAACTGATGTTATGATGTTATGACATAAATGTATAGTATGAAATACAGTGTATATATTGCAAAAAACCTAGGTGCATAATGGGATATTACATTATACATGTGTATATATGTGTGATATTACATTATATATGTGTATATATGTGTGATATTACATGTACATGTGTATATATGTGTGATATTACATTATACATGTGTATATATGTGTGATATTACATTATACATGTGTATATATGTGTGATATTACATTATACATGTGTATACATGTGTGATATTACATTATACATGTGTATATATGTGTGATATTACATTATACATGTGTATATATGTGTGATATTACATGTACATGTGTATATATGTGTGATATTACATGTACATATTAATCTTATAATAACCAACTCAAGCATGAATGTCAAATCAGTCTGTGACAGGCTGAACTAACCTTATCAGTCATCTTCTCATATAAATGTTACCGTGTTTGCAGAAGTGTATAATAATACATATGTTATTTAAATAAGCAACACAATTGGGTATACCCAGTCTACCCTGTTAGCCTCATTAACACAATGATGTGGGTATATTGCTAGCCTCATTAACACAATGATGTGGGTATATTGCTAGCCTCATTAACACTATGATGTGGGTATATTGCTAGCCTCATTAACACAATGATGTGGGTATATTGCTTAAAATGTAGACGTGAATTGCTTCAATGTTGAATTGTTGTACTGGAAAAAATTTGTATAACTTAGTACAGTAAACTCCCTCAAAACCGGACCCTGTCTGGACCGGTTCGAAAGTCCGGTTTTGTGGGAGGTCCGGTTTTGTGGGAGTTCTGTATCATGTTCACTTTGATATGTTATCATAGGGAATATACTGTGTGTTTCATGATACATGTTTACGTTACATGTACAGTGCAACCTTTGTAGAGCAACACCATTAAGGGAGCTGCAAATATTTCAATTCTATCATCGATGAGTACTCAAATTGCTCATTTTTTCATTAGCCATCAAAACTATCCAATGACATAGACAGTGCAATCATGCAAATCCCGAAATGCAAGTGTGCGCTAATTGGAGACATATCAATTAAATACGATTTAGTGCAGTGCTTGTCGTAAGTACAACATTTTGATGGGCTAAACGATCCTTTGTTCCAGTAAATGTTTGTTGCAATACCTACCTCAAGAACAAAACATCAAATGGAAGGATCGTTTTCTTAATTCGTTCGTAATTAGGCAATTATTTAATTTCATCGCGGCGAATTTCACTAAGTATTTTTCACGCCTGTGCAAATTATACGCGAGACCGTTTAAGAGTAAACATTAAAACACGACTTGTTAGTCGCACCTTTTGTTATGGCACGTTCTTTAACTAACAATTAACAGCACCTTTTGTTATGGCACGTTCTTTAACTAACAATTAACAAAGTGATATTTTAGACAAGAAAAATGTACACGTTAAGTTTTCCGTCAGGTGAGGCAAATATTCGCGTCCGGTATTCCGCAAGTAACTATCGTTGAAAATCTTGTCAGCGGACCGAAAATGCCGTCCGGAATCCGGAATTATGAGAGTCCGGTATTGCGGGAGCTTTTTAAGTTAACTTTATAAGAAGAAAATACGGGACCTAGGAAATCGTCCGATTTTATGGGGATTCCGGTTTTGAGGGAGTCCGATTTTGAGGGAGTTTACTGTATGTTGCAGCCTGGGAATGAACATGATACCTCTTGCACTCAAAGCCAACACTACCATCAAACATGGACACAGTATATATTGGCTGTAGAGCTTATTAATTGGTGTGTGTAATAATATGTATGATCATGAAGCATTAAGATTTTGTTGTGCCTTCAAAAACATCAGAATTACTGATGTAGTTGATTATTTTCCTAGAAGTTCATGTATGATTCAGCTCAAATTTGTGTCGGTGTCAAAACGCAGTGGTTGCTAATGAAATGTTGTTTACATCAACATTAATGCTTGTAATAGTATTCAATCTTGAGTTCATGTTTCTGTTTATTACTGTTAATGTTTCTTACAGTTGCCAGTTAATTATGTTGCCCACATATAGTTTGGGAGATATATTGATTTTGTGCTGAATGTCTGGATGGATGTCACATAGTTTGTCCCCTTGTTCTCCTAATTGGTAGGATTTCAATGAAACATCACATGGATACTTGGTACCAAGCCTAGTTGTGCATGTTTTCAGGAATATTTTGTTTGATGAATATTGCTAGAGTTATGGACCTTTGTGGGAAACATATGTTTTTGTGTCAAAAACCTTTACGGTTTCACTGTTGTTTTGTTCAAATTTGTTTTAATTACCATGATAATTGAATCGCTAGTTGCATATTAAATGCTGAATTGTATGTGTAATATTTAGCTTGACTATTCATTGAATATGAGATCTATTACAGTCCAATGTTTATGCATAGATTTGAAATTGTTTTCTGGTATTGTCTAGTACTGTAAAATCATAATATTTTAGAGAGTTGAATTTCCTTGATTTTGTTGTTGAATTTGACCACAAAATCAAATCCCCACGATTAATAGACCTCGCCAAGAACCTATGTTTACCCCTCAATGTTTTGTAATCCACAAACTGACGACCCCATGAAACTGCATTTGTATCGAAATCCATGAAATTTAATACCCATGAAAATATGTGATTTTACAGTATGTATCGACATTGACAGCTCACAGTTTTTCTATAAGGATGTTGGTGAATGGAATCCTACCTTGACACAACGCTTAACATAGTTTGTGATACGATTGTTTAGAGACTTGGTGAAAAGTTCTACCAAGTTAATTACCTGTTCAAACTTTGTTTGAAACATTGTTTCATTGAATACCTGAAACACTATGATGTCATAATTTCTTCCAAATCAAAGAGTGCTCAATTATGAAAATCACATGACACTGTATTGGTATGTTAAATGGCCTTAAATTGTTCAGAGGACCTTTCTGAAAGTCATAGTTCAGGGTAAAATGTGTGAAGTGATTTGATTGGCTGTTGTTTTTGTGTGCTTTCTCATGATTGGCTGTTATGTATTTTCCACCGAATTTGAACAAGCCTATTTATAATTGTGGTGTTTTTAATTATTTTTCAATTGACTCATAATTTGTTAAAATGTTATTCACCAAATAAGTGAAAGGTTAAATTATTTCTTGTTGTTTCTATGAATGAAATATTGTTACATGTATTAACATTTTATCATCTTAATTTCTAGAATTTGCATCATTTGGCTATGCTATGCTACAAATGGTATTTGGATCTTCAAAATAAATGCTGTAAAATATGTTGCTTTTAATAATGTGTTTAGATTCTTACATGGCTCAACATATGAATTCTAGTTACCATGGTGATTTAGCTGCAGGTCTGTGTTTCAAAAGTTTGACTTTGTTGGTCATGTTAATCAAATGAATTGTAGATGAATGCTTAAGAAATTCTGTAACCATTTGCTATACTAATTGAATCTTGAAATATATAGAAGTGTACATGTATATGTAACATAAAAGGGCACCATAGTTTCTATTATGTTATGACAATAACTCTTGCTTTCACCAGCTTGCCGTACAAATCAAGACTATACTGGTAAAGATATATTTACTGTACTGTATACTTGTATTGCTCTATTTTCAGTACATGTACAATACTGGAAGAAACTCATGTTTTGGTCTAAAATATTCCACACCTGTCATTGTCCATTAATCCTTGGCTCTATATTACAGTCTTTTTTACACTCATTATGGTCAACAAACTCTTTGTTGCTCCATGGTGCAGCCTTATTCATGGCCATCAGTGCACATGACTGTGTCATTAAACTATAATTATTTTCACAAAACCTGCTACCATAGTCTCAAATATCATCATAACTGTGTTAGCTGATTGAATTGTCATTTAAAATACCTGTATGCATGATTTTGATACAAGAAATTTAATATTGAGGCCATAACAAAATAATAGTTTGATTCTAGTAACCCTACTTACCCTAATTTTGGCCTCTACTTAAAACATTTTAATGACATATTGCTGGTAATCACTGCGAATCGTTGATTTTCCAGTGCAAAAAATCAATAAAATAAATTTAAAAAAATATTGTTTTTTTGACATACCTACCCCTTTATTTTTCAACATGTTACGAGAACCACAACTTTAACTTGTTTTGGCCTTACTAGAATATTTGCTTGTCATGCTGATGATGTAACTAAAATGTTGATACTATTAAAATGTGTATATATGATGTTGTATATAGTTGTTTAATGAGTGAACTGATGATTTCAGATTGTTGATAAATTGTCTGAACAATTAATGCTATCTGTTATAATTAATAAATACAAAAAACAAAATAGTCTTTCAGTTTTGTATGTTGAACATATATAGTAGTAGGCTATAGACCTGAATCAAGTCATTCTCAGATCGCTGTTCCCTCCTCTCCATTATATTTGACTCACCTATCATATAGTGACAAGGTGAGCTTTTGGGATCACCCTTTGTCCGTTATTATCTTGTTTTTCGGATAGTGGTTTCATTTATGAAATGATTCTTTGTAACCAAATTAGTTCAAAACTCGGACTTTTTTGCTTGCTTCCAGAGTTACTGGCCCTGAACGACTAAAAATTGTTATTTTGACCTTGTCGACACAAAGCAGTTTGATTTAGGATTTAACCAAGCTTGCCTCCTAAAACCCTCCATGGTTCCCAGAGTCATGGCCCCTGAAAAGGACAGAAAATAGGCTGTTTTGGTCTTGCCTACATGATAGTGGGTTTATTTATAATTCAATTTCAACTGAACTTGCATACAACTTATATCGTTTATCCCACCTTAGGTTCCAGAGTTATGACCCCTGAAAGATAAAATCGGCTATTTTGGTATACATGAAAGGCCACATTTTCCCCCCAAATTCCTTGACGACATATTGGACAATTTAGAAACTGGGTCGTGGCTTTAAAGTTGGTCAAATGAAAGAAAAAGTTTATGAACACCAGTTTCTATAGATACACATGTATTAAGGCAGGGGTGATCTATTGTTATTGTATATCTGTGAAGGTTAAACTATGAAAATCAAATAAAAATGGTTCAGATATATGAACCAGCCATATCACAATATGAGACGACTGTGTGCAACCTAGGGCCCTCTTAACCCTCTTGTTCAAGCTTTCAGGTCATTTTTCATTTTCATCAAATTAGTCATGGACTGTTGACCAACCTGTAAATGGAGCATGTTCTCCAAACATGCAGATAACGCAAAACTTCAAAATGACCAGTTCGAAAACTATTGGAAGGAAGGAAATTTGTAAAATTCCAAAACCAGTATAACACGTAAATCAAGTTTTTTCAAAGAAAAAAAAAAGTATTAGTTTTTTGGTAAACAATGTTATTTATACACTGTACAAAGCCTCAGCATGGTAAGTAGACAGGAAATGTATACACTGGATCATGGAATGATTTAATTCCATGACTAGACAAAGCCTCAAAATGGTAAATAGACTGGTAAAGTGTACATGTATAATATATGACTAGATGGTGCTGCTTCAGCACTGCAAAATCGGTTGGGTAAAATGTAGAATACTTGTCTACCTCAGTACAGCAAATTGGTTGGGTAAAATGTAGAATACTTGCCTACCTCAGTACAGCAAATTGGTTGGGTAAAATGTAGAATACTCTCTTACCTCAGTACAGCAAATAAGTTGGGTAAAATGTAGAATACTTGCCTACCTCAGTACAGCAAATTAGTTGGGTAAAATGTAGAATACTTGTCTACCTCAGTACAGCAAATTAGTTGGGTAAAATGTAGAATACTCTCTTACCTCAGTACAGCAAATTAGTTGGGTAAAATGTAGAATACTTGTCTACCTCAGTACAGCAAATTAGTGGGGTAAAATGTAGAATACTCTCTTACTTCAGCAAATTAGTTGGGTAAAATGTAGAATACTCCCTTACCTCAGTACAGCAAATTGGTTGGGTAAAATGTAGAATACTCCCTTACCTCAGTACAGCAAATTAGTTGGGTAAAATGTAGAATACTCTCTTACTTCAGCAAATTAGTTGGGTAAAATGTAGAATACTCCCTTACCTCAGTACAGCAAATTGGTTGGGTAAAATGTAGAATGCTCCCTTACTTCAGTAGGGCAAAATTGGTTGGGTCAAATGTAGAAAACTTGTCTACCTCAGTACATCAAAGTGTGTGTGTAATAATGTGTTTAAATAGAATGCTTGTCTACCTCAATACAGCAAATTGGTTGGATAAAATGTAGAATGCTTGCCTACCCCAGTACATCAAAGTGTGTGCGTAATAATGTGTTTAAATAGAATGCTTGTCTACCTCAATACAGCAAATTGGTTGGATAAAATGTAGAATGCTTGCCTACCCCAGTACAGCAAAGTGTGTGCGTAATAATGTGTTTAAATAGAATGCTTGTCTACCTCATTACAGCAAATTGGTTGGATAAAATGTAGAATGCTTGCCTACCCCAGTACAACAAAGTGTGTGTGTAATAATGTGTTTAAATAGAATGCTTGTCTACCTCAATACAGCAAATTGGTTGGATAAAATGTAGAATGCTTGCCTACCCCAGTACAGCAAAGTGTGTGCGTAATAATGTGTTTATGTAGAATACTTGTCTACCTCAGCACTCTATTGGGTGTTTAACATGTACGAGTAGAATGCATTATTTGGCCAAACTCAGCTTGGCCAATGAGCATGTAATGTGTGGACAGAACCTGCTTGTGTCAAACTAGGAATGCATTGGCTGTGTATGACAAGATATCTTCCATAGCGGCAAATATTCAGCAACATCAGCATCAACTGCACCTGATAATTGGTGGTTACAGATATAGCACATCGAATTTGACATAATCCTGACCAGGTTCTTGCATGGAATATATAAATTTCCAGGAGCAAATTGGCAATATAGGTCCTTCAGATTTGTGTTGGTATTACACCTCGAATGTCTTCGGGATACTGCCCGCTTATGAAAACATACAACCGGTGTTATGAACAAAGACAAGATATCAGCTGTTAAATTATGCTAATTGAAGGTCGAGAGTCGTGTCAAATTCTCAGTACAACATTGTCATTCAGAAATAATTAAAATGTTAGTTTAAGACAATTAACAAATATGTTGCATGATTAATATCATTATTTTAATCAACAGTTTTATTATAATTGATGTTCAATTGGACATTTGAAATACAAATAAAGTAGTCCAAAAAGTTTGAAATGTTTTATGTAGATTTTTATCAAAACAAAATACATATTTAGAATCTAGAGATATTCATCTTTAATCTGGTACCAAGATCATCAGTGCATGTATCTGATGACAAATAAAATTTGGGCCGTGTTTTCTTGGATTGTAGGGTCGTGTAGGACCGCGTTTTACACTTTATATCCGCTGTATAAACACACCAGGAAGTACTTTCAGTTTCGATACTCGTGATTTGATAAATTTTATCATTGATAATTGTTAATCTGTATTTGTCGACAGTGGTCAGATAACATCTATATTGGAGTTTAATAACATCCTGTGTTGTTTCCAATCAGATGTAAGCATATCCGGAGTTATTCATTGAAAAAGAAAGTGGAGGTTCTGTCACTGACAAATTGCAGGAAATGCAGACTTTGCATTGTTGATGGTACATATTATTCTTTTATATACAGTAACGGTACTTGGTTACTTACTTGGTTACTTGGTATTTTAGTCACTTAGTCCGTTGACGTGACTCTCGGGTTTTTCTTGAAAGAATCCACACTAGGTGCAGCCACAGACACTTGGGGTCTGGACCCCCCCCCAGCTACACACCTGGGTATATTTTTATCATCAACATTGTATACCCAGACCCATACATTAATCACACAAACATTATTAAACGTATCCGGACAAATAAAAAATATTCGTAAATGCCTCTAGCTTTAATAACACAAAGATAAAAATGTTTGACTGAAATTTCTCGCACACCTTCCTCGAATATCGGGTCGTGTTTAACTCACTGTGCAACTTTCCTGCCAATATTTGGTGTCCTTTGCTCAAGTACACATTACTCTTCACGATGATGATAGAAACAGAAGCCTATAACCGCCCCTGCCTCCACAATTTGCGAGAAAGTTGGCAATTTTCAACTCAAAACACGACTCGCACATAATCTTTCGACGCTGGTTTCCCACATGATCAATACGAAAGTACGGCGCCGCGCGTTAAACGTTGGAACCAGATATGTAAATAAACCATTCGGAATACCTCGTTTGGGTCCAACGTTCAACGCGCGACACAGCCTTGCGTTCAGTAACAAAGAACGCTCGGCCAAAGAAGTTTTCCGATCGAGCGGGCTTACTGAACGACCGCGAACGTTCTGTACTACACCGTTTCAATGGCGGCGCCCATGATTAGCGGCGACCGGCAGACGAAATAACGAATAATGAGATATCTAGGAAGTTTTTTCCATCGAGACAACATTCTTAGATGTAGAAATCTTTTCTACAGGTAAATAAATTAGAAAAAGATAGAAAGCTTTAATAATTTTGTTTATATCGCCTTTGTAACATGTTTTCGCGACCCAATGACGAATCGATGTTTATTTTCTCATGGGCGATATTTAATCACCTCATCATTTTTCATAATGGAATTTCATGAAAAACAAATTATATCAAGTTTAAATAGCTTAGGTTATGCACTACTTGATGATACTGCATGGTGATTCGATTTTAGGACCGTAGGCCTACTGTGATACCAATTTGTTAGTTCAAAGACATTTTGTTGAGGAGTTAATTGTAGCCTCACTCTGCGGAAATCCACAGCTTAGACACTTGCCAGTAGATTTTATGATTTATATTGTATCTCTGTCGACATCCACAGTTAGTCGAGTTAATGGCAAACAAAAGGCCACAAAGGGCTTTCCAATACGCACATGGCTCAATCATATTGCTTTTAATCATTGTGGTGTTGTCAATTGCCTGTGAACTGTTTTACGCCTCTAACTATACCAATATAGAAGAAGTTAATAATTTACGCATGAAATTGTAATCACATCCTGCCAATATATAAGCAATAGCGAATAGTGTATGCGGTTCATATACAATACCGAATAAGCTATATGGTCCATTTAAAGGTACAGGATGAAACCATGCATAGTTTGATGTTATTTGTTTTGGCAGTATTAATTTACGTTAAAGTTTTAAAACCATGTTTTTATTTTTCAGAACTTGCGGGTCTTGAGGATTAAGTCTGTCAAGATAGATGCCATCCTGAAGAAATTATTCAATAGGGTTAGGTACCCTTCAAAATGTGTCGGACTGCTGTTGTGTGTAACGCAATTTTGTTCAAAGACATTTGACTGCATCACATATAAATAAACGCAGAAGTACCAAATGTGATGTGTCAGTTGATTAATAGCAACCTTATTAAAACCTCATTTATTGTAGGGGAGCTGATGGATATAGTGAAGAAACAGAATATGTATCTTATACAAATATCATGCATTTTGTAAACTTTTATTGTATTTAGCAGTGTTTATTAAATCAAATCCATTCACCCTATTACAATAAATTGTGAAGAGTGATTATCGTGTAGTGATATTTTGTTTCAAAGTGTTGTCGAGTCATCTGTGAACAGTGCTTAAACTCACAAGCCCATACACATCACGCTATTAAAACTAACAAAAATATTATAGATTAATTTTCTTTAAACCCGTTGATCCAACACTTCAGGCAAATTACCCTGTATATTCTGTTTAATTAGATCTGTCACTTGTATACAAACATTGCAGTATCATAACATTGTAGTTTTATTGTTTTAAATATTTTGGAGGAGAAGCCAGTGAAGACCAATACCTTATTCATTAAGCTACATACTAATACACAAATTATATATCAAAATAATACATAAATGAGAGAATTTGGAATGTTTATATACTCAATGTTGTGTAAACAAGTGACCGGCCTAAATAATCCATTTATACAACTGAAACTGTTCAGTTTGTTTATTTGGATTTATTATACCCCTTAAACAAAGTTTTATGAGGGTTTACTGGAGTTACTGTGTTGGTCTGTCAGTCGGTCTGTTAGCAAAATCGTGTCCACTATGTAACTTTTTTGTTTTTTACTGGATTTTAAAATCACTTGTTACAAATGTTCACCACATCAAGATGGTATGTCATGCGCAATTCCCAAATTGGCTCCTAAGACAAATTTGCACCTATCTCTATGAGTGGTCTAGAACAGTCCTAGGAGGAAATTTTGTCTCAAGTGCATTGAATTGTGGGATAGAAGTCTTAAGATCGCTGCTATAATGGCTGCCATTTTTTTACCCCTTCAAAATTTTTTAAAGTATTTTCAACTACTACACGAAGGTTCGAATAGTTTTGGGAGTGTGGTGTTAAATTTTCATGAAAGCTTTCAAGGGAATTGCATAAAGAGTATATTAAGTCAGACAGGGAAGGCAGCACTCAACTTAACCAGCCGAGCACGGAAAACATTAAAAACACACAAAGCACAATGCCCAACTAAACAAGCGCAGATCCGCCCAAGTCCAAGCTGTCGAAAAGTATAATAAATTATAACTAGCTGAATGACCCAGTAGAAAAGATACCGCAACCAAAAGGCGGAATGCCTACGCTGAATGACCTAGTAACAACAGTAAAACTGAGTTGACAACTGATGTAGTTTCAAGCATACCGATAAGACATTGAATGTATAGCTAGATGACAATAACACTATCCTTGCTTACAAACAAAAGTAATTTAAGTACATTTTATAAGCCTACAAACATACAAAATTAGAACAATTAACTGGTAATGGAAACAAACATCCCTAGCTCATGTAGTATTTTACATTATCAAATTTGTTTGAATGCTTGGCTAGTGATATTGTTGGCAAGCTATACAATTACTTAAGTTCAGCGTGATAATGTGCTGTACAAAACAAACATAAAAATGCTTATATATTTGTGAACCGAGAAATTAGTGATTACCCTGTAAAAGCATTCAAAAAAGCAGTTATAAAAGTTTGCTTTGCTCCCAAATATTGAGAAATTTAGGTTAAAACATTATTTTAATAAAGAACATCTTGTTTTTCAGTACAATTTATCACAATGGAGTTAAACATTTTCTAGAAAATATAAGTCAATACTGAACACTCAACCAAATGTACACATATTTATTATCTTACAGTTCACAGGAAAAAACACAATGAACATATAATATCATCACAAGAATTTAAAAATTAAGCTGGTTGAATTCTTGAAGTGCTGAGATTACTAGTGATACTCATCTGTACAAAACACATTACTGGAGTGCGCATTTGTATATTGATCGAGTATGGAAATAATAAATACACCATCATTGTACATAAGTCATAATATTTCTTTTATCAGAACACCAAATTAGGAATATCTGTCACAAGCCTGTCATCAATTATTGCTCCTCAAAAACAGTCATCACCACGAATCCGGGGCAACGATAATGTTGTCAGTGTAGCCATCTCAATGTCAATGAATTACCACTTGACACCCAATAACCCTCTCAAAGATGTCTTTAAACTAATTGTGATCATTATGAGCGATCATTTTGGTGGTAGCCTGCTGAATAACATATACAGTCAGAACTCGATACAACGACGCTTATCGTTTCCAAGAAACATGTCGTTGTAACGAATATGTCAGTATACTGAATTGATACAAAGAGCATTTTGATACTTTTGTCCACAAATATGATGTCACTATAATGAATTTGTCAGTATATCGGGTGTCGTTATATCGAGTTATGACTGTACTAGTAGATATCTTCTATTCTCTTCTAGACTTTACACATTGACATCAACTTCTACGCTGCTACTATACACGCTATAGGTCTTCTAAGTTCTAACTCGACTTAGTCCATGTACCGGTAATCAGAAGTGCAGCAACTATTCACCACACACATTCAATGGCATATTAAGTTGTACTGGTGATCTACAGGACACTTTTTGTAACGTTTCTTGTTAAGGTTAGAACCAAGTGACAGTCTTCTTTATCTTCCACATCCCTTCCTGAAATTGGTGTGTCAAGCTCACAATTTACTAAGTGGACTACATTCCAGAGATTTGGTTCTGTTGCCTTTATACTTTCATTCAGATCGTTCTGGCTGTCAACAGTGGCTTGAATGACACTGAAAATGGATAACAAAGCACCTTTAAATTGGTATGTCGAAGACAAAGACAGATGTATGGAAAGCCACAACTGCCTTATGTGGCAGTTTTAACATATGCATTGGCTACATCAATATACTGTTGTTTCATTATATATTTTGGCTACAAAATGTACATCAATATATGTGACAGTTGTTTCATTATATCCATTGGCTACATAAATAGATATGATTATATGTGACCGTTGTTTCATTATATTTGGTGGTTTCATCAATATACATGACCGTTGTATCATTATATGTGTTGGCTACATCGATATAAGTGACAGTTGTATCAGTATATGCATTTGCTACATCAATATATCTGACCGTTGTATCATATGTGTTGGCTACCCTGGTAGGCTGCTTCTAAAGGCATAGCAAGTTCCACAGAAAGTGGATAGGGCAGATTTAATGATGCAATGCTGCCGCTAGGGCCTGCGATCAGCACAATGTTGTTCGGAATCGCTACATGGACGGGGCTGCCGTTTGACAGGGAATCCGGATTGGCCTTGGGCTAACAAGAGCGCTCTCCCCACGCAGTTCGGACTTGTGCTGCATGTATTAGCTCTAAAATTGCCACAGTTATCCAAGTAGTATTGTACAAACTAAGAAACCATAACTAATTTAATGAGCCATTCACAGTCTCGCCATGTTGAAGCAAGTACTTAGACATGCATGGCTAAATTTTTGAGACAAGCACAGGGCTTCTGGCAGAATCGGAAGGTACTGACAACCCGCGCTATCCTTCCGTGATTGTGTGACAGAATGCCCGACTGCCTGCCTATCGGCTTGCCTTATGTCATGTTTGCGTCGCATGTGTATGCTACTTAAGGCGGGCTAGCTAGCTAGCTGACTGCCTGTCTACCAACCGGCCCTGCTATCCGCGTCGGAAACGACGAGGCTGGGCTAGCTGGCTGGTCGTGTGCTGGACCTATGGGGCTGTGTTACTAGGGGAAGGATCGGCCAACTATGCTTCTCCAGACCTGAGCCGCTAATGTGGCGAATCTTGCACCAAGTGTGGAAGTGAATCTGTAGACGCGACCCTACTGTTACATGGATATATCGTACGGATCTAAGCAGCTGCAGAAGACACATAAGACCTGCCATCTCACCAAATAATTTGGTTGTTCGGCTGGCATCAATAGGCGTTTCAGTCCGGTATTGATTGTGCCGTAACACGTAATGATCAAACGGTCACATAATTGAAGTAGCCAATGCATATAATGATACAACAGTCACATATACTAATGTAGCCAACGCACATAATGATACAACAGTGACATATATTGATGTATATAGCCAACGCATATAATGCAAAAAAGGTTATATACATTGATGTCCATGTAGCCAACACAAATAACTTTAAAACGACCACATAAGGCAGTTGCGGTGTTCCATAGAGATTTAGAATATAACATACATTATGAGCCAATGAAAACGCCGCATTTTGGCAGTTAAATGAAAATTTAATCATTAAAATTTTCTCTTCACAGACTTGATGTCATGCGTTGGCGCTACTTTCTATCGGCCAATCAGAATGCAGAATGTTATATTCTAAGTTAGTTAGAACATATTAAGTAAATATTAATGACTAAAAAGGACTCGCTCGCTCCGCCCTTTTTAATCATTTAAATTTACTTAATATGTTCTAACTATAACGTAAATGATAATATACGGGGGAACCGAATTCAATACTCGTCGTCATTTAGCGTTTTAATCGATCAATTTTATTATTATTCGAAGTTTTACAAACTAGACAAGTTAAGCTTTCCGTCTATGTTATCACTGATAAAAAATATATTTGAAAGATAAGAGAGCCATGTTTCTGAGCCTAAATATTCCATGCAAAAAGATTGAATTTCCATTCATGTTTGACTCGTGTTTAAACTAGCATAGCGATTACATATTACTACATAACCCTTTATAAATTAACGTTAGCTTTATTATAATATCAAAATCATGAATATCCAACCAGAAATTAAAACGTAAACTTTAATATGCAGAGCCATTTCATTCTTTATATTTTGTACTAAAAAAATTCTTTAAATTAATATCAACATCTAAGAATTTGCAATAAATTATATATTTGAACCTTTTTAATTGAGCAATACACCATATACTGGTTCATTCAATATGTTTATTTTTAAATAAACATAAATATACTTTTATGATGTAGTTTTAGATCTGTGTAATATGCAACCCAAACCTTGATTTTAACATTGTAATCAATGTCAATCATTTGAAGTAAAACACTGATCAAAGATACAGTACATTCCATGACAGATGGTGACAACATTATACTGATTAGTTGTATAGTAGTACCCCACTGTGAAACTAATTAGGATCTGATCTTGGTGGCTTATCTTGATCTGGGTTCAATATACACCACATTTTCTCCCAGTAGAGGGGATCTATGTTGTTTATTGACTATCATTATGTAATTGTGCAACACAATACTGGCCTAGGTATTATCATGTGTTGATATTTGTCACCTTCATCTTCAAAATACTTTCTGTCCGTTTTGTATTTTTTATCCTTAGATACTCAAATTATAAATTTACACAATTTGAATTAAATAATTGATAGCCACCTTTACACATAATATATAAAATTAAATTTAGTCATAATATCCTCAAATAAAAACAAAAATGTATACATGTACTAAAATTTGATATCAGGTGCAGTAGATCTAGTATATGATATGTTCTTGTGAACAAAATATTTAGGAATGAAACATGCATGCAGTTCATTATAATTTGTCAATTATTTTTCTTTTTAATTATCATAAAATTCGAGAGACAGCATTTTAGTTGTTTTGTGTTTATCACAACCTACTATTATAAGCTATCTATAACTTGTTCATTATCTTTGATTAAGAAATAAAAATCTGTTCGCGTATATTGTCGGGTGAATAAAACACGGGCAGGAGTTCGGATGCAGAAAAATTAAATTACGAGTGCGTAGCACGAGTGATTTAATTTTCCGTATCCGAATGAGTGCCCGTGTTTTTTTACCGACAAAATACAAGAACAGTTTTTATTTCGATTCTAAATACGATAATATCCCGCACCATTTAACTGCGCGCATTCTATTTTCATCCATTTGACATTGAACATAATTCCACATTGAAATTGAGTGGCTTATAAGCTGGTACAATTACCTCCCTCGTTAATGAAAACGACCTACGTAATTTTCTGAAGGAAATTACACATTTTAAACATTGAAACAATTTTAAGAACACGAGTATAGGGTATCCATTTCATGAAAAATATAAATGAATTATCAGAAGTTTTAATGAAACTTAGTTTCATGAGTATATTGGATTTTCTAAAAATAGATGCATCATAGCTGTAACACTTGATTCTCGTGCAACTTGTCTTGCCATCGCGACTCGTAGAAAATTTTACTATAAAGTTTACGTTCATTCATTCATAAATATGTCACGTGATCCAGGGCGTAAATAGTAACAGCCAATTTGAGAGGTATGTTTTATGGGGGTAATAATACATGCTCTTGGTTGCACTATGTTTATAGGGATTAATCCGCGGACCGTGTTAGAATAATAATTAAGTAACTTGGTATAGCAATGATTCGTGTGTGTATGCAATATATTCCCGTGACTCTCAAATAGATCAAACACTCTTCTTTAACTACAACGTAACATTAACACAGTCACTCAATTACATACATAATAAGTGTATAATAATTAACCTAATTACGACACAATTTTAATGTTTGAAATGGGAATAAGTCGGCCTTGACTGAGAACGTGTAATTTCACACGTTTTTCTCCATACATGATACAAGTAACATACATTTGTTGTACAATATAAACATATTTATTCAAAAACACAACTCCAAGCCCCAATCTTAACGCATTTAATGCAAACTTATCAATATCAATGAAATCATATCTTCACTCCTGCTTATTGCATTATCTTTCAATTGTTTTTACCCAAGTCTGCGTCACATCCGATAAGGGAGGTAACTCTGCACGCACGATAATCGCTTAATTGAAAGGGTGTATCAATAGTTAAGCATCTAAAGTAAATTTTCAATCCCATAATTCTAGAGAATGAGTGACAAAGTGTGTGAGTGACAAATGAAATATATGAGTTACAGTGAATGACAGAGAGAGTGTAGTAAGTGACATAGAAAGTGAGTGGTTGACAATGAAAGTGTGTGAGTGACAGATAGTGTTGTAAGTGACATAGAAAGTGTGTTAGTGACAAAGACAGTGTGTGAGTGACAAATTAAGTATATGAGTGACAGTGTGTGACAGAGAGGGTGTAGTAAGAGACCTAGAAAGTGTGTGAGTGACATAAAAAGTGTGTGAGTGACAGAGAGTGCTGTAAGTGGCATAGAAAGTGCGTGAGTGACAATATAAGTGTGTGAGTGACAAATGAAGTATATGAGTGACAGAGAGTGTAGTTAGTGACATGTAAAGTGTGTGAGTGACATGTAAAGTGTGTGAGTGACATAGAAAGTGTGTGAGTGACAAATGAAGTATATGAGTGGCAGTGAGTGACATAGAGAGTGTAGTAAGTGACAAAGAAACTATATGAGTGACATAGAAAGAGTGTGAGAGACAAAGAAAGTATGTGAGTGACAAAGAAGTATATGAGTGGCAGTGAGTGACAGAGAGAGTGTAGTAAGTGACATAGAAACTATGTGAGTGACATAGAAAGTATGTGAGTGACAGAGAGTGCTGTTAGTGATATAGAAAGTGTGTGAGTAACAAAGAAAGGGTGTGAGCAACAAAGAAAGTGTGTGAGTGATAAAGAAAATGTTTGAGTGACAAAGAAAGGGTGTGAGCAACAAAGAAAGTGTGTAAGTGATAAAGAAAATGTTTGAGTGACAAAGAAAGGGTGTGAGCAACAAAGAAAGTGTGCGAGTGATAAAGAAAGTGTGTGATTGACAAAGAAAGTGTGTGAGCAACAAGGAAAGTGTGTGAGTGACAAAGAAAGTGTGTGAGTGACAGAAATAGTGTTGTAAGTGACGTAGAAAGTGTGTCAGGGACATAGAAAGTGGGTGAGTGACAGAGATGGCTGTAAGTGACCTATAAAGTGTGTGAGTGACAAAGAAAGTGTGTGAGTGACAGCAAATGACAGAAAGAGTGCTGGAAGTGACATATATATTGTGTGAGTGACAGAGAGTGCTGTAAGTGACATAGAAAGTGTGTGAGTGACAAAGAAAGTATGTGAGTGACAAATGAAGTATATGAGTGACAGTGAGTGAAAGAGAGTGTAGTAAGTGACATATAAAGTGAGTGAGTGACAGAGAGTGCTGTAGGTGACATAGAAAGTGTGTGAGTGACAAAGAAAGTATGTGAGTGACAAATGAAGTATATGAGTGACAGTGAGTGAAAGAGAGTGTAGTAAGTGACATATAAAGTGAGTGAGTGACAGAGAGTGCTGTAAGTGACAAAGAAAGTGTGTGAGTGACATAGAAAGTGTGTGTGTGACAGAAAGAGTGTTGTAAGTGACGTAGAAAGTGTGTCAGGTACATAGAAAGTGTGTGAGTGACAGAGATGGCTGTAAGTGACCTATAAAGTGAGTGAGTGACAAAGAAAGTTTGTGAGTGACAGCGAGTGACAGAAAGAGTGTTGCAAGTGACATATAAAGTGTGTGAGTGACAGAGAGTGCTGTAAGTGACAAAGAAAGTGTGTGAGTGACAAATGAAGTATATGAGTGACATTGTTGTAAGTGACATAGAAAGTATGTGAGTGACAGAGAGTGCTGTAAGTGACCTAGAAAGTGTGTGAGTGACCTAGAAAGTGTGTGAGTGACAAATGAAGTATATGAGTGACAGCAAGTGACAGAAAGAGTGTAGTAAGTGACATATAAAGTGAGTGAGTGACAGAGAGTGCTGTAAGTGACAAAGAAAGTGTGTGAGTGACAGCGAGTGACAGAAAGTGTTGTAAGTGACATAGAAAGTGTGTCTGGGACATGGAAAGTGTGTGAGTGACAGAGAGTGCTGTAAGTGACATAGAAAGTGTGTGAGTGACAAAGAAAGTGTGTGAGTGACAAATGAAGAATATGAGTGACAGCGAGTGGCAGAAAGAGTGTAGTAAGTGACATATAAAGTGAGTGAGTGACAGAGAGTGCTGTAAGTGACAAAGAAAGTGTGTGAGTGACATAGAAAGTGTGTGTGTGACAGAGAGAGTGTTGTAAGTGACGTAGAAAGTGTGTCAGGTACATAGAAAGTGTGTGAGTGACAGAGATGGCTGTAAGTGACCTATAAAGTGTGTGAGTGACCTAGAAAGTGTGTGAGTGACAAATGAAGTATATGAGTGACAGCGAGTGACAGAAAGAGTGTTGTAAGTGACATAGAAAGTATGTGAGTGACAGAGGGTGCTGTAAGTGACCTAGAAAGTGTGTGAGTGACCTAGAAAGTGTGTGAGAGACAAATGAGGTATATGAGTGACAGAAAGAGTGTTGTAAGTGACCTAGAAAGTATGTGAGTGACAGAGAGTGCTGTAAGTGACCTAGAAAGTGTGTGAGTGACCTAGAAAGTGTGTGAGTGACAAATGAAGTATATGAGTGACAGCGAGTGACAGAAAGTGTTGTAAGTGACATAGAAAGTGTGTCTGGGACATGGAAAGTGTGTGAGTGACAGAGAGTGCTGTAAGTGACATAGAAAGTGTGTGAGTGACAAAGAAAGTGTGTGAGTGACAAATGAAGTATATGAGTGACAGCGAGTGACAGAAAGAGTGTCGTAAGTGACATAGAAAGTGTGTCTGGGACATAGAAAGTGTGTGAGTGACATAGAAATTGTATGAGTGTCAGATAAAGAGTATGAGTGACAGAGAATATTGTGAGTGACATCAAAAAAGTGTGTGAGCGACATAAGAAAGTGTGAGTGACATAGAGAGTGTGATAAAGAACATATGAGTGTGTTAGTGACAGAGTGTTGAAAGTGACAAAGAAAGTGAGTAAGTGGCACAGAAAGTGTGTGAGTCACATATAAAGTGTGTACGTGACAGAGAGAATGTTGTAAGTGACATAGAAAGTATGAGAGTGACAAATAAAGAGTGTGCGTGACATAGAGAGTGTTATAAAAAAAATATAAAGTGTGTGAGTGATAGATCAAGAGTATGAGTGACAGTGAGAGTGTTGTAAATGACATAGGTGTGTGAGTGACAAAGAAAGTGTATGAATAACAGATCAAGAGTGTGAGTGACAGAAAGAGTATTGTAAGTGACATGGAAAGTTTAAAAGTGACAGAGAGCATGTGATAAGTGACATACAAAGGTTGTGAGTGGCATAGAAAGTGTTGTAAATGACATAGGTGTGTGAGTGACAGAACAAGAGTGTGAGTGACCTAGAGAGTGATATGGACATTAGACAGTAGTAATTCTTATTAACTAAATAATCAGTGTAAATTACATTTAGTCAAAACTAGGTAACAAGAAATAGGCAATGCTACATTTGAGGGGCTTATAATTGCCCCCAAAAACTGTCTACTGCAAGAAAATTCAACAGTTGGTATGCAGAGTAACAATTCACTAACATAATTATGTAATATTAAAGGGATACCTTGATCATATGCCACTGAGACATGTCAGCTTGTATGTATTCTAATCAATCATCAAACACACTAAGGTGATCATTTGGGGTTATCTCTTCATAGACATAGTGACTAAACTTGAGACAGTATTGTGCTTCAATGACTGTCTGAATGGCCATCTTACAGCATATTTTTAGTTTTATGTTCAAACTAACATCTTTCAGCAGTCATCAAAGAAGTTGCCTTGTATAAGCCTGTCAAATCCAGGATGATGACCATTGGGACTAAAAAGAAAACATGTTTACGTAGTTACATAAAATGTAGCTATGGTGTATTATCCACAAACACTTTCTAATGTTCTTCACCATTTAAAACAAAAAAAGTTACATCAAATAATCAAAATATACCAGATATCGAGGCTAGACGGCAATTGCTAAGCTTTAAGGCATTTGCTAGAATCTAGATGTACAATAACCCCATTTTTGAGGTCATTAGTTGACATTAGATGCAGGAATGGCATGCAAGTTTTTATAACAAACATTTGCGACCTAAGGGTAAAAAGATCAGTGTATACTACATAGCTGAGCATAATGACATGGCCATAATTGGATGGAGACTTCCCATTTGGTCTAATATTCAAATTCAATTGGATAATAGTAAAAACAACTACTGCATACATTAATTATTGGTGCTATAGATAATAAGTTTGTAACATAGTATAATGTACATGGCACATGACTGATGAGTACAGAGGACATACACGTACTGTGCAATGGATGTGATAAAAACAATATCATCAATACAAGTTCTTATAAAATTTGCATTAAATTTATTAGTTATAACTGATATTGTAGACAAAACAGAATGATTATCCGTCCATTCATGTAAAGCATGTCTGCCCTTTTGTGTATCACAGTTGCAGAAATATGTTCCTATGAGGCTATATATAAGACCATTCCTATCGTAGGTCCTTTGGAGAGTCTATCTATTAATGGCCTCCTTAAGAAATAACTTTTTTTTTAATTTATACATATATTGCTCACCATGCTCACAGAGACTTATTTTATAATATACTGCACTGAAAATAATTAGCATATTTAGCTTTTATTCAATTCTATTCAATTCATTTTTGTAATGGACTTTACAAAAAAGGACATACATCTAAATACTTTGATTAAGGCTCCTATTTGTAACAGATTACAGATTGCAAGTTAATTTATTTTTGACACTTAAAATTTCAAATGGTCAAATGACAAAACATCAAACAAAATACCAAAACCAAGACCAATAATGTGTAGTACAACCATATATGGTAAATAGACAAACAACAGTATAGATCTCCAGTGTGTCATATCTAGATAAGCAATCAAGATAAGGCACTGATCAGTTTGCACAGAGTCTGGCACAGTGGGATACTATTATTTAACTAACAATTAATCAGTATACATGGTGTCATCATCTGTCACCTTTGTGCAGATACTTTGATCAGTATCTTATTATAAATGATTGACAGTAAGAATTTAAGATTAATTTAGTGTATACGCAGTCATTTAGAAAATAAAATAACATTACGTTATTAAAAAAGTTTTTATCTGAACAGAAATTAGCAATGTGTACCCTGAGTATAATATATTGCACAAATCTATACTCATAAATCACTCAATTTTTAACAAAATTTATTTTATTTTTAACAAATTTTAACTTGGAAAGAAAAATCAAGAAATTAAAATAAAAAAATGAACTTAGGAGTGAAACACCATAATTAAAATCAGACATTTTATTTTTACTATTTATTTAGTGTATACTAATTATTTTTTTTAGGTTGTCTTATATTAATCCATCACCACAAGGGTATGAGAGAGAAACCAGATTACTTTGTATGCTGAGTGTCTAGCAAGGGAATTTTCAGTGTATGGTATGACCTGTGGCCTGGGATCAAATTCGAACCTTCCACACTCAAAGCGGACGCTTTACCACTAGGCCATCAAGGCAGTTACTATATTCACTATTTTAATATTGCACAACTTTTTTTTAACTTACACATAGCTACCAGTATGGTGTTTTCATAATTTAAAAAACTCTCCTATAAATTATTTTGCTACTCAGAATCATTAATCATATTCATCTAAAATGGTTTAAACAATGCTTCCAAACAAACTGATTATAATGACATACAGGTACATGATTGGTTCCATTTGTATAATGTATTACGAAAGTGTAACTACTGTAATTATTATTCATAATTATTGTAATTGCACACATTCCTGCTTTCATAATATTTCATTATCTTAATAATTTAGTCTTTTTAATTTATATATATTTTATTAAAGATTGACAAATGTTTTTCAGTTTTAATTTTATTTGCAGAAATGCCACATTAAATGTAATAAATAATGTGTAACATCAGAATCTTATATATATAATATATACATGTCAGGGATGGGTCAATACGAGTTATACTCAAGTGCTTTAGAATGTGGTTCTTCACTACTCACTGAGTGCTGATTTAAGTTCCAATACTGGAGTACTACTCAAGTACTCCAGAAGTAGTACAAGTACTCCAGACAGTACTCATGACCCAGGGGAATTTGACATTTTACTTTTTCATTTAGTCTAAATTCCCATCCTAGAGCAAGGGCAATTTGTCAAAATCACCTCACTGGGAGATGCTTTACATATCCCCAGGATCAAAATTTCGACCAAAGTCAAAATTTCCCGGGACTCGACACCATTCTGTCTGTCAAATTCCCACCTATCAGGAACAGCCTTCTGTCAAAAGTCCTGTGTATGCCTGCCGCTCCCCCCCCTGGGGGAAAACATTGATAGGTGCATTTTGATTACAGCAATCTGAGCATACGCATAAAAGTTTTACGAATACGCATTAATGGAATTTAATAGTGTATCATTATGACGGTGAAATTATTGAAAATCATTATAATCTTGATGTGGCTTTAATTCTAAACTGTTTTTAACAAACTTTTTTAATTGATTGAAACAATCTATGATTGGTATACTGTAAAAGAACAAAATTAATAACATGTTCTGTTGGGCAATACATTTCATGTCGACAACCCATTACATTCCTCAGGTTGTTAATTTTGGCAGGATAAAACCTGATGACCACATCAAACAAACAATTCAAAGAAAAAACAAGACTGCATTCAATAAAGGCTTATGCCCCCATGAAAGCCTTAGTCCATAAAAAAAGTTAAGTCAATCAGGAGCCATAATTCTATTAAAATGTTGAATAGTGTCTATCGATACAGGGGCATAAAAACATTTTTCTTTAAGTTATCCAGTGCAATATAGAATTTGTTTGAAGACTAAAACTTGAAGAATGCATCCATGGTCATTCAGTTTGAGGTGAGACGGAACTTTGTGCGATACAATGATAGGCCTACCATAGACTGATTATAGCTTGTATCCATGTGCAAGGTGAATGACACTGATACATGCAGGACTTCCTCAGACTTACCAACCAGTTTAGTTAATCAATACTCATTAGTTGTATCAGAAAAATGAAAATGTGAAGTGTTCCAGAAATGAACAATTATGGAAGTGCAGAATTGAACAATGAACAATTCGTGCATATACCAGATTTGAACCAGGACCATTTGATCAAAAGTCAAGAATGTGTATCATATCGACTACTGTGTAACCCTGTTGATTATGCACATAGGCAGTCAGTATCATGAGTATGTACCATTTTTGGCCCAACACTCCCCCAGCCAAATCAGATTTTACCATTGTTTATGTTTACGCACCAGTCAATAGAAGAATCTTCCAGACAGAAGGGAATTAGATGACATTATCAACCCAGGGAATAGACTTTGGTCCGGGAATTTATACACCGCGAAAGACGACAGTGATACTTTTATTTGTGTTTTTATTAAATTATCTGGATGCAAAATTATGCCCCATGGTGGGGATATAGACAGTCAGCATTGTCTCCAGGGTGGGAATTTAGACATAAAAAATGAAAATGTCTAATTCCCCCTGGGTCAGGCAAAATATTGACTGGTGCATTACATATTTATACAAGGCTCACATCAACAATTGGGTGCCTGTCACATCGCTTGCTTTTTTTATTATTCACTCAAATGCTCCGTTACGGGTATCAGCGTGTAGCTATTTAATATATTTGACTTTTAGGATATATTAACACTGCACACCCTTTACACAACATAAGCCGGAATCGCGAACTTGGTGCAGGTGCATTTTTTGCGTTCAGTATTATAATGCACCAGAGACCATCAGAAATGGCCATTACTTAGCTGCATGACAATATCCGTAACCTTTAAATGAATAGGAGATCATGTTTGGTGATTGGCAAGTATTTATTGTTTATTTATTCAATAGATTGACATTGGGAATTTTGCATTTGAATATGGTGATCTCTCTTATGATGAAAATATACAGCAACTGATGTGACAGGCCAGAGACTATATTTATAAGGTCATCTAATTCCCATCTGTCGGGTAGATTTGTCTGTCCAATTCCTCCTATAGCCCAGCCGCCCTCCCGGGCAGTGATAATATATTGACTGGACAGGCACATGAATTGATGCAGTTTTCGTTCTTCACAGGTAAATAATGATAACTTTAATACACTGAGGGATTAGTAGGGTAGGTGACGACTGCCTATTATTATGCATACAAGATAAAAGCTACAGAATAATTTACAAAATGACCCCCCCCCATAGTCAAAATCTCAAGATTTTTTTTTCATGGCCAGAAATTAAAATTCGAAATAAAATCGTAATTATATACGTAAATATAACAAATTATATCAATACTGTGTTTGTTGCTTGCTAAATAATGATATAACGGGATCGCAATTCTTAAAGTAATCCGGCCGCTAGAATTGCGATCACGATTTCGTCGTTATTAGCATTTTTGAACTTTTTTAATCGAAATATTTTTACAAGCTTGTGAAAATGTGTAAGATATAACGTTTTTTATGCAATTTAATCGTCTATGGTATCATGTACGGCTCAAATCAAGAAGAAAACGAATTAAAAATGATCTTTTACTTACCGTTCCGCCATTAACGTTCGGCTAGGCGAACGTAGGCGAGGTACCTCGGATAGTAGTTCGGTCTAATGACCGAGCGCTCTGCAGAGCGCTCCGTACAGTAAAGGAAAACTTGCAAAACGTTCCGAACGGTTCGGGGATTTATGTCTTACTGAACGCACGGCAGTTCTTATGTATCAGGCTGGGAACCACCGTTCAAATTGTCGAAAGATTATGTGCGCGGCTGAAAATGAGTTGACAATTGCAAACTTTCTCGCATATTTTGTCGACAAGAGCGCTGATCGAGTAGTGTCAGTAAAGTCATCGTAAAGATTAATATGTTATTGACCGAAAGACATTAGAAATATACGGGTTAGTTGCAAAACAAGTTTTACACGATCAATTTTTCTATGTCGGTGTGCGAGAAAGTTCAGCGAAACATTTTTATCTTTGTGTTATTTAAGCAGTATAGGAATTACGTAGATTTTGTATTAATATCAAATACATCCAACAAATGTTTGTGTGATTACTGAATAGGTCTGGATATATAAGAAATATAAAAAAAATATTTCCAGGCGCGTAGCGAGAGGGGGCGTGGTCCAGACCCCAAGTGTCTGTGGGTGCAGCTGCTAGATCCGCAGGAATTTTATTCCACTTTTCAACCACAAGATTTGTAAAAAAGGTTTTTCTTATGTCAGTGTGAACAGTTTCTTTATGTAATTTGTAATCATGACCGCGAAGGTCTCTATTAGGTTTTTGAAATAGGGAGTCTGGATCAAGCTTATATTTGTTATGAACAATTTTATAAGTTTCCACAAAATCAATATTCTCTCGACGAGACTGAAGACTGTCCATGTAAATAGGTTCTTTACACAAATCTAAACAGCTATCCTGCACCTTTTGTAGTTTGGTAATGTCTTTTACATAGAAGGGATTCCATAACACAGACACTTGGGGTCTGGACCCCCCCCAGCTACACACCTGGGTATATTTTTATCATCAACATTGTATACCCAGACCCATACATTAATCACACAAACATTATTAAACGTATCCGGACAAATAAAAAATATTCGTAAATGCCTCTAGCTTTAATAACACAAAGATAAAAATGTTTGACTGAAATTTCTCGCACACCTTCCTCGAATATCGGGTCGTGTTTAACTCACTGTGCAACTTTCCTGCCAATATTTGGTGTCCTTTGCTCAAGTACACATTACTCTTCACGATGATGATAGAAACAGAAGCCTATAACCGCCCCTGCCTCCACAATTTGCGAGAAAGTTGGCAATTTTCAACTCAAAACACGACTCGCACATAATCTTTCGACGCTGGTTTCCCACATGATCAATACGAAAGTACGGCGCCGCGCGTTAAACGTTGGAACCAGATATGTAAATAAACCATTCGGAATACCTCGTTTGGGTCCAACGTTCAACGCGCGACACAGTTCTTATGTATCAGGCTGGGAACCACCGTTCAAATTGTCGAAAGATTATGTGCGCGGCTGAAAATGAGTTGACAATTGCAAACTTTCTCGCATATTTTGTCGACAAGAGCGCTGATCGAGTAGTGTCAGTAAAGTCATCGTAAAGATTAATATGTTATTGACCGAAAGACATTAGAAATATACGGGTTAGTTGCAAAACAAGTTTTACACGATCAATTTTTCTATGTCGGTGTGCGAGAAAGTTCAGCGAAACATTTTTATCTTTGTGTTATTTAAGCAGTATAGGAATTACGTAGATTTTGTATTAATATCAAATACATCCAACAAATGTTTGTGTGATTACTGAATAGGTCTGGATATATAAGAAATATAAAAAAAATATTTCCAGGCGCGTAGCGAGAGGGGGCGTGGTCCAGACCCCAAGTGTCTGTGTTCCATAACACAGAGGCGTAATCAAGCAGAGGCCTCACAGTTGTTGTATATGATGTGGAAACCTTCTTTTTAGTTAGGTTTGTAAAACATCGTCTAATTAAGCCGACTCTTTGAGACGCTTTTTTAACAATGTCGTTAATATGTAATTCGGGTTTTAAATCTGACGAGACGGTAATCCCAAGATCTCTTTGTTGACTTACAGTTTGTAAATCCACACCGTTTAATGAATAAACGTATTCTAATGATTGACGAATTCTTAGGACAGTACATTTGGAAGCATTAAATTTCAATAACCACTTCATCGACCAAGCACATAACGAGTTCAATACCTCCTGAAGCCTTGTGTTGTCACGTTTGTCAAATATTCCAGTGTAAAGTTTAACATCATCTGCAAACATTTATGATATTTAGTTGTTGAACATAGGTGCCTTTTTGTTCAGTAACATGTTAATTCACTGGATTGATTTACAATTACAAAACCTAATAGTAAACCCTGTATTTTTTAAACCCAACAACACAGTTACAATGTCCTGATAATTTAAAGCTGATCAATGTTATAATTATATGTTTGTGTAAATCTGATGTTAAATAAATCGTCTTGTATCTTTGACGATGATGAGTTGAACATTTGTTTACGACGATGTCAGTATCTAGCTACATCAACATATTGCCTAGCAACAACTTACAAATATAAATTTGGAGGCGCAAGTCAGTAGCATACATACATGTAGTATAACCGCCACTAGGCCATGGCGCCATTAAGGCCTGGGCCTACACATCATTCCACCAAGTAGTTTTTGTCTGGTTGGTACTCAATTTCTAGTAAAAACTAGAAGACCGTTTTGAAGTGAGTTAATTTATACACCAAAATGCACCTCAGGCTATCTTCAGTTAAAACTTTCCCCCTATTAAACTATTTGGGCTTACACATCAAAATGTCTCTAGGTGCACTCATCACAGTATTAGTAAAATGTTATAAGTGCGTAATTAAAGACGATGAAAGTTCAAAGGTAAATCAAGTTTGTTATAATATTATAATCTTAGAGTAGGCACTCTATACCCATAGCTTCCATTGACTAGTACATATAATTATACCTGTAGACCTTATGGTAGTATTAAAGTATAACTCCAACGCGATAAATTGCATTACAAAAACAAACACAATATTGCCTATATTTTTGTTATGAATTAAAATCAAGGACCGTAACGCTTACCATTGAAAGCATTCAAACATTTGGCACAACATATAAAGTTTGCATGCTCTTAAATATTCAGAAACGATAAATATAGCGGATTTTGTGTTTGTTTTTGTATTGCAATTTATCGCGCTAAAGTTATAGTAGCATTTATATACATTGTGTTGTTTTGTTATGTTACACCATAATACATAACAAAACAAAGATCTAAATTATAGGGAATTAATTCCAGTTCCCCAGATTGGTTCGCCAAGTTGGCATTAATTTGTAAATCTTTTGATTCCAGTGCCCTTAGGTGGCTGTCTGGAGAAGGGAGTCTGGTTTACCAACCACTGATTCGACTAATGAGGGAGCTTTTGACTTTTGGGGGGTTGGCTAACTGATGGGGTCTTTCAAACTGTTTGACATTGAGGTGTTTTTCATGGCGGCGTTTCAACTTGATACAATCGTTGTCTATTTAAGACAGCTTATTTAGTTCTAAACTTATAGTTTATTAAGAAACAATGATATAGTGTAGCAGTCAGTCGCCTGAAACATGGTTCTAAATGTTTAACTTGTAAGTTTAGACTCTTTATTTCAGGTTATTGTTTTAAAAAGGGATATTTGACCGGGGTTCCACTAGCTTCTGAATCTGAAGGGTCATTTTCATACTTTTGACTAAATATTACCATTTTGTAGGCAAAGTACCAATGATTTTAAGAGAAAATTACCCTTCAAACCAATATATTGAGGGTCAAAATGTGGCTTTTGGAAATTTCAAGAGTCAAAACCCTTATTCCTGAGTCAAATGAAACCTCTGATTTGATGGTATTATTATTGTAGGTGTGTGAGTCACAGTTCTATAGGTCACCATGAGTGACTGGTATGATGAACTACTTACAGCGTTTGTTGACGATGATCGTACCGCTGTATTATCTGTGATACAACGATTACCTAACATTCCTGATGCTTCTGAGAAACTGAATGAAGAAAGTGGACCAATCGTATTAGCATCATGTCAGAAAGGTTATACAGAAGTCTTGGAGTTTTTAAGTTACTCTGGAATCGTATTCACAGAAACAGGAACTCAGGTATTGTGTTCTACATGTTTGTTGCCTCTGACCATTTCACCTATCAATGCTCAAATATTTACTGCTGCAAATCGTGAATATAGTTTACTGTTATATCAGTCAATCAGTGAAGCTAATTTTCTCGAAATGACATCCTAATTGATTCTGGACCCCCACGAAATAGATATCAACCAGATTTTAGATCATATAAAATTGCATAGATCTCAGTGTGGGGCTAAGACAAAATGTCTTGCTAGGGGGTGAACTATATCCAAAAATGTCAATTGTTTATTTCCCTGTGTGTGTAAGCTCCATCCCAGTGGGGCTATATATCATGTTCGGTACTTAACTGAAACTGATATCCATGCTTATACAAAAGTTTTACTTGAAAACTTCATTTTTGGCTAAATTTTGATACATTATCTTTTACACACTGATGAAAATTTCTAGACTTTATTTGGCTGCATTTTGTCATTGAGCCCTTCCTTCTTTCACTTTAATGTATGAAAACTCAGGTGATGTTAAATGATGATAATAATCGTCCTCAGGTGATAAAACTTCTCATTTTATCATTTGTTATCACAATTACACAGAAATGATTAGATAGAAAGACTTTACAAGATTAAGTAGAAATATGTGCAGTTTGTGTAATTAGTATATGCTAACACTATAAATGTCCAGATAATGTCTGATATTAGTTTGAAAGTTAGATAGGATAGGCCATCATAGACTAATTAGTAGATTATCAAAAAATGGAAGAAAAAGTCTGTCATGCCAGTCCATCCTTCCAGTCCATAATTCCAGTCCATCATTCCAGTTCATCATTCCAGTTCATCATTCCAGTCCATCATCCCAGGCCATCATTCCAGTCTATTATTCCAGTCCATCATTCCAGTCTATTATTTCAGTCCATCACTCCAGGCCATCATCCCAGGCCATCATTCCAGACTATCATTCCAGTCCATCATTCCAGTCTATTATTTCAGTCCATCATTCCAGGCCATCATCCCAGGCCATCATTCCAGTCTATCATTCCAGTCCATCGTTCCAGTCCATCGTTCCAGTCTATTATTCCAGTCCATCATTCCAGTCTATTATACCAGTCCATCATTCCAGTCTGTTATTCCAGTATATTATTTCAGTCCATCATTCCAGTCTATTATTCCAGTTCATCATTCCAGTCCATCATCCCAGGCCATCATTCAAGTCTAATATTCCAGTCTATTATTCCAGTCCATCATTCCAGGCCATCATTCCAGTCTATTATTCCAGTCCATCATTCCAGTCTATTATTCCAGTCCATCATTCCAGGCCATCATTCCAGTCTATTATTCCAGTCCATCATTCCAGTCTATCATTCCAGTCTATCATTCCAGTCTATTTTTCCAGTCCATCATTCCAGTCTGTTATTTCAGTCTATTATTTCAGTCCATCATTCCAGTCTATTATTCCAGTCCATCATCCCAGGCCATCTTTCCAGTCTATTATTCCAGTCTATTATTCCAGTCCATCATTGCAGTCCATCATTCCAGTCTATTATTCCAGTCCATCAGTACAGTCCATCAGTACAGTCCATCGTTTCTGTCTATTATTTCAGTCCACCATTGTAGTCTATCATGCCAGTTCATAGTTCAAGTAAATCATTCAATTCAATCATTCCAGTTTAACATGCCAGTCCATAATTCCAGTCCATCTTTGCAGTCCATCATTTATAGAAGTAAAAACTGGTCATGACATCGGATGAAATATATTAAGGGGACAGATGAGGATGATAATTATTCTTGCCTTATAAAATAAACAATGTGTTACATATACCCGGTAGTAATAACTATAGTTATCTATTTTCTGCTATAGTCCGTTTGCAGCGAACAAAAATCGTCTAAATTTTGAATTGTTAAAAATCTATTCATCAGATGTTGATAAAAAGTTTATTCTTTATTGTATTTTGATATTACTTGGATTTGGACACTTTAACGCAGGGAGGTAATCTGGTATTCCATTAATGTTTTGTGATCACTCTTTGTCCATCATCCGTTGTCCGTCCACAATTTGTGTAGACACTGTAGGTCACAGTTTTGGCCTAATCTTTATGACACTTGGTCACAATGATCATCTCAACAAAATCTAGGTCAAGTTCAATATTTGGTCATCTGGAGTAAAAAACTAGGTCACAAGGTCAAATCATAGAAAAACCTTGTGTAGTCAGTAGAGGTCACAATTTTGGTCTAATCTTTATGAAACTTGGTTAAAATGATGATCTCAACAAAATCTAGGTCAAGTTTGATATTGGGTCATCTGGGGTCAAAAGCTAGGTCACAAGGTCAAATCATAGAAAAACCTTGTGTAGTCTCTAGAGGTCACACTTTTGACCTACTCTTTATGAAACTAGGTCAAATTGATCATCTCAACAAAATCTAGATCAAGTTCAATATTGGGTCATCCAGGGTCAAAAACTAGGTCACAAGGGTAAATAATTCAAAAACCTTGTGTGTAGACTGTAGAGGTCACACTTTTGACATAATCTTTATCAAACTTGGTCACAATGATCATGTCAACAAAATCTATGTCAAGTTCGATATTGGGTCATCCGGGGTGAAAAACTAGGTCACAAGGTCAAATCATAGAAAACCTTGTGTAGTCACTAGAGGTCACAATTTTGGCCTAACCTTTATGAAACTTGGTCACAATGATCATGTCAACAAAATCTAGGTCAAGTTTGATATTGGGTCATTCAGGGTCAAAAACTAGGTCACAAGGTCAAATAATTGAAAAACTTGAGTGTAGAATGTAGAGGTCACAATTTTGACCTTATCTTTATTAAACTTGGTCACAATGATCGTGTCAACAAGATCTAGGTCAAGTTCGATATTGGGTCATCCAGGGTCAAAAACTAGGTCACAAGGTCAAATCATAGAAAAACCTTGTGTAGTCACTAGAGGTCACAATTTTGGTCTTATCTTTATGAGACCTAGTCATGATGATCATCTCAACAAAATCAAGGTCAAGTTCAATATTGGGTCATCCCGGGTCAAAAACTAGGTTACAAGGTCAAATCATCAACAGAACTTGGCTTAAACTTCAATATGCAATTTGGTCTATGTGATGTAAATTGCAATGTTGCTTTATAAGACAATATGAAAACCTTGAACATGCAATAGAGGCTACCATCAAGATGTCTGCATGAACTACTAGGACAGGTGAGCGACCTATGGCCCTTTGGGCCCTCTTGTTTTAACTGTTATAATCTGTGATCAGCGAGATTAACTTTGCTGTGATGAAAGCGAAATTTATGAGGCCCATATAAGTTGATTTATCTAGGTATGTCGCTTGTGTGTATATACAGATTATGTATAATACATGTACTATCACAAAAAAGCAGTGAAATCCAAACCCTTATTCAATAAGCTACATAAGCTATGTACGAGGGGTGTTCCAGAATTAATAGGACTTTTCTCATAACTTCTTACTCAACACTTACATTTTAATGAAATTTATCTCATATGTGTAGAATTTCATTCTCTATATACTGATAACAACATATTTTCGTTGTTGGTGGTGGTGCTTATACAATGCGTTGTCATTGAAACCATGTAACGTATTGGCAGGTCACACTGTAAATTTTTATTATTAACCTTACTAAACATGTGCATATCTCTGAATAAATAATATTGGCAAATTATGTGGCATTGCCTTGATGTCTCTGACGTGTGCATGCAAATTTACGAAGAAATCGCTGTTTGTATATGATCACGACTGAGTAAACAAGTGTATATATCCAAGCGTGTCATGGATGAAATGACGTCAACATCAAAAACTAGAAACCGCGCGATTGCTAAATTATGTTATAAATTGGAAAAAGCAACAATGCAAACCATCAAAATAATTAAATAATCAAAATGTAATAGCATCCTCAGCATCTACTTGTGTTCTATTGGCACAAACTGTTCAACTAACAAGTGAACACAGGTCAAGTCACAGAAAAAGTAGTTTGACGTTGATAGACACCGTTCGTACACGGATAGACGCTTCAAGGTTAGAGCAATTTCTTACATCACTGTAACTCATTTTTGGGGTACAGAGACAAATATAAACAATGTTGACAGTTACATCAGATTCGTTTTAACAGTCAAGGTGATAATATATAAACATTACTAAGGATGTATTTCGGTTAAAATACTGTGTTTGAAAGGCGACGTCATCATAACGTCACTGCGCGACCCGCCTCCATGGTACATGGTATATTTAATGTTTAATATATTTTTTATTGTTAATCCAATTGCTTATATATTTTGCGTGTTAGTCAGTGATAGATGAAATTTTATTTACAGCAAATTAGTTTTCTAAATTTCTCATTAACCGCGCTGCTATTAAAAAAGTCCTATTACTTCTGGAACACCCTACGTATATACTCATACATGGACATACACGTATAAAATAATGTCAAATTAAGAACTTAATAAAAACATTGTAGTGTTTAAGTGCGCAATGACATGTACATTGTAGTCTTATGACTGAACCAGTCCTAAATAATTGAGTAATATACGTCTACCCAAACCTTAAGTATTGGTATGAAATTGACATTCACATGATTGAAGAATGCCTAATGTTAAGCAGTCAAAATAGTTTAAAGACGATGTAAAATTCGTGTTTTTATAGTTTGAGAATGAGGCTGCTAGACGCAAGCCATTTTTACGTTGAGACCCGAAAATATAATACACACATACAGTACAGATTATACAGACGGGCCTCGTATATGCTATATAAATAGGTTAAAACTACGTAAATATACCGTTAGACGTGTCACGTGACCATAAAATTGGCTGTTGTGTGTAACGAGTCTTCTAACATGAAGTTTCATTGTAAACTACAAATATTTTACATTGAACTGATGAACAGAACTTTTTTCACACATGCCCGATGTTGCTTAGATTTAATTGTATATTAGGTAGATACATTTTATTCACTCGTGCGAAATCTCATGCTTGTAGGTGCAGTAAATACTGTGAAATCTTCAATTTAGACAATTTGTTTCGCTGCAAACGGGCTATACATAATAGTATATAAAAAGAGGTATGGCTATAGTGCCCTCAGGATAATGTGAAAGGCGGGAAATTTTAGTATGGTCCACAAAGGTGGATTACAATTATGTGACCAATTATCTATGATGTTTTGAGAACAATACTGACCTTATCTGTTTATTTAAGTGATTTGTAAAAGTGATTTTGCCACAGTTGACCAAACCGATTCATGTTTGTAAATATAACATTATCCTGGGCGGACTATAGCTGGTTGCTTAGATAACGCTCTTGACTATGACTGCCGATCAATAGGTCTCCAGTTCGAATCTTGCCTGGGGCTTTTTGTTATTTCTAAAGTGTTTTACACAATCAGGGACGTAACTTCCGATAGGCCGCGGCCTACACTTTTTCACAGAAAGTCGAAAAATAAAAATGCAACAATAATCAATGGGGTATTGGGTATAGGAGTGTCAAACTCACATGGACTTTCATTGATATTAAGTCTGAAACAGCCCAGAGAGCCCATACGGCACATATAGTAAAAAAATTGGGGGAGCATACCCCTAGACCCCTTCACAATAAGGAAATCTATGTTTATATGGAATCTAGACAATACTGTAGAGTCCTACTCAGTGATTTTTCATTCATGTTGATGATTTAGATATTTTGATGGATTATATAAATTTACCCTATCACAATTGACAGCCGTAGTTGTTCTTGTTTTTTAGTCCGAAAATTGCTAAGAATGCACCTGTGACAATATAGAAATTAAAAATTTACCTAGAAGCATGCCCCGGACCCCCTAAAATAACTTGGCCTACACATTGATTTAGACCAAGCTAGGCCCCTGATGATGGTCTCCTCCGGTCATTGTCCAATATGGCAGGAAAAAACTGAATGACCCCACATTATGACTGTTTCACTTTAAAGTTACATAACAAACACACATACATTAAGATTGGCTGAATGAAAAGCACTTATAAAACAAGATAAATAGAGATTGTGAGTAAAATCATTATAATGGTTGTGTTTCATGTAACCAAGTTTCAATCCACTATACAATCAAGTACAAATGCACATTTTGTTGTGGTATAGATGTTTATTAGATAATTATGTTTAACTTAGTATGTACCATGCACCATATCATATCTCAGTGTCTTTGTATTTCACTGCTGGACCCAATTGAGTAGTTTTAGTAAGTAAGTAAGTAAGTAACGACTTTATTTATAGTAGATAACATATTTGGTGTTATACCAATTTTCAATATCGATGGGTTGGCGGAAAACTATTGTAACTCCAATATAAAACATAGGGAGTTACAATAGTTTTCCACCAACCCATCGATATGGTCTACATAATAAACATATATGCATAAAATACATGATATTATACAAACAAATTTATAAAGAAAATGAAACAGTATTAGTTAAACTTAACAATATAGGATACTCATGTATTGTTTAAAACGTTAACCTATAATTAAATGGCGTAGTATAGTTCGTGCTAGATAATGTGGCAGTCGAGTCTATTTCATTACAGGTAATACGTGATATTGATAACTGATCACTTTAAAAGAATGTAATTGTTTGTTGTTTGTGTGTTTCATTAAATACTATGCAAGCAGTAACTGTTGAAATTCAAACTTAATATGGACTAGTGTTTGTTTACCTTTCAAACCAGTATGACTGGCTTGTGCAGCTAATCCTTTACCATCCATTCAATGATGAAATTTAACATTTAACATAGACAGATATCCAGGCAGTTAAATACTAGTTGGTTGGCCTTGTCGTCATGCTTGACTAATTGCAATATAATTTAAGCACTAAATAATTGCAAATAATTATGTATGCTGTAATAGCTCAGATGGTAACGCACAGGAATTGTAACTGAGCGATTCAAGTTCAGCCTTCAAAAAAATCTTTAGTATTTTTTTGAATTCATCACAATATTTTTAACGTGACATGTTCTCGATGGTTTAAGATTTCAAAAAAAATATCCCAAAAAATAAGCATTTTGTAAGAATGTCGTGAACCAGACTAATTCTATTATTCCATGCGGATAACATCGGTCTTTATCGCATTACAATAGTTTATTTACCACAGAAAGCAGAACGATTCCGAAATTTCACTTTGAACGCGAGACCACGAATCTAAACAGCAGGTATCTGCAGCTGCAATAAGATTCCCAGTCAGTAATAAATATAGTGGGCAATGCACTACATCCCGAAGAGAACACATCGCTAGATTAACAGAAGCATGGTATTGATACATGATATTTTTTTTCTAATTCTTTTGAATTTGTTCATTCGTTCGGCACATACATTTAACACAACCAAATACTTGGAGGATAATCGGTATTGTCCGATTTTACATGTATTGGAATTATTTTGACAGAAACAGTAATTTAAACTTACACCGGAATAAATTCGAATTGCATCCAAACTGCAAAAACCACATCCTAAACAATACAACTAAATTACAAGACCGCAGGTAATCACCCGCAGGAAACTATTTGACTTGTATACTAAGTAGTTTTCTTTTATTTTATCATGGTCATGATAATTAATTTTTAATGCAATTCAACTTATATGACAAGAACATAAATCATTACAATACAAACAAATTTTACATCACTTCATCTGCTTATGGCCTGAGTTATAGCCACACTCAGATGCTGTATCTGTGGCTTCGTATTGGTACCTAAGTATTCGAAGATCGAAAATCTCTATACATGTACACACCACGTTAATTGTGTACATGTATATTTAGGCTATACACTCTTAAATAATAGCTTTAATAGCTTTAATTACAGGTATGTATTGGATAGAATGGATTATTTAAGCCATTTTTCTGTAAAAATCTTACCTTTTAAATTTATAAAGATTAGAAAAAGAAATAAAAAATACATTCAACTTGATAAGGTTTGGAACCTACTGCCAAACATACCGATATCGTTAGGAAGTATCTACGCAGTAAACCACTCGGCTATGAACTATGATATATTTGCGGGTGGATAAAATGATTTATAATCACACACCTTAACCATGGTTTACCTAATGCAATCAATTGACATAGTCCAATACAGGAAACATTGTGTCACATGACTGCCACATTATCCTGCACGGACTATACATAGCCCGTTTGCAGCGAAAAAAATCGTCTAAATTTTGAATTGTTAAAAATCTATTAATCAGGCGTTGAGAAAAAGTTACGTAGAATCATAATTAAATTCTACCTACTCCCATTTCAAATTTCATAATTTTTAATTACTTATTTAAACAAGTTTATTCTTTATTGTATATTGATATTACTTGAATTTGGACACTTTAACGCAGGGAGGTAATCTGGTATTCAATTGATGTTTTACTGTCATTTTTTAACTGTTGTAATCCGTGATCAGCGAGATTAACATTGCTGTGATGAAAGTGAAATTTATGAGGCCCATATAAGTCGATTTATTTAGGTATGTCGCTTGTGCGTATAATACACGTATAGTTCGCAGGAGATAACACTAGCCTTTGTTTACAAATAAAAATGAAAATTAAATACATTTTCAATATTCATTTTTGTTCAATCTTGTGTATATACACTTTTAATGATACACTCTTTAAATCTACACTGATACAGTGCGTTCAAAGTCAAATGATAACGGTTATAAACATAAACTCGCCCGTCAGGTAAACTTTATATTGGTTCGATATCAAATAGTGTGCAACTCTCATTCCATTTATTAAAGGCGCGGTAGTGTAGTGGATAAACCCTCACTTCCTTCAAGTTTCTATTTTATTCTGAGTTGTAGGTTCGATCCCCACTTCGGCCAACTTTTTTTATTACATGTATCCATATTATAAAGTCTTATATCATACTGCTGTTTTAATGAATTGATACTTCAAAGTGATCTAAGTTTCATGTTGTAGTGAAAATATTAAAACCTATTATATAAGTGTTATACTGCATATAAAAATAAAATAATTGAAATACGACTTAATAAAGAATGAAAACATAACACCAAAATTAATCTACGTACTGCATACCTTACTTTATGTACGTTATTATATAAGTTACGCATAAAAATACTCGTAGGTGCTTGTAAAAAGATAAAAAAAACTTTTAAAATTAAAGTAACTTGGATGGGTGTAGAACCAGTGGCGAGATTGAGCACAATTACTTATAAATATAATAGCGGCATGCTTACCCACTCGACTAACGAGACGATGTGAAAACAGGTTTCCGAGTATTATACTATTGATTGAAGGTATCTATTTTATTATATTAATCATAAGCCTCCCCTATTCTTTTGAATGGGACAGTTCCCTCATTAGTATTACTTATTGAACCGACAGTAACTGGCAACCATTCGCTTCTGTTTTGTTTGTTTATTGATAAGGCTAGAGTTACAGTCCGTGCAGGATAATGTGGCAGTCACGTGACACAATGTGGACACTGTCAATTGATTGAATTAGGTAAACCATGGTTAAGGTTTGTGATTATAAATCATTCTAACCATCCATCCTTTCAAACATACTTCATAGCCGAGTAGTTTAGTGCGTAGATACTTTCTAACGATATCGATATTTTTGGCCGCGAGTTCGAAACCTTGTCAAGTTGTATGTATTTTTTTATTTATTTTTCTCATCTTTATAAATTTAAAAGCTAAGAGTTTTACAGAAAAATGGCTTAAATAATCAGGGGGGATAAACACGTGACCATAATTTGAAACAAGATGGCGGCGTAGACGCGAATATTATCGTTTTGGGACTATTATTTCAAGGTGAGTACGGAATTAAAACATCTTACATATCCCATCATATGGCACTCAACGCGCGCTTTCCAGCGGTGTATAATATGCTGGTCTGGTATGTTTACTTTCTGAGAACATTAAGACCAAAATTTCGAGTCGAGCACAAGAAGCATTGGTGCATTTCACGCTATTGATAAATTTTAGTGTTTTTGTTACCAAATCGCACTTTTGTGGTGTATTTAAAGCAACTACTTACTAGGAATAGTTTATAACGTACGGCAGCACAAGTAATTGACTCTTATTTATCATATTTACAACATTTATAATTTTTGCATGAATTGGTGCATCCCACGCCGAATGAATCGATGGTGCATTTCACGTTATTTTGAGATACACATGTAATAATTCACCACAATTTCGCATATATGTAATTGGTTTCTCTTGCAATGTTTTTTTTATTTTATTCTGTTAGAACGTTTGTTTGTTTGTTATTTGAATATGGCAAATGGATTGTACAACAGATCTGCATGTTTTGAAACTTTTGAATGAATAATAAACCGAAACTGTCTTAGTATGTTACTGTACTTACAGTGTTACTGTGTTAGTACTTGCTCTATACCATTTGTGTGCAATATAAGCCCGTACCAGTATTATACGTTATCTAACTAACAATATTTCATTTCCTTAGATATGATTGAAGACATGAGACAGTGCGTGTGGGAAGGTCTTAAGAAGCATATCGGGTTTTCGAGATCACGAGGGACGCCACAGACGCCTCATCCGTGCTGCTTGTGCCCGTGGAGAAGAACCCGGTTCATTTAAAATATTAAGTTGGTACTGTTTAGAATACAGTCCAGGAAAACTGGTTTGTCAAGTCGTGGTTTGATTAGTCATAGATTGTATTTAAGTAACGTGAAATTATGTGAAGAATACAGAACTAAATGTAGGAGTATCGATAAATGTGCACAGATATTGCCATATTAAAATGCATTTTATTTTTGATAGGTCTAACTACTTAATCTATAGTACAGCGTTTGCACAGAGACTGATTTGCGTTAATATGTTATGTATGTAACAACGTTCCTTTGTTTTGTCGCAATATACATGTGCCTTATGATAAAGGTACCACACTATTTATATGCAATTTAAACCGTGGAGGAAATTGCCCAATTGGGCAATTCGGGGATTTCCCTAACAATTTGCCCCATCGGGAAATTTTGTCTGATCGGTCAATAGAAACGCCCACCGTTTAAAAAAACTAACCTGTACATAAGGATATTTGACATGGAAAAGATCTGATTGCACATGTATCTAAAATCCTACCGTTCATAATTATTTTACATTGTCTAGATTCCGAGGTTTTTTTTGTGTTTTTGTTCACTTTCCCGTTTTGGCAATTTAAATTACCCGATCGGGCAAGTAATAACATTTTGAATAGTCGAAAGTTGCCAAAAACGGACAAGTGAACCTAATGAATTTTGACCGGCAAAATTGGTAGTTTTTAAGGCTAGAAATATCATAATCTAGACAATCTAGACAAGGGAAATTTGAACGACAGTATCTTAGATATATACATACCCTTTGTGATATGAAACATGTGTTTAGATAATCGTTTGGTATAGTATCATTGTGCACAGGTCAGTTCGTCTGATGTATGTATCCATTGACCATTTTATTGCCCGATCAGCCATTTTTTCGAGCAGAATTTCACACTCGGGCAAATAATTAGGGTAATCACAGAATTGCCCGATCGGTCAATTTCCCCCACTGATCAACGAACGTTATATTGTTTTATTTAATTGACACATTCCATTGCTGAAATCAACAATTTATGCTTAGAGTTGATCACAACCGCAACGGTAAATACGCTCTTATTTTAATTCGAAGGGAGGTAATTTGAAAAATACCAAAGTTTGACTCAATTTGCATTAAAATGTTGATATCAGTATTGATTTCCTTAACAATAGTACCTTCTATTGGTGTTTATTGCCAGAAAACAGTTCAACTGCTATTGAGTATATTGTTTTGTATGTATATATTTTGTCTTGACCATCTTTTTTTTATTATGTAAATGGTCAAAGGCATTTCAAATGCCGATTATACCAATTAAACTGTAAACTGTAAACTGTATTGTTTTAATAAGCATAATGCTTTTTGAACAAAACGAGTTATTTCCCGTCGTGTTCAGAATTACAGTGTTGCTTTGTATGGAATTCTTTAATAGTTTCAGCAGATCAATATCCACAATGTTTCTACTTGCATATTTCTTCATTAAGCATTGTCATATAAAAACATTAAACGTAGATACTTTCTATTATGCTGATGATATATGTTATACTTTCCTGTGATTGATAAATTTTATAAGTGATTACTCTAATGTGTTGTTTATCGTTCAGTAATGTTTAATAAACGAAATCATCGTCATATTGTATTTGTTTATTTCTCATATGTCAAGGTTGTATAATCAATTATCAGTAAACGAAAGTCTTTAACCGCTGGTGTGCATCCTCATACATCAGTGGTTAGCCAAGTTCCCAGACTACTATGTTTCGGACGAAGAATACTCTGGTGAACGAGAATGTTGGTGTGCTGCAGCAAGATTTTTAGCGACGAGGTATTTGTAACTTCTTTCACGCATCATCCTACAAGAAAAGAATGTGGTCAAAGGGTTAGATTTATGTAACATGAAAACATTAGCCTTTGTCAGTGGAGGAAACTGCCCGGTCGGGAAATTCGGGGATTCCCTTAACTACTTGTCCGGTCGGGAAATTTTGCTTCTTAAATTGTCTGATTGGACAATAGAAACGCCCACTTATGAAAATCTAACCTGTGCATATGAATATTTGACATGAAGACAATATGATTGCATATTTCGTAGCACAAACGGTTTATCTGAAACCCTACTGTTCAGACATTGTCTATATTCTGAGATATATTAAGTGTTTTATGTTCACTTTCCCGATCAGATACGTTAATATATTTTGAAAAGTAGAAAGTTGCCAATGCGGACAAATTTGTACTGGCCGAATAAGCCAGTTTATAAGGCTATATATCTCAGAATCAAGACATTTCAAAGGAATTTTGAACGGTACGATCTTGGATATAAACAATGTGATATGAAACATTTGTTCAGATTATCGCTAGGTCAAATATCTTTATGCCAAGGTTAATCTTCTAAGGTATAAATAAATTGACCATTTGTTCGCCCGGTCGGGCAATTTTTCAATCATAATTTCCAATCGGGCAATTTCCCCACTGTTTGTTTACAAATGAAAATGACAATAATTATAAACACTGCACGGTACACTTGCCACTAGCTTCAGTGTAGTCTGAAAGTAAATATCCTTTTTAAAGTGATAATGCACAAAAGCGAACAAAATAAGACTTCAGAAATGCATTTAATTGATATTTTATTTGCCAACAAATGCTAGTGTTATCTCCGGCGCACTACATGCACATGTATTTAAGGTACGACTCGTGAACTACAATAAGAGATGTCAGGATGCATGCTTTATACAATAAATATGAGAAAATAACACTCATTTTGGTAATAAATACATGTCAGCGTGAAATGCACCATTCTTTGTCGTGGATTGAACGTGAAATGCACCATCCTTTTATTCGGCGTGGGATGCACCAACGCCTTCGAAATTGATAAATTGCATAAATATGATAAATATGAGCCAATGACTTGTGCTGACATACATTATAAACTATTTCTAGTAAGTATTTGCTTTAAATACTCCACAAAAGTGCGATTTGGTCACAAAAACGCTAAAATTTATCAAAAGCGTGAAATACACCATTGCTTCTTGTGCTCGACTCGAAATTTTGGTCTTAATGTTCTCAGAAAGTAAACATACCAGACCAGCAGATTATACACCGCTGGAAAGCGCGCTTTGAGTACCATATGATGGGATATGTAAGATGTTTTAATTCTGTACTCACCTTGAAATAATAGTCCCAAAATGATAATATTCGCGTCTACGCCGCCATCTTGTTTCAAATTATGGTCACGTGTTTATCCCCCCTGATAATCAGTGCTATCCAATAGTGATACAAACCTGTAATTAAAGTTATTAAGTCTATTATTAAAGAATGTATAGCCTAAATATACATGTACACAATCAACGTATTGTACATGTATTATAATTAAAGCACAATAATTTTTTTTTATTGCTAGTACTTAGGTATTGTAACTACCAACACGAAGCCACAGATACATTATCTGAGTGTGACTGTAACTCAGACCACGATACAGCAGATGAAGTGATGTAAAATTATTTTGTATTGTAATGATTGTGTGTTCTTGTCATAAAAGTTGAATTGAATTAAAAATAATTTTATCATGACCATAATAAAACAAGAAAAATATATAATTAACAAATTATAAATTCTCTCGAAAAGAATATGAAAAAAACATTAAAAATATTATGATGAATTCAAAAAAAATATTAAAGACTTCTTTGATGGGTTGAACTTGAATCGCTCAGTTACAATTCCTGTGCGTTACCACCTGAGCTTTTACAGCATACATAACTACTTGCAATTATTTAGTGCTTATATTACATTGTTATTAGTCAAGCATGAAGATAAGGCCAAGCAATTTAACTGCCTGGATAACTGTCTATGTTAAATGTTAAATTTCGTCGTTGAATGGATGTAAAAGGATTATCTGCACAAGGCAGTCATACTGGTCTGAAAGGTAAACACACACTAGTCCATATTAAGTCTGTATTTCAACAGTTACCACTTACATGGTATTTACCGGTAATGAAACGGACAAACAACAAACAATAAGATTCTTTTAAAGTTATCTGTAATCAATATCATGTATTACCTGTCGTGAAATAGACTCGACTGCCACATTATCTAGCACAAACTATATATAGTTCAATTTTGAACCCTGAGCCATGACCTATCCGACTAGTCCATTTTAGCGGGTAGTCTATCATTTATTATGTTCGGAGCGCATTTTTAATGATATAATTCTTACAGATATCTGTATTAAATCAGATTACTGTTTAGTGCAGTCGGCTACGTTCAGAATTTCTAACCCAGAAGTCGGTGGTTCGAATTCCTGGATTCGCTCATTTTTTTAATTCATTGTTTTATATTATTTGACGAGATTGTAAGTTTATGTTATCCGCAGAAAATAAAGACGTTATTATAAGTTAAAGATTTTGTTTATATTTTTTAATTTATCCATTTAAATGCGTCGATTCAATATATTTATCATTTTCACTCATTTCGATCGTTGGTGTATTTCGAGCTTACTGACATCCTATATTCGGGTGATAACCTTCATAACGTTCTAAGTATACATGTTACAGATATGGTGTGTCACATATACTAGTATTACACGGATTTTACAAGTTGTGTGCATTTAAAAAAATATAATAAAAATGAAAAACTATTTTGGTGGGATTCGAACTCGCCCTGGTCGGACAAAATATATTTTACAATGTATCAAGCGCTTTACCGTCACGACTATCCAGACACATGAAATATTTGGCCTTAATTGTATTACTTATCGTACTGGTCAAAACTATACCAACCTATATCGATTAGTGGTTAAAACCTTAAAAGTGCAGTCACGGCTCAATGCTCGAAATCGAACTATACCCGGCGAGCTATAATATCACGAAAAAGCAGTGAAAACCAAACCCTTATTCACTAAGCTATTTTAAGCTATGTATATACTCATACATGGACATACACGTATATAATAATGTTAAATTAAGAACTTAATAAAAGCATTGTAATGTTTATGTGCGCAATAACATGTAGTCTTATGACTGAACCAGTCCTAAATAATTGAGTAATATGCATCTACCCAAACCTTTAGTATTGGTCTGAAATCGACATTCATGCACACGTTTGAAGAATGCCTTATATATAGCAGTCAAAATTGTTTAATGACGCTGTAAAATCCATGTTTTTATAGTTCGAGAAGGAGGCTGCTAGACGCAAGCCACTTTTACATTTAGACCCGAAAATATGATACTCACGGACAGTACAGATGCATAGACGGGCCTCGTATATGCTATTTTGAAATAGGTTACAAGTACATAAATCTACCGTTAGACGTGTCACGTGACCATAAATTGGCTGTTGTGTGTATCCAGTCTTCTAACATAAAGTTTCATTGTAAACAACAAATATTTTACATAGAACTTATGAACAAAACTTTTTTCACACATGTCTGATGTACATGTTGCTTAGATTAAATTGTACATTAGGTAGATACATTTCATTCACTCGTGCAAAATCTCATACTTGTAGGTGCAGTTAATACTGAGAAATATTCATTTTTTTTTGCCGCAAACGACCTATACATACAAAGTCAATAATCAACTGTGAACAAAAGTGCTATTCAATAATTATGTATATATATTGTATAAAAACAATAATATTAAGTCAGACGGGAAGGCAGCACTCAGCTTAACCAGCCGGGCACATAAAACATATAAGCGGCACAGACACTGTCCAACGTAAAAATCTAGCAACTACAAAAACACGGCATCCCGTCCCGAAAGTCAGCCGCCTCAGTCAGTCAAACTAAAACGGAACGAGAGCCAGGTGACAAGAAAATAACAACCGGTCATTACACACCACAAAGACAATCTACATCATATATATAGTGTACATGCAATTTTGAAAGATACGAAGCAGCCTTGTGCTGGACTACGAAATTGCAGAATGGCACATACAAAATGAACAAAGTTTAACAAAAAGGCACAATGGCGAAATATTTTTGTATTTCTAACATTGAGATATGTATGCATAGATTATTATGTGTTTCCAACTTTTCTTCTTTTGAATTTGAAAGCACTTGATTGTTAAGTATTATATTTGAATCATATCATATTCAGAGTGTTTCTGTTCACTGTGCTTGTTAAACTACAACATAATCAACAAAGGTTTATCATACTTGTTGACATTAATGTTTAAAGTTTAAACTACAACATAATCAACAAAGGTTTATCATACTTGTTGTCATTAATGTATAAAGTTTCAATATTCTGAACTGTTATCATTTACGATAATGTGCAAGGCCTATAATATGAAATTTCTGAAAACAACAATGAATGAAATTTTATGGTGGATTCATGAACAAATTGTCATCTTAAGTGTGTTTACATGTATAGTCCAGTCAGGATAAGAATTGAGTGACGCAGCGGTCGAGTCCACTATAATGGTGTAAAACCAATTATTAAGGCTTAAACTGTACAAACTACTATACTTTCAATGCTAAACAAACATGTTATATTCGCTCTACCTGTTCAGACAATGGTTTTAATCTGTTTGCGTACACATAAAATGCAACGTCACTATCACAATATCCTTACTGGACTGTAGTCTATGTACATGCCCCGCAGTGTAAGTGTATGTATTGTTGTAATATCAAGTATGGCTGTAAATAAATAAAGATTGTAAACTATTTCTGGATTCAATATTTGTTGCGACAATTTTTATGTTGTTGCGACAATTTTTATGTTGTTTTCATAAGGTAAATAAGCCAAATTTTGCAAATAATGAGTGATGCTATTTTTTCATCAATTCAATACCAGCAGCAACATTGATCTGTCACTCATAAATATTCTGTACCAATATGGTGTCCTATCAGATTACTTATCTTAACAAATCAAAACATTTGTAATGGGTAGGAACAGTGGCCAAGTGGTTAGCACTCTCAACTACCAATCTGGAAGTCCCTGGTTCGCATCTCTGTCTGAGCACTGGAAATTTCAGAAACCCCTTTTCAGTATTTCAAACCCAACTGGAGATGAACTGGTTGGAAACCCAGAGGTTGTCTTGCATGCATCGGTGTTATACACCGGGCACATTAAAGATCAAGGAGTCTTTTCGGGAAGAGTTACGACAACGCATCCTGATTCCTTGTATCACACAAAGTTTCTGTCTCTTCCTTCGAAACCGGAGGTCATTGGCCAATTAGGCTGGGATAAAACAGGGGTAAAACCGAATGCCATGCACTGCAACTGTCTCAGTTGAACGCAAAAAAACCCAACTATTCATCATTTGAGTAACAAATTCTAGTTCAAAGTCGCCACGCTATACCAGTATTTCAACACTCATTTGAAATTGTCTATACATAAAACTCACTAAGTATTTACTTGGTTGTCTATAAACAATGAAATATTTGTTCTATGATATTTATTGGTCTTCTGCTTACACTTGTTATCACTTGACCTCATTTCCTTGCTGTCCAATTTGGATCACTTACAGTGACTGACCCACATTGTTTTTTAGAAAAACAGTGTAAAATCATCATCATTCATAGGGAATTCATTTCCACTGATATTGTAGATCTGCCACAATCACTTCAAAATCAAAGCCCCATGAATATTCAGCCTCTGAATATAGTTTGTAACCTCTTAATGTGGCTAAATGTGTTATGGTTGCCATAAAAATTGAATGCAACAAAATCCTACAAAATTTGATGCTTATATAAATATGATTTCATAGTATTGAATGCCCTCATGAAGACAAGCAAATAGAATAATTCTGTATTTTTATGATTCTCTCAGGAGAGTCCATTACAAGTTGCGTGTGAATTCGAACAAGAAGCGGTAGTAAAGTGGTATCTAGAACGTGGTGTACCGATACTTCCTGGCCGTGTGAAACCATGGGAAGAAGAATCACCATTCTATATAGCATCCAAACATGGTTGTCATGGTATCGTGCAGAAGTTGATCGGAGCCGAACCATGTAAGTGTGGAAAAACAAATCTTTCGAAAAAATTGAATTTTCATTTTTAACAAGTTCTTTCAGAGTGAAGATGAAGAATCATGTATCAACAATAGGTGCCTGGCGGTGAGGAAACTAGATAGGCGTTTATGTTTATCCAACCCACTGGTCCCGTATTCTCAAAGAATCAGTTTTCAGTATCAGGGTCAAGCTCAAATTGTTTTATTTCAAATATAGAAAATATGTTAATAGAATGATAGTTTCTATAACGCAGAGGAAACAATATTTACATCTCTTTTAAATTTCAAAGGCAAATAAAAAGGTTTTATGTATACTTATAGAAATACTGATTTGATGAATTGAATTCGGGTTTTCGAGCTTGATGCTGGATGGTTGAGATCAGTTTGAATCTCAAGAACAATAAATCCCTTTTTATAAGAAATTTGATGTTTTGAAGGTTTGCAACCTGTTATGTGGAAGACGTTAAGGTATTCTGTACATACCATGGAAAATAGAATTTAATTAATAATTGCAAATACTTTTAAAAAATACCAAAAACAGAATGGAGCTTAAGCCTGATCCTGAAAACTGATTCTTTGTGAACATGAGGCCTAATGACATAGATATGCTGTGCAGGAAGTGAGTATCATAACTTCCAAATGAGTTCATGAAAGGTGGAGTTTGTGTATAACATGAAACAATATCTTCCTATATACTCGGGTCATGACCAGGAAGTTTAGTGATGATAGTAGTACACCGGCAGTATTAGTTAACAATGACAAAAATAGAAGTTTTCGTGTATCAGTTTACTGTTACATTCATTTTTTGTTTCTTAATTTGTCCCTTAAGGCTATTTATAAAGTGTAAAATATGGGGTTTACATCACCTGACCTGCCCTAAATTGTTCAAGCTAGACCTATTGTTTGATGATTATTGAAGATCAAAATTTCTTCATAATTCCTTAAATGATTATAAATTAGTATACTAAGTTACTGTCAGCCAATTTCCATTTTTTGTAGATTTTTGCAAACTCACAATGCAAAATTGTTAAACTTATCTTGTAAAGAATAGTTCTCATTTAAGTTCAACATAATTTTTTTTATAGTTTTTACTGTCCCAACTCAATTGGTTTTGTGTTATCTTTCAACATTGATTTAATGTTCCTGGTGAATGTCTTTGATGCACCAATATCAAGTGGTTTGATTTATCTGTCCGTATGTGTACATAGATATAAATCAGTAAATCAGTTGTTAGTAAACAACAGTCAGTTTCTAGGTCATGGTCTGATGTACTTGTATATCAGAGTCAAACAATGTACATTTAGCTTGAGGGTGGACAAGTGGTCCAGTAGTAAAGAGCTACTGACTGCTGATCTGAAGGTTGTGGGTTCGATCCCTCCTCCAGTCAGATTAAAACAGAAAGGCTTTTCAGTGTTTCCCACGTACCTAACATAACTACAATTACTAACAGTCTTTCGGACGAGATGTTAAGCGAGGGCTCATGTAGGATGCTTTACATCTGGAATGTAAAAGAACAAGGGATGCACGTGAACTGGGGCATCTTCTGTATCATGCACTATCCCAAAAAAACTCATGTGACTTACCTCTTCTGGGGGCCTCGCCCATATGGATTTCCAGTGGCGAGGATAAATGAAAAGTATATAAATAAAAAAAACCCATTTAGTTGTGCTCTACTGGTAAAGGTACCAGGTAGGGCCGGTCTAGACCTTGGGTTTGAATCCTGGTAGGTGTCTGTTCTGACATAGTTGGTTAGTGAGCCACCAGTCAGTTATAAGTAATGGACACCATGTACCTACCTGCCAGCTACCTAGCATGAATAAATAGGGGTCAGGAAGTTAATGTGCTCAGGAATTGTAGGTGACTTGTAAAGCTAATTTGCTGCCCCTTTAGATGAGGCTCACACTTAAATATTTGTACTTTTTTACACATAATATTATGATTGTTCAGGAGTATTGTAAAGAAATAGAAACCCTTTTTAAAGACTATGTGGTAAAAGTATCAGAGTTTCTAGAAAAGAAAAACTGTGTTTGTCTAGTATAATATCATATCATAAAGGCTTGCTTTAATTTGGAAAAATTCTGATTTTTATCATTTTAAGTTATAATTTGTTGTAAGTTATTTCTGCTACTAGTATATTTTAGCAGCTATTGTACTTTATACATGACAATGATAATATGCAATTGTCGACTTCTTGTATTGTATATTTTGATGATATTATCAGTATTTTCAGATTTTTTGATTTTTTAGGTCTGATAAAAGATGACAAAGTACGGCAATGTTTGTTGTATGCAGCCTGTTTAAGTGGTGATATACAGACAGTAAAGATGTGGTTATCGCCGTGTATAGATATCAACCATCCCATACAGCTTGTGAAGAACCTAACTGATTGTGAGAAACTCACACCACTCTATGCAGCATGTTCCGGTAGGCTTTATTCATACATATCATATGTTTTTTGGTGATTACCCCCCCCCCCCCCCCCCTGTATAATCTTTTTATTCGGCTTTCTGTTTCCTTTTCAGTGTCAGCGTGGATAACTCCAGTAAGAAAACATAGTTCTATGTTGTTTAGGACAGAGTCAACCATTCCATCTTCATTTCTATAGTGTATTCAGATGTCCCAATAAAATAGTAACACATTAGACTGGGACCTGGCAGCACTCAACAAAGCATGAAACACACAAAAACACACAAAAAGAAAAATACCAGATTACAATGCAAGTCACAAAGACATGTATAAAATGAAACAGAACAGCTACTGGAACAAAAACACAACACGTTACTTAGACAGCCTCCCCCTCAATCAGTCGTTCAATGCATTCAAATAAAATACAAGAACAATTTTCCATTTTTTATTTTTTTTGCTTTGTTTTGCTATTTTCATTTGACTATAAAGTAATTTAATCATTTTTATATGCAACGGTTATTTTCCAGGTGGTCATGTTGAAGTGATACATTTTCTACGTGAGAATTACGACAATCTACTGTTTACATCCGGTGCATGTTATGCTTACCCTGAGGTCACTGGTGAGGTCATGAAACTATTTGTTGTTCCGGCACAAACTGACTCGCAAGATGAACTCTTCATGGTAGGTGTACGTCGTTTTATATCCGCGCCATGGTCTGATGCGCTAGGTTTTTATTGTAACATGATGTGTTTGATTCTTGGTAGCGGCCCTTCTATGTTGATTTTCCTCCACATGTGGAGAAGTTGCTGGTTTCTTAAGGAACAAAAATTTAGTATAACTTAGAATACCATCCCGGACAACTAGTTTGATGAATCGGTTGCCCTCACCTACCTCACCTCACCTATCCTCTTCACACCCATTGGTGTATAAGGCCTCGATGTGCCGTCTCCACTGTGGTCTGTCTTTGGCAACTGTCCTGGCAGTATCCAACTGTTCCATCCGAGTTCTTTCCATTCCTGTTCGGTTGTTCGCCTCCATGTCGTTTTTCGGTTGCCATATATGACTGAAAAATGTTAGGAAGTGGTGTCTGGCCTGTTCCCTGTTGACAATGTGGAGTAGGAAGTAGCAGCAATGTCCTGGTTCCCAGTTAGATTGTCCAGGTTGTAGAACCAGGCTCATTATTTTAAAGTAATTATCAAATAATGAATGAAATGAGAAGCTCTAGTTTAAAAACATCAATGTCCAGTGTTGCATGAAAAATATTATTTTCAAGAACATTTTACGTTAAATCCACATTGCAGACTTATCTGTCCTTGTTTTACTCCCATAATATATGGGTATAGGTTTATCATTACAGTCAACTCTCGTTATCTCGAACTCGCTTATATCGAATTTTCCGTTATGTCGAAGTTTTTTTCAAGTCCCGATTTTTCTCCTTCTTTGTCTATATGAAATCTCGAGACCCATCTCGAAGTTTCGGCTCGAATTCGGCTCGAATTCGGCTAGAATTTTTCGTTTTGTCGAATTATTTTTTTGGTCCCGATTAACCAATTTGCACTTTAAATCTATTGTTCATCTCAAAGTCGGGTCGAAGTCTGATCGTATTCGACTAGCGTCGAATGTTTTTCACACTTCGCCAGTCTAAAATCTTCGATTTACCTGTAATTTTCGCGCCTTCCATTGTTGAACAAATATTTGTTTGCGCAAACATGTCATAAAGCTTCGGGTTACATACTAACATCAATAAACATGTCATCTCGAACAATTGTTTGTAAAAATAATAATTAAAATTAATGTATTTTCTCAAGGAGGAATACATGTACATAAATATCACAACAAGCAATTCTCACGAATATGTCGTTCTTACGACCGTAACAATATGGCGGCGTAAAATGACAGAAACTGGAAAACTTGCAACTTCGATGCCTAAAACTCTATCTCGAATTTTCGTTATGTCGAAGTAATTTCCATGGTCCCGTGAAATTCGAGATAACGAGAGTTGACTGTATAGAAAAAGTTGTGTCAACTTGTTACTTGCTATAAAAAAATTCAAAATACTACAGTGCTAGAAACTGAAAAAAATACTAATTCATTATTTTATTTTTATCTAGATGACAGTCGGACACTTCCAGCATAAGAATGTTCAAGTGATCCACAATTCCTGGTTGTCACCTCACTATGTCACCCTGGTAGAACTTGACGTGAGTCATAACTTTCTCACAGAGTTACCTAGTTGCCTCCCCTGGAAACTACAGAATTTAAAGGAGTTGAATGCGTCCTGGAATAACATCAAAAGTTTTGATTTTTGTGAAGATGGAAGTTTTACGGGTTTGAGGTGAAGATTTTTTATTTATTTCCATTTTCTACAGATGTAATTAAGTATTTTATAAATAAACTATTTACAATAAAGCGAATACTACTAAGCCCTTGGTTCTTTCATTCACTATATACTAAAACTTACCATATAGTATTTTAAATGAAACATTAACAAATTTCAAGTATGTGACATGTTAATAAAGCAGAGCAACAGATAAGCAGCTGCTGCTTGTTGGTATAATTACGTCACTACATACACTGAGGGAGACATATTGATTTTACTGGATAGATGTCACAAAGTTTGTCCGAACTTAGTCACCACTTGTGTGCCTTAACCAGTTTGAATTGCAATGAAACTTCACATGAATACTTGATGCTAAGCTTTCTTGTGCATATTAATGCTAGAGTTCTGGCCCTTTGTGGGTGACAACACTTTTTTGTGTCAGAATCCTAGTTACCGAATTAATGATTGGGTTTGATATGGAGAACAGGTACAGTTCAACGGATATTTACTCTACATTTAACCTACCGGTATGTAGAGCAACACCCTCTGGGAGCTGCAAATATTGGACGTAGTATAGAGGTTGTTGCTCTACATACTGGTAGGTTAAATGTAGTGTAAATATCTGCTTAAGGAAATTTTGGTGTTGTTATAGAGAGGTGGTTGCTCTACAGAGGGTCGCTCTGGCGAGGTTGTACTGCTTTATAATGTGTGTGTATATTACAGCCTGGAGGATGTGAACTTAACACACAACAACTTGGAGAGAATTTGTCGTGAACTATTTGAGGTGAAGACGTTAGTCAATCTAAACCTGTCACATAATAAACTGATGCACCTCAGTAAGTCCTTGCTACATCAGACCGATCCGGAGACCGACCCAAATGTCATGTTGAAGAGACGCTGTAAGTAGCAGATTTGACCAGGCTGCACCCTATTCACAAATCAGCTGTAGTGATTCAAGGCCCGTATTGTCGACTATTTTAGATTTTTTCTTAACAAATATTTCACTTAAAAAGAACTTGATTTTTTATTTTAAACAATGATAACTGTTTTCTTAGTGAAAGACATACTACCGGGTAGTAGACAGACTTCCTCTGTTAAACCAAAGATTACCTTGTTCAAATCAAAATGACAAAGACAGACGGACAGACTCTGCTCTTAGTATTGTCCTAAGGTTTGGTGACATGACATAGAAAGGCAATATTGACACCAATTGATAAAACAGTAACTTTTTCTCCATATCTCAGAACTAGATTTATCATAATTTATTATTTGCTTCCAATGGATTATGGAGATTTTTCAGTGAAAATAACAGTGAAATTACCACTTTGTTATTTTCACTGTTTTAGAAGCTGGTTCCAGTATCATGCAGAAAAAGAAACGTAACGTCAACGGTGCCGGGCTTTAAAATATGCGTTACATCATCATGACGTCATAATTCTCACGTCGTGATGTTCTAATTTCGACGTGATTTTGCCAATTACGGCACATATTTAAGTTATAGTTAGAACATATTAAGTAAATCTTAATGATTAAAAAGGCCAGAGCGAGCGAAGCGAAGCGAGGCCTTTTTAGTCATTAAAATTTACTTAATATGTTCTAACTAACTTAGAATATAACATTCTGCATTCTGATTGGCCGATAGAAATTAGCGCCAACGCATGACGTCAAGTCTGTTTAGAGAAAATTTTAATGATTAAATTTTCATTTAACCGCGAAAATGCGGCGTTTTCATTGGCTCATAATGTAGGTTACATTCTAAGAGGAATTGAGGCATATAATAAACAGAAAATTTGTTGATTTTGGTGTAAGATCAAATTTTATTTCACTCGTGATCACAAAAAATTTAATTTACACTCGTGGCTACGCCACTCGTGAAAATATTGATTTTCTGTGATCACTCGGTGAAATAAAATTCGATCTAACACCAAAATCAACAAATATCCTCTATAGAATATTGCATTATTGTAAAATCATTAATTATTGTGTATTATAGTTTGTTGATTTTGATAAAATGAAAAATTCTGTGGGGTTGTAAATTCAATATTCTGTCGAAATCTCTAATTATGTTTTCCTTTGGTCAAGTTCATTTTTGGGATTTGATTTGGTAGTCAAGTTTATCTTAGAAATCAATGGAAATAAATGATCATTCTTTTACAGTAAATTATAACAGGACTTAATATTCAATTCAGATTTATAAATCAACATTAATATTATATTTCAGCAACTCTACAAGAAAGACATTGGCGCTGTTGTAAGCTACGTAGATTAAATGTGTCACATAACTCACTGGTCATGTTACCTGTAGAAATACAGGCATGTACAGAACTGGTGAATATCAATGCCAGTCATAATCGTCTCACAACATTCCCACAGCCCTGGGGTTGTCCAATGGTATGTAGTCATGTATTCTAAATACATAATTGTTTTTGCCCATCATAATTGGAATATTTCATTTTGTTCAAGCAGATAAAAGTCGGTATCTGTTGTAATGAATGAAGTTCATGCTGAAAATATAAGTTATAGAGTGCTAGTCTGTCACCTGGAAGACTTGATTCCTGGATTTAGCAGATCACAATATTCTGTGAAATAGGCTGCGGTTATGTCCTCTACATGTTGAGAAGCTGTTTCAGTTACATGTGGAAAATTTAAGTTATTAGTGAATGATAATAAATTCCAAAAACTTGGTAAGGTAAACATTATGCTGCATATGACTGAGAAATGTTTCACAATAACAAACCCAAGGAACAAAGTTCTAAATTTATAGGAAAAAGGATATGCTGAAAAGTGAAACTAAATTTACGAGTCCATAAAATGTTTGTAAACCGTAATTCACTTTATATTCATATGAGTTTTTATGCCCCCGTATCGATAGATCGGGAGGCATATAGTGATTCACCTGTCCGTTCGTCCGTCCATCCGTACGAATGCACCGGTAGTTGTGGGTGTGGAACAATAGGCTATTTTTAGATTCCATTCATTCCGTCACTTGTGGGGTGCAAAATGCTACTTGTGGGTTGCAACCAAACAAAAGAAAGAACAAAAGAAAACCCCACAAATACCGTCTCATGAGTACGTCCGTCCGTCCATCCGGCCGTCCGTTCGTCCGTCCTGGTTAACCCAAATTGACCGTTTCTTCTAGCATTAATATGGTTTGCTACAAAGCTTTCATACTTGCATGGATGTTGTATATGAACACTCTCCAAGCGCCTGTATCACCTGACCCCATTTTGACCTTCACCTTGACCTAATTTTGGACTTAGACTTATTGAAGGGCCTAATTCTTGGTAAACCCAAATTGACCGTTTCTTCTAGCATTAATATGGCTTGCTACAAAGCTTTCATACTTGCATGGATGTTGTATATGAACACTCTCCACACGCCTGTATCTACTAATCCCATTCTGACCTTCACCTTGACCCAATTTTGGACTTATTTATGGACAAGGCTTCCACAGGGGGCATAAGCGTTTATTGAACGCAGTCTTGTTTTTTGCGATTTTCGGTTTTGAACTTATTTCTCGCTTTGATGAATTCGTTATCGAGGAACCCAAATATTAAATTCATGAGAAAATCCACAAAAAGTTTACAAATTCTAGTAAATAAATGTAATAAATATAACAAAACATTGATTATTTCTAATTACTAGATCTATCATAAGATTTTTAAAAACTGTAGTTTGTTAAATGCATTTCACACATTGTATCAGTTAATCGTGTTTTCACAGTTATTAGTTAATAGGGCGTCGTATGTTACATGTCTATTAATCGTTATTGCTTTCTTATAACATGGCTACGGCAATTTACATTGATGTTAACTGAGGCGGTGTGGCTAAATCTGATGATAATTGATGGGGTGTGTCTTAATTTTAAAAGGAATGAGTGCTATTACTACAGTGTAGGATAATATTATCCTGCACTGTATATATACAACTTCATTGTACTTTACTTCGGTCAACTCGACCTCTATCGATTTTCGTGGTCGAGTTGTATTGGAATCACGACACCGTGCTATTGATTTTCATTGGACATGTTAATCGGTCAGCATTGTAAAAAATTTGGACACACCTTATGTTTACAAAGTGACAGCCAATGATATAAGTTAGAAAGAAAAACTTAACGCTTGGTTGTTTATTTTGTCTCGGGCTATGCCCTCGACAAAATAAGACAACCTCGCGTTTGCGTTCTCTTTCTATAACTAAACAAACGTTTTAACAGTTTCATGCTTGTAAAGATAATTGTCTCTTAAGTCCCTTACACGGATACACATACGTTATACAAATATACTACATGCATACCAATATAATATTTACAACCCATTTCGTCTTGTTCATGTGGTTTATATTCAGTTCTCAATTGCCCAAGTTTTGAATATTTCTTCCAAATATGTCTTATGTTATGGAAGTATATTTATGCGAAATGATGATTTTGCGACGAGTACAAATCGCGAAAATTATCAAAAATTAAACTACAGCTAATAATATCGGATTTACAGTACTCTGGTTGAATATTAGCAAGTAGAGATGTGCATGTTCTCATTTTAAACTAATAAACTAGTTATGCTAATCATTGTGTTTGAGCTTTGAAGTAAAGATACAGTTTCCCCTTCCCAGACAATTGGAACTTCTTTATTTTGGTTTATCCTACAGGAAATAATGGATTTAAGTAACAACCAACTAGAACGGTTTCCTGTCAGTACAGAGATGTTCTGGAGCGGAAGTTTGCGGTACCTTGACATTAGTGATAATCTCCTACATGAAATCAACGAAGGAATCGTCAAATTAAGTATGTTCATAATATAGATATGAGCCAGTCTCCAGGAAAACCTGCTATTTTGACAAAACATTTGATTTTGATATTTTTTATTATCTAAAAGAGTAATCTTAATGAAGCAAAATAAATTTTGTTAATATCATGATTTTTACGGAAGTTACAGCTGTTTAGTTGAGGCCCTATTCAGACCCTTTTTGTGTGACGTCGCAAGCGTCATTGAAAACGTTATTCGACGTCGTTGTAACAAGTACTTTATAAACACTGCATTTGATCAATTCTTTACGTAAACTGGTCAAAATGGTATCAAGTTTTAGAATGATGTTTTAAGTTTTAAAATATACATCCAAATTGTAAATGTTCACATTAGAGAAAGACTACTACTGTTTTAAACAACTAACTCCTCGTTTTTCTCAATCAGAGTACTTTTCTGAAATTGGTCACCATAGCAACGAAGTTAATGATTTCGACATTATTTATAAGAAATTTTAAAGCTAAGATATAGTAATATATGGATAAATGACTTAAAATTTAATCTATTGATATGTCATTTTTTCTTATTTGAAAGCTTTTTAAAAAGCTTGTTACATCATGCAGTAATTACATAATGTCAATATAGCAGGTTTTCCTGGAGACTGGCTCAAAATTTTATAAACTGAGTAGATTATGAAAATTTGTGGCAAAATGAAGTGCTCATTATGTACAAGTTTGATGAAATGAGTGGACAAAATAATATGACACAAGGATTTACTGTCATATTGATTCTGTCGACGAGTCATTGGCCGACCATGGGATGGTTTGACTAACGTCACCTCAGGCTAATTTAGATATTTATTGCACAGTCTTGGAGCGCCAAACTATATTTCCGGCACGGCTTTACAGCACTGCTAGGCTGCAGGTTATGTGATAAAAGTGTAATTTGTTTTCATTGAAAGTTACTGTACAAATTCACGTTCTACAGCAAATGTTTTCATGGTCATGTACTCAAGCTAAACTAAAATCTAACATTTTAATAATAAACCCACTCTTGGAAATTGGTTTCACCTTGAGTGTTTTCTGTATTTAAGGTATACTGTGTGATTTGATAGCATGTAACAACAAGATTGAGAGGTTACCTCGACCAGAAGCTTGGGAATGTGGACATCTACATAATCTCAACTTGAAACATAACAAACTTGGTATCATTGTCGAATCACCTACAAAAAAGTAAGTACTTTGCTCATACCTCATTTCAAGATGTTGAGTTAAATTGCTTTGCATGTGTTGATGTGTTGGTGTTGTGGGAGAAATGATCATGTCTAGTCTCAAATCAATACCTGATAGATTTTAACCTATTAAAAATGATCAGTTCATTACCTTTGTCTGGTGTATAATAACCTTATTTTGTGTTGTACTCTCGTAAATCAAGAAAGAGGTCTGGGTTCAAAGATGTTACTTTCCTCTGTAATATTGATGATCGATTATTGACAAATAAAATATCAATATCAATGGCAATATCAGGGTCAATTGATAAAACTTCATATTTACTCCATCATCGTTTCAGTTTGTCCCTCTTGTTTACCTTGGTTTTGACATACCGCAATATTCTATAAGAGTGTATATTGCTGAAATAATGAGACTCTCCTATGCACTGTGATGCACTATAGTTAGCTAACTAGTTCACAATGGAATGTGTTTAGTTTCAGGCCCAGATTGCTACATTCTCGTCTAAGGAAACACTCTAATGGTGAAGACACACCACAGCTATTGTTTCCTGCATCATTAGCACATTGCTTGAAGGAGTTAAGACTAGCAGACAATAACTTGGACTGTGTACCAAAGACAGTGTGTGCTCTTACTGGGTTGGAAATTCTGGACTTGTCCAAGTTTGTATATATTCTGTATTTGTGTTATCTTTAGATAGATTGAAGTTGCAATACTTTACTATTATTGTGCTTCATAAGATAAAAGTTGTCTGCAAATTGTTTTTCATTTGCTTGATGATATTCCGGGGTATCGTATGTTTTGTATTTAATCATTTTATAGCCTAAAATCTAGTGGTCAAGTATCCACATGGAGTTTCTCATGCATTGTACCTTAGATGAAAAACGGCATGTATTAATCATTATTTCTTTGGTTTGGTGCTAAACAATTAAAATGCAACCAGCCAACAACAAATACATTGTAGATATAATAACTTGTACTTCTCAAGTTATTCTTATTTTGTTATATTGTAATGTTGCAGCAATCCATTGATCAAGGTGTTACCTCGAGAGCTGGGATATTTGAAGAATCTTGGTGTGTTGAAACTGAAAGGAGTCACACCCACCAACATATCATCCGGACTAATGCTCGGTAACTATTGTACATATCATCTAGACTAATGCTTGGTAACTATTGTACATATCATCTGGTCTTATGCTTGGTAACTATTGTACATATCATCTGGTCTTATGCTCGGTAACTATTGTACATATCATCTGGACTAATGCTCGGTCGGTAACTATTGTACATATCATCTGGACTAATGCTCGGTAACTATTGTACATATCATCTGGACTAATGCTCGGTAACTATTTGTTAGCTTACCTGACATTTTCCATAAAACTGAGTAGGATCAAATTTTACAGGATTGGATGCATGCTCCTCATTTAAAATTATATGAATGGTTGCATAAGTATGTCATTAGAGCTAAAATAGATTTTATAAGTGAAAACGTTCAAAAACCATGAGTTCTAGGGTTTTGATATTTAGCTTGAATAAAGATAACATCTACCAAGATTTTGAAAGTCTACTGTACTGTATCTATTGTAATCAGACGACTATGATTTCGTCTTCTGAACTAATTGATATTCTATTTCCACTTTTCCAGATAATGAAGTTAAGACGAAGGAGATTATATCAGAATTACTAGAAAATCTTCGAGATTGTAAACCTTACAATAAAATCAAGGCTGTGGTGCTCGGAAAGAAGGTAAACAATGTTTTGTCTTAGTTTATCACTTTCATTTATTGTCACCATTAGTACATCCCACTTGAAAGATGTCTCTTGTACTTAGAAAGTTTTCTTATAATGTCAGGGTTTCTGCTCATATCTCTGTCATGTATTGTCATCTTGATGTTTTTGTTATTAAAATTCGGGATATATGTGCATCATGACAATATGACTGGTTCAAGTTCAAATTTCATCTCATTCAAACTATTCTTGGAATAATTATGTCCCGTGCAGTCTGCAGAGCATTTGTGTCACACATACGTGTACATGTAGTTTGTTTGTTTGTATGTAGAAGGAACATATCATTAGGTGTTATCTTCTCATTCTATATTTTCCATCCTTTTAGGATAAAGGTAAGACAACTCTGGTGAACATACTTGCTGGTAAGAAAGCACAGAAACTGGAAACCAAGAGTATCGTCAGGAAGGAAATATCATTGACCAAGAAAACTTTTGCTGTAAGTATCTGTAAATGTAATATAGTCAAGAGAATTTGACACGAGTCCCGACCTTCAATTTGCATAATTTAACAGCTGATCTATTGACTGTATTTATAACCCCGGTCATATGTGTTCATAAGCGGTGAGTATCACGAAGACGCTTGATGTGTAATACCAACACAAATCTAAAGAACCGATACTGCACGATTTGCTCGTGGAAATTTATATATTCAACGCAAGAGCCTTGTAATATATTCATGCATAAAGGTCAGGATCATGTCAAATTCTCTGTGCTATACCCGATATATAGGACACGAATCATATCTGGGTGTTTGTGGAATGGAATGTCTTGGGCCTGTTACATAGACATATCGTAGCAAAGATTCCATCTTTTTGTATACTATATAGTGCAAACTAAGACAGCTAATACAGCAAAGGTATGTGAATTGGAATTATCGTAAATATTTATTTTTACTTTATAAATATGCATGGATTCACAAAGGATGCTCAAAATATTCTACGGAAACGTCCAATCTTAGCTAAGATATGTCTATACAACGGGTCCCTGATCCCTTATTGTAAGCTCTATAGCTTCAATCAAATGTAAAATGGACTAAATCCTGTATTATGGTTCAAATATTGGTTAGCTACACAGTGATAGTGATTAGTATATTAAGTACATAATAAATTGAAATGGATATTTTAAACTTGAAAAATATATATTTTCACTGTTTGTTTAAAGGTTACATGAGGTTTGTCACATATCACATGGTATGCTCTCGGCCAATCAAAGTGCTTGCTACATATCACATGGTATGCTCTCAGCCATTCAAAGTGACCGTTACATATCACATGGTATACTCTCAGCCAATCAAAGTGCTTGCCACATATCACATGGCATATTTTTGAGCCAATCACAGTGGTTGTCATATACTAGTAATTATAACATTGTATACTCTCAGCCAATTATAGTGACCGTTACATATCACATGGTATACTCTCAGCCAATCAAAGTGCCTGTCACATATAACATGTTATACTCTCAGCCAATGATAGTGGCTGAATGTCTTATGAATATCAATGTTTGAATGTTGTATAGGTATGGAAAGATACAGAGATCAAGTTAAATGTATGGGATATTGCTGGTGATGATGCCTACACACAGATCCATCATAGCGTCTTCACACCACTCACATTGTATATACTGGTCTGGGATTTCTGGTCCATTACTGAAGAATTAGATAAAATTGCCAAATGGATCAACAATATTCAGGTATTGGTTGCATTAAATCTTTTCCCATGTATTCTGATATCATTTTTGTCTGGTGGCATGATAGCCAAATGGATAGTCACTGGTTTGAATCCCGGCTAGGGTACTGGTTACCTCAGAAATGCTTTTCAGTGTTTATCAGTCAACTAGAGATAACTGGTTAGTAACACAGAGGTAGTCTCACATGTATTGGTGCTATTCACTGCGAACGTTAAAGAACCAAGGCATCTAATAGGAGACAGCTAGAGTTTCAAACCCAAATTCCTTGTATCACATACTCTCCGAAGTTGAACGACCATGTACTTTATGACATATCTCAATCAATAGCAAACAAACAACCACTAATATCTTTTTGAATTCACCTCAGAATCATTTATCTAAAATATACTGCACATTGTGTGTCATGTATTCAATAATTTTGTCGAAATTTAAATTTTATTGATACTCTATCCTCCACCATGTGATGTTTCTGTGGAATATAGAGTAAAGCAACTTCATGCATGTTCTTTTATTCTGCACCCTCGTGCTTCAAGTCTGGCACACTTGATTGTCACACACACAAATTAACTGTTCCAAAAGTTAATCAAGTAAAGTAAAACACAATTATCTCCCTTTGTGCTGGGTTACTAGTATTGCAATAATATAACATAATTTTGTGTTATTTTCAGGCAAAATCCACAAGTAACAAGGTTGTATTAGTTGGTACATTTATCGATAAACTGGGATCTTTAAAACCAGAGGAAGTTAGTTCAGTAAATCAGAAACTTGTGAAGAGGTTTGGGAATGATCAAGCTCCCATGTTGTGTCCTGTTTCCTGTATTAATAATGATGGTATGTAATACATTTCACATTCAGTACAACCTCTTGAGCAGCCCTATGTAGAGCAACATCCTCTCTTGAGTGAACCTCTGTAGAGCAACATCCTCTCTAGATTGACCCTCTGTAGAGCAACAACCTCTCTAGAGTGACCCTCTGTATAGCAACAACCTCTCCTGAGCGACCCTCTGTAGAGCAACAACCTCTCTTAAGCAACACCTTCAAAATTTCCCTTAGCTGATACTTACTATAATTTAACCTCTATCGAGCAACAGCTTCTGTAGAACAGCCAATATTTGCTGCTCCCAAAGGGTGTTGCTCAGCCGAGGTTGTACTGTACATTGAATATGACTGGTTTTAGGCTCACTACACTGTGGATGTAATATACTGGTTTAAGATTTAATTGCTTATATTATTCTGAGATGAGCTAGATTGTGTACACATCGCATGTGCAGCTTTTTTGGGACAAATATCAAGAATTATCTCCCTTGATAATGTGTCTTGTTTTGTGGATTGTCTCCCACCTGTATTCAATATTGAAAACTAATGAAACATAAAATGATTATACTGTGTATAGACAGTTCTTTGAGATTTATCTAGGAGTTATTAAACAACGCATTAAAATATATTAATTTTTACGATTATAAGAACACTGCTATTGTATAATGTAGTATATAACATGAAATATTGACTCTGTTATCTCCAGGTATTGATGACCTAAAAGTCACCCTGTATGAAACAGCTTTGAGCATGAAGTTGCCAATTAGAGGTCGACCTCCACTGATTGGTCGAAAAGTTCCGAAGAGTTACCGACTGATGGAGAACAGGATCGCCGAGGAACAGAAGCGACTTGAAGCTGAAAATAAACCCTTGTACCTGACACAGAGTGAATTTATGGAAGTGATTGAGAGTATCCCAGAGAAAGAAAATGATCTTCAGTCTGTGGGGGAAGCAACAGCAGGTAACTGATATCAATCCTAACTACTCGGGTCTTTCTGTGATGGATATTGTCCGTGATTTGTCGCAATCTGTTGGTTGAACAAGATATAATTGTATGCCTGTCATTCATTTTCAGGGGAATATTTAATGTAAAAATAGTTCATGCATTATTTTGTTGTTGACAAACCCTACTTTTATGTCTACTGTATTTACAGTTATGCCAACATTGCTTTCCAATGTGAAAGTTGTGATAAATAGATAGAGTTTGAACCTATACTATAAAGCACCATCACCATTATGTATGAACACATAGACATCTCAGCTATTGCATCAACAAATGAAGACTGACTACAATAGTCCTGTGTATTATCATTGTAGTTACCAAGTTTCTAGAAGATATAGGGGCTATACTACATTTTGCGGATCAGCTTGGAGCCCTGGATACCCTATATTTCCTGGATCCTGCTTGGTTATGTGATATACTTGTACATATACTCATTGTAAGTACAACTTGCTATATATGTTAATCGAAACTTTACTCCATACTGACTCATATTGTTACAATGATCACCAGCCAAACCAACATGACATTGTCAATAATAAGTCATAAGAAAGGTCTTAGCTCCAAATTTTGGGAATTGTTGTTCGTCTTTGAATTTGTACTATTTGGCATGAATTTAGTCTATTCCTGGTAGTTCTATGCCATTAAGAAGAAATTTAACTATGTTATTTTGTGTATAACATTTCATCCCTTCCCTTGCTACCATATTTCGTCCTGTCACTTGGTCATAAATACAAGATTTTGTATTGTACCTATGATTTAAAGGTTGGAAAATTATCTTAGTATATTTATTTCCGCAGTGTCCTGAAGGGAAGAAGTTACTGAAACAAGAACGTGGTAAGATAAAACGTTCCAGTGCAGAGAAACTGTTTGAAAGTTGCGATCAGTTTCCATCACAGTTTGTACAACAGTATATAGAACTTCTAGAGAGATTTGAGATTGCTACGTGTATGTCACAGGCTGAGAGGTATGTGTACCATTAGCGGTAAAAGCTTATAACTTTATATGAGTTTGGCATTGTGTCTTTTGAATTTATTTGTTTAAAACTGCTTTGTGTAGTCATCCATTTGTATTTAGGAGATATTATTGCTCAAGTGAGGGCATCTCTGGAGAGGTTGTTTTTCACAAGAGGGTCACTCTGGAGAGGTTTTTTGCTCAAGAGAGGGTCACTATGGAGAGGTTTTTGCTTAAAAGAAAGCCTCCCTGGAAGTTGTGGTTTTGGAGATGGCTGTTTTGGAGTGTTAATTGCTCATGGGAGGTTGTTGTTCAAAAGATGTCAAACTGGAGAGATTACACTGTAATGTAAAATTATTTAATTTCAATGGGACAAAATTCTGTGGTTTTGGTGAAAAAGACCATTTCGTGGGGACGTAATTTCAAGGATTTCGGATTTCATGAAAGATTGCAAGGTCAAAATTCCTTCAAATTACTAATAATCATTCAAAAATCAACTAGATATAATAATGGTTTTATTACATCTTGATATATGCCAATAAATTTCCCTCAAAATCCATTAGAAAGCAAGTATGGTAGCCAATGTACTTGACATATTTTACATATTGACATATTGGTATAATTATTCATTGGGGATTAATTTCGTGGTTGAGGTCATCCACGAAATTCATGAAATTAAATCCCCGTGAATATTAATGATTTTACAGTATATGAAATAATATTTCAGGTTGTTTTTCCCATGTCAACTACCTATGGAACCTCCTATAATACAAACAGCAAGTAGTGATGATAATGGTATAGTAAGTGTACGTAGGTTATACAAGATGTCAGAATGTCCGAGCGGATTCTGGATGAGGTTAATCACACGTATGATGATGAGAGTCGAACAATTTGAGAAGACAAACTGGCAATTCAAACCATCAACACTGGATCGGTCTATGCGTCTGATGACAGTACGTCGAGGAGTTCATCGATCGGGTAGTATCCATAGAAACGGCAGCTAGTGAGTAATCTTAAGTTACTTGGGAGTTGGGACAATGTAATTTTCAATTTATTTTATGCATACACAGATCTAGAGTGGGGACAGGGGTCTTGACCCCCATGGAATTTTGGCCAAACTGTTGTTTTCTATATAGTTACAAATATTTGACAGGACTTAAATTCTGATCCCTCTAAGAAAAATAGCATTTTGTCTTTTGTATTAATATATGTTTATTTATTTTGAATGATTTATATAAATTTTGTTCTTTTCCTTTGTATCATATAAAAATTATGCTATCAATGTGTAATCATACTCCAAACAAAGTTTGCCAGGAGAAGAAAGAGGTAGTCAGTTTTAATATATGGGGATCACTGTATCATATTATCTGATTCTCATATCTTACAGTCGTGGATTGCAAATAAGCAAACCTAAGCAGACGTACTCTCGTGAAATGATACATGTCAGTCATGAAGATGGGAGTTTCTGTGTGGAACCGGTTTCATTTTCAGGTTATTGGAATGTTTATTATGTTTACATTAGATAATAATGCTTTTGTCAATGTTTTCAGCTCTCATGAACACTAAGTGAATATGAGTAATCTTGGTTTATAGCTATTAGAATATTGGCTGTCCATCTTTCACATTTAAACATAGTCTACTTGGATATTGGGTCATCTGGGGATCTTAACGTAGTCACTAGGTCAAATCAAAAAAGGTTTTATGCCCCCGTATCGATAGATCGGTAGGCATAATTATAGTGATTCACCTGTCCGTTCGTCCGTCCAATTCTTGTCCGGGTTTTTCTCAAGAACCACTGCTCAGATTTTAACAAAACTTCATGGATAGCTTCACTACCAATTGGAGATGCGCATATTGTCGGCACGTTCCGGTTCGCTGATAATTCACACAGTAATGCCCCTTGGACGATCGCACTATAACTATATACTATATTCTTGTCCGGGCTATTTCTCAAGAACCACTGCTCAGAATTTAACAAAACTTCATGGATAGCTTCACTACCAAGTGGAGATGCGCATATCTTCGGCACGTTAGGGTTCGCTGATTATTCACACTGTTATGCCCCTTGGAAGATCACACTATAACTATATACTAAAATCCTGTCCGCAATATTTCTCAAGAACCACTGCTCAGATTTTAACAAAACTTCATGGATAGCTTCACTACCAAGTGGAGATGTGCATATTGTCAGCACGTTCCGGTTTGCTGATAATTCACACAGTTATGCCCCTTGGAAGATATCCAATATAACTATATACTTTATTCTTGTCCCCAATATTTTCGGCTTTTTATGCCCCCGTAGCGATAGATCGGGAGGCATATAGTGATTCACCTGTCCGTCCGTTCGTCCGTCCTGTTAACCCAATTTGACCATTTCTTCTAGCATCATTATGGCTTGCTTCAAAGCTTCCATACTTGCATGGATGTTGTATATGAACATTCTCCACATGCCTGTATTACCTGACCCCATTTTGACCTTCACCTTGACCTTATTTTGGACTTAGACTTATTGAAGGGCCAAATTCTTGGTTAACCCAAATTGACCGTTTCGTCTAGCAACATTATGGCTTGCTACAAAGCTTTCATACTTGCATGGATGTTGTATATGAACACTCTCCACACGCCTGTATCACCTAACCCCATTTTAACCCGCAGCTTGACCTAATTTTGGACTTAGACTTATTGAAGGGCCAAATTCTTGGTTAACCCAAATTGACCGTTTCTTCTAGCATCATTATGGCTTGCTACAAAGCTTTAATACTTGCCTGGATGTCGTATATGAATGCTCTCCACACGCCTGTATCACCTAACCTCATTTTGACCTTCACATTGACCAAATTTTGGACTTAGACTTATTAAATGTCCAATTCTTGTTAACCCAAATTTCGTCTTACATCAAGGCGTTGTCTTCAAACTTGACATACTTGTTTACCATCTTAAGCCCCTTATACTGACAAAGCCATGTAACCCTATTTAACATTTTAACAGAATTATGGCCCCTGATTGACTTTTTTATGGACTAGGCTATCACGGGGGCATAAGCGTTTATTGAACGCAGTCTTGTTGTTACTATTCTAGAGGTTAGGAAACCTGGTCACTATGTTTCTTGTTAACACTATTATGACATTCAGAATAAAGTCGAATTTAGGGACAATAGTTTCATCAATAACACTGCAGGCATTGAGCCGGTAATTACCGGCAATCTGATGGACTACAGGCTCACCGGCTTTGAGGTCCAATTTACCGGCAATCTTGAGAAAATCAAAGCATACATAGTTCTCCACAGTGTATACCGTTTTCATAAAATCGTAGCGTACATGGGTCATAGTGTATATTGACAGTCGGTAATTGGTGATATAGCAATTAACAGGAAGCGGGTGTCATAAAATTTGCCACCTCCCATTGTTCCCCAAATGTGATTCAGATTTAATATACTAGATCTGTCTCACTTGAACGCTTTCATTTTCAATATATAAAACGACTTTTTGACATAGATGATTTTAAAGTTGGTCATTTACAGACATTTTTTCTGCATTTTTATATTATTAATTTGCTTTTTAAGCTAAATTGTATATATAATCGAAAATTATTGAAATACTTGTTGATATTTGATCAACATGAGATAAATATTTTTGCTAATTAATTTATTAGAATTGAGGAAATATCTTTTTTTTTTAATTTGCTTAGACAAGGCAGAGACTTATAGATTTATATGAGTCTCTGGACAAAGCTACCAAGAAATGTATAGAGCTCTAATTCTCTCTCGGTATTTATTCTAAGACCTAAATATTGCAGAACAACTACTTGCATGGCTTTATCAAATTAAATTAAATGGTTTTTGATCTTGGAGGGTCTATATAATAGGCGGTTCGCGTGCTAAGCGATTTGAATTAGGCGGTTTGCGCGCTAAGCGGCTTGAACTAAGCGGTTCGCGCTAAGCGCAAAATATTGAATTTGCCAGCATTGCGCGCTTTAATTCAATGTTTGCTAGAATCTCAGGCTTTTGCATGATTTTATTATGGCAGGCCTGACACTGTTCAATATTTAGCTCTGTCTGATTTGACATCGCGCCATTTTGGTTCTCTTTGTGATAAAACATGCTTACCATGCAGTTCAAGAAGTTGTCTTTATAAGTTTGATTAATCCTTTTTGGCGAAATATTAAAGACAGAGTGAAATATTGAACAGTATCACTATTTGAAATCTTCATGTATTACTTTTTATCACAAACTTCAACAAAAGGGATGTACATGTACATGATATTTTTACCTCTATAGGTGGAGATTTACAGAAAGGAGTATTGGTGACAGAAGAGAGTAGAACTGCTAACTTTGCTATGATGGGAGTGATTATTGATGAAATAGAGGATATTGTACAAGATTTCTATCCAGGTAACAGCCCACATACATGTATAAGTCTTCTGCATATACCGGTAGTGAGACATTGATTTTGTGCTAGACGTCTGTATGGATGTGCTTGTTCTCGTTGACCACTGCTTGAATTTCAATGAAACTTCACATGAATACTTCGTACCAAGCCTAGTTGTGTATATTGTCAGGATTATTTTATAAGATGATTATTGCTCGAGTTATGGCTCTTTAATGGTCTCAAATGAGCTTGTCAATGTTTGTTTTCTTTTACCATTGGTTGGATTTCTTTGTTTCTTCACATGAATACTTGATACCAAGCCTATAGTTGAGCACATTGTCATTTTAGATTGTATGAGTTTTGTTATGGGCCTCTGGGAGACCTACATTTTTGTTTCAAGAGCCAGTTTATTTTCATTGAACAAATTTGGTTGATGAGCCAACTGCTCTCTAATCACATCAGAGTTTACATGTTTTAATCTAAAAAAGTCATTTTAAATTACATTCAGGAACACTGTTCTGAAATAAATGAATGATAATTCAACAATGAGTCTTTAATGACCTAATAACCTTATATCTTTAGGTTTACTGGAGTTAGACTCGATTACCATGGGTTACCATATGGAGAGATATGCATTGTGTTCTACATGTTACCAAGGTCTACCATTACCTAACAACATCAGTCATTTTACTATGGAACATTGTGCTAGAATGCTAGTCAGTGAAGAAAGTATCACATGTCCATTGGTGAGTTATTATTCTTTTAAACGTCAAAATCTTTCTGTTATTCTGTAATGTGTCTCCTTTCTAGGCATTCTGCACCAACTGTGTTTAATTAAATCATGTCTGACAAAACACTTGAAAATCATCATAATAATTCTGTCAAAGTCAGAGTTCATTGCCATTGTCAATCTTGCAGGGAAATAGCAAATGACCCCAACAATTTGTTAGGGAATAAATGAATGACCACACAGGACTGCCTCAGGTGTTCGAAACAAATAACATCACTATAATCAGATGTGCCACAATCAGCAATGGTGTCCGTACCCACAATACCAAGGTCATGAAGCAGGATTTATAATTGTGTTCATTTTTCATTGTGGACCTTTGTAGAATTCTAAAACAACCTGATACAAAGAATCATAATAGAATGATAACATGTCACATGCAGATACTGTATCCGTTGATCAAAGGTCATCAAAATTTATTATTTGTAAAGATGAAGGATTAAACCTTGTACTAGTTTCTTAAAATGTGTCTTTCTAATGCTACATGATGTTGGTTTTCATAATTTTGTCACTGAGCCTAATTTTCCTGCCAGGGGTATACTGTAGTACTTCTCATATCGTTTCTATGTGTATTACTACAGGGTGTGAAACAAGAGTTAAGAGATTTGGTACCTGACTTACTAATGAAGGAGATACCAGCCAAATTCTTCATGGATACCACCAAATTGTCCCTGGATGAATCCAAGGAAAACTGTCTCGGTGCCGGTGTTACTGGCTCCGTGTTTAAAGGTTAATATTGCATATAATTCATGTAAAACATTTATTGGGTATTTTAAGCTTTATTTTAGATTGTCAAATTCCGTTGGTGATTTAATAAATTCTGGTTGCTTGAGTCTCGGAGAATATTGTAGTGCTATGGTTTGTAATTTTGAAAAAAAATGTTTTTAATGTCGTCAGCATGTAGTGTGGGAGATAGATTGTTTTTGTGCTGGGTGGATGTTACATGTTACAAGTTATTCCGTGCTTGTTTTCCTAAACATGGGTTGGATCTCAATGAATCAATGAAATCTCAAAAATACTTGTCATGCATATTGTCCTGAATGCTATGTCAGAGGATTTGTGCACCTTGGGATTCAGTTTGGTGGGACAATGTCAGCTGATTTACATTCCAACTAGTTTGAATTGAAGTTAATCTTTGTTCTTTCCACAGTTAGTTACTAGTTACAATATAATGGCATAATGTTTGGACTTCTTGTTGAACTTGTAATATCATTTTTCCTGCCTTTTAGCAATCTACAATGGTGTACCAGTGGCTATAAAGATATACCGTAGTGATATCCGTAATGCTACCAAACTGAAATCTTCTAGCAACAGTAACAACAGCGATAGTGGAACAGCAACTCTATCAACACAGGGATCTATGGGTAGGTTTACCTTTATTACAGTGTACATGGGTGTGCCTCTGTAGCTCAATGGTTAGCATGCTTGCTGTCTAATCTGGCGACCCGCATTCAAATACGGGTGCAGGCACTCGAATGCCAGCCATATTTCAGCATAAAACTGATTGGCAAATTATGGCTATGCTCAGCATTAGGAGGTCATGTTTTGCAGGTTCCATGCAGCTGTGTAGAAATTGTCAATCACCAGTTTGTGCTCATATATCTGTGAAATATCTGAAAACATTATTTAGTCTGTTTTTCCCGCATTATTGAAACCTCATAACAGTTAAGATGAAAATATAAGTATCATATTGTCAACAATTATTCACCATTGGTGACATTTTAAACTTTTGATTGGTGACTGGTCATGCCAGTGTCGGAATGGACTTATACCAAATACCGTAGAGCACAGACAATCCAAAGCCACACGGAAACGCAAGAGTCAGACATAGAACGAACCATCCATATCCCCAAAAATGAATATTTCAAGCAAGCCTATATGCTTGTCCCGCAATAAATGACACACTGGACTTCGAATTACGTGCCTAATTAACTAAAAAAAAAATGTCTAAAACCATAAAGGGAGGTAATTATGAATGATAACTACACATGAAGTGAAGTTATTATATACGGTATATAAGTATTTTCATGATTTATTGTTTCAGCTGATGATGAGAAGATATATCAGAATTTAGATGATGCCACCAAACTGAAATGTCTAGATGAAGCTGAGAGCATTAAGGTAAGGATTTGTTTGTATCATAAAGCTAAACTTATCTCAGCTATTCTCTCCATTATACTTAACTTGGATATCACATTTTACTTAGATGTCAGAAATATCTTTACTGAAGTTGTGGTTATATTGGTTACTGTGTTTGAGGTTGATGTTTATTTATGATACTCTGTCTGAGTTAGTCTGGATAACCTCCCCTAGATCACTACATTACTAAAACGCTATTGTACGACAGGGAACCAGACTAGGCTGGAGTCTGTCACTTAATATGTAGACATGAACCCCTGTATTAGGTAGTACAGTACCATTTATATATAAAAAATAGTGAAAATAAACACCCGAATCTTTAAGAAAGGTAGTTGTTTTATTCAGTTGACTACTTGCTCAGTGTTGTCTGTAGAATATTTGCAGTGCACTATGAACTGTAATAAAGTGCCATATTTTGAATTCTGTTTAGTTCTATATTTGTTTATATTGGTTTATGTTCTTCAGGCTCTGCGTGCCATTAAGGAAATGCGACAGGAAGTCAGTATAACAAGCCGGTTACAGCACCCATGTATTATCTCCCTTATGGGAATAGCTTTCAGGTATGTCCGCCATACTATGAGCTTTAATATGATCTCATTACCAAACTGCCCGCCCTGGATCTGTTTGTGTTCGGCTGAGACAGTCGTAAGTGCTTGCTCATTCATTTCTTTTCCTGTCAGATTGACCAATGACCTCCTAACTTGAAATAATTAGAGCTAGACAGTTCATGTAATACAAGAAATCCAGCTCCGATACCCTAGCTCTTTCCAAACAGTCTAATTGGTCTTTAATGTGGTTGTGTACAGCACTGATACACGCAGACTACCTTTGGATTACTATCCAGTTCATCTCTAGTTGAGTGGGAAACACTCCAAAGCCTGGGTTTGCTATATTGGCACTTTAACAAGAGTAGAAAAACAATAGTTTGTTTGAAATAAATATCCATGTAAATGACACTTTGGCTGAAAATTATGGTTCAATTTTGTTGAGATTCTATTTTATTTAGTCACATAACATATTGATAAAACATGCATAAATGATTTTTTTTATTTTAGGCCAAAACTGATGATGGCTCTGGAGTTAGCTCCCTTAGGGAGTTTACGAGATATATTGGACAAGGAGTTACAGGGTCGACCCGTGTATAACAAATACAAGAACAAGGATGAACTTTTCCCTCCTCTATTTGAAAAAGAACTTATATTTAAGTTTGTTTATCAGGTCAGTGGCTAATATAATTCAGTAGCCAGATTGTTCTCATAAGTTCATGCTCGTCACTGGAGAGTACAAAAGAGAGGCTTTGCTCCAATCTGCTGTTTAGTTTAAACATATTTTATTACCCAAACAATGACATACAAATAGATCTATAAATACATATATATACATACATGGGTAAAAGGGTCGAGCCACAAGTTCGAAAACTTAGTTACGGCTCTCCCCTTAATCTGCTGTACATGTATAGCAGAATGGAGGGTTGCAGTTTGATTCCAGGCTGTGACATACTTAAGTTGTTAAAAATGTGGTACTGAAATAGTTAGGTGTTCAGCATATAATTCAAGGTAACTGCTCGTTCGCCCAGGGTCAAGAAAATTTGACTAAGTAGTTTATATATGACTGAAATACTGCTGGTCAGACTTAAAAACCAAATGATAAAAATGATTATATTATCAAAAGCTTGTGATGTTTATCTATGTTCAATCCCTATTGGCACCACTGCTTTATTTCTCTGAACAAGAATAACCCACAATACTCCACTTTATCCTGGAGTATTGTTACTTGGGGTCGATAGGGGAAATTACCAACGACTCCAAAGGTCTAGTTCAATGTTTAATATTCTACATCTGCCTGACTACAGGTTACATATATATTCATATCTTCAACAAACTCATGGATCTATATAATAGTCATACAGATACAGTCAGATACAGTCACATCAGGAAAATAGCTTTCCACAATTATACTCAACCGTTCTTCATGCTTCACACCCTGACATCCCTGACTCACATGTGCTCAACTTCATGTACAACACAATGTACTACACACGGCAACAATGCTTCAAACTTGCCACACTGTGGCAAAACAGGTTCTGACCAACGGGTATTTCAAGAAACTCACCTATATAATGACACCGGCTGTGCTTGTTTCAAATCTTTTGAACAATGTTCTTAAAATTAACCGAGTCACTAATTTGATCGGCACCACTAACTACCTACGAAAAATGGGGCCCGTTACATCATGAATTTGGGTCTGAGACTCAGAGGTTCACAAATCAATGTGCTGTGGCTGCCATTGGCCATAAGTATAACAGTCCACAGGTGAGTAGACTAGATAATATTAACGCATATCTAAAAGTAGACTTTAGATTGGTCCATTTCTTAAAGATCTGTATTTATCTTACATCATGTTATGTTTTGTTTATAGATTGCTAAAGGGTTAGAATATCTACATTCAAACGGCATTATCTACAAGGATCTCAAATCAGACAATATTCTCACTATATCCAAGGACTTGAGCGCACCAGTCAATCTCAAGTTGTCTGACTATGGTATATCTAAGTTCAGCTGGGCTGGACGATCAGTGGGATTAGTCGGTACACCAGGTTATCAAGCTCCGGAAATACTGGACGGCAAACCATACGATGAGAAGGTCAGTAAGCTTTCCTCTATTGTAGTCATAAATCTTCTGTCTACTGCAAATCTGTTTATTTCGCAAATTTTGATAAAGACTTATTTTGCAGACTTAAGAATTTGAGGTTGAAGGTTTTTTGCATTGTTAAGATAAAAAATACTTGATTGTATTTGGAATAATCAGAAGGATAGAATACCAACACAGAGGTCAAAGTTAGTATTAGTTACAATCTGAGCATTTGTACAGTAGTAGTGGCTCTTAATTATGATTAAATCCCTTATCAGCAACATACATGTATGTGTTGCAGACTTTGTATATCGGTCGGATTTCAATGAAACTTCTCATGAATACTTTGTACCAAATCTAGTTGTACATGTTGTCATGAATTTTAGGTCAGACAATTTTTGCCGGAGTTCAACCCCTTTGTGGGATATGTACATTTTTGTGTCAACCCCTTGAAGTTGTACATGTATGTGTTTTTATATGGATAGGTTGACATATTTTCGCTATCTATGGTGATCTATGAGATATGGACAGGGAAGAGACCGTACGCTGAATGTGAGAACCTTGCTCAGATAACTAAAGCAATGAAAACTGAGGGAAGAAGACCAGATATTAAGGTACATTCAACTCTAAGTAAAAAAAAGTAGTCGCAGATTATTGACTGTTAGATCCAATTTTCTAGTAAATAGATTTTTTCCTTCTTCGTCAATATGAAAATCTGTCAGTTAAGACAAGTTTTTATCTGAAGTTGTTCTCTATCTTTGTCTGTTAATAAAAATAAGTACGAAGCTAAAGTTTATTTTAAACATGCGTCCATTCAGCCGACTGTGCATTAAACCTGATCATTGAGTTGCAAGTTGGTTATTACACTCCACAAAAATGTCAAATTTTGTATTAAGTTGAGTTTCTAAGAAAGTACAAATCTATGAAAAGGCACCAGCTTGCGCTCCTTTTGGTGAAACTTGCAATGTAGCCTAACATGTATATTATATTACAGGATATAAGAATACTTACCAAGTTCTCCTACATGGAGGGTATGATGTTGGGAGAATATGTAACATGTACATGTATATTATATTGCAGGATATAAGAATACTTACCAAGTTCTCCTTTATGGAGAGTATTATGTCACTATGTTGGGAGAATATGTAACATGTTCATGTATATTATATTGCAGGATATAGATACTTACCAAGTTCTCCTATATGGAGGGTATGATTTTGGGAGAATATGTAACATGTACATGTATATTATATTGCAGGATATAAGAATACTTACCAAGTTCTCCTACATGGAGGGTATGATGTTGGGAGAATATGTAACATGTACATGTATATTATATTGCAGGATATAAGAATACTTACCAAGTTCTCCTTTATGGAGAGTATTATGTCACTATGTTGGGAGAATATGTAACATGTTCATGTATATTATATTGCAGGATATAGATACTTACCAAGTTCTCCTATATGGAGGGTATGATTTTGGGAGAATATGTAACATGTACATGTATATTATATTGCAGGATATAAGAATACTTACCAAGTTCTCCTTTATGGAGAGTATGATGTCACTATGTTGGGAGAATACGGCCGCTTCACGACCTGCAGCCCGTACTATTACATCAACACGTGTGATGCAGAATGTACAGTTCCTGGCTCAAACATGGGCTGTAGAGAATCCAGGGAACCAACCATTCAGCTCTAGTTGTGTGCTAGGAACAACAGTATGTTTCCCTGCTTGTTTCTCTCAGTTGTATTTTAAAACGTACAACACACCCTTGTGAACAATAAATTCAGCAATTTCAGATGTTATAATTGAAGTATGGTCCTTCACAACAAAAAATTAGTTACTAGTGATTGATCTATAATGGGAAGAAAAGTTAAATATTTATACCCCCACAGACAAAAGTTTTGGGAGGGTGTATAATGAAGCGACTATGTCGGTTGTTTAGTTGGTACGTCTGCTGGTCTGTTAACTACTCCTCTTTATTTTGGTACATTTTCATGAAACATTATACACTACATTGTAACTGGAGGAGTGGTACCGCTTGACTTAGATTTTTACACTGATGAATTCAAGATGGCTGACCGGTAGCCATCTTGGATTTTATTTTATGGTGGGAACTACTTTTGTCAGCCGTTTTTGCCTAATTTTCATGAAACTTCATACGGTTGATAAACTTCTAGTGTGTATTGCTATTCATGATTTCAATGAAAGTTATGTCTCCCATTTACGGGAGTTTTGTCCCTTTGTGGAAGACATTCGTTTTTGTTTTAAAAACCTGCTAGTTCTAGTTGTATTAGGTATTATCTGAATGTTACAGGAGTCTGGTACTAAACCTGTGTTATGTATATGGGATAGAGTAGACACAGTGAGCAGTCTAACAATACTAGATCCTGAATGGCTGACGACACCGGTGAAAAGAGTGCAATATGACTGTCCACATGTTATATGTATGGGCACGGCAGGAAAACATATTTGGGTTGGGCATTTGGTGAGTTTCTTTGTAAATATAAAATTATGTACATATCGAAAGATCAATGCTTGTGCTTAGACCCATTTCTACCATCATTAAAAGCATTTGTACTGTAGATACTAGGGCTGTGTACCGGTTTCCGATATAAATCGAATACCTGTATTTTGTGTTCGATCGATACATCGTATCGAACGTGCGATTGAAACATCGTATCGAATGTGTGCCCGTATCGGTCAAAAAATCGATCAACAAAAATATACATGTAAATCAATAAAATACCCATTTTCAATCAAGTTTTCCGTCGTCTATTTGTTTCGTCTCAAAATTGTCAGGTCGTCGGAAGTAGTTTATGTCCGAGTGAATCTAATTTTCAAACAAGAATCTGCTATGTAAACCACTTGCGCAATTTAAAAAATATACAAATAGGTTGTTTATCACATCTCAGGCCTTGCTTAATTGTGTTGAACCCCTACATCTTGTAAGTATGCACGTGCATATTTACAGTATTTAGATGTTTTATTGCCAAAATAATATATCATATGATATATCGAATATCGATCATTTTGTATCGATACAAATATCATATCAATCATTCTAACTGATACACAGCCCTAGACTAGTAGATACGAGGAGTGATCAATATATTCAAGAACTTTCCTTCTACCTTTTGATATATCTATGTCAAATTGTTTTAACTATGTCTTAAATGTGATTGTACAGCACTTTTGAACGTGTAATTACATGATAAAAGTGCTACCGTACTTTTGGATATTTTGGTGTGGTCAAATTTTCGCCATTTTCATCCAAAACGTAGTGGTTTAATTTTGGTGAGTGTAATTTTCGCCACTAAGCATGGGTGGCGAAAATTTAACGAATTTTGAAATTAAAACAGGCAGTAATTTTCATTCCGTAAACGTCAGTGAATCGATTTTCATAAGGTTGGAAAAATTAAATTTCTTTTACTTACTGAAACTTGTAATAATATAAAACTCCAATTAATTCCTGATACAAATCATAAAAGTATATCATAATAATGAATAATTTGTTTCATTGTTTCATCTCTATCACTCAATTAAAATGACCTGTCACTTATACACGCACGTGGTAAACTCACAGTATTTTGTGTAAGTTAATCTATTTTTAGACATGTCGAAATATTCATCAGTTTCGACTACCAGTACTCTAAAAAATTCTTGAAAAAAATGTTAAGACACGATACATTTATTGATCTGTTGGCATCGGCATGGTTGATAGAAGATCAAAGGTCTTTGAACTGGCGGCATGACTGTTTGATGTCAAACTGAGCAGGTTACGATGTTATTAGATGTCCTAACTTCAAATAAATAGTGCATGGATGGCTCTATTAGGCCAGTAGAATATATTTAGAGAACGGATAAATGATAAAACATGGAAATTTATGACATGTGTGGATAACAAGGATGGATTGTTAGATCTACATGTATGTAACATTGTCGGATTACGTAACAAAATAAACAGATTGACACGCAAACACTGAAGGTATTCTTATGAAACAAACAAGCAGAATAAATAAGTTTATTGATTGTTTGGTAAAAATAAGGATCCACATCGTAGTTAAAATTGATAACACAGCACGGAATGCAAACACATCTCTATGAGGTAAGTAACGATGTACACGACATAACATGTAAGATTACGATCTATCGCTGAAGGAGTCATTACGCGTAACAAACATATTTATTGAACGTGTAATGATGCCTGTGTTATAAAACTGTTTTGTGTGTAAAAGCTGACAAAAACATGTGATTAAAGTTTTACCTACTGTACAACAGCAATTATCGTATTTACGCGTGAATGGTTTACAGTCATTTCCATGTGCGGAAGAAAATAGCGTCTGTGGTCAACATCGGTAATTTCGCCAGTTATATTTTGGACAGTTATATTTTCGCCACTTGGGCAGGGTGGCGAATTAGGCCAAAATTAAACCATGTCCAAAATATCCCAAAGTACGGTATATAAATATGTTATAATAATAATAATAAAAGAATTAATGTGTAATACTGATAAATTCTTGTAAATTTGTGTACACATTGGGGGCCTCATCCAGATTCTGTAATGGTATTGTTCAGACAACAAGAAAATGCAAATCCTCTTTGTATACTGTAAATTACTTAATTTTCACCTAACTTTTATTTTGCAATTTTCCGAAAATTTCAAGATTTTTTTGTTCATGAGAATGTTGAATTCGCGTCATTGACAATTTCCAATTCCCCACTTTGTATGGCGACATTTTGTTGATAATAATGATTTCGCGAATATTAGCGAAAATCTGATTTACAGTTGAAACTACTACATGGTCCATTGCCGGACTAAAATTTGTGTATATATTTCCAGTCTGGTGCTGTGGTATATTCTCCTGATGCTGGTGCCTTGGATAAGATTGGGAGTTATCATCTAGATGGTGAACCTGTACAAATGCTATCCATCCTCAATAACAAGGTATTACATGTAATCCATGATGACTCTTTCTGATGGCATCTACCATATCACAATACAGATTTTATAAATATTAATCCATTTTATTCTGGCTCGAGTGTGTGCTGTTTATCGGGCATGATATTTTGAGGTACAAATAGATTGGGTATGTTGTGTTAAAGGTACGAATCAACGGGATATAGTTGGAATGATTTGATTGTTTTTGTAGCCACACACTGCGTGATAGTCACATGTGGTTTGCCCAGCTATTTAAGTCAACGTTTGGGCGAGATCTCCCTCTGTCTGGTGCAAAACCGCTTTGTGAACAGAATAGTAAATACCAAAGGGGTCAATAGTGGATATGTGACCCTCATATACTAAATAATTATCCAACTTTGTATTGGCGTACAAGGATCATGGATCCCCTACTGACCTCTTTGGTTTATACTGATTTGTTTTAGGTTGACAGTCGCAAGTTTTTACAATTCATATTAATACAGATGCATATCAACTGGTTAACCAAATTTCCACAATACCCTGTGTCAATCACCAATTCATTTCAAATAACCAGTATGGAGGTTGTATCAGTGTATACACACTAACTACAAATGTAATCCTTTATCAGGATAGGATAGATGAATTAGGGATATGTGACTGCTAGCTTGAAAATTGTAACGTCTCATTCTAGAATACCTTAGTTTGAGATGTATGAGCGAAACTGTTTTATCTGCAGAAAATCTCAAATATACAAACAATGTATATGAAGTAGGAAATAAGACTTATATGGCTTTTATCCAGTCACTTCCGGCAAAATTAAATGGATAACAGGGCGACGAATAAGCTTTGCTTTATTAGGTCACCTGTTCATGTGACCTGTGATAAACTGTCAACTGACCAAGTGAACTGACAGACTACTTCTCATATGAGAGTCGCTGGTTGAAATTCAGTACTCGATGTTGAGGTTTTCCTATCCTAAATCTACTGGCGGTTGATCAAATATTTTCCATGACTTGCGTCTACATGACATCTATCAAGATGTCCGACTGTGATGTAATGCGCTGGTTGATGAAAGAGTAACAATAGAGTATTGAGTTTGACCCCCCGTACTAAGCAGATTAAGTGACTTTGGCTCACCCTATAAATTCCTCTTCCTTGCCAGATAAACTTACTCATCCATTTCACTAACCTATTATAACCTATATGTTTGTTGTTGTTTTTTTGTTGAAATTGTAACAAATACATACATTTTTGTTATATAACTTACCAGATGATGTAATAAGAGAATTTACATTTTTCTTGTTTTATTCTATAGGTGCATGGTCAAGTAAACAGTTACAAGGTATTTGTTGCATTAAAACAAGGCATGCTGTTGCAGTTTGAGACAATAAAAGGTACAAACAACGAGGAGTCTTGTACCATGCGGAGAGCTGTGAAAAGAATTGATGGATATTCTACTCCTGTGTGTATTGTGTTAAGAACTAAATCAGTGTATTGTATGGCACATGCTAAATCTACCGACAAGTTATGGATTGGTTGTGAAGGTCATATAGACGTTGTTAGCTCCAGTGATTTCAAGGTCAATGCCGATCAGAGGATTAATATGACCATATTGCTAAGGATGTGTAAGTTATATGCTCAGTTCCACATATCACAGATGGCGTACTATGGATCGCAGATGTTCTGTCTGCTGAAAGACTCACCGTATATCCTGGAATTCAATACTGAAACTTACAGGTGTATTGCTGTGTTGACCTTGGAGGCTAAAACTGTGTATTCCAAGGTCGTTGCCAAGGTGATGGAGTTTACTGATTCTGATCACGAAGCTTATCTAGGAGTGACTACGGCTGATTTTATGCATGAACGAGATTCTTGGAATAGTGACTATTCTGGTAGCGACACCGAACTGGACGGTAGCGGCGAGAACCCACCTAAAGTTCCACCAAGGAAAGATAGGCCACCACCTGTCCCGGACAGAAATACATCAATTGCTGAGAAAGCTCAGAAAGTTCTTGGACTAAACAAAAAACAATGTACCAACTCTTTCATTGACTCAATATCTGCAACTAGATCGCCCCCAGTCCCACCAAAACCAAACCGACCAGTCACATTTGCCCATCCAGTTAGTGATAACACTGCCCCTCCCCGACCCCCAAAGATTCATACCATGGAGCCTTCAACCGGAAGACAAGCCCCACCACCGTTAGATAGAAACACGTCATTTTCCCTCCCAAATATGCGTAGAGACACACAATTTGTTGTGATTTTAACATCTATGATCATCGTAAAGGACACATTGTGGGTGGGGAGAAGTTGTGGCGGGATTTCTGTTGTCAGTATTTCTCGAGATTCAGACAAGAAGGATGCTGGGAAGGTTATTGCTGACTTGTATGATGTGAAGAGAAATAAACATGAATCGAAATCTGTAACTGCGGTGAAATTAGTGAACACAGGGAAATATGTAGCTGCTGCTTACGAACTGAACAACGAGTCGGTGTCGGAACTTGCTATGGCATTTTGGGAAGGATACGGCTCCGTGGACATTGAAAGAATTGACAAATACTTTTCAGATATAACGACGATAGAAAAAAATCTGGCCCGTTCTAGTCATCTTGGCAGTCAAGTTGTTCATGCAGTTGGTGAATTTTGAAGCTATTCAATCAAATGGTTATTATGGAGCCTTTGGAACACTTGCTACTGTCAGCCATATTTGATTTATGATTTTGATAAATTTATATACTGTATATCCATGTAAATATTGATAGATTTAGGGAATTGTGAAATCCAAAAGACTAAAATATTATGATTACTCTAATTTATAGAATTAAATATTTTTATTAATCTATGTGTGTTGTTGGCACTACAGCATTATTTGAAGTACAGTATAACCTCCGTAGAGCGACATCCGGCGGAGACAGAAAAAACTGCCGCTCTGCGGAGGTGTCGCTCTGTAGAGGTTGATTGTTTAAGAATGTCGTTCATAGACTTATCGAGTGTACATAATCACGGTAATCTTAAATTGATGTTGTTTGTTTGTGATTAAGTGCATAAAATTAGATCACTCGTAGCCGCGCGTTTTGCGATATAATTCTGACAATTATTTAATTAACATCGTTGAATAGATACAAAAATGCGTACAATTCACGGGTTAGTATTTATAGCTATTAAACGCAACTCTCAACATTATAAACCGAATCCATATTAATTATTTTACGCACATACCGTAAATTGAATTGTTTACCTTCAAAGTGTTAAAATCTCTATTACGTCATATCGCTCACTACACAATTTGCACACGTGATCGGTAATTTGTTTACCTCTCGCGTGTAACTTGGTCAGTGCATATTATGCTGAAATTGACAGTTTTAGACGACGTGATTAACTATTAACACGACGTGTACGTGAATTTCCTTTCTTATACTGATTGATAAGCGCGTATTGATATTTCATTTACAATTATTTATAACGACTTGGATTTTAAAAAATCGGGTTTAACTGTGTCATATTGTCGAACTGATCCCATAGACAGTCGCTAATTTACCAACGCCCTCGGCTATCGGCTATAGTTACCTGATGAGCGATAATTATTAAAATCCACGAAGGTGCAAAAAATAGAAAACAACATAGTATGGATTTATGTAAACACATGTGAATATGCCGTTGTAAAATCACACCTGTCGCTTCTCAGAGGTAAACCATACAAAAGGTAAACAATTTGAACGGCCGTTTGACGCTCTGCAGAGGTGTCGTTCTACGGAGGTTAAAATAAGAGTGAAAACGAACGGGGGAAATAAAAGTGCCGCTTCTCGGAGGTTGTCGCTTCTCAGAGGTGCCGTTTCGGGAGGTTATACTGTATTTATCTAAAAACGTTCATTTATAATCTTCTATGTTGATTGTAAAAGATACATTTATTTATGTTTTGAATACATTGTGTGCTATTTGTTCAAAAAAAACGTGCCATATCAATTTACATAAAAACATTTTTAGCTTTATGTACATTAATAGTAATAATATCCGTTTGTTGACCATGACCACAATAACATGTTTCATCCATTGGTAGACCATGACCACACTGTTTCATCCATTGGTAGACCATGACCACAATAACATGTTTCATTCATAGGTAGACCATGACTACAATAACATGTTTCATTCATTGGTAGACCATGACCACAATAACATGTTTCATTCTCTGGTAGACCATGACCACAATAACATGTTTCATTCTTTGGTAGACGATGACCACAGTGTTTCATTCATTGGTAGACCATGACCACAGTGTTTTATCCATTGGTAGACCATGACCACAATAACATGTTTCATTCTTTGGTAGACGATGACCACAGTGTTTCATCCATTGGTAGACCATGACCACAATAACATGTTTCATCCATTGGTAGACCATGACCACAATAACATGTTTCAATCTTTGGTAGACCATGACCACAGTGTTTCATCCATTGGTAGACCATGACCACAGTGTTTTATCCATTGGTAGACCATGACAACAATAACATGTTTCATTCTTTGGTAGGCGATGACCACAGTGTTTCATCCATTGGTAGACCATGACCACAATAACATGTTTCATCCATTGGTTGACCATGACCACAATGATGTGTTTCATCCATTGGCTGTACATGACCACAATAACATGTTTCATCCATCGGTAGACTATGACCACAATAACATGTTTCATCCATTGATAGACCATGACCACAATAACATGTTTTATCTATTGGTTGACCATGACCACAATAACATGTTTCATCCATCGGTAGACTATGACCACAATAACATGTTTCATCCATTGATAGACCATGACCACAATAACATGTTTTATCTATTGGTCGACCATGACCACAATAACATGTTTCATCCATCAGTAGACTATGACCACAATAACATGTTTCATCCATTGATAGACCATGACCACAATAACATGTTTTATCTATTGGTTGACCATGACCACAATAACATGTTTCATCCATCGGTAGACTATGACCACAATAACATGTTTCATCCATTGATAGACCATGACCACAATAACATGTTTTATCTATTGGTCGACCATGACCACAATAACATGTTTCATCCATCAGTAGACTATGACCACAATAACATGTTTCATCCATTGATAGACCATGACCACAATAACATGTTTTATCTATTGGTTGACCATGACCACAATAACATGTTTCATCCATCGGTAGACTATGACCACAATAACATGTTTCATCCATTGATAGACCATGACCACAATAACATGTTTTATCTATTGGTTGACCAAGACCACAATAACATGTTTCATCCATCGGTAGACTATGACCACAATAACATGTTTCACCCATTGATAGACCATGACCACAATAACATGTTTTATCTATTGGTTGACCATGACCACAATAACATGTTTCATCCATCAGTAGACTATGACCACAATAACATGTTTCATCCATTGATAGACCATGACTACAATAACATGTTTTATCTATTGGTTGACCATGACCACAATAACATATGTTTCATCCATCGGTAGACTATGACCACAATAACATGTTTCATCCATTGATAGACCATGACCACAATAACATGTTTTATCTATTGGTTGACCAAGACCACAATAACATGTTTCATCCATCGGTAGACTATGACCACAATAACATGTTTCACCCATTGATAGACCATGACCACAATACTGTATTCCTAGATACTTTCGCGGATACAATATTTCACGTTTTTCATACCGTCGGCATATTCGCGGCTACAAATTTTCACGGAATCATAAGGTCCGCGAATTCCGCGAAACTAAAGTCGCTACGACATAAAGGTATGTTTGACACATCTCCAATTTTAATTGGACTGTTTGTCATCACCACCCGTGTATACATGATCAAATTCAATTGATTGTGACCTTAACTGATCTGATAACAATTACGATGATCAATTAATCTCTTCATAACAAAGGATTTCATGAAGTGTTTTCACTAGGTGTTGTCAACATAAACCAGTAAATAGTTATTATTATAAATTAACCACCAAACATATGTTAAAAATTAATCTTAGATTTTATAAAGATGGATTTATTTACAGAAGTTCCCACGTCATGTATGCGCAAGTACAATTATCCTTCGTCGAATGATTTTGCGATTTTAGTATGAAGAAGCTAGAAACGTTCGCGGATTCGTTGGAGATAACATTTTCGCGGCTATTAAACTTCGCGAAATGATACCTCCCGCGAAAGTCGCTAACTTAAAATGCGCGAAACCTTTTCTAGGAATACAGTAACATGTTTTATCTATTGGTTGACCATGACCACAATAACATGTTTCATCCATCGGAAGACTATGACCACAATAACATGTTTCATCCATTGATAGACCATGACCACAATAACATGTTTTATCTATTGGTTGACCATGACCACAATAACATATGTTTCATCCATCGGTAGACTATAACCACAATAACATGTTTCATCCATTGGTTGACCATGACCACAATAACATGTTTCATCCATCGGAAGACTATGACCACAATAACATGTTTCATCCATTGATAGACCATGACCACAATAACATGTTTTATCTATTGGTTGACCATGACCACAATAACATATGTTTCATCCATCGGTAGACTATAACCACAATAACATGTTTCATCCATTGGTTGACCATGACCACAATAACATGTTTCATCCATTGGTAGACCATGACCACTTTAACATGTCATCTGTTTGTTGAATTGTATTATGTGAAATCCTGTATATCCAGAACAAATTATATTGTGCAATATTTTTATAATCAATTTTAATCATAGTATATTTTCACCGAAATGTACTTAATCTACCAATATATCAGCCTTTTGAGCCAAAGCAATGACAGAATTTGTTTGTGCAATCAGAATTGCGTACAATTCTTGTGTGATAGACTTTACAACAGTCAAAACTAGTACTTGTATCACTGGAACAAATCAACCTCAAACTCTTATTTAATGTCATATTGATGAGTGCCTTTATTTTTATAACTTTTCCCTGTGTTTTTATAAGCATTGATTATTATGAATCTGTACCCCTGAGAGTACTTCTGATGGAATATGTACCCCTGAGAGTACTTCTGATGGAATCTGTACCCCTGAGAGTACTTCTGATGGAATATACTCATATAATGTATAGTATGGAGAATTTAATGTGATCCTGACCTTTATGCATATTACAAGATTCTTGCATTGAATATATCCATTTCCGTGAGCAAGTTGTGCAGTATCAGTTTGTTAGATTTGTTTGTATTACACCTTGTGCGTCTTCATGATACTACCTGTTTATAAAAACATGCAACCAGGGTTATAAAAATAGACAATATATCAGCTGTTTATTATGCTAGTAGGTCGAGGAACCGTCTCAATACTCTGTACTATACATACATGTTGTATGATTCTATCAACACTGTCATACAGCACTTTGTAACATGTTATTACATGGTAAAAGTTCTATATAAATATGGTATAATGATAATAAATCATAGGTTGTGTCATTGTAACCATCTATGTTACAGAATCCTTCTCATGGATTCAGGTAGCCACAGGTAGCTTGTTCAACACCCTGCTCCAATACTATATATATAACTCAGCTACTTTTAACCCCCTTACTACACAAATGTGTCTCAGAAAGGTGTTCTAATAGCAATTTATTCTCTTCGTTAATCGTAATTGCCATCCATTGTGATTATCATGTGTATAATTATGTTGATAGATGTAGATTGTTAGATTTTTGATAGATTTTGTTTAATTTAAGAAATACTGTAGAATCATTAGTTTTTGCTGGTATTAAATTTTGTGGATTTTGGTAAAATGGATAAATCGTGATTTCTTAAATTCATGGATTTAAAATATCGAAAGAAAAATCTCTTCTCAAGTCAATCATTCGAGGGAATTTAATTTCGCGATCTAGTTCATCAGTGAAATTAATCTGCCACCAAAGTTTTTTTTTTACACTCTTATGCAATTTTTAAGTTGTTTTGTTCACCATAGCTCTGGTACTTTTTTATACAATAAAAGCATGCACTGTATTTTGTGTTGTTTTATAAAATATTAAACTATTATTGGAATTTTAGCAACTGTCATTATATGTCTCCATCTTTGTCACTTGTAGCACAGAGAATTTGACCTGATCCTGACCTTTATGCAAGAATATATTACAAGGTTATTGTGTTGAATATATTGATTTCCGCCAGCAAATCATGCAATATCGACTCTTTAGATTTGTGTTGGTATATAACATCTTGGGAATCTTTGTGATACTTCCCGCTTGTGAAAACATACAACCAGTATTATAAACATAGTAGACAATAATTATACCAACTGTTAAATTATGCGAATAGAAGGTCGAGAGTTGTGTCAAATTGTCCGTGGTATACTATAATGTTGTTTGTTGATTATAGTGTTACCCTGTTGAAGGGATAAGCCATATTGGCTTATGAGATACTACTGGTGATGGTTCTTCCCGGTTCTTATCCTTCAATGCCAGGCATCAGGCATGCATGCATTCAGTAACCATTACTTAACTAGCTTGCGGCTCACCAACTAGCTATTACAGCACAAACACAAGCCAGGATTTGAACCTTTGACCTCCGAAGATAGATGCCTTAACCACAGGGACCAGATCTTGATATAACATAACAAATTCTAATAAGTGCCATAGTGTCACAGTGGTTATTTTTGTTAAAAATTGTGTATAATTGTTCCTTGTGTTTCTTCATGTCAAAATCTTATAAATAATATGTTTTATCATGCTTCTGTCTATTTTCACAGTTTGTACTTTACTCTGGTCATCTAAACATGGTTAACTCTGAGACTTATTTACATGTGCTGCAAATAATCCTATTACTTTGATTAATCCTGAATCCATAATACTTTCATGTCAGAACTTTATTCAATTTGTTTATTTAATATGTTTCTATGACAAGTTGTCATGTATACAGGACACCCTACATTAATTTTATTTTGTATATATAGTGAATTTATTTTCATACATATTTATCTTATATCTTATAATTGGAAACTTAACTTACATCTGATAACTTGATTACAAATTAGATTATAGTGGAAATCCACTGGAACATTAATTTGGAACACTAAATTAATTGTTAGACTTACTTTGAATATTGTGTTAATTGTTAATAAATTATGTATTGAGTTCAATACAAGACAATCATATAAACTTGAACTGGATTTGTTTATTTTATCAACGCTGTTGGACACTTTGAGTTAAATCCCCAGACAAGGCTAAACAACACATCAGCACTAGGAAAGCCTTGTCAAAATTGGTGTTAGAATCCGCAGTAATTTTGGCAATTCCATTTTGCCAAAGATCCCTGGTATCTTCGAGAATAATGTCATCAGGAAATTTCATCCGATGGAACTGGAGAGTACCTGCATGGAAACAACCGACAACCTACTCCACCACTGATACAACAGAACTGTGCCGTCAAAATAACGAATGCCATAGCTGTGGACACAGCTTACAACAAAGTTGGCACAAACTGGCTGGATGCCCAGCATCAACTAAGAGATGTCATCTGTGTTTGAAATTTGGACATTACGCCAAGCGATGTACTTTAAAGAACCAACAACCGAAAACAAAATCACTCAGAAGAAAGGAACGGGACATGGAACGCATATCTACATACAATAATCGTAAGAGCATTTTAATACAAGAATTACCATTTCATGGAATAGATAATGACGAACTTAAAACTCATGTACCATGCATTCTCCAAATTCAGACAGAAGATTTAAAAGTTAGAAATTTATATTTAGATAGTAACTTGAGGAAAACAACTAAGGAATTAGAAAATCTACAAAATGTCCACACTGATATGAAAACAAAGAATGAAAAAGGGAGAAAGAAACTACAGCAAAATAATGATAGGCTAAAAGTGGAAAACAAATCGTTAAAGTGTGAACGTGATTTTGAAAAAAGTAAAAATCAAGAAATGCTAAAAAAATGTGATCATCAAAAAAGTGAAAATCAGTTATTACAGAAAGAATGTGATTCTCAAAAAAGTGAAATACACAAGTTAAATCAGCAAATAAAGATAGTTGGGGAAGATTTTAAGCGTGATAATGAGTTTGTTAAGGAATATTTTAATTTCTGTCAAAAATTGGGTGAATATTCAAAGAAAATGAAAAGTCAATATGAAGCTGTCAGATTGGAATTGATTGCTATTGTAAGCAGAGTTTATAAATGCAGCAATTTCAGACAACCGAGACAATGTACAAACTTTCATTGTGGTAAATGTGGGAGTGATGCGTACCACCCTTTCAATGAATGTTGGGCAAAGAACCAGCAATGTGCAACATGTGGAAAAAGGAACCATTTTACTGCCATGTGTCAGGATAATGTGAAGCGAATCGAGGCAGAATCATTTCTCGTTAGTTTACGGTACCTAAATTGAATATACAGTAACTGGAATATCATAAATGCACTTAGTATAATATAAACTTAGGACATATAAAAGTGCTTATAAATCGCAATAATGAACAAAATGCAGGAGCATTTTTATTTTAGTGACAGGGGGAAGTTGTCACAGTGGTTATTTTTGTTAAAAATTGTGTACAGTGGAACCCCTCTAATCCGGACCCCTCTAATCCAGAAACCCCTCTAATCCAGACAAATAATCTGGTCCCAAATTGTGTCCTTCATGTTTCAATGTGATTTTACCCCTCCAATCCGGAACCCCTCAACTCCGGAAACCGGACAAATTTTCAGCAACCAGTTATAGATTTGCTCTAAAATTTACCCCTTGGATCCGGACAGTCAATGTAGACAATTTTCGTGTTGACAGGTGTAATTGAACATCTTGTATATTCTCAATATCTTGGGGACAATAAAATGTGTGAAAATTGACAATAGGCTTTATAACTCCAACCAACTGGGATACTAACAGACATAGTCACATAATTAAATTAATCCAATTATACAAAACTATGTGTGGAAATGTCATAATTGTCCTGAAATTTTATTGTCTTTAAAATTTGCTATTAACCATACAGAGTCATGCAGCTTGATTTTTTTTGTATTTTGTGATGTAGGTAGATGAGTAAAATAATAAAGTTTAATGATATTTTTTCTTAATTAATTCATATTTAATTTCTGAAACAGATTTGTGGGTTAAATGTATTCAAAATGTTACCAGTTTCTTCACTAGAGCATTTTATTTTACATGTGTAGTATTCGGACTACTTGAAATTTGGAGCCGTATAACTAGAATCTCTCAAAATAGAATGAAACTTTTTTGTGTAATACAAATTAAGTTTTGTTGAATAAATATGTTAGAACAATCTGAAGCATCTTAAGTTAGTGTCTGTTGTCAATAGGTTTGTGTGTTGTATGCAATACATGGACACAATGTAATACCTTCCAAGTACAAGGGTAACCAAATAAATAGGCTGAACAGATCTAATATATATAAAAATAGAAACCCCTCTAATCCAGAAACCCCTCTTATCCGGACTTTTTGTCTGGTCCGGACAGGTCTGGATTAGAGGGGTTCCACTGTATAATTGTTCCTTGTGTTTCTTCATGTCAAAATCTTATAAATAATATGTTTTATCATGCTTCTGTCTATTTTCACAGTTTGTACTTTACTCTGGTCATCTAAACATGGTTAACTCTGAGGCTTATTTACATGTGCTGCAAATAATCCTATTACTTTGATTAATCCTGAATCCATAATACTTTCATGTCAGAACTTTATTCAATTTGTTTATTTAATATGTTTCTATGACAAGTTGTCATGTATACAGGACACCCTATATATAGTGAAATTATATGCATACATATTTATCTTATATCTTATAATTGGAAACTTAACTTACATCTGATAACTTGATTACAAGTTAGATTATAGTGGAAATCCACTGGAACATTAATTTGGAACACTAAATTAATTGTTAGACTTACTTTGAATATTGTGTTAATTGTTAATAATTTATGTATTGAGTTCAATACAAGACAATCATATAAACTTGAACTGGATTTGTTTATTTTATCAACGCTGTTGGACACTTTGAGTTAAATCCCCAGACAAGGCTAAACAACACATCAGCACTAGGAAAGCCTTGTCAAAATAGTTACACAAGTCTGCTGGCAATGTAGTATCCAAACAAATAAACCTGGTCCTTGACCTTGAAGCATGAATATACTTGTAATACAAGCTTCTTGCAAAGAATATATCAATTGTGGTGAGAAAGTTATGCTTTACCTGTCATTTAGTTTAAAGTCTTTGTGTAGTACACCTCGTACAGATATGTAATCCTGCCGCTTACAAATCCCCGGGCCAAAATTAAATATAGACAATAAATCAACTGTTAAATTATGCTTACAAAGAGTAAGAGGACCAGGTTAATTTGTTCAGTTGATATTCACATACAATATTATCTAGAAGATATAACACACACAGTTCAGGTAAAATTGTATAACAATTTATTGTCAAATAGGTATATTTCAAGTCATGAACACAATGTATAAATATGTATGGCTATGGTAACAGAACTGTAAGTGAAAATAATACTGTAATTCAGAGTGAAGTACAAATGTATGTAAAGTATCTTAGTTTAGAGGAATGGAATATCAAGTTAAAATACGGACAAAGAATGAAATAATGAACATGACCTTAAGCTTACGTCACATCAGCCTCACACCAGCCGTACACCTGTCTACAATCGTATTTTGAGGCACCTTTTGTTTCCTGCAAATTTCGTAAGAATGTCCTGCGATTGTCCAATGAAATCCTAACATCGCATGATACAGCCAATGTCTTGCCAATATTGCATTTTTCTACTATATCCAAGCAACACAGACATGAGACAAGCATCATACAGCAGCCTTGCGATGTATGCCATCTATCTGGATGTCTATAATTTGAACTTCAACATGACTGTACTTTAGTTTTTATTTTTGAGTGTAAATGGTGTGACCAAAAAATAGTGTGGCTGATGTGACACAAGCTTTAATAACAAGGTTGTCTTATTTTCAATGTGGCGTCACCCATACCTTCATGGTACCGCAGTTTCATGCCTGATCAGTATTTACAGTTATGTGTCAATCACCAAATGTCAAATAACTTGCAAGGAGATAGAGTATGCAACCAGTTTATTAGGATACTCCTGGTACATTGTAAATGACTAGGGGTCTTTTCAGAATACTGCTTGTATTAGGTTTATGGATACCTGGAGTAAAGCATTTTCAGAATACTGCTTGCAAACAGTTTATGGATATATGGAGTAAAGCATGTTTAGAATACTGCTTGTAAACAGTTTATGGAGTAAAGCATTTTTAGAATACTGCTTGTAAATGGTTCTGGATCTATGGAGCAAAGCGTTTTCAGAATACTGCTTGGTTTAAGGTTTATGGAGTTAAGGCTATCAGAATACTGCTGTTAGATGGTTGAGGGTCTATTGAGTAAAGGGTTATATGAGGTTTAATTGTTCTGCCATTTGTAATCATCAGTTTATAGTATTAATGATAAAAAAACCTACTACTAACAGACAAAGTATTACAGTATAGACTAAAACTAACTTCCACTAACTGATCACTTACAAAGTACATAATGCAAGTGTTATCAAGCACCGAAAAGCAAGAAGGCCAAACACTAAATGTTCAGTGGCATACTGTCACCTTATTCAAGTTGTGGGTAGTGTTTCATGATTTATCCGACAACTTTAATCTTGCATTTATGTTGCTCTTAATAAAGACACCGTATGAGGTGCTTCAAGTGTCAGGGAGCATTTGACGTAAGACAAATCTATGCTATGGGGCCCAAGGAAATTTTAAAATTAATCGTAAGTTTTCCACAAAGATGTTTGGTGAATATCCTGCCTGATATTTTGTTACAAAGTTGTACAATAACCTAGATTTGGTCCAACTTTACTTACAGAACCAATGAGGTGACAGGAACAATTTATTGGTTACTGTTAATGTAAGACACAGAAATATACCTTGCAACAAGGACATCAATCAATGTACATTATGTTTGGCCTAATTTTATAAAAAAAAAGATTTCACAAGCATGGAATTTTGTTAAACATCACAAAAATTTAAGAACTAATACATAACAATACTGAAACAAATCGTCACTTTGACACTTTTGACTACAAAGATATTTGAATTTGTTAAACAATGCTTTCGTAACAGTGAAAAAGAGCTACGGTTTAAGATACCAGAACTTTATGAATTTAAACCTTTCAATAAAATAGTTTTTATAACACTTTTCCTTAACAGAAATATAATTTGTTAGCATTCCAGTTTTACAAACTTCCAAAATCTTCAGTGTCGACAAAGTTCCCAGTCATATCTTAAATACATACTTTATAAGAATAAATAATGTGATGATGAAAATGGATGATTTTAAAATTATTTCAAGTAATCAATGACAATGTGCACTATTCAATAACTATAGACATTTGGTGGTGATATTTAACATAATACGCAAGTTATATATTAACAAAATAATTATTATTTCAACAATATATATTGCTTGAATCCTATTTGAAAAGAAGTTTCAAATTAGTTATTTAGTTAACTGGAAATTTCAGAAATGCTTTTAAGTGTTTCCCACCCAAGTAGAGACAAACTGGTTGGAAACCCTGTTGTAGTCTCGCATGTATTGGTACTATACACCGGGCATGTTAAAGAACCGAGGAGTCTATTCGGAAAGAGCTTAGGCAGTGTGCAAGAATTCTAATTTCACACAAGCTTTCTGTCTCCTCTCGAAGGTCATTAGCCAATCAGACAGGGATAAAACCGAATGGCCACATACTACATGTACAACTGTCTCGGACAAACAAAACAAAAATTATTTTTGCTTCTAAACAAGGCCAGAATAATCTGTGAGCTATATATACATGTGTAATGTAATTATATGTTTGAATAGATGACAGTGTACTAGTACTTATATTGAAAGCAAAAAACAAGGTATCACATGAAAAATGTGTTTACAAGGCAAACAACAACAGCTGTCAGAACATATGACCCTGCCATGTCCGGAACTTCAAAATGATAGAATCCATGATCTACTGATCTTCCTATCAAGTCTGAGAATTCTAGGTCCATATCAGAAAACAGTTGGTCTACTGACTGACGAACATCACATAGAAACAATGTAATGCCCTATTCTTCTAAGGAAGGTGTAAAAAATTACATACAGTTCTATAAAAGCTCACAAACGACACTAACTGGATTAAAAACATTTCTATATAAATTGTGAAGAATAAACATACATGTACTGGTAAAAAAATTCAATTATACACGACAAATAATATATATAAATAAAGGCACACTTAAACATGATATTAAAGATCCAGGTAGGCCTATGCTAATTATACATGTAAGTTGTTCTGTTTTTTATATTTTTTCCTTATACATACTTCATATAAATTTAAGTCTTTGAAAAATAATTTATGATGACACCATACAAGGTCCTAAAAATATGTTTGATAGTAGTTTCATGCAAAAATGTAGGATACATGTTGGTACATAGCAATTGTTCAAAACCTGCATCTTTTTGCACAAATTTAACATAATGACACCACAAAAAATCTGTTCTTGGAGACCACTCAAAAGTCAAGGGTAGGTCAGGAAGGTAGGAAACCAAACAGTTGGTAAACTATGATCACACTGTGACGCAACTGTTCAGGCCTAATGATCCTGTATGCCTCTAGTATACAATATTGCATGCAGAAATGTCTATAAACTGATGCAGAACTTTCTTTTCCTAATTATAAATGAAACTCTGAATGTCATTTGATATATTTTGATAATAACTTAATACTTTTAATAATTAACACTAGAATACACAAATTCAACAGACTATATTGCATTTACGAAGAAATAGCACATGTTTATGAATAATTAAATCTGTTATTCCAATCTGGCTTAACTTCTGTCTTCTTTCGTCTGACAGGTGATGGCACATCCTGAAATGTTGAAGGAAAAGCATCATTACCAGTATAAATGTTTTGTATATATAATGTTAACAAATAATAAGTGTTTTGTTTTCAAATTGGTGACACCCTAACGCATCAGGGGTCAAGTACCCAGACAAACGCCACACTGGGTGTACACTCTCATGGCAGACTGATGCTGAACAGCAAATACAACAAAGACACAAAACACGTTTAAATCACCATTCAATGAATTACAACTAACTCAAACACAAAACATGTATATACCAACTACCAGCTAAACAACTCAAGACTTCTATTGGATATCTTCCTCTGATGGATATTGATCAATATAAATTGGCTTTGGAAGAAAATCAATACCATAAACAGTTAAAAGTGAATGCTGAACGTTTTGTCAGTATTTGAATAATTGATTGTTTAGTAAATGTGCTACATATATACTTTTTTAAAATAAATCTTCTGTATTAAATTAATTTTTATAAATGAATGTTCAATTCTTCTATTCTTGCACAATATTTATTGGGGCCCAATTTTGTGGGAATTTTTACTTTTGCCTTTTCAAACCCCTGGTAAAATCCCTGTCCCCCAGGGCCATACAGATGGTAAAAACCCTGCAAATTGTCCCGCCCTATGCCTCACGGGTAGTCATGACTATATTTCCCCGTTGTTTTGGCGCGAAACAAAAGCCCCACACTTACACAGCACCGCGTGAATATAGAATAGGTAAAAACTTGGGACAGTTCCCCTGCTCTCCCATGGGGTTGGATGAGGCCGGGGTTTCAATTGATTGGTGCATTACCTTTCTGACTTCATCTTTTGAAGACTTAGATCTGGGTACTGCACCACCGTAGTGAGATTTGGGTTCTTGAAAAGTTGTCTTTGACCGTCTCATTTGTATTGCATATACACTTGTTTCTTTCCCACCAGGCTGGTGTATGGGTGGTAAAACTTTTCTTATACCAAATGACGAGCCTTGCCTTGAACTAGCATCCGATCCTGGATGTGATCCGTTACTATGATTAGCACCAGCTCTAGATTTGTTAGGTTTAGTCTTTGATTTGGTAGGTTCAGATTCCGTTTCTTTCCGACGTAACATTTCTTTCAGTTTTCTGTTCATATTATAAGCTTCCTGTAGTAAGTCTTCTGTATCCTCTTCCGTTAAATCACACGTTTCAAGCATATGAATCACACTTTCTGGATCAGCCAAATCTAAAGGCTTTTCAGGATCAGGATTTTCATCAGCCTCCGGATTTGATGTGGGGCTTTTACGTTCATTTCTTTCCGTTGAACTGTTTTTTCCATTGCGGCCGTTATCATGGTACTCTATAACCTCTATATCAACTGAGGGCATTTTTTTATTTTCCAAACTATCACCCTCTGACCCATTTTTCGACAACACATCAGAAATCCCGTCATCTTTCATTACTCCACCAGACTCCGCCATTACTCGAAGTTAAACCGAAAGTTTAAATCACAAAAAATTAATCCTCGGCCAAATAAACCTGGAAGTGACACGAAAAATGTTAAAAACAAATATTTCACAGTTTTGTAGCGGCGTCATTCGAAACGGAAGTAGCAACACCAAGGGGGAGAACTCTGGGGGAATATCGCATTGACTGGTTCACAATTTAAACGTAGTTAGCGAACGTATTCAAGTGCACAGTTTGCAGACCAATTTTTTTCGCGTGCAGACGATGTGGGCATGTGTTTCTAGACTATTAGAAGTTGACGAAGAATAATCATATCAATATATTTGTGTATGGAGCCTGGTAAGAAATCTTAACCAATGACTAACAGCAAATGAGAGACTGGTGAAACGTAAACAAAACACTAAGAAAATTGTGCAAAACCACAGGGGTTCGATTCATGAAGTTTTGATGAAGCACAGGAACTCGAAATTCAATGAAAACTTCTTTTGGCACTCCCAATTTTGAAAATATACACAGAAACGAAGAGTTTTACGCCTGTGCATGAATCGATATTTAGTGCACCACTCAATTGAAACCACGCCCCCAACACTAGGTACCTACTGACCATCAGTGCTGACATTCATTAATATTTGCGGCAAGGAAAACACGCTACATAAATACGAATTGAAGGACAAAGATAATTCGCTTCATAAGTTATACTGGCTGGCGAGTAGTTTCCGACAGTGAGCCGTATCCGGCTTTTGATATTTTTTCGTATTTAGCGTAGCTCTTCAATTAAATTGAGGTGTGTAATAAAAGAACTACACCATACCAACAAGTGAGTCTCAAAAAATTACTATTCATGCAGATAAAAAGAAAATATCACGAAATACACATAACACAATGGTAATCTTCACCTCTTTTGCCGGGGATTACATGTTTACAAAAATTGCGCAAGCGCAATGAAACAAACAAGTTCATCTATTAATAGCCATGGGATTGCCTGAGTCATTGATAAAGCTAATTTTAGCTCAACAGCAGGTATGAACGGAATCAGCGACCCAAACTAATGTCGATGATAGAACAATATTGACAAAATACGCCATTATTGACGTCATACCAATTGAAGTCGGAGTATTTTACTAATTGGAAAACGCAATGATTATAAGGCTACAATTGTCGTCTGCGTTTACTCAACACTACAATAGACAACTCTTAAAATCTATGTGAAGCCAATAGGAGTAAATTCCCCTTAGTTGAGTGGCTCAATACGGGGAAAATAAAGAATTATTAGTAAATTAATGGGAAACGTTGAATACTGCTACTCTTTATCCATTTAACGGCCTAAAATTGTTACCCCTTTGTAGCCCCAATTATCGATCACTGTGTTACGTTAAAAATACCAAAACAGTGACAATATTTCGGTCTTGAGCCCAGGATTATTAAAAGGAAAATTGTTTTCTTCAAAACCACCTTGTATTCTAGAAAAAATAAGAAAACCGGTAAAAATTGTTGGATACTGCATGCCAGTATATCAGTTGAGTAGAGTTGGATACAACAATGAAAGTCACATTTTTGCAATGACACCCAGGGCAGTGATTTGTTTTAACTTGTTTCCTTTCTCCCTTCTAGAAGCCCGATCTATACTACAAGCACCATGGAATCTGAAGATCTAAGGTATCGGGATATAGTTGCTCAGTTAGCTCTCTTCAATATGCTGAAAGTCAACTTGTCATGTTGTCCGGATCTATACCGCACATTGTTAGCTGTGCTGTGTGACTTTGATCCAAATCAACCTAACAGCAAGCATAAGGTAGGAGGCCTATAGGATTGTACCCTAAGAGTGTTTATTTCTACTCCCAAAATAGAAGCATCCTAATTTTGTCTGTTCGGTAGACTTATGAACATTAATTCCTGTCTATATTTCAATATTTTCTGAGCTCTGCATAAATTACTTTCATATCGCTTTCAGAGTTTGTTTGAAGAGTAAAATTTGTGGAGTTGTTTTTGAATGAATAATCTTGTGTAATTAGCTCATGTTTCTTGGTAATCATGTACATTTTACTTTAAGCTCACCTATCAAGTAGTAACAAGTGGGCATTCAATGTCCATGGCTTACATTGGCTTATGTGCATATTTATGATTTAGACCACATTTTAAGTCCAATTGATCATCACGAAACTTGGTCAGAAAGTTTACCTCAATGAAATTTAGGTCAAGTTTGAAAGTGGGTCAGGCGTGGTCAATATTAACTAAGTCTACTAAAAACATTTGTGTTTCAATCTTCTATGAACTTAGTCAGAAAGTCTTAATAAAAGTCGGGTCAAATATGATACTGGGTCTTCCAGGGTCAAACACTAGGTCACCAGGTCAAGTAAACAGCTTCTGAACAATTTCAATAAATTTTATTGTTGTAAATTCACTCCATATTTGACATACAGGGTATAGTGTGTTTTTACAATATAATGGTGAGGTACCAACATGTGAAGATTAATCAGACCAGGCAGCAACCTAGGACCATTTCAATGGGCCTCTTTTCCATACAAAATACTGTTATGATATTATTGTTTTTCAGACAAGTCAATACATTCGACTGTTGATATCTGATAAGTTGCTTGCTGACTGTATTATAGTGTCACTACCACAAGGTATGGAATTCTTACCGGAACTTTGTTTGTTTGGACTTATGTACTTTGTTAATATAGTGGTTGCTTCAAGACTTGGAGACATGTAAGCTTGCTGACTGCATCATAGTGTCAAGTGAATGTCAAATACAGAGAACAATACCGTCCATGTATGAGGTTACTCTAATGCCTTACCTGTAGTTCTCACACAAGTCTTCATCTTGTATCATTTAGCCTGTCCAGCTTGATAGTTGTCTTGATAGAGCACTCGCTCGAGTGATTGGGGTTTGATACTGAGTTTGGGAGCCATGGGTTATTTTCTTTTGTGACATAGACTAAGTCATGTCCTCCACATGTGGAAAAATTGTCAGTTGCTTGTGGAAGAGCTAGTAAGTACTGGTTCATAATATATCCTGGAAAACTGAACCATAATAATGTTTTAATCGCAACTTGACATGTAGTTTTACTTTTATAGTTAGTTCTAATTTTTGTTTCATGTGATATTTGCAGGTGATCAAGAAAGACTTGAGTTGGAAGCAAAGACTAATATCCTTCCATTAAAACAGAGAGTTCTGGCCAATCAGTATGTTAATATTTGTATTTATCCTTTTCGAGAAGGCAAGAAACAGTGCCGAGTATATAATCCTAAGGTTATTAAGTTTTTATAACAGAATTAGCTCATTCATTTTACTCAATTGGTGAGAGAATATCCTGTCACCTGGCAGTTTCCCTTGTGTGGCTACATTTATAATTATATATGAGCCGTTCTCCAGGAAAACTGGGCTTAGTGAGATTGTATTAGTATTTATGAAATAAGGTTAAGAAAACCCTCTTAAATGACAAAAATGTCATGCTCTTTGATTTAAGTTTTAAGTTCTTGGATGATATAGAACTATGTCTTAGTTTTATTTTTTTTCTCATGAATCATGTTAAAATATCTTCTGTCATTGCTATGGTGACCAATTTCTAAAGAGTATCCATATTGAGAAAACGAGGGGTTTGTGGTTGAAATCAGTAGCTACGTTTCTCTAAAAGCTAAAATTCTCAATTTAGATATGTTTTATTAAAAAAGGAATATAATTCTAAAATGTGATACAATTTTGAAAAGTTTACGTCAAGAACTCATCAAATACTGGAGTTATGAACTTCTAGGTAACGTAACGTCAAATAACGTTTGAATGACGTTCGCGACGTCAGTAACAAAGTAGGGGGAGTGGTTAGTTTTAAAAGTCTGTAACTTTGTAATTTGATGTTATATTTAGCTCAAATTTTCAGAAACAGTTCAAGAGTCTTGTCTTTCTAATGCTAAATTATCATGATTTTCATATTGTTGTCACTAAGCCCGGTTTTCCTGGAGAACGGCTCATATATATGGATACAAATTCTGAAAATTGTTGATTGAAAAGTGGTGAAATGGCATTTATAACTTTTCATGCACTTTCAGGGAATGCAGTAATATTGAAAGAAGGACGAAGTTATGGCTGAGTCAGCAAGCTCAAACTATGAAAGATGTAGAAGTATCGGAGGATTCCAAGACATGTAAAAGTATAACTATCATTGTGTCAGGTATGAGTGAATTAATAACATAAGAATGATATCATTTAAATCTTGCACCTTTACACTATAATCTAATTATTATTAAGAATTAATAAAGATGTAACCTGGGTTTTATCATAGAATAAAGCACTGTCACAAGTTCGGATGCATAGAAATTAAATTACAAACGCGTATTTGAACAAGTGACTGCTTTATTGTAGATAAAACACAGGTACATATTCATTATTTTGATTCTAACACAGCCAATATTCCGCATTTGACAACACATCAAGACATAGTAACCGCAAGTGATTTGCCGTATCTGTGTTTTAACGAGAATTCGTGCACACCATAGTTTCCTCTGTGCGTGTATAGCTAAAACCTCTGGTTGTGTTAGAAATGTATTTTGTATGACAATAGATAACATTATTGTACATCATACATGGACTCTAGGAAACATGTATTTCTGCTTACTGGTGCTTTGTCCAAATGTTTGTGAAACAATCTGTCCGTTCTCTGTGACTTGATACTCGGCTACCATTGTTGGAACTTTCCAAATTGTCGCGGAAAGCTTTAATGACACTCCTATCTAGGTCTCAAGCTCTGTGCATGACTTCTTGTATGTATGTGCTTAGTTACTGTTGTTTCAATTAAATTTCTGTATAGGCTACCTTTAATGAAATAGACAAATGTATGTTTAATTGAACCTTTATGACATTTAGTCAAACTTTTCTGATCAAACGTGGTCCCACAAAATGATGAAATATATTTGTGTCACTATGTATCCTGCCTTAAAGAAGTCCAAGTACTCAGTGTGTATTGCTTTGCACACGTTTGTTTGTGCGAAGGTGTGTTGGTAGTCTGTCCATATCGACCCTAGGTTCAAAGGAGGCAACTCATCAGCTTACTTTTTAATCCCCCACCACGAAGTAGGAGGGGATTATAGGAATGGTCTCCGTCCGAGCGTCTGTTAGTCCGTCCTTCCGTAACTAAATCGTGCCCGCTCTCTAACTTTTTAATGCCTTGGCCGAATTGCATGAAACTCATACCAAATGTGTAACTAATAAAGACAACGTGCAGAACCCACATTCCAACCGTGCCGGGTCAAGGTCACAATTCAAGGTTTGAATCTTACCTTTCGTGTCCGTTCCATAACTTTTTAATGCCTTGGCTGAATTGCATGAAACTCATACTAAATGTGTAACTTATAAAGAAGACGTACAGAACCCACATTCCAACCCTGCCTGTTAAAGGTCAAGGTCACAATTCAAGGTCAAAGGTTTGAATCTTACCTTTTGTGTCCGTTCCATAACTTTTTAATGCCTGGGCTGAATTGCATGAAACTCATACTAAATGTGTAACTAATAAAGAAGACGTGCAGAACCCACATTCCAACCCTGCCTGTTAAAGGTCAAGGTCACAATTCAAGGTAAAAGGTTTGAATCTTACCTTTCGTGTCCGTTCCATAACTTTTTAATGCCTCGGCCGAATTGCATCAAACTCATACCAAATGTGCAACTAACAAAGACAATGTGCAGAACCCACATTCCAACCATGCCGGTTCAAGGTCAAGGTCACAATTTAAGGTCAAAAGTTTTAATCTTGCATTTCGTGTCCGTTCCATAACTTTTTAATGCCTAAGCCGAATTGCATGAAACTCATACCAAACATGTAACTAATAAAGACGACGTGCATAACCCATATCCCAACCATGCCGGTTCAAGGTCAAGGTCAGAATTTAAGGTCAAAAGTTTTAATCTTGCATTCCGTGTCCACTCCATAACCTTTTAAAGCCTGGGCCCAATTGCATGAAACTAATACCATATATGTAACTAATGATGACGACGTGCAGAACCCACATTCCAACCAGGCTGGTTCAAGGTCAAGGTCGCAGTTCAAGGCCAAAAGTTTAAATCTTACATTTTATGTCCGCTCTTTACCTTTTTAATGGCTGGGTGGAATTGCATGAAACTCATACCAAATGTATAACTAATAAAGCCGACATATTGCACCAACATTTCAACCATGGGGGTCAAGATCACAGTTCAAGGTCAGAGATTTAAATCTTACATTTCGTTTCCACTCCATAACTTTTTAACGCCTGGGCCGAATTGCATGAAACTGATACCAAAGTTACAAAGTACGGTTCAAGGGCAAGGTCACAGTTAAAAGGTTAAAGGTAACAAAAAGTTTATACAGTAAAACCTCGTTATCTCGAGGACCCATCGGGACAAGCCAAATGCTCGAGTTAAGCCAGGTGCTCGAAATATCCGAAGTCTATGATGAATTGTTGTTATGACTAAGTGTAACTGTGTTTATAATGAAAACACGTATGATACATGTATTTGGTTGTAACTACGAATACTGTCATTGTTTATCAAGTCTATACGCAATTTGAATCGTGTGGACATTTGCCGAATTGAACAAATTGCATATGAAAGTCGTAATGAATCTTTTTACATTAAATATCAAACTCCTTTTAACGGTAAAATTGTAATAAAAGTTCGCATCAGCAAAAAGATAACATTACCCAAAGCGCAAGATAGATCCTACATGTTTGAACAAACACCCATGCACAAAAATCGCACGTGATAAAATAAAACCCGGATGCAAAGTCGATCCAGTTTCCAGCACAGGGATACGGCTCATTGAGTAAAAAACATGCACTATATTATCTATGATAATTTATTTAGGACATGATGTTTAGCTGAATGAGTTATATCTCGGTGGTTTCCAATTGAAACGCGTGGACAATTTGGAGACATCAAACGCGGCGGTCTTTCGACTGACTTCAAACGCGCCGCACATCAAAGAAATTGGCGGTACAGTTGGGAGTAGTGTTTAGTCAGAGTTCCATACCGCGGTATGAATTCGCCAATCGGCGCATAGTGTAGATTCAATTGACATTTAATACAAAGTCGACGAATTTTGTATTCTTCAGGGTTGTTTGATAAGAATTGGATTTAATCGCGGACTTGATCTACTTCACTTATTCAGTATCAGACACGTGAAATTGTAAGCTTACATTCGCAGGTTTTCATGAAATACGGGAAATGAAAAGTTTTTGAAATGATTTTTACTTGCAGTTTTATAACGAACGGAGCCTAAATATTTAAGATTCTACATGGACGTCGGTTTATCTTACGATAATTTAAAAGTATGTGCGAGTCAGTACGTTCGAAGCAACGATGTTGCAAATAATAATTCTAGCTCTCGTATAAGTTAATGTTCCCAATTGTTGCCTATTGAACTTGTTCTGAAACGTATGCGTAGTTTAAATCACGCTCATTAATTAAATATCTTCTACTTCGTGTTTAATGTAACGGATCGAAAATACGGACATCAATTGAAGTGTTAGGGATTACGCTATTGTCATAAACTGTGATTATCACGATGTGTGAAAAATACGGACCGTAACAAAATTTAGTATGACATTTTTCGGAGGTGTGAAATTTCGCTCGGATGATTGCCTCAAGATAAGGTAATTAATTATCGTTGAAAATTGTTGACTGGACCGACACCTGCGCTCGAATTAGACTGGATGCTCGTAATAACTTTACTCGAGTTAGAGGGATAAATTAATGTACAATATAGAGCAAATTCGTCGGGACTTTGAAATTTGCTCGAATTAGGCCGGTTGCTCGAATAATCGCTGCTCGTATTACCGAGGTTTTACTGTATATGATAACGGATTGATAAATATATTATCCAGTCGTTAGCCAGACTAGTGTATTTATGACAAAATGTTTCGTTGAATGATATAGGACGAAGAGATTCGACAGATTGTAAGGATGTGTGTGAGGATAGAACTGTAACAATTCCTGGTATACCTGCACAACCGTTAGAGGTGTCCGCCAACCATAGTCGTAAACAGCAAAACAACAATATACGTGATAGTCAACAATACAATGATGTAAGTACTGTGATCCAGCATGGCTGCTCTGAGTATCCATAAATTTGTCAGTGTGAACTAAAACGTACTCCACTCATCAGTACAAAATATATTACTAATCCAACATGTGGCAGTCGTCATGGACATGGAGTATACGTATCGGTTGTTAGAGGCATAGAGAGTGTCCACCTTAGGAAAAGAAGTTTGTGGGTTAGGAATGTCCACTAAAGGAATGTAAGTTGTGGTCCGAAACCGCGGAATACAAAAGTACTTTTAAATTGTACTGGTATCAGGGTTCAAACAATTCCAGAATAATCCTGAAATCGGGATTTGCTGCACTAGGATTGAATGAACTTTTCTGCAGAAAATAAAAAGTATTTTGATGAAAATCTAAGTATTAACAAAGTTATGGTCATTTGAAGTTTTTAAAGCTGAATTTAACGATAGAACAATGTTTGAAACAGTGTTTTGGTGTTAGGATGTGTGCAAATTGCACTCAAAACAGACTTGCCATCTAATTTTTAGGATTGGGTATTATGCCTTATTAGGACCCCTGTGGTATTTATAATATCACCCTTGCACAAATGTAGTTCCATGTAATAACTGGTTTGCCTGGTGTTAAGATAATGTCACTTGGTAGTCTCAATAGACTGGAGTACAGTCTGTTGGACTCAAAACTGAATTAAAAAACAACAAAAATCAAACCAGCCATAAGTACTATCTAATATCTTTCATTGCATGAGCACTATCAAGAAACATTGATGAGTATTTTTCCACTTTTTCAGAAGACCAGTTTGAAGATCTGTACAGATATAGATAGGAATCCTTCACCTAAAAATAAAGAATGTTCTGTGTCATGGTCTAATTCAATAAAACAGATGGTGACTACAATGCCGATGAAACAGGATTCCAAGCAGACTGATTCACTGAAAGCTACCAGACCCAAACTTGTGCTGCCTGTGCACATCCAGCAAGCAGTTAGTCATGGTTTGGTGACCACGCCAATTGTAACCACTACGTCTCAGGTGAAGTATGTCAGACTAGGTAATGGTGACACGCTGGAACCAGACTACCAGGTTGCTCCGGGTTATAAACCTACATCATCTGTAACTACAGTTTATCAACCAGAGAGAAGTCATTGTTTCAATCCTCAGATTCAAGTCTGGAGAAAGTCTAGCAATACTGAGAACACTGCCAGTACTAGTATATCTACTGCAAGAAATGATGTGCAAGTTTCTAGTGATGTAAAGCGGTATGCATCTACATCCGTAGACGAAGAACCTGCGCTGAAAGTGAGAAAATTATCACAATCTGCTAATCAATGCGGAGGAAGTGCTGCTAGCCATTCAGAAAGGATTCAATGTTTTGAAGATATGCTTGTGCATTCTGATTTAGTAACTTTGTCAAAGAGTCAAGATAATGCAAGTAATAGTCGGCAGAAATTGGCTCTTAATGACTTGTTGTCTAAATTACCCATTCAGAGCAACAAAGTCAGTGATTCTGGTCTAGAGAATAGTGTCAAAAATAAGAACAGTGAAAGTAGAGGTAGCATAGGTTCTTCCTGGCAAGAGGGAGGAGTAAGGACGCCATCATTGTCTAAAACTGAGACAAGGATGACCAAATCAACTTCACAAGATTCGTTTATGCTGCCTGTTAGTAAAGTTCCTTCCACCACAGGTACTATGACCAAACAATATCATTTATCTTATCCAATTAAAATGAGCGTAAACCCTGAAACTACCAAGAATGCATCCTATACATATGAAGCATCCAGCCAACCAGGAAGTGTTGCAAGTTTATCAAACAATAATTCATGTAGTTCAGGCATCTGTCCTGAAAGTGCTAAATATTCTACATCACTTCGTCACACTGATACATATTGTTACGGATTAACCGATGCTACAAAATCATTTCCATATCGACAGCAGATTCATCTGTCAAATGTTCTTGATTTTTCTACTGACTGTGTTGTCAATAATCCACCTGTATCCTGTAAGACAGAAACTATGCAAGTAGAAACAGAACACAGAATGATGAGGGATGGTTTAAAAGTTAAAATACCAAGTCTTGATTTGCTCAGACCTGATGCTGAAACACAGGTATCTGAGCGCACAATTATAGATAACACTGATTCATTATTGAACAACCCCTCAATAAGTAATCCACAGAAGATGGAACCCCGTACAGAGAATTGGAAGGAGAGTGTTGAATCAAGACTAAGAACTGATTCATTAGGAAAGATGGAAGAATCTAAAGACTCAAACAGTGGCAAGCAAACTTTCCTAATTATTGAAACGAAAACCAGTAATGGCTCCGATCAAGTTCAGATAAAACTGAATCCTCAAAACAGTGGTAACTTGTTGGGAGAACTTCTTAAATTGAAACCTGGTTTAGTTTTGAAACAGGGATGTGTAGAGGCAAATAATTCTGATAATGCTGCAAAGGAAATTGTACCAACTACTGGTGAAACTTCTGACCGACAGGTTGAAAATGACCAACATACTACAACCAATGATTCCTATGTAAGAGTAGATGATAAATCAAGCCTGTCGGATATTTCTGGTGATTGCACAGATTCTGAAGAATTTCAATGTTCTGATGATCAATATGACTTTTCCGATCAGTCCGATATTGTTCCAATACACATAGATAACCATCCCGGCGAGCCAAAATTGGTTGCATTTCCTTTGCTTCATACTAATGCATTTCAACAGAACTTCCAACAGAGAAGAAACGATGATGGAGGTAACGTGCGGCCTATGACAACACCGAAACCATTCTGCGAACCATATTCAAATATCAACACTCCAATACTTACTCTTCCCGGCAGTATGACAGCAACATTGACCGACAATGTCCAATTAGATGCTTTGAGTTCCGTGCCGACCGGAGGCAGTGATAATGGTAATCAGTTCAGGTTCTCATCGTGTGGAATGTCACCCTATCTGTTAGGACTGATACCAGATATGACGTCTAGTACGTACGATGATAACCTGTCTCTAGAAGGAAGTGATGATGTCTTCGTCTTGAATGAATATATAACTCCTAATATGGTGAAGTCTAGGTCTACTAACTTGGAGAGCGAATCAACAGAAGATGATCATGATGACAAATAAATTGGTGGCCATGTTCACCAGTACTCATTTGTGCCACATGTAAGGTCTAAACTAAAAATGTTGTTCTGGTCACCTTACCTTAAGTATCATATTCTTCCTAACCCAAATTATTGTTGAAACATTTTGTGACCACAGTTTTTCAGTAAACAACTTTGAAAAAATAAAACGTTTTCCAACCAACCTACCCAGTAGTAGTAGCATATGCCTACCAGGACTGCAATATTAAAGCCTATTACAACTGATCTGAGCAGTTCATTTGAAGCACTCTGTTTAGGCACATGCCTCCTAAAATCTTACTGTTAAAATGTTTGGTCAAGTGATTATGTCATTCGTTTTATTTACTGATATAAAACTACCAGAAAGTAGTGCTGTATTACAAATGTGTTGTAAAACCATCAAAATTCCTATGTGATTTAAATATTCATACTAAAGTGCTTAATTTTAAGATTCATTTCCCATGAAAATGTAGGATTTAAAGAATATTGCAGTAAATAAATGCCTTTTTTACGTTATTTAAGCAGAACACAACAGTTATTGTCCTTTGTTAGTTTGCAAATGCTGCATTGTACTGTGCAGTGCAGTTGTTGTATTTTACAGCTGCTTAACATTATCACATGTTGACTGTATGCTTTAATTCAACTGACTACTCTTTGCTCTATGTACAAATGTATGTCAATTTTCAGTTGCTGCAGTTTTCTATCATTTTAATTTTGCATTCTGTTTAATTCTCACATTGCATGTTTGTATAGGTATTAGTTGTGTTGCATGATTAAAAATGTTCCTATGAAAATGTTGTTATTGTTACTTTATTATCATTCAGTGAGCCATTTGGCTTTCATCCAGTAAACGGATGTTCTGTCAGGTAATGTCCTTCTGTGACAAAATACTGATTGTAATAATACTTTTTTACTCAAACTGTAAAACATATGATATGGCCACCTATCTGCCATATGGCAACAGTCATTCGTTCTTGCTTGTGAAGAAGTTGTATCATTATGTTGATAGGTGCTAGTAAATACAGGTAGATAATATATTCCAGGAAAGCAGATTGTGTCACATATTAATGTAAAACTAACAAATTATATACATGTACTACAATTGCTCTCAATGGCTGTAACAGGAAGAAATAATTGTGAAAATGTATTTAATCATAAACCAGTATGAACATAAATGAGATGTTTTAACATGCAGTGACACTAAGTTGTTTCCCAGGCAACTAATAAGCCTACTTGCAGTGACACTAGGAAAATATAGCTCTTTTTTTGTTTCGGTAGACTATAATGCACTGAGTTCATTGATTTAAATACACACATTTTAGTTAATACAAATTGGCTGGGTTCAAAGAGATCATAACTTCACATAATAGACGTTCTATCTTCAATTACTCAATCTGCAAAATTTCATCAAGATGGTTTGTGTTCTTCAATGGTGGATACAAGAATCTGTCAATGCAGCACCAATAGTGGAACATTGGAGTGAGGCTCAGCATAGTACTAAGTAGACTTAGAAATTACTAGTTCATGTTTTATTTTGTTTCAACAGCAGTTATTAATGTATCTGCCAGGAAAATTTTGACCAAACTTTGAGTAGTATATATTGAAAGGTGATGTAAAACCCCTATAAAAACAGAAACAGTGGTTTTGGATATACATGTACTAGCTTTAAGTATAAAGCATCTTATAACCCCATGAGGCAGTCCAGTTTGAAACCCCGGTGGCAGTCACCCAGTCTGAAAATCTGGAGGTAGCGAGTCTAGTCACCCAGTCTGAAACCCTGGTGGCAGTCACTCAGTCTGTAAACCTAGAGGCAGTCACTCAGTCTGGAGGCACTCACCCAGTCTGAAAACCTGGTGGCAGTCACCCAGTCTGAAACTATGGAGGCAGTCATTTAATCTAAAACCCTAAAGGCAGTCGCCCAGTCTGAAGCCCTGGTGGCAGTCACCCAGCCTGAAACCCTGGAGGCAGTAACTCAGTCTGAAACCCTGGAGGCAGTAACTCAGTCTGAAACCCTGGAGGCAGTAACTCAGTCTGGAGGCAGTCACCCAATCTATAACCCTGGTGGCAGTCACCCAGTCTGAAATCCTGGTGACAGTTACCTAGTCTAAAACCCTGGAGGCATTGATCCAGTTTGAAACCCTGGTGGCAGTCACTCAGTCTGAAACCCTGGAGACAGTTACCTAGTCTAAAACCCTGGAGGCATTGATCCAGTTTGAAACCCTGGAGCAATTGTTATCTCTTATCAGATCATTTTCAAGGAGAACACATATCAACAAAGAACATTTTGCTCTTCTTATGGATGTTTTTAAATGACAGGTCTGGCTGACTATGACGTACAAGTTTTAAATTGTGTACACAAAAGATAACGCATGATTTATCATAGTACACTTGTTATCCGTTTTGTTGACAAAATGCATGTAGGTCAATGTTATATAGAACATAGTTTATACTGCTATATTTAAGCTGAACTTTTGAACAAAATGCCTTCCATCGAGGATGTGACGCTGGGTGATCTTTCCAAGGTACTGTACTTTATTAATTCCATATATTATAGTTGCATACAATGTACATTGTATATACATGTTGCATTAACTTTTATTTGTACTGGTGTTCTTTCTTTCGTTGATTTACAGGATCCTCTCAATGTATATACAGACGTTTTTATGATACAAGGAATCGGGGTTCGATACGTGAGAGTACCACTTGGTTACCAACCAGTTCATCTCTTGTTAGGCGGGAAATGTTTCTGAAAATGTTCATTGCGGTGGACTATGGATTGGATGTGTAGTGTGTGTTAACCACTCAGTCATAACTCATAATTAACGATTGAAAATATTGACAGCATATGGCAGTATATAAAACGTATCATGTGACAAAAGGCTTAAATTGAATACTAGTAATTCATGGGACACACAGTTGTTTGTCAATGAATCATGGCTACATGTATACACAACTTGTTAGTCCCCTACCGGTTTTTGACCGGAGGGGACTATAGGTTTGCCCTCCGTCCGTCCGTCCGTCTGTCAGTCCGTCCGTCCGTCCGTCCGTCAAACAATCTGGATCCTGACATAACTCAAACAATTTCCAAGCTAGGTTTATGAAACTTGGTATGTGGATAGGGGGCAATAAGGGGATTATGCACGTCTACAAATATTTTGATTCTGACAAAAATTGTGGTTGCTATGGCAACAGAAACATTGAAAGTGGCCTCAAACCGGTAGGGGACTTCTGTATTGCTTGCAATTCTTAATTACTTGTTTAAGTTGTTTTATAACAAATTAATTGTCCTTTTTTTATACATGTAATATTAAACCTTTCTAAATCGTCTGTTCTCATTTCTCAATGCGCATGTTTCCATAAATTAAGATTTGAAAATTAACCCATGTTTTCTTAGTGAATATTGTAGGCCTCTACATGTATACTTCTTTAAACCTATGAAAGGGTAGGATTTTGCCGAGTGGTAACTAATTAGTGCTCTCGACTTTCAACCCGGAGGTATCCCTCAAGGTGCTAGTCAATCGATCTTGAAGACAAGACAGCGTTCACTAAACACTTATGCCCCCTGTGGAAGCCTTGTCCATAAATAAGTCTAAGTCCAAAATTAGGTCAAGGTGAAGTTCAAAATGGGGTTAGGTGGTACAGGCGTGTGGAGAGTGTTCATACACAACATCCATGCAAGTATGAAAGCTTTGTAGCAAGCCATATTAATGCTAGAAGAAACGGTCAATTTGGGTTAACCAGGACGGACAAATGGACGAACGGATGGACGGACGAACGGACGGACAGGTGAATCACTATATGCCTCCCCATCTATCGATAGGGGTGCATAAAAAAGGACTCCTTAGCAACCCTGTATGAGACAGCGAAACCAGACATAGTCCTTGGCACAGAATCGTGGTTGACAAACGATCACTTAGATGCTGAAATCTTCCCAGAAGACTACATGATATTTCGGAAGGACAGGAGGAATGGAAGAGGAGGAGGAGTGTTCATCATGGTCAACAGCCAGTTCCAAGTAATGGTACCAGACGACATAGCGAACCCCGACGAGTGTGAAATGCTATGGGTCCAGATCAGCTTGAAGAGCGCCAGCAACTTATATGTTGGATGCTTATACAGACCACCGAATGTAGATGACCCAGCGAATCTTGATCTCCTTCATCAATACCTGAGTGAGATACCCAAGACAGCACATATATGGCTTGGAGGGGACTTCAACCTACCCGGTATCAACTGGTCAGACAACTCAGTCGATTCAACTCAGAAAGCAACCTTGTCCAAACAAATCTTAGACATTTCCAGTAATTCCTTTCTAGAACAGCTAGTAACAGATCCAACTCGAACTACAGAAGACAGCTCCAATATCCTTGATCTCTTCTTTACAAACAATGCATCTCTCACTAACACAGCAGAAGTAATCCCTGGTATTTCTGACCACGAAGCCGTATATGTTGAAGCCAGTCTAAGACCACTTGCAGTGAAGACACCACCCAGGAAAGTCTTTAGCTATGACAAAGCTGACCGCTCATCAATCGAGAATGAACTCCATGAAACATACTTAACCTTGAAAGAAAACCAGGCTACAACAGTAAACGACCTGTGGGCTATCTTCAAAAACTCAGTCACACAAAGATCATGAACAACACATACCATCCCGAATGACTAAAGACAGGAAATCACAGAAACCATGGATTGACAGAACCATCAGAGCAGCCATTAGGAAAAAACAGAAACTGTACACTCGCATGAAGAAAACTAAATCCCCAATTGACATCCGTAAATACAAACAACTCAAAAGCAATATACAAAGACAAGAAAGAAAAGCTCATCAAAATTACATCAATAACATCATAGAACCAATTGAAAATGAAGAAAGACCTGTGAAACAAAAGAAGTTCTGGAACTAAATATCGTCACTGAAGAAGGACAATAATGGCATCTCACCACTCAAGGACAAGGGGAGACTCTTCAACCAAGCTAAAGACAAAGCAAACATTCTAAACAATCAGTATTCATCCGTTTTTACCAAGGAAGACACAGAGGACATACCATCACCAGAGGGCGACCCATACCCAGAAATGCCTGACTTTGATGTTACCGAAGTAGGCACCAGAAAGCTCCTCCAGAACATGAACACCAAAAAGGCGTCCGGTCAAGATGGGATCTCAGCTAGGTTCCTGAAGGACTATGCAGGCTCCATCGCACCTTCACTCACTCTGATCTTCAACAGATCTCTACAAGAGGGCGTGGTTCCTGAAGACTGGAAAGAAGCAAACGTGACTGCCATCTTCAAGAAAGGAGCTCGACACGACCCTGTCTCGCTGTAAACTCCTGGAACTATAGTCAGTAATACCCTCAAGCACCTAGAAAAACATAACATCCTGTATGACTGCCAGCACGGTTTCCGAGCACGAAGGAGTTGTGAGATCCAACTACTGACCCTGGTCCACGAACTCGCCTCATCCATGGACAAGAATGTACAAGCTGACCTCATCATCTTGGACTTCTCCAAAGCGTTTGACCGTGTTCCACACCAGAGGCTACTGAAGAAACTTAACCATTATGGAATCAGGTCAAACATCCACCCGTGGATAGCTTCCTTCCTTGGAAACCGGTCTAAGCATGAAAGACAATCATCTGACAGTGTACCTGTGATCAGCGGCGTCCCTCAGGGCTCAGTCCTTGACCCACTTCTCTTCCTTCTCTTCAGCAATGTATACCATCCTGGCATGATTTTGTCGCGTTTTAAATTGGTTCAATCGTAGTATCTTCATGCCCTGATAGCCTGTGAGGTTATGCTGGCTGGAAAAGCCGTTGAATTGTTGGAGAATGGTCTTTCATATGATACCGTCACTTCTGACGTTGATATGAAGCAATAAGTTGATACATGTAATAAAAAATAAATCGACAGTTCATGCAAGTGCTGCTCTAAATATTGTCATTTTAATCGCCCATGAATTCCATGTAAATTGAATAATGGATACATACATTTTAAATAGTGCTTTCTTAGTATAAAAACTGCCTCACACAAAATGCTTGTTTGAACTGAAAGACGGTTCGTTAATTTCTTATTATTTTATTTGTTGTATATCTGTTATAGGCAATTGAGATGACCCAGGCCAGCATGGATATCACCGTGGGTAAACTGGTTCCTGTCACAGAAGATATGTATCCAGCAGCGCTAAAAGTTTTAGAGGAATGTTTTATTGGTGATGAGCCTACTAGCCAAGCTGTTGGTCTTGGGTGGACCAAGGAATTTGAATCTATGTTACTTGACACTTTCAAAGAAAATCTATCATTCGCTTTGGTTGATTCGAAAACTGGAGACATAATGGGTCTTCGGTGTACTCGCCGAATTATGAGAGGTACAAAAGAGCGTTCGTTAGATCCGTCACAATTTGACGACGGTCCTTTGAAGGAAATGATACGGCTAATGCAAACCTGTCTCGAACAAGCCAAGTTCTTTGAAACATATGATGCAAACGAAGCCTTTCAGTATTTTGGTCTGTGTGTACGGGGAAAATATCGCCGACGTGGACTCGCCACCCTAATAATGGAAGCTAGTTTGAAGGTCATCGAAAACCTTGGGTTTGATACTTTCTACGTAAGAGGCAATGCTTCGTCTAACTATTCCCAACATATTTATGAGAAATTGGGATTTAAACTACTGGCTGAAGTCAAATATGATTCTTACTGTGTTAATGGGGAATTTATTTTAAGAGGAAAGACGGGGGTACATGAATCGGTGAAAGAGTACATGTTCTTTAAAAATGCAAGTTAAATACATGTACATGTATCTGACATCAGTACTCCGTTTAAACGCTAAATGTAACTATATATCATACATGCAATTTATGACAATCATTGTGGATAAATAGTCAGTTTGTCTGATGTGTAACCGTGGGGGAGTGATATTCCAATACATTTTTTGTAGTTCTCGTATTTTAACGCACATGATGTTGGCCGGATAAGTTGTATCATCTATAAACGTAAATTAGAAATCACGGGAAAATCTGAAATAAGTGGACAATAGTGTTCGTCATTGTGATGTACATGTGGACCATGTTGTATACACATTTTGTCATAATCATCATACATTATTATACAGTATACAGTCTATTCCACAGCTTGCCTGTCCTATACCGCCAGATTTAGCCGTCGGACATCAATTATTTACGTAACGCAGCTATTATATTGTCATATTTCGTGCGAATGACATCGTTCTGTTGGAATTCGCACACATCTTGTTATGACTTTACATTCAATGCCTGCTTCAAAACTACTGAAGAAGGAGTGTATGATAACGCCGTAATGGCATGGCAGTCACGATCAAATAATTACAGTAGATCAGGCATTATATTTTGTTTCCTTAAGTACATGTATTGGTTCAAAATCACATCTAAAATGATTGATTAAAACTAACTACACTGTACATTGTATAATGGTATATGACAGCAGGTATACATGTCTGGTTGGATTTGAAATAACTTGTCATGACGATGTGCCGAGGCCAGCACCCAGCCATCACCCCAAAGGTCAATTTCTGCAAAGTGAAATGCCAATGAACATGTTTGTATGTAGTTGTAACATGCTTATGAGTAATACAATATAAATTGAGTTGTGCATATTGTCTCCCTGCTACATTGTTTGCACTATGCATGCCTATCATTGCGGGACAATTATCACTCCGGCCATTTATCCCTCTCTGTGTGGGTGAGTTGGTCCTGCAGTAGGTCAACCAATCATGTATTAAAGGCTATAGTGACTTATATGCAATGACTGGGTTTGGGCGCTTACCATGGCCACCATAGATCAACTATATAATAACTCTTTCTAAATTCATATATTTCGCAAAGCTCAATAGATCTACGAACCAATAACATTCCATGCATGTATTTATTTCACCATTCTTGTTTTACATGTTCTTCCGAAAATATGTTTACTTCTGCCTACTGTCTGTTTGTTTATACTATTGTTTTGCTATAAGCATATGTATGTATGTTTTATGCAATAAACATTTTGTAATTGTATTGTTTGTATTGTATTGTATATAGACTGCAGAAACTTCTTCTGATAACCAGGTGGAACTATGATCGAACCAGCGCTAGGTCGCTTATATTTTAGTTTAGAACGCCAGCTTAAAACTACTCATTTTGGGGTCAGGAGAAACTAGACATGTAATGCGCAGACAATCGACACACACCAAGAAGATACTAGTAATGTAAAATCGGACAGGGAAGGCAAACTATAGTTATGCCAAGACCCAGCTTATGTATGTATTCTACGTATAACATGGTAAACAAAAGAACAATGTGTACATATTTATTCCACACTACCAATATAAAGAAACACATTGGGTGTACATTAAAGACAAAAACGGTACTTGCTGTCATGTTTTATTCATAAATAACTAGTAGTGAAATTACACATACTACTAGTATAAAGTCGTGTTGAGTTGATGTCTTGCACGCCGCCAGCACCACACCTGTGTTCCATCATCCAGAAACCATTCATCGTAACAACCACCACATGGATTAGGTCTAAAAACATACACAACTAGTCATGTGGAAACGCTCACTGAATTCACAATATAGACACATCGATCGTTAAAAAATCGGGTTGCCAGAAAGACAGTCGTAACTGCTGATTATTTAAGAAGCAATTACTACAGTCTTGCAGGCAACCCTCGGGTTTTCAACATTCTGTCAACCAAAAGTATCTGATGTTGGCGCATTTTTTCCAGTTACATGTATCATCATTTATATTTCGCGAGGAAGTACTAACTGTAGAAGTACACGTAGTAGGTAAGCTGTACTTCCAGATGCTGAATACAAGAATTGTAATATTTATTGAATGGAACATGAATATGCAGGCAAGCTATTTTCACGTGTCCCATTACCTAACAATAACACAATACGAAGTAAAACACATTATTATCTTAGTATATGTACGCTTTTATAGTGCAACTAATACATTGAATGTATATCAGTAACAGAAGTTACACTAATTTGTGTTTGTATCATCAAAAAAATGACACGTTGGTTATTACGAGTACTCGGTTTATCTCGAGCATTGTATTAAATTATCTGTCCCGATCACTCCTCGAGATAACGAAGTTTTAATGTATATGGAGTGGTTGGAGTATTACAGTAGCTTCATGCTCAATACTCGATGCTTATTTATATATTTATTGAATAACTTACACGCATTTTGCATCTCTCTGCAGGGGGCATCCCATAACACAGGGGTCATGGTCACATCCTGTCCAGGGCCTGTCAACGGGGCATTGTTCACAACCAGCGCTGTTATCTCCTGGAGCACAATATCTTCCCTCTGTAGCTGTTACAATCAAAACAAATTTTGTTTGACAAAGTAACATAGCAACAATTGTAATTATTTAAAAGTATATTGAATATAATTACAATACAATTTTTTTATCTGGGCAATAGAAGGTATTCAGCCCAATAAAATTATAATTAAGATTTTAACAATGTCATTTTAGAATAAATGTACATATAAATATCATATAATAAATATATACTACAAATAATGTATTAAAAAATAGGTTAATTATAATTTACCAACTTTCGAGGGATGATTTTAGCAGCTCAGCAGTTCAGCCAGCTTTGAAATTTTAACTTCCCCTGGTCATTGGGCTACCTAAGGATACCTGCGTTCGATTCAATGCACTATGGACAATTATTAAAATTAGAAAATGATTACCATTTATTCAAACATAAATGTATCACTTTATCAGTATTAAACATTAGCAAAACAAGCAAATAAAACGACTGAATTTAGCCGGATACAGAATATATACAGAAGATAAATATTGACTTACCGACTAAAGTCACAAACAAAAAAGCAACAACAAGTAACAGCTTCATAATTTCCTGGTATAAGCTTTTCAAATCCTTGTGAAATAATAAACACTAGCTACACTAGAACTTGTCATATATAATTTGGTTATAGGCCTAAATATTATAAATATTAAAACACAGCATCACATTACCGGACATACCCTGAGGCGACGCAGCACGCACGAAGCAGATGTTCAGACAATTACGAGCTCTTCATTAATTCCAGCATTTAGCTATTCATGTACATGTATATGACAAGTGGTAATTTCCTGTAATTTCAATGAGCCGTGACGACTAATCGCATAATGCTATATATAATTACGTTTTCAATTATACATGTATTAAATGTTACAAGGGTCACTTGTTGGGTATGGTAACATTATCAACATCTACAGTGTACATCTACATAATCTACAATTTTTGTATACGAAACGTTGTCATCGTTGACATGCAATATTATGTTGCGGGTCTGGCAAGAAATAAGTAAGATAATAAGTAAAAGAGAATAGATAATATATTAGAAAAGCAAGAAAATAACAAGTTCAAAGATAGAAATTTGAGAGAAAGTTCCCACACTGCGTCAGTTCCTTAGCGTTAGACCAACCCGGCTCGTAAAGCGCCGCGGCCTAATGGGAATTCACCAAGCTGGAACACAAAACCCTGATAAAGGTAGCTGAATTAGAATTTCGTTCCACCGAGCTCCTGTTTGAAGCGTACCAAATCAGGGGCTTCAGCAACATATGCTGAGAGGGAGAGGCTCTAATTGTACTTGAAGTCATCGTTTCTTGCTGAAAGTGTTGCGCTCTCGTACGTGTAGATGCAGGATTGATGTAGTCTGACGGGTTCATGTCGACTAAGTTGTTGAGCATACCACATACTGTACATCATGGTTAATTTAGTTCTTCTGGACTGCAGACGGTTTCTCCACTTCAGCTCACTAACGGCATATTTGTAACACTGTTGGTATTTCTGTAGCGGTTGCATACATATTGAGGTTCTTCATTGTTCTAACAAGTTAAACAAGGATGTAGGAGAAATGCTGAACGTTTGGAACTCTTCCGTCCACATATATTTTGTTGTCGCAAGTTGAAGTTGTAAGATTAATTAAAGAATTGCAAACTGTTCTAGAACCAGCCGTCTTGCATACAATGTATGTAAAGCATTATGCTTTACGCATGTTTATTATTAAATCTAACTTCTTTTGTAACCTAGACTAGGCCTACATGTTACCTAACGACGTGTTCCTGTGGCAACCGCGAAAAGACAAAATTGTGTGAAAATCGTCACAAAGGGTGGTAACATAATATATTATATCAAATAAGGTCTTATTTGTATTAGATTATTAAAACTGCATTCGTGTATTAAAAAGGGACCGAAATACGAAAGTCGTTGATTGAATTGAATGGAGAGGCAGGGGAGACCGGGCAAGTCGGAACAAAAATTTAAGTATATTCACAATCACTGAGTACAGGTCAGCCATACCAGGTCGTATGCAGTACTCGCCTCCACTCCATGGAGTACAGTCGTCCAAGTCCATGTGTTCAGTTGTTTGTACTTACCACAGCCGCATAGGACATACCAAGCCATATACTAAACAGGTATTCGACAACACCGAGTACAGCCACCCAATGCCCTATTGGGTAATCGCAATCATCAATTACAGCCATACAATGCCCAAAGTACTCATCAACACCAACTACAGTCATATCAGGCCCTCAGAGGTTCTGATCGCACCTGGGTACAGTTATTTATCGGGTGTTTTTTACCGACAAACTACAGTCATAAGGGGTTCTCTAACCACCACCAACTAAGTAAATAGTAAGTAAGTAAGTAAGTAAAGTCTTTATTTTACGAGGCTAACATATTTACAATAAAGCAACCTTCCATATGGGCCTCAGCTACAGCCATGCCATGCACCAAGGAGTACTCATCACCACTTAGAACAACCATACTAGACCATATACCCACCAACCATGCGTGCGGCCATTCCCCACACTGTGTGGTACCTACCAGAGCTAGACACAGCCGTTCTAGTCCAACTACAGGTAACAACACAGATCTCTATCCATTGATTTATGCTCTGTCACAGCATTCCATATGAAGTAGGCCTACCTAGTAATGTCTTGCACATCCATGTCTGTCTAAATGGGTATATTCTAGATCTACATGAGTTCTATTATTAGCATTTTATGACCTAAGAACCTTATAAATGTTTCGCATGTCAAATTATTTTTATAAAGATAGCCAAAGAGCCTGCTATGTTGGTCAGGTCAAATTAGAACACTGTTTCAACATACCCCATGCACATTGTTCCAATTTGCCCCGATCACACGTGACCTTTGCCCTTCATCGACCAAAATCATTCTAATGACAAAGGATCAGGTTCAAGAGTTTAAAATAACAGCACGGATATATTGCAAGAAAATTATGCATCGAAATATTTACGCACATAAGGTGTGGAACAAGTTCTGTGCAAAATGAGAGTTTTTACTTTCGAAGCTTAAAATTGTACATTCCTCAATAACGAACGCGTTTACAGTAATCCCGACATTTCAACTTTCCGAGTCAGATAGTTGACACGACTCATGCAGTTCTTATACGTAATACCATAGTGTGTGAAATAAACATTCAAAAGCGTTATTGCCCTTGTTCCGACTTGTCCAGTGTTCCAACCTACCCCGGTCTCCCCCATATGTGTCTTCAACTTTCTTGAATTTGGAGATGGATGTTTTTATTAGAGGGCCCTGTTCTTAAATTCGGTCAGAACATTTTCATGAATTGAAAATCTCTATCTATTAAAGTCAAACTTTCTTCAACTGTATCTAGGCTGTACTAATATGACCTGGTCATTAAGGGAGTCATGTGGGTTAGAGATATATGACCTAAAGAAATCCAAGTAAGCGTTGTCAGTGTATAGGTGGATTTTGTTGTGTTTCTGAGGATTCATGATTCGAGTGGAGGTATTTAATTCTGTGTCACATCTGATCAGGACAGCATCATGTAAGTCACTGATTCCAGGTACACTGTTTTTAGAAATTATTGAGAATCAAATGTTGCACCCGATTGCAATATCTGAATGCAGTAGAAAATGTTTCATTGTATACATTATCAAAGAATTCTAGTGTATATCCGTGAAATTATTTAATAGATTTGACGTAGAATTAGTAAGTTATGGATTATAGATATAACCACGCATGTTAATTTAATTAACATGCGTGATATAACCCTATCATGTATAAAACCTAGAATTAGTAAGTTATGGATAAAGTGCTTCCAAAAGATACAGAACTTGAAGAGCATATTTGGTATATGATCTTTGGGTTAGCGTTTATTTTTTTTATTTTTTGCGCAGTCCCATTGGATATAATAACAAAATACGTGAATGTATGTCTAAATAGGTTGTCAACAAGGTATTGGGGACTACCCAAGGTGCGTGTGGTGCTGAGACGATAGCGATTTACAAAAAAACATTCGTACTTGACTTATTTATTCTAAAATTCTATTTTTAGACACCGGCGGTAATCCCAAGGATTTCTCAAGATGTCAACAATCGAAACCAATGTGCGTTCTAGACGCGCTGCTGAAAACAATGATACACAAGGCGAATCCAGTGTCCAATACATACATGCGCATTTGAAAAGGTATGTTCAAGTTGATAGTTTCATTTAATGAAGTGATTTCCTTTCAAACGTTTTGTTTAGAAATGTGAGGATTCGGACTTGGGACGGTTCGAACCGGGGATATTTTACACCGAAAATTTATTGTGAGTGTATAAATAAAAAAAAATCATATTAATTTCATGTTATCATTTTACAAAAGTCGCTAACAACTTAATAAAGATTTCCAAATATTTTTTTAAAAGTAGTGGATTTGGGAAATAATAAATTGAAAGTTTCCAGTTGTTCAAAGACCTAAATATATTTAGGTCTTTGAGTTGTTCAACTTCAATCACTCCCACAGGCCCTTGATGCGAATTTATGGTCCGGGAAAAAGTAGTGTTAAAAGTTACATTTTTTTCCGGACCATAAAACCGCATCGAGGGCCGGTGTAGTTTGATAGCAGACACCAATATGTGCATATATACATGCCATGTTTCGCAGACCCCTTTGCGTGAGATTGGTGATAGAAATGCAGGAGATTTCATTAAAATGCAGGAGATTTTCTTTGCTGAAACTTTAGACTTAAAGTATTGAAGTTTATATGCTTTTTTCACTTATCTTAATTTGATGACAATAGTGAATACCATGCATGCTTCATGTAGCAATTTAAACTAATATTTGTCATCATTTTCATAATGTAAACAAAAAATGTCAGATTCCGGTTTGTCCATGAAATGCGTGAGATTTGATAAATTGGCCTCTGATCATGCAGGAGTAGAGTCTCCAATACTATGCTTCAGACATTTAAAGAGGGTCTTTGAATAACGAATATTTAAAGACAAACATACCTTTTATTTACACCAATCATTATAAAATATAATGTCAATGATAATATCCAAAGTATCGCAAAATATAGTGTCATTGTAAAATTAACGCATAGTGAAAAGTGCTAAAAATTAGGTGAAGACTTACAATATGATATGCCTAAAGAACAACCAAGTCATAGGATGAATTAAAAAAAAACAAGTTAATATATTTTATTCATGACCAGTCTTCATAGGTAAAAATGTAAAGGTAAAAAATGACAGTCAGTCTCCAACATAAAAACCTTACTAAAACATGCCAAGGGGAGCTCATCGTAAAAAGTTTGAGTAAATATCACGCATTTGCAATTATTACATAACTGTATCAACAAGATTGAAATGGACAATTTTCACCTTATGAAGGGGCCTTCGACTGTTTGCATACAGTTTTTCACACATTCCGTTGGAGTCATTTAACAAATTGATTGTTTGGTAATTTGTTTGTTCAGTATTTAAGTCATGATTAGTATAGGTTATAGATCAAAGATTAGAATAATAAACGAATTAAGTACAAGTGAGCGAAGCGAACGCCGTACTTAATTCGTTTATTATTCTAATATGTGATCTATAACCGGCTTATAGTTTACCCGCCCACTTTTTGGTGTCATTTCCAATGCTTTTGTTTGCAAACAATAGCATGCCCATTAATGGAGTAATGATGGTAAAATAAGGCAAGATTGTATGTACGATGGATGATCAACAAATTCGCGGGAATATGCTTTGAAATCTTTATAACGTGACCAACTCTTAAAATAATTGGTCATATAAAAGATTGAGGTGTTACAAATACACAATGTACATAGCTATAAAACATTAAACTCGAGGTAAAATTTGGTCAAAACAACATAGAAACTGTAACTTTAAAATGTAGCTGTACAACCAGATACACTTTATAGACCTGTGAACTGAAACTCATTTTTTCCTTTACAACTTACATGTAAATTATAAGAATTAGCTATTGGAATCATTAGTATTGATGACGTAATTTGTTATTGACGTCGTATAGCCTATTTGCATGTCGGCATTGATTTCACACGGCTACATATAACAGCATAAATATACCAAACATACACCTGTTTGGTTTGCTATTACATACACCGGTTGTTGTTGCTTTGTGCAATATTGCCATTAGTATGTTATGACGCTTCAATCGCAACCACACTTCATCGCCGATTTCTGTATCGCACTCATTTTCTGACGACTTCGAAGCAAATAGTTCTAAAACTGAATTGTGACATTAAAACTTGTTTTTGAATTCATAACCCAGCCTTTAAAAAATTAAAAACGCACGAATGATACGGCATCGTTTGCTACGTCTAACGTTGGAAAATATGAATATTTGGGCCGCATAATGTCAAAGAATACGGGAAAATGTATGATCTTTGATAATGTCGAGTGATGTTGCCATAGGAAACCGCATTCGTTCCGACTTTGGTTAACATTGATGATCAGCGGTGAATCAACTTGAAATACATTTATCTTCATGTATAGAAAATTTCATTCACTTACAATGACAAATAAAGAAATTAGGGATTTTTTCCTTGTATTTGTTGATCACCCCTCGTATATAAGCTGGTAATTGCTGATATAGGAATAACTGTACAATTTAGAGGGAAGGCGGATCTAGTTTTCCATATATGGACACAGCAAAATTGTCCTAATAAATGGATTTACTTCATGAACCACTTACTAGATATTGTGCCCATTGCACTAATAAATGAATAAGTGGTCCAAAAATTTGAAAATCCCTGGCTTTTGATTGGACAAAGAAGTAGTGTATTTATACTAGTTGGGGACAAAGTAGCCGTCGGTATTCAGATTTCGCAAGTTTCCAGTTTTTCAACAGCTTTTACATTGACTTAAAGAAGAGAAATTTTGGGACCAAAATATTTGGTCGGTTTGGACAACATTCCGGTTTTCTCACATGTCGATTTTCTCACATTACACTGTATTACAAAATTCTTCTACAGATATGTTTGCAGATGATACATTACTATCACTGCAGTTGGACCATCCTTACATACTGTTTGTGAAACCCTACAAACTAGTCTGAATACAGTCCATGATTGGTGTCAGAGAAACTCAAATGATACCAAATCCTCAATAGACTACGAAATGCAATGGTTATGTCATACCATTCCTGTACACATGTTTTACTATAGAGGCTCACAGGGAAGACTGGGATAGCCCAACTGTGTTGCCTCTTAAAAAAAAGTCATTATAATTATTATTATTATTGTTGTTTGTTTGCATTTCACTGTGACAGTCGTAAGTCAGCACGTTGGTCGAGTGCATAACGCTCTCGAGATATCCCTGGTTCGAATCTCGGCTTGGACACTGGGTCATTTCTGAAAAGCTTTTCAGTGTTTCCCACCCAACTAGAGATCCAGGTAGTCTCATGTTTATCGGTGCTATACACTGTGTATATTAAAGAAACAAGGAGTTTATTCGAACAGAGCTAGGGTAACGCTCCCGGATTCCTTGTATCACACCTCTTTCTCTTCATTGATTTCGAGTCTGCCCTTAACAGACAAAATGTCTATGTCACCAGAAGGGATTCAACATTAATGGAAGATAGATAGTGCTAAGCCATAAAGGCATTATTTTGTCCCTGCCAGGATGTCCAATGACCTCCAACTTTGAGGGAAGAGACGGCAAATTGTGTGTACTGTGTAGGAATCGGAGTGCAATACCCTAGCTCTTTCTAAATAGACTAAGGGTAAAGAAACTTAGGAGGAATAAGTGCACCCTCTATATATAGATGTGCAACTAAAACCCCAATAATCCATATCTCTGCCAACTTTGATAGCCGTGCGCTTGACATTATCAATAGGTTGGGCTTTATGCGTGAGCAGGACCTCTAGTTAATACAAACCAAGTTTTATTTCTGTTTTATAAAATAATAACAACTACATGTAGAATTGTAGTTAAATTCTTACTCTACCCCATTTCATGAAACATTTGGGTAATAATTAAGTCAAGTCATTAATTTACAATTGCCCCCCCCCCACCATTATTTTTGTTTGTAAAATCAGTAAGTGTGCATTTTTTCATATTTTCAGGTACCTCATAGCCTTACGACCATGGTCATTCACAGCCAGTTTTACCCCAGTGGCTCTAGGAAGTGTATTGGCATACAAAGCTGTTGGAGATTTCTCACTTGCTGTGTTTATAGCGACTCTAGTCACAGCATTATCAGTACATGCGGCTGGTAATCTGGTGAACACTTACTTTGATTATCTGCGAGGAATTGACACAAAACAAAGTGATGATCGTACACTTGTTGATAAAATCCTCAACCCTGAAGACATACAGTGGCTTGGTGTAGCCTTCTATTCTCTAGGAATCCTTGGATTCCTTGTATTATGCTTTTTATCCCCAGCCAAAATGGAACATCTTGCATTAACGTTTTTCTGCGGACTGTCAAGCAGTTTTCTCTACACAGGAGGACTTGGCTTCAAATATATGGCACTTGGTGACATCATAATATTCCTTACATTTGGTCCAATCACTGTCATGTTTTCATTCCTCACACAAGCAGGTGAATGGTCACTGGTCACGTTGCTGTATGCGATTCCACTTGCTTTAAACATCATAGCAATCCTCCATGCCAACAATACAAGAGATATGGACTCGGACAAAGAAGCCAATATTGTGACAGTGGCTATAATTCTAGGATGGCTTGGTTCCTATATTCTATTCATCGTATTACTCTTCCTCCCATATATACTGTTGTTCCAGGCCGGGATACATATCTCTAAATGGATGTTTCTACCTGTCATCACATGTAAAGAAGCATTTAATATAGAACGTCAGTTTAGGAGTAAGGAGTTGAATAAGGTACCTCAGAGAGTAGCCATGTTGAATTTCCAGATGGGTGTATTATATGTGGTAGCTGTGGTACTGTCAAATAAAGCAGATTTACCTACTCTGTTGTGAAATGTTGAAAACATGATTTGATCTTAGACTTTAAAATGAAACACTTTTTGATCATTCTGTTAATGTGTAGGTTCTTGTTTATAGAAGTAAGATCTGTGTATGACCGTGTGTGTCCATTGTAGCACATTTATGTGTGTTCATAACTTCTGTTATATCAAAAGAAAAGTTGAAACTTTTTTGGTTAAAATGGAAGTAGCTACTTTCAATGTTGCATAAATATTTTTTGAAAATAAATATATTGTTAAAGTGCAGAGAATTTGACATGACTCTCGACTTTTATTAGCATAATTTGACATCTGATATATTGTCGTATCTCGGAAGGCGCTCGAGATGTTATACCAATACCGATATTGCACGATTTGCTCATGGAAATTTATATACACTGTATTCAACGCAAGAACCTTGAAATATGTTCATACATAAAGGTCAGGATTAGGTCAAATTCTCTGTGCTATAAATACCTGGTGTGGATTTAGTGTACAGTTTTTGATGACAATGACTTGTATCTTGGTGCTGGAATGCTTTAGGGTTTATTTTTCAGAGGTGTCAATTTTCTATTGCTATGCTTTCTGACCAAAATAAGTTATTTGATGAAAATATCTCAAGAAATGACAAAGTTATGGTCAATTATATCTGCTCTGAAGGATTTTCTTCTATAAAAAGTTTGAAAAACTGAGTTATATATGGTTGACGGCCTCAAGTTTGTCATAAATGCTCAGTCGCATATGATTTTCAGGATTTTTGATTTGGCTCTGTTGACACTCCTGAATTTTAAACATCTAGGAAATCTAGGTCTGGATTTACAAGAAACATACTTACAGCTCCACTGGCACTGTGACTAGTTATTTTATGTTGGCAGCTTTTTGTTTTAGTGCCAGAATGGACTTTGTATTCTCATTATATTATATAACGTCCGCTTGAAGTAAATTCATGAAGTTTTGTAAAAGGTTGAAGTCACCAATAAAAGGTTAACTATGATAGTAGTGTTGAACTCAATTTTGACATGCCTTTGTATCAGTGATCATTTTATTTACCATGACTTTTGAGTACAGTAAGTTATTATGCAGTTGCTTATCTAGACTCCAAGTCTTAAATTCGAAACATATGTGCCGTATTAGAATTTTATCTTCAAACTTGCCTAGTATAATGAACTAAATTGAGAATAATACTAGAGCCTAGAGGACAATAGTTCCAAATTAAGAGTGTTTACGAGTACAATCTAGCTCATGTAATTAAATAGTAGTTTAATAGTACAGACTATCATATATAATCGGGTCAGTTGATTGGAAGAAAGTTTGACATTTAATGTTTACTGAGGGTCTCTTATGGTAATGATGAAATAAGCTTTGAGTGCGAGAGGACTAGCTTTCGATCCCAGGCCACGACATACCAGAGTCATTAAAAATGGTATATCTCTCTTGCTTGATGCTAAGGGTAGTTATAGTTCCAGGTAACTGCTGGTTTGCCAAATGTCAGGATTATCAGACTGGGTAATCTCTAAATGTCTGAAATACTGTTCTTTAGGGGACTAGGTTAAACAATATAAAAAACTCAAAATGGTTTACATTCTAAGGAGCAGGTTTATAACTTATTAAGGAATTTCTTTGTTGTTTTACGTACAAATGTATAATTATGTCAAGGTCAATATATTTAGCTTGCCTGAGCAGGATGCGCTCATGATGAGCTGTCGTGATCACTGTTGTGCGTTGTCAAACTCATTCAAATGACTTCCCCTAAACCAACAGACTATTTTGACAAACTTTTACAGGAATTTACCTCTGATGACCCTGTCACCCCCTTCAAATCTATTACAAAAATTGAATTCCATATAAAACTGTAGTTACCCGTAACAGTTAAGAAAAACTCCCAACTACTTTAAATTATTTTATTACAAATGTTGATTGTATGGCAGTTTTATGGTCTCCGGGCAGCAGCTACGGCAAATTAGGGATTTAGGTGAGCATCCCAGGTCTCTCTTATTGTCCTGAAGCTATCTACTTGAATGTACATTGCACAGTCAGGGACAAGCAATGAACAATTTCAATGCCCTAGTAGGTATTTGGAAAATGTATATCCCTAAAACTGTTGATTATTGCACAATTTTGTAGACTCTTAACCATCTATAGTATACCATAATATATTGCCATTAACACTCAGAAGGGCCTATGTCATAATGAAATAAAAAGGCTGATAGCTCCTTTTGACTGTCATTAGATGATAGGCTAGTGCATGATTGGCTTCCAGAGAGCTATATGATTGTCATGTGATGTTATAGCAATGTTAAATATGAAACTTGTATGTTTTAATTCAGGAGACATTTATATGGTTTGTCATGTGGATCTAATATTGAAGCCAGGAACTTGCAACTGATTAATTACAGTTTTTGTTCTATCCATTTTAGGGTATTTATATTGATATTGTTGCATAGTAAGGTTGAGATGATGATTAGATTTCATTACTGTAGGGTTAACGCATGCTTTTTCGTGCTATAACATCTGCAGAGTCCCGAGGGACGGTTGGTGCCCAAGCCCAAACGCGAAAAAACATGCGTAAACGCTATTATAGCATACAAAACATCAATTAATGCGTTTGTATATCAAAATAATGATATTTTGGCGGGAGATTTTGTGACGACGTCGCGAAAACAAACGTAACGTCATACCAGTTATTGTTATGCACGTCGACTTCCGGGATCGGCAAATACCAAGAAAACATGGCTACTGTGGGTTTGCTTAAATATATAATTTAGATATTATAGAAAACTAATTAGTACTTAAAATACAATGGGAATAACTGTTCATATGACTCTGTATTACCTTTATAGTCGCCGGTGCGGCCCTGAAATGAGCATACGTAAAACTGGACGTTAACAGCGCGTGAATCTTTATGTTTACGCATGGTTTTCGTCCCGTTAACGTATGGGCAAAATCACCGTTTTTATGCTATAATGAGTATTAAATGTAGAGAAGTAATACCCTCAAAGTATTAAACATATTTGTGATAAGGCTGATAGGCATCAAGGAAGTGTCAGTAGCTTTAGACTGATAAATAGTTGAGTGCAGTTGAAAACCTGTTCAGACTCAATGTTTGAATTCCGGTGACTTTAATTTTGAACAGCCTAGCAGAGGGTGTTATGAACAGCTGTTGTTTGTTTGTTTGCAATCAACTGGGACAGTCATAAATGCATGGTCATTCAGTTTTTCCGTGCCAGATCGGTGAATGACCTCCGACTTTTAGGACAGCTGTTATTCTGAATGTTGTCTGCTTACTAGTATTTGATGTATGTTTAATGTTCCTATGTGTGTTGCCAGGGGCGTAGCCAGTGATACAGACATACGCATGTGCGTGACATTAATTTAAAAAGTAAAAGTATATATATGGCTAAAATGGCATTTAAGTCCAAAATTTCACAAACATGAGAACCCCCAACCATAACCACGAACTTCAAGGCTTGTGTGTGTGTAACATCAAATCAAGCCCGGCTACACCCCTGGTTGCCCACCTTATATTTTATATGTGGTAGGCTTCTTGTTGTCTGGTGATAGTTTATTTATTATGTTCAATAAAATCCCTTAAAGCTAAGCTTTTTGTTTGTATTTATAAGTATTACAGATATCTGTATGTTCATTACTTCATATTGTAGATGTTAGATAATTGAACAAAAACAACAGTAAAACAAAAATCACTTTCATTTTATATCATGTAAGTTTTTTCTGTGATTTTATTTTTGTTTATGATAGGTTTTGTTGATGCAATCCTATAATTAAGTAATTTTCTGTCAAGTTTGCTTTTATTTTAGTATTGGCGGATCTAGAACAATGAAAAGAACTGGCTTGTTACTTATTTTGGAGATATTTGGGATTTTATTTTACAAAATAAAAAAAATCAATTCCCACAAATATCAAAGAGTTTACAGAATTACTTTGTTTATAAAAGATAGTTGTCCAATTGTTTATGTATAAATCGATTATTCAGGTTGGTCACTTGTTTACCTAACATTGTGTACCTAAACATTGTAATTTATCTTATTCATGTTTTATTTTGATAGATATTATATGTATTGTTGCTAATAGTAAATAAGGTATTGGTTTTCACTGCCTTTTTCTCCAATTAAAATGTTTAAAATAATAAAAATGCAATGTTATGATGATGCAATGTTTATATACAAGTGACACACCTGAATAAATGGAATAAACATGTACTGCAAAAATCCTACATTCTGAGTGCTGGTCACTTCTTATCTTGTAATATTGTGTGTTGCGTCGTACATTTTATGTTATTGTGCATTATTTCATTGTTCTTTTTGGTGAATAAAGTTTAATAAGACTTTGTGAATGTTTTTTTGGTGAATAAAGTTTAAAAAGACTTTGTGAATGGTTTTTTTTGGTGAATAAAGTTTAAAAAGATTTTGTGAATGTTTTTGCTGACTAACTTATTTCTTTTATGCCCAGTTTAATGTGATGTTTATAAACATTAATCAGTTCGGTCAATTATTGCAAATTATTAAAATACAGATAAGGTCAGTTTTGTACTAAAACATCACTGATAAAATGTGCACGTCTGATTAAATCACCTTTGTGGAATATACCGAATTTTCCCACCTTTATCATTATCATAGGTGTACTATACTAAAGCTTCGAATCAAGTTTGTACGCATGTTTTATCATCACTTTAATGTGCCCGTTGTACAGGGTGGCAAACCCTGAAGAAGTGTTTCAGATAACCAAGTGCCTTGGCCTAGAATCAAACCAAATATGTTGGCAATTGATACTGTTCGACATAATTGACCTGAGACAATAGAATATTCTCAATTTCTGTGAGTTTCTAAGTTAATTTTTAGTGGCAAGGTGAGCTTTTGTGATTGTTTTTTGTCCGTCGTCCGTCCGTCTGTTAGACAATTCATCGTTAACACTCTAGCACTTTCAATTTTGCTTTGATCTTCACCAAACTTGGTCAGTAGTTGTATCTCAATGAAATCTAGGTCAAGTCGAAGTTGGGTCATTTGGGGTCAAAAACTTGGTCAAAAGGTCAAATAATAGCAAAACCTTTTTAACACTCTGGAGACCTCAGTTTTGCTTTAACCTTCATCAAGTTTAGTCAATATGTTTTTCTTGATGACCTTAAGGTCAAGTTCAAAGTTTGGCCATGTTTAGCAGGTGAGCGCCCCAGGATCTATGATCCTCTTGTTTAATCACTGATTGTTTTTGTCAATAAAATATGAAGATCTTACTGAATTTTTAGCTCCACTATTCGTAGAATAAGGGGAGCTATTGCAGTCACCCGAGCGTCGGTGTCGACGTAACACTTTTGTTAAGTTTAGGTACAGGTTTTTTAACCTCTTATATTCTCTAAGTCCTTTGAGATATTGCTTTCATACTTTGCATACTTGTTTGCCATCATGTCCCCAACCCATATGCAGGAGTAGGAAAGTCTATCAGGCATTTTGTTGAAATTATGCCTTTTTTTATACTTAGTGCAAATAGTGCAAATGTTAAAGTTTAGGTACAGGTTTTTTAGCCTCTAATATCTTCATAGTGCATTGACATATTGCTTTAATACTTTGCATACTTGTTCACCATCATGACCCCAACCCATACACAGGGGAAGGTAACGCTATTAAGCATTTTGGATGGAATTATGCCCCCTTTTTTCAACTTAGTGCAAATGTTAAAGTTTAGGTACAGGTTTTTTACCTCAAATATTTTCAAAGAGCATTCACATATTCCTTTATATACTTGTTCTCTATCATGACCCCATCCCCTACACAGGGGTAGGTAACTCTATCAAGCATTTTTTAGAAATTATGCCCCCTGTTTGACTTGAAAATGCAAATGTTAAAGTTTAGGTACAGGTTTTTTAACCTCTAATATATTCAAAGTGCATTGATATATTACTTTAATACTTTGTATACTTGTTCACCATCATGACCCCAACCCATTCACAGGGGTAGGTAACTCTATTAAGCATTTTGGTGAAATTATGCCCCCTTTTTCAACTTAGTGCAAATGTTAAAGTTTAGGTACAGGTTTTTTCACCTTTAATATTTTCGAAGTGTATTCATATATTGCTATGCATACTTGTTCTCCATTATTACCCTCTGCACGCCTACACAGGGGTAGGTAATTCTATCAAGCATTTTTTAGAAATTATGCCCCCTGTTTGACTTGAAAATGCAAATGTTAAAGTTTAGGTACAGGTTTTTTAACCTCTAATATCTTCAAAGTGCATTGATATATTACTTTGATACTTTGTATACTTGTTCACCATCATGACCCCAACCCATTCACAGGGGAAGGTAACTCTATTAAGCATTTTATTGAAATTATGCCCCCTTTTTCAACTTAGTGCAAATGTTAAAGTTTAGGTACAGGTTTTTTCTCCTCTTATATTTTCAAAGTGCATTCATATATTGCTATGCATACTTGTTCTCCATCATGACCTCTGCACGCCTACACAGGGGTAGGTAACTCTATCAAGCATTTTTGTGTCGCCTGAAAAGGCGACATATAGGTGTTACTTTGGCGGCGGTGGCGGCGGTGGCGGCGGCTGCGGCGTCACAAATTGCTTGTCCGGAGCATAACTTTGTCACCTGAAGTTCAAATGACTCAAGAATTGGTATGCATGTTTCTTGCAATAAGCCGGAGTGCAGTGCGCAAGAACCATAACTCTACCTGTCATAGTTTTTGAATTATTTCCCTTTGATTGATTTTATTAGAGCATTTCTTGTCCGGAGCATAAATTTGTCACCTTAAGTTCAAATGACTCTAGATTTGGTATGCATGTTTCTTGCAATAAGCCGAAGTGCAGTGCGCAAGAACCATAACTCTACCTGTCATAGTTTTTGAATTATTTCCCTTTGATTTTATTAGAGCATTTCTTGTCCGGAGCATAAATTTGTCACCTTACGTTCAAATGACTCAAGAATTGATAGGCATGTTTCTTGCAATAAGCCAAAGTGCAGCGGCGGCTGCGGCGTCACAAATTGCTTGTCCGGAGCATAACTTTGTCACCTGAAGTTCAAATGACTCAAGAATTGGTATGCATGTTTCTTGCAATAAGCCGGAGTGCAGTGCGCTAGAACCATAACTCTACCTGTCATAGTTTTTGAATTATTTCCCATTGATTGATTTTATTAGAGCATTTCTTGTCCGGAGCATAAATTTGTCACCTTAAGTTCAAACGACTCTAGATTTGGTATGCATGTTTCTTGCAATAAGCCGAAGTGCAGTGCGCAAGAACCATAACTCTACCTGTCATAGTTTTTGAATTATTTCCCTTTGATTGATTTTATTAGAGCATTTCTTGTCCGGAGCATAACTTTGTCACCTTACGTTCAAATGACTCAAGAATTGATAGGCATGTTTCTTGCAATAAGCCGGAGTGCAGTGCGCAAGAACCATAACTCTACCTGTCATAGTTTTTTAATTATTTCCCTTTGATTGATTTTTTTAGAGTATTTCTTGTCCGGAGCATAACTTTGTCACCTTAAGTTCAAATGACTCAAGATTTTGTATGTATGTTTCTGGCAATAAGCCGAAATGCAGTGCGCAAGAACCATAACTCTGCCTTGCATCGTTTTTTAATTATTTCCCTTAGATTGATTTAATTTGAGCATTTCGTGTCCGGAGGATAACTTTGTCACCATGAGGTTGAATGACTTGAAACTTGGTATGCATTTTTCTTACCAAAAGTCCAAGTGCAGTACACAAGAACCGTAACTCTACCTTGTGCCATTTTTCAATTTTTTCCCTTTGATTGATTTTATAAACATTTCTTGTCTGTGACATAACTTTGTCACTATAACTATTAATGACTCAAAAAAAGGAATGCATGTTTCTTTGCTGTGACATGAAGTGCAGTGCGCAAGAATCATAACTCTAGCTTGTGTAGTGTTTGAATGATTCCCTTCAGATTGATTTTATCAGGACATTTTTTTGTCCAGAGCATCGCTTTGTCGTTTTTAGTTCAGAAGACTAGTTTAGAAATTATGCCCCCTGTTTGACTTGGAAATGCAAATGTTAAAGTTTAGGTACAGGTTTTTTTACCTCTAATATCTTCAAAGTGCATTGACATATTGCTTTGATACTTTGCATACTTAGAAGCCCCAACCTCTACACAGTTAAGGGTAATGCTGCTGTTATGAAGCAATTTGTTTTTAATATATAATGATTGTACTATCCTAGCATGGCGCCGCGAATAGTGGAGCGCGCTGTTCGTGGACAGCTCTTGTTATCAGTCTTGGGTCAATTTTGTCGATCAATACATGTTGTTAGACCAGTGGTGGTTAGTCAAACAGACTTTACATGTACAGTATCACACTACCGGGCTGGATAGTCAGAAATTAAAAGGCTGCCAGTCTGTCTAGGTGATGTTGACCTCAACAATGCGACCACCTTCACATCTAGTCCAGTTTTGCTCTTTATTCATCCTCAAGAAGACCAATTTAGGTCTGCGATGGTCGTGGTCTTGGTACTATTCATATACCAGTGATCTGTGGTTATTGGTTTAAACTTTATAAATCATGTACTATGTTCATTTGTATTTGCCGAATCAGTTTGGATATTAAAGGGAGGTGATCCATCCAAGCAGGTACAATTCCATATTGGAGTAATCTCCCCTTGTATACTGGTAAGTGCAGACCATGAACTTTTTGAACTGATATGGGAAACAACATCAACTTACTCCATTGATACTAGAATAATTGTCATAACAATTTTTGTAGCGTTTTCTTAGTATTTTAAATTCTGTTGAAATGTAATCTTGGATATTCATGAAGAAAAATAATTTATTATTAGAGAATCTATATAATTAAGCTTTATTTTTTCAACTATTTATCCTACAGGATGGGAAACTAGGAGCATTCAACCTGACCCTTATATAACATATGAGGCATTGTATTCGTTTCAGTAGATATACATGTAAGGTTAGGATCTATAATTTTAATTTCAAAATTAACATTTTATACACAGGTATTATTTCTTACAAACTATATATGGAAAATATTTGGCATAGTTCGCAAAAAATATCCACCTAGATCTAATAATACATAGATCTTGATTGACCCGTTACATTCTTGTTTTTTAACAAAATTTGACCTCGGATTGTGTTAAGTATAATGTGGACACGCTTTAGTAGTAAGTGGGGGATTAAATAGTTTATCTGTACTAGATCTGAGGTTTCTAACATTATAAGGAAATTTAATTAGAATAATCTTATTCAAACAGTTTATAAATGATTAGATCTACAGGAAATAACAGTGTCAAATAGCATTGACCTCAGCCACAGCTGTTTCTCTCTTTTCAAAACATTAAACAAGAGTGCAGATCTAGTTCTTAGTAAAAAGCCGTTTATTGGAAACTGAACGAAACGTGAATTTACGCGTTTTTATACACGACCAACTTCCGTTTTGATTCGTGCCGCTTCTGATATCTTCATAAATCGTGTAGTCGCGGAAGTGAATGTCTAGCAACACTAGTTCAGTTACAATTTATTTCTCCAAGTTTTTGTGATTATTCTAAAACTGGATGTAATTTCGCACTTTCGGGAAAAGTATGACTTGATTTAACGGTTATGGAATTCAAAAAGGAACCGCTTGACATCAAGTATGAACTCGGAGACGACATTGGAAGGTAGGGCAAAATTCAAATAAATTGATAATCACTGACCGAATCAGTCTCAGACTCCGCGATATTGCTCCATGTGTAAACACTGACAGTTTATGGTTCAATAGTGTATTATTGAAACAAACATTTCTCTGACTATATTGGTTCTGACTCACACTTGGACAATTCACTTCCTCTGCATAAATAGATATTGAAATTCTGTGAGTCTGACTCTGAGTGCATTAATAATTTAATTGCAATAAAAGATCAGTAAAGTTTACTAATAATACATGAGTTTATGATCTTTTTTTATGCATGCTATTATTTTAAAGTAACTTTAGTCTGAGTTTCCACATTAATAATAGGTTAAATTATGGGATAAATACAATTTAATTTATAACTGTTTTAATTGAATTTTAATTGGCTGCTTTAACAAGTTCTATGAAGACCACATGCTGCTAGTGTCACATAGTGCTCAGCGTTTGAGAGCGCACTGCTCCTCTGAATTTGTTGTTTGGTCCATACAGGTTTCTTTCTGTCTGTTTCTGTATAGAAAATATGTGATCAAACTATAGGTGATACTTACCCTCTTCAATTAATTTTCAATTAATATTAATTTTCAATTAATGAATGTGGAAAGGTCACTGGCCTCTGAGCACAAGTGGTTGTTATATATGTTTTCAAGTATTAATGAGTGTGTAACTTAAATTATGAACAGGCGCGTAGCTACCTGTACGCAGAATACGCAGCTGCGTACACATGCTTTTTAAAAAGTGAAAAAATAAATGATCGAAAAATACAATAAAAACTGATGCCTAAGCCCTAAGGGGGTAAGCCTTTAGTATTTTCAGCATTTCTTAGAAAAACTTTTAAAAAGCTTTATACAAACAAAAAAACTTGGTTTTATCAGTAAAATAATGTTAAAGATGAAGAAAAAAAACACGCCAGAACGCACCAGTGACGTTCTAGCGAACAAAATTCTTTTCAGGGGGAGCATGCCTCCAGACCCCCTAGCCATTTTGCGTACACATTCAAATACTTCTAGCTACGCCCCTGATGAAGCTCAAACCTTTAAATTGTATACTACATGTATATGCTAACAAATAAATGTTCAAGTATATATATATACAAGCATGTAGTAGGAAATTATCTTTGTGTGATGTAAGATGGCAAGGTGAAAAAATGAATTGTTTATCAGCTATAGAAGACAACATTGTGTATAACCTATCATTATTAGGTCATTGCTTACTGACACTTCTTGGTGTATTGTCACGTAATTGAGTGTTACCATCAACTTCTGGCACCGTATCAATATAAATTGTTTGATGCATACATGTATTTACCCTCCAGGAAACTCTTAAAATATATACAACATTATCGTGAGGATAAATAGTAACATATTTATTATTAGCACATAATTTTTACAGAGACTTGTCATTTATAATTATCCTCTAAGATTTATAGTTATGGTACAAATGTAAGAAATTCCCTCTGCTTCAATTTGCCACTCATATATCCTGGGACACACTTGTTGAAAACTCATTATCATTGCTATTACTACAGTTGAATATTTTTTTCTAGAACAGTTTTCTTGCAATTTTTTATCATTTAATAATGGTTTAAATTATACCAATTTATTTTAGGTTGATTGTGAAACAAGTTCTAAAACTTATATCCATCACTCATGAATCTTGGCAGTCTTGAGTTGAATCCTCAATGAGCTAGTTTTCCTGTTTTTATTTTATGCTGGGTGTCAAACATTTGGAAACACTGGTATACAAGATATGTGGTCAAAATGCAATGCATGCTCATGAAGCCATTGGTAAAAAAAGGTTGTTTAGTATTAATTGAATTAGCTGCTTAAGTCAAGTTACTGCTTAATTTATGTGTCAGAATTCACATCAGTCCCTATTACCAACTTTTTGACTAAAATGAGTCCTTGGAACTCCAACTTTCATATCCTACAGAGAACCCTGTCATTAGCTCTGATTTAATAGGTACATGATTGAAGAATGATGATCACGTTCATACATGTATATAATGTAAGGTTACAGTCTCTCAGGGAAACAGAATGAAAACTATTCCAAATCAGCCATAATCACCAGGATAGTAAAAAGTAAGAACCGGGTTAATGAAGCGGTATTGAAAGTATGCCCTGCTGGTTAAGATAAATGTTGTCATCTCAATGATAGAGAATGTAGATAAACACTGCCAGTACGTTTTACATCACAGGTAGTCGTGGTTATTGAGTATGTCACTTAGTAACTCACCGTGGAGCTAGTGTGTATCTAAAACTCTAGAAATAAAACAGGTTTCCAGGTAACTACAACATGTAAATCACAGAAAGAGTATATGACTTTACTGCTTTAGTTACTATGTTCTATTGACTATTTATTTAATACCTGTCTTGGGTGGTCCTAATCAATTTCGTTAAATCAAAATATCTGTTTTCCTTTGACATGACTATGACTTATTCTGCCAAAAGTGATTAATTATTCAAATCTATTAAGATATTGTCAAAATACAAGCATGTACTTGTAATATTCTAGCATTCGAAGATTATAACCGAAACTGAAATGGAATCTAAATTGCGTAAAAGTCTTAGTTGAACATAAACAAAATAGAAGATGAAAAAGTGCACCCAACGTGGGTCTCAAACCCACGACCCCCGGTATACTAGTCGGTAGCTCTGCTAACTGAGCTGTCAGGCGTCTGTCTTCAGTCAAGCCTCCACATCCAATACACTCCTCCCCTTTCTATTTTTTAGATCACTCCTTAGTGCTGCAGCATGACCTGCTTGAGTATGCCACTCTTCTCATACAATAATTATTGTTAGATATTGAAGTCATTCAATTTCACAGTTAATAAATTTTGTATAATTGACTAGCATTATGATTTTTTCATATGGTTAATTTCCTTTTGTAATAGTTTAAACTTAAAACTGTACTTGAGTACTGACAGGAATTGGATATTGAATTGAAATATTTATAGTATATTATAATTCACAATACAATCATGTGTGTGCAATGTAATATCTTATTTCTCATACTCTGTAAACATATTGACATTAAATTCTGATGTTTATCTCTGATCTAACTAATCATAAAGTAATAAACTATTTGTAAATATTGTCATTAAGTATTCAATAAAATTTGTGTATGGTATTTTAAGTCTAATCTTTATTGAAAATAAGTAAATTGTTGGAACAATTCACCTCATATTGAAAATAAGAATTGAACAATTCAACTTATAATTGAAAATAAGGCTATTTATCCTATTGTCGGCTTTGTACTGTTTGTATTCACCTGTGTTCATGTATTTGAAAACTTGTAAAGAACAAAGTGAGATTTATGAAAGTGTTCCGTGCTAGAAGTCTGTCATGCATTTGATCTGGGTGGCACTGTGGTTATGTGGAAAACACTTTTGCCTGGGCTCCAGGCTGGAGGTCCCTGGTTCGCTTCTCAGTCAGGGCACTTAGCCATTTGTGAAACATTTTTCAGTGATTCTGACCCAACTTATGAACTGTTGCTGAACTAGTAGGTACCAGTCTTGCATGTTTTAGTGCTTTAGTACACCAGACACGTTATATGTCTCCAAACCCTCTTGGTGTGTGTAAAATCTGTTCAGGTCTTGGGCGAATCACATATCAATGATAGGAGACTGAAGTACATAATAATAAAATAATTCTATAATTAAACTAATTATATTGCTATATTTTGATATGGATCAAATTTATCTTTATTTTCCAAAGCATTTACATGAAATTTATTGTTACAGCTTTGTATGTTATTAAATATTCACGCAGCCATCAAGATGTAGTTTATACAACCTACAAAGAATAAGTTACCGGCTTTCTCAGATTGATTAAAAAATCTATTGAAAGTGTTTCAAAGTAAACATTGAAAGATAAAGTAAGGTATTGATCTATTAATAATGTCAGTGAGGTCATTTCATATAAAAGGCCAGTTTAAATTCCTGGATTGATCGCTCTACAGTGTATAAGGCCAGACATAAATATATTTCTTGTTTCCCTCTCCTGTGACGCAATTACATTTTGTGGAGTATTAAATAGGTGAAGCTTTATTTTAATATTTTGATTTATAATTATCTTTATTTTGGTTTATTAAAATACTACCAGAGTAGGAATTCTCATAATCAACTCCTAATTGAAGAAAGAATGCATTAAATACTATTTATTATAGTCTTGTGTATCAGTATATAATAAGAGATTAAAATTCAGGCTTTTTAGCTGCATACTTATTCAAAGAAATTAAAAGCTGAAAAGAAATAATTCTATTTCTAAGTAGGCTATAAAATATTTTGGGTTGCAGCCTTTTATTTGGGTCAGTCGTGGAAGGGGACCCTAACATTATTTAAGGCCCAACTATTTGAAAGCTGATTAAAAGATTGGAATAAATTAATTTCTAGATAACAATCTCCACCCTCTCCCAGCTGTTGGTCATGCAGCACTTACCCTGTTAATTGGTTTATATCAATCAATTATAAGTTGCATGTCTTGTAGTAGCCCTTCTTGTGAGTTTTTTTTCCAATTTCAGAACATTTTCTTGATTTGGTGAAGCACATTATCATACAAGAAAGATCTTAAAAATGTTTCAACATATTAAAATAAACGAAATCTGTCTTTTTAAAGCAGCTCCTTTAAAATTGAAAATAAAATCCTTCCCTCTTGAAGAATGTTAATCTTGTAATTACTTCCATTTATAGTGACTTTATTAATATTATATAGTTTTCAAATGTCACTGTGTTAACTTTTTGTACCAACTGTAATCTTGTTTTGAACATACAATCAGGGCACGGTCAGGGAAAAGGCAGGGAGAAAATCAAGGTCGGGGAATTTTGGAATTAGTCAGGGAAAATCTGAAAATTGAGCAAAAGTCAGTGAAAAGTCAGGGAATTATTTATTATATTTTGTGTCAGAATATTTGTAGGAACCCATAATACGTTTTCATGGAACATGTTACAGTCTGTAAGTTTCTGAATATCAATATTATTAATAACATCTCTCCATTATATTTTAGCCATCTAGTTGATAAGTTATTGATGTATACATTATTTATAACTTCAGTATTGTATGCTTGCTTGATAATATCGCATATACAGATGATATGTGCATGTTACGAATATATGAATTTTAAATGACATGCTAGTACTGAACAAGATTTCAAGTCTAATAGAAATTTATAATTATCCATCCTTCTTCCTACATGTATTAGTAAAATGTAAAAAGAAATGAGTTCTGATTATTTCCTAATTCCCTGTAAGATGTGCTTCACTAAAGTGTTGTCCCACGAATACTGCTGTCAGCTATTTATTGTTAGCAAATTCAAGTCTCTGTTTCAGAAGTTTTAATCATTTGAGAATTCTGTCTCAGTATGAATTTGAATTTGTGATCTGTCAAGTTACCATTCTTCAGATTATGATATAATGATAATATCTGACAAATTAATATGAAGTTTTAAAATTTTAAATATTTATAGATCGAAAAAAAGTTGAACACTATATGCATGTGAGGTGTATCACATGGCTACCTGAGAGCGATATATCAGTCGAATAAAAGGGAAAAGCAAGAACTTTCTGAGAGAAAATCTAAACATAAATACCATTAATTTCAACATCTGCCAAGCTAAGAAAGTGAATGTAAACTCAACATTGGTCTGATAAAGAACATGCTTATCTCCTTCAAGTAGTGTTTGTATTGGGTTTGTACTGCTTTATTAACATATGATAGAGATAATACTTGGGTTTTCTTTTGAAATTTAGTTGAAGATGCTCTGGTTTTATTTTTCCTGGTTGCTGGATGATTTTATCCTTCTAATAGCCATGTATGGTGGATTCATTGGATATCTCTTCACAATCAGACTGTCAATATTCAGGGTGATTGTGGTAACATTATGATTCAAACTTATATCTGTTGACTCCAGATTTCAGCATGTATAGTCAGCCAATGATAACACCAGCCTTTGTTTACAAATAAAAATGAAAAATAAAATGCATTTCGATGTCCATTTTTGTTCAATCTATGCTGATAACAAGCAGTCAGTCGACCATGCAGTGTTTATATTATCAATGTTTGTTTATTGATAAGGGTTGAGTTTTCTCCAGCAAGCTATAGTCTTAATCAATTGGGCAATTGTGAGATTGTTCTCAGCACCTAAGCCAATTAAATGTGTCCTCTTCTCTTGGGTCACAAATCCAACCTGATGATGGGCCGGTGTGCAGCGTACATTTTGGTTAATACGGCCAGAAACCCGGTTGGACATCCGCCCGTCGATCATCGGGAAATTGTGGAGCGTTGGATGGTGGGCGGAGAAGTATTGAAGTATTACATGAGATAATTAATGTTACTCATCAGCTGTCATCTGGCAGGCATGTACACAATTTCTAGACATCCGGTACAGTACATCGGATACACGGACTTCGTCTGGCGTCCATTTGATTTGTTACCCAGATATTACTCAAGTATGTACAAAAATGTAAACCTTAGGACAGAATGAGGAGAACATGAGAAGACTCAAGTTAGTGCATGTACTTCATTTCACAGAATTGTTGTTATAATGGCCACTACTTTCCCTAACTGTTGTTAATTCCATGTTTATTTTGTTTGTTTGCGATGGACCGACACAGTCATAAGTGTGTGGTTATTCAATTTTTGCCTTGCCAGAATTGCTAGGAAGTCCATGTTTATATATTGGGCACCAATCTCCTACTACTGTGAGAAGTGATACTTCTCCAATATTTCCTTTTAAAATTCCCTTTATGAAAAATTATTCTCATTGGAAAAAATAATTCTAATTGGAGAAATCTGTATTATAGTTCGATTTCGAGCATTGAGCCGTGACTGCACTTTTAAGGTTTTAACCACTAATCGATATACATGTAGGTTGGTATAGGTTTGACCAGTACGATAAGTAACACAATTAAGGCCAAATATTTCAAGTCTCTGGTTGGTCGTGACGGTAAAGCGCTTGATACATTGTAAAATAACCTTTGTCCGATCATGGCGAGTTCGAATCTCACCAAAATAGTTTTTCATTTTTATTATATTTTTTTAATGCACACAACTTGTAAAATCCGTGTAATACTAGTATATGTGACAAACCACATTTGTTACATGTATATTGTAGAACGTTTTGAAGGCTAATCAACTGAATATAGGATGTCAGTAAGGTCGAAATACACCAACGATCGAAATGAGTGAAAATGATAAATATATTGAACCGACACCTTTCAATGGATAAATTAAAAATATAAACAAATCTTTTATTTAAAATCTCTTCACATAACATAAAACAACGAATTAAAAAAAAAAATAGCGAATCAGGGAATCGAACCAACGAGTTCTAGGTTAGAAATTCTGAACCTTGCCGACTGCACTAAACTGTAATCTGGTTATAAACAGATGTCTGTAAGAATCATATCATTAAAAAAATGCGCTCCGAGCGTAATAAATGATAGTCTACCCGCCAAAATGGACTAGTCGGATAGGTCATGGCTCAGAGTTCAAAATTGAACTATATCTTTCTGTATTTATGATTATTGATCAACAATTAAGTGTAAGTTGAAAGACAACACTGTGGTTGAAATTGCCACGTGTGACTATATAAATGACTTCCTTATTAGGCCAGAGTTTTTTAATTTTTTGTTACTCGGACATTTTTCAGAAAAAAGTCCACAGGAGAAGGGGAAAAAAATAATAATAAAAACTCCCAAAATATAGCTGTTGGTGGTAGAATACATGTAGTCAATAACGGTTCGATTTAAAGCAATCAGCACTCAACAACAGTGTTAGTTTTCAAGAAAACGGCCAATTTATCTTACGACTAGTACACTGCAATGAAACACTAATATAAAAAATCATATTACAAGGCTGGTCCATTTATCATCAAAACATTATATGCAATTTTGTTTTTTTCCAGTTTTTCAATTTATTTTTTTGAAAATGCCAAAAAATGGGCAGGAGGGTCTGAGTAACGAAAAATAAAAGAACTCTGGCCTTACTGAGGCAATTGTGCACATTGTTTAGATTGATATCATGTTCATGTATTTCTTTTGTCAATTGTCTAGTGGTTATATGTTCTAAGATATTCTCTTGTTAGAACATTCAAGTTCAAATGTTCTCTTTAGTTAGAACATTCAAGGATGGTTCAAAGGGGCATTCCTGATCCTTTTTTCGAATGTTGACAAATAATATAGCATTATTCATTACATTCTTATCTCAGGTTGTCTGACAAAAACACTTGATTGTGGTGACATTAGTATATTTTGAGAAAATGTTATATTTCTGTCCAATGCTCTCTGATGAAGACAATTCCACTGTCTTTTACAAGTACATTTGTATACAGAACTAAACAATTTAATGATGACCAAATAGGACATGATATATCTGTATAAATCCCTATATAACCTAATTTCACTCTTGCTGCGTAAAACTCCATTTAAACATGTTCGTGTGTTCTTGTATTTTGATGTCCTTTAAACACTTCAGTTGTTTTCTCAGAATGTTATGTAAGTTTGTAGTCAGAACTGGTTTATATGTCTGAGTGTGACATGAAGGTGTTTTATGTTGTTGTTGTTGTCATCATTGTATGGGTGTGGTTGTGTACAACAGTAAGTACATTGTACTGTTGCTATTATGTTGTATATAAAACACCTTGTCTCAATGTTATATGTGTTTTATATTATGTCCAAGTTTTACACAGGTCTGTAGCTGTACTGAAGTAAAACCAGGTCCAGGCCACAACAATTTTTTTTCAAAGCACTCGTCCTGCAATATAGATGAAGAAGAAAACCCCAAAATCTTACTTGTCCTGCTATATAAATAAAGAAGGAAGATATTGTGCAGGACGAGCGGACGAGTGGATTCATTGAGGCCTGAGGTTCACATGTTAGCCCATGGTAAGAGTGCTGCAAGCTGTAATGTCTTGGAGATCAGGATTTGGTTCCAGTGGGATATGTTGATCATGTCTCACGGCAAAGTTTGACTGCAGTCTATCGTATAATTGCAAACTAATGCAGAAATTTCTGTCTGAAGTTGATGCAAATTTCTATGAATGATGTTATAACTTGACCCTTAGGAAGCCTGCTGTCAGTACAATTGTCCCTTTAGCACAACAAGGTTTTATCTCACTATATGCTGTATAGAGAGATACAGCCTTTTTTCACCAAAGGTGCGAGTTACATGTTATTGGAGTTATGAATAAATACACTACCCAAATCTCTGTGATCTCGGCACAGCCTCACTCTGATACAAACATCGAGATAATGCTCTGTCTCTGGAATCTACACAAACACTGAATGCATTCACACTCTTCATACGCCAAATTCCAACATTTTTTTGTCAACATTTTTGTCAATGTCAGTGGGTAATTCCTCTAACGATATTCAGAATTCAAGAATTTGGCACAATACTATAATAATTCAGCTTGGATAAAGAAGTTGGTTACTATAGTTTTGCGCCACACCCTGTAGAATCTGGTCACATGTTTGTAGTCTTACGTCATTCACACATATGGTTACATAATTCCTTGTGTTTTTTTGCCGGGTAATGTTTGTACTGTGATGTATGTTTGTCTGCATCCCGATATAGGGACTTGCGACAAGCCTCAAGGTCATCATGTTACATAACAAATAATTCATGGCATGTGGTCAAAGAACTTATTTAGATCATGTGACGCCAGGCTGTTATTGCTGTACTTTCAATAGCCTAGTGGCAAAGCGTCAACTTCAATTATAGAAGGGCTGGGGTTTGCACTCATACATGAACCAAAGACCTTGCTTGTAATCAACTTAAAAAGGGGATACTGGCTCTTTGAATTCTCTAATGCAGGATTTTCATTATTGATATTGACAACAGACGTAAAAAAATATCTAACAATCGAAAATTATTTAAAATTGGATAAAGGTTGAGAATCCTATAGAACATCAGTTTAGTCAAATAAAAAATATGGGTCACCAGCCTTTTTAGAGAGCTATTCACCAAAAAGTACTAATTTTGAATAAATTTGCATAAATTAACCAAATTTGCATATAAGAATGAAATAAAATTCTGTGAAGTTTACCTACTTCATATAACTAAATCATGCACTACATATTTTATATAAGCATATGCATTTGAACAATTGCAGTGACTTATTGTACACCCATATACTTTACAATTGTGCCGTTCCCCACCCACTTTTTATACTTGCAAAAGATAAAAAGTTTAAAACTATCTATTTTTAGCTTGACTTTTCGAAAAGAAAAAAAGAGCTATTGTCGTGATGGGATTGGATTGTGTGCGTGTGTGTTGGTTCAGTTTATTGTCAGAGTCATTTCCTCTGTCAATTACTCAATGACTATCAAAGGTATCAACTTGAAACTTAACATAGTTATTCACCATTACAAGAGGAGTCCATACTGACAAAGCTGATATCTCTGTGATTAATATTTATGGAGTTATCTGCCCTTGTTTGGACTTAGTACATAGTAAAGTGACAATTTTTACACATAAACTGAATTTTCTCAACCACTATCAAAGCTTTCAACTTGAAAGTCAGTACACATGTGATATGTGATGACCTACATCTAGTGACAAGAGGAAACAACTCTGTACAGCATTTTATAAGAGTTATTCCCCTTTTTTAAATCTTTACACAAAAATGTCAATTACTCAAAGACAATCAAAAGGTATGCACTTGAAACTCAACATAGTTATTCACTATCACAAGGGGAGTTCATACAGTTAAGGCTGGTAAATATATGTGACCTATATGTATGAGTAATCTGCCCTTGATTTTCATTAATATAAGTTGTTAAAATGATAATAATATACCTCAAATAAATTAGCATAAAAGAGTGCATATTGTTGTACCAGTTAGTTGACTAGATTCATATTGTGAATGGAATGTTGTTTTCACTGACAAAACCTAGAAATGCCATCTCAATGTTGAATATCAATCAATGTTTTCCTTCTTAATATCACACCAGGGCCAAAAATAAAATATTGTTTGTTTCCCCTTCCAGACCCTGGCCATTTCAGGTTGGGTAGGAAGGTAGGTAAAGTATTATTTTTTGGAAAAATATTTTTTTTAAATATTTTATCGTCAGTATTTTCTATTTTGCCAATGCACATTACTGTCTAATGTTTTGATTGATATTATAAATTGGTATGGTGTTCTGTGAGGGTTCTGCCAGTGTCAAGTCCCAACAGTCATTGCGTTTGGTGACTACCAGTAAAGTCTATAGTGAGAATGAGGCTAATTTTTTCAGATGGTCAATAAAATATATCGGGTTGGGGACTTTTTTGGAAGGGGAAACAAACAATATTATATTTTTGGCCCAGTATGATGAAAGGATTTTGGTAAAGTCATTGAGGCTAATTTTCTGTTTGCCAACTATTTGCTGTAGTTTTAACTTGGTATTACCAGTGTTAATTGACTCTATGTTACATTGCTGTTTTCATCGTCACGGTTTGGGACAGAAGCGTGTTATGTCACTGTATGTTTGAACATGCCATACAGTCATGTTGCACCAACCGTGTATATATTACAATAATTTGATGATGTTTTTTACTTGCCAAAATGTTCTTATACCATGTGACAAGACTTCGGGTATGTAATGCCATGGACGGGTTTTACATACTTTACACTTTATTCACATTAATGTGACTCAGAATGTTCTATAAAACAGAAGCTTTCTACAGACAGCTAGTGACTAGACCTTACTTTAATATAGTTGTCATCATGTTTTTACACCATTTTTACAACAATTTTTTCCAGGCAAATTCCATTGACAAACAAATAAAATCAAGTGTGATATATTGTATGCAAATTAGTGTGCTCATTTTCAACCTGGACTATATGACTGAATCTTCGATTATTGTAGAAGTTCTATGAATTAAGGGCTTCAAACTCATAATAAGTAATTGCGCCTACGGCCGGTTACAAATTGTTTTGCTTGGGTCACATTGTGTACTCAAAATGTCTTTCAGTTTCGATGATGTCAAAGCATTGTATCCTGGTCATTTTGTTGATTGACACCTTATCTGATGATTTGATTAGTAAAGGAGTGCGGGCTATTATTAATACTGTAAATCACTTAATTTTCGCATAACTTTTATTTCGCGATTTTTCTGAAAATTTCAAGAATTTTTTGGTTCGTGAGAATTTTGAATTTGTGTCATTGACAATGTCCAATTTCCGACTTTGCATCACAAAATTTTGCGAGAATAATGATTTCATGTGTCAACATCCTTAGGAATATATAAAGCGAAAATAAACTCACGAAAAAAAGTATTTACAATTTACTCAGTGATTATAAGTCACTGATATCGTAATTGATGTCTATTTTAAGTTGATTAGGGTATGGATAAAATCCAATCTGTTATTTTTACCTGGCGGTAATTACACGGTGATGATAAACAGTATATAGTTACCCAGCTTTGTTGAATGATACGTCTGTGATAGGAAGAGGCTGGTATATCCACACCATCTCTGTTATACACTGCCCACCAAAAATAAGTATACACATGTTATTTCCCATTTACTTATCTGTAATAACACTATTTGCAGAATAGTGAAACAACAATATTGTTGAAGAAAAAGATTATTTTTGTTTATTAAATGTAAAGACGATACATTAACTGGTACTTTAGGTGCAAAATATAAAGTTTCTTTGTCACGCTTGGTTGGTAACTTTGTCACAAAAAGATGAAAAATACAGCCTTTTTGATCACATGGTTATTTTAGTTCCGAACATCTTCATCTTAATTTCTATCTCTATTTTGACTTATATAGTAACTTTAGTTTCAGAAACTAGTATAATTGTGACCGTCTGATAAACAGATATTGAATAATCTAACCAAGTTCAATTTTGCATCAGTTATTTACTGTATACTTATTTTTGGTGGGCACTGTATATGTTACACTGCATGATACAATATCATTGTGAGAACTACTTGTTTCTTTGAACGTAATAAACTGACAAAAACTGTGAGAAAAACTTTATGATTCGATTCTGACATTTAATTTGGTAATTCATCTTGTATTTGTTGGGCAGGACATTTGTACACTATAATCCATGGACATTGTTTACTTGTTCCCCTATATCTACCACTTCAATTGATACGTATAACAATGCTCACCAGAGTACTGTTTTATCAAAGCACTATGAAATTCTTAAAGTTACGCTCTAACTTAAAATCTTTATAATTCTTCAACAACTGCAAATTGGTGAAGATATGGTTTGTAGGAGTTCAGTAAATGAATCATTATTAGTATTGCAGCTCCATTTACCGCACTTAATAATTTTAAACAAGTAATAAAGAATTTAAATTTAATCTTAAGTTTACGATTTCCGTAAGTGCTTTGATAAAACAGTACCCTGGACACATGCAACTTCCTGGAGGGAGTTTAAAAGGTTACAAACTGAGAAATCTTGATGGTCAGAAGACAGATGGTCGAATAACACTATTATTATGATTACAATTTCATCCTATTTTACATGGCTTTCAAAAATGTTGATTTGTTGTGATTACCAATTATTATTACGCATTCATTCCATCTCTAAACTGATTATTATCCTATTTTAGTAATTTAGCCTCAGTGTGTCTTCATATGTCTTCATGCATTTTCATAGGACTTCTTTCTAAGTATATTATCTTGCATTGTTCTTTGTGAATCAGGTGATTAAGTCAATCCAGTTTGTGATTGTTTGTTATTATTTCTTAAATGGTTATCATACTTTTATTTCAAGTTTTAATTGAATTATCATAGGTGTGAAATACTTTACATATTTAGTCTGATGTGTTTGGTTTAAGTAACTTGAGTGGCTTCTCAGATGGAGTGAATTACTCTGTCTGCTAGAGTTAAGGGGTACCTTATAAAAATGGACTTAGCTTTAGACATAAGACAGAACTTAACATAATAGATAAATAGACTTACATAATACAGTATCTTTGTGAAGTATAGACTTTGTGCATTTGATTTAATTTGATAACTTTGTGACTCAGTGAAATAATTAATATCTTTGTGATACAACTGAACTCTGTGAACATAAACTTTGTGATTGTTATTGTTATGACTCATTAAAATTAGTAAACTACAGCCGGCTTTGTGATCTCGGAACATTTATTGTACTTGCAACTGCGGACATACAGTTAAACGTCCAACACTACACACAATTGGTTGATCAACACCAGAACAGCAGCGTACACCGCTGCACTGTTCACTTGAATTTGTGAAAGTAGTGGACAACTGAATAGGGGTCTAACTATTTTCATAAAAGTTGGCGGAGAACAGCGGCTAAGATCTCGGTACTTCTGGAAACCTGCAAGCGAGTATTCCCCATACTTGTGACAAGACACAGCTCAGCGGTCAACCCAATATCGGAAGAATGCCAGTGGAGTCAAAACTGAGAATGTCAACTCATCATGTTCGGCGATACCCGTTTGGTGCTCATCCGTCTGCAGTCAGTCACGATATGCTGCATAAACCAGAATGGCAGAGATTTCAACCATCATTATTGTGTGGACAGTGTGGTGAGTGTTATTCTTATCATCATCGTTGTAAGGCAATGAATCGTCAATGCTACAAGTGTAGGCGTTATGGACACTACGCTGATTTTTGTAGGTCCATCAACAAGACCCTTTCTGTCAAAGAACCAAGATGTGACAGCATTTCAACAAGAACAAGAGCTGTGTGTGAATTAAGTGAAATCACTGATGACAAAGGTTACATCTGTTCTGCAATGCCATTTTCTGCTGTTGGAAATGAAGAATTAGTATCTGTGATCCAGTACAATTCGTGTCATCAGATAAGTGTTAATAGAAAGTATGCTGCAATTCAGAGTGAGAATGCAAAATTCAAAACGGAGATTAAAGAGATGGCAGCCCTCATCAGCAATTTAAGTCAGAAAGTTGGTAAATGTGATAATGAATCAATACTCAATCCAGTAAATACAAATGAAGTGGAATCAAAATCAATCCAGTGGTATGAGAGTGAAATTCAGCGACTTAAACATCATGGCACCATGTTCATAGAAGGGAATATAGAAGACATCCAGAGTTTATCAACATTCATCAGCGTTCAGCTCAGGGAATATTGTATGCCAGATTTGGACCCATTTTATTGTGAATGTTGTGGTAGTTCCCGATACCATGATCCTGACGATTGTGTTGCAACCATACTTAGAAGTGTGTGTGAATTTTGTAATGGAAGACACTTTACTTGTCTCTGCAATCAGAGGAATGATGATTTCTGTCCATAGACAAAATTGTTGTTACATTATGTATTTGTATTTCAACTTTCGGGTCGAAAGCTAAGGTAGTTGAGGGGAACTATTATGATTACAATTTCATCCTATTTTACATGGCTTTCAAAAATGTTGATTTGTTGTGATTACCAATTATTATTACGCATTCATTCCATCTCTAAACTGATTATTATCCTATTTTAGTAATTTAGCCTCAGTGTGTCTTCATATGTCTTCATGCATTTTCATAGGACTTCTTTCTAAGTATATTATCTTGCATTGTTCTTTGTGAATCAGGTGATTAAGTCAATCCAGTTTGTGATTGTTTGTTATTATTTCTTAAATGGTTATCATACTTTTATTTCAAGTTTTAATTGAATTATCATAGGTGTGAAATACTTTACATATTTAGTCTGATGTGTTTGGTTTAAGTAACTTGAGTGGCTTCTCAGATGGAGTGAATTACTCTGTCTGCTAGAGTTAAGGGGTACCTTATAAAAATGGACTTAGCTTTAGACATAAGACAGAACTTAACATAATAGATAAATAGACTTACATAATACAGTATCTTTGTGAAGTATAGACTTTGTGCATTTGATTTAATTTGATAACTTTGTGACTCAGTGAAATAATTAATATCTTTGTGATACAACTGAACTCTGTGAACATAAACTTTGTGATTGTTATTGTTATGACTCATTAAAATTAGTAAACTATAGTCCAGTTAGGATATTGTGACAGTGACGTTGCAGTTTATGTGTACGCAAAAAATCACAACCATTGTCTAAACAGGTAGAGCGAAGCTTAGTATGTTAGTTTAGCATTGAAAGTATAGTTGTTTGTAAATGTAGTATAATCCTTTATAATTAGTTTACACCGTTATAATGGACTCGACCGCTGCGTCACTGGATTTTTATCCTGACTGGACTATACAGCCGGCTTTGTGATCTCGGAACATTTATTGTACTTGCAACTGCGGACATACAGTTAAACGTCCAACACTACACACAATTGGTTGATCAACACCAGAACAGCAGCGTACACCGCTGCACTGTTCACTTGAATTTGTGAAAGTAGTGGACAACTGAATAGGGGTCTAACTATTTTCATAAAACTATAGATAAACATTACTATTAATTCAATCATGTACTCAAGAATTTAGAAGCATACTTTTACACTGATCTGTAAGTCTGTTATATGAAACTTTACAAACTTTCACTTATGATTGGTCATTATGACGTCAGTGCGGACCGGTAATGAATTGACTGAGTGTAGAATACCGGAACTAACTGGTATGCAAAAATATTTTAAAAACTGCCAATTTGATAATAATACATATTGGCAACATTTCCATATTGACCTGCATATGCTACACACTCAGAATATTTGGTGTTTGAATGAAATGTTGTTATAAAGCTAGGAAAATAGGTCACTAGATCAAATCACTTAGCATTCTCTAGAAATGGCTGTGATAATGGATCTCTTGGCCCTCTGACAGTCCACTTATTGATACATTAAAACATGCAAGCCTCTTCCAATACATTATACCTGTTTTGTTATAGCATACTTAATGTTTCTAAATTTCAGATTGAACAAAATCGTAAATTAGTTCTGTATTCTTTATCATGACATATCTCTATAATTCATGTAAAAGTTCTTAATTTTGGCCGACAACTTCTCAGAAATAATAGGGTCATGAGATAATCTGTTGATAGGATTGTATAAAAATGAATTTACTGAATTTCGGGGAAATAAATTGTAAAAACTTCTTGATAATGAGATTAATTCAATGCAGGTGTTCTATTCAATGTCTTTGTTTAATCTATTTTATTGTCTACCTTTTAGGACATAATGGTCTATCTGTCTTTAGTAACTGACATAGAATTGGTTAAAACAATCGGGACCATGATGGATTTCAACAGACGTAACTACCTGAGACTTATTATGTAGTTGGTCATAATAACCATGGTATCCAACAGTAATTTAATCAGTCATGTGGAGCGCTGCTTCTTACTCTTGAGTCAATCATGACACTAGGTCAACCAGTCATAGAACTAACCCATACAGTGACCTTCAGGCAAGGTTACATCTTTACTACTATCCATTAATGCCTGACACTCCAACCATTAATTTCACTGGTATCATGGTATCCAAAGATATACAATCAGTCTCATTCTCATTCTGAGTCCCAATATCATGACACTGTGTCAACCAGTCATAGAACTATATAACCAGGGGTGTCAATTTTCTGGATTTTTCCAGATTTATCATTCCTGAAAGAGCAATTGCTTCTGACCAAAATAAAAGTTATTTGAGCAAAATATCTCCAGAAATGGCAAAGTTATGGTCAATTTAATCTGCTCTTATGGAATTCCTTTAGTACCAACTGAGTTAATTATGGAAACATTGTCATTGAAGGCCTCTTATTTGGCAAAAATTTCCTGATTTTGAATTTGGCACTGTTGACACCCCTGATAACCCATCAGTATATATACACTGACATTCAGGCAAGGTTACAGCTTTACCACTATCCATTAATGCCTTGCACTGGAACCATTAATTTACTGATCCAGGTAACCATTAGACATCCTCATCCACCAGTTATGTTTGAATGGATCCATTGATTGGAGATTCCAGTAGTGTCAATGGAACTGTGTCATGTAGGCAAATAACTTCACTATAACATCAGTATATAGGTTCATACAGTCAGTTTATTGGCTGTATAACATTATATCATACCTATATACCTGTATACACAAAGTTCTCCTTAATGTCAGTGTTGTAATGTTAACATTTCTTGATCAATGTCAAACATACAAAATACCACTTTTCTTGTTAAACAACAGTTTTTTTATGGGAATATGTTTGTACACATAAGATTGTATCACTGTTTGAATTTGAAGTATTCAGTATGTTTTGTCTGCATTAATAGCACCAGTGTCTGGGACTGACTCGTGTACATTGGCTGTCTGGCTGACCCTTCTTGACATAACCAGTATTGAATTGCTTGAGTCTGCAATGCTTTAAATTCTCTTTTGCGGTCAACAGACAACTTTTGTGTATGTGACAGGCTGCATTTTTGATGGCTTAACCATTGTCATGCAAAAAATAGTACATCACATTTATCTATAATTTAAGGATCAATCTGGCTGAATGATATCTGCTTGTATTCTTACTCTTACTATGCACACTTCTTTCAAAGAAGCTTGAAACATTGGGAGAAATGATGTAACTGGCTGTATCTGTAATACTTGTAGTCTTATAGTTCCAACAGTAGACATACCTACTTGAATAAACTTGGCAGCCACTGTAAATGACACCAAACTTCATGCTTCCCTGCATTATATACATGTTACCTACTCTTTTACACTATCCTCATGTAGTAGCAGGTTTTAGCACCTGGTGTACCATATCAGAATTACTGATTCCCCTCTCCCATTCAACTTCTATTTTATTGAGTGTTACTCATTCACTTACTCATTTCCTTTTACCATAGTATTACTGTAAAACACATATTTTTGTGGGTATTAAATTTGGTGGAATTTGATAAAAATGCATTTTTGTGGGGTGGTAAATTTGTGGATTACAAAACATGTAAGGGTCCCCCTATGTTCTGTATTTGAGAGATCGGTTAATCATTGGGTTTAGATTTCGTCGTTCAGGGTGCAACAGCGAAATCAACGAAAATTCAACTCCCTCGAAAAATGATTATTTTACCATAGATCTTTTAAATGACAAGAGTTTTAAGCTTTTATGATAGAATTACAGGTTTTTTATCCCCTCCATGTATTACCTGGACTGAAAAAAATCTTGAAAAAGGAATAAAAGACACTGACACAAACTTAACTTGAAGTGGAGGTTTTTTGGAGAAAGTAACTCAAGAGTGCTTTGGGGTGAAATGCAACTAGGCTTACTGAAAAAAGTATTTAATAACAAATGGGACAGGGAAGGCAGCTCCTAACAGAAACAGCAGAGCTTGAAAGGCATAAAAATGAACAGTGTACGCATTGCAAGATCTGCATGAAAGTGTCCCCCCCACCCCTGGTCAAAGTGACTAATAAGTGAGGTTTGATTGATTATTTAAGTTTGAAAAATATTATTGCTGTCGGTTTCGGGGCTTAAAATTAGATCTTTTACCATTTTGTGGTAATTTATGTTGGAATATGAAACTAGGGGCATCAAACATGGTCTGATGTATACATGTCTGTACTCTACAATATGTATTATGACTGAACTTTTGTCATGTATGTAATTGTTGTTAATTGGTTTTGGTAATTTGAAACCATTGAGTTTTTTCTGAATTATTGATATAGCAGACTTTCAGCAGTGTTTTAGTAAAGGCTTTAAAATGTCAGGTTACTTTACAAGGATATAACTCTAAATATTTTAGATGAACAACAACCATGACCTAGATTTAAATATTTTAGTTGAACTATGACAACCTATATTTTGTTTTATATGTGTCACTGCTCATGCAATATATAACCACCACACCCAAATAATTCATATAAATTATTGTCAGTGTGCATGATTGGAAAAAGACAAATATCTATTTATGTTATTAACTTAAAGTGAAATATCAATGGAGCTATAGTGCGCCCAGGATAATGTGAAAAGCGGGAAAATTTGGTATATTCCACAAAGGTGGATTACAATTATGTGCACGATTATCAGTGCTGTTTAAGTACAATACTGACCTTATCTGTTCATTTAAGTGATTTGTAAAACCAATTTTGCCACAGTTGACCAAACCGATTAATGTTTGTAAATATTACATTATCCTGGGTGGACTAGAGCAAAATATGAGGGAACAATAAACAATAATAGTTTAATGGTTAGAAAAATGCCAACCAATTATCTATATAATGTTGGTCTTAAATCTACAGCATTGGAATAAATTGTGAAGGAGCAGCTGGTTTATACAAGAACTACATGTATATGTGATAGACGTAGCCTTATGGTGTTGAGTCATGTTTAATCATCTATCGGCCATTAGCTGATTCCTTGTTCTTTGTCTGTCTATGTTAACCTGAACTAAACTCTGATCTATGTGGAGAATTTGTCAGTTGTCTGTGAAGGAAACAGGTTGGTACAGGTCGGTAACCCATGCAGCCTGTGGCTAGACTAACTGACCATTATAATTTTATCACTGAATCATAGTTAAAATGTGAATAAATACTGAAAAACAAGGTATTTAAACACACACTTTATGACCAACAAGAACTTTAAACACAGCCTGTTTGATCAACATGGACTTTAAACACAACCTGTATGACCAACAAGGACTTTAAACACAACCTGTATGACCAACTAGGACTTTAAACACAACCTCTATGACTACAAGGACTTTAAACACAACCTGTATGACCAACTAGGACTTTAAACACAACCTGTATGACCAACATGGACTTTAAACACAACCGGTATGACCAACAAGGACTATAACACAACCTGTATGACCAACAAGCACTTTAAACACTGCCTGTATGACCAACATGGACTTTAAACACAACCTGTATGACCAACAAGGACTTTAAACACAACCTGTATGACCAACAAGGACTTTAAACACAACCTGTATGACCAACATGGACTTTAAACACAACCTGTATGACCAACATGGACTTTAAACACAACCTGTATGACCAACAAGGTCTTTAAACACAACCTGTATGACCAACAAGCACTTTAAGCACAGCCTGTATGACCAACAAGGACTTTAAACACAACCTGTATGACCAACATGGACTTTAAACACAACCTGTATGACCAACATGGACTTTAAACACAACCTGTATGACCAACAAGGTCTTTAAACACAACCTGTATGACCAACAAGCACTTTAAGCACAGCCTGTATGACCAACAAGGACTTTAAACACAACCTGTATGACCAACATTGACTTTAAACACAACCTGTATGACCAACATGGACTTTAAACACAACCTGTATGACCAACAAGGACTTTAAACACAACCTGTATGACCAACAAGGACTTTAAACACAACCTGTATGACCAACATGGACTTTAAGCACAGCCTGTATGTCCAACAAGGTGCATGATGTTTTTCTTAGAACATTTCCATGCACAATATAATATGCATTGTCTTTAGGTATGTTATGATGTATACATGTTGACTGGTTACTAATTAGGCAGGTATGGGGGTACATGTATCATACAGGGTGTCTGTTAGTCACAGACTGGTGTTTATGTTGCATGTTTATATGACTGAGTCAGGTTACTTACCCTCACAGAGGTATAATAACTTACCTCGTTAACTACATTAATTAATTACCAATTAGGTAATTACTGGACAGGTTAGTGTGTCTGTATTGGTTCACTTCCAACATATTGTCTGCTAGCTGCTATTTTAGAGGCAGTATAGGAATAAGATGGTGGAATTCACATACTGCTACTACTCACTCGCTTCTTGAAACATTTAAATTGTCATTTTGACTCAAACAATCGGATGGTAAGATGGTATTGTTAATGTAATGCTGCTGCTCAGTCACTTCTGGAATGCTTAAAAATGTCACTTTGAGTCAGGCAATTGAATGACTAGGACCGAACACCTGTGGGACAAAAAAGACGACATACCAAAACACTGATATATTGAAATTTGTGCCAGACTGATTCTAGTTGAAGATTTGTCTGTGCGAATCAGATTTGTCAGTCTGAACGCTGCATTAGTGTCCAGACCCATCAGATCTAAATACTGATTTCTGTGGAGACAGGTATATTGATGTGTTGTTTATGGGGGAGGTAGTGGGCATGTATTGGGAACATGACCACACCATATTAGTACATACAGTATTCAACAAATATTTTACAACATGCGTGTATTAAATACAAAAGCAAAAGACTATTATATATAAACTGAGATACATGTACTGAGGAAACACCAAAATATGCATCAACCAAGCTCAGAATACATGTATGTGGATTGTATGAGATTCAGGACTGTCTAATATTTCTCAGCTGCACATGGAAGTCTTGATGAAGATATAAAGTCCTGCGGGTCATATGTCAAACATCTGCTCTCATTGTTGATTAGTTTCATGTTGTAAAAATCAATTGTATCATGAAAACATCTCTATTTCACAGTTAGTTCCTTAATTTACATCACACTGCATCTGTTACTGGTATGAAGGAGAATTGGTTGTATGTGGTGTAGAACTATTGTAGCTGGGTGCATGTGCACTCAAATATAGTTACTATTGTTTTATGTCACAAAACTCACATGTGTTGAAAGTTATCTATTATTTAATGTGGCAAATGCACTCAGAGACTGTGCATTTTAACTTAAGGCCATAACTTATAAACATTGTTTGTCTGGTCTAACCCTGCTTCCAATGAAAATGACCCATGCTCAAAGACAAATTGCTTTGCACCGAGGAATGAAACCCTCAATTATGATAGGTGTAGCACCTGATCTACTCATTCAGAAACCTGTACCTATTTTGGGGTTCATGTAGTCTGTTTATACATACCCTATGTTTAATAAAAGGAGACAACTCTTCAGTCTACTATTTTTTCCTGAAATTACTTCCCTTTGCACCCTCAAACATAGATATTCAAGCCCAAAATAAAATCTAGCTAAAATTTAATAATTGATTGAAAAAAATATATTATCTAGTCGGGTAGCCAGACTAGGGTTCATGCAAATTTTATTAAAATTATTTTCCTCGAAGCTGGAAAAAAACACTTAGGCATGGATAAAACCGAATGGCCACGCACTATGACTGTCTCAGTTGAAAGCAAAATATATCAATATAGCTATTTTTATCCTTATAACAAACTGAATAGTCCATTTACCCCCTGGAATTCATTCTTCATAATTATATGTGTTTCACTGTATTGTAAGGAAAGTGCAATCTCAGAAATCAAATATCATAATGTAAATAATGTTGATCTTATTTCATAATTTCTCCCATGTATCAGTTACACTTTCACTTAACTATAAATGATCTTGTTGACTGGTTTGAAAATTGCTAGAATTGCTAAAATAACCAATTAACTAACAGTTTGCTATTATCGAACCAATACAGTGCTGTATGTCTCACAGTTATCGAACCTCTAGGACCAAGGTCTGATTCTTAAAAATGCTGTTGTATGCGTCACTTTAAACCAATGATTTAATCAATAATTATATTATCAATAAATATCACAATCTTGCACCATGTCATAATATATAGACTGGTATTAAAGTTGGCCGGTATTTGTTGACCTCATAATCCTAATTATTAACTTGATTAGTTAATGACGGATTAGCTTATAAAGGTGTTTAGGACAATTGCAATTTAAAGATTTGTTAAGCGTACAATTTTAATGACAGCCTAATATTTTGTATGGAAAATAACACTTTGTATGTAATCAGGGTAGCAATACCACATGGCTTTTGGCTACAGTTACAAGTAGAAATTTGTAAACATTGGAACAATTATTTTATTTCTTCATCAATTTCTATAAAATATACACCACGCTAAGGAGAAAAGTATTTGCTTTCCGTGAAAAATAATATCTTTTTCAGCAGTTTTACCGATTTTTCCATTACCCTGAGAAACTTAAACATTTCACGGTTTCACAAAGTAATGGACAAAACGGCACAGCCGCTGAAAAAGATTTTATATTTGATGTAAAGCAAAAAAATTGTCCTTAGCATGGCATATATTTCTTAGAAATCGATGAAGAAAGAAAATATTTATGGCTATTTTAATTTCCAATGTTTACAAATTTCTTCTTGTAACTGTAGTCAAAAGTCACATGGATTGCTACACTGGTAATGGTATCTGTAATTGGTTGGTGTAACGTGTAGGATCTTATTGATTCTATTGATGTCTTCCACTTTAAATAGACTTGTCAGTAATGTGATATGTGTTTGTGAAAATTTATACCTGGTAGCATGTTTCAAGTTAATGTCCACATAGCTAGCTCAGTTGATCGAGTGCTGGGTTCTCACTTGCACGGTAGTTAAACCCCGATTGGGGAACTTAGATATCATGTATCCTGAGTTCTGTCATAGCTTTACATCAGTTTTCAGTTCCGTCAGAGCGTTACATCAGTTTTCAGTTCCGTCAGAGCGTTACATCAGTTTTTAGTTCCGTCACAGCCATAGAAAACAGTACATTTCTCAGGAAGTTCTACTGTATGATGGAAATATTGTAGAACAATGGCCTATCGCACCATGAAAACTAAGAAATCTTTATTGATGTAGCTGTATAATGTATGCACTTGTTGACAGTTCCTGAAACTGCTCAAGCTGAACGCTGCATTTTTAAGTCTTCTTCAATATTTGGTTATATTTTTGTTTGTATATACAGCTACATGTAGGCTATGAAGTAAGCTGGTTTGACATTTAAAGGAGAACAAAAGACAAAACAATATTATATGTAAAATGTAGATGAATGTACATGTTATATACAGTAGCTGATACAAGGCAGTGTTGTTTGGTAAATGTCGCCGGCAGACGGATTGTTATGACTATGTTGTTATAGTGTTATAATGAATGCCTTATGCTTGGTACATAATTATTATTATGTAGGATTTACTTATTAATATAATGTTATGTTTGTTATGACTAAAAATGATTGCCTGGTTTTTTTGTACGAAATTTGTAGTAAAACTGATTTGCAGTAGTTTTGCACTGAATCTGGTTATGACATATTCACATAAATTTGTGAAAAAACAGCGAATCAATGAAGTTTGTAACCCGTAGATCAACATACTTGGTGTTTATAAACATGCAGCCTCCTATATAAACAATGAATGTCCTGATGAATGAAATTATTATGAATACAAGTTCAGACTGCTAATATCTACTTGAGGATGATATTGTTAGACAGCTAGACTTTTAGGTGGCCGGCAAAGGAAAACAGGTTTTACAAGCAATTGATCAAATAACCTTTGTGTACAAGTTCTAAACTATGGGAATCTCATTAAAATAATCTTTTAATATGAACAAAAATTTAGACACCTTAAAAACAATTAGGAGCATTGCAAATTGATAGGGTACCTTATAGTCAGGATACTGGAAAGGTACAAATATTTTTACATAGAATGTCATTCACAGTGGTCATTGTCACTGTGTTGTTTTTAAGGTAACTTCAAGGAATACTGTAGCTTTGATATAACAGTGCTATCTTACCCGAGGTTCTGACTGTTTAGGTGATACATATATCGGCTATTATTGATTGTTTGATTTAAATTATAACCTTATTTATTTTCAGAGGACAGTTTGCGACTGTAAAACGTTGTCGAGAGAAACAGACCGCTCGTGAATATGCGGCTAAATTTATACGTAAAGGTCGTGGCGGAGGGAGGAGAGGAGCGAAGTTGGAAGATATACAACGTGAGATTGAAATATTGACAGAAGCCAACCATAGAAACATCATCAATCTGTATGAAGTCTACGAGACGAAGAGAGAAATAGTTCTCATTCTAGAACTGTAAGTTTCAAAAATATAATAGAAAGTTGGACAGGGAAGGCAACACTCAACTTAAACAGCCAAGCTCAGAAAATATAAAAACATCACATACCACAATTGCACTGCACAATGCCTGACAAACAACTGAACTAGAAAATGAACTTAAATGCTGAAACAGCTGTTGTCAAAAAGCTGAAAGACCTGTTTTCAACAATAAAAAAGCTAAATGCTCAAGTTGTCCTATGATATGTTTGCTTCTATCTGTCTGTCTATGTCCTTAAATTGAATGTTACATCTGCTTAGAGAATGCCTCGATAGCCATGTGGTAGAACTTCCACTTTGATTGCAAGAGGTCTCGTGTTCAATCACAGACCAAAACATACCAAACTCATTAAAAATGGTAATGGTATATCTCCCTTGCTTGAATGGTCCTAGTGTAAATGAAACTGATGGTACTTGTACAGTGTCTGTAGCTTAACACAAATAATCAACATAATGACAGGGGTCCTACAATCCAACTGAATATTCTGGAAAAAAAGATTTGATGCATTAGAAGAATTATCTTTTCTGCACAAAATAAAAGTTATTTGATGAAAAAAATCAAAGAATGACTTAGTTATGGACATTTTAAGTTTCATAATCTGAAGTTTAACCATAAAACAATGATGTGTGCTAATGGCATGTTGGGCATTATGCCTCAGTAGGACCCCTGAATTATAAATGAGTAATAGTGCTTTACTTGCATGACATAAAGTTTTAGTGTTACATTATTGTTGTTTGACAGAGTGGATGGTGGTGAACTATTTGAACATCTATCTGAGAGAGATAAACTATGTGAGGAGGAAGCTTCATCCTTCATCAAACAGATACTGGATGGTCTGGAACATCTACATAGTAAACATATAGTACATCTAGATCTCAAGGTAAACTTGATAACTAAGTCCGTGGTTTGGGTTTTCTCCATGGCCATATTATAGCATAAAGAATGGAAAACAGCTTTTCTTCTCCGATATCATCAGGAATGAGGTGTCCAGCGTGATAATTTATGAGGGAGTATTTAAAATGACATTTCGGTCGGTTTGTGTGTCTGTGTGTCTGTGTGCCCTCAAACATTGCATAGAGCTGGGTCAGCAACAGTAGTTGCCCCTATTGGTTTTGAGGTTTAAGGTCAAGGTTGCCATGACCTTGAACATGAATGAATAGACAAAATGGTTTTTGATCTATAAGTAAAGTATGGTTTGGTCCTGAAAACTTCATAAGGAGAATTGTCGCCATTATTAGAGGTCAGTAGGTCAAAGTTCAAGGTTCCCATGACCTTTCAAACTACTGACTATTTGGCTCCCATCAGGCCATAACACAAACGTCTCTTGTTTCAACTATTTCAGCCAGAGAATATATTACTACAAGATCGAGGGAGTACTGCTGTAAAATTGATAGACTTTGGACTATCACGGAAGATTGCACCTAAGCAAGATGTTAGAGCTATGAATGGCACTGCTGAATTTGTTGGTAAGATTCATGAATTGTCGCTTAGTTAAATGATATAGTACAGAGATTGTGATCATCCTTTAGTTATGTGTTTGTATTACACTTCAATTGTCTTCATGATACTCCCCACTTTTGAAAACATAAATATAGACAAGATATTAGCTGTTAAATTATGCTAATAGATTGAAGATCAAATTATAATTTCTGTACTATATATTTGCAGTTTAAAGCCACATCAGGCATTAAACGGTTATTTTCAAACAGCAATAACTTGGTAACCTATTTGAAGAGGCATGTATTTTTAGCACTTAAGTTGAGTAATAAATGTGGAAAACACAATAAGATGAAAGAAAATGAAATACAACCTCCAATTGATTTGTTTACAAAATAATGAATTGTAAACAAAAAATGCACAATTTATAATCTAAGGGAAGAAACTCTTGCAAAATTAGTATTTTTCATCCATACATTTTACTTAAATGTGATTTTTGGCATACTATTTCGACAGATACATTTGACATTCTGTTGTCAATTATTGGTCATTTGTGAATATTTCCTAATTCCATGTAATTAGTCTATTTACTGGATGATCGGAAAAGAGTTCTTGGGAGAGATAATGTGGCTTTAAGTGCTAAGTATGGAGTATCCCCTTCCTCCAGAAATATGTCCTGCAGACCAAAGTGGTGTAAAATTGACTTGTACGAGTATTATGAATGATTTTCTATTCGTCTCGTAACAAAAAAATAGTTTTTTGTAATTGCTTAGCAACACACTGTAATTGAATATGAATATGTTTAGCCTCACCTGCAGAATTTTCTGAGTCTCAAAATCATATCAGAAACGAAATCTTATTATTAGCTTTTGTGAATGAACTCAACAACTACATCAAATTACCCACAATTCTTACTTGTTTTGAAATTCATAATCAAAAGTTTCCGGATGCCATGAAGTTGTTTGCTGGCTTTTTAACAAAATTGTAAAAGTTTTATAAACCACAAATATAATTATAAACCTTTTAAGTTTTTATTGTAACAAACAATTCTGTATGCATACCTAAAGCAATTGACAGTAAAATGCAGGGTATGGTACAAGATTGCTGAAACTACATCATTACATCAAATACTGTATATGTGGTTAAATTAGCGAAATCGAAATATAGGAGAATTTTGTGAATTGACAAAATTAGTTAACATTTCCTCTAGCATAACTTTTATCATACAAACAAATCTACTAAGAAATAAAAAAAATTGCTACCGTTTCCACACACCAAATGTCTGTAATTCAAAATTTGCTAAATTTTTGACCCGCAGAAATTTCCAATTATGCAGTAGTATAAGAACAGGGTACCCAACCCACTTTTACTGGAATGTGTTTGTCTGTGTATGTTGATGGTGTTAGTCAGTTATTCTGTAACTTATACTTGTCAACATGCACCCGACATATCAAAGCTTCGTGATTATATAAGTACCATCTATGATTTAACATAATGACTGAATAATTCACAGAATCAAACATATTCGCTGAGTGCAGTTATAATACATATAGCTAATAGTGTTGTATATAGCTAATAGTGTTGTATAGTTGTACATTGTACATCATTTTTCCCAGGCAATCTGCGGAATATGTTGTACCGTTTTAAAACAGATACACACCTATATTGTAAGAACCATTGTATTAATGTTGTATTACTGTAAACCTAGAAATTATTTCATGCTATTTAGTTTCGAGGAGTTCACGAGTGGTAGAATTTCGCGAAGTTAAGTCGCCACAAAGGTGCTAAAAACATTAATATGGACATTGCGAGAAACTTTATAAATTTGAAATTTGTAGTCACATATATGCACGAAATTCTAAAGTTAGTATTCGCGAAATTAAATTGGTTTACGGTAATGTTTGTTGGCTTGTGCATGCATGAGACAATAAAATCAAGTCCCAAAAGTTGATTTTTCCTTCATGAAGTTGCTTTTGATTTGCTAAAATTATGTTGGGAAACAGAATGATCATGGACTATATCTGCTAAATTGATCATTCAAATCATCAAGAAATTTGGAGATTTATCTTTTATTATTTGCTTTCAATGGATTACGGAGAATTTTCAGTGAAAATAACAGTGAAAATAACAGTGAAATTACCACTTTATTTTCACTGTTTTAGAAGCTGGTTCCAGTATCGTTCAGAAAAAGAAACGTAACGTCAACAGCGCCGGGCTTTAAAATGTACGTTACGTCATCATGACGTCACAATTGTCAGGTTATGACGTTCCAATTTCGACGTGATTTTTTCAATTAATTATTAAATAAAATTTATTGATTTTCTGTGATCACTCCATGAAATAAAATACGATCTTACACCAAAATCAACAAATATCCCCTATTTATTTGCATTTTCACCAACTTTCATCAAGATTGCTACACTTATGACAAACATAACAATATTCCTATACCTTGGTAGGTCACAGCATCATTTTAGCTGACATAAAGTTTAATACGTAAAATTAACAAGTGGGACTTGATCATGAATACGCTACTTCTTACTCAGGTTGAGTATATGAATATCAAACAAAGGTGGTAAACAGGACCTAAGTGGGGTTCTTAATTTTGAGTTGGTCTATTGGTGAAGTTTTACTGTATATAATATGACACTTGTTTGTGACGTGATATTTATATTGAAAATATTGTTTATATTACAGCACCCGAGGTGGTCAGCTACGAGCCATTGTCTGTATCTACTGATATGTGGAGTATAGGTGTCCTAACTTATATACTGTAAGTATATCAGTACTTGTCATACATAATTACCTCCCCTGACTACTTTAGATAGGTGGCTACACATCATTACCTCTCCTGACTACTTCAGACAGGTGGCTACATATAATTACCTCCCCTGACTACTTCAGTCTGGTGGCTACACATCATTACCTCCCCTGACTACTTCAGACAGGTGGCTACACATAATTACCTCCCCTGACTACTTCAGTCTGGTGGCTACACATCATTACCTCACCTGACTACTTCAGTCAGGTGGCTACACATCATTACCTCCCCTGACTACTTCAGTCAGGTGACTACACATCATTACCTCCCCTGACTACTTCAGACAGGTGGCTACACATCATTACCTCCCCTGACTACTTCAGACAGGTGGCTACACATAATTACCTCCCTGACTACTTCAGTCAGGTGGCTACAAATCATTACCTCCCCTGACTACTTCAGTCTGGTGGCTACACATCATTACCTCACCTGACTACTTCAGTCAGGTGGCTACACATCATTACCTCCCCTGACTACTTCAGTCAGGTGGCTACACATCATTACCTCCCCTGACTACTTCAGACAGGTGGCTACACATCATTACCTCCCCTGACTACTTCAGACAGGTGGCTACACATCATTACCTCCCCTGACTACTTCAGACAGGTGGCTACACATCATTACCTCCCTGACTACTTCAGTCAGGTGGCTACACATCATTACCTCCCCTGACTACTTGAGTCAGGTGGCTACAAATCATTACCTCCCCTGACTACTTGAGTCTGGTGGCTACACATAATTACCTCCCCTGACTACTTCAGTCAGGTAGCTACACATAATTAACTCCCTTGACTGCTTCAAACAGGTGATGACTTAAGTATGGTTACAAATAACCCAGGTTTGACTGTAATGCTATATTTCACTGCCATAATATTCTCCCAAGTGTTTGCCTGGAATGATAATTTTAATTTGTTACATATTGTAATATCTTTAGTCCTAGTGCAAGACTATTTATGAAAACTGCACCAGTTTTATGCTGCCACCAAAGTAATTTGTTGTGTGATGCTTCGGTGGTATCTGAATTGATCACTTGTAGGAGGGAAGTATTGATTCTGTGAGATGGATGTGTCTCAGTGTCGGTAATGAAATTTTGGAAAGAATGTATATTTCTCCAGAGTATCCAGTCTGTATATGTAAACAACAGTGTATGAGACATATTGGTACCAGACATATTGGTACCAGACATATTGGTACCAGACATATTGGTACCAGACATATTGATGTAACCAAATATTCTATTATATGTGCAGGGTGCATTGCTTTGTTTGTTTATTCTGGTTTAACACAGTGTATCAACAATTTGACAGTCAAATACAGAGGCTTATCCACCTAACCAGTTTTCCTGAACAGTAGCTTAACCAGTACTAATTTACCCCTCCACACAAAACCAGCAACTTCTCCACATGTGGATGAAAATCGCCTTCTCCTTCCACGCTGAACCAAGATTGATTTCAGATTGGGACCATTGCTGTCAGATATTGCTCTAAGACATCTGATTCTATGTAAGACACGAGATATGAGATACGTCATACATGACAAACATCTCAGACAGTACTTGTAGGTTGTCAATAACTTCTATGTCAGGACAAATTCTGTTATTTATGTTTACTGTGATGTTGTTTATGTACATTTTACTCTGTCACTCTCTCTCTGTGTATTTAATGTTGGAAGCCTCTATAGTAACACATTACTATCTGTCATCCTATGGTGCCAAATGATGTCACAAAATTCTCAGGATTTCAGCACATGACGTAAAGTTAATGCCGCTAAACAAATGAGGTGTGACTGCATGTACATTATAACCGATTATTCCTTCTAATCAGCACACCTGGGGTGGTATACAATATTGATCGTATTTAATTGGAGAGCCAATCATATCGCCTGTTACTGACCAAGAGTTTAATATGGTGTGATCTGATTGGTTGTTCTTATCCTTAAGTCAAGAAAGATCAATATTGAATACCAACCCAGAAGGGAAGGCGAGTTGTCCAAATGACTGCCCAAATACTGTACAATGGATTGGCCAATATGTGCAGTGGAATTAACATGTATGTACATTGTCAAATGTGTAAGTGGAAGTAATTGCCGCCACATTGCAATGAACTAAGGGATGGAACTCTCCCTCTCTCACTCATTCTCTCTCTCACTATCTAGCTTACACCCTCTCTCTTGTTACAAACAGCAGTTAGGAAAAATAACAAGAGGTGCCCTAGGTTGTTCATCTGCAGTTTGTTTCACTGACCTATGGCCCATAAAGGACCTATTGTAAATTCCCTCACACAGACAGCAAAAACTTTCAAAAAAATGTGTATACCTAATAATAAATAAACGATGGCCTTACTGTGACATATTGATATATTTTCAGTCTGTCTGGTGCCTCACCATTTCTAGGAGACAACCAACAAGAAACATATCACAATATAACATCATTAAACTATCAGTTTGATGAAGAATACTTTGACGGGACCAGTGAACTAGCGAAAGATTTTATACAAAGTCTGCTTGTTAAAGATACAAGGTAAGCAAACCACTTTTAATGAGGTCTCAACATTCCAAGAGGTGGTTTTCCACAAATTCTGGGACAGGTCATTATTACAGATGTTGGTGCATAGTGAAACCACAGAATGGTATAATAAATGCACCTACTTAAAGAAACCACTAATGCTGGGGGGATTAAGGAAACCACAAATATCTGGATGTATTAAACATACCGTAGCTGGAGCTAATCAAATCAATAACATTTTATGCTGGTTCTTTCTGTGATCTTAAATACAAAAATAATTATTGGTGTTGGTGCTAAATGTGAATATAATTTCATTCATTGATTAAATAATTTGAATTTCTTCTGATATAAAAATTGTGAAAGTATAACAAATATGAACAAAGGGATGCTATACTGACAAATTTCTATTATGAGTTCCAGATTTTTCTCCCTTTAGATGTAGTAGGCAATATAAAGGAAAAACAGAATTGTCTCCCTTTGATAAGTAACACTATAAAGGAGACAAATTTCACACAGATTTGTCTTCCTTTGGTTGTTACAATAAATATAAAGGAGCTCTTGGTTATGCCATGTGAGTGAAGTTTAGGGAAGACATAAAATTATGTGTTTGCATGAAAAGACACACACTAAATGAACCATTTATATGGTAATGAACCATTTACTGTAAAATTATTAATATTCGTGGATGATTAAATTTCGTGGATGACCTAAACCACGAAATCAAATCCCAACGAAATATTTTACCAATTAATATTTACAATGTTCTAATTTATGGCGACCGCCATTTTTGTTTACAAATTACAGGTTTAAATAAGTCTCTTAATGAGTCAAGGAAATTGGAAGTTTACTTACAGCATAAAACATAATAAATTTTATCAGACTGTCAATTAATTACCTGATCTAAACATATTACGTTTCCAATAAGAATTACATTTTTTCTGAATTGTGACTTCATAAACTATACGTGGTTTACAATGCGTATGCCCCAATAACTGAATGTAAGCAGCTTCCACTACATCTTCATACAGGTAAACTTACACAGTACAATTATGTCTATTTTTAGACGTGTCAAATACTGCAATCAATTTCAGCTTGACCCAAAGTGTTTAAAGACGTATATTATGGCACTGGTCCAACAATATTTGGTCTAAATTTTCTCAGCATGTAGTCTCTGATTTATAAGATACCTACCAGTATTGCACCCTATTATGTAATATTACATAATATTGCATACTCTGTTAATTAGTAGACTAGAGGCCCTAGTAGTAGATAATAAAACAATAAGAGTTCCCTTTATGACAGGAAGTTATAAAGCATGTGTATAATAAAATAAAGTCCCTTATAAGTTATTTCAAACAACTTCATGATCAAACATAACATAGAGCATATTTAATGTACATAGGAAACTAATCAATAAACATACTAGGACGTACAGAGAAAATAACACTGTAAAAAGTAAATAGGCAATTATTGGCCCCTAATTTTAATTTAAGTAATAGATGATATTCTACCACATGTGTTTTAATTGATGTACCACAGGGGTGACACTTATTTCACAATTCACATAGTTAGCCTAGTGTTACCATAATTGCATTTGTGAAGTGTAGAGAAACAGTGTGAATATACATTTATACAATATAAAAAAATACTTTGAGAACTTTGAAAACAAAAAATAAATTTATAAACTATTAGATACATTTATTTATTTGTATTAAATTTTGTATGTAATTTCAGTGTGCTCAAATGTTAGTTTTATATTTTACATATTAATTTTATCTAGTTTAAACATAAAATAATTTATTTAAACTAATTTTATCTATATATATTAAACTGACAATAAAATTGCCAAATTTATAAACATTTTGGCTAAATAACTGTTATACACTCAAACTAGATAGAAACAAAAATAAATGTATATATATAAATATACAAATTTAAAACAAACACATAATATGACACATATTTTCTAGTGTACATACAGTAGCACAGTACTATCATGGATATTCAGTAGATAAGGGCCTCTAGTTGATTACATTGACCAGTTTTGGTGTTTTATGACCCTAGATAAACACTGATAGTGATCTCCTGCTGACATCATGCGGTTCCTTCTATAAAGTTCTGGTCCAGAAATAAAGAAGGGCTAATATAGGTCATATTTATAAATTACATGCGCCATGTAAACAAAAGAAATGATGACGCTTGTGAATTTTAAAATAGGGTGTTAGGTAATCGTTATATCGTATATTGCAATAAACAGACATATTAGTAGGATTATCACTATGAATTGCGCTCTAAATGAGAAACAATGATAATCTGTGTAATTTAAAAAATATGACAGCGTATTTGGAGGGTTTAAGCATCAATTCATGTTTGCTTGTCAGTTCATAAACAGACTTACGTATATTAACAATATTATTTATAAGCATTGATTGATGTTTTAATCGTGGAATTCTGATCATTAATGCAGGTTTTGACCCGATTTTTTTTTACTGAAATACGAAATCCACGAATTTATGTTCCCACGAAATGGTCTTTTTCAACAAAACCACGAAATTTCATCCCATCGAAATTAAATGATTTTACAGTATATGATATATGTGTATTTCAGAAAACGAGCTACTACAGTACAGCTCGCGCGACTTTTGCCTAAATCACTTTGTCACTGCGACCAAATTTGACTTGGAGTGGAAAATCACCGCGATTTTCCGAGTGATTCCACTCGTCAGTCAATCACCCGTCACCGCGACCGCCGCGATCCGTGATGCCGATAAAACGCGGTGAATGTCGGTGATTCGCGGTGAATCCACTCGATACAGGTAAGTTCTACTGTAATGTTTGAATTGATGTACATGTGCAGTAGAAAATATTTAGAAATCGTTAGTAAACATTTTTTCTCGACGGTAATTACACAATAACACCGTACTTACTCACATGGTGAGATGCATTTAACTCCAAATTTTATATCCAAGTCGTTATTAACAATTGGGAATGTCATATCAAAACACGTTATCCATCCGTTAAGGAAAACAAATCCATGCACACACGTCTTAATGCGTATCACATCATTTAAAATTACCAACTGACCAGACGTCGGCATATGCCAATTACCGATTACTCACAATGTCGCACGTGTACTCGTTGTGTACTAAGCGAGCAATATGACGCAATAGAGTTTAATATTTGGAATTATATATTTTAATACTTTTTTCTGACATATTTTATAGGTAGGCCTACTCATAATAGTATTTCCAAGACACCAAGTAACACAATTACACTCGATATGTCGCTGTGTTTTCATTTGTCAAGTTCTGTTGGGAGAATATTAAAAGTTCGATTCAACCGTTGGGAGAATATTAAAATGTGTAACCATGTATAGCAATTATAAACATCTAAGGTCACTTCTTTTATATCTTCTGGTTTACAAAACCGACGACCCTCAAACTGGGGAAAATATTGAGGTCACGTGAACTAGGTGGACTCATTTTCGAAAAACTAGACCATATTTTCTGTAAATAGACGGATGACGTAAACAGCGACCAAATTGTACATGTAATTTAATTTAGTTAACTGCGTGCGCAAGTGCCCGTATATTTTGATTAATTTATAATATGTGACCAAATACTATTTTCCAGGATGCTATATTGTTCGTACATCGCATTATTGTGACAACTAGTCAAATTATACTTGAAAATACGCGGTCGAACCGACTTTGAATTGAGACAAGGAGAGTTGAATTACCTTCAAATATTAGATCTAATCCATTATTGTTACACATGTGTTTTATCAATGCAATATATAATAATCATGAATTATTATACTAACACTGATTAACAGATTATAAATGAGCGATGAGCGTTGATTTCAATATGTTTCTATAAATTGAGTCAAAGCGTGCAAATATTCGCAGATCAGTCAAAATTCGATTGTGCATCGGCTACGATATCTTTGATGTCAGTTCACAACAGTTTCTTTTGCCCGATAAAGGTCGGCAGCGTCTTGAGTATTATTCATCTACCGATTGTCGGCGACTTCTGAAGTTACAATGTCGGTACGACTGTCTTTGATCGGAATAGTAAGGGCATGGTGATTTATAGTTGCGTTTTTGTCAACATCCACATCCTGCTATTTGTTGACTACATACGTTCAATTAATGTTTTCATAATTTATTTCATAACCTGCACCCGTTTTATTAATACTTCACCATTTTCTCGTTCGTACATCTACGCACGTAGGCTGCCGTATACGTTGCTATGGGCGAACGTATACGTAACGCCGTTGCTATGGATCGTACAAACGAGTACCTGCTTCTGTCGCAAATTTTAGTAAGGAATACATAGGTTGGGACTAAAAAATAAAATAATTCTTTACGAAATTTTGTGTTGGGTTTTAACAATAAAGTTTATTTGTTATTTTGTTAGTTTTTTTTTATTTTCTTGCGCCCATTCACCCGCCGGATAGGCTTGTCTCCTAGTGACCGCTTTTTAATTTCTGACTGTCCACTATGTACTAGTGAGTGCTGCTTTCCCTGTTCGAGTGTTTTTATCATCTTGTTAATTACGGCATGTGCGTAAAAATATTGTGGACTCGATTTATAAATTAATGTTGAGGGTTCGCAATAAATACTAACAAAGATCTAAAAATACAACTCGTAAACTTAACGTATTTTTGTTTAGCGATCTTAATTCAATAATCGCCACGTTTCAATCGACAGCAATTTATAAAATTGTGGTTATGTACAGTCAACTGTCTTTAAACGACAGACTTCACAGTTTTTATGTGTGTGCGAGTACCTTATATCTCATATACACAATTGCACACACAAACATAATTTGCGTCAATACCATGTGGTCTAAAACAACCGACCTCCACAGAGCGGCATTTTTTCTTTAATATCCTCCCTAGCACGTCTTCAATTGCACCGCACAGACAATCACGTGAATAAAGTTCACAAACGACGTCTTGCATTAGTAGACTAGTCGTTTGAAGTTGCCGCCGATGACGTTTTATGTTTGCCGATAAAAGACCACAAGCCGGCGTCAAAGAGACTCGCCACGCCCAAAGATAGAAATGGGTTAACAGGTGCAATGGAAATTTACCCAGATTTATACGCCTATAATCGGACATGCGTACGTGTCAAACAACTAAATGTTGACATGGTTATTTTTAGTGTTATTTACGAGAAAACTACTGCACCAATATTTTTTCTATGATTTTTTTAAGGAATTAATTAATGGACTTATGTATTTATTATGTAAGTACAATTTCACCACATTCTAATTTGCACTTCAATACGTGTCGGAAATAATTAATATAAACAAACAAGAAGCAGTGCCGCTGTTCACGAGTAATGCAATTAGCACCCAATTTTGTTACCGAAAATGCGTGAAACACAATTAAATGTACATGTAATTAGCACATGAAAAACCATCTGATTATTTTCACTGTACGGAATGGACGCGAAATCGAGAATAATTCAATGCCAATTCAGAAGATTCTCTTCATATACAATGTACTTACCTGTATCAAAACGAAATCACCGCGATTCGCAGTGATCACGGTGAATCGCGGTGATTTCCCCGTCGCTCATTTCCGCGATCAAGCCCGATAACGCGAGGGCAATTTCACTCCGACCGACATCGTGATTTCACTCTATTCACGCATCGCGGTGATCTTGGGTGATGCAAGTGGAAAATCACTCCTACCCCATTCGCGGTGATGCGCCATGTTAGGCAAAAGTCGCGCGAGCTGTACTGTATATATAAAAGTTTATTGTGTATTTCAGAAAACGAGCCACTATATATGAAAGTTTATTGTGTATTTCAGAAAACGAGCTACTATATATAAAAGTTTATTGTGTATTTCAGAAAACGAGCTACTATATATAAAAGTTTATTGTGTATTTCAGAAAACGAGCCACTATATATGAAAGTTTATTGTGTATTTCAGAAAACGAGCTACTATATATGAAAGTTTATTGTATATTTCAGAAAACGAGCTACTATATATGAAAGTTTATTGTATATTTCAGAAAACGAGCTACTATATATGAAAGTTTATTGTATATTTCAGAAAACGAGCTACTATATATGAAAGTTTATTGTATATTTCAGAAAACGAGCTACTATAAATAAAAGTTTATTGTGTATTTCAGAAAACGAGCTACTATATATGAAAGTTTAGAACATCCGTGGATCAAAGTAAGTGTTGTTACACATGTATACACTGTAATATACTCATACCGTATAAGTGGATATATAATCTGATCCAACAGTTAGCCAATTCTGAATTTCGGACATTTGACTTATGGAAATATGAGCAATTTTGAAAATTTCTTAGTGAAGTTCTATTTTCGCAAAAATTCCTGCTAAGTGAAATATTAGCAAATTTTAGCAAATTTTATAAATTAATAAAATTCGCTAAATTTGTGAATATTTCTGTGTTGCTAACTTGTCTGCTTATACAGTATATCCTCGTTGCCTAACCAAACCACTACCGAGCGCTCGCTAGGAAACGGCTTACATAAAAAAATGCTACATAGCGGATGAAGAGAAAATTTATATGCTACCGGCAAGCGCTCGATGATAGCAGACCATTGCACAGCCAAGCACTACCGAGTGCTAACGAAGCGGTCCTTTGCATAACAAAAGTGCTTGGTAGCGTTCTCCTAGCAAAGTGCTGAGTAAATGTATGCTATTGACGAGCACTGCTTGCTGGTAGCATGTCGTTGCGTAGACGTAGTAAAGCGCTACCAAAAAGCGCTTGGTAGTACCTTAGTGAGGCAACGGGCTCCATATATCTTATATAATCAGAAGATCTGTCAATATTGTAGTCTTGCAATGATTCTTGTGTTATGTCTGGTTAGTTTACTGTACACATGACTGTGTCTGATGTATGTCACAAATAAAACATGCTTTAGAATGCAAAAAATCCAACCCATCTGAGAGATACTATATGTCTTGGTTTACTCTGTAAACAAACAATTCCACATCTTGTACCTAGTTAAGCATGAATGTGAGCATTAATTACAGTCAATAAAAACCCCTGCTTTTATAATTTGCAGGCACTTTTGTCTCATTGAAGATCTATCTCTGATATTAATACAATGTGCCTTGCTCACAGATGAAGTCTAGGAATCACTTTCTAAAGACTGTGATGTTTCTGTTATGTAAATATTATCTGCAAGGCTTCAATAGACCTGTCTTTTAGAAGCACATGCTTTCTGGGCTCGGCTGTTTCTTTTGAGTGCTGCCTTCCCTGTCCGATTATTGATCATGTGCAATTGTTAAAAGGCTACATCACAGGCAATCCTCTTGGACAGCCTAGTAGTCGAGCATCCGCTTTGAATGGAGAGGTCTTTGGTTTGATCCTCTTAAGGGAATACCAAAGTCGTTCAAAATAGTACTGGTTTATCGCCTTGCTTGACACCAATCATAGTTAGTTCCAGGTAACTGATGATTTGTGCAGTGGTAGGATAATATGACTGGGTAGTTTTCATGTTATTGAATTACTGTGGACTAGTGCCAGTAGTAGGACTTATATAGGAATATTCTAACACAACCAGCACTTTCACCTTTATACACATAGAGGAAACCAGGGTGTGCATGAATTACCGTTAAAACACAGCTACGGCAAATAACTTAGTAGCATTCCGAGGAAGAAAATAGTGCAGTGGTTACTATGTCTTGATGTGTTGATGTGTTGTCAAATGCAGAATATTGACTTTGTTAGAATCGAAATAATGAATATGTACATGTGTTTTATCTATAATAAAGCACAGTCACTTGTTGGTATGCATTTGTGATTAAATTACTGCGCATCTAAACTTGAGACTGTGCTTTATTCTATGATAAAACACAAGTACATATTTATTATTTCTTTTTTTATAACACACTTTCATTGACTCAAACATTTAAGTTTAGTTTCCATAGTAATATCTGTCAGATACCTGATCCTAATTATTTCTTACTGTAAATAGTGTCATCTATTGTCTCTACAGATGGACTTCTCAGACGTATCATTTGGTGTCAGTTTTTGTAGAAATATTTTTTTGACATTTTATAGATGTTTTTTCTTTCTTTACAACAATTATTATCTTGATGATACCTCCCTGAAAGGGGTGTTATATAGTATTCACCCTGTATATTAGTATGCTAGCTACTGGTTGGTCATCTTGCTGTCTGTTCATTGGAAACAATTGAGCAAAACAAAGCCCTTCCAGTGCCAAGCGTACTTGTCATATGAATTTTCATCTACTAGATTTTCTGTTTGATGTGTAAGGAATCTAGTTTAGAAGACTCCTGTGACCTTTTACTGCCAACTATTATAATAAGGCAAAGTAAAAATGTGTGTGGTACAGGATCCATCCTTGTTCAGATTTTTCTTGTTGCAAATTGATGGACTGGAGAAGAGACCTATTTCTGCTTGTTTTATTAGCTCACCTGTCACAAAGTGACAGAGTGAGCTTTTGTGATCACTCTTCGTCCGTCGTCCGTCCACAATTTACTTGTGTAGACACTAGAGGTCACAGTTTTAGCCTAATCATTATGAAACTTGGTCACAATGATCAGCTAGGTCAAGTTCGATATTTGGTCATCCGGGGTCAAAAACTAGGTCACAAGGTCAAATCATAGAAAAACCTTGTGTAGTCACTAGAGGTCACAATTTTGGCCTAATCTTTATGAAACTAGGTCAAAATGATCATCTCAACAAAATGTAGGTCAAGTTTGATATTGGGTCATCCGGGGTCAAAAACTAGGTCACAAGGTCAAATCATAGAAAAACCTTGTGTAGTCACTAGAGTTCACAATTTTGGCCTAATCTTTATGAAACTAGGTCACAATGATTATCTCAACAAAATCTAGGTCAAGTTCGATATTGGGTCATCCGTGGTCAAAAACTAGGCCACAAGGTCAAATCATAGAAAAACCTTGTGTAGTCACTAGAGGTCACAATTTTGCCTAATCTTAATGAAACTTGGCCACAATGATCATCTCAACAAAATCTAGGTCACATTTGGTATTGGGTCATCCAGGGTAAAAAACTAAGTCACAATTTCTAATTTTAGAAAAACCTTGTGTAGTTTCTGGAGGTCTCAATGTTGGCCATATCTTTATGAAAGTTGGTCACAATGATCATGTCAACAAGACCTAGGTGAAGTTTAATATTGGGTCATCTAGGGTCAAAAACTAAGTCGTTTGGTCAAATCATAGACAGAACTTGGCTTAAACTTCAATATGCCATTGGGTCTATGTGATGTAAATAACAAAGTCGCTTTTTAAGACAATATGAAAACCTTGTACATGCAATAGAGGGGTCTGTATGAACTACTAGGACAGGTGAGCGACCTATGGCCCTTTGGGCCCTCTTGTATGATAAATGTGCTCGTTCATCAAATTGAACTTATAAAAATAGTGCTTGCAAATCAATTTACAACAATTCCTTTGTAATGTCTTGACCTACTTACACAAAATAAGTTTTGCTATTACCTCTGACCAACATATATTTGTTATTTGGCCTATTATTATATTTCTATATTCTCTCTTTTGTTTATCCAGAAATATCACTTGCTTCAAGTTTTGTTGTCACTCTGTTTCTTAGAATTTATTCAAACTCGGGACTTGCTTACTTGCTGGTGTACAGTACAACCTCTTCATAACTGTCCTCTGTAGAGCAACAACCTCTCTATAACAACACCTTCAACATTTTCTTAAGCTGATATTTAGTCCCCTACTGTTTTTTGACCGGAGGGGACTATAGGTTTGCCCTCTGTCCATCTGTCAGTCAGTCTGTCAGTCAGTCTGTCCGTCAAAAAATCTGGATCCTGACATAACTGAAACAGTTTCCAAGCTAGGTTTATGAAACTTGGTATGTGGATAGGGGGATTATGCACGTCTAAAAATATTTTGATTCTGACAAAAGTTGTGGTTGCTATGGCGACAGAAAGGGTGAAAATATGCCCAAATCAGGATCCTGCCATAAATCAAACTGTTTCCAAGCTAGGTTTATGAAGGGGACAATAAGAGGAATATGCACATGTAAAAATATTTTGATTCTGACAAAAATTGTGGTTGCTATGGCAACAGAAACATTGAAAATGGCTTCAAACCGGTAGGGGACCTATACTGTATTGCTTGCAATTCTTAATGACTTGTTACTCTTAATTTAACCTCTATACAGCGGCCAATGTTTGCACTCATTAGGGTGTTGCTCTACAGAGCATGTACTGTATAATTGCCCCAGCATATTATGTGTTTTACAAACATCACTGGTCAATCCAATTTGTTATTGTAAAACTTAATATCTAGAAGTTAAACTATAACTGTGTAGCTGATTTGTGTATTGGTCCTTCAGTCCTTGACACCATTTCAAAGCTGACAAAAATATATGGTAAGATTTGGACTGTTAAATATAACGTAGAAATTAAAACCATCACTAACTGAATGTGTCACATGTTACAGTCCCTGATGTTGATATGCTCAATCTTTGACATTACCAAGTTGCTCAACATCATGTTGCTCTGTCTTGCTCTAGTAGCTTTAGCTCCCTGGCATCTTGCCGTCTTGCTCAGTTCTCATTGTCATGTTACTCAGACATTATTATCTTGTTACTCATATACCATTGTCTTGTTACTCTGTTATTCAGATTTCATTGTCTTGTTACTCAGACCTCTTTGTCCTTGTTAATCAGACTTCATTGTCTTGTTACTCAGACTTCATTGTCTTGTTACTCATACTTCATTGTCTTGTTACTCAAACTTCATTGTCGTGTTACTCAGATTTCATTGTCTTGTTACTCAGACTTCATTGTCTTATTACTCAGATTGCATTGTCTTGTTATTCAGACACTGTTAACTTGTTACTCTTACATCATTGCCTTGTTACTCTGTTACTCTGACATCATTACCTTGTTACTTTGTTACTCTGACATCATTGTCTTGTTACTCAGACATCATTGCCTTGTTACTCTGTTACTCTGACATCATTGCCTTGTTACTCAGACATCATTGCCTTGTTACTCAGACATCAATGCCTTGTTACTCTGTTACTCTGACATCATTGTCTTGTTACTCTGACATCATTGCCTTGTTACTCTGTTACTCAGACATCATTGCCTTGTTACTCTGTTACTCTGATATCATTGTCTTGTTACTCTGACATCATTACCTTGTTACTCTGTTACTCTGGCATCATTGCCTTGTTACTCTGTTACTCTGACATCATTACCTTGTTACTCTGTTACTCTGACATCATTACCTTGTTACTCTGTTACTCTGACATCATTGCCTTGTTACTCTGTTACTCTGACATCATTACCTTGTTACTCTGTTACTCTGACATCATTACCTTGTTACTCTGTTACTCAGACACCATTGCTTTGTTACTCAGACATCATTGCCTTGTTACTCTGACATCATGGCCTTGTTACTCTGACATCATTGCCTTGTTACTCTGACATCATTGCCTTGTTACTCAGACATCATTGCCTTGTTACTCTGTTACTCTGACATAATTACCTTGTTACTCAGACATCATTGCCTTGTTACTCTGACATCATTGCCTTGTTACTCTGTTACTCAAACATCATTGTCTTGTTACTCTGACATCATTGCCTTGTTACTCTGTTACTCTGACATCATTACCTTGTTCCTCAGACATCATTGCCTTGTTACTCTGACATCATTGCCTTGTTACTCTGTTACTCAGATATCATTGTCTTGTTACTCTGACATCATTACCTTGTTACTCTGTTACTCTGGCATCATTGCCTTGTTACTCTGTTACTCTGACATCATTACCTTGTTACTCTGTTACTCTGACATCATTACCTTGTTACTCTGTTACTCTGACATCATTACCTTGTTACTCTATTACTCTGACACCATTGTCTTGTTACTCTGTTACTCTGACATCATTACCTTGTTCCTCAGACATCATTGCCTTGTTACTCTGACATCATTGCCTTGTTACTCTGTTACTCAGATATCATTGTCTTGTTACTCTGACATCATTACCTTGTTACTCTGTTACTCTGACATCATTACCTTGTTACTCTTGTTACTCTGACATCATTACCTTGTTACTCTGTTACTCTGACATCATAGCCTTGTTACTCAGACATCATTGCCTTGTTACTCGGACACCATTGTCGTGTTACTCATGTTTTCATTTTTGTCTCCATTGCTGAACTATTCAGTTTTCACTGTCCAATTTTGTCTGGAATTTACTGCTTTATAAATGTCGAGTTGATTAAGATTTGCTTGGAGTTATTATGTTGTATACCTTTCCTTGTTCACTTATTGTCAAAATGGACAGATACAGTGTTTCTATTGGTTACAAGGGGCAATTACCCCTGGGAGTAATGTATTGTTGATTCTCAAGAAAATTGTTCTAGATAGACCAATAGGCAAATTGAAGAAATCATCAAACTCATTCTTACTTACTTATTCAAACTAACAATTTTAAAAGTTTTACTAAGAAATGAAGATAATGAAATCTTGACTTGGTACACTGTATTCAATACACTAACTTTATGTACTGATGTAAACCATAGAGCTTGTCATGTGATGCATGTTTCATGCAGCAAATATTGGAACAAACTCATGGCATGCTGGAATTAAACGAATGACTAACTCAGTTTAGTATATATTAAATAATTAATATAAGTTAATCTCATGCGATAATATCTAAAAATATTTAATCAGTTAACTGAAATTATGACAAATGTTTTATGATATTCGAAAAAATAGGAATATATTGCTTTGCATATTTTGGTCATTTAGTTGGTATGTATTCCAAATAGATCAAAAACTATAGAACAATCTGGCCTAAGACACATCAACTTGGTATGCAGGTTGACGAAAAATTGGCCTCAATTGTGAATAGGTATTAATACCAGACCTGTTTCATTCCAAATTTAGCACTTTGGTTCGTTTACAATTGCAGTTATCAGCATTAATTCAAAAATATCGATATTGTCTTGTTAGCCGATATTTACTGTAGGCGTTCTTATTCCTTAGATAAAAACATACATACAATTTTGTTATACTATAACGAGTGTTGATTGTTATAAGGTATGATTTTAAAAATTCAAATTCTGTGTATATTTCAAAATTTTATTGTATTAAATAATACATTGATCACATCATACTATTTTACATTGAGTCTGTGCTTTATTGTCATTTCCAGTAAATAACCATGTTATCAAAACCAGGAAGTTTGTATTGTATGAATTGTTATATTTTTGCAGCCTGTGGAAAAACGACATAAAGTCCTGCGTAGATCGTCTGTCATCAATACTGAGCAGCTGAAAAAATTCATTGCTAGACAAAGATGGAAGGTAAGATGCTTTTACTGATAATCAATGTTATATGATAACTACAAATTCTCTCATATCCTTGTTAAGATTATTGGATCTAAGTTACTGTTTAGTCTAGGAGCTGGTGACGAGAATTTCAATTTTCATTTACCCCATCTGGTAGAAAAAGTCTGTTGGTATTTTCGAATAATATAGACATTCAGGCTTTAGAAAAAGGTGGATGCCAGATCTGAAAGTGGTGCAGATTTTTTTAACAGGGGCAACAACTCTTGCTATCCAAGAAATTTACGAAACTACCCGGTAACCTATTTTCTAGTGTGGAGTTTTTGTTTATATATGTATTGCCATATATTTGCATGGATATTGTTCATTTGATAATGTGCATCAAAAGTACATACAACACGGACCAGTTTGAGGTCAAGGTCAAGGTCAGTGTAAGGTCTAAGTCAGAGAAATAGCTAAAAATGAATATTTGCATTATATTTTTCTTTGTATAGCATGTGTTTTCAATTCAATTTGGTTATAAAAATGATAGTTATGTTCGTTAGTACATATTCTGTCATTATAGCCCATTTGTTTGATTCAAAATATAAAAATATTGTCAAAACAACCATTTTATGCAAATGCATGTTGGCCGAAATGGCAATCTTACGAAGACCCCTGGCATTCTGTGATCTGGTGTGATTTTTTTGTTTATGTATGTAGTGTCTTATATTTACATTTATATTATTCATATGGTTATATGCATCAAATGGACATACACCTAAGACAAATGTGAGGTCAAGGTCAAGGTCATTTCAAGGTCAAAGTGACAAAAATAGCTGAAAAAAGTAAAAAATGAGATTTCCTCTCTATTTTTCTTAATATAACATGCGTTTTGAATTAAATTTAGGTTGTTAAAGTGATAGTTGTGTTGGTAAGTTAATATTCTCTAATGCTGAGACATTTGATTAATTCAAAATGTATCATTTTTGAAAAAAGTCATTCTATGCTTTTAGAGATGGCATTCATACGAAAATCCCCGGCATATTATGGCCTTATGTGATTAGTTTGTTTACGTATGTAGTGACTCATATTTGCATGGATATTATTAATTTGATTAAATTCATCAAATGGACATACACCTTAGACCAATTTGAGGTCAAGGTCATTTCAAGGTCAATATGTGAAAAATAGCTAAACATTGATATTTCCTCTCTATTGTTCTTATTCTGGCATAGGTTTTGAATAAAGTTTGGTTATTGAAGTAATAAATATGTGGGTTAGAACATAGTCTCCTTTCATTATAATTAAAGTTATTTGTTTAAATAAAAATGTTATTAAACTAGCTATTTTACGTATCAGAGTGTTGGCATGTTGCATTCGTAGAACTAGTCGTTTTCATTCAAAATTTACATATATTTATAATGATGTAATCATATATTTGTATAGATAGTATGGACTTTATATTATTTGTAGAATGTTCCCTTAATGTATTGACATGATCAATGTCATCTTAGGTCAACAGTACATTTTATTGTACAAGCAATTTTGATTTGCCTCACTTTGTATGAAATTGCAATTGGCTTTACATGAACCTGACTAAACGACCAGGTGATGAAGTCCACGCATGTATACACAACTCATAATGTTAAAACAACCAGTTATCTGTTTTCGTAACAGCCGTTAATCCTTTATATACACCATTGACTCAGAGGGGGTCTCATACGTAATGATACAAATTACATGTATCAATAAACCTAAGTATATATAGGATTCCCAGACACTTGAGAAAACCCATTATCATCTTCTATTCGTAGCTATCTAGAACACTGTTACTATTAGAAATATTCACGCAGACCAATGGCGTGCGTACCAGCACATAATACAACTATCCCGTTGGGCAATGTTATATTCACAGCTGCAATGTGCAGAAATATCAGGCCTGATGTAATACTCACCATAACATAATTCAGCCATGCATGCCCTACAGGATATCACTGGTAAGTATATAAGGCATATGCCCAATGAGGTAAGCATCAATGCCAAGTACATGCATCTTAGACCCTATGCGGTACAAATCACTGCCAGCTGGTACAGACATCTCAGGGCCTATGTGGTAAACACCAATGCAGGGTACATACATTAAAGACACTATGTGGTACGCATCATTACAAGGTACAGGTATCAGAAGCACAATGTGGGTACACATCACTGCAAGGAATATGCATCTCATGGACATATGCCACTCGCGGCCACTGTAATGAACAGACATCCTATACTAAAGAAGGTATTTACCAAATGAGAATATAATCATCCCAGACCGTAATTTACTCAATAATACCTAAGAATACACCTAGACCATATCTGTTACATACACCATATCACTATATTGTAAAGACACCGAAGGAAAAGTTAGATACTTATGTTCAAAACAACAAAGTATATTCACTCAATGCCTATGAGATACCAATCACTAAATAATTTATCCATCTCAAACCGGACACGTAACCATCACTGATTGCAGCTATCACATGTCAATCGGATACATACTACATAAAGCAGTAATTTTGACAGTGAATGCGTCTTTAATTATAAGCCCATGTTTGGTAACCAACAGAACAGAGTATAAACATGCATAGCTGTATACAATGAAATCACCAACACACAACAACCATATAGATTACACTGTTCTCACTACCTCTGAATACAAACGCACCAAGTTTTTGTGGTACTCATCATCACCAAGTACTGACAAACCGGGTCCTAAGGAATATACTTGTGCAACCCCAGTTCCTAACCATCACTAACCACTGTATATACATGTAGTCATCACAGACTAAGTAGTACCAACGCTGAGTATGAGCATCTAAGGCTGTATTTTGGTATACACCACGATATAATACTCTAGAAGCCATCAAACAGCGAAAGTCTTGTACACATCATCACATAATTATGTCGTCCCTGGTCCTACAGGATGCCATCACAGACCGTTAAACGTATTTGCCAACACAGGGTAGACACACAAGGCTCTGCGCAATAGATACCGCATTTGCGACCATACCAGGTCGTAAGGAGTGGTCCCAACTTCGGAGTAGAGTCACTCACACGTCATGTTTGGTACTCACCATTGGCAAGTACAGCTATTCAAAGTCGTGTTGAGTACTTTACATGGACTGGTATTGCCATTCATCGCATTAGAGATTAAAATTGTTTGATACTGTGTGAAAGTTAACAAAGCCTGGTATAAACAGGGTGTAAAAAGTAAGTTAACAGTTTCTCTACCTATTTATCAAATCCATATGTTCTCCTATCACAATGAAAACTTTACTTAGTGGGGTACCTACCTATCACTGGTACAGTCATTCTGGATTTTACGTACCACCACAGGGTTCAGCTATAGATTGCCAAATGGGATACTCACAACCTATTAGTACAGCCATGCCTGGCCTTATTGGAGATGCATCACGGCAAAGAACAGGCACTTATGTCCTATGAGGGTATTCACTATCACTGTGTAGAGTTATCCCATGCCCTATTGGGTGTTCACTAATACATTGTACAGTTATTCTAGGATCACCACCCAGTGCAGCCAAATATACCAGATCAGTAGGGTTACCAATCGCCACTAAATGCAGATATTCCAGGCCCTGTGAGATACTCAACACCATCGTGTACAGTCAGCCAAGGCCCATCGGATACACACCAGCATCTAGTACCGACACAGCCATATCAGACCTTAAGAGGTTCAGAGACCATTACTTCGACTTACTGACCTCATAACCAATGAAATTCATCTACTGTTCTATAAAATTTGAAGATCTTAGGTCCAGAAAAACCTGAGTGTCAAGGGCGAGGATCCTAGTACCAAGGATCGGTAGGGTATTACTCAGAAACCGTGTGATCTTCATAACCGACATACAGACCGACCGACGTGTGTAAAGCAGTATACCCCCTCATCAAAGATGGTGACATAATGTTCCCAGCTAAAATAATTACAGACCTAAATATACAAAATAGAAACAAAATAAAGTGTACAAAGTGCTTCATATTACATGTAACGAAAAAATGAGACAAAACTTGAATTGTTCAAGCGTTTGTAACTTGTCCTTGAGATGACATTGGCCTTGACCTTGAAGTGGCCAGCATTTTATACCCACTTAAGTGTAAGACAATGTAACAATGTTCATACTAATATTCAATAATACTGAAAGAAATAAAAATAATATTTGAATACAAGTATATTTGAAAGCAGCTAGCAATTAAAGAATGCCATCTCGGTCAGCATGCATTTGCGTTTAATGGCAGTTTTACCAATTTTTAACATATATTTTTTAAACAAATAACTTATAATGAGAAAATATGTGCTAACCACTACATCTATCACTTTCATAACCAAAATTGAATTAAAACATACGCGAGAATAAGGAAAGTAGAGCGGAAATATCAATTTGTACTTTTTTAGCTAATATTTTCACATTGACCTTGATATGACACTGACCTTGACCTCAAATATGTCTAAGGTGTATGTCCATTGGATGAATTTAATCAAATTAATAATATCCATGCAAATATGAGACACAACATACGTAAACAAACTAATCACATAAGGTCATAATATTCGTATGAATGCCATCTCGGAAAGCATAAAATGACTGGGTTTTTATCAAAAATGATACATTTTGAATTAATCAAATGGCTTATCATTAGAGAATATTTACTTAACAACACAACTATCATTTTAATAACCTAAATTTAATTCAAAACACATGTTATATTAAGAAAAATGGAATGGAAATCTTATTTTTTACTTTTTTCAGCTATTTTGGTCACTTTGACCTTGAAATGACCTTGACCTTGACCTCACATTTGTCTTAGGTGTATGTCCATTTGATGCATATAACCATATGAATAATATAAATGTAAATATAAGACACTACATACATAAACAAAAAAATCACACCAGATCACAGAATGCCAGGGGTCTTCGTAAGATTGCCATTTCGGCCAACATGCATTTGCATAAAATGGCTGTTTTGACAATATTTTTATATTTTGAATCAAACAAATGGGCTATAATGACAGAATGTGTACTAACGAACATAACTATCTATTTTATAACCAAATTGAATTGAAAACACATGCTATACAAAGAAAAATATAGTGCAAATATTCATTTTTAGCTATTTCTCTGACTTTGACCTTACACTGACCTTGACCTTGACCTCAAACTGGTCCGTGTTGTATGTACTTTTGATGCACATTATCAAATGAACAATATCCATGCAAATATATGGCAAAGCAATACATATGTAAACAAAAACTCCACACTAGAAAATAGGTTACCGGGTAGTTTCGTAAATTTCTTGGATAGCAAGAGTTGTTGCCCCTGTTAAAAAAATCTGCACCACTTTCAGATCTGGCATCCACCTTTTTCTAAAGCCTGAATGTCTATTTTATTCGAAAATACCAACAGACTTTTTCTACCAGATGGGGTAAATGAAAATCCATTTTAAGCCTCTTTTGAAATCTGGCTCCTGGACTAGTTAGAAATGTGGTGTTTCGAGTGACTTATATAAGTTGTTGAATTTGTTTTATAAATGAGTATGGTTAGCGCGCTTGCTGTCTAATTTGCCAACCCGGATTCAAATATATGTGGAGGCACACAGATGCCTGCCATATATCAGCAGAAAGCAAACAAAGGCTATGCTCGGCAAAAAAAGGCTATGCTCAGTATGTTTTAAATAACCTACTGATATTTGTACCTAGTTTCATTGCCTTAACTTCTGTGCAAATAATTGTACACCTATATGTTCATGATTTTAAGAAAAATTAAAAAATGGAAGATTGTTGAAGCCTGGATTATAATGCTATAATTGTTGTTATATTGACAGCGTTATATTGTTGTTACATTGACAGCGTTCTATGAAGATTGTCTCACTGTGTAATAGATTATCACGTAGTATACAGCTGAGACGTATACAAAGTTCCGACACCCTCGGTAGTACATCAGAAGAGGTAAGCCTCCTATAACTTCTACTTACTTTCACCGATATTTGGAGAGAAATATTATCATAATGCTTTGAGAAAGTCTACCTATTCATGAATGTTTGTACAAAAGTATTTTTCGCCTGAAATCATATGACATTTCATGAGAGGACTGAATGCAACATGATTCTATATCTCTCCTTCAGCACCAGTCAATTGAAACCATGCCCCCCATCCCGGGGAATTGGCGGGGATTTTTACTTTTGCTTTTTCAAACCCCTGGTAAAATCCCTACCCCACAGATCCATAAAGATGGTAAACACCGCAAATTACCTCACAGGTATAGTCACAACTATATTTCCCCGCTATTTGGTGAGAAACAAAAGGCTCACACTCACATGGCAGTGCAGGGACATCAGAAAGGGACAGTTCCACTGCTATCCCCTCCCCTTACCCGGGGTTTGGGGGGGCCTGGGTTTCAGTGGACTTGTGCATTATATACACGTACATTGTACAGTTTCCCAACTTGAATATGTGTAGTCCAGAATTCCATGCAATCTGGTTTATCCACACTTACCCTGCAGTACAAACAATGTTTACTGGTATCAGTGCTTTTTGGACAATTGAGACGGGTAAAGCTTTTTAAATCACAATAGCATTAGCAGCGAACTACAGTAAATATTATTTGTATCATATGAATTATACAGACCTGTGATTCTTCCTCATTTAGGCTGATTTCCTAAAATCTTTGATACAAAATGGTTTCACAATCAGCTTGACCTTCTCAAAAATATTTGTTTAAGGTTAATGGGGTGGGGGTACGGTATTTCAGCCATTTTACTCTTGGAACAATCACAGGCCTTATTATTGGGAAAACCTAAATCTTAGGAATTTTGTATGATAGCTATATAGTCTCATCTGTACTCTCAACTTTACTACAATCATGTAACTGTGTCTGCATGTACAATGTATTTATTTCAGTCTGATAGTATGTATTACTCTGGGTTTATACCAGGGCTGGTACTTATAAAGCATGTTTGTGGAAAACTTAAATTTTTGACTAAAGCAAAAAACTGATGCACATTTCCGCAAATTTAAGAATAACCCAAATTTTCTTATCTTAGTTGTTATAGTAGCTCTGGACATAATGCATAAAAACTAGATGAACAATTCATAATCTGATGGTATTGTTTAGCTGATACTTGGAAGAAAATGTTAAGATATTAAGAAAATTCTTAGTTTTTTACTAAGATGCTTTATGAATACAAGCCCAGAATTCATTCTAATCCCTACATGACTTGTTTTATGTTGGAGAAGTTTGAAGTTGAAAGTTGTTACAGGTATTTTAGATATCCTTGCAATTCATATTTTGAGATTCGTGTTGTTGAGTACTATATGAATTGATGGGAGGTAACTGTGTCTATGTTTTACTTAATATAGACAGAGTTGTCTCCCTTACAATGATGATTAACAAGTAAATAAAAAAGTGCAATCAATTTTGCTGCTTTTAGTGTATATTCTGTGTGATGTTGATGGTGTTGTGTATATATTGATGGAGACCAGACTATTTGTGATTTATTATATGTAAAGGACACCACAGGAGTGGTATTCAAAGTATTGAGGTGTCTGAAATAATGAAATAAAGTCACTGGAGTGCCCAGGGTACTGTTTTATCAAGGCACTTACGGAAATCGTAAACTTACGATCAAATTTAATTGTTTCATATTTTTTTTACAATTATAAAGTGTGGTAAATGGATCTATATAGTTATACAAATAATGATTCAGTTAATGAATTTCTACGAACCATATCAGTCATCATTTTGCAGTTGTTAAAGAATTATAAAGAATTTAATGAATTTCTACGAACCATATCAGTCATCATTTTGCAGTTGTTAAAGAATTATAAAGAATTTAAATTTGAACGTAAGTTTAAGATTTCCGTAAGTGTTTGATAAAACAGTACCCTGGTACTACACACAGGCCTGGTTCAGTCTTAGAATACTTATATAGTTCACGAGATATATTGTAGCTATAAACCCGATGATTCCATATAGAATGGTACTGTATATCAAGCAGTGTCACATGTAGTAATATTGTAACACAGTCAGTATAGCATGATACATGTCCAGATGGTCAAAGATTGAAATACTTCCCCATCATTTCCAGAAATGACTGTGTAATAAATTGCATAAAATAAGGCCTATGCTGTGCCCCCTACTTCTGGCAAAGTCCCCCTTTAAGCAGTTCCTCCCATCTCTACTACCGCTTCCATGTAATGCTTATTGTTTGATATTATGAAATATATAATTAGTTATGTATAGAAATGGTTTGGATTGTTTTCAGAAAATACAAAAAATGTTGGATGATGTAAGATATTGTTTCACTTGTGTCCTTCACAGCACAGTGTGGCTGGCGTTTACATGTGTTCAGCAAAGCCATGTGTGGCTCCCTAACTAAAATGATGAATAATTGTACTGTAGTTAAAACATGTCATATTCATACAAAATTGTATATTAAACTGAAATCAAAATGCACAAGTTTTCTCCCATATATTCTGTGTGGTTTGATTTTCCTACAATGTGTGTTTTGTGTGGTGTACTGTATGTTTGATGATAAGTGTTTGTGTTACCAAGTGATACATGATTCTAGGTTCAGTTGATGCTTTTCAAATATTTGACTTCTGATAGAATGGTATTAGCTTAAAAAATAGCGTATAGTATAAGCTTAATTGAAATGAACGTACATCATTTTGGATAGTATTGTACATACTTGGATTAAGTTAAGAAAAATGCTTGTGGATAGTACACTTGATACTTCTTTAATGGTATTGTTGGGTGATGCTTCACTTTAAATATCAAAATAATATTACTGAATATGTGTATGTTTACCATCACTTCTAATGTCATGTCAACTACAAAATGTACTGTAGAAGTGGGTATTTCTAGGGGTCAAATAGCTAGTGCCTTTTTCAATTTCTAACATTCAGCTTGCAGAAGTATTTGAGATTTCATCATTTCTTTGTAGCCATCTTGGTATGTCAAAATTTACGCTAAAGGAAATGTTAGTGAATTATGTAAATTCTTGAAATATGCCGATATTTCCACGACGCGACTTGAACCACTTATACAGTTTACCATGTGCATGTTCTGGATATCTGTCACAATGAAGATCTATTCTACAGTCACTACTACATTCTATTACCCAGGTATACACTTCTTTAGTTCTTCTTTCTTTTCATATATTATGTATAATGTAATAATCACTGAATATTTTCAAGACTTTGTAAAAGTTCATATTCCTTTCACGTCAGTCTATCATATGTGATAGATCCATATTGCTATGGCTACTGTATAAACATGGTATTTCTACAGTTCACTGAGTGTTAGCGCATGGTATTTTTGCAATTTTTCAATTTTGAAATATGAGCCATTTCTAATTAGTCATTACTATATAACATACAGTTTGTGGATCAGTGTTCAAATCCTGTGTCATGTTCTTTATGGTAATGATATTGATTACGGTTATGTCCTCCACATGTGGAGAAGTTGTAATTTGCTTGTGGAAGAGTATTAATTGTGGAAGTGCAAGTTTCAGTACCGGTTAATGACTCATTACAGATAAATATCTTACCATATGATGACTGAAATGCTGCTGGAAATATGAAATCAAGCATTATAACACTCAATGAAAATAAACTAAATTTACTAGATAATGGTTTTTATCAGATAAAAGAGCAGATGTCATTTAAATAGTTGACTGATGGTTATGTTATACCTGCAGGCTATCAGCTTCATGAGCAGATCTCATGTCAGTAAAAATTTGTTATCATGACAATTTTTTTTTATTAATCATATTTCTTGTTTTAGACACAAAAAACATTCAGCTTAAAAGTTGTCATGGATCCAATATGGGTATGAAAATTATATAAATTCTTGATATTTTTATTAAATTTTCTGTTTAAGTACTTTGTTAAAAATTATTATCATCATAATTATTAAACTATGAACCCATTATTGTATGTAATCATGCTGTCATTCAATGTTTCAGGGATCAGCAGATACAAACACTGCTGCAGAAACAGACACTGGTAACACTGTTGAAATTTCAGAAGATCTAACTGATGTCAGTGATGCTGAGAAAGTGCATGTTGGTCCTAATGCAATGAGTGCATCTACTGATGAATATTCGGATACACGTACAGACCAAGCGGAGAAAGTGCACATTAGTCCCGATGCAATGAGTGCATCTACTGATGAATATTCCGATACACATACAGACCAAGCGGAGAAAGTGCACATTAGTCCCGATGCAATGAGTGCATCTACTGATGAATATTCCGATACACATACAGACGTAGCGGAGAAAGTGCACATTAGTCCCGATGCAACGAGTGCATCTACTGATGAATATTCCAATACACATACAGACGTAGCGGAGAAAGTGCACATTAGTCCCGATGCAATGAGTGCATCTACTGATGAATATTCCGATACACGTACAGACCAAGCGGAGAAAGTGCACATTAGTCCCGATGCAACGAGTGCATCTACTGATGAATATTCCAATACACGTACAGACCAAGCGAAGAAAGTGCACATTAGTCCCGATGCAATGAGTGCATCTACTGATGAATATTCCGATACACATACAGACGTAGCGGAGAAAGTGCACATTAGTCCCGATGCAATGAGTGCATCTACTGATGAATATTCCGATACACATACAGACCTAGCGGAGAAAGTGCACATTAGTCCCGATGCAATGAGTGCATCTACTGATGAATATTCCGATACACGTACAGACCAAGCGAAGAAAGTGCACATTAGTCCCGATGCAATGAGTGCATCTACTGATGAATATTCCGATACACATACAGACCTAGCGGAGAAAGTGCACATTAGTCCCGATGCAATGAGTGCATCTACTGATGAATATTCCGATACACGTACAGACCAAGAGGAGAAAGTGCACATTGGTTCTGGTTCAGTGAGTACATCTATAGCTGAATGTTCTGATAGACAGACTGACCATGTAGAGAGGTTTGTACTGAGTGTGATACATCAAGCATATAATAAAGCTCAACTGATGTCTAAAACTCCAGAATGCCCAGAAATACGGATATCACTTGATCCTGATGATACAAGAGATGAGCTTGGCAGAGAAACCATTGCTAATGAAGAGTATGAAGAGAATAAAGGTGCAACAGAAGTGGACAGAAATTTTGAGGGTTTGAATGTTGTGTGTGACACACCATCTAAACACAAACATGTTGTTGGTGATAGTATTGAAAGTAACGAGGAAACATCACTGGTTTCTCATGTAGAAGCTGTATCATCACCTCATCCAAACTCTGATGATTCAATAACTCATGGTAACAATGCTAAAATGGATGTAAACATCAAAGCCATACCTCCATTACTGCCTACTAAGCCATCTAACAGTCTTGCTCCAGAACATTCTCTACATATGAAAAGGCTAGAGAGTATCACAGAAGCTCCATTTGAAGACATGGAGGAAGAATTAGTGTCAGAAAAACAGACCAAAGAACTTGCTCTATTAACTGAACTTGAAATTAGTTCTTCCTTCTTTTCAATTCCTGTAAATGACGTTACCCCCATGGTTGATGTTTCCGAAGACCTTGCTGCATTAACTGAACTTGAAATCAGTTCCTCATTCTTCTCTGTACCAATCAATGAAGGTATTCCATTGGTTGATGCTTCTCAAGAAAATCAAAATCTTCCTGAGTCAATCTTAGAGCTCAGCGAAGGCTTAGAACAAACACATGAATTGAAGGGTATTGAAATGGAAAGCAATATTGGTGAATTTGATGACATTATTGCAGATCTTATTGATGGTAACAAGCATGAAGAAGCTGAAGTTGAAAATAATGATGCTACAAATAATGACATAACAGAAGATGATAGATTATTATCTTCTCAGTTTGAACCCCAAAATATTCAAAGTTTTGCTCAAGTCATTGTTAAAAATGTAATAAGTCAGGTTATCAGGGAAAGTGTTAATAACTTCAGAGAAAATCCATCATATGTTTTGTCTGAAATCAGCAGAACTGCTACAGAAGATGTCTGCAATGAGGTGGAGGAGTTTAAAGATACAAATGCAGAGGGATTCAATGAACTAACATATTTATCAAACACTTATGAAAAAGCTGATGAGTCTGGTGCTTTTATTGAAGATGTAGATGAAGATGTGGGTATTGAGAATGATAAAAGCGATATTGTTGATCTTTCAGACATCTCAAATAATGGTAGCCAAATTTACATTGAAAACACTGAAAATGAAGATAATGACATAACCGCAGAAGAAATGGAGAGAAGGAATATTGATTCATTTGAATTGGATAACGCATCTGGTATGGATGAATCGGCTAGAATTATTGTTGGGGAAGTTATTAGAAATGCTGTCCAACAGGTTGAAGCAGAAAACATGAATAAAAAGGTAGAAAATAAGATGTCTGAAACCACATTTGAACCAGTAAATGAGATATCTAAAACCATGTTTGAATTAATAGATAATATAAATGATGCAGTAACACCAGTTGTTACGGAAATCAAAACATGTTTTGACCATGCTCTTCACACTGACAATGATGATGATGTAGTTTGTGACATTGGCAAAAATGTTAATGTATCTTGTTACACTGCTGATAAAACTCATGATACTACTGAAGATGATAATGTAAATGATGCTCATGTAGAAGATTCAAAAACAGTTGAAAATTCTGATGAATCTGGTGACTTTATTAAAGAAAAAGACAAATTTGTGGATGTGCAGGGTAATCCAAGGGAGATCTCAGGTCTTTGTTTCACAGTGAATAACAATAAAATTGAAAATGGTCAACCACTTACTGAATGCACTGGTAATAAAGATAATGAGGTAACAGCAAATCAAACTGAGAGAAAGAATGTTGATTCACTAGAATTGTATGTCTCATTAGGTATGATCGAAGCAGCTAAAGTTAATGTCAGAGAAGTTATCAAGAATGCTGTCCATCAGATAGCAGTAGAAAATATAAATGGAATGGTAGAAAATAAGGTTTCTGAAACAACTGTTGAACAAGTAAATCATGGACATGTACCTCAGGATGGCAGACACATACCTCAGGATGGCGGACACATACCTCAAGATGGCGGACATGTAAAGGTGTATGACCCTCTTAAGGTAGCTATGTTTGAAGTGAACGATATCAATCTAGAGACATATGATGAACCTTTATCAGATGAAGAATCATTTAGGTACTGGGTACCGGCCAGTAGAAAAGATCGGACACCAGTATTGAGGAAGAAAAGGCATCAGAGACTGGTTACCAAGGAGAGAAGCATGAAGAAAAGTGGCAACTTTTGGGAAATGGAAGATTATTGTAGTGTGACTAGATGCGAAATGTTTGAAATGCAAGTACTCAATAATAGTGAGTGAAAGACCTTGGCAAAATGCAAGTACTCAATAATAGTGAGTGAAAGACCTTGGCAAAATGCAAGTACTCAATAATAGTGAGTGAAAGACCTTGGCAAAATGCAAGTACTCAATAATAGTGAGTGACAAAACATTCGCAAACTGGTAAAATATGGAATCAGACACTGACTCAGGATCAAACTGAATATTTTCCCTCCGTGGTAATGCTTATGATTGGAAGGATTGATGTTCTATATTTCAATGTAACAGGTCACTATATTTAGGCTGTTTCATTCTATTTGATATTGTTGATAAAAATTGAGTTAATTGAAACAGATGAATGAAAATTAGTGTCTTACAGCCCAAAGTTTGCAAACGGCAAAGAATTTGTATATTTTTACTACAGGGTTAACATTCTCAGTAACAAATTATAATTGTTTCTCCGATTTGTGTTCACTTGTACATGCTTGCTGTTAACTTTGAGCCTTTACGAAAAACTGACAAGTGCACCAATTATTATCTTATACAACTATTTTTTAGCTTTCAACCTTTAGTTACATTTTCATCTTACTTTAACATTGCCATTTAGATATCTGTTCCTGTTAGTGAAATATTAGCAAAGAAGATTGTAGGCTTAGATAATTAGAAATTGAATGTGAATGACTCAAAACCTAAGCTTTTGATTGACTGATTGTTTCATGGCAAAAGTCCTGCAAATTTTGTATCCAGACTATGATAGATAATCTTAGGCTCATTATATAGTATAACCTACAATTGTTTTTCATAATATTTATATAATGTTTGTGTTTTAACCTTGTGTTATATATTATTCCTGCTGCTTGGTATCTTGACATAATCTATCAACTACCACTATCTCTGCCTTTCTTATTTACACAACACATTCACTCACACAAAACATCCCGAGAGAGAATTTATCATTTTTCCCTATGAATGATTTTTTTAAAGACATATTTTTTCTCTGATACAAGAATGATGGTATGTTGTGATTTGTGTGATGTAAACGTTGATAGGTATGATGGAACCCGGGTGAAATGTTATCTCTGTCGGAATAGAAAACATCTTCTCTCAGACTTTGTATGTTGTAAGTAATCTCAAACATGACAAAAACATGCTCTGCTATGCTGTGCTTGGTCTAGTGATGTAATGTTTGTATACTGGTAGACTAGATAATGTATTTCCCAACCCTAATGTATTATCATCAGGCTATGACAGAAAGCCATGTAGAAAATATTGTTTGTTTTGGGGTAACCTTCTCTTATTCATTACTGAATGGGAGGTTTAAGAGGTTTTTGAATTCAAACATGTTAGTCATTTATATGATAGCTGAATGAGAGGTTATGGAGGTTTGAGTTTTAGCGGAAGATTTCATGTATAAATAATGCCGGTTAGAACTGTACAGTGAGATCTGTAATGTACCTTTTATGTATGTTGCATGGGTAACACCATTATAAACGCAATGTTTTATTCCAAGTGCCTCTTTGGCATTGTTGGCATGTAATCTCTTACTGATCAAAACTTAGCGTATTAATTGGTATAACAATATATTTGCTTGGTATCTTTATTATGCAGTATATATAATTCTACATAGGATTAATTTGTACTTAATATGACATATAACAAAATTGTTTAAAAATTTTGACCTGTACTCTGTGTTCTGCATGCATGTTTTAATATAATTTCAATATAACTTTCCACACTTACTTTTTGTAAATGCATTCTTGTTTACTCTTTATTTCCACAGTTAAGTGATTTACATGTAATATAGGAACATACAAGGGGTGTTCAAGTAATTTTAGTATTTTGCAGATCTTATAAAATATATTATTTGTATAAGATTCAAATTTTCACTGACATTTAATAAAAAATGTACTGAGCATGTACGCAAAATTTAATCAAGATATGTTACATAATGTTATGTAATAAAAGTTGTCTTAACTTAAGTAGCCATGAGTCAGCTTTGATATAAAAATGTATATAAAGATTTGGTAATATTGGTTGCTTAAGGCAGGTGATTGTTCAATTAAAGAGACAACTAAGAGAACATTTTGAGTTTATTCCTTTAATCATCATGTACAGGGTGTCCAAAAAGAAAGTTTACAGTAGCAGAATGTATAGATTTGATAAATTGACACTAAAACTGTCAACTTCCTTTTGGGACACCCTGTAACTATGAGATCATGCGAAAGTTGTAGCTTGTTACATTGTAGTATAGGTATGAAATATAATATCAATTTTATTCTCTCTTGGCAATATTATTTTCCCTTAATGTGGTATTTCAGTATTGTCGTAATGTGTTTATTACATTCTGTATCATGCTGTGTTTATGTCATGAAGAAGCATTCAATATCAGATGGCAGATAGCTGTGGCCATGGTGCAGTGGTTCATGCACTGGATTTGTAATCTGTTTATCCGGGTCATACCCTTCCATGAAAATTGTATATAATTTTATATATATATAGCTGAAAAATTGTGGAGAAAAAAAGGCATTTAAACCCCGAATAAACCAAAAGAGGACAGACTGCATGCTTTTATATCCAAATAGAAAATATAAACAAGATCTTCCCCATAATTCACATTATACCTGATCGATTTGCCTGCACTTTCTGCGTTTCCAATTTTTTGCTCCAAACATATGACATTTTATTGAAAGCAGAAATGGAAAATTTCGGTGAAGATTCACACTTTATTGACTGGAATTATCTAAGTCAGATGCATTCTGGGAGCTTGATGTATTACGTGGGCGTGTTGTTGTGATGTGATGTCGGAACTGAATGTTGCATGTCTGTCTAAATCTGCCTGAAATAATCTGTTATTGTTTTAATGATTTATTTTCTTGTTGATAACATGTCAGCTACATTTTCAACATCTAACAACTTGCCTTGCATGATAGTTCATTGATCATTTGCCTAATTTTGCATTAGTATGAAATTAAAGTATTTTATTCGTTGTAATTCCTTGTTGTAAGTTAACATGACAGTTTGTTCCTTATTTTATCTTAGAGGACATAATTGTAAAAGCTGTTGTCCTATAATGTGGACGTAAATGAGTTTTCAGGGTTTTTGTGTGTCAGTATACAACAGGAAATGTAACATGGAGGCACTCATTATACACTATTCACTCTAGAGGCACTCATTATACACTTTTCACTCTGGAGGCACTCATTATACACTATTCACTCTGGAGGCACTCATTATACACTATACACTCTGGAGGCACTCATTATACACTATTCACTCTGGAGGCACTCAGTATACACTATTCACTCTGGAGGCACTCAGTATACACTATTCACTCTGGAGGCACTCAGTATACACTATTCACTCTGGAGGCACTCATTATACACTATTCACTCTGGAGGCACTCATTATACACTATACACTCTGGAGACACTCATTATACACTATTCACTCTGGAGGCACTCAGTATACACTATTCACTCTGGAGGCACTCATTATACACTATTCACTCTGGAGGCACTCAGTATACACTATTCACTCTGGAGGCACTCATTATACACTATTCACTCTGGAGGCACTCAGTATACACTATTCACTCTGGAGGCACTCATTATACACTATTCACTCTGGAGGCACTCATTATACACTATTCACCAGTATACACTATTCACTCTGGAGGCACTCATTATAACTATTCACTCTGGAGGCACTCATTATACACTATTCACTCTGGAGGCACTCATTATACACTATTCACTCTGGAGGCACTCAGTATACACTATTCACTCTGGAGGCACTCATTATACACTATTCACTCTGGAGGCACTCATTATACACTATTCACTCTGTACACCTAAACATCAGAAAACAATACAATACAATATAGAATACAAACTACACTTATAGTGTCATTATTAATGAACAGGGCTGCCACCATGCATGCAATGAACGAACTGCCATCAATGCAACTTGTTGTACAGTGTGCTGTTAGTAATTTCATCTATTATTAAATCTTGTATGTATTATAAATATTGGTCATTAATGTATACATGTATAATAAAATGTGTGCACTATTTATTATATATAACTCTTTACATATTTCTGGAATATATGGTAATAAATTGTATCAACTAAATATGTTTTTATTCTCTTATATAGTGGACCATAATGAAAATTGGTTGCTGATTTTGTTATCTACAGAAAATAAAGACATTATTATTTATCATTTTCAATTGACTGAAGAGTCACCGTTAATCTAATTATTTGAGGCAGGTTGTTCGAAGAAGTGTTCCCTGATTTTATTAGATCATGCCACTACACTACATATGCTGTATGCTATAATTAAAACATGATTCATTACATTGATTGACAAGTGGTGACAGTACAATTATTACTTTCAGATTGGGTATTATAGTCAGAAGTTATATTTAGTTGTTGTTCACCTGTCATTCATAAACAGGTGAATTGCCATTTAATCATTGGGAAATTAGCTTCTCATTTTACACTTTGCATAATTTGGCACCAATACATCATTTCTTGATTCTGTTGGCTAATCTGAAACTATAAAATAACATGCAATTTACGTGCAATAATGATAGCAAGTTATCTACCCTGCTGCTTGGAAAATCATTAATTATGCAGACACATTTCATATTAAGCATGAATTATGCTAGTGCTGTTCATTAAAATAATACATTATGCTGGTGAAATAGTTCATAAAGTGACAGTTTATAAAAAGCATGATTTGTACTGGTTCAGATCATAGAAATATTCATGCATGTGCAGTTCATAGAAAGAATGAATCCTGCTGGTGAAGTTTGTAAAGACACAGTTCATAGAAGTTCATAGTTATATTAATAATGTTGGTGCATTTTATAAACAGGTGATGTTCATAAAAATCATGAATTATACAGGTGAAGTTCATAAAAATCATGAATTAATTATGCATGTACAGTCAATAAAAATTCATGATTTATGCAGGTGCAATTCATTAAAATCATGAATTATACAGACTCATTTATTTATTAAAAATGATGCAAGTACCGCTCATAGAAATCATGAATTATACTGGTGCGGTTCATAAAAATCATGAATTATACAGGTCCAGTTCATAAAAATCATGAATTATACAGGGGAAGTTCAATTTGAAGCCTTTGAATTTTTAAAAAAACAAAAAAGAAATGGCTCCGACAGGATTCTGTAGAAGTACATAGTTGAAGAAAAACTGTCAGATTACTTACATGGATTTTGTCAAGTAAAACATTATAACAAGCATTCCTGTCTATGTTACCATTGTTTATATCCAATGTTTTACTGGAAGCTATATCAGAAATATGCAATAATTCAATAGTAAAACTGTTACTTAGCAACTGTTACCAAACTTAAAATTTCAAGTAGTTAGACAACCTGTTGCCATGTATTTATCTTACACGTTTTAATCAGTAACAGGATGCCATGTATTTTATCTCATACATTTAAATCAGGTAATTATAGATTGATTATTGCTCTCAATCTGTGAAATAAGTCACAATATAACAAAGCATGAAGTGCAATCACTTTCCTGTACTAAATTTGTTCCTGGAATTATATTTAACACAGCATTTTGTAGTTTATCACAAATTTATCATTTCCTATCAGTGTTGTATACTAGGTGATAACATGTTTTATTGAATCTCCATCAAAAAAGTCGGGTAAGATTGTTGAATTTCATGAGCAGTTATGTCAGTAGCGGAGCGTCATCGTTGTTTTTTGTTGGTCATATCTCAGGCAGTATTCTGCTTTTAGTCATGAAAGTTTACCGGAATGTTAATTATTAGCATAAAAAAGTTAAGAAGTTGTGCAGTTGTTGTATTGTTTCTCCTGAAACCTATTTAAAAAGTTTTAGCTGAGTGATGGAGCTTGTTAGGACTCCAGTATTTATATGTTCTCATGTCTCACAGCTCCCTCCAGTTCTCTGATTCAGTGCAGTATTTATATGTTCTCATGTCTCACAACTCCCTCCAGTGCTCTAATTCACTGCAGTATTTATATGTTCTCATGTCTCACAGCTCCCTCCAGTTCTCTGATTCAGTGCAGTATTTATATGTTCTCATGTCTCACAGCTCCCTCCAGTTCTCTGATTCAGTGCAGCCAAATGTATTACACTCCTTGTATATATTGTAATTCATGTCATTGACCATAGTACAAGAATAATTAAATCTTGTGAACTTTTGAGAGATCTTAAATTGCAACCCTAGATTCAAACTGGCAATTCCTTCAACATGTCAGGCAGATGTAAACCCACCCCCTCTGTGCTGCTTAATATGTTTTAGTCACTGTAAGTGTATAATGGAATTAAGTCTACAGATTTAGAATATAAAAAATATATATACTTATGTAAAAGGAAAGAAATCTGACCTAGTACTGAAAGTTTAAAGAACAGTTTAACAGTCTACAGATTTCAGCCATATGTTTTATATGGATCATTCTAAAGAGATTGAACAATGGAAGTAACATCTATGGTGGATAAATCTATTTAACAGATGTAATGTTTTACACTATCGAGAATGCGGAAGCAGAAAGCCGTTTGCACTTTAATATAAACCTGTTTTCAAGTTGTTATGTCTGCTTCAGTCTGTGTTCTATATATAATTCTGATCACGATTTATCTATCAGAGATAATTTTAATGACCCCCTGGTATAAAGTGTGAAGATAATACATCAATGATTATATAATATAGTATTATAACTATGTTTTGTGATACTTTCAAGCTTCTGAGAAAAGTTGGTTTATTGTACAGTGTGAAGCCCTGCTGAGTGCCCTTCTCTTGACAGAGTGCAGGCCTCAGACTCTGGAAAACAGGGAAAACGGCAAAAAAAAGTTCCGGCAGAAAAAATTCAGGGGAATTAAAAATTGGGCAAAAAGCATGGAATAATGTCTGAGAATTTTACAAAAATTGGAGGAAAAAATGTGTCTACTGGCTGCTTTGCTTTTCTCTGTGACTTTATTCCATAGATGTATATTTCTTCAAACAAACTGTATTTATTATAAAATTGGTATAAATAATGAGTTTGGTGGTGTAGGTATAGGTATAAAAGGGATGTTGGAGTCTGTATCTCAAACAGTCATGGAATGTAAAAGTCTCAATGAAAATAATCGGTAATAAATATTGTATATCTGCTAGTGTGTTATAGTCAACAATAACACATATAGGCATTATATTAAACCTAACGTTTTCTTGTTGTTAAGATGGTAATTCAGCGAGGATTAAATGCATTCTCCATCATTGATTTTGTATTTATAAATCCCATACTGCATCATGCATTATACAGCTTTCATCATTGATTTTCAAATTTTCTCTTACAAACTGCATGCTTATTGATACAGTTTGACATCCAAAGAAATAGCCATCCTTTTGTAAGTCACTTCAAAGAGTTACTGCCCTTTGCTCTATTGAGGATCCAAGAGTTGCTGTCCTTTGCTCTATTAACCTTTGAATAAATTGTTACTTAAAATAACTTTTAAAAAATCGTATATGAACAGTATAATACCGGTAGTTTAAAATTATCAGAGATAATAGAAAAATAAATAAATATGAGTGCATTTAATATATTGTGCAAAATATTATGCTTTGGTTGTAACTTCCTATGAATATACCAGAAATGCAAATGCAAATCAAAATGAGAAACTTATACATAGGTCCTCACTCCTCCGTATACATTTATATTGAGTTATAAATAAATAACTAATCTCCTATGGTGATGGGTATTTAACCACTACATGATCTTATTTGGTGATCTCTAGACAACTGGCTGCAAACTGCTGGCTGTCCATATATTTGAACATTCTAATTAAATAATCTCTCTCCAGATAGTTAAGCCTAGGTCCCACTGAGGAATTCCACTTGGGCGATGTTCTCCCGATTTCTTCCGATACCACCCGATTCATCACAATTCCTTCAGATATCACAAACTGTCTCATGACTTCCCCAAAGCTTCCCCTAGACCACAAGGAACCTGTTCCCAATGTCCTGATAGCTCATTAATTTAAAACGGGAGTACATCGCCAAGGCAAAAAAATGCTCAGTGGGACCTAGGCTTTACCAGGGGAAAACTGGGCTTAATGAACTTGTCAAAACCTATCAGTTCCATCATAACTCACAGACATTGGAACATTATCCACATGTTTGTATCATAGTGAGTGTTAAAAGGTTAACATGTTTAACAAAATTGCTATAGTTTGATGATTGTCTTTGTACATGGTAATTGATCGACCAGGTAACTGGTATGTATCTGAGAAGTTTCCCTGCCTAGGTAGCCACCAGGTATTCATCAGAGAAACGTTTCTGGCTGGCTATAGAATGTTAGTTTGGGAGAGTTGCCAGACTGACTGACTCTAACAACAACCTGTTCTAGGATCAAAGATTGTCTAATTGCCTATTAAATGTCTAAACATTGAACAGTACAGGAGCTAACTGTGTAACAAGGTACACTCATTAATACAGGTCCTACATGTACCCTGCTGTATAGGCTCATTCTGGGTAAATCTCAGTACCCTGCTGTATAGGCTCATTCTGGGTAAATCTCAGTACCCTGCTGTATAGGCTCATTCTGGGTAAATCTCAGTACACTGCTGTATAGGTTCATTCTGGGTAAATCTCAGTACCCTACTGTATAGGCTCATTCTGGGTAAATCTCAGTACCCTGCTGTATAGGCTCATTCTGGGTAAATCTCAGTACCCTGCTGTATAGGTTCATTCTGGGTAAATCTCAGTGTCATCTGGTTTGTAAATTTTATTGTAAACAAATTTATTTATAGTGAAGGCTCTTAAAATAGTATTTAATTATTTCTCCATTTTCCCACAGAATGATGACAGATTCAGAGTTTGTACTGTACTAAATATATCTCCAGAATTATAGTACAAGTGTATAGTTCTAGGACATTGCTGGTTTACCTGTAACAAGATATTATGTGACTAGGTAGTCTCATACTGTTGACTAAAAAGATATAACAAATCAGACAGGGAAGGCAGCACTGAACAGAAAGAGCAGGAAACGATCGAGGGTAAAAAACCCAACCTAGGTCAAATGCCATCTAGATCTGCATGAAAGTGGCCCTGCAGTGAAAACAAAATGATGAAAACAATCAAAAGTCACATGATATTATCCTCCTGAACTGCAACGAGCAATTTTCCCTGAAACTTTATCCTCCACTGCTGAGTGTAGCAAGCAAGAGTGAGTTATACCATGGAATACCAGTTGTTAGAACATTGAATGATTTGTTGTGGTATATCACAGGGAGCCAATCTACCATTGAGATACAACCTCAGAGAGAGCTGAAGACAATATATATTGCACTATGTTTTAACCAGTTATCAAGATGTGCATACTGTCTGCAATGTAGTTCACATTAAGTGCATCATACAAATTTTGTTCTCCCCGATTTGTTTATAAAATGTGTCTATTGAGCTATTAATGATGAATGTGTTTGTGGAAAGACATTTCTTCTTGTTTTTTGTCTGCTACAACAACAACAACCTTACAAGATAAATGTGTTCGGTTCTCGGAAATTTCTCAGAAAACTATAATGTAAGAGGAAGTTGTTTGTTTCACACAAATAGTGAAAAAATTGCAACTCTGTGAGTGCTTCAATCATGATACAATCTTGTCTTACCCCACCCACATAAATATGTGAGACAACGGCTAGTAGTCAATATCGATCTTACTTGACTTAAGGATAATGACAACCAATCAGATCACACCATATTAAACTCTTGGCCAGTAACAGGCGATATGATTGGCTGTCCTTATTCTCCAATTAAATAAGATCAATATTGAATACCACCCATGGTCTCCACCCCACCCATATAGCTAGGTAAACTGCAACATATAATCAAGGGAATAGGAGATAATACCAGATTGGAAAAGGAATATGATATACTGTAATCATACACCAGGAGGAAGTGAAGACACATTAGTGCTAACAATACTGCCTAGATTAATATGGCCCAGGGTTATAAAACAACATAATCATAAGAACTGTTCATCATGTTTCCAAGTTGTTCTTCAATTGCATGTTCAAGAAAACAACTTTGAAAGGATATTTTCATGATCTGGTTGTGCATAATTATTTCAGGAAATTAAGGTCGGATGAGTGTTGCTAAAGTTATGGCCCTTTATGGGAGACATTGGTTTTTGTTTCAATAAACCCTTATACAAAAAAAAACTTTACAGTTTTATGAAACATGAACATAAAGTTTAGTGCTGCCTTTCCTGTCAGATTTTATTATGTTTTTGAGAAACCTTATTAGTACTTGGCAGTTAAGCGGTGAATTAACGAGGCTCAGAGATGACTTGATACATTCAATCAGCATATAAAGTCTCTGTTGGATAGTATTTTACACTATTTGATTGGCTTGAGTCATGTCTGTATCTAGAATTAATCTTCTATCAAAGAAAATAATTAATTAGCTTGGCAAAACAAGTTCTGGAAAGACTTGTAAGGTATAAGGAAATACTGAAATTTGATGATCAATCAGTTTGCTGGAAATAAGGAAGCTGTCTTCAGCTTTCTCTTGTTCATGTTTGTGTGATGATCTTCACTATAAGTCTGTATACAGTAAAACTAGGTTATAATGAATTACATGAAAACTCAGGGCCCATAGTCACAAAGCTTTTAAGATTTTTTCTAAAGAAATTTTCTTCAACATAATTATAATATTTCTCAGGAATTATTTCTATTAAATTTTGTCTTAGAGACAATTCTGACTGTTTTCATAGTGAAAGGCATACAAAAAATCTTGTCTAAAAGATTAAAAAATTTTGAAAAATTAGTGAACATAATATAATATTATGGTAGATATTTTTTTCTTAGACAAAAGAATTGTAAGTATCTTTCATGAATACATGCCCTTGTAGTCAACCGACTATAAAAATGATTGGAAAGCGTACGAAAACAAGCAACCTGGGCTTTAATTTTGGTGTTTCCGAGTACTGCAGTACCACAACCAAGTAGTGTATTATACATAGCCTTACTGTGATTTATGTTGTCCTATATATTAGTTATTGTTGTTTATATTTAGAATAATGATATTTACCTGTAACAATGGTTATGTCTGGCAAATAGATCTAAAATGATTGATGTTCGTACATTTTGATGTATATTTTATTGGAAAAAGTGATTAAATGATTATACTATACACTATTTTCAAGACTGCTTCCCTGTTTCCAATATCCGTGTATCGATATAATACCTCTTTCCCAGCTGCCACATGGATTTAACATACAGGTGATATTTTCACATGTATCAGTATGCATTTTCTAGTTTACTTTTTCACAGTGTTATTGTATATTGAACATTGCGAGTGAATGAATGGGGCAAAATTAATTCTGAGTAAAATTCATTTTTTTGCGGAATGTTTTGTGAATTCTGATTTTCCTTTTTCACTGTTATAGTAAATTAAACATCGTACGAGTATGTGAATGGGGCAAAAATTATTCTGAGTAAAGTTCAATTTTTTGCGGATTGGGAATGTTTTGTGAATTCCGATTTGTTCTGGATGTAGTATTTTCCCTCGGTGGTTATAAATGGTTCCAAGGAAAGCAAAAAAGTTCTTTTTTTTGCAGAATGTTTTGTGATGTCTGATTTGTTCTGGATGTAGTTTTTTCCCTCAGTGGTTGTAAATGGTTCCAAGGAAAGGGAAAAAAACATGGTGTTGGAGTTTAATCAAGGATAAAAGTGTTACTAAATATCGACTTGCTGTTAGCATTTTCTGAGACGAAATTTCTATTGTCTGTGCTTGTTACATTTCTGGAGTATTCTGTGTCGATTCTGTGATTCAGTTTTTCTTGGAAATACAAAACATTGAAAATATTTTAGAGATTTTATCATCTGATCTCGAGGAAAGGATTTAAGTATAAAAAAAATTGAAATACTTGATGAAGAATTGTCTGGTAAAATGTGGAAGTTGAATTATAAAATTCCAGTACAAGTCAGAGGTACCATCAAAATAAACTTGTATCTCATCCAAATATTATTATTATAAAGTAATATTATTATCAAGAGTATCATTATTTTTATTTCACATTTATATAGCACTTTATCATGCAGATACCTGCTAAAAAGTGCTTAGTTATTTAAAGTCACAGTTACGATAGGGTAAAACTTTTTATCATGTAAATAAGTGTTCAAAAGTGCTATGTAACTTACAATCACAATTATGGCATGGTTACAACTTTGTGAAATGGATAAAAGTATGCAAGTCAAAATAACATGCTTAGATCAAATACTTTGATGATTATAAACTTTTTATGAATCTTTTGTTGGCTTTTAAATTTATTGATTTCTTTTGAACAGAAAGAAAATTAAAAATTGATTATCTGAACAAAACATTTTGAATTTGTTTTATTGCTTATTGTGGTTAAAACATCTGTTATATAAAATTCATTGTAATGATAATACAATAAAATCAATATTGTTGTCACAGTATGAGCAGGAAAAAACTAGACAAAATATTGTGGTTTGTTTAAAAAACTGCCAGTATTTTAAATTATTGATATAATTATTCATAGCATTTATTCTTTGATAACACACAATGGCTTATAACTACTACTGGGGTATATGCAGTATATTTTTCACTTTGTTCGGATGAACACAGATTGAACATGGGAGGGGGGCTTAAATTATACCTTTAATCAATTACAAAAATATTTTATTTCAGTAGTGCAGCCTCAGTTCATTAAACTTGTCCCTCTAATGATTTGATATAAAATATACACCATATTGTGTATGATTTAATGTTTTACATGAGAAATATTGTTATCTTCGATAATAATTAAGCACAGCTAGACTTGTAAATGTAAGACCCACAAATTCATCAAATCGCGGTAATGATGCGACAAATTTTACAGGGTATTTCTACCTTTGCAGCTGCTTTTTTTTGACAAATTTAAGTTATGATTAGAGTTACTAACAAATCGCCCTGTCTGTGTGAAATTTAAGCCAGTCTCGTTAGCTCACTAGGTAGAGTTGTAGAATGTGACCTGGCTGTCACAGGTTCAATTCCTGGGTTGGGCGGTAATTGTGTGTGCTATATCAAGTTAGTGGTCCGGTTGATTTTTTTGCGTGTAACTGAGACAGACATAGTGCGTGGCCATTCGTTTTTTCCCCTTCCTAATTGGTCAAAGACTGCCGGCTTGAACGGAAGAGACAGAATGTTTGTTTGATACATGGAATCTGGGTGTGCTTCCCCAGCTCTTTCCAGAAAGACTTCTTGGTTCTATATGTGCCTGGTGTAATTAGCACTGATACACACAAGACTGTAATTTCTAGGTTTCTAACCTGAGTCCATCTCTTAAGTTGGGTGGGAAATACTGAAAAGTGTTCCTGAAATTTCCAGTGCCCAATCCTGAGATTCGAACCAGAACCTCATAATTAGTAGTGAGCAATAACAACCCGGCCACAGTGCCACCCAAAAAGTTTGATAATTGCTTTCCTATGATTTCGCATCATATAAGAATAAACAATTGATGGAAATCAGCATAAAGTCTATCAGTCTGATGAAAATCAGTGAATCCACCAGTTTTTGTCCGAGAATGTGAAGCTATGTGAATGAGATTGTACAGGCAATTTTGTTGTATTTAATTATTCATAACCATATGCAGAACACAAAGATTGAAAAGTTGTTATCATTTATTGGATATTACTTTCTACCTCAGGATAGGTTGCTGTGATTTGATGGTCTATACTTGCCGTCAGGTTTTGAGTCAATTATATAAATGAGTTATGACGGTACAATTTGTTACTTTTATATTCAGATGTTGTGTTTGAGGCTTGAATCTAATAAATTAAACGATGTACTTTTTCTCATTTAATCAATATTAGAATTTATATTTTATAGATGTTTTCACTTAGTCGGGGACTAGCTTGTTGATAATTTAAACCAATTTGTTATTGATTTATAGGAGCCCCAACAGTACTTCGATATAATAAACCCCTGATTGTCACCATTTGACATAACAGTCACTGTGTAGCTTAACAATATCACATTGCGCCATGACAATCATCATCTGACATCTTGTGATCTAACAAATCCCTGTAACATGTAATCGTATATTTCATTTTATAAGTCAGTATACATTAATAGGCTATTGTCTCCTCTAACAAAGTAGAAATGAGGAAAATAATCACGTTCAATGACCCCTCATGGTGATAATGATAAATCCCTACTTTAATGCAATTACAATAGATTTTATATTGATAAAGTTCTTACTGCTCATGGCATCATAATGGTGAGACCAATTGATTCAACATTTAATGTTGTACTTCATTTAGTACCTACTACTTTGCCACAAAAGCCTGAATCTGCAAGCAACAAAGGTAGCTGATGGGCTGCCTAAGGTAGCATAGCTGAAGGGCTGCTTAAGGTAGCATAGTTCATGGTCAGCTTAAGGTTGTATATCTGAAGGTCAGCTTAAGGTAGCATAGCTGATGGTCTGTTTAAGGTAGCATAGCTGATGGCCAGTTTAAGGTAGCATAACTGATGGGAGTTTAAGGTAGCATAGCTGATGGGTTTAAGGTAGGCATATCTGATGGTCAGGTTAAGGAAGCATATCTTATGGTGAGCTCAGGTAGCAGATCTTGCAATTCGTTTACTGTAAACCTTTAAATAGCTGTTACAGTTTTACTCCAGCCTAGACAGACTAATAGAAAAGCTAATACAATTTTCTATGGAACTGTTTTGTCTGACAATTTGGAACTAATGTATTAAAGTATTCGAGACATGTGTGTAATTATGGCCGGAAAATCATCTTCCTTTATAGGCAAAGATCAATGAAATAACATATAAAACTGCCAGTGTTTAACTTTTCAGTGTTTGTTATTAGCTATGATGTGTCTCCATTTGGAACAAGTTACTATAAAAAGCTAATATATCTAGAAATCTAAGCTACTGTATGACTGGGGTGATACTGTAAACCAAGAAATAATTTTGCGCGATTTAATTTCGCGAGTTTACGAGTGGTAGAATTTCGCGAAATTAATTGGCTGCAAAAGTGCTAAAACATTAATATGGATATTGCAGGAAACTTAAACGTGAAATTTTGTATTCGCAAATATGCCGACTATTGGCAAAACCCGAAAGTTAGTATTCACCGAAGTAAATTGGTTTACAGTATAGAGGAGCTTGCGGTTTGTGATCCTTTTTGTTGTGAAGCAAATATCTTTGTACTTCATCTTACTGGTAAGGTCAGACATAAATAACATCTCATAGTTTGTTACAGGAAGTTTGTTAGCCGCATGAGTCTGTATGTTCCCTTTGTGACTACTGTGGTTAATGGATTCTGTATGGAAGAATGGTCAGAATGGAACAGTGTGAATGTTCAATGTCATCTTCTTTCTATTAATTGTCTAGCTGTCTCTATTTTTGTCCTGTCCACATCCTGGCTGCTAAAGGTGGGTCAAAATCTTATTTATTCTATGAATGAATGAAACCAGCCATCTTAGCATCCTGAATGCTATTTGAGTTGGTATTTGCCTTGCTTCACATTTGAATAGTCCAAACATGTTTAAAGTCACCATATTTCGAAGCTTGTTTAAGGTCACAGCTAGGTCACCATATTGCCCAACATTTTTAGGTCAAAGGTCACCAAATTGACGAGCTTGTCTGAGGCCACATGTCACCAAATTGTCAAACATGTTTAAGGTCACAGGCCACCATATTGACAAGCTTGTTTGAGGCCACATGTCACCAATTGTCAAACATGTTTAAGGTAACAGGCCTCCATATTGTCAAAAATGATTTAAGGTCAAAGGTCACCAAATTGACAAGCTTGTTTAATGTCACAGGTCACCATAGTTCCAGAAATGTTTAAGGTTAAGGTCACCATAGTGCCGGAAATGTTTAAGGTTAAGGTCACCATATGGCCAAGCTGGTTTAAGGTCACAGGTCACCATATTGTCAAGTTGGCTTCAAAATATGGCGACCTGTGACCTGAAACTTTCTTGGCAAAATAGTGATGTGTGGCCTAAAATATTCTTAAAGAAGTAAAATCACTAAGATTCTAATTGAATATTCTGTCTGAATGTGTGCATAGAGAAACCTAGATGTTAGATATTGGCCTAAGTTTGATTGCTTCACAAAACGCTACTCTCTTTGTTTCAAGTGCTATTGTTAGGTTGTGTAGTAGTGACTTAATTGCTTGCTGGAAGGGGAGTTAACTGTGGAGGAGCACTTGGAAACAAACAGTCATAACATAGTCTAGTATACCTGCAGACAGGTTGTTTGTCAAGGAGATAGAGTTGTTCATTACATTTTGTGTTTGAAAATCTAAGATGGCCGTCAGCACAATGGATAGAGCACTCGATTGTCACCTGAGTGATTTGGGTTTAAATGTTTGGTCGGGAATGTTATGTACTTCCGTGACATGGTGTTGGTAATAGGGTGTTCACACTGGGACCCCGCTTCTACTACGATCTAAAATTGGTCCAAATCGTGATCATGGTTAATCAGGAGAGGATCTTTGTGAACGTGGTGGAATCGCGTAGGTCGGGAAGCTCTCCGACCTTACTACGCTTATTTTGAACATGTTCAAAACAAGTGTTGCGGGATCGTGGCTAAAACGAATCGGTGTAAGAACAAAGTAAGATCATATTAAGATCGGCGTAATCGTAGAAACATCGGGAAAGCATCATGGTGAGATTTGCATGATGGTAATAACATCGTGGTACAATCTGCATCAAATTTAACTATTGAAACGCATAAAAAATCGCGTTATAATACCTGTATGTATATAGGACAGTCATTTTCCTTGACACCAGTTGGGCATAGATCAAAGCAAATTATTCTGTTGGAAAACAAAGTTTTTTACAAAAAATGGTTGAGATATTAGGAAAGTACGTGAACTTTTGGAATATCTTTCATATACGCATAGAACAGTTTTGTAGAAAAAGTTGTTCATTGTTAACTTAAAACATCATCCAATGGAGTCAATGCCTCTTTCAGGCAATGAATGTTGTGAAGAAAATGCTCCAAACTCAAAGATTAGTGTACGCATCATACCAAAGCGTTCTATGATCATGTCAAGATCAGAGTATTGTCGGCATGTGCAGCGCAACATCGTGATATAGTCTTTTAGGTCTGTTTACCAAAGTAGTAGGGTCTTGCAGATTGTTAAGGAAACGTGGTGTAAGCGTACCAGCATCGTATTGGAAACGCTGTGGTCGTAGCGAAATCGTAGCACAGACGTTCCGGTGAAGAATTTTTCAATTTTCTTGGTTTTGACGCCGATCTCGTCCTGATTCATACTGTTTGTCAGGTCGGGGCAGATCGGCATGATCGTAGTAAGAGTATAACCCAGTGTGAACGGGGTCTTACGGAAAATTGGTAATGAACATTCATGTCAATAATGTTTGCAGAAGAGTAAGTTAGTATGACATTTAATGCCAGGTTAACTGACCGCCTTGTATAACTGAAAATATGTTGAAACACAGTCCTTAATTAGCACCATAAAAAACATGAGAGCCTCCAGCGGGCTCACAGAATGGTCAAATCTTGAATAAAACTCTCTTGCTTCTGACACCCCTGCCAAAGAAATCTTCCTCTATCATATAGCTGAATATTCTTTAAAAGTTCTGAGTGTGTTATAAAATGTTGCAAACCAAAATATTTTAGAATCATCTACTGAGGGCTTGAAATTGGAAGGGGATATTATGAAAATAAAACTGCCATTTTTTAACGATTTCCTTTTTATGCATGAAAAACAATAACGTGTATATGAATAGTGTGGTAGTTAGGCTCAGGAGGTATATGATGATGCTGTCTGTGGTTTATGTTGTACAAGTACATTTTAATTAGGTTTTAATTAGCGCTCTTGGGGATTAGAAGTGATTTGTCCTTGTTTCAGAATCATTATATCAAGAATGTGCTGGAAATAAGCTTAGTTAAAGTGTCTGATATGTAGACTGGCAGATATTTGAAAATAGATTTTGATGTATGTTTTTGAAGATTGAGTAGAAATCTAATAGTGTACATGATTGTATTACTTCAAACTTCATATTTGAGATATTTGTTTGTTTCTCTAGCTATCTAGAAAATAAGCACGCCCCCATTCCTTGTATCACACAAACTTTCTGTCTCTTCCCTCGAAGCCGGATGTCAAAGGTTATGGCGTGTTACATGATCCCCACAACCCAGAAATCGGACCCTGAGCAAGACTTGTGCTCTGTCAACTACATAAGTGCCAGCTTGTATTGATGTATTGTTGTATCTTACTAACAAACTTGATTTAACATTGAGATTATGATGACCTTATGTTATCTATGAGGATATCAGGGATCATGTCATGTGAACACTTGCAGCTGTGTCAAGAATGCTCCTCGTTGTTGTTGCCAGGTCAATAATTGGACTGGAATGTTTTATTGTATTGCTGCATTGCACAAATAAGGAAGTTATCATACAAAGTGACTTAAACAATATTGTCATTTACTTTACTGTAAACAAAATGTATTTAGAGGAGAATTTTGTTTGGTGAATATTATTTAAAAATGTCATAGAGGATCATTTAAATGGTGGATTACAAAAAATATATAAACCATTGCATTGGCTGACAATTCCTAACAATTCCAATACCAGAAATTAAGAAGTATTCTGCAGTCTGTTTTTGTGAAAGACACTGTAAGTGCTGATGTTTTATCGCAGTCACTTGAGTCTTAGGTAAGGTAGGGCAGTAAAACAACTATCTTATTGCTTGATTAATAAGCTTCATGATAACTTGGAGACTGCAACTATATTGAAAGTATTTTGATGGTACTCAGATGATAAGTACCCTACCTAACTGCAATTTAATTATGAAAGTTTTTGATAATACTCAGATGTACCCTGCCTGCCGGAAATTATGAAAGTTTTTGATGACAGTGTTTGATATAGAGAATCTGAAATTACATCAGCATCAGGTATATGCATGCACACCTTACAACAGGTGGGTTTTATGACATATATAGAGAACATCGTGCAAACTGATCAGTAATCAATAACATATTGCACGCCATGCAGTATGAAATGTAATACTATGAAACATGAAATACCGGTCTATCATTCTATGAATATACAAAGATGTGCAGATATTAATTATTTTATGTCCTATACATTAAAAGTTGCCAAGCTTATGGATTGGTCATGTCTGGCAAGGTTAGAAGTTGATAATGTCTGGCAAACTTAGGATTGACACGGTCATGTTGGTCATGTCTGGTAAGGTTAGGCCATGCATGGTCATGTCTGGAAAGGTAAGGACTTGCATGGTCAAGTCTGGAAAAGCTAGGATTTTTAAGTCATATAAAGTCATGTTGTCTGCGTTCATCCTTTGGTTGTCCAATATACTAAGTTTGGATGATTGTCTTTCAGAATGATTGTTTTCAAGCAGACAATTATTTATTTGAACTACAATTTTATGTCAAGATTGGCATTGTGTACCAAACGTGAACAATTCAAAACCAGGTGTAATTGACTTCTGTTGGCTGTAATTGTGATTTGTTAGAAAATCAATAACATATCTTTACAACTTTACAAATTACATTTTAAATCCTGTAGAATGCATTGCACTAAAAAGTTCTTTGACAATAACATGATTCGATTCCTATTATGGACTTGAAAGGGGATATCAATATTAAGCATGCTGCGCTAAATTTTCACAATTTCCATTAACTGTACGAAGGACAGCAGCTTGTAGGGCACATTTTGCAGACTCACTTATGACATTATAGTTGAAAAATATACTAAAGCTAACAAACAGTTTGATTTTCTTGCAGAAAGACAACTGAAAATCCTAATACAGGGAAGGCAGCAATCAGCCCATTTACCAGCCGAGCACAGAAAACACAAAACACCACAACCACATGGCACAATGTCCAGCACATAACTGAGCAAGAAAAGCCTTGTACATCACTTCTCAGATACTATTGAAACCTCCACTCATTTTCCACTCAGTTAATGTATTATTACGCAATTATATAATATCATAAGCTTAAGAATTTTGTATTAAATATGATTGAAATCTGGCATAAAACATTTTCGGGGTAAATCGGATCAATCATGCAGTATCTGGCAGATTTGTCAGCACCTGCCTGTCTCCCAGCCTAATATACCTTATAATCCTATCATCTGCACTAACATCATCCACTGTTAATGCTTTCTTTGAAGTCAAAACAAAAGTGTGTGCAGAGTCTATCATCAGTAAGCCATTATTGTATTTAACCTATCAAGGTAATGCTGCAGAACCAAGTATCTATCAGCAGTATGCCAGGTAACAAACAGTGCTCGATACCTATGCTGCACATTCTCGTTTACCTGTGATATCAAAACCACGCTTTTCCAGCGCGACGAACGAAAAATCAACCAATCAAATCCATTTCGTTCATTTCTATTTATAGCAATAACTAATATTTGTTACGGGTGTTTTCCTGTCATTGTCCAATCAAAATCGAGCTTTAACAAACAAAATATTCAAATTTATTGGTCAAAAAACCAATCGAAGAAAAAAATATTCGCAATGTTTTTGCATCGATTTTGAGATAGTATTCAGAACAATAAAACGTGAAAATGATTTATTAATTACCTTAACATCAGAATCAGCAGGACACAGAACAATTGCACAATTTGTTTCTTCGAGGGCGAATAAGTTAATTCTGACGAATGTTTACGAATTTGTTTACTTCCGATCGAGGCGTTCTTATTAATAATTATTCAATTAGATTTAATGTCTACGGCTTATTGTAATTGCCGATTGCATTTCTGACAAAGCTTTAGATCCATTTCGAATCACGACTTCACGTCCGGGACTCCGGACACTCATCGTCAAAAACTGATTTCATATCACGATATATATCTAACTCTTCGTACAGTACTCTCTGAAATTATTAACGGCTGCTTTATAAACTATATTTAGTTAGATATGTACTTCATCCAATTAAGTTCGTAAATATTTAAATCCCATAACTCGATCCATGTTTACATTTTCTCGCGAGTTTGTTTATAAATACCCCACGTAGCGTACAGAGCGTTTTGATTGGACGACAGACGGAATCACCAGATATCCACGAAATAAGCTATTTTTAGCTCACCTGTCACTCTGTGACAATGTGAGCTTTTGTGATCACTCTTCGTCTGTCGTAGGTCACTAGGTCAAATTATAGAAAAACCTTGTGTAGTCACTAGAGGTCATAACTTTGACTTAATCTTTATGAAAATTGGTCACAATGATCATCTCAACAAAATCTAGGTCAAGTTTGATATTGGGTCATCTGGGGTCAAAAACTAGGTCACAAGGTCAAATCATAGAAAAACATTGTGTCCTCTCGAGAGGTCACAATTTTGGCCTAATCTTTATGGAACTTGGTCACAATGATCATCTCAACAAAATCTAGATCAAGTGTGATATTGGGTCATTCGGGGTCAAAAACTAGGTCACAAGGTTAAATCATAGAAAAACCTTGTGTAGTCACTAGAGGTCATAGTTTTGATATAATCTTTATGAAACTTGGTCATAATGATTATCCCAACAAAATCTAGGTCAGGTTCGATATTGGGTCATCCTGGGTCAAAAACTAGGTCATGAGGTCAAATTATAGAAAAACATTGTGTAGTCACTAGAGGTCACAATATTGGCCTAATCTTTTTGAAACTTTGTCACAATGATTATTTTAGCACAATCTAGGACAAGTTTGATATTGGGTCATCTGGGTTCAAAAACTAGGTCACTTGATCAAATCATAGGAAATCTTTGTATAGTCACAAGAGGTCACCATTTTAGCCTAATCTTTATGAAACTTGGTCACAATGATCATCTCAATAAAATCTTGGTCAAGTGCGAGGTCACTAGGTCAAATCACAAGACTAGCATGCACTACTAGGACAGGTGAGCGACCTAGGGCCCTTTGGGCCCTCTTGTTAATTTAAATATTGAGTAGGTCAAGTTTCAGTTGAACACTAAATGATCTTAAGGGAATTTAAATAATAGTTTATTTTACTAGTTTTCAGTATTATATCCTGAAATTTTCTGGATAAAAGTCTAAAAGATAGCATGATGTTTTTGACATAGATTTCTCGAGAACCCGATAGAAGATGCTTTTACAATCATGTGCAGTGTGCATGTTTTATGAATCAGTTTTACAAAAAGACAATATTAAGTCGGACAGGGAAGGCAGCACTCAACTTAACCATCCGAGCACAGAAAACCTAAAAACATACAAGGCACAATGCCCAACACACAACCGAATGAGAAAATGATCCGCCCAAGTCCCAGCTGTCAAAAAGGGGAATGAACTAGTTACAGCTATCAAAATGCTGAATGCCCGAGCTGAATGACCTTAAGTTTCAACAGTAAAACGGCTGAAATACTCAACCCCTGAGTACATGGGAATACTACAACTGTAGTATACTGTACTAACTGGTTGGGTCGCCATTTAATATGATTACTTTAAATGTATTCAAGGACTACAAGCATTTTGTCACTTGAACATTGAAACACATCAAATATGAATAATAACAAGTATTATGTGTGATGATGATTTGTTAAGTAACTCGTTGTAACATGATACTTGGAATAGATGGATGAATGTATTACAGTATATTAATGTCCTGGTAATATAAAACAGCTGTAAACACCTTATAAGGAAGAAAAAATAAAGACATAGTTAAAAAACAGTGAGACAAATCTTCTTTGGTACTATAGACTATAGTTGTCCTTGTGATGGCTGCACCTGTAGAATGGAAACTTCTAGAACTGAGGTTGCTGGTACAATCCCAGATCTGGATATATCAAAGTTATTGCAGATCAAGGATTGCTGCTTGCTGCAGGGTCAGGATAATGTGACTGGGCAGTGGGCAGATCTAGGATTGCTGCTTGCTCCAGGGTCAGGATAATGTGACTGGGCAGTGGACAGGTCAAGGATTGCTGCTTGCTCCAGGGTCAGGATAATGTGACTGGGCAGTGGACAGATCAAGGATTGCTGCTTGCTCCAAGGTCAGGATAATGTGACTGGGCAGTGGACAGATCCAGGATTGCTGCTTGCTCCAGGGTCAGGATAATGTGACTGGGCAGTGGGCAGATCCAGGATTGCTGCTTGCTCCAGGGTCAGGATAATGTGACTAGGCAGCGATGGGTAGTCTCTGTCACATTGGAACATTGTTGGTGGGACTTACCACAAAAACAATTAAAAAACAATTGTAGGGGCACCTTGCCCTGTTCAATGCACAATTGGGTGCATTGATTACTACAAATACATCAACGGTCTTTCTGGAGACGTCTCCATCTGTTGCACAACAACAACAAGAAGTTTTCATTGTATGGAATAAAGATTTATCTTTGTGGTATTTAAATCAATATAGCGGACTAAACATTATATGAGTTGGTGCTAAACAAGTCACTTAACCTTTGTGACAATCTAATAACCAACATATTTATGGACATGACTGTGTGTATTTATGTACTATGAGTTGATATTTGTTACTTTGACTGTTGCCTGTCATCTGTGTGATGAGAATGACTAACGAGACTTAACGAGTCAATGACTAACGAGTCAATGCTACTAGGAATTGTTGATAGACTATGAAAGAGTGTTGAATGGTTCTTGGAATTAGTGATGAACTGTGATTGAAGGTGCTCATAGTACAATAAGTTGTTGAAGTGATAGTTGATGAGTCATTGTTGCTTTAAATGGTCAGATAACGAGGATCCTATATCTCAAACTGCCTGTTCATTACAGTACTTCCTTTGTACGCTTAAAGGAGTATTATCAATGGAGAGAGACATGCATTATGTTCGAGACATCACAGTATATTGAATATTGAAAGAACGCTGGTATATTATGTACCTTCTATACATGTGTCTGTGCACTTTAATAAGAATGTATAATAAATTGTTTATTGAAGTTGTCTGAAGTGATCTATGAGAAAAAAGAGAATAATAACATTTGAGTATCTACATAAAATATAAATATTTGCTATTTGGTTATAATAAAATCATAAATTAGGTATTATTACCAAATTTTGCAATTGGTCAGTTAAAGTTATTTTCTGATGTCTGGAATGGAATAGCTCAGAGTAATAGCTGTAAAGTGGCATTGAAGTAAGGTAATTTGTCACATTTCTGGTTTAGGATAATAAATCATCCTGTTTAATTGGTTTAATGTGGCCACATCATGGAGTGCACATGTAGTGTTTATCCAGGTGATTAAGGTCTTTGTCCAGAATATTACTTATTTTTGCCTTTCAATGGTTGCTAAGTAGCAGTGAATCAGATCTAACTAATAATTCGCTACAATCATGTTCTGTATTTAGTGTAAGTCAATAGGTATGTGATAGGAGTTCTGACTTAGGGTTAGGATAAAGATAAAGTGCATAGAAATGAGCACCAGCACATTTTGTATTCTGTTTGAAAAGCTTGTTGCTTAGCAATTTTGACGGAATAATTTGATCACTTACTGTGAACAGACAGCTTGGTTATATATATATATATATCAGACCAATTTGTAACGGCCAATACGTTTATCTCGCACTCATAATCACTTTCTATTGTAAATATTTATAACGCAGGTCTGCCCTGCTAAATGGCTGCAAATTGGATTTTGTGGAAATTGACTTTCTTGCTTTAAATCAATCACAAAGCTGTTACAAACGTTCATTTCATGTGTAGAAAGTTCTTTTTTATTCACCTGATAACAATTTAAACTTCTCAGTGAAGAGTATCTGTGATCTGTTTTCATGCAGAAGAGTTCAAGAATTCAATTTGATGCCAAAGTTAAAGATTAAGAGAAAAGTGTGCTGTAGATTGAAGTTGATGGATTATAAACAATATGACAAGCTACATACTACCATTCTACAAGTGGAATGAGTCTCAGTTTTTTGGATCTAGTTAACGTAATGGGATTACATGTATCAGAATCAGAAGTGATTGAAGTTTTATATCAGAGCAGGGAGAGAAAATGTAGCTAGTTTATGTAAATCTTGTTGGAATCGAGCTCTCTGTGAGTGGAGGAAGATTATGTCTCTCTAAAGTATGAAGATGTTGTTGTTGAATATGTAACAAAGCCAATGAATGCTTGAACTGTCTTGTTACGTAATATTGATCTGGTTCGGACTGTTTTAAGGTAATATTAGCTTGGAGTGGCTATAATGTATTCTAGAATATATTCTCTACACTATATTGTTTTCTGTACATAATATTGTTGGCTTTCTGTCATTATTGTGATGGTGTTATAGTGGTTGTTTGGTTGCTGTCTTAGTGTACCACTTACAGATTTCAAAAAACAATAAAGATGTATAAACCTGATCGCAAATTGACTATTAGTGGGACTAACAACTGATAGATTTATGTGGATTCTTTAAGTGCTTGTACTTTTATTAGTTTCGTAACTGTGAGAATTCTGAACCATATGGTTGAAATTCTGTACCCACCAGGAAGGAAATAGTTAGCTAACATAGGTGTGTCGTTTGGGTGTTATGATTAAGTTCCTGGATTTCTGCAGTCTTAGTTTTTTTTTGTATTGCAGTATGTTTAAGTCGCTTGGTCTTTGTAGATTTTCCTGATTGTTGTATCTATTGTAGATTTTATGATTTTTCTGTGGTAAATGCAGTTATTGTGCAGCTAGTATATCACACACACTAAGTATTGTATATACATAATATTATATATTTGCACAATTATACAATGCATTGAATTAATATTGAACGTTTTTCAACATCAACAACAACAACAATATTGGGTGTTTTTCAATAACCACTAACAACAATATTGGATGTTTTTCATAGCTCAGACATTTTTCATACAGTATATATAATATTCATGAAAATCTTGTAAACTCAAGTATTGCTTGATATTGAAGACACTGGAGTTTATTGTGGCTGTTTATTTTTCAATCTATTAATTTTTAGGTGGTGTAAATATTTCTGTGGTCACCCGTGGATTTTTTCTAGGATACAGCATTTCTATTGGCCAATATTAGACTATCCTTAGAACTAAACCAATTAAAAGCATAATAACCCATTACCCTATGATCTGGCCTTGATATGCTCCAATGGTGTACACTTACTGTGAGTCTAAATTTAGTATAATTTGCATCAAAATAAATGTATTAGGTAACTATTGAGTAAAGGGTCAATTGGTTTGGAGAGTTAATTAATTATCTCAACACTGACTTCTTCTAACATCTGAGCCCATTCCTGCTATTTATTTGAGAAATTTATTGATATCTTGTGGTACTTACAGATGGTTTTTTAACAATTTAGTTTTATAACAATTTAGTTTTATAACAATTTATAGTGATGTATGTAAAGCTTATGTGGTGTAACTCTTCAGAAAATGAAGGAATAAAAGTTATATGTATATGGGTGTTATTACAGGTAAATCTAACTGTGTGGGTGAAATTTTAGTTTATGATACAAAATTCATGAAACCTTGTAGTAAAGAAACAATCAAAGGGACTTGAATATTGAAGCCATATGTTAGAATGAGAAAAACTGAGTGGGAGGAAGGTTTGTAGGATAAAGTACTGTGTCATGATATGCATATAGATATATTTATTGCGGAGATTTTGTTTTCTCTGTTGTCCGTCTGTCAAACTGACTTTTCTGTTGGGTGTGGATTAACATTGTACTCTGAACTGCTTCTTGGATTTTAACCAAATTTGGTGGAATTTTGTAATTACCGATAATCAAGATCAAATTATGTTGGGAATTTCTGCAGCCTTTTCCTGAGTTTGAGGAAAGTTTCTGGCTAGGATAAAGTACTATACTCTTATTTTGGATACTCGATTAATGAGGTTTTATTCTCTGTCTGTTGTCTGTTGAATTGTCTGTCTGTTTGTTTTGTCTGGATTTACCAAATTTGGTGAAAACCAAAGACTATCAAGATAGAGTAATACTGGGAATTTCTTCACCCGTTTCTGTATGTGTTGTTATAAGGTTATAGTTTTGTCTGCACCATGCTAAAAAATTGCTGCGGTTTTAAGATTTAAAGCACTTAATAAGTATAATTTATCATGTGATATGTGGGGGAATAAGTAAATGTGATATGTGGGGGGAGACATCTACAGTACCACATAAGCCATCTTTATAATATATTGATGTTCATCTTTACAGCTGACATTGCATGCATAGATGAGCAACATGAACTAACTATGAGTTTTATATTGACATACTATCTCTTCACAAAAAATATAAATGTTTGAATTAGCAAAACTTGAATGCAGAAAGTTATGTTTCAATAAACATGACATAACATTTGATAAACACCCCGGTGTGAACGTTGTATGGTGCGGGTTTATTAACTCAGGAGAAAAATAATGAATTAAAGACAGTGAGTGGATAATCGGATAGAAGTGAATGTATAATGATGTTACATTATAATAATTTCTTCATGACTTCGGAGTTTACCGGTGGAATTTACCCGTGGAGTTCACCCTAGATGCATGATTGTGTGATACCTAATATAAGTTTTTATGAATATGATAATATGTAGCTGAAAAAAGATGATGTTCATCTGAATAGAATTATCAGCTTTAAACTTGTCATGCTGTGTAACAACGTTTAGAAGATGATTTTGTATATGACGTAGATTTAGTCGGAATTTGTTTTTTGTGTACGGTTGATTCAAAAAGTAATGAAAATGGATATAGGTGATTGTATATGATGTAGATTCTGTCAGAATTTGATTTTTTGTGCGATTGATTCAAAATGTGATGGAAATGTATTCAGGAGAAGAAGAATTTACACTATATGGGATTATAATAATTATGTGACTGGTTGGCAGTAGTACAGTAAGTTTGGATTGCATTCGCTGATGTCATGATGAGAGAGAAGTTTGACATGATTGACGGAAAAATGCCGAGTATTACACGCTCTGTCTCAGATGACGTCACCATATCTACCGTGTTTGAGGTAAGCTATATATAGCATGCCAACGTCTGTCTGTCTGTCTTATCATTATCTTGTAATATATGCGTTGGTTAAGCATTAATGCAGTAATGTTCTATAGAGAGGTAGTTGTTCATGAAAGTACAAGATCAAACATAAGACGAGTACATTTAACCTGTAAAAAGTCCCTCCTGTAGGAGAGATAATGTTTGTATACAAAGGTATTCATGCCCACCAGCTAGCTATTGGATAATGACAAGTTTTTATTATTCATTCATCCAATAGATTGTTGGTGGGCACTTTGCATATGAATAGGTGATCTCTCCTATATTTACATGGTGAAAGTGTGTTTATGTATGACTTTCTAAAGCTGTATGACTGTTGTTGCTTTCAAGCATGTTAGTGCATTGACAATAATTAGTGCTGTGACAATTATTGTATAGTCCATCAATGATAACACTAGCCTTTGTTTACAAATAAAAATTAAATGCATTTTCGAAGTCTAGATTTTCCGGTTCATTCTTGTGCATAACCACTGATAATTCATATATTCTTTCAAGTTACACTGACAACAAGCGGTCAGACTGGACTGTACATTGTTCATATCATCAATGTTTATTTATTGATAAGAGTTATCTCTGGCGAGCTATAGTAGTACATGTGTTAGCTTACTTATAAGAGGTCCATGGTATGTTTTGCAGAGACCAGATTATTGATCAGGTGCATACAGTTGTTGTTAGATAATTATTTTGTATTTCATAAATCTAAATCTGCTTATAATTGATTGGATCGCTTCACTCTGCGCATTTGACAACCAACCAATACTGCACACATTGTCGGTGAGTGAAGCAGGTTTATGTGTGCCAGGAAAATCCATTTTGGTGAGAAATATCTCTCTGATAGTGATCCTGTCTAAACTCATAAATTTAATGAACTCAAGTCTCTCGCAGGAATACAGTTTGTACTCCGTGAAAGCTGTCCTAATTGATTTCCTTTACCCATTTGGCTGCAAAGAATTGGTATTTATTACGTTAGACATAACAGTTAAACAGTCACATGTCTAGTCTGGTTTGGTTTGGTTTTCACATATTTTGTTTTCCTTCAACTGTCATAATTATTTACTGACATAATTAATAAACATTATCATAATATAGAAACGGGAATAGGCGTATATCAAAGATCTAAAAATAGATCTTTGCATATATGCACAGATTTCTGCAACAAAGATATACGGTATGTCCATAATAAATTTCCCCTAGTAATAGCCATTTAATACTCCTTTAATACCATAGTTATATAGCCAGTGCCCTTTTTGTATCCATTCCCCAAGTGACATTTATGATGCTACATAGGGCCTTCCCCTAATGTGATTACAGTGGTATTGCCCCAATCCCTTGCACATGTTCATCATTATAAAGACATAAATGTCTACTGCATAAATAATGAGATCAACTGTTCATGTGTTATGATAGAAATTTATAGGTTGGTGCATAGAAGGTAGTTAGCATAGTTAAAATGGCATCCACATGGAACAAGGAAATGCCAATCCTGTTAATGACAAACTTTAAGAAAAGACCTTTAAGAAAAGACAGAAAGCAGTGCAAATATCTATCACTTCCAAATGCTTTATGTTATTCAGCTACAGCCTTCAATAAAACACGATACAGAGTATTTTATTCAGCATACAATTCAGAAGCTTTTTAAACCTCCATTGCATGGAAGAGAAACCAGTTATAACAAAACTGTTGTTTGGAGGTGATACATGTAAGGGAGGTAACTCTGTATGTAATGTATACTTGTAGATACTGAGTTGTCTCTCTTACATTCCACAGTACATTTTGGTGGCAAGTTTTTACTGAGTTATTGCCCTTCGATGTATAGAAAAATAATAATAATAAAGACTTTATTTATACAGAACAGAACAGAAAGTTTATTAAAGACAAAGTATACATAGCATATAGTCTTACATAAAACAAAATGTACATAAATATAAACATTTGTTGCATGCATATGGAACAAAAGGCAACATAAGATACACACTAACTTGCCTTATCTTCCTGTGAGCTTCTTATAGCAAGTAGTATTTATATGATATATTCACAATGAACAAGTACAAAGGTCATGGAGATATTCACAATAAACAAGTACAATGGTAATCATACAAAATAAAACAACTGTGAATTATAACATGTGTCAGTATTAGGAGGTTGAAAAATACAAACAATCATTTACAGTTCTAACAATTTTAGCAACTTCATACTTAAGTTGGTATATGTATATGCATATGAGAAGTTCTCCAGAAAGTATCATATTTGCATTTAAAGGTGCTGCCTTACAGATCGGGCTAAATTTTTGTATGACGTAATTTTCCTACCTAACCAAGTATTCATGGGGTTTTTTTGGCTGATGAATGTTTAATTACCAACTCCTTTGTAATAAGTCTAAACCAGGTTTATTTGCTATTCTATCCATAGAATGTCTTTGTGGTGCATTATTGTTAAATATATCGTCATGCTGTGCAAATACAACAGTATTTGGATTTGGCGATTCTATAAAGTCACAAAATGAGCCAGTACGAGCATTAGAAACCCACTGACGGTTGCTTCAAGAAAGGCTTTTGGCAAATAAGTAATTTAAACCACTCTTGATATTGCGCACTCACTCACTCACCTTCCAATATGCTCGGTAAATTTAGTAATTACGAGCTGTAACATCAACATACTACAGCGTAAACATCAGTGAGGCATACGGTTTGTTTTGCAATTCATTTTCATTGAATGCAAACAAATTACAGGCAATTTAATAGTAGTGTTAATTCTATTGGGTATTAATACCCTATAGAATTTTGGATGTAAAAATGTAATCGGTTGATATTTTATATGATTTAAGTATTTCAACAGTTACAACACCATAATCTGTTTCAATATGCAACTTTAAAACTTCATCTTCAAATAACAATAATTAATAAAAGGCAAGTTACTTCAAATTTAATTTCACAATTGAAAATAAAATATTTGTCTAAGAACTCAAAGTCAATACAATATGAAATGCTGATAAGCAACTGGCTGGGCTGTACTAATGTCAACTTTACGTTACAACAATAACTTAATAATAAGGTACTGTATCAAATTAAACTGAACAAAGTGAAAATATATTTTGCAAGTTATTTTAAATGTCAGTGTGGTTGTTTATGGCATATATACAGGCAACTATACCAAAATTACGCGAATATTTTATTTTTGCAATACACCATTATGTGAGGCAGCACCTTAAAGGCTTTCACATGTTCAACATAATGCAAACTTCCCCAGGAAAGGAAAAATAGAAATATACATCCTGGCAAAAAACTAAGACTGTTTTGTGAAAATTACTCAACAAACCTGAACAATTTGTTTTTTCTTAGACAAAAATATGTTTTACTGTGAATACAGTTTGTGTTTGAGTACTGTGTTCCATATTGTTGAGATAAGATGCTGAGAGAACTGATGTATAATGATATATTGTGTAGATAATACTGTATGTTGGTGTATTGTACTCTCAGATTGTTATCAGGGTATATAATTAACATGTGCAATATGTACTTTGTCAAGATAGCAGGAATAAGTAGTCCCAGATTTCTATTTCATGATAAAAAGGTCTTATAATGCATCTTTGTCATTATCAATAAGTCTATTCCAAAGAGTTTATGCTCAAATCAACCAATCAGTTAGGGGATTGCGTTAGTTTTGAACTGATTTTTGCTCACCTGTCACATAGGTGTCGCTCTTTGTCCGTTGTTCGTCCGTCAACAATTTGCTTGTGTATTGTGTAGACTCTAAAAGTCACAAATTTGGTCTGGGTCGGTATTTATAAAGCATCTTAAGTGAAAACTTAGAATTTTCTTAAAATCTCAAATTTTGCTTAGGTGTATCAGCTAAACAGGAAAACTAAAATTAACAATTATTTACATTGTTTAGAAGCATTATGTAAAGAGCTACAGTAATCATATAGAAACCATGTGTTATTTTTCGTTTCTTGTGAAATATGGTCAGCTCAATATTTTATCTTAAGTCAAAATATTTAAGTTTTCACTTAAGATGCTTTATAAATACCGGCCCAGATCTTTATGAAACTTGGTCACTATGATCATCTCGGTCAAGTTTCATGTTGGGTCATAAGGAGTCAAAAACTAGGTCATTAGGTCAAACCATAGAAAAACCTTGTGTCTAGAGTTTACAGTTTTGACCTAATTCTTATGGAACTTGATCGCAATCATCATCTTACAAAATCAAGGTCAAGGTCAATATTGTTTACTTTGTTGAAATTGGTATATTATGACAAATCTCCTCTGCTTGGATTGTAGAGGTCATAGTGAAATTTTGAAACGTTCACTTTGAAGAATAACTATAGATGGGTGGATTGAACCACCAAAATCAAAGTATGGTATGTTAATCTGACCCACCACAATCAAAGTAACAATACGCCTTTAAATGTTAAAGTGTAATATATATAATAACAGTATGCTAAATCAGAGAAGAAAAAAAGTTATATGCGTCTCTTATCTTTATTTGATGCCTACTGATAAAACGATGATCATTAGGCCAAAAAAAAAAAATTGTGTGTTTAGGGTAACGGTCTGAAAAAAGTTAGGTAGGGTAGGCTTTGGGTTTTTTTTTTTTTTTTTTTTTTTTGCCTGCCGGGAAACCAGTCATGAATTTGTGGTGGCTTAAGATGATATATCTGTGTAAATTATATGTATATCTAGCTTCATATTTGATTTCAGATCATTCTAGATGACTGTTATTCTGACTGAAAGCACATTTGATATTTTGACTTACAAATACATTCAACTGTACAAGGGTTTTGTTCGAATTTGTTCTGGAAATTTAGTACTGCAGGTCTGTTTAGTTGACATAATATTGACGGACAGGATGCTGTCAAAAAACGCAACAGCACACTGTGCTCAGATTAGAGCGTATTAAAGAAACACAAACATGAATATACTAAATATGTTCAGTATTTAATGCTGGTTTTGCATTTTATAATAGTAATGTCAGACTTATACAGACTTTCTGTCTTTTACAAAGTATTTTTATCACTTGTCTAGTTTATATCAACAAATGAAAATATATATGAGCTATGTCATGTCAGAAGAAAATATGCCTTTATGACATCTTCAGTATTATGCAACCAGTATGGGTCCAGTCGACCAAAATGAGTTTCACATAGCCAGACCAGGGTCCAAACTATTTACTTCATAACAACGAAAGAGCTATTTCATTTCAGTATTATAGCTATGTCTTAATTTTACTGTTAGGCCTTCATTGGCACGGAAAGGGGAGGTCAGAATACACTCTTGTGACCAGGCTCATATGTACTTTCTTATCTACAAATCATTTTCAGTACTGAAGAGTTTGAACAAATGAGGTTCTACTGTAAATATGATGCAAATAATCTAAAAGTATCTATAAAAATGGTTACATGCTACTCTCATGATTTTGCTCCAACCAGACAAGAAAACATAAGGGTTGACAAACCAACATATACATGTATGATCCTAAAGAAAGTTGACACAAATTGCAGATGACAAAAGTAATGTACTTTATAGTATTAGAAACATCTGAAAACATTTTTTGACACAAACATTTATGTTGGATAGAGTTTATGAATAAATTTCTTCAGAATGAAGAAACTTAAAGCGACTTTAGAAAAAGTGACTTCATCCGATAGAACGCGGAAGGTTCGTAATGCGGCCGCATGTTGGCATTTGGGACGAATGATCTGCACAATAGATGCCATGTTCCATACGAAGCCTATCCGATTTTCAATGCGGTATCCTTATTGGAGCATATCAGGCTTAGCGAAAACTTTAAAAACCTGTCAGTCATTCGGACTGACAGAAACAAAAAAAAATTGTCAGTCCGAACGTACATTTGTCAGTCCGAAAGAATGAAGAGAGATGTATAGATAATGCATGTTCTTCTTAAATTATTCAGTGGTAAATTATTTAGAAATGCATTGTTAGCTTTAACACACAGTTAACAAGTGTTTTCAAATAGGCCTAATTAGATAGTTTGCCTTTTCACAATGGGCTCATTCAGCCCATTCAATGAGCATATATCAGACAGGACTTTCTGTCAAGAGAAACGTTATTTTCATTTTACCATTTAATATCAAACATCTTTAAACTAAATCACGTTTTTTGTGTTAAAAAGCCCCCTCGGAAATCGTCAAAATAAAATTATATTCAGAAAAAAAATCGCGAACATTCCGGAATCCGTACCGTGTACTACGGGTTTTATCCACATCCAAAAAATAATCAGTTTTCGCGACCTTCATTTCGCTGAATTATTTTACATTTTTGACGATTTCGGAGGGATATCTTATTGAATCTCGACGAGGATTTACGAAAATACATTCGTGTTACATTCTTTACAATAATCTTCAACTAAGATGTGGGAATATCGCCGTCAAGACTTAAAATCTCCGTCGGACCAACGGTCCGACATTCAGTCAAATTTTGCCGGACCAAAGCATAAAATTATCGTTGTGGGAACGTTAAAAAATCGTTAGGGTCGGCACCTTTCGGCTAGGTAGGGTCGGGTTACCCGAAACACACAATTTTTTTTTTTTGGCCTTAAACTAATCTCAGGCTTTAAAAACATAATTGCCAATTAATTAGTTACTGTTCCATTGCATAATAATTGTTATGGTGCAGTTTATGGAAATTGTTGCTATTTTTGTTAAAAACCAGATGCCCATTATTCAGCAATCTACGTAAGTTGGATTTGTTTCTTTGGTAACGTTGATATACTCTCTGCTGGTGTGCTTGATTTATTGAACACTCCTGATTGGCACAGACTGCAGGGAACAATATTCCCCAATCAACCAGATTGTCTCACTATCTTTCTTCAAATTGGATTTTGGAACCATAATCATGTTGATTGTTGTGTAGTGTGGCCGAATTGTAAAGAAGTTTTACAGAATTCTAGCATTTGAGTGAAACTTTTCTTAATAATGGTAAAGAATCATTTAAACATATTTTCTTTTAATGTTCTTATTTTGAGAAAAAATAAATGACATCATTATTTGTATGAGCATATAGTCTGTGTTTGTTAAAGGATGTATTTTTATCTCCAATTTTAGAACTTAATATGGAATTCATGTGTTGAATTATCTGAGAAGTGAAAAGCATGATTTAATGATGTGAGCAAATGATTGGTGGAACATGTTCTTTTGATTGTCTGTGTTTGATTTTTGTTCAGTGTTATTTTGGGAGAATAATAATCGAGCAAGCAGAAGTAACAACTCTGGTTGGATAAATAGTTATTCATGGAATGTGGTGGTAGAGGAATGCGAGTCTTGTGCTGCCGTTACTATTGAGGATGAATTCCATTCTATGAACCACTTTCAGGGGATACATATAGTTGTATGAGCATGGTAGTTGTTTGAATCAGTGTATTTCTCTCTCAGTGTTTCATAGTAAATGTTGGTGAAGTATAAGTCATATTGCATCATGATAATACCATACGGTACAACATATATGTGGAGTACTCTAGTTGTGGATTCAGGCTTCAATTTCATGTTACTCTTTCATTAATGTAAATCTGTAAATGGCTGTTGGGTCAATCGTAACACAATTATTGTAATAATATCGTAATTAGTAAAATCACACTGATGAAGCAAAACATGTGATTGCAACATTAAATGTGTCTTTGTTCATTTTAAGTTTGATGTTTTTTGTAAAATAAGTTACATTGGAATCACATCACTACTGATAGAACTTTAGTGAATTAATTGGATTTTAATTGGATTTTAATTAATTACAAAATGGGCATTGATGAAGAAGAGACGCTGACTTCTTGTACTCCAAATGAAGAGGTTGGTAATAAATTACCTTCTCAATGTCAAGTTATAATTTTGATTGGAAATGTTTTTATTGCTGTGTGCATTGCGCACTTAGGAGCGTCTCCAAAGAAATAACGAGAGTAAAGCGTCTTAATGTAAACTAGTATGGTGATATGCCTAATTTGTTGCCATGATTGCAGTGTGCTCAATGAACAAAGTTGTGTGATGTCACTGCAATGTTTTTACTTACTCGGTAGTAAAATCAGATTATAATGGCAAAAGGCAAAATTTCCTGAACGTAATGCTGTTAAAAAAACTAAAGTTACCAATTTTGGAGGACTGCATTCAGCAGTTTGCTGCCATTCAGCCACCCTTTGACATTTTATCTCCCCCTGGTCACTTGGCTACCTAAGGAAACCAGCGTTCGAGTCTCCCTGGGGAGATGACCATAACCAATTGTACAAGTCAAGGAATATAATATAAAAAGGACAATCATATTGTCTAACAATGTGACCGATCGATGAATGCTGCTGGCTCAGTCACAGTTTAGTTTTCAGCTCTATATAATTTATAATCTTGGGCAAATATCTTGGACACATATACATGTATGTATGCAGAATGGAAATCCACAGTAATTATACTATTTGTAACTGACTTAATGATGCTGGTGTTTTGCCCGTTATTTTATTGCCAAGTTCTAGCTGCCTTGGGTCTAGAAACGACACTAATTACGGAAAGAAAAACAACAATGATGATGCTACATGTATATACAGCTGAAAGGCAATAGTGAAGTCACTTAACGTAATTACTGGCTAGCTTGATGTATTGTTTCCTCTATGGGGACAGGCTTATTCAATTAGAAATGCTGGAGACATTAAGGTGGATGTTTGGATGACAGAAAATAGTCCCGTAGTGAGTTATAACTTGTATTATATATCCTCGGCTTGATTGATGGACATACTTCATGGGTAACATTAAATGTATTGTATATATAACCCGGAACAATGTCCAGTAATATGAAATCTATTGGACATATTGTATTATATTCTATGTGCTTGATGGATATTGTTCATTCATTGAACTCAATTTGATTGTTAATAATATATTGTGTATCTTTGGACCTCTGAGCTTCATAGTTTGGGGTAAGGTTAATTTAATATATTTTACATTTTTTAAGAGTTATTAAATAAAGTGATCAACTTTCAATTTGTCTGTGTACGGTAGGTAGTATAATACAAGAGCTTATTGTTTATATATATAGAGTGCAGATACTTGCAGTTCACACTTGTTACAAGGTACAATTAAATGTTACTGTAATTCGCTGTTAATGTTTTTGTGATTTGAATATGAATTACTTGTTTCATTTTTCCGAACATGAATGTTTATTGTATGGCACCTAAAAACCCCAGTAAAAGTGGTTTGTATTGCAGGATTAGTTTGGAAAAACTAGATTGCATTGAATGCTGAGAAAATCTACAGTTGGAAACTGTTTGAAAATGCGCAGATTATCATGAACACACTTAAGACATGCATCTTCAGACGTAGAAAGTATTACTTGTTATTTGTAATGTTTCCTTAAGGTTTGGTGGGAATCCATTCTTTGATCTTACCAGATGTAATTCTTACATCATCAATACAATAATCTCGGGGAATATCATAGTTTGCCGTCTGCGCATTGTTACTGTAAAACCAATTATCAGCAAATATGATCAGTCGGCTTTTACATCAACATCAGTGAATTGTGGGATAGAAGAATGGAAGATTGTGATATATATAGTAAGGAAAATTGTATCATAATCATCATACAGTAAATGATTGGGCTTTTCGATCGGGCTGTTTCGTTGAACAGGTTATAAATAGTCTGGTTTCCATCCCCAACATTACAGTAGCAATACTATAGTAGCTCGGGACGGGAACCAGACTATAATCTGCTCTACGAAACAGCCCAATCGAAAAGGCCTAATATAACATCATTCTGATGTAATTATTAAGGCTATTGGGTTACAGTGAGGTCAAAGGGTAGGTTGAATGCAGTTAAAGGCTACATGGTAAGGTGAATGGGGTCAATTTAGGTTAGATAGGCAGAATGAGGTCACAGAATAAATAGGTATAGACTTAGGTCAAAGGTTAAATAAGTAGAGCAAAGTCAATTGCTGAACAAGGATAAAGGGGGACTGCATGTTAGTCAAAATTCAAATAAGTTGTCTATAAATGGTTGCTTTTTTTGTTGCATAAAAATCTGCCTAGTGTTTGCTATTGTTCTGACATCCATGTTCCGCCTTGTGTATCCGTGGTTGTATCACATTATACCTGTGACATGTACAGCTGATTACATTGTATGTAAGTGTTCACATGATGACATGTGTTATAAATCATACTGGTTCCTGTAATGTTTTACACAACAAATCCTGATTGCTGACACATGTTTTATCATGTAACTACCGTACAATACATCATTATGTAATTAGTACTCATGCTTCATTATCATAAATACATCAATACACTATTGTTTTAACAGATGCTGAATTGTATCATTGAGGACATATCAACAGTCAACATGTGGAAAAAAACATTTATTTAATTGTGTTTGTCCTCAAATTGTCACACTGTTACAGATGTGGATGGGAGTTTGATCCAATAATAATTAATACTCATAAAGTATAGTACATATATACTAGTATATATTACACATATATGTGTGTAAATAGTGATATAAAAAAAAGAAAATAAATACAAACTTTTATGTTTAAATAGTGATAAAAAAACTTGCAGAAAAATAGATGAAAAGTGCTTCATTCCTTGAAAACTGTAGAATGGAAAACAATATGATACCAAAAGGACTTTATTGTTCCTGTCTGTAAATAGTGAATATTGATGATGGTGATTATGTTTTAGAAGTTTATTTTACTGCTTGGTTGCTATGAACAACACGGTTTGTATGTTGTCTTGGCAATTAAACTGTTGTTGTTGTTGTTACTTTGGGTATGATGGATGTTCTTTCATCTTATGTGTTGTTATCCAAAATATTTTGGCTAAGGATTTTATTATTCATTTGTTAGGAATTTAGACTTATTTCTTATGTTTAGGTTTCTCAGGTTAATATTGAGAATGATCTCTTTGATAATTATAAACAACTCTGATTGTTATCTACTAGAATGTTCTAAACACAGGTAACTGTATCTTTGAAAAAGAATACAGTTTTTTTTATATATCTACATAAAAACTACATATCGATTGTTTTAAAAAAGATCTTCATCGATGATACATACATTTACCTGTGGTGTGATAAGTTTATGAAACATATTGTCCATTGACAGCCAAAACGAACTATCAGCATATTGAAATAAAAGGCTGATAAGCTCCATTTAGCTGTCAATGGACGATATTTCTTTATGTCCTTTAAACTTTTATGCTTCATTTGTATGTTCTATGTGAAACACAATGATAATGGAAATAAATACAGAATGAACCAGAACATTGTTTAATAGATATGCATGCATGGGGATGATCTCATATCTGGCTTCCAGGATGCATTATATTGAACATAAACATTAATTTTGTTCTCCCAAAATTTGCTGTAAAACTCATTTATATCAAGGAGCAAATAACTTCAGAGATATTGGCCAACAGTCAATATTTAATGCTTTAATTTAAAAAAAAAAGCAGATAGAAAATTAATGGGATATTGATGGAGTATTGCGGGATTTGATTCATGGCCTCATGTCTACAACAACAGCCAAAAATAATAAGAATTATGTTGTTGACTAGTTGTTCTATATGTTGTTCACTGTGTGTTGCACATGACTGTGTGTTTGGTATTATCACAAGTCTGGCACACAGGGTGGCACACAGGATGTATCAGAGATGTTTGCCAAAACCTATTTTTAAGCATTTCAAAAATAGAAAATTTATTGGTTATAGATAGATAATTAAATGCATGCTTGAGAATTCCATTCATGGCTAATGTCAACAACACAGACGTGATTTTAATGATGTTGTTGTATGTGTTGTCGTAAATGTTGATGTAAATGTAGATTTATGACATGTGTATTTGTATATTTTCAGGATAAGGCAGATAACTTTGTACAAGCAGCATTATTCTGTGCATCTGAGGAAGGCAATGTACAAGGTATTAAAAACCTGACAGAGATGGCCCAGAAAATAGATCTCACCACTGCTAACAGGGTATGTGAATATTGATTTCTTTATTATGCCCCCCCCCCCCATCTTTGATTAGTGGTGTACCGGTATATTGCTTTGCACATTTGCACATGTGGGTTGGTGTGACCTTTATAACATTACTATTTGGCTGCTGTACGGGCATAAAAACATACCTTGTTTGTTATTAATTAGAGCCATCCCTATTTAAAAGGTTAGCCAGTTTTGCTTATGAGATAATGTTCCGACTAACTAATGTGCTTTAAGTGCATGATACCTGCCAAAGCCGCACTGCCTGGATAGAAAACTTGCTTGTAACCAATCTGATTGGGGTTCGAATACAAGGTTTGCTAGCTTATGTCCTTCTGTGACAGTAGCCAGAGCCATGACCTCCACAAGTGGAGAAGTTGTCAGGTGCTTGCAGAATAGCAAGTTAGTATGGAATGACAACCGAATTCCAGGAAAACTGGTTTTGTTTAATGATTTCTGTCTGAAAACTTGTTGAAAATGGTGCTATTATAAAACATGATTATATTATATAAAAACCAACAGAAAAGTTATAGCCCAGCATCAGGCAGATAGACACACATCATATAACAAACAGGCAATATTAGAGCAGACGCTATTTATAGAATTCAAACCTTCAACTTCTTCCTCTCAAGACAGATCCCTGAACTGTACTCAGCTACACGTAGTTGTAATGTACTCAGCTACACGTAGTTGTAATGTACTCAGCTTCAGGTAGTTGTAATGTACTCAGCTACACGTAGTTGTAATGTACTCAGCTTCAGGTAGTTGTAATGTACTCAGCTTCAGGTAGTTGTAATGTACTCAGCTACACGTAGTTGTAATGTACTCAGCTTCAGGTAGTTGTAATGTACTCAGCTTCAGGTAGTTGTAATGTACTCAGCTTCAGGTAGTTGTAATGTACTCAGCTACAGGTAGTTGAAATGTACTCAGCTTCAGGTAGTTGTAATGTACTCAGCTTCAGGTAGTTGTAATGTACTCAGCTACACGTAGTTGTAATGTACTCAGCTACAGGTAGTTGTAATGTACTCAGCTACAGGTAGTTGTAATGTACTCAGCTACAGGTAGTTGTAATGTACTCAGCTACAGGTAGTTGTAATGTACTCAGCTACATGTAGTTGTAATGTACTCAGCTATAGGGAGTTGTAATGTACTCAGCTACAGGTAGTTGTAATGTACTTAGCTACAGGTAGTTGTAATGTACCCAGTTACAGGTAGTTGTAATGTACTCAGCTATAGGTTGTTGTAATGCAAGGTAACAGTTGTTTGAGGATGTCATTAGTTTAATCAGTATGCCATTGGATATTGATGTTTAAACATGTATTATTGTAGCGGAGTGTCATGCAGAGGTCATTAGTTTCCTACTATATTGTATATTTATGTTTAAACATGTATTATTGTAGCATGGTGAGACGGCCGTACACATGGCAGCCAGTGGAGGTCATGCAGAGGTCATACGTTTCCTACAATCTAAGGGTGTAGATATTGCCGCAATGGATAAGGTAAGGCCCAATATGGTAAAGCACCAAAGCGACATATTTCATATGATGCCATACATAATACATCAGTGTAAATTCAGTTACAGTCCATTCTTGATTACTTTAAAACAATGGACTATTTGTTTAGCCCTTTACCTCATAGTCCTTCATAACTAGTAACTGTTGTATTAACCATCCACATACATTGAATTTGAATAGATTGGGATTATGGTGATTGACACCTTTCAAAATTATCTGGAAGTTTATTGGGCTGTACAGTGTAAAGATTGCCACTAATTACTAACATAGATTATTATCTAGTCAGCCTAAATATCCAACTATTTTTTTTTCACCATTGGTTACAAATGATGGATTAATAACCTAATTATGCTTTGAACATCATACCATGTTATACTTTGATTGCATATCAGATCAAAGTTCTTGTAAAAAATTGAGTGTCAGGCCAGAATTGTTTTTCTAGGCCTGCTGCAAACATAGATGGCCTGACTTCTCCATATCAATATAAACTTGTGAAGGGACCTCTGAAACATACTTGCGTAAGCTTAGCCAAGCTCTTTTGAATGCATTTGACTATGTATAAATAAAACCAGCCATGCTATTGTCATTCTATTCATGTATTATTTTTCAGCATGGTGACAGTGCTGTATATTGGGCTGCTAGACAAGGTCACGCAGAGGTCATCAAATTCTTACATGAAGAGGGTGTTGCCATGGAGACACAGAATAAGGTAGGGGCTAAAAAACACCTGATATAGACTTATAATGTTCATCATGGCAGGAGTTGTTGCCCTTGTGTACAATGTGGAACCTAAATTATAGACAATCTGCCAAAACGAGGACCACTCTTACAAAACCTATCTACAACGACAAACAATAATTGTAACTCCTGTCAGGCCATTTTCAATGATTACTAGTATTTAACCTGTTAAGAAAGGCCCCAGTCATGTTAACAAAGACGACTTTTTGCTGTTTGCAGGGGTTATCTTTAAAGAAACCAAAACTTTAGGAATATACCTTTGTTTGTTAAACAGGATTTGTTGTTTGTGAGTTCAGGGTTTTATCTAGATGTAATTAGATAATCAGGCAAAACAACATGATTTTTTTATGTAGACAAACAAAACTGGCAACAGCTGGTGATATATTTGTATTACATCTAGGTATTGTAAATCACTTTTTTTTGCAAAAATTTTATCTTCGCTAATATTAGCAAGAATGATGACATGCAAAAACATTATTCTCGCTAAGATTTGTCAATACAAAGTTGGGAATTGGACATTGTCAATGATGCTAATTCAAAGTTCTAGCGAACAAATTTTTTCGAAATTTTTGGAAAAATCGCGAAATAAAAGTTATGCAAAAATTAAGTGATTTACAGGAGATGAATGTTGATTTATATTTGATCTATATAATCTGCCATCTGTTTGTGTAATAAACACTTGATTCAGCCTTTTATTCCAGTCCTTGTAATTGTATGTTTTATTTTCCAGTCGGGTGAAACAGCTGCTCACGTTGCCGCGAGATACGGTCACATGGTAGTGATAGACTATCTAGCTTCCACAGGCATTGATCTTAATATACAGGACAATGTAAGATTTTATCTCCGTCTGCTTTCATCCATCTGCTTCGACTCCGTCTGCTTTCGTTAATATTTGATGAGCTTAACAGTCCACCTCCATTTAATCTTGGCTAATGAATCACAAACAATAGCCAATTGGGAATAATCTATTTTGGACATGTACCTTTACTCAAGGTCATAGTAATTCCTTGTTAATTAAGTTAGTACTTCTGTGAAGCTATGTATTCCACTAATGTTATGAGTTTGTGAAACTCATATTGTGCCTTTTGTTGAAGTTGCGATGCTTACTTGGAGATTTTTATGACCGTGATATACGTACATGTTTAGTCTATGATTAAATGGATGTAACTGTTGCATCATGAAACAGGGTGAGGTTTGGTCAAATGCTGTCAAATCTGTACCACTATGGTCAAGGTCCAAGTCAAAGCATGACCTTTACGGTGACTAGTGACACCTCTTGATAGTGCCTAGCAAATGTTTATTTTGCTGGTGCACTATAGTTATCACCCTGATAGTAATTTTACATTTTTTTGTCAGGTCCATTACTTTCATACATCTGTTTTAATGCAATCAAAATTGCTAACTACACTATTGAAAATTGGTCTAGAACCACTATGTCATACAAAATAAATAAAGTCGTTTACAAATGATCTCCATTTGACTGTTTGCCAATATAATGGAATTTATACTTTCCACAAGGCTTACTACGAGACTTTCATTACCCGGCTCTGTTCCCTCTAGTGCATTGAATTTTATTGAGTGCTATCTTTAATCTTCTATTATTTTGATTTGGTTTCTATTATTTTGTTTGATTACAACTATACTGATGGGCAGTGATACCACTTTCATTCTAATACCATCACTGTTCAGTATTAGATTTCTCAGATATGAGATCATTTGAATCATGTAGAAATATCTTTATCTAATTTGTTGTAGAATGCAGCTTTGTCATTGGTCAATTGTTTAAGTTGAACTTGAATTGAATCAACAAATCGCTGTCTTTAATTTGAAATTGGTCTTTAAACAATGATTTATAACTCTAGAATTAAATTAAACTTGAGTTAATAATTTATAACTCACCAATGACAATGTTACATTCTACCGATCAGTTTCCCAGCTCAGATTCATAATCTAGCACCTAGACCACGTGAATCAATTTTGCACCTTTTACATCATGCATGGATCCAAAGGGGATGTTAACCAAACCACCATGAAATGTTGACATATCTTATATATCAACAATGGTTTGTCAGGGCTGAGGGTCTGGCCAGGACAACCTTCCAAGAATGAAAGCTGATTGGTCCCCTCTGAGTAAAATAGCTTATCAGACCCCCATGATAAAAGTTTCTGAATCCGCACATGATATATTTATATGATTTGTGAACTTTTATTTTCTCGCACATAGCTTGGAGAAACTGCATTACACAATGCTGCATGGCATGGATTCACCAACATTGTACACATTCTATGTAGAAGTGGAGTCAAACTTGATATACAAAACAAAGATGGTGACTCCGTCTTGCATTGTGCCGCTGCACGAGGTCACGTGGAAAGTGTCAAAATCCTCTTGGAGGCGGGAATGCCACTTGACTTAAAGGATAAGGTAAACAAATATACTGTTGCTGTTTGTCCTACTATAATGATGACGTTGCAGGGCCTTTAAATTTTTAAGATGAATGTAATGTTATTGGACATATTATTTTTGGACATATTATTTAGAACTTTCACCAGCACTTTATCAAGAAGCACATGCTAAAGTAGAACTTCAATACCTGAAACAGTTTTGGCTCAAATAATCTAGAAACCTTGAACAGGTTCAGTCCCGGCAAAATAATGTACTTATATGAACTAAGGCACTGCCTTTAATGGAGATTTTTCATATATTAATGTATATATTTATGTATGTACAGCGTGTGGCTCCAAATATTGTAACTGTACTGTATATATCATGTGAGCTTGACTGTACCACAGGAATTTTAAATTCTGTATCTTTTATTTTCTTAGCACTGTCTACGGGATTCCATTTTGGAGGGGGAGGGATGCATTGCCATCCTTTTTAGCTCACCTGTCACAAAGTGACAGGGTGAGCTTTTGTGATCACTCTTCGTCCGTCCGTCGTCCGTCCGTCCGTCCGTCGTCTGTCCGTCCGTCCGTCCGTCCGTCCGTCCGTCCACAATTTGTTTGTGTAGACACTAGAGGTCACAATTTTGGCCTAATCTTTATGAAACTTGGTCACAATGATCACCTCAACAAAATCTAGGTCAAATTGATATTGGGTCATTCGGGGTAAAAACTAGGTCACAAGGTCAAATCATAGAAAAATCTTATGTAGTCACTAGAGGTCACAATTTTGACCTAATCTTTATGAAACTTGGTCACAATGATCATGTCAACAAAATCTCGGTCAAGTTCGATATTGGGTTATCCAAGGTCAAAAACTAGGTCACAAGGTCAAATCATAGAAAAACCTTGTGTAGTCTGTAGAGGTCACAAGTTGGACTTAATCTTTATGAAACTAGGTCACAATGATCATGTCAACAAAATCTAGGTCAAGTTTGATATTGGGTTACCCGGGGTCAAAAACTAGGTCACAAGGTCAAATCATAGAAAAACCTTGTGTAGTCTGTAGAGGTCACAATTTGGACTTAATCTTTATGAAACATGGTCACAATGACCATGTCAACAAAATCTAGGTCAAGTTCGATATTGGGAAATCTGGGGTCAAAAACTAGGTCACTATGTCAAATCATAGAAAAACCTTGTGTAGTCGATAGAGGTCACAATTTTGGCCTGATCTTTATGAAACTTGGTCACAATAATTACCTCAACAAAATCTAGGTCAAGTTTGATATTGGGTCATCCGGGGTCAAAAACTAGGTCACAATGTCAAATCATATAAAAAAACCTTGTGTAGTCACTAGAGGTCACAATTTTGGCCTAATCTTTATGATACTTGGTCACAATAATCATCTCAACAAAATCTAGGTCAAGTTCGATATTGGGTCATCCGGGGTCAAAAACTAGGTCACAAGGTCAAATCATAGAAAAACCTTGTATAGTCATTAGAGGTCACAATTTTGGTCTAATCTTTATGAAACTTGGTCACAATGATCATCTCAATAAAATCTAGGTCAAGTTAGATATTGGGTCATCCGGGGTCAAAAACTAGGTCACGAGGTCAAATCACTTCAATATGTCATTGGGTCTAAATGTGATGTTAATTATAAAGCATAAGACAATTTGAAAACCTTGTACATGCAATAGAGGCTACCATTGGGGGTTCATGAACAACTAGGACAGGTGAGCGACCTATGGCCCTTTGGGCCCTCTTGTAGTATAATAAATATTTTATGGACAGAATTTAAAATCCCTGTGACTATTTATGTGTTAGTTATTGTGCATATTAAGTTTGTTATGTTATATTTTCGGTCTGGCTGTACCACTGGCACTCGACCAGAAAAAATTATGAATAGCCGTGGCCTATCATCTATATATAGACTATGTGGGTTTGGTGACATGATTTCAGTTTGATCGGCGTTTTCTGTGGAACTGCGTATAGTGTCATTGAGATACCGTTAGGTATAATACGATTCGACAACATGCAATCCGGGCGACTACTTTTCTCGTTGCGCACCATGGTCTAAATATCGATTAAAGGCTATGGCTATTTGTAAAATTGTTTCTCTGGTCGAGTGCCAGTTGGCTGTACTGCTCTATGTTATATTTTCAGTCTGGCTGTACTGCTCTATATTTAGCCTGTAACAGACAACATACTGCTATAGCTTTAATGTTACTTCATGCAGGATGTCAGATGGATGATATAGTAGAGGTAATGTGTGTTGATATCTTAAAAAGTACTCCAGTGATATTGAATACATACTGTAGTGATAAAGTAGTGCAGTAATATTGAACTCATTTACAATGGTAAAGAAGTGCAATGGTATTTACCACATATTGCAGTGATAAAAAAGTGCAGTCATAAAGTAGTGTAGTGATATTGTACAATACTGCATTGATAAAGTAGTTCTGTGATAAAGTAGTACAGTGATATTGAACATATACTGCAGTGATTAAGTAGTACAGTGATATTGAACATATACTGCAGTGATAAAGTAGTACAGTGATATTGAACATATACTGCAGTGATATTGTAGTCCAGTGATATTGAACATATACTTAGTGATAAAGTAGTGCAGTGATATTGAACACCGGCTGCAGTGATAAAGTACTGCAGTGATAATGAATACTGACTGCGGTGATAAAGTAGTGCAGTGATATTGAACACTGGCTGCAGTGATAAAGTACTGCAGTAATATTGAACACATGCTGCAGTGATAAAGTAGTACAGTGATAATGAACACTGGCTGCAGTGATAAAGTACTGCAGTGATAATGAACACTAGCTGCAGTGATAAAGTAGTGCAATGATAATGAACACATACCATAGTGATAAAGTAGTGCAGTGATATTGAACACATGTTGTGGTGATAAAGCAGTGCAGTGATATTGAACATATGTCCTGGTGATAAAATAGAGCAGTGCTATTGAACACTGGCTGCAGTGATAAAGTAGTACAGTGATATTGAACATGGGCTGCAGTGATAAAGTTGTGCAATGATATTGAACATGGGCTGCAGTGTTAAAGTAGTACAGTGATATTGAACACTGGCTGCAGTGATAAAGTAGTGCAGTGATATTGAACCCGGGCTGCAGTGATAAAGTAGTACAGTGATATTGAACACGGGCTGCAGTGATAAAGCAAGTAGTACAGTGATATTGAACTCGGGCTGCAGTGATAAAGTAGTGCAGTGATATTGAACTCGGGCTGCAGTGATAAAGTAGTGCAATGATATTGAACACTGGCTGCAGTGATAAAATAGTTCAATGATTTTGAACACTGGCTGCAGTGATAAAGTAGTACAGTGATATTGAACACTGGCTGAAGTGGTAAAGTAGTGCAATGATATTGAACACTGGCTGCAGTGATAAAGTAGTGCAATGATATTGAACACTGGCTGAAGTGATAAAGTAGTGCAGTGATATTGAACACTGGCTGAAGTGATAAAGTACTGCAGTGATATTGAACACTGGCTGCAGTGATAAAGTAGTGCAATGATAATGAACACATGTCATGATAGTATTGTTAAATGCATAAATTGTATTTAAAAAGTAATGCAGTAAGATTAGAACTATAATTATTGTAGTGTATATCATTTATTTCAATGTGTTGCATATATCACATGAAATACAGGATTAATTTAGTAACTGGTTTATTTTGCTCTGTTTAACTTATGTTTGCCAAAGCAGCTTTTGTTTCATTCCTTTTAGTTCTGCCTAATGTATAATCGGTTTGTGTTTTATACTCCTATAACTGTTGTAACCTATAATGTGACTTAAAGTTCCAACTATTCTGTTTGAGGCCATGAGAATTTTACAATGTCTTAAGTACCCTTGTTATTGAAAATGAACGGGTTACAAACACCATGGAACAAAATGTTTATCTGTTGTACAGTACAAGATTCTCCACATGTGGAGAAGTTGCTGATTCCTTGTGGAAGGGTGAGTAGGTACTGTTTTAGATACAGTCCAAGAAAACTAGTTAGGCAAATCCACGTCCGTATGTAACTGAAAACTTGTGAATAAACAATGTTGAGAAAGTATTAAACCGGAATAAACAAACATGATTTATGATGGATATATACATTGTAATAGAGATGTATTTATTACAGGATGCCGGAGAGTATGTGATACATTGTGCTGTACGCGAGGGACTAGCATCTGTTGTACAAACCATGTGTGCTTTTGGTTGTAAAGCAGATGTAGAAACAAAGGTATTTACTCTAGCCAACTTCACTTGTACATGTATGTCTAGGTAGACCAAACTGACACTGGTTGGAATACAGTCCAAGAAAAAATGAATCTGCCATCCTATATAACTGAAAGTTGTTGAGAAATGACAGACCTGAATAAACAAATAAAGCCTTCAATTGAACACATTTGTCTTTCATGCTTAATAGAAATATTACTAAAATAAGATCAATTAGGGAAATATTAATTTTTAATATTCTTATTCTTCAGTTTAAAAATGTGTGCATGTGTATTTTCACCACGCAATCAATACTTAATTTGAACCTGAGTAGATATATTGCCACCAGTAACCACTGTTGGCTTTAATTCAACCGGCAGGTACACAGTAAAAGATATATCAGATTAACGGCTGTGTTCACAAAGTTCTATGATGCATGTATATATTTGTTACAGGAGACCCTAGTCACACCGTTACATTTAGCCAGTAAAGGTGGTCACATAGAGATGGTCAGATGTCTGCTGCTGTCTGGAGCTCAACCTGGTGTTCCCAATAAGGTAATTCACTCTTCTGTCCGTCTGCAACTGTCTGCTAAACATCATCGCCAAAAATGTTAAAGACGAGACTTAAAATTATTCTTCAGCCAGGTCAACTCAAGGTCATTTAAGGTCAATGTTAGTTCAAGGAGATCAATGATCAAAACTGCTGAGCCCTGTTTGTTATAGAATAATTATGCTTTGTAGTATTTATCAGAAAGCTCATTTCCCCTATCATACTTGCACATTTTGCTAACCTGCCATACTAGCAGGTTTTTGTCCTTCCTGAAGTATGCATCGAAGTGTAAATTCTGTCAGAATATAACTGGAGCAAAGGTCTGTGAAATGTGTCCTAGACTATTTATGATTTAAATGTGTATATAGGTGGTCTAGGACATTTTCTGTGTAACTTAGAGGAAGTATGTTCAGGTTGACTATTTTCATGTTATATAATCGATGCAGTATTGTAATACTATGGTGTTTTTTTAACAGATGATGATACAGGATTCAGTCTAGCTCATGATTGAATGTCATGTTATGTATATAGTGTGTATGTATCAATTTTAGGACGGTGTTACCCCAGAAATCATGGCTCTTGCTGAAGGATTCACTGATATTGCTGAACTGTTGAACAGAGTTAAAGGGGTGAGTGGGGTTCTTAGGTTATGTAGTTAAGTTAGCAATGTTGGAATATAGATAAATTTCATGAGTTTGCAAAATTTACTAACATTTCCTTGCATACATTTTTGCCTGCTATGAGTTCTACTAAAACATTCATCGGCTTCAGTTGAGTCTTCCTCATTTTGAGGAGTTTTCAGTTGTTTGTGGTAGAAAAGTTGGTACTGGTACATTATTAATTCCTGAAACACTGGATATATCAACAGACAAAAATTCTCATTTCACATTTGTCAGAAATCATTCAATGCATGAAAACATTTGCTTAATTGTAGTGCACTGGATGTGGGGGACAATTGTTTGATTTTCATTAAACATTTTGTATTGTAACTAAAATATAAGAGCTACTACAGAAGGTTTCCATGAAATTATAGACCAGTACTATAGATGTGTTTACATGTTTTGAACATTCTATTTCTAGGAACGTGGAGAAACATTCATAAAGCAGTTGATGATGTCATCATTACCCCTCCCTCAGGTCAAGGTCAAATTTATGGGGTCAACAGGAGTTGGAAAAACCACTTTAATTGAGACCCTAAAATGTGGACTGTTCAGTAGTTTTTTCAGGAGGTCCAGGATCAGCTCTAGTTCCGGTAACGGGGGACAATCCACGCGATCTAAAGGTATAGTTTAGGTTCATTTAATCTGCATCTTCCATGTTTATCAACATTTATCTACGTATGCCTGTAAGTGGCTAAAACATGTCTTTTAATTTGAGCTTTTCATGGAGATTTAGAACCTGTCCAATTTGCACAGTTTGTAGAGCATTAGTTGGTTAAGTTTCAGCCCTGGGCTCAGAATTACAACCAATACCTACACACAGCATTCACCTCTCAAATATTGAAAATCACTCTTCTGAGGTTCATAGCAACAATTTTTGAGAGCCAGAAGATGTAATAATGTTAAATTGGTTCTTAATATTATTTATATGAGTGCTGAGTGTAAAGTATTGGTTGTAAGTCTAGGCCCTGCATTAGATGGCTTGTTTCTACTGTGACATTGTCAGTAGTCATGTCATCAAATTACAGAGAAAATGTTGAAAAGCAAGTTAATACGGTATTGGTCTGTAGTTCATATGTGATTGAAGATAGTTGTATAAAAAGAGTTTCCATCAGTCCATCACTAGGTTCTGTAAAATTAGTTTTATTCGTGGTGGTTGAATTTCTGTTAATTTCATGGTTTAGCTAGACCCTGAAATTTGATCCTCACAATCAATTGACCTAAAAATATGTACCAAAAGTTTTTTCTTTCAATATTTTAAATCCACCAATTTAAGAAACCACCAATTACCATTATACCAAAATCCACGAAATTTACAGTATATTGTTTGATGGGATGGTTGTTATTACCTTGTAACTAGCTTGATGTTCTATTTCTTACAGCTATGAAGCCACGGTTACCGAGACAGTATAGTTTACCTACACCACTATGTTACACTGTAGGTAACCCACTCTACACCAAGGGTATTAACATCCAACAATCTAACATAGCAGGTAATACATATTTCTACTATCATTTATTGTTTAATGAAAACTATTTAGTAGCAGCAGCGACAATGTTCCAGATTAAAGCAACAATTCATATTTTATTTATATTTTTTTCAAGTTTTATAAAAAAATCAAGTGAGAATTTTATGGAATTACGGTAGGGGTTTTGGATATCTATCAGACTAAATGAGTTAGAATATGGAGAATTAATGGCTAGATGTATACTTGGCCCGACTTCAAGGATGTCACACGTGTTCCTATTTATATATGTAAGTCTGTTGCCTCTCCTGATGTTAGCCTATGTTTAAGTTCTTTTTGTCTTACAGGTGTGGGTGAACTATGTATCTGGGATTTCTCTGGCTATGAACCATACTACATGTTATACGATCATTTCCTCGGAGAGACCGGATGCTGTCATGTGATCATGTTTAGTCTAATGGATCCATTCGATGAACAGATTGCTCAAGTCTTCTTCTGGCTCAACTTCTTGAAGGCCAGAGTTACTCCCCTTTTACCTCTAGGTAAGTTTTAAGTGTAGGTAATTTGATTGTGCTGCTGAAGAGATTCTAAAGTACTGGTATATTAAAAACCACCAAACAGTAAAACTATGTTATTTACTATTTTTATCCCCCTGTATTGATAGATCGGGAGGCATATAGTGATTCACCTGTCTGTCTGTCCGTTCGTCCGTCCGTCCCTGGTTAACCCAAATAACTGTTTCGTCTTATATCAATATGGCTTGCTATAAAGCTTTCATACTTGCATGGATATCATATTTGAACACTCTCCACACACCTATATCACCTGACCTCATTTTAGTTTTTGACCTTCACATTGACCTAATTTTTGACTTATTCAAGGCCAAATTCTTGGTTAACCCAAATTGACCGTTTCGTCTATCAATATGGCTTGCTACAAAACTTTCATACTTGCATGGATGTTGTATTTGAACACTCTCCACACACCTATATAACCTGACCTCATTTTGACCTTAGTTTGGACTTATCGAAGGGCCAAATTCTTGGTTAACCCAAATTGACCATTTCGTCTTACACCAAGTTCGTCAAGGCATTGCTTTCATAAGCCCCTTTCATTGTCAAAGCTAAGTAACACTATCCAACATTTCAACAAAATTATGGCCCCTGCTTGACTTTTTATGAACAAGGTTTCCATGGGGGTTTATTGAACCCAGTCTTGTTTTATTTATCACACGTTTTGGTGGTTAAAGAAAGTTTCGATTGAATTACATTTGTGACTTTCCTCATTGAATGTATTTAACTTATTCAATAAAATTGGCAGAGCCTCACACTTGTTCAATAAATACACTATGAACAGTCACTCAAGAATGTAATATCCTCTATTTACCTACATTCACCATTAAAGCTTCTTTAGGATATTGATAAAAAAAATCAAAATATTGTTTGGTATTGCAGTTTCGTATCTGATAATTTGTGCCTAATTCATGATATTTTTTATATGAAGGTCATTGCGGTCAGCTGCCAAATCGTCCGAGTGTGGTTCTTATTGCTACACATGCTGATAAAGCTGGATGTCCTAAGAATGCACGTGGGGAGTATACCAGTCCAGTAGCCAGCAGTCTACTTGCTAAAGCACAACAAAGATTTCACTGTGACCTTGACATTGTAGAGAGAATATTTGTCATGGATACTCAGGTTGCCATGACACCAGATGTAAAAGCTTTAAAACAACAATTATATCAACAGAGAGCACATATTCTTAGAGTAAGTGGTTGTCTCTTCAAAATCAACTAGAAAACTTCTATAAGTTTGTTAAGAACATACTATAACTGGTAACATAGCATAACTGTACCAATATGATTTCATGGAGAAAATCTGATCAGTATCTATATTTCTATGGCAATTAGAATCATTTGTAACTTTTGATATGCCATAATTATGCCTAGATTTCAAGAAGTGTGACTTATTGCCTTGTACCTACCAATGTGTACCATACCTGAGCCTACACTCCTTAAACATGGTTGTGACTGATGTTGCTTTGAGGTCAGCAGGTCACTGTAACTTTAAACGTAAGTAGTTGGGCACCAGTGGTTGGCATGCATGGTTTATCCTATTCTTTTGTTTTTATTGGTTTATTATACATGCTAGCTCATTTTATATTTCAGTCAATGTCTAAGACGAGTGGTTTTCTGGAGTCTATGTTACTGGTATTACCTTCATGGCGTCGTTCATCATCATCCTATCCTGTGTTGTCATGGCAACAGTTTATAGAGTTTGTAAGGTCAAAGGTTAATCCTTTAGTGAGTGAGAATCATATAAAACATTTAGTGGAGCAACTACAGGCTATCGGAGAGGTATGTATTATAGTATGGCATAGATAATAGCGCACTTGTCAACCTCTGTTGTGCATTGTTGATCATAAGCTTCACCACACCAGCTCTGTTTGTCATGATACTTGATTATATATCCTGGGCATAGCATGAGTAGTGATTTGTTTCCAAGAAGCAGTCATCAAGTTTCACAATGGATGAAAAATAACTGAATAAAATATTTTTAACCATTGACCTTTCTGTATGGACTTATGTGTTTATCCTTGGCTTTTCACGCTCCATACCTGTATTTTGTATCTTGTACCTTTTATATTTCAGATTATCTACTTGGAAAAGGATTCTGGAGAAAGTCTTATAGTATATAATCCAAAGTGGCTGTGTTATGATATAATTGGTAACTTGATATCACACGAGAAGATTGTCCAGTCACGTATCACAGGTTGTTTTACCGTCGATGAATTCCAAATCATGTACCCAGAAACTGATGCCTTAGATTTGCTCAATGTATTAGAAGCCTTGGAAGTGTGTACGAGGTGTGAGAATGATGATGAGATCGAATATGAATTCCCTTGTTTAAATTTTGTTGAAACATTAAATGGCTTATGGCAACGTGATTTAAAACATTTTGGTAATGCAGTGTACGGGGGATTGCGTGTAAAATCACCAGATAGCCTTGCTCAATTGAAACACTTGTTTCCACGGATACAAACCCATCTACGACGGAATATAATCCAGGAGAGTGATGACCCTGACTCGGATTTATACCAATGGCATCATGGCTCTAAATACTGTTGTGGTGATTTTGAGGGTATAATCAGTATGGATAGACATGAAATGTACGTGGATATTAAGGTTCGCGGACCACCGGAGTCATCAACTGCTTTATTCTACTTTCTGGAAGACTTTGTTAATACTGCTGACCAAGTGCTGACACATGTAACACCTGGATTGTTTTACGAAAAACAAGAACTAAGTCCATCACAGCTAAAAGAACATGTGAAAAACACCCATTGTTATCCTCCGTCGGAAATTTTACGATCTCAGTTAAATCAGAATTCAGTGTTAACACTGCCTGATAGCAAGAAGGAAAACTTTGTAGATGTGTTGTTTCTTGGATCGAACGAGGCAAAGAACAGCGTATGTTTGGGTGTTGACCTTCCTATATCCTACCTACCTATACAATCTCGACAACGTTTGTGTCAGATCATGGACCCTCAGGACCCTCTGGGACGTGATTGGTGTCTATTGGCTGTCACACTCGGCTTAGAAACGTGTTTACCGTCGTTAGATGCTAACAGTCATAGAAGCGACAGTAAGACAGAGAGAACTTTAGAGGAGTGGTCACATGTTGAACCGATAGCTACTATAGGGCAATTAATTGCTAAATTACGTGAGTTTAATCGTGAGGATGCGGTAGATGTATTGTTACAGACTACGCCGCTGTATCGGACAATGGTTTACGATGAAAACTCGACAGATGACAGTGCTACGCCCGGTCTCGGCACTGCATCCACAAACACTCTGTCCAACCTATCTAGATAATGTTATACTAGTGTAGGAAACACTGTCCAACCTCTCTAGTGTAGGAAACACTGTCTAACCTCTATAGTGTAGGAAATTTGTTGCATAACAGTAAACAGGAAACTTTTGGAAAATGTTTTGCCTGGATACCTGTTTTCAAAGAGAAAAACATGATTGTATTGATAATGTTAATGTTATTTATTACCATGGTTATCTTTTGATTAGTTTGTATTCAGCTCTGTCAATCAGATTATTTCAATGATAATCCACAATTTCATTTTCACATTTCTGAGAACTTTGTCAAAAACTTTGTCTGTAAAAATAATTTTTAATCTTCGTCATTCAGTAGAGTACCAGTATATGAGTTATAGCACTAAAGTCTTGCTTGTACTGCAATCTGGTTTTGATACTGGCACTAGCAACTTCATCATTGATTGCGGTAAAGCAAGTTTGTACTGGATGCATGATTAATTCCAAGAAAAACTGGTAAGGTCATCTGGCTGTCTTAACTTTGTAAAAATATGGATCTTTGAAAAATTATTAAAAAAAGGTGCTAAACACAATATAGAGTAAAGTCTGACACCAAAACTTGTTGTTGTTCGTCTCATAATGATCAATATTCATATGATATTCTTGTATCATTATGTTTTGTGTACTTTGAACTTACATACATTTTTTGTGCTGAAAATCCTTAATACCAGACTATTTTCCAATTACATGCGAGACCAAAGTCCTTATACGCACCAAAAAGTAGTGAGTTTCAGTGTAGTAACATACAATGTACATGTACCAAGTTGTAACGTGTTTAACCAGACATAATAATCTTACAATCCTGATACTGTTTGATGTAACATCATTGTCTATCATATTGTTCTACCGTCTCCTAAATCTCTTGGTTTGATGAACTCAATGACATCATTGCAGAGGTCTGTCAACATTATTTGTCAAAGGTTTTTAAGCTTTCATTTGACCTTATAATTTATTGTGAAAATATCATTATAAGTATGGTACAACTTCTCCCTCCGAAGAGCAGCAACCTCTCTATAACAACACTTTAGAAACTTCCCTAAGCAAATGTAGCATAACCACCAACTTTGTCTCTCACTTCAAATGAGTCATTAATTAAACACCAGTTTGTGTTATATATTTAATTGTCCCATATATATATATAAAGTTCGTAAGATTGAATTGTGATCTCGCATTGTAGTTAAATAGTTAGTACTTCGCTTTAATTTCTAACTATCCAAGACTTAGACTGACTCGAAAATAGTGATTTTGCAATATATAGCATGACTGTAGAATTGTGTTTTGATAAGTAAGGCGAGGCTTATTTTGACCAACCAAATTAAATGTTAATTACTAATTTTACCAATGAAATTAAAGTATTAACCATTAATGAATCAAAATAATCAATAAATAATTAATTACATGTATCATGAGACTCATTATGTAACACCAATATTTGCTATAAATTGAACCTCCATGGAATGGCCAATTTTTGCAACCCCCAAATGGTGTCGATCCACAGAAGTTGTACTGTACATAATTGACAACTAGCACAATGTTAATTATTCCTTTACTTGGCATTGTGGGTAAAAACTAACATGTACTGGTGAAGTTGTCTGCAGATATTTCTATCTAGTCTACTTCTTACCTCCTTGATTCTAGTACAATTACAGATTGTCTCGAATACTGTGCTACCTCTAATTATCAGACTCGTGTCATCTCATGTTGAGGGAGATAGACTGGTTTTCTGCTGACCATCTGCATGTTTATACCAGCCATTTGATTTAGTTTTATAGTCCATGTGACAGACCGAATTTCATTACCAAAAAGGTGAACAGATCCAACAATGATTTTCTGTTAGCTTGATATCTCAGCAGTCTGAAAATAGTTGATGGACTTGCGGGTCACTCAACCTTTTGGTGGCCATCTTGTTACCCACAATGCCGAAAATCATTGTTGGATCTGTTCACCTTTTTGGTAATGAACCTTCAATTTTTCAAGACCTGGGACATGGACAAAAAAATTCTTCTCATACCCAGATGGTGATAAACGTGTATCAGCAGTAAGCCAAATATTGCATAGTGATCAATGTGACTGTTTTGGTGCATATTACATTAAAATCATCTTCTCATCATTTGGTGTATTTATCCAAAATGTATAATTGCCACTATACCATAATATGTGTCTATTATCTACAAATTGTCAAGGGCAGTATTGAACAAGTCGAGGCATTCATGTTAAGTTATTATTGTGTCTTATATGTTGAAGTTTTGTAATCATCTTCATTGATGCATCTGTATATAATGTTGTTGTTGTTGTTGTTGTTATTGACGTCCTACATCATCTTCATGCTGGACATATATACCTTACATAATATCCTTCTGAGATTACTGTATAACTATAGTACAAACAAATTAACCTGGTCCTCCACCTGCATGATTATATTTGAAGCTTTCAGTACTAGACGGAATATGCCAATACTTGCGAGAAAATGGTGCTTTACCAGTGATTTCAAGTTCAAGTGCTTATAGTACATCTCGTACTGTACATCTCGTACAAAATTGTTATACTCTCCGCTTATGAATACGAAGGCCGAAATTAAATTACAGTAAAAAATCAACTGTTAAATTATGCTAATTGAAGGTTCCAGGACCAAGTTAATTTGTTTGGACTTTACTTGGGGACGAGATTATCCTATACCTACAAGGAGACATGTACGGAGTGCATATTGTATTCTCCACATTATGAACTTAACCATCTGTTTTCAAACAGGCATTTTGTATGAATATATGGCGTATTTGTAAATAGATTTGAAAAACTTGTCCATGTTTATGAAAGTGAAACTTAGTCCCTTCTTTTGTATTTATTTATCTATTCTACAGTTTGCTATTGAAATTGTGCTAAAATTGATACAAATTAAATCCTTGAAATGAATGACTTGTGTTTGTTATTATTTCAGAGAACCAGTTATTTCGTTTTGTGTTTAAAGTCCCTCTGATATCAGTATTTCCGTGATGTGGAGACGAACCAAGCCATATTATCCATGTGGAGACGAACCAAGCCATATTATCCATGTGGAGACAAACCAAGCCATATTATCCTGACACTTTGCTATCCTGCCCTGAATCTAACCCTATACTTACATTCATGTAGTATACTAAGCACCTTGCAAAGGGAGCTATACCTTTACCATTTTAATAATGTTGGTATATAGCTGTCTGGAATCGACCCTACTCTCGAAGCAGGCATGTCAGGTGGACCACCGGGCTGGTTTGTTACTGGTGGACCACCGGGCTGGTTTGTGTGTATCATTCACATTCAATGTGAGTAATCTGTTACTAGGACATGAAGAGGTTGATATTCAATCAGAACCAGTCGCCACAGTCCAAAACTGGGATATTAGGACCAGTCGCCACAGTCCAAAACTGGGATATTAGGACCAGTCGCCCCAGTCCAAAACTGGGATATTAGGACCAGTCGCCCCAGTCCAAAACTGGGATATTAGGACCAGTCGCCACAGTCCAAAACTGGGATATTAGGACCAGTCGCCACAGTCCAAAACTGGGATATTAGGACCAGTCGCCCCAGTCCAAAACTGGGATATTAGGACCAGTCGCCACAGTCCAAAACTGGGATATTAGGACCAGTCGCCACAGTCCAAAACTGGGATATTAGGACCAGTCGCCCTAGTCCAAAACTGGGATATTAGGACCAGTCGCCACAGTCCAAAACTGGGATATTAGGACCAGTCGCCCCAGTCCAAAACTGGGATATTAGGACCAGTCGCCCCAGTCCAAAACTGGGATATTAGGACATGCACTTTTAAGGTAAGTTCTGTAGGTTCTTGATCCTCTATTGCTTATTGTGAATATATAATATAATGGATGGTTAACTCAATACATAGATCTCTAAGTTGCAAACACAAGACTCCCAACAAAGTAAAGCACTGCCTCCCAATATTCCATACTGACTTCTTAAAGTACACACAGTGACCCCAAAAATAGTGAAGTGGGGCCTCTACATATTGATATCTTAAGGTACATACAGGGACTTCCAACAAAGTGAAGCAGGGCCTCTCCATATTGATATATAAAGGTGCATACAGGGACTTCCAACAAAGTAAAGTGGGGCCTCTATATTGATATATAAAGGTGCATGCAGGGACTTCCAACAAAGTAAAACGGGGCCTCTCTATAATGATATATTAAGGTACATACTGGGACTTCCAACAAAGTAAAGCGGGCCTCTCTTTAATGATATATTAAGGTACATACAGGGACTTCCAACAAAGTAAAACGGGGCCTCTCTATAATGTTATATTAAGGTGCATACAGGGACTTCCAACAAAGTAAAGCGGGCCTCTCTTTAATGATATATTAAGGTACATACAGGGACTTCCGACAAAGTAAAGCGGGGCCTCTCTATAATGATATATTAAGGTACATACTGGGACTTCCAACAAAGTAAAGCGGGGCCTCTCTTTAATGATATATTAAGGTACATACAGGGACTTCCAACAAAGTAAAGCGGGGCCTCTCTATATTGATATATTAAGGTACATACAGGGACTTCGAACAAAGTACAGCGGGCCTCTCTATAATGATATCTTAAGGTACATACAGGGACTTCCAACAAAGTAAAGTGGGGCCTCTCTATAATGTTATATTAAGGTACATACAGGGACTTCCAACAAAGTAAAGTGGGGCCTCTCTATAATGTTATATTAAGGTGCATACAGGGACTTCCAACAAAATAAAGCGGACCTCTCTATATTGATATATTAAGGTGCAATGTTAGTGTCTCCCAACAAAGTAAAGTGGGGCCTCTCTATAAGGATATATTAAGGTGCATACAGGGACTTTCAACAAAGTAATGTAACTTTCTGTAGTCTCCAGTGTTCCTTGTGTAGTTAAGGTGGAGACCACTAAGTTGAGGGGTGGGTTGTTCATATGTAACAATACAACAAAGTAAAGCGGGCCTCTCTATAATGATATATTAAGGTACATACAGGGACTTCCAACAAAGTAAAGTGGGGCCTCTCTATAATGTTATATAAAGGTACATACAGGGACTTCCCTCAAAGTAAAGCGGGGCCTCTCTATATTGATATATTAAGATACATACAGGGACTTCGAACAAAGTACAGCAGGGCCTCTCTATAATGATATCTTAAGGTACACACAGGGACTTCCAACAAAGTACAGCAGGGCCTCTCTATAATGATATCTTAAGGTACATACAGTATCTCCCACAAAGTACAGCAGGGCCTCTCCATATTGATATCATAAGGTGCTTAGAGTGTCTCCCAACCATGTGAAGCCGGGCCTCTCTATATTGATATATTAAGGTGCAATGTTAGTGTCTCCCAACAAAGTAAAGCAGGGCCTCCAGAATCCGTATTAAAAAGATACGGTAAGTGTAGTTTTTATTCTGTCTTTTTATATAATGAGTTGTTTCCCTTTTGTTAAAAAAACAAAACAAAAATAGAAAACAAACTAGACGTGAATGGGAGTTGGCAACTTGCCTTTCTCAAAAGTTTGAGAAGTCCTAGATATTGAGATAGTGAATTTGTTGTGTAATTGCATTTATTTCGGATTAATGGATCATTTTGACAGGTAGGTGACCTAACAATATTCTGTGGTACTTTGTTGGTGTGTATGTGTTAGTCACTGCATGAATAAAGTCATATGACCCACAATGGCCACATTTCTTATTGTTCTTTCTTTGAACTTTGTTCTGACTTCTAACTGTTCCATTTTTTCTAATTTTTCATTTGACCAGTAACCACCTATGGAGACTTTGGTCCTGTCCCGCGTAACAATACACAATGCATTCTCGATAATCGACATTACTCAATAAAACCCGTTTTTCCGGAACCGAAATTTCACAGTCAGGGGGTTAGCGAGCAATAAGCGGTATAGCGGGAGTGTATATAATTATTCTTTTTTCAAGGTTTAAACACGAAAAACATATAAAACAATTATTACACATTATCATTAAACATTTTTGTTTTTAAACTTGAGCAAGAATTATCCTAAAAAATGCTTTATATTTGAAATATTGCATTTTATTCTACACTGCCGCTTCCGTAGCTTGATACCGATGGCGAGAAAATATACGCATTTGTCAAGTTAAACATATTATTTTGGCGAAAATATTGTCAGCGAGGTTGTAAAATTGTGTTGTCATTGTTTTCTAGTAAGACTTTTTACAAATTCTTATCATTTATCTTAAATAATCGCGATTATTGTACCTGGTTGCTCTATACGCTATATGCATTTCCCCCCTGACGTACATTTGGAATATCTCGCACATTGTCGCTTAATAAATTCCGTTATCCTGGAAAACGGATTTTAACCTGGAATGTCGATATGGTGAATAAGGTAAACTATACTTGAATACCTGAATCTTCGGGCTGTCATATTAGCTATGCTGTCATGGCTCCTTTAATACCGGTCTCTTCTGTAAGTATCTCTTCTCTTATACATTTTACATTACTTTATGTCTCTTGGTGCATTAATTAACACTTGGTTTAAATTCCTTCACATTCCAGTTCTCACAGTTCAGCAGTGACTTAAACTGATTAACCGTATTGGGGGATATAGTTTTTTCACTGAGTTTGTTCAAATATGGTATTGACCTCTGACTGAACGTGTAAAGTCTAACATTTTGAAAACACATTTTGGGCTCAAACTTCAGGTAATGTCCGCGTAGTTCGGCCTGTGACAAGTTGAATAGCTTGTCCCATTTGAAATTGTCCAGATTGTGTATGGACTTGAAAATTTGTATCATGTCCACACGATCTCTTCGATACTCAAGTGTAACAAGACCTAACTCTCGTAAACGTTGCTCATAAGGAAGCTGTGTTAAAGATGGGATCAATTTAGTAGCCCTTCGTTGTATATCCTCAATTCTCTTAATATCTTTTTTCAAATGAGGTGACAAAACACACGATCCATACTCCAGTACTGGTCTAATCAATGACTTGTATAGTGGTAAAAACATCTCTTTGTCCATACACTCAAAGGATCTATTTATAAGCCCAAGCGTTCTTTGAGCCTTATTAGTAATGTTAGTAATATGTTGGTCAAATGTTAGGTTTTTATCAAAAGTTATAATACCAAGGTCATTTTCAACTTTTAGGCAGTTGGGTCTACATATTCATAAATGCCATCTGCACCTCTCATTGACTATCTAAAGTATTCATTTTTGGAACCAATGTGTAAAACTTTGCATTTTTTTGCATTAAAAGACTAAGATTAAATTTCCATACTTTCCTATCGCCGATGGGCTGCCTCGTTTTATAATACCATAACCTCTAACTATATTACAAAGATGACCAATGTTGTGCCATGCTGTGCCTTAAGTCAACTAACTCAGTGTCCGACTGCCTGGGACCAAGATTACCAACAACCAGTGACTGGTTCAGTAGCGGAAAGAGCGCTATGAGCGGAAAGAGCCCATATTCACCACACACCCATCTCATAAGTGTGACTGCAGCAGAGCTTGCAGATTTTGATTATGTATACTATGCCTCTGGATGGAATAAAGTGGGGATGTTGAAGTTTAAGGCTACCAGTATTTAGCAAATACAGTAAATTATAATTACTGAATGTTTTATTTTTTCAGATAAAGCAATGGTGACAAACTTCATGTAGAGACCTACAGTTGTTGGTGTACATGGTGGTGGATAGTTGCCGTGGTAGTGAGAAGGACAAGGCAGATATTTACTGTGACAGTGAAGTGATATTTGATCAGGATTTGATAGAGTTAGGCAGGTGCTAGGAAATATTCACCATGAATGCTACAGAAGCCAAAATCTTGGTGCTTGTGTCACTGTTTATAATGACATTCTTTCTCGGAGTTCTTCCAATAATTCTGACGAAGATCTTCCTAAAGAAGTCTGAGACTGGTGGACATGTTAGCCGTTATCGACATATCATGAGCTTTCTCAGTTGCTATGCAGCTGGGGTATTCTTGGCGACTGGAGTGTTAGATCTTTTACCCGACTCGAGAGTACAACTTGGAACTACGTTGAATAGAATGAAAGTGTTTACTTCATTTCCAGTAGCAGAATTCGTCATGATGTTCGGTCTGTTCCTAATTCTAATCATTGAACAAATTGTTCTAACGGTGAAGGAGAAGCACATGGATGACAATAAACATGGTGAATCAAAACCTCTTCTATCCAGAGTGGACGACAAACGATCATACTCACATTCTATCACCAGTGAACATTCTATAGCTGGTATTAGTGATGAACCGTACACAGCAGAAACAAGACCACCCCATAACTGTGGTGATGACGAGTCTTTCAGTGATGTACGTCACCATGTAGAGGAGCAAGACATACTTCCAGATCACGAACATTCCTCATTGAGATCTATACTACTGCTGACTGCATTGTCTCTACATTCCGTGTTTGAAGGGCTGGCTGTAGGGTTACAGGCTGACGTTACAGACGTGTTTGCTATATTTGCTGCGCTTGTTTTACACAAGTCAATCTTAAGTTTCTCTTTGGGCATGAATCTGATCCACAGTAAACTCTCACATGGTGGCGTGTTTAAATCTATTGTTTTATTCTCTTTGACCTCTCCGATTGGTATTGGTGTAGGGATTGGAATCATGGATTTATGGGATAGTAGTTCGTCATCATTGGTACAAGGAATCCTGACCGGTGTCGCGTGTGGTACCTTCCTGTATGTCACTTTCTTTGAAGTTTTACCGGCAGAGTTTAATTCCCCGGATCATAGGTTGATCAATGTTTTATGTTTATTACTCGGCTTCTCCACGGTGACGGGTGTTCTATTTTTACAGAAAGGCGACGGTCCTACCTGTTATGTGGTTCCACCTTAAAGCCTGAGTTGTTTCAATATTGTTCTTCTATAAAGCCTTGGTTGTTAGTAATACCTAAATGTCAACTTATGTTAAACAATAAAGTCAAGATTATTAATTGTTTACATTTTTTCCATGTATTATGTAGAAAGCTACTATGATCACTAAGAAAACATGAGTTACTCTTCAATTTGCGGGAAATATGCGCATCACTATGTTTTAACTTTTGACATCTTTAATAAAAATATAAGTTTTCAACGAAGATGCTTTTATTGTCCCAGGGTAATTTTGAGTCAACTCCTATTTTATTGTCTGTAATGTACTTTTATCTTTAAATTGTCTGAATGTACTAATATAGTAACTATTAAGAAAATTTAAAAGTTCCAAATAACATCACACTAACATTTATCAATAACTAGACAATCTTTGGTTATTATGAACTTGTTTGACATTTTTAAATGATTATGTACAGAAAGCAAGAATTTCATAGGCCTATTTTGTGCTGGTAAGTAAGAGAAACACATATAATAATAAGAGATGATCTTAAGAGATTCTGTATTGCTAGAAATGGTTTCGCACATTTAAGATACGGTAGGCATAATAATATAAATGTGTTGTAATTTTTTAACAGAATCGGTCATGCCCTTTACATGATGTTTATTTAAATATAGATCTGACATCGACTGTTGTTTGAAAGAGGATATAATACTCTCGAAAGTTGTAAGGATCAGAGATTATAGATGTTATCTAGTTTCTGTAAGGGTGTTCATGTATATATTGTTACCAGTATCTCAGTATGTATATATATAATTGTTATCTTAGTATCCACACATGCTTACAGTGTACCCGGTACGTAATATTTTTAACATTTGAACTATTACCAGTAATCATGAGTTCCACGCGTACATGTCACATGTATGATGAGTGTTGTACAAATTCATTAGGCCAAATACAAGTTAGTATATATATGTGGTTCAGTAACTTGAAATATGCTGGTTGATCATTAAAAATAGTTTATTGGCACAGCTCTATTTATCTCTTAAGGCCAGAGTTTTTTAATTTTTGTTACTCGGACATTTTTCAGAAAAAGTCCGCAGGAGGAGGGAATAAAATAAAAACTCCCAAAATATAGCATCCACAAGCTGTTGGTGGTAGAATAGTCAATGACGGTCCGATTTAAAGTAAACAATACTTGACAACTGTGTCAGTTTTCAAGAAAACAGCCAATTTATCTTAAGACTAGTACACTGCAGTGAAACACTTATATAATAAAACTTATTATTAACAAAATAATGAAATAACAATACAAGGCTGGTCCATTTATCATCAAAACATTATATGCAATTTTTTTCCCAGTATTTCAATTTTTTTTTTTTTGAAAATGCCAAAAAATTGGGCAGGAGGGTCTGAGTAACGAAAAATAAAAGAACTCTGGCCTAAAATAGCCTCTAGTTAAAGCAGTTGGAGATCTATTTCAACTTACATCAGTTCTCAAAGACTTACAACTTTCAATAATTTATGTATCAATATCTTCTAAAAAATAATTTTACTTTTTCAAATAATTCTGAATGATCCATTAAATTTCTGTGAACCACACATGTTTTTATTTGGCCTGATGTCATTTTTGTCATAAGGATATGATAAGTATATGTACTTGAACAGTGTATGATCAACTGAATATTAATTTTTACTTCAATTAAGTCCTCTTTAGTACATGTAAACCACAAATGACGATCAATTCTTTTATCAACATTAAGTACGTGTTAGGCCGAACTAATATTGATCTTTATCAGGAGCTATTCTATTAATTATCTAGGCCCTGTCTTTATTTACATTGAGAAGTTTACCAAATACGTAGATTTATGTTTTAAAAAAGTGGAAAAACACTAACTTTACCAGCTGTTATAGACACATCTATGTGTACTAAATGTTTTGAAACAAGTGAAAACAGCTGCCTTCCCTGTCTGACTTAATATAATCTTTTTGCATAAAATGGTGGGGGCGTGACTATTGAGGAGTTTATTTATTCAAGCCATAGATCTTTGTTTTACTGTAATATGAACTATTATAGTCTCTGATTTTGTGCTTTGTGCATAGTGGTTTATATTTATTATACTTTTGTCATCATTATTTCAAGTACAATGTATAATATTTTATTTTTACATTTTTGGGGGAGTCACGGTGTTTGCGTGTAGATTGTAAGTACCTGAACTATGAAATGTTACTCACTTACTGCATTACAATTGGTGTAATTATATTGTGATAGTAAATAAGAATATTGTGATAATGGTGTCGACCTACATGTATCGTAACACATGTATTTATTGTACAGATCTGTTAGCAGCTTTATCAGATATCTCTCATGTATCTAGTGTTGTAAAAACATGAGAATATCAAATGCATGTAACCATATATCATGTAATTTATCAATGTTCATTTGACATTGTGTAATGAAAATATTATAGTATAACCTCTCTAGAGCAGCCCTCTGTACTCTGTAGAGCAACAACCTCTCTAGAGCAGCCCTCTGTACTCTGTAGAGCAACAACCTCTCTAGAGCAGCCCTCTGTACTCTGTAGGGCAACAACCTCTCTAGAGCAGCCATCTGTACTCTGTAGAGCAACAACCTCTCTAGAGCAGCCCTCTGTACTCTGTAGAGCAACAACCTCTCTAGAGCAGCCCTCTGTACTCTGTAGGGCAACAACCTCTCTAGAGCAGCCCTCTGTACTCTGTAGGGCAACAACCTCTCTAGAGCAGCCCTCTGTACTCTGTAGAGCAACAACCTCTCTAGAGCAGCCCTCTGTACTCTGTAGGGCAACAACCTCTCTAGAGCAGCCCTCTGTACTCTGTAGGGCAACAACCTCTCTAGAGCAGCCCTCTGTACTCTGTAGAGCAACAACCTCTCTAGAACAGCCCTCTGTACTCTGTAGGGCAACAACCTCTCTAGAGCAGCCCTCTGTACTCTGTAGAGCAACAACCTCTCTAGAGCAGCCCTCTGTACTCTGTAGAGCAACAACCTCTAAAACAACACCTTCGAAATTTCCCTTAGCAAATATTTACTATAAACTAAACCTCTGTAGAGCAACTACCTCTAATCAACAGCCAAAATTTGCAGCACTCACAGTTGTAACTTAATTATAGAGGTTGTACTGTTAGAATTAGAAAGGTTCTTGTTAAAGCTAAGTTATATTTGTACAATTTTGAGTAAAAAGGTATGTTCATAAATACTAGTGGCAATACATTAAGTTTACTAGTATGTCCCTGAATCCAGACATTTTATCAACCATACTCAGTATCTGTTCATGCATCTATCCGACAATTATCATGTCTCAATCATAGTTCTGTCCTTCATATTTGGTCGGCTGATAACATGACACAATTTTTACCCCTGACTTACATTTTACACTTACAGGTCAAAACCGAGGACATTGCGTGTCCTATAGACATACAGTTAAGTTCTGCTAATAAGACCACTTGATTATTTTGAAATCATGCAGAATTTTGCCAGTTTAAGGTCCCAAAGTATAAAATTTAGAACCAAAAAGGTCCGCTAATAAGACCGATTCGCTTTTAAGACCCCCTTTTTGACTGGTCTTATTAGCTGAACTTCACTGTATTTTGTTCTAGTTATCTGTAAATAAAATAACTTGTAATTTTATGTGTACATGACTCATTATTTTGTCTTTTTCTCTTTATAAATACAAGTAAAGCAATATAAAACATGTCAGGCATGTAACCATGCAAAGGTACACTGTGGCGGAGAAACTTTGAGAAATAATCACAATATGTGTGATTTGCTGGAAGGAAAAACATGCATAAAACACTTGAAAATATTTGAGCCTGTGCTTTTTTTGTCTCTGGATACGGACATGTACCGGGTATGTAATCCTCATGACAAAATCTAATATTTTTATATTAACTGATGCTATGAATTTTTGTTATTATTTAACTGTTGAGTGTAGAGCGTATGTTTGTTGCATATACAATATAGAAAATTGAAATAAAGCTGTGTAGCTTGAAAATGTCTCTTTGTTGCTGTAATCCGTGCTCAACTGAACTAACACAAGAAATGTTTGTAATACACATGTTACTATACATAGTTACTTTTTATGTTGACATAATCTGTATTATCGCCCCATCGGGGATATTATCATCAAAATGTTGAAAACTAATATCTCTGGGGGTATTATCGATCACCTGATCAATAATGAACGCGCGACGTGACGTTATTTACGCAAAATATAGGTTAAACGTACGGCTCCTATTGTACATACATGTACATGTCGAAACGTACGCTCGAGGCTAGGACTAATAAATTAAGGAAAACGGGACATCCAAACTTCTTTGTTTTACTAAAAAGACATGTTTAATTGATGGTTTTGTTTTAGTTCTATTTTGCCTCGGAATGAGAATTGCGCCGTGTTATTTCTCGTTTTTTCGAAGGTTCATTCGTATCAATTGACGAATGAAGATGTGTAACCTTTATTCTATACTGTTACGTAAGATGTTGTCATTGGGTGCTTTCATACATTTCCTTCGCTGGAACTTGTATATTAAACAGTTCAATAAATGGGCGCGCTGTGGCATTGAATGATAATATCCCCGGCGCTTGATAATGGCACTCAGGCTAGCGCCCTTGAGCCATTAATGTCGTGCCGTGCTATTATCATTCAATGCCACAGCGTGCCCAGTTATTAATCTCCAAGTAAAACATGTATGCCCCCATGGCAAACAAATACTTATTATAGTCATATATGTTACAAGTCATTGCAACCTTTACCTTGGACCTCTAAATCAATTAGGGTCATCTACTCATGATGGCTAACCTCTGTGTATAGTGACATCATAGGCTCATCCATTCTGTGTTTGAACAGAAACCATTTTCGTCTACAGACAAACACACTGACATGTGCAAAGCATAATACCCTCTCATATTTGAGGGCATAAATATTACTAGAGTGAGAAATGGAATTTCCGTGTTCCTCTGCAATACTGTAGATATACACCCCTTCATGTCCCTCTGGTTTCTAACAATTTGGTTTACATCTAGTTCCGTATCATTTCACAGTTTTCTGTCAATTGTCATAACCAGTTTTCCTAGATGAGTAACCAACTAGTACTAACTTGTTTCTCAGTAAACAACTGACAACCTATCAACTTGAGAAAAATATGATTTGCCATCAATATGATGGAAAAACATAATTTACCTCGACAGACTACCCAATACAACCCAGAAATCCTTGTTTGTTAATTTCAGCATTAACGTCGTTTCACAACAATTTTTCAGTACTGTACTTCAACCATTACTAACTTACCCTTCCACCAGAAACCAGCAACTTCTACACATGTGGAGAAAAATTGACATTAATCATCCTGGAAGGGTAACTATGACCTGCTGCAATTGGGATTCCAACCAGTATCGTCAGGTTACAAATCCAGTGCACTAACCACTGGATGGTGTCTGCTGTTTCAGGAATCATGAACAACAAACACAGCATGATTTTATCACATTTACTGAAAGCATACTGTAACCAATATGATAAATAATGAGGAAAATCAACAAATGTATGTTCAATACTAACAATAGCACAACCGACACACTTAGCAACACAAGTAGCGTTTATTCAGCAACCACTGAAGTCAACATTTAAAATAATTCATTGTGATAAGATATTCATACAGAATCTATGGGTATTCGTCCAGGATCTATGGGTATTCATTAAGTCTCCTGAACATATGCAAATTCATAATAACAAAGATCTAAATGTTGTATGCATGTGTTTATAAGTAGTAATATTATTAATAAAAATAAGTAATAATAACAAAGCTGATTTGTCAACAACAGGTAGGATTATGCATATAGAAGTAAAGTATGTAGATTGTTCCAGAAATAATAGGACTTTTTTCATAGCAGCACGGTAAATGAGAAATTAAGAAAACTAATTTGCTGTAAATAAAATTTCATCTATCACTGATATACACGCAAAATATCAAAGCAACTGGTTGAACAATAAAATCTCTATTAAACATTACATATACCATGGAGGCGGGTCTCGCCGTGACGTTAAGATGACGTCGCCTTTCAAACAAAGTTTTTTTACGGAAGGACACCCTGAATAATTATTATATATTGTCACCCTGACTTTCAAAACAGATCTGATGTTACTGTCCTCATAGTTTATATGTGTCTCTGTACCACGGTTCCCAAGAAATGGGTTACAGTGATGTTAGAAATTGCTCTAACATTGAAGCGTCAGTGTACGAACTGTTGTCTGTCAACGTCAAACTACTTTTTCTCAGACTTGACCTGTGTTCATTTGTTAGTTCATATCTCCGCGACCTGTGAACAATTTGTGCCAACCGAACATGAATGGATGCTGGATGTCATTACATTCTGCTTATTTAATTATTTAAATGGTTTGCATTTTTTCCCCCAATTCATAACATAATTTAACAATCGCGCGGTTTCTAGTTTTAGACGTTGACGTCATTTTGTCCATGACGAGCTTGGATATATACACTTGTTTACTCAGTTGTGATCATAAACAAATAGCGATGCTTCGTAAGTTTGCGTGCACACATCAGTGACATCAAGGTTATGCCACATACTTTGCCAATATCATTTATTCAGTGGTTACTGAGATATTCACTCTGGTTTAGTATGATAAATAATGAAAATTTACAGTGTGACCGACCCACCTGTGCGTTACATGGTTTCTATGACAACGCTTTGTATAAGCATCGCCAACGATGAAACAACGAAAATCTGTTGCTGCCAGTATATAGAGAATAAAATACTATGCATATGAGAGAAATTTCATTAAAATGTAAGTGTTGAGTACGAAGTTATGAGAAAAGTCCTATTATTTCTGGAACACCCCTCTTATAGGTCAGAATAGGGTAGATAACTCTTACACGTGTAACCCATTCATATGCAAAGTGCCAACCAGTCTATTGGCTGAATGAACATAAAAAATCTAGCCATTGACCAATAACTCGCTGGTTGGCAAATTAGAATGTATCAATGCCCCTGTATGAAAACATGATCTCTCATGTAGGTAATAAATGAAGATAACCATATTGAAATAGTGTATTCTTCTGTCAACACACAACATGTTGAACAAAGTTATAGTTAATACTAATTTATCTAAGGTCTGTTGTGTAAAAAGTTTTTCAATTTATATTATTCACTCTGGACACCTCATTCCTGATGATATTCATCACCACGAGGGTATGAGAGAAGAGAAACCTGTTTCACTCTTATATTGATTTTGTGAAAATTTTAGTACCATTTTTATTTGGTCTTTGAAATCGCATAGCCTTTGATCAAACCTGGGACCTCCTACACTTGAAGCGGATGCTACACCACTAGGATATCGAGGAGACGCTCAACATTAATGGTTGACATGGTTAACTAATGCTTTCAGCAATAACAGTTATATGTAATTTAAACTAAACATAGATCATAAGTTACAATATTCACTAGGATTTCTAAATTTAAAGAGGTTGTCTGTGTATCTTCGCAAACTTATTTTTTTGTAAAAAAATTGCCATTTTATAACTAGTATATTATTAACAATTTTATACCCTGGTTGAATGTGTACCTTCACAGTCAACGTAATGTAATAAGGTATGGCTACATCGAGCAGTCAGTGTTACAAATGGTACTGATTTGTTATCTCCCTTGCATGGGCTCAGCATAAGAGGGTAGTTCGATTAGTTGGCCCATTGCGCTGATAATGTGACTGGGTAGCCCCCATATAACTGAAATACCTTTGACCATTAGTGGGACTTTGAACAACATTTAAACAAGTTTACTATGAACCCAACCCAAAATATTTTTTTAAATAGTTTTCAATCACCACACGACCAGCTTTTTGTTTTTAATTATGGGTAACAATGAAGTAGTAAATACTAAAATATACATTCAATTAAATTGCAATTTTAAGGGAAAAAAACATAAGTTTGTGAAGATTTATTACTTAGACATCCTCTATCACTAACATCAATGCAGATCTACAAATTCTTCAAGAACTACTGGTATCAAACCTTTAAACTCAATGTCATGTTTCTTTATTGCCTTAGATGCTAAACATTTCAATGACAGTGAACGGTTAGTCTTAATAATCACGTCGGCAACGCCCGTTGTTGAGACATCTATAGCAGTCTTACGATCTTTATTACAGACGTCTAAATGAGCTCCAGAATCTATTAAACCCATCATGGAAAGATGCAGGTTATCAAAATCACTGATAGGATTTGAATATTGTACTATAACATGTAACGGTGTATTACCTAATTTATCTTGTTGGTTCACATTGGCACCGCAATCAATTAACAATCTACACAATTTTCCATTAGGAAATGCAACCACATCATTAACATGGAAGTCATCTATGATCGTAGCACTGTCCAGTACCATATGTAGTAGTGTATAACCATTACGGAGTTGTGGTTTCTTTTGAAGCAAACAATACACAGATTTGTATAGTGTCTGTTTGTCTAGTTTTGGAATCTCTAACCGAAGCATTATCACTAACAGATACAGCAGTGTGTGTATGTTGAGTTCATACACTTCTTGTTGGTTATCATAATCACTGGGGTTCTCTTCACCTCTCTGTAGATCAAATGTAAGTTCCGTAACTCCGTACTGTAAGACTTGCTGAACTGATTTCACCTGTAGATGGACGCCAAGATGTACCATTTGTGAAAATACCTGTGCAAACCTAAGTAGATCCTTAGATATTGATCTTTTCATACTTTGTCTAAGTTGCATAGCATGCAGCCATAGCTCTATACATCTGTCAAATCTTGAACCATCTGCGAACACTGCTCCTCGAAATATGATCGGATGAGGGACTTCAGGATTATCTTTCCCTAGAATTCTCTCTCGGATTGCTAGACCTTCCATATGTAATGTAGTCTGACTATGTTTTATAGACTCTAATTCAGCGATAGTTTTACATTCAATGTGATTGTTATAAGCAGGAACTGGTGACTCTAGGAGCTTTTCTATAACATTGCTCGGATCAGAATACCTTTCAACCATACCCTTACGCAAATATTCAAACGCTTTCACCATATCGTACTGTTCCTTATCATTAGCAAAAGAAGCACCGAGCAGTTCTAATGCATTGATTTTATCTATTTTAGTACATTCTGGTAATGAGATGAGATATTCTACGACCGCTGGTTGTACACATTCAGCTGCAACGATTAATGGTGTCATTTTGTTATCATTCTGTAACAGTGACGCTTTAGCTTTGACTAGAACTTCCACTATATCAACATGTCCACACTCGGCTGAGAAATGTAGAGCCGTGGCACCACAGTGGGCCCTGGAATCTGAATTTGCTCCTTTCTCCAGAAGAACTTCCACCACATTCTTATGTCCCTTATAGCAGGCGATCATAAGACAAGTATTTTTAAATTTATTAGCAATGGACAAGTTAGCCCCGCTGTCCAATAAAAGCTTGACAACATCTAGGCGACCATCAAAGCAAGCTGCTCTCAGTGGTGTAGAATTAGTCACTGTAGCATGGTTGACGTCTGCTCCATGGTCTATGAGAAGTTTAACAATGTTATAGTGTCCGGCACCCGCTGCACACCATAACGGTGTAGCTCCTTCAATAGCATAACCATCAAAACGTACAGTCCCTGAAAATCAAGACAATAAAGAACAGTATTTAACAGGTATTGTAAATAGTTTAAAACAGAATGACAAACACAAACATAAATAATGTATTTGGATCATAATCATGATGGCTTCTCTGAAACCTTTTAATTAGAAAACCAATCCACATGCTTTTTCCAGAAAATACAAAGTTCATAACAAACCACAAAGTGGAAATTATCCAACACATAGAGGATATTACATGAGTGTCTTTCCATACAGAATTTATTAAACTAGTTGAATAAAATAATAAAATGCGAGGCTCTGCCGAGCATTTTATCGATTTTTACAACGAGTTTAATAAATTCATTGTGGAAAGTCACAAATGTAATGTTCTTTTTATCATATGTTAGCCTTTTCCGACCAAAACATAAAATAGCTACGTATTGTTCACTATAATAAACGTGCAACTTTGACAACGTCGCCTATCCTTTGAGTGATAGCTTTATTACACTAGTGTATTATCAAAAATAAATAATGGCTTTATTACGCTACCGCGACGTCAAACATGTGATAAATGTAATTATTAGAGGAGAAGACGTGGCTTCAAAACAATTCTATTACTGTAACACTGTAATAACCTGTGTCACTAGGCGGGCTTATCAGATGGTGAGGTTTAACCTGTTGTAGAGTAAATACTATATCAGCATGCATTAAATGGTATAGGAGGCAACCAGTGAGCTGATAATACACGGGTAAGCCTGGATGCTTACTTGTTGGTATAAACACCATGTAGTAGTATATTTCTGTTTACACCATGTGACTAGTGTCAACGGTTATGTCAAATTCAAATTTCTCTCCCAATTGCTGTAATATTTCATACTTCAGATAAACAAAGAGATTTAACCAAAGGTTGAAAATGAAAAATATAACCACCATTTTAAAGTGCATATAAATGTCTTATAGGCCTTTCCCGAAACTAGGTAACCTCCCTTTTAAATTGTCTTCCCTTGACGCCTATGCGCATGCGCCAGATTAATATCTCAACTTCCGGGGTGTCCGTATATGGATTCAATCGTTATTCAGCCATTACTCCTGGCATTAGCGATCCGTTATACTTGAGATAAAAGTACTTTGTTGACGATGGTTTTGTTTTTCTTTTGTCGTCAGTTGAATGAACATGTAGGGAAGTGATTACATGGCCTAAAATTCGTATTGGGATAATGAAGTTTCATTAAGATTTAGATATATTTCTCAGTAAAATATCTTATTCACGAGCGCTTTCAATATTTATAAGTTGAGAAGACAATTCAATAATAATTGTGATTATACAGCAATATTATTAAATATGCGTTCAAATATCTTTTTCGGTAACCTTATAAATTACGAATTAATCTACAATGTTTTATGAAGATACTCACCAATAAAATTATTTTGACAATCATCCATAACACACGTAGACATAAACTTGCACTTATAAGTGCTAAATAAATCCACCACCACGCAGACATATTATGTCATGCTTATTCACAATAGTGTTCGTGGTATTAAATACCAAAAATAATATTACACTAATTATGTTAGATTTAAACAATAAGTATTTTAATTAAAAGGCTATAATGAGAGAAATTTGTAGCGAAAATGAACGCACTGGTGTTTGCGTTCTGAAAATATTAAATGCCTTATTCATGTATATAGAGAAAATTAAATGACAGTCCGTTATTCGTTTGAAGTGCCCCTATAAATCCCCATATTTTCAAAACCAATTAAGTGTCATAAAACCCATAATCTTAATTAGTAATCAGTGGAAAAGACCCCCTGCTATGTAAGTCTGACACATTGTATAATGCAACATATGTCACCACGGTGGCTATTTAATCTACATATAGATGCATCCCTTCTGATGTAAGATCTGTATAATATCAGCGGGAGATTAATATTAGGGTAATAAAACAGCTATTATCCCGATGACAGTAATTTAAAATGAGGGAGCAAATCAAGATCATATAAAATCCAAGTATTCTTTGGATGAATATATACGTCCGTGCAGACACTTATATACATGTATAGTTTCTGGTACGTTGCGTTCGTTTAAATTCATGTTTTGTACTTCCCGTTTGTTTTGAAGTATTGACAGTTGATTTTTTCGTTCAGTGAAATTAATTTAAATTAACTTTAAACATGCGCAGTCGCAGCACATTTTCTCAGGGATCCTAATAATTTATACTCAAGAAAGATCGAGTCGGGCCACAATTTGCTCAGACGGATCAAACCAGTTTTGTGATCTCAGTGGGATATCCTGATCAAATTCCAAGCCCTGCAAACTCATGTATTTATATCTACAGGACGACCAAATTCAAGTGGGTCTGAACTGCCCTCTTGAGCCGCGCATAAATTAAAACATGCATTTTGTGACTCATTCGCGGGATTGGGGTTACTATAATTATGCCAACACCCTATCACACTATTGTTTTTACAAATTCGCGGGTATCTTATACGAATATGCCAACATCTTACAACCACATTGACAATGTATATTGTACAATTTCACAAATACCATAATATAAAACTTAACATATATCAAAGTATAAGTACGCTGGAGAGATTGACATTGAATAATTTAATTACTTCACTTTTAAAAACTATGGAGCACACGAAACACAAAACAGTTCGCTTAATTTTAACAGATACTTTCAAAGATTATTATCGTGATAAGCGAACAAACAATATCCTTCGTATGTTTTCTTTAATTTCAAATATTTTTTGTTTACCGCCGTAGATTCTATACTTAGTTCCGTATAGATTTAATCAATTTTGCAGTATTCTAATGTAATACAGCAGTATAGGATATTAAATTATTTTTTCTAACAGATAATACCAAAAACATAACAAAAAAGACCACTTTTGTAAGCCAAATACTTAAAATAACTGCAATTTGTTCTGTGTTACTATATACCGATCTTATCAGGACACCCCGGAAGTGGAATTATTGAAAACAGGGGAAGTTATCGAGGATTTACCAAGGGAGGTAACCTAGTTTCGGGAAAGGACTATACTGGGGCAAGTTTACATGTACATTGTAAGCATAAATTCAATAATCATTTTATTTCAATAAAATGTGTCTGAATACAGAATGTTGCAAAAATCAGCCACCATTTGATATTAGGCTCCTCCCTCTTCCTTTTATACAAATTCCTGGGGTTTAAGTCTCAAGATTTTGTACTCTGTCCCCTTTAACCTACATCAATAGCATTGTGGCGCTCTTCATATGTATTTTTGGGGGGACTATCTTCCAATCATATTATACATGCGAGACCATGCAGACATAGCATGCTTAATTATGTCTTGTCTACGGCCATCTATAGAGTTTCAGGCTCACTTATAATGTGAAAATGTCAAAATTTCAATATTTATATACAAGGCTGATCTATGCCTGTTTTTTTATTGTTTATATAATATAATAATAATAAAGACTTTATTTGAAAGCCCAGTCTTCCCTGTGAGCCTCGTATATCAACATTGCATGAATGTACCTGTCTCTTCAATATCTCCATCAAAATTGCTCAGTAAAACATGTACAACTTTTTCTTCCCCATTTCTTGCAGCAATGATAAGAGGTGTGGTACACTGGCCCTCTTCTTCTGTCTTGTTACTTAAAACCTGAAATCAAAATCAAAGCTCTTACAATATTGCTTTAGAAAAACTTTAGAAATGCTGATGCTCCATCATGTGGTTTCAGAGAAGAATATTTGGAAAGTTTATAGCAAAGAATTGACCCTGAGGTAGAACAGTTTTGAACAGTTTGGGAGAAGGACCTAATGATGACGCACCAAGCAAAATATCAAAGCTTTAAGCCTTACAAGTGGTAATAGTGATTTTATTTAAGTTTTGCCAGTATATTTATTATTCTATCGTAATCAGTGACCCTGTGTTGAGACCAGCTTATACACCAGGGTTATTGTTATAGCACTATTTACAGAGTTCCTAATGAAAAGATGCTTCCTCCTTGGTTTATTTCATTGCTGCCAAAACATTATTTATTGAGACTTATGTAATTACTGATTTGGGTTTTATGTGTGGAATTACTACAGGGTTCCTGGCTCCCTACTTCTTTATGTGTTTACCATTATCCTGAAGATAATTGCAAGTAGCAGCATTTAACAGATATTTATACAGCAGCTGCCTTACTCAAGGCATGCACTTGGAACTGATGACAATCAATTGGTGACTTTAATATACATAATTATCTGCATTTGCCTATGGAACTGCTGTGCGCTCATCTCGCCCAGTTGAAACATACTTCGGACAGGTGAGCTAGAAAGGCTAATCAAATCTGTACAGTGGGACAAATCCACAGCGTACAAACCTAACCACTGAAACATTTCTTGTGACACTGGTTCATAAGACCAAATATAAAATGGCCTTGGCAGGCTGTGCGAAATTTTAACAAGAGCACCGCCTTACATGGCAGATGCTCATCTGATCATTGTCACTGTAAAAACCCCTAGAATAAAGTAGGGCAGTGAGTCTTGCTAAAAAAAGTGAGGTATTGATGGTGAAAAAAAGGGGAATAACTCTTGCAAAATGCTGATCAAAGTTATGGGTCATGCTTGACATAGTCAGGTATTGATGGTGTATAAGTGTTGAAAGTTTCAAAGCAATAGCTTTGATAGTTTATGAAAAAAGTTTACCTAAACACAAAACTTAAGCATGCAACGCCAACCAAGTGATGACAATAACTCATCTTTTTTTTCAAAAATCAGATGAGCTAAAAACCTGTCAAGTCATTCCAAAAATGGTTTCAGTCAGAATGAAACTTGTCAGTCAATCCGTACAAAATGAAAAATTGAGCTATGCACTTTTCTGAAAAAGCTTCATTCAGAAGTACATTGTATATATTTATTCAGACGGCTCACGTACGAAAACCGGGACAACTGTACATGCCGGTATCGTACCATGTACAGGTTTTATCTGCATCCTTTACTGTTGAAATATAATAAGTTTTTGCTACCTTCATCCATCTTAATACTTTACATTTTTGACAATTTTGGACCAATTTTCTTAAATTATCTTACCAGTGGCGATTCACCATATCGACATTACAGGGTACAACCATTTTCCGGGATTACGGAATTAATTGAGCGACAAAATGCGAGATATTTTGAATATACGTCAGGGTGGTGGCTGTATATAGAGTAAAGATAATAGAGCAACCAGGTACAATAATCGCTATTATTTTAGCCAAATGATAAGAATTTGTAAAAAGTTTTACTAGAACACATTGACAACATTATTTTAAGACCTTGCTGTGTAGAAATTAAATTGTAATTCAATTGGTGACTTTGATAAATATCTGCATGTGCCTATGGAATCTCTGTGCGCTCAACTCGCCCCTGGAGTTGAAACATACTTGGGACTGGTGAGCTTGAAAGGCTTATCAAATATACATTTGTGTAACATTTTTACAATTCACCATATCAACATTACAGGGTATAACCTGTTTTCCGGGATTGCGGAATTAATTGGGCCACAATGGATATTCCGAATAAACGTGTAGTGGCTGCATATAGGGTATAGAGCAACCAGGTACAGTTTATACCAGGTACAATAATCGTGATTATTTTAGCCAAATGATAAGAATTTGTAAAAAGTTTTGACAACATTATTTTATGACCTTGCTGTGTAGAATAAAATGCAACATTTTAAATATAAAGCATTTCTTAGGATAATTCTTGCTAAAGTTTAAAAACAAAGATGTTTAATGATAATGTGCAATAATAGTTTTATATGTATTCCATGTTTAAACATTGAAAAAAGAATAATTATATACAATCCTACAATAGGCCATGTATTTCATGTTTTATTCTATTTCTATTTGATACTCCCAACAATCAATGCTGATTATAACAGGGAGGCGCAGGTCTGGGTTACAGTTGGTTAAAATAAAGAGATGCAAAAATTATACAGTACAGTAAAGCCGTTGAAAAAAGAATAATTATATACAATCCTGCTATACGGCCTATTGCTCGCTACCCTCCTGACCATAATATTCTGCTTCTGAAAATAATGTCGATATCGAGAATAATACACAACTACGCTGCCTGATGGTTTCTGTCGGTTGGGCCAACATTCTGTCAAATTTTAATCTATTTTACCATTTCCCATTGCGATTTTGTAGGTCAGCCTCAGGACTGGTGGTTTTCTCGAAGCGTGCTTTTGGGATAGCTTCACACACATAATAACTTTAGACCATTCACCCGTATAACGTGCAAAACAAATATCAACTTCCTAAGACTACCTCTTCATAAAGATTATGCAATGCTTGAGTTTTCTGTCAAACTCAAACAGTTTTTTTGGTCAAATTCTGAAAACAAAAGTCTATCACGACTATAATATTCACCTGGTTGACAATAACTTCACGGTCAAGATTCCATAACATAGCAAAAATACTAATCGCTCTTCCATCTCTAGCTGCCTCAAATACTTTCTTCTTTAGGATTTCTAATTCTGCTGGAGTAATTTGTGTTGACATTTTCCGATCATTTCGAGTCCACGATAAAACCCGTAAAATTCGGTCAATTCCGTCTGAATTTAACCGAACAAAAATCAGAAAACATGAACGCTCGAGATTCACGTGCACACTGTAATGTCCGCCAGTCCCAAGCACGATAACTTAAACAAGTTTATTAACGCATGAATGCAAATAAACGAATAATCTGTCAAAACGGAAGTATTCTATTTGTCAACAAATACGGTCAAATTAGTAGAATATTGTTCTACCAGTGTCATTTAACAAATCAAGCCAATCATTAGGAACTGAGTTTTGCTATTTGTGGTGCAATATTTCCACTGATTATTCCCTTGTATACACAGAAACTAGACGTGTTTGTACATTTACTGTTATAAGTATAATATAAACTTTACATTTGTCAAGACAGATCAAGGTAAGTTTGTATTTTCTCTATAAACTGATCAATTTTCCAACTTCTCTCCTTTCACTAGTCCTACAAATATGACTTTCCGGTTTGTTTTTTAACATTTTGACTTTTGTTTTCAAACCGAAGTCGTTGGATACTGCCAATCATCAAAGTACCTCAGTATTCATCACGTCTAGATTTCTGTTGGATACTGCCAATCATCAAAGTACCTCAGTATTCATCACGTCTAGATTTCTGGACTATCCTTTCACTGACTGTGACTTCATCAGTTCATGCTTTTTTGTTACATTCTTAACATTTAAGGTATGGACATTGGTTGGTGCCACTTTTAACGTCTCTGCCACACTTGAAGGGTGACATATACTACAACACGAAGTGATGTCGTACGACAATATCATATGACTGAAGACAATGCTAAACAGTTAACGACTGTCTCTGTTGAATGCAATAAAACCCAAATATTGAAATATTTTAATTCATATTTCTTGACAGTGTCATAATGTCTCATATTGCAATGTCACTTGTATAGCATATTGTCTTCAGTTGCACTGGCTGTAACACACGCCAACAATACAGATGACAATACTATATGACATTGTCTTTTTAGTCTGTAGTAGGCCTATCCTGTTTTCACGTTTTTGCTTGTTCCATTGGTGTGCATTTATTCTCCTATTATTGGATCATATAATTGTATGCTTGAACTGTTTTTATGTAGGTGAACAATGCCTAAGAAGTTTAAAGGTGAGAATACTAAAGCCTCGGCTGCCAGAGAACGTAGATCAACCCAGCAAGCAGAAATACAAGCCAAGAAACAGAAAGATATAGAAGATGCTTATTGGGCCGATGATGATAAACAGACTGCTAAGAAACAAGCCAGGAAGGTGAGTATTGGATTTTATTATAAGCGAAACAAGCCAGGAAGGTTAGTATCGGATTTTTTTATTATTGAAACAAGCCAGAAAGGTTTAAATAGTATTGGATTGTATTATTTATGCGAAACAAGCAAGAAAGGTTAGTAGGGGATTTTATTATATGCGAAACAAGCCAGAAAGGTTAGTATGGGATTTAATTATAAGTCAGAAAGGATAGTATGGGATTTAATTATAAGTCAGAAAGGTTATTATGGGAGTTTATTAAACGAAAGGTTAGTTGATAAATTAAGAAAGTTAAAAATAAGTTTAGGTCCAATTTTAGAGGGCTGCTTTCAGCAGTTTAGCCTTTCAGCCTTCCTTTACCAAAGGAAACCTGTGTTCAAGTCTCCCTTGGAAGACTATTTATCTCTTGGTGGGTGTGCAGCCAACTTCGAGGTATTGCTCTCAGGAATATCGAACATGTCAACTTGTGAGTATATTCTGATTATCTAGAGTGAGGCGATCACAGAAAATGAAGAATGATGATGATGATGTCATTATTAATACATCATATACATGTGTATGTAAGCATTAATTTAAAACCTATGACTCACAAAGAGCCAAGACCACATCCATGAAACAAACACAATTAAAATTATTATTATTATATGAAAACTTTTTAAAATGTGTTAGTCTAGCAATGTATTTATTTTTGATGACCTTTGATGACCTTTGTTACAGGAAGATAAAGAGAAGAAGAGATTAGAACAACTTGAACATAAGAAAGAATTGGCTCAACTTGCTGAGACTGAGATGGAGAGTATTAAGGCAGCCAAACCTAAAGCAGCGGTAAAACTATCGAGAGCACAGATAGAAGCTGAACAAGAAAGGCAAAGATTAGAAGCCGCTGGTCAGTTGTTATGATAAATTTAAGAAATAACTTAAGAAAAACCATTGTATACTGGCTGTTATTTAACGGTTTGGAGTTCTGACGTGTAAGAATGAACTTCAACTATGAAGGCTGTAGGCCTAAATGATTAATATAAAGCATCAGAACGGTACACCATTGTATAACAAAGGTATACTACGGCTTTGGAATATTTTATTTTAATTCTAACATGATTTAAGCACCCAGTTATATATTAAGCCAGTATTGCTTTGCAAGAGTATGTTGTTTACTTTACTTGTTTATCTGCATGGCTTCATAAATGGAATACTTGCTTGACATGACGTAATTTCTATTGGTATATTAAACGTTATTCAACAGTATGATTTGTTCTTTGTCTATATAGGCAAAATCTTCAGTCATGTTAGAATATGTAATATAAGAAACTATTAAGTAATTTTAAAAGCACATAATTTTGTCATTTTAAAAACACATTTTCTTATTCTGCCTGAATTTTATTATAATAAAGTTTTGGTGTGACAGTTTTTTGCGTAGACAAAAAAGTTTTTCTGTATACAGAAGTCATTGTCAGAACCCACATTAATAGAGTCTGTTTCTAAAACAATTAGTTTACTAGATTGTAGCATACTTGGGCAAACGTGAGGTCCCACTGTCTACAGAAATAAGCAAGCACATACATGCCAGATCTCCTACATCATGCGTGAATCTCCTGCATTTGAGACTCTACTCCTGCATGATCAGAGGCCAATTTATCAAATCTCACGCATTTCATGGACAAACTAGAATCTGACATTTTTGTTTACATTATGAAAATGATGACAAATATTAGTTTAAATTGCTACATGAAGCATGCATGGTATTGTCATCAAATTAAGATCAGTGAAAACAGCATATAAACTTAAATACTTTTAAGTCTAAAGTTTCAGCAAGGAAAATCTCCTGCATTTTAATAAAATCTCCTGCATTTCCATCACCAATCTTACGCAAAGGGGTCTGCGAAACATGGCATGTATGCAAGCAATATCCAGGATAGTGCACCCAAATTTTAAATGTATCTGATACACAACCTAATTAATTATAAGGACCCATCAACCATGTTTTGCGTAATTTATGCCATCAATTAATGTGTTATAGCAGGTTATAATATTATATTCTGCTTTAAATTACAAATTATATCTTGACTTTCTTTCTGACAGCTGTGTTTATATTAATATTACTTTGCCGTTCATGTAACTTTTGTAAATACACATACTTTATGTCAATGTTTTATAAGGCTCACAGGGAAGACTGGGTATACCCAACTGTGTTGCCTCTTTAAATAAAGTCTTTATTGTTATTATTATGTCTAAAAAATCATTGCCTAATCTTCGCTAAACTATTGATCTTGTTTCCATGGTAACAGCCAAGAAGAAAGAAGAAGCAAGAGTTCATGATGAGATGCCGTTAGTGGAGAATGAGAACAGATTGGCAGCTGAAGGAGAGGAGGCAAGAACTGTAGAAGATGCCATCTCTGTTCTAAGGTTTGTACATCATGTGGGGATCCTGAGAGCTGGGGGTCCTGATCCCTGTCTTAAGGTTTGTATTTGGGATCCGGAGGGGTTAGGTGGCTGGGGATCCAGAGGGGTGGTGGACTGTCAGTCAGTCCGTACGCACCCACTTGTAGTTGTAGGGTGCGGAACAATAGGCTATATTTAGATTCTATTCATTCCGTTGCTTACGGGGTGCAAAATGTTGCTTATGGGGTTTATACAAACAAAAGATTGAACAAAAGAAAACCCCACAATGTCAAGTCAGAGAGAACGTCCGTTCGTCAAAAAATCTGGATCCTGACATAACTCAAACAGTTTCCAAGCTAGGTTTATGAAACTTGATATGTGGATAGGGAGCAATAAGGGGATTATGCACGTCTAACAGTATTTTTATTTTGACTAAAATTATGGTTGCTATGGCAGCAGAAACATTGAAACTGAGAATGCTACCATGGGTCTCCTGAAGTCAGGAATATTTCTTATATAAAATTCAGATGTACAAAAATGTAATCATAGCCTGGATTTCAATGAATATTTGTACTTCCATATTTAAGAAAAATAATTGATCTTGAGCATGCATGTAATTATTTTCCTCATTGTACCAATGTCTGTGAATTTAGCATGTAAACTACTTATATACTCTATGCATAATTACTACAGAAGCTACTTGCCCGAATCAACGATTACTTGACCCAGACAACCGGACAAGTGCTAATTTCGCAGACTGGTACCAATATTGTCATCTGCTTAAAGAAATTATATCTGATTGGTTTGAACATCCTCTCAGTGTATACTTTAGTATTGTGGTCAAGTTTTTCAAAAACTGTATTTTATCCTTAAAAGATTGTTTGTATATTTTAGTGTGAAGGATGCAGAATTTGAACGTCATCCAGAGAAACGAATGAAAGCAGCTTTCATACAATTTGAGGAAGTGAATCTACCAATATTAAAGAAAGAAAATCCAAATATGAGACTCTCACAATTAAAACAAATGTTGAAAAAAGACTGGATGAAGTCCCCTGAAAACCCTATGAATCAGAAACATGCTTCTTACAATGAGAAACGATAGCATTCATGACATCTGTGATTGAGTGTAGTAACGTTACAGCATTGTGAGTTTTTCAACTAAAGGTACAGATGTACTAAAGTGCTATCACTTCATGTATTGTATTCACAGTGGAATAAAAACTGGATTGAAACTTCATATGAAAACTGATTGCTTTGAAGTGCCGTGAAGTTTTCTAAATGTTACTGTCTTTTAAGATGTTTGGATGTCAGGTGTGCGTCGTCATCAACTTTTTCTTTAAATGATTTTTTTTTCTAAACACACAAAATGGATTTCGAGTAACTGTACCGAAATGATCCATTAACGATCCTTTTCAAATAAAAGGCTAAATAATTCTGTAGCATATGTAGGTCACCTGGTTAAAAAAAGTGCTTGAACATTTAAATAATATCTCCTCCTTAACGACTGAATAGATTTTGAAAAAACTTAACTGATTGGTCCTTGAATAATCCTCATTTAAAGCTATATAAACAGCTTTAATCCAATGGTCATGTAAATCATATAGGAGCCACAAGTATATTCAGTCTTTCAATATGCCAATGTACTCGAGGGAGATATAGGACCATCTTGCCTTTTGGTCAACTTTGTTTCAGTGTCATATATTGTCTGTGAATGACAGTTTTTAGTTTTGAATTATCTGGCGCAATATGTCAATATTCGTTTGGCATAAATGAATTCTTTTGTTATTCCCTCCTAATTTCTATCTTTCATACCATCCAATCTTTGATTTAAAATATTCAGTATCCTGTTATATAAGTACATATATAGATTATATATGGGTATTTTTGTACTGTTATTTATCATTTATAAACTCCAAATAGTCGAGTGCATTATTTGACCTCTTTAAGGTGAATATTTACCTATCATCACAGCAAGTGAGTGCTTCAATTTCCAGAGTGATGCGCAGATTTGAATCTTAAAACACATGAGAGTAATCATAAATTGGGTCAAAAGTGAAAAACTGCTTTTGTGTATTCGTCAGAAAGTAGTGTCAGATGAAAAGTGTCATAATTGACATCACATCCGACTGAAAGCAGAGATCGTTCTGCCTTATTGTTTGGTAAATTCTATTTTTCAAGGGCTTTTAGACAAATTCAATGGAATAAGTGCTTATAATTTACCATCAAAATGTATTTAACAGCAATTGATTGGAGATAGACAATGCTACTGGTACGTGTTTTCTTACATTGTACATGTATGTTGTGATCATATGTTATATTTAATACTTAATGTGTCAAGTTTGGCTTTAGATTAACAACGAGAAAGCAACAATTAAATATGACTTATGTTTGAAACTAACCTGGTTGAAATAATGTTACAATGGGAAAAGAATCCTTTGTGTCTGTTGTTATTATGAGTTGTATACATTGCTTTACTTCAAGGAGAGTCATGTTGTACACGAGGGTCAACCATTAAGTTTGAAGACTACAGTGTAGTTATCTGATTATATTATATCGGCTGTCTCACTGTCTGGAACTTTATGGGTGACCCTCATATTTTCTCAATTATTAGACTGAGTTAATGAATGCAGAAAATATCTGATATATCATGTATGCAACTGATATTTAATCACTTGAACAAAAGAAATGTACATTATTCTATTCTGTCCTACCTAAAGTGGTAGATACAGTTATATCGTGAAACACATACTTGTACAGAGCTTCCGATCTAACTTACCTCATTTTATATAACTACATGTACGAACTGTTAAGTCAGATATGAAGACTGGTCAGCTTGTTACTTCCTGTAGTACATGTACACATTTTATTGTTGTTAGTGGTACAAGCTTGTACATGTATGTATTGGTGTATGCCTGGAAGATATCATTTCCTAGTGAACCCAAGTTACAAAATAAATATATTAAAACATGTCTTCTCTTTATTTCATCGTGATTACATTGCCATGCCCCCACTCGATCTTAAAAGATCGAGGTTGTGGTATTACTTTGAACGTGTCTGTTGGTCCGTCAACAGGAATGGTGCTTCATATACTTACAAGTTGGATTACTGAGTTGGCTAAAGATCACTAAGGCAAAGAAAAAGCTTGTTGTCAATCTAGACTCAAGAGGTTACAACTTTTATCAAAAAGATAATTTAATAAAAATTGGACAGGGAAGACAGCACTCAAGTGAAGCAGCCGAGTACAGACCACAATTTAATCCATCACACGTGGTACAATGCCCAACACACACAACTGAACGAGAAAATGAAACTAAACTGCTGAAAGTCCCGAAGTATCAAACTTGGTCACAGTATTGGTAAAAGATTGATTATTTGTCTCCTTGGTCAAAACTAGGTTAGATAAGACTCGAGTCACAACTTTGTCCTAATCTGCACATGACGCAACCATTCTGATCACACAAAGTCTTGTTCGAAACTGGATAAGAAAATAAGTCAATAGGCCAGTGATCAAAGAAAAAACACCTTTTAATATTCTAGCTTAAACCAGCCTTGTTGAAAAACAACTCACAAGGGGAGAGCCTGTACATGTATTCATGAGTGGGTCATATTTGGCAATACACACGTTATAAACTGATTGAACATCCTACTCCAGGGGTACTTAACACCTTTCAACTTGTCACAGTACAAAAAATTGTTTACAAGAAACAGGCATACGTAAATATATTACTCATAAGATTGCTAAGCACATTACTGGGACTGTCTGAAGTTTAGAGTATCATCCCGACTTCTGATTGACCGACACACAGACGCCGAGAAATGCTGTCCAGATGTAATAATATCAACAGGTCCCATATTCTATATTAACCGTGGTATGTCAGCTTTTGACAAATTTAAAAAGTGCACTTTTTCATAAAAAACTCCATTTAAATAATCACGCAGTCTGCACAAATGCTGAAAATACTGTACAAATCTCAAAAAGAAGTGTTTTGTCTAAACCATCGAAGTAATTTTCAATTGATCGTCGGTCAACAGGTAGAACACTATGTCCTTGCTTGTACTTAGCCGAGGTATTGATGTGGTCATACAAAATTGGATGAGTTTTTGAGTAAGCACGTTCTCTCTTACATGTTTTGTCTATTGGTAGCAATATACAGCTTCAATAAAAGCTTCCCAATAAATGCCTCGCTTTGAAGATCATGTACCTAAGTCAGACTGTAATTGAATGTTCAATGAATATCTGAGCATCAATTACACATAATCATATTACAAAATGTACTAGTATAATTATGTGAAGTACGATATGAAAAGTGGATACATTTTTCAATGCTAACAATTTGTGGCACCAGAATTGACACGATTTTAATATTTAAAACTGGTTTAAGCCCCAGTAAAATTTGTCTCTAGACTCAAGGCAGAAGTTTATCATACTGCCAACCGTCTTCAAATATATTTGTATACATATGTGTTGTCCACTTTACAGTTTTTAAACTTAAGTTACAACGAATATTTTAGATTTGTTCACAGTGTCTTCATTGTGAGATGTGGTTGTCCTTGTGATTTCTTATTGTTGGTCGACTTTTACTCGAGTTAAACTTCACTGACTGATTGCACATACTGATAGGAGAGTCGAGGCGGTTTTTCTTCACTCTTCCTTATCATAAATGTATAACAGGTTAATGCTCGTTTGTTTTTGCTGAGTGTCGCTTTCGCTGTCCGATTTAATTATTACTTTTATCTTATTAATAGTACCTTTGCATAACTATCTCATATGAGCGTTGTCGCAACGCAGTAGTTTCAAGACTTCAGACAATATTCTGGCATGCAATGTGTTGGTCCTCTTTCATACGTCTGTCATAGAATGTTTTGTTCACCATATATAATAAAACTATAATATAACAATACAGGAAATATAAAACCACAGAAGCATCGTCTATGACATCAATCCTTCCTCATCAACTCACCATAATATACTAGTACATAGATGTTCCCATAGAAATGTATTTTCCAATAGACTAAATACTATATATATAATATCGCCAAAGCAATGCTGGCTGAAAAGCAGTAAGATTGCTTAGTTCACTAGTATTACTAGTAGTTATTAGGTTGACACAACACAGTGTCGTTTGATTTGGTATATTTAAATATACAATTATAATTTAAGACTCTAGATAAGTACTATGTGATGTTATGGGATTAAATCATCTGTTCGCAATGTCATAACTATATATATATGTACATTTGAAAACACAATTTTGTAGACTATGTGAACTACCTATGTATACCATTATATTGCCTTAATTTTTTTTCTTAACTTCGATTGTACAGCAAATATAATTGAGATTTGTGTAACAATGAACAGGATTTCGTTTTTGCAAGATTCATTATATAGTGAAAGTAAATGTGAAACATTATCCTAAAATAATACTTAGACACCTATCTGTGAATTATATTGTGATTCAACATGTCGCACAGCAGTGTATTTGAAGTGATTTGGATTGTATTAACTGATTTGATATTGGTATGTAATCCAAGTACAGGTACTGAGTTCAAACTAGGAATGTTAAGTCCATTTACACATCCCAGACTAGGGTGGGTAAATAATGCCGCTGCTGCCACCATTGCTGTAACTAAAGCACAGGAAGATGGTCTGGTACCGGAACACAATATAAGGTACGTCACACAATTATTATAGAAATATATACCGTATTTACTATTTAGTCAAATAGTGTCTCAAACTATATATGAGCCGTTCTCCAGGAAAACCGGGCTTAGTGACAAAAATATGAAAATCATGATAATATAGCATTAGTAAGATAAGTCTCTTTTGAACAGATTCTGAAAATTGAACAAAATATGACATCAAATTACAAAATTACAGACTTTTAAAACTAACCACTCCCCCTACCTTGTTAGTGACGTTGCAAACGCCATTCAAACGTTATTTGCCAGTATTTGATGTGTTCTTGACGTAAACTTTTCAAAATTGTATCACATTTTAGAATTATATTCCTTTTTTAATAAAACATATCTAAATCGTGAATTTTAGCTTTTAAAGAAACGTAGGTACTGTTTTCAACCACTAACCCCTCGTTTTCTCAATATGGATACTCTTCAGAAATTGGTCACCATAGCAACGACAGAAACTATTTTAACATGATTCATGAGAAAAAAATCTATTTAGTAAGACATAGTTCTATATTATCCAAATACTTAAACCTAAATCAAAGAGCATGACCTTTTTGTCATTTAAGAGGGTTTTCTTAACCTTATTACATAAATACTAATACAATGTTACTAAGCCCGGTTTTCCTCGAGAACGGCTCATATGTAATCCCAAAGGCATTGACAAAGGACGAACTTGTATGGAATAAGGAACATCAGAAACATGTTTTGAATTGATAACCGGTATGAGTTGCCAATATGTCATAAAATAAAAACAAAGTAGAAAGTGATATGGAAACTAAAGTGTTCCTAAGTGACATTACTGGGTGGCAAACACAGCCATATACTAGTATATAAAGCAGTATACATTGCGTGTGTTAATTTTGCTGTTTATTAATTTGCATGTAAAACACATTGGAAACTGTCACAGTTGGGGAGAGTATCTCAAGGAACATGTACCAGGAGTTTCGTTATTTCCTATAATATGGCACCATTTTGTGAAAAAGAGTCGCAACAAGTATGTATTTAAACAGCGAAGTGATATTTAGTCAAATGTTCAATAATATTTAAGCATTTTCTCAGGCAACATTATATATTATACGTAAAACCGACGCCGTCAGAAAGTGGGCAACACGTATACATATATAGATAGATTCGCGTTGTAAGTCATTTGCTAGTCCACTTGAAAAGTTGGCGGATGAACCACACTACATGCTGCTACTACTGATCGATTCAGAAGAAGCGACAGTTCAGGACTTAGCGACCATCATCTAACCTCCAGTATTTGTCCTTCGAAATATCTATAACAATTATTATTGTAATCGTCTAATTACGTTGACTACAAATAGTTAACGGCAATTAGTTTTTTAATTGTATAGCGGTAATTAACAAATATGTCGAGAATTTCAGGGCTTTCTGCATAAATATACTGATTTATTTGTTGATCTTGACTTGGTTTGTATGTAGTCTGGACTTCGATTATCAGTGAGCGATGTCACGCGGCGACGGGTCCAGGATTTCAACTTTTATCATTCTCGGAATTGCGTTTTTAATTCAACCTGGGATCCTACATGTACTCGTATGTTTAAAGTACGTGATTGACATCCGTACCAAAATGTATATTACAATTAACAGAAATCATTTCACAATTACGATGCATGTGATTCTATTAAACATTGTGTTGCGAGTGTTATTATGAAACCATGCTAACAGTGCGGTTTACATTACTGAATATACTGAACTAGAGTACGGTAATTTGTGGTACTTGAAGCACACCTACTTCAACGTCATTGCAACATAGCCACCACTAGACTGTCTTGTTGTCACAAATGAGTACACATTTGTTCAAACATTGTTCTAGAATAGTTGTAGCAGTTCCTAGATGCAATGTATCGCATCGTCACATACCCAAATCCCCGTCTGTCAATTCCTTCACTTGTTTTGGGTTTCATGCAGTCACTGTACATATAGATACTATTCAGCAATCATTATGTCCGTAGACAGATAAAGAAAACTCGGACAGGGAAGAAGGCGGAACTTAGCGAAACTATCGAGCACAGAAAACAAAACTAACACAGACCACAAGCAGACGACACAATGCCCAACATAAAACTGAACGTGATAATGAAATTAAGCAGCTGCAAATTACGGCCTTGTTTCAGCTGTCAAATTACGGCCTTGTTTCAGCTGTCAAATTACGGCCTTGTTTCAGCTGTCAAAATGTCACTACAAGTTTAAGAATCACTGTAAACCACGCATAACGTTTGTACAAAATATATTCTATATGAATACCATCACAGGTAAATGTATCATTGATAAAAAGTAAAACATAAATTTTATATTATGTGTTTTTGTAGTTGCTAGATTTTTACGTTGGATATTGTCTGTGCCGCTTATATGTTTTCTGTGCTCGGCTGGTTAAGCTGAGTGCTGCTTTCCCTTTCTGACTTAATATTATCTTTTTATATAATGTTTTTTTACTCTCTTTCAATGATACAGTTACCTGCGGATATCATATGACGTACTGTATTTTAACAATGTGATTGATATTTGATTGACTGAACATGTTTTGCAATATTGTGTTTTTGAACTTTTCCCGTTGTCTGTTACGCTTTGTATGTTCTTAACTATTTTTATCATCTTGTTACAATTTACGGAAATCTTTCCAAACGTACGATACATGTAACACATGAGTTTCTACACCGGTTATATCGACATATTTTAGACGGTCCCTAAAAAAACAGGGAAGGCAGCACTCTACTGAAACAGCCAAGAGATAACACAGAACCACATTCACACGGCACAATGCCAAACACAATACTGACACGAACACAATCCTTAACCGCTGAAAGTCAAAGTTTCAGCTGTTACAAAGCTGATTTAGTCGAAGTTTCAGCTGTGTAAGCCTTGTTCTGCGAGTGTCAATATAACACTATAATATGTCAGGTTTCTTATTGTTTGTTTCTTTGCATTTCATCATTTCGTCAAGGTTACCAAATGCGGTGATACTGTGTGCTTAACTTGTATTCATGTTTCTATATATAAAACTTTTTTATGTTCACATTCTAACCTGAAAGTGTTGCGTGTATCCAAAGATGTGAGAAAGATGGTGTTCCAGTTTGTTTGTACAGGCTGATTGGGTGCATGTGATGTGTACGAGGGCTGTTCGGAAAGTATTGTGATGATGTCATTTTTGACAAATTCGGTACAATCACACAGACAACATTCAATTTCACAAGTTAAAGCAATCAAGATATAGAGAGTATCGATTTGTAGTTGACATTGAGAGTGTCTCGGAATGAAGTGTACATACCGAGCAAACCGTAAAAATATCCGATCGAAAGAATAAAATGTATGCATGGATGTTGTACATAAGAACATTGACAAAGAAACATTTTGACAATCATTCAACACTGGGAATTTCAGAAATGCTTTAGTCTTTTCAGTGTTTCTCACCTAACAGACATGAACTGGTTAGCCCACAGTTCACACTGTATCGGCAAAACGCAATGGGTCCGGTTTAACGACGCGGGTCCGGCTAACTGTCTTGCATCAATGCATATACACGTAATGCACGTTGAAAGTTATGATTCAGCCGTAAACAATGCAAAACAGACATGAAATGCGGACATTTTAGACAAATTAGACAAAGTAAAAGCTTACCAAGTCAACTGTATACTTGCATGTATTGTAGGGATACATTTCTTGTACGTGCAGTACGTGCATATGCATTGATGCAAGACAAAACCAAGTAGCGACGAGCATGCAGGACAAACGTTGGCATTCCGTAAGAGTATTCCTGTCTTCAGAATTCAAGAATAACGATACAAAATACGTAAAAATGTTACACTCACCTGCTGATTGTTGTTGATATACACCATTTTTTAGCCGGATCATTTTCGTTCCGTTATCCGGACCCGCGTCGTTAAACCGGACCCATTGCGTTTTGTCGATACAGTGCGCAGTTACTCTCGCGTGTATCGGTGCTATACACCGGGGAACGAGTTAGGACAGCACGCCCGGATTTCTTGTATCACACAAACTTTCTATCTCTTCCCATCTAGTCATTGGCCAATCAGTTAGGGGTCAAACGGAATGTCCACGCACTACGACTGTCGTGGTCGAACTCCCATAGACCTACTATAAATCACGAATCTGACATCGATTGAGAAAATATATTGTTACCTTAGTTCTTGTTAAAAATATAAACGCGTGCCGCGAAATTAAATATTATATAGTTCTGTTAAAAAGCAATGATATTTGATCATAATGTTATTATTTTTCCGCTGAATGGAATAGGACAATACTTTTATAACCTTTATTTTATTCTATTAACTACAACTTTAGATGTAATTTCGTTACTAACCTTGCGATGTATTCTGTATTCTTCGTCTTCACAGCCCTTATGGGCTAACCGTGTTATACACGTCAAATAGTTTATTATTATTATAAGTTCGCAACACTTCGTTTAGTCACTTTACTGCTAGTATAAGACTTGTTCGAACGCATCGCGGATGTAGCTTTGTTTTTAGTAACATTTAATAATTGAAGGTGCCTATACCTTTCAGTATGCAAAGTGTACAATAATCTTCTACACTGGAACTCTACACCCTGAAGCATCAGTGTCTCTGTTTTGGTAACTTTATACGATGATGTATTAGTTTCGTACAGTCAATGATGGCACACACCTTCTCGTCTTCTTTGAGCGAGTCCCAGATTGTTGGCACTAACTTATCAACCATATGCCGAATGTCGGCAATAAAAGGTTTACGGATCTCTGACATTAAGGAACAGTTTAGAATGAAGTGATGGTCTACGTCACTTCATTCATGGATATCGCACCATTCTGCAGAAGTATGCACCACCAAGCTAGTTTTGTGGCGTCAAATCTGCCTAAATTTGGAAGAAGCGCGACATAACGTTTAAAACATAATATTAAGTCGGCCAGGGAAGGCAGCACTGAACTTAACCCCCATACATTTCCTTGGAGACTAAGCTGTGGGAAGATGCCAGCATTCTAAAGAAGACGGTTAATACCATCGACGCACCATATCCAAACTGAAGATACAAACGTACTTAGAAAATGGAAGACAAAAGAAGAAAAAGGAGAAGAGGCGTAGGAAAAAAATATATAGCAACACATACACATGTTTTGTTTTGGTAGACCTACCCCTCCTAAATGCAAAAAAAGTAATGTTTGTTCTGTTTTAATTTCGATATTAATGACTCTTTCATTGTAGAATGAGGCACGTGTATGTTAATTGCCAATTGTGAACAAAGTATCTCAAGTCACTATTTTATAAACTAAACAATTATCATCAGTCATCTTAATTATTCAGAATGAAAGGTTCCCCGAGGTGACATAGTATAATGTCGTTGTATGTGAAATTGTGAATCTGATTGTATATTTTATTAAGAATCACCATGTTGCAACACGGAGGCTATAGTAGAATTGGTCATCAGATGGGAATTGTGTATCATATAAAAATGGAATCTATCACCAAGGCAACGTGCTTAAAGTATATTAGACTAAGTGCGATAATGTGTTCTAATGGTATTTAGTACTTTTTATTACAAGTAGGATTTGCCGATCTACTATTAACTTTAAATTGAGCTCCCTCAGAGTGAAAAGCTTTAAAGAATGATGACCCAAAAAAGATAACAAATCGGACAGGGAGGACAGTATATCTATCAGTCTGTCTAAGTGTTCCCAAGTATATCCACTTTAATTCTTAAACTGTATTAACATGTGACTCTGATTTAAAGGTTTTTAAATGGAAGTTGTTAAAACAGCATTTTCTCTGAAAATAACAGCTTTTCCGTGACATATGCCAACGAAAGTCATCAATGCGGGCATATTTATTTGTTATAACTAAAATGGTGATCATGTTATTGTTCACATGTAACCAATACGAAGTTATAAATTCCAGTAATGTATGCTGCAGATCACAGGTAACTGTATCATTGATAAGGAGTAAACATTTTTTTTATAAAATTTATGTTATCTTAGCTTAGAAAGGTGCATTTGACTTAAGTGGTCAGATTTTCATGGTATCAAAGACAAGAATGTGCTTACGATATCTTCATAAAGTAACAACATTCATAGACACCATTGTTAGAACTACCTCCATGCAAAATCCCATCGAAATTGGTCGACTAGTTAAAAAGTTATACATATACCATGAAATAATTTATATAATACCACGGTGTCCAGTCAGTCACTGAAGTACATGCAATAGAAACGACACTGCTATTCTAAACAAGAAAAGAAAGTGGTTTCCCGCCCTATGGGTTTATTTTCTTATTTATCGAAGGATTTTAAAAAATATTGATATCAAATTAAAGACGAAGCTCTCTATGTTCTGATTATGTAAGTATATTTAAAATAACACCAGTATTAATGAGATGTTGATTAAAAACAAACTGCACCTCAGTGGCTGTGAGGTCAATTTCCCGTGTTGTAAACATTTCTAAGATATTATAAATTTTATAAAAAAAATATATTTTGTTTGGTTTACTCTTTATTAATGATACAGTTACCTGTGCTGCAGATAGCCTTGAAAATATAAGTGTATGTTCCGTGAAATAGATCTAACGCAGTCAGTTCTCGACGTGATTAATTATACCCTTCTCACATAATCTCAGATTGTTTTAGTTAATCTTGCAAATTAAATACTAAATATACCATATACAACACCTACTCATGTTCTATCCTATACAAACATGATAAGAGATTACAGTTAATAGTCCAATATTAATTACACCAAACACCTTGTGCACCTTTCATAATAACCTTCACGTGCTAACCAATTATCGTAATCTGTATCCATCACTCCTGAAGGAAGATCTGACATGACAACTATTTACGATGGAGGATTATGGGGTATACCGACAACAACAGACGTGTCATTATAGAAATGGTGAAAAATCGGTGATTAACTGAGACTTTGATTCATACTGAAGTTGAATATGAACTCTAATTAAGCTTCGATTACAATATAAAACCACATGCATAGTATTGCATACATATTATGGGGAAGTGCTGAATCATTTTGTTGTCATCGGTCTCACACCGTTTTAATTAGTATAGATCACTTGAAGCTCAACAAGCGGAGGAATTAATTACCGCGGATGTCTAGAAAGTTCTTCTTTCGATCGGATGAACTTTAATTTTCCACACAGTTACGATGCAGCTTAAATTGTTGATTTTTAAATTCATCTATGAATGATACAAATCTTCCCAGTCTAATTTCAAGCTTGAAAATCTTATCATTATCGACCTTAGAAATGTTCCATTATTGCTAAGTAACAGAAATATGGAGGCGCACGAAGAAGCTAGACCGGGAACTAAGGATGTTTGACAAGCAATGTCTGAGACAAGTCCTCGGTATCAGATGGCGGGAAAAGATTTCAAATCAAGAACTATGGGCCTGGACTAAACAAGAGCCAGTCACTGACTCCATCCTACAGAAGAAATGGAGATGGATTGACCACACCCTCAGAAGACCTCAGCCCAACATTGCCTGACAATCTCTTAGCTGTAACCTACAAGGCACTAGGGGAAGAGGAATCCCCTAAATATCTTGGCGAAGAACCCTGGACATCGACTTGAGGAAGTTAAGGATGTCATGGGGAGAAGCCACAACTAAGGCCACCGACCGTACACAATGGAAAGCTATAGTGGAGGCCATAGACCGTACTCGATGAAAAGCTGTAGTGATCGAAGGCCCTATGCTCCAATGGGAGTGAAGAGGACTAAGTAATCAGTAGCAGAAATATGAGAGTATGTGTGTCACTGGTATGATGAACTATATATTTCCAACAGTATGTTTGTAAGGTAAACCCAGGGATTCCATTATTTATTGAACATGTCCTGATAAACGCCATTGAAGGTTAAACAACAATAACGATTAATTGCGTAAACAATGATTTAATCATGTCAACTATGAGCAATTTTGTGATCAATCATATAGGTATCACAATTCCCACCATGGACGTCATTTTATAATCAGCTCATTGTTTATTTAATTCTAATTAGTCCATGCGGACTCTGATATTTATTAATTCGCTCATTTTCCCCGAGCATTATCAAAACTGATGGATCATGATAGCTTACGTTGTCATAGAAATAGAGTACATGTATAATATACGTAAAATTAAGATGATAGCAAAAATTAGGCACTATTGTAGTTTAATATATACTGTAGCAATATGTGAAATAAAAAATGTATGTCGCGGTACTATTGAAGGGGTCATGGTATATCCTGATATTTCGCAACGTATTTATTTTTGCATTAAAATCAATATTTGTTGTTGTTAAAATCATTTCCATGTGTTTAAATGTACAAACACATATTATTCAAACATTCCTATTCACTTTTGGTATTGATAATAAAATTCACAATTTTTTGACAAAACAAGGATTGTCAAAATTTCCGGAAAATGGCTGCTAAAAAGACAAACAATATACACAAAATTAGCCGTAGCTCAAAAACGACATTGATGAACAATATAATTCTTATTGCTCATTCTATTGATAAAAGTGTATCCAATCCAAAATTTAAATAAAAAAGATAGGTCACAGTACTACTTTTTGCGCTATGACATCATTATTGTCCCCCTATAAAATTATCATAAAACCTTAATGAATTTGCGTAAAGGTGACGCATTATCTGCGCGGAAAACATATTCTTATACCAAAAGAGTACTTACAGTTTGCATATTATATATGATAGAACTTAGAAGAAATTGACACGTTACAATAATTATTTTGGGTGCAGTTACGTCGTGTCTCATTGCAATGAAAATTGTGGTAAAATGGTGGTAAAATCGCGCAAAAAAGGCCAAATTAGTACATTTTGCACATATGTTTTCCCATAATTTCTAGGCTTGTCTTAATTTATTTTTGGCTAAAGATGTTGATTAAAGTGTACTTTATCTAAAAATTAAAAAAGGGGTTATCACGCTACACTTTGTGGTATTAAGACTGACTTATCGACCCTTTTTCACAATTTGGCAGTGACGCAGTAAAAGGGGATCTGTGTAGTCCCAGGCAATACAAACACCCAGTATAAATGGGTACAGCCTACAGGTAACCGAAGTAATAATTTCTAATTTCACAAAAATGAATGAAAATGTTTTCGCTATTTCACGCAGAGTGTTTTCATATTATTTACTCAGTTAATTTACTTTTAACCCCAAAAGTACCCATATTTATACTAACCCTAGATAGTATCAGGACAAACATTTTGACCATTTTTTCACGACGATCCAGTGCAAAACGCGGCCTCTATCACCGTATAAGGTATATGCGCAGAAACGAAGCACATAAACAACTGTATCAAACGTCCTTAAGAAGAACCTTCCCAGACAGCTCGTGATACTCTAAACAAGGATTTCCCAATCAATCTAGGCAGTCTGGTACTATACCGGAGGATTGGAGTAAGGCAATAGTTATCCCACTACTTAAACCTTTCAAAGATAAACAAAGTCCAGCATCCTATCGCCCAATATCATTAACATCTACATTTACCAAATTAATGCAGAAAATGATCAAAAATAGATTGTGCAACCATTTAGAACAGAATAACCTAATTTCTAATGTCCAATCAGGTTGTCGTTCATTCCATTCATGTGAAGACAATTTAGTCCGATTAGAGGCAGACTGCAAAAGGGCTCAATTAGGCAATGAATATCTAGTGGCTATCTTTTTAGATATTAGCAATGCTTTTGATAAAATGTGGAACGGTGGCGCCCTAAAGTATTCGGCCGACATAGGTATTAAAGGTAGGTTGTTAAAATGGCTGGCATCATTCTTAAGTTCCAGAAAAATTCAAGTCCGATGGAATGGCCACAAATCAGAAATAGTAGAACTAGTTAATGGCTGTACACAAGGGAGTGTACTATCACCAATCATTTTTAGTGTCTTCATGAATACACTCCATGATGAAATTAAGAAACTTAATGGACCAACCAACGGTAAAGCCAGACTGCCATGCGAAAGAGCTGAACTATCCCAATTTGTTGATGACTCAGCAACTTGGGTTACTTCAAAGAGCCCCCACTTAGCTGTTAAAAGGGCACAAAGAACCCTAGACTGCATCCAAAACTGGTAATGTGCAGTCCGTTTGACCGGAAATACGATAGAGTATGTAGCAAATGTTCTATAACCACGGCTAATATGAGCAAACAGGTACTTTTGTTTTGTAACGCGAACAATACATACGAGCCATATTATGTGGGTTAAACTTTCCAAAGAATTGGGAGCTCCAAATTTCAGAGAATTCTGTAATGGGACCACACGACTATCAAGTTATTGAAATGTTGTCAGGTTTTCCGTCAATCACAATACCGGACGCATCTCGAGTGCTATGCTTCAAAACATTTATCCTATTATCGTACCAGTGGTTAGCTATCTTAAATATATAGGTGAATACATGTACATATAATTTAATTCTAAATACATTTTATATTAATATTTCATTCTTGTAGTATTTCCTCCCGTCCTTCTCTTGTATTTCGTTTCGGCAAGACCATGACTCAGTGGGGAATAGCTGTGTGACTATAAAAAGGTTCTAATTATAAGTAGATTTGTTGATATTGAATTTTGGTTATTTAATGTGGAATTCAGTGTTTTATGTAACTACATAGAGGATATTTGTTGATTTTGGTGTAAGATCGTATTTTATTTCATCGAGTGATCACAGAAAATCAATATTTTCATGAGTGGCGAAGCCACGAGTGAAAATATAATTTTATGTGATCACGAGTGAAATAAAATTGATCTTTCACCGAAAATCAACAAATTTTATGTTTATTATATGCTTCAATTTCTCTTAAAATGGTACCGTAATTGGCTTAATTGGAAAAATCACGTCGAAATTGGAACGTCAAGCCGTGACAATTGTAACGTCATAATGACGTAACGTACATTTTAAAGCCCGGCGCCGTTACGTTTCTTTTTCTGGACGATACTGGAACCAGCTTCTAAACAGTGAAAATAACAAAGTGGTAATTTCACTGTTATTTTCACTGTTATTTTCACTGAAAAATCTCCGTAATCCATTGAAAGCAAATAATAAAGCATGTTATTCTGTATTGTTGGTATACATGTGCTCAATACTATATGCTCAGATCTGTTATACATGTAGAATGAGCTCTTGAGTGTATTTATGTTTGAGTAATAATAATAATAATAATAAAGACTTTATTTTACGAGGAAACTCATTTGACAATTAAATTAAATGACAATCTTCCATGAGATCCTCAACAATAAACAGTTATACAAGAACACTAGTACATAAAATGAGTGTATTTATGTTACTTATTGTTCCCTTGTATTCTTGCAATTCGTTGTTTTCATGTCTTGTGTAGATTTGTTTCATGTATGCATTATGTTAGGGATTTACAAAAATGCCTCATGCCTTCTTGCGTATATATATTGTAAAGCTTTGCGATTTAATGATCCATATTTTGTTAACCTCAGTTTAACAAGTGGAGTTTTTCCATCAATTTTCAAAAGAGCCAAGGTTACACCTATCTACAAAAAGGGGCCTAAAACAGAAAAAAGTAATTACAGACCTATTTCAATCTTACCTGTACTATCCAAAGTACTTGAAAAACATGTCAGTAACACCTTGAAATTATTTTTAGAAAATAATTCACTCCTTCACCCAAATCAGTCTGGGTTTCGAACTCAATTCTCATGCGAGACTGCTCTGACAGCTATTATTGACAGCTGGATAAAGGCTATAAATGAGGGAAATCATGTTGGAACTATTTTTCTCGATCTGACAAAGGCTTTTGACCTTATCAACCACAAGTTACTAGTTGAAAAGCTACAGCTATATAACATTGATGCTAATGCCATTACCTGGTTTCAGTCATATCTATCTGATCGATCACAACAGGTTTGTGTGTCGGGAAAATATTCTAGTGTCCAAAAGATACCGGCTGGTGTGCCTCAAGGCTCAGTATTAGGTCCTCTACTATTCATCATTTACATCAATGATATGCCCTTACATTTGTCAAATTGTAAATCAGATATGTTTGCTGATGATACAACTATTTCATCATTTGGAAATACTATCGACTCAATCTGCACCAATCTTCAATCAGACCTTGGTTCCATACAAAACTGGTTAGATAGAAACTCTATGATTGCAAATGCTGACAAGACTAAAGCAATGATCATCTCGCCATCAAACCAAATTATTAATACTGTAAGAAATTCACACAACTCAAATATTTCATTCAATGGAAAAACTATTGAATTTTCAACCTCAGAAAAACTTCTTGGTGTTCATATTGATCATACACTAAATTGGAAAACGCAGGTACAAATTACACTGAAAAAATGCAACTCCTTATTATACTTGTTGATGAGAATAAAACAATTTTTGAATATTCATACTAGAAAAATGTTCTTCAACGCATACATTCTTCCACACTTAGACTATTGTTGCTCTATTTGGGGAAATTGCACTAATGACCTCTCAAATGATATGTATAAGTTTCAAAAACGTGCTGCTCGTATTATTTTGGATAAAGATTTTGATACACCAACAGATGAATTATTTTTGCAACTAAACTGGATGAAATTTTCAGATAGAGTTAACTACAAAAAAGCTATTCTTGTTTACAAGTCACTCAATAACCTTTTTCCAAATTATATGGAGCAGCTATTCACATATAGCGACAACAGGTCATTGAGATCATTTGAACAAAGACTTCTTTCTGTACCAAAACCGAGACTTGAGTTTTTCAGAAAATCATTGGCATACTCGGGTGCTAAATTGTGGAACTCACTTCCATATGATATCAAAGTATCAGAAAGTGTTAACACATTCAAAAGCAAATATCTAAAGTGGTGGTTCTCTGGTGGTCAACAAACCATTTCTTTCATTTGAAAGATCATTTAGGTCCTGGTCTTAGCTCCAACCAGTTGTGTCAATGACTTACTGTATCTATTCCTTATATATGCATAACAGTACATTTTAAACTAAATTTGTTTTCAGCCAAGTCATAATTTTTTGTTATTGTTGTTATTGTTGATTGTTATCTTCTGTTATTACTGTACATATTATGTAAATGTGTTAATGAGGCTCACAGGGAAGACTGGGTATACCCAACTGTGTTGCCTCTATAAATAAAGTCTTTATTATTATTATAAGTCTTTATTATTATATTTTGTTCCATGGAAGTTACAATCTATGTGCTCATAAATTGCTTCTGATATGTATAATTATGCTTACTAATCCTCTCATCAATAATGTATGCTTGTAGCATGCTATAATTATGTTGGATGTATGCTTTATATTTATTGTTATATATGCTATTGGATAAAATAAAGATAATATAATATTGCGTAATTATTATGTTTCATAAAAACCTTTTAAAGAACGTGATAAAAAATACCTCATGACGTCAACATTACGTAAATTGATAATATTTATATACTCAAACGCAAAAGAAACTGTGCATGTTTTAAATTGGGATAACTATGGAAATATCTGTCGTAGGCATTTCATTTTTGTACCATGTAAAGCATAAGTGTCACTTTGTCGAACAATGGACACAAATAGGCCCTATCGGATTAGATGTTACGTAACGTCCCAAAACAGGATATTTGCATGATTTGCGCGTGCAGGTGCTTGATAAATGTGAAATCGGTCAAATAACCCCTCATTCGTTTTTCGCAACTCCGTGGAGTAAGAAAAACAAGAAACAATCTCTGTAAAATCAGAACTTGCTATGAAAAGATTATCGGAACGTCAGCGAATTGAGGCGTTGATGATGCTCATTAGAGGTACCCCTATTGATAATGTTAGACGGGCCTTCTCAGTAGAAAGGTACGATCACGACATGATGTCAACAATTTGTAGGACCTGCAGAATGCTCTTCATGTCGAATGGAATGAAATTCCTCCGCACGTCGTACAACGTGACGTCTATTCCATGAGACGTCGTATCGTACAGGTTATACTGTACGTCAAACTGGAGATCATACCCGATCTTAATGAAATTATCACAGTTAAACCATTTAGAGAATCTTTCAACTTAGTTTTATTCTCAAAAACACCGATATCACAATTTATGCAATTTTTATTTTGACCCTTACCACGCTTAAAGTTTAAAGTTAAACGAAAAATACGATTACTTTCACTGCGCTATTAAGGACGTTTAGGACCTTTCTCCGACGTCATCGGTAAAAAATCGCTTTTTCGCCGAATCTAATAAAAATCTCCAGAAATATGCTTTAACCTACTTTCCGTATTATGACGTTTTTAATTTTTCAAAATATCGCTTCGTTTCCTAGCAACGTGACGCTATGTACATAGGGCGTGAAATTGACGTTTTGAGCGTATATTTCTGTTCTATTAAGATGTACAATAATTTTCAAAACTCTATTTATTAGTCCTTCATCCTTTGAATACGTATATGTAAAATGTATAGCAGTTGCGACTAACAATTTCGCAACGAAAACGGTTATATATCGAAAATTGACCTGTATTTTACTGCTTATTTGCGACACCCTACTCACTCCAGGACGCAATTTGGTCAACAAAAAGTGATTCAATCAACTAATGAAACATACCGAAGTTTTGCGGTAATTCTACAGAATAAGCACAAACAATAAAAAAAGGGGGGGGTGATCTCGCCTTCTTTTCGACAAAATTGAATTTTAATGAAAAACGGACATACGTTAAAGGCATAACGTCGTGCCGTCGCACGACGTTACGGGCTATTGTGGCTACGTCAGCGTCATGATCTTGTGGTGTATCCGGCGCATCGGCACATTGTTTCAATATATAAACAATATAAGAAAGCCTTATTGATGAGATCTTCAATATACCCCTAAAATTACCCAGGATACATTTTAACTTTTTTTTATCACTGAACCTTTTAGTGTTCTTTCTCAGTCTTGTTTCACAATCGACCTAAAATTAGTATTAACTAAGCTTCTACACGGATGCCACATGGGTTCCTTACGGTTTCGATGGTAAGCATGCGGATACTGTACAGCAACTGCACTGACATTGCACGAGTTCCGAATAATCTCCGCGCAGCTTTATATATTAAAATTGACATTCTTGCACGTTAGGCTGTAATAGTCATGATGCTAAATAGATAAAGATGAATTTAATTTTGGTATCCGCATACAAAGCTAGATAAAGATTTGGTATCCGCTTACATATAATAAATATTATCTGTAATTAAGGCTTCATTACTGAGATAATTAGATTTAGAACATACAGCTTTAGTGTGTTACTGTTTGCCCAGGAAGCACGTACACGTCATGGATGTTACAGAAGATTATTAGCAAAATCGACAAATTTAATTAGGGGTAAAATTAAGTTCGTAAAAATGAGTGTGAAAACTGAATAGTTCGTCAGGTTCGTATAGTTGCATATCACATACATATAAAACATTCATTCATTCGTTTTAGCATGGAAATAATTTCATTAATCAGTAAAAATATAACAATATTTGTACATACAAACATTTACCTATATAATTTCAGATTAAATTTGATATGAATACCAGTATAACAAACACCAATCACCTGTTAGATTAATAAAGACGCTGTCTGCTCTTATGTTGAATAGGGGAGCAGATTGTAACCCAGCGTAATTGTAGAGGCTGCGTAGGACGTGAAACCATTCTCATCCTTACGGATGCCTCGCGGACCAAAGGGGTCAGTAACGAATCCATGATCTTCACAAACACTATACTTAAGGCAGAGCAACTTAAAAAAACCGCCAAATGTTTTGTTCGGTAACTTTTGTTCTATGATATCGGCAAATGTCGGTTAGTCTCGGTAATCTTCGGTTATTATCTGATCTATCCCAAAAATAATAATGTATATGAGAGTCATGTATTCGCTACTGTAGTTTCAGTGAAAGGATGTGCGAAACCGATATGTATGGAATCTACAATAAAAGGAAGGTATAAATCAAAATGCTAATCAATTAAATTTATAATCAATCACTACAAAGCTTAATTAGATATAGGGACATCATACGAGCCAGCTTATCATATAACAACATGTAAATTAAAACAATGACATTTTTAAAAGCATGATATGGAATTGAAACATAAAACACACTGCATGCCATTCTGCAGACATATATATATATGGCTATACATGTATAGTGAAGTAATGATTATGTCTAGTCAGTCATTAGATATTTAAGTAGCGGAAACATGGGGTGTTTCAAAATAAGACGGCTTCACCCAGCGTAGATATAAAGTTTTAAACTGTTGAATAGAAGAAGAATTTTTGATATTATGAGGAATAGAATTCCATATTGAGGTACCAGAGAAAGCTAAAGTGTGGCGAAATAACTCGGAATTGGGTTTAGGACTATAGAATTGGTATGTAGAAGATGAGCGTAACAGTCGTGAATGAATATCTGCAGTAAATTTAAATGCAGATTTAAGATAGTCTGGTGCATCACCTCTGAGAGTTTTGTACATTTGAATAGCTTTCTGATAAATAACGCGTTCATGAAATGTCATCCATTTGAGTTTTGTAAATAGAATACTTGAAGGAGTTTATCTTCAAGACTGCTGGTACAATTTCCCCATACAGCATAGCAAAAGTCAAAATGTGGAAGAATATATGCGTTATAAAAGCGCTTCAGAGTTTCAATGGAAAGAAATATTTAATTCTAGATAAGAGGTGCAAATAGGAATTACATTTCTTTATCACATTATTGATATGGTCTGCCCAAGATAGGCTATCATTAATTGTGATACCTAATAACTTTGCTGTTGAAGTAACTTCAATAGAATTATCATGAAAAGGAATGTTAAGATTGGATCCAACAATATGATGTTTATTACGTTTACTTGTTATAATTAAAGACTTGGATTTTTCAGAATTAATGGCCATTTGATTTAGTTTACACCATTGATCAGCATGCAATAAATCTCTAGTAATTGAAAAAACAACATCATCTAATGTCTTGCTGTGGGTTGATAATGTGGTATCGTCAGCAAATATGTCAGCAACGGAATGTGAAAGAGAAAGAGGCAAGTCATTAATAAATATTAAAAATAATAATGAACCGAGAACTGAGCCTTGTGGAACACCTGCTAGAGCTTTGCCAGGACAAGAATATTTGCCACATATAAATGTTTTTTTGAATTCTTGAATTGAGATAAGACTTAAACCAATTTAGTGTTGTAAAAGGAATACCATATAGTGATAGCTTTTGTAATAAAATATCATGGTTTACCAAATCAAATGCTTTACTTAAATCAATGAACAATGTTCCAACTATTTCATTATTATCAACAGCTGATATCCAGTCGTCAAGCATTTTAATTAAAGCTGTTTGACAAGACTGATTTTTACGGAATCCTGATTGTCTGTCATACAGAAGTTTGTTGTCAGAAAGACAAGACTTTAAGCACTTGCTAACGTGTCTTTCAAGTATTAAGGAAATAACTGGTAAAATGGAAATAGGTCTATTAATTATTTTTATCATGTCTATCACCCTTCTTGAAGATTGGAATGACTTTTGCTGTTTTGAATGCGAATGGAAATTTGTTTGATTTTATACTACAATTAAATACAGATGTTAAAGCTGGTGCTATCACTGAAGCTGATAATTTTAGATATTTGGCATTGATATTATCAGTACCTGTCGATTCAGTGGGATCAAGGGATTTTAATTGGGTTTCAACAAATTCACTAGTCAATAGTGGAATGGTAAATTTATCAGAATTAACTAACTTAGATTTGTTCAAGGTTTTAATAAATCAGGAGGTTTGTATTTAACACTAGATTTATCAACAGGAACAGTTTTATGAATGTTACAAAAATGGTCATTAAATAAATGTGCAACTGAAGTTGAATCTGATATGAAATTTCCCTCAATATTATAAAGACATGGAGTTTGAGTTTTGGTACTTTCCAAACCAGACAACTCTCGGAGACCTTTCCATAACAGTGTTGGATTGTGTTTATTTGAATTTATTTGGTCATTATAATGATTATATTTTGCCCTGTGGACGAGTGATTTTACTTTTGATCTGAACAATTTGTAATTACATATGTCTTGTTTTTTATGATAATAATTTCTTTGTATAATAGCAAGAAGTATATCAGAGTTGAACTAGTCTGGCTGCGTTAATTTCTTTACCCTTTTATGTCTGAGAGGAGCATGCTGTTGTAAAACTGATCCAAACAGTTCTATAAATAAATCAGCACATTCACCAGGATCATCAACATTATTTAATGTAAACCAGGTTTGTGTGGTTAGATTATTGAGAAAATCTGTTTCATTGAAGTTTTTGACAGATCTGTATAAAATATAATCATGGCAAGATTTTGTAGCTATGTTGTGATTACATTTCCTTGTAATAGCAACTGGATAGTGATCACTTAATGCATATGGCGGAACATTTATTTCAACAATGTTACTAGGAATGTTACTGAAAACATGGTCTATTAAAGTTGCCGAACTATTTGTCCTTCCAGTTGGAGATTTTACAAGCTGGGTGAAATTCATAGTCTCCATTGTTTGAACCTTAATTTTCCTTTTTCTGTTAGTACTTATGGTTGCTGTGCGTGCATTTGCTTTGTAGACACAGTACACCCATTGATGCAAAACTAGTTTCGACGGCTTGTTAAAGAAGCGCCGCGTTTCTGGGAAAGGTCAACGGTCTCTTATTCAGACCTTACATGCGATTACTTGTACTTATTTATTAGTGTCAATATATAAGGGAAACAGCCAAAAAATAAACCTAATTTATACCTCATATATTTAATGTCCGTATAATTAACCAAAATAAGCCCAATAATAAGGTGACAAATCACGTCTTCTGCTAAATGAACTGTTAACGAGTAGCTGGTATCACGATTTCTCTGTGTCTATTGAAACCATTCGCTAGTACTTTGTATAGTTCGATTTCGAGCATTGAGCCGTGACTGCACTTTTAAAGTTTTAACCACTAATTGATATAGGTTGGTATAGGTTTGACCAGTACGATAAGTAATACAATTAAGGCCAAATATTTCAAGTCTCTGGTTGGTCGTGACGGTAAAGCGCTTGATACATTGGAAACTAACTTTTGACCGATCAGGGCGAGTTCGAATCCCACCAAAATTAGTTTTTCATTTTTATTATATTTTTTAAATGCACACAACTTGTAAAATCCGTGTAATACTAGTATATGTGACAAACTATTTTTGTTACATGTATTTTGTAGAACGTAATGAAGGCTAATCAACCGAATATAGGATGTCAGTAAGCTTGAAATACACCAACAAACGAAATGAGTGAAAATGATAAATATATTGAATCGCCACCTTTCAATGGATGAATTAAAAAAATAAACAAAATATTTAACTTATAATCTCTTCAAATAACACAAAACAACGAATTAAAAAAAATGAGCGAATCAGGTAATCGAACCACCGACTTCAGGGTTAGAAATTCTGAACGTTGCCGACTGCACTAAACTGTAATCGGATTATAAACAGATATCTGTAAGAATCATATCATTAAAAAATGCGCCCGAGCGTAATAAATGATAGTCTACCCGCCAAAATGGACTAGTCGGATAGGTCATGGCTCAGAGTTCAAAATTGAACTATAGTCTACCCGCCAAAATGGACTAGTCGGATAGGTCATGGCTCAGAGTTCAAAATTGAACTATAACATAATTGGCTCTACATCTTATTGTATGTAAACACCATACAATTCTATATTGTTTTTGTTATCGTATAATTAGGATTTATATACAGTCCAGTTAGAATATTGTGAGAGTGACGTTGTTTATGTGTACATACATATGAACAGTTAGAGCGAACATATAAATCCAGTCAGGGTAAGAATCCAGTGACGCAGCGGTTGAGTCCGCTATAACGGTGTACAACCGATTAGTGGACATGTACGAGCTTAAACTGAAACTGAATAATAAACATGATGAACGGATTATGTTGAGTGGGTCGTTTCAAACGAATATTAGACGTATCCAACTAACTGACTGTCTAATCATCCGTGCGTCTTCGGTATTAAAATTCTATTGTATGTAAAAAGCACCCAGTTAAAGTCTACTGTCTGACATTCATCACCTGTTACACTCGCTTGTTAAAATTTGAAAAAAGTAGGATTTCAGAAAAGTTAGGTTTTCAAAAAAGTTATGATTTGAAAAAAAGTTAGGTGTAGCCGCTAGAAGTTGCGGGTGCACCGTCGTGTGTGTGTGGGTTCTGTAGTTCCCATTCGTGTAACCTCAAGGTTACTATCACTGGTGCCTGCTCATGACAATTTGAGCTAACTGCCTCGGGATCATAAATGTCGGTTTGACGGAATAATTGTAACGTATTTATATTTACCTTAAATACATTATAATTAGAGTCCACTGATTTAACAAATCCACTTCATCCAGTTCATCATATTTTATTGTCATAAATTGTCCAACAATTATACACAAGTTATATAAAAATCCAACAATATTACTACGCTGTACTATAATAAAAACGTCTTAGTGTATTCAAGACCTGGACTGAACTGCCCTAACTCCAGATCCCAGTTCATTCCCTCCGATTCTCGCTCGTGCCGCGACGAATCATATTTTAGATGGACAACACGTGACCTTTCCCAAATCTATTTACCAAATATATATTATACTGGTCACGTGCTAATAATTATTATCTGGTGTATAGATAAGCAATCTACACACTAACAACTTCTGAAAGCCTACCATGACCTATACATGTAACACGGTTACACATACATGTAACACGGTTACATCTGCCCCCCAAATGATTTTTAAAAGTCCCCTTTTTAAACTTAAATTGAAGTAATGAACTGGGGTGTTTTTTTTTTTTTAAATAACAATGGTTCATTCCAAATAATATATAATAGATGAATGTAACACAATTAATATGATAAAAACATGAAATTATTTTAATGATATGTTATAAATGATTTAAACACATCTAAAAACCCACACAAAAGATCAATAAACATATATACAATATCAGCTGCTGAATATTTAAGTCTCCTAAACCGCACTATACATTTTCATTAATGTAATATTTTCTTAAATCTAAATTTCCATATAAAATTTGTCTTTTAATTATATTGTGTTTAATAATATTTCCTCTGTTTTTAAGTACATGAATGTTGGTTTATAATAATGGTGGCCACAATTACCACAAATAAGTCTATTTCGAAATGTAGACTTCAAACAACTTTCGTGTATTGTTGACTGACAACACCATGTAATCTTGAAAATCTCCCCAAATTTATGAAAAGGAAAACTTCTAAAATCTTCGCATAAATTACATTGGTCCAAAACAAATTTCTTTGACCATCTCATATGTCTTGTAGCCTTTTTGATTTTTCTAGATAATTTATAATTGGATAATTGCATCACATATTCAATTGGTTTAGAAGATATGGATGGTGGTAGTGCAGTATTATTTATAAATGCTTTATAAAAAGGTTTCATGAGGTCGGTATTTTTATAATGAAAATAAATACCTTTTATAATACTTAATTGTTTTTTTTGAATCTTTTTTAATCAAATAAATCAATTGTGTTTCCAAAAGAGGTACCTCATAAAATACTATTAAATCTATCAAAAATCTAAAGGTACTTTTTCTAAAATTTCTTGGATTAAACAATCTTCAAAATCCATAAATCCCTCATCAAAACCACTTAATTGTTCTAAAAAATGTGATAGCCAAGTATTTGCCAATTCAACCGAATAATCCCCCCTATACACGAAAGAAGTTTTTAAGTCTGTAAACGTTTTACAATTTTCTGGTTCATATAACCTTTTAAAAGAAGATGACCAATCGTCATCATATTCTATATCGTTCAATTCCTCCAAATCAATAAAACGTTTAAAATACTCACAATATTCAGCTAGCCGCCTGGCATTAATATTAACATTTATTTCCATTGTATATTTATTTTTGTAATATTTATAATAATAATTGTAAGCAATGGATTCAATAAACTTTATGAATAATATTTACAGCCAGGATGCATGTTGATGCATCCTTAAAGTTACAATAATATTTTATAAACATGTCACATCAATTTAACAAAGATAAAATATTTAAAACACACAACACACTATATATAACTAACCCTGGCTGAACATTTAAAATTTTCATCGTTTCTAACATCCTTGTAGTGTATGACACAATTTTGTAAATCTAAATTTCCGTATGTTATTTGCTGGGTCAACCAATTATTTCTAAATATTTTCGCTGTTTTAAGGACCTGTTTCCGAATATCTAATACTTTAAAAATACTGGTCCCACAGACACTACATTGAAAGCTATTATTAATACAATAACTATAACAACTTCTGTGCACCGTGGAATGACAACAATACGTGATTCTTAAATATTGACCAAATGTATAATTTAAAAATACTTCTGATTCAGTACATAGTTGACATGTGTCTGTCACCCAAACATTTGCTTCTAAAATTAATTTGTCCAATTTTTGTAAAAGAAAATTCACATCAGGCTCCATAAGATATTCTTTTGGTGGACGGAATACAGTTGGAATAGTATTCAAAAATGTTTGGATGTAAATATCCATAAATTTTGAAGTTCCGTAAAAATAATGAATGTTTTCTATTACTATAGTTTGTTTGTCACTATTACATTTAATTAAATGAAGTAACTCATTTTCTAATAAACTGATTTGATAGAACATGGTTATATCCACCACAAAATCTATTGGAATTTGTCTTAAAATGGTTGTCATCAACCAACCCTCCACATTTAGGGATTCATCAGTTGCATTATTAATCGTCCTAAAAAAATATTTTAAAAATTTATTAGCTTTTTTATTTTTGTAGTTACCCCTGTACACAAAAGAAGTTGTTAGTTCTTCAAAAACGAAACACGATTTATCACAATTTTGTAATAAGACTTTAAAATATTTTGAATATTCAGCCAATCGCCCGGCATCCACATATATCGTTTTGGATCTCATCGTTAATTAGTAAAATCGATCGCACTCTTGGCAGATACTACGATCTAATGTCTAATTACAATTGATAATAATAATGATAATAATATATACAGCCGGGATGCATTTATTGTACATGCAAGACACTAAATACATCCGTAGAAATAAATATAAAATAACACAATTTAAAATACTACATTGTTATCAAATGTAAACTGATGCAACCCAATTCTAGTAATTATGTAGTTGCCCCATAATTAAAATAATGTAATATTCACATTCCCATACGTATATATATAAAAATTAATTAACCATTAATTTTTTTTTTTTTTTTTTTTACTTAATGTAAGATATAAAATTAAATACCCAATTGTATTTAAATAAAACAAACAAAAATTTAAAATATAAATTCATTGATTACACATCAACTATATTTCAATAAAATAACAGATTTGAATACCTTTATCAAACACACCCATACAGTTGTATTCAAATAAAATAAACAAATTTGAACATCAAATACCTCAATCATATCCATACAATTGTATTCAGATAAAAATAACAGCCTTGAATACAAAAAAAACTTCAATCACACACATACCATCATCAGTGGTATTCAAATACATTTATAAATTCAGACAAATTTCAAATTTACCAATACATGATTTCATCATTCACCTTACGGAAGTACTGATTTATATTACTGTTTAACACCATTGTGAATAACCCCTATTTTTGTGAAATATGTGGTATTTAGTACTTTTTTGACCTTGTAATAAGTGAACAAGTCTAATCTGATAAAACCGGGAATGGTTAGTTTTACTTTGGTTAGTTTGTTTATTATCGAGAGTTGAGATGTATTCATAACTAACTTGGACAACCACCGTCCTTGTAATCCTACTATTAAGTCATTAGTACTGTTGGTTTTTATTTCCCATTCAATTGGACACGATTGCAAGGTTATGAGTGGTATGTCTATACAGTGTACACCATTAGATAAATGTACGTATAGGTAAGTGCCCCGGTTCCGTTTACTCCCATACACCTGTGTTAGTATGACTATTCCTACTACCAGATGCAACAAAGCTATAGCTAATATGAAATGTTCATATTCTATATTAGTCTTTATGCTTTCAAAAAATGAATCATAAGGATTTTGTGTCGTAGTTGTGACGTACTTTAATTCCATCGCATTTACCTGTCTTATCATTGTAGTCGTTAAAATCATCAAATTTAGTTTGCGGTATATCACAAATATACATAATGTATTTATTATAGTGAGCATGATGCCTGCTAATGAAATCACATTATATATCGTAGAACTTGAAGTTCCCGTATTGTCGTTCCATAATGATTCCGCTATATTTGAGTAAACTATTTTATTTTTCTTCGCTTGAGTGGCTAAATGCTTTAGCGATATTTCAACTCGTTTTGTCTTGTCTAATATCTTTTTGGATTGATGTTCGAATATTTTATTGTCATAAATTGTCCAACAATTATACACAAGTTATATAAAAATCCAACAATATTACTACGCTGTACTATAATAAAAACGTCTTAGTGTATTCAAGACCTGGACAGAACTACTGCCCTAACTCCAGATCCCAGTTCATTCCCTCCGATTCTCGCTCGTACCGCGACGAATCATATTTTAGATGGACAACACGTGACCTTTCCCAAATCTATTTACCAAATATATATTATACTGGTCACGTGCTAATAATTATTATCTGGTGTATAGATAAGCAATCTACACACTAACAACTTCTGAAAGCCTACCATGACCTATACATGTAACACGGTTACACATACATGTAACACGGTTACATCGGTTTTTAAAAAAGTTAGGATTTGAAAAAGAAAAAAAGGTTTTTAAAAAAGTTAGGTTTTTAAAAACCTAGCTTTTCTGAAACGGTTTATTTACGCGGTTATGACAGATAACTTTGAATCAACTTTCTTTCAACAAACATACATTGGCCGGTCTAAATTTAGCAATAGTAAATAAACACAACGGTGACCTTCACATCAAATTAACCAGAGCATTTGGTAGACATGATAATGGGGCATTCATTTCACCAATACCACCAGTGGCTCAGTGGTAACGCGTCAGCCTATAGATGATTTACCAGGAATGCTATTTTTGCACGCAGGTTCAAATCCATTTATTGTTTTTATTTTTTATCACATTTTTCTCAAATCTAAATTACAAAGTCTAGAAAAAATAAAACGAAAAAACAATGAAAAAAAATGAACAGGAGAAACACATTGTTTTCCTGAAAAAGTCATTGCTCAAGTTGGCTTCGATAAAACATACATTTCTTGGGACTAGAGCTTGCGCTTAACTTGTTAAGCTAATTCCGCATTGATTATTGAGGTTGATTAAAATTACCTTATTAGTTTATTTCAGGTGCAAAAGGTAAACAAGCATGTTACTATTTATAGCCCGGCCAATTTATCTTTGTCCGATTATATTGTCGAACACTTTTGACCTGTCGCTAATTAACCCCCGTGTGTTTTCGTTTTTGTACAGTAAGAATGTTTTGATGAGTTAAAATAGCAACTCTGATTGGACAACGGATAAGCATGGATATTCATAGATGACAAGTTAAAAGTGACAGGCAATAACATACTGTATTTGCTCTACCTGTTCAGACAATGGATTTAATATTTTTGCGTACACCTAAAATGCAACGTCACTGTCACAATATCCTAACTTGACTGTAGTATGTTATGTTAGCATTGAAATTATAGCTGTTTGTATTCAGCGGGTAAATAATTGGTTTTACACCGCAATAGTTCACTCGAACGCTGCGTCACTGGATTTTCACCCTGACTGGACTATTCGACATCATTTTTTAGCGAACAAGAATTTATTGTAAACTGATGAAAAGTCACAAAAATACACCAATGACATGTACGAGAACGTGCATGAAAAGACATAATCACTAAACAACCATGAACAACTGCAGCTACTGTTTTATCAAAGCACTTATGATAATCATAAAGTTACGTTAAAAAACTAAGTAATTCATCAACAGTTGTAAATTGTGGTAGGGGGAGTCTGTAATATTAATGCTGTTTCAAACCACATGTGTATATGTGTCTAAGAATAATGAAGAATTTAAATTTGAGTGTAACTTTAAGATTTCGGTAAGTGCTTTGATAAAACAGTAACCTGATCACAATATATCGACTAAGACTTCAGTTTCGGTTACTAGTACATGTACTTAGCATTGTGCATGTCCTTCCTCACTACACATGGTAGCTTTTGTAATATCGTAATAATATTATGTTGACATCTTTAGCTCATCAACACTGCAAATTGTTCTTGATGAATGTCTTAGGGATGTTCTTCCAACCCTGATCAAACGTTTTTAAATGTTCTGGTAGATTCTGTGGGGCTGTATGTTGTCGAACTGTGTAACATGCTCTATCCCCCAATGCTCAATAATATTGAGTTCCGGAAACTTTGATGACATTGGTCTTTGTGGTATGTTATGATACTGCTATATATTACACGTGCAGGATAAGTTGGTGTTCCGTTCTACAACAACAACATACCATGACCTCCTTAGTTGAAGCAAACGAGATAATACATGTAATATAAATATGAATAGTAACATTTCCAGTCAAATACGCCTTGCGTTGAGTACGACGGGAATTCTGTACTTCACGCATAGCACTTAACACTCTAAATTCCTCCTGATTAATGCTTTTAAAGAATACGTGTCTGTCTATATCAACTAAATCTGCAATGTCTAGATGTCAATGTTAGACCATGGTTAGCCGCTGTCAGCCAATCAGCGCCTCGTATTGCCGTGGTAAATATCACTTAGACCATGGTTAGCCGCTGTCAGCCAATCAGCGCCTCGTATTGCCGTGGTAAATATCACAGAGACTGCGTTGTAATATCGTTTATTAAAATCGAGAAAATCGTTCGTTCAAGTCGAGAAAATCGTTCATTCAAGTCGAGAAAATCGTGCCCAGTCATCAGGGTCGTGTATATACTCAGCACATTTAAAAACGCAGCATATATAAAGTACATGGTTTCTAGCAGACATAAATAAAAATGATGGAAAGTTAACAACAACAATAAGCTATATTTCCCATCAATTCTGAAAATTACAAACATGATGTTAATCCACAAGACAGAATGTGTTGTATACAGTCTAAACAAAGATAAATGTCAACAAAACACGTGTAGAAATTAATTATAATTATATTAAAAGAAAGTGCGTTCAAAGTCAAATGAGAACAGTTATAAATATAAACCCGCCCGTCAGGTAAACTTTATATGCGGTCGATATCAAATAGCGAGCAATTCTCATTCCATATAATATTATCAAAGGCGCGGTAGTGTAGTGAATAAACCCTCACTCCCTTCAAGTTTCTATTTTATTGTTGTAGGTTCGATCCTCACTTCCGTCAACTTTTTTATTGCATGTATCCGTGTTATAAAGTCTTATATTATTCTGCTGTTTTAATGAATCGATACTTCAAAGTGATCAAAGTTTCATGTTGTAGTGAATATATTAAAAACGATTGTATGAGTGTTGTACTGTATATAAAAATAAAATAATTGAAATACGACTTGATAAGAATGAATAAATAACACAAAATTTAATCTACGTGAATTGCATACCTTACTTCGTGTATGTTATTATATTAGTTACAAATGAAAAGTAAGATACTTGTAAAAAGATATAAAAAAATAAAAATTTGAGAAACTTGCATAATAGCGGCATGCTTACCCACTCGACTAACGAGACGATGTGAAAACTGGTTTTCAAGTCTTATACTATTGATTGAAGGTATCTATTTTATTATATAAAACATAAGCCTCTCCTATTTTTTTGAATGGGACAGTTCCCTCATTAGTATTACTTATTGAACCGACAGTAGTATATTCTGTGAAATCCAAAACATTGAAGTATATTAAGGTAAATTGGTTAGCTGAAATTGAAGTCATCACAGTGAAACTTTGTCAGAAAACAATTTGATTTTTCAAGTCTGAAATATAATTTTCTGCCAAAATTATTATGCTATATTGAAATATGTACATTCATAAACATATGTGTATCAAAAAATGCAAATTCAATTTGTAAAAAAGTGTTTTATCACACATTGAAAATTGCAAATTTTTGTGCAGCTGTCCTGCAAAAAGTACTCACTCAATTTCAGTATAAATCACATTGCTTTGTTCTGCAATCTATTATCCAGGTGCTCGACTATAGCATAGTATATCAATTATATTTTTTCTGCTAATCACTGAATATTAAACCATGTATAACTTAAAATTCTGTTTTGTATTTAACATTTGTTGAAGGAATTTGTGTAGAAACTTTCTATTCATGGGATTAGTTGCAATCAAAACAATTCATTGCCAAACCCATTGATTTTCAACGGTCATCCTTTTGTACCCTTTGTTAGCTAAATCAACAGATACACACACACTTTACACTTTAAAATAATCAGCTATGTGTAAATCAAATTTGTCAATTATAGTAATAAAGTGGTCAAACGTTTTGATACAATGTGTGGATATCATTAATATAATTTATTAGGGAACTAGTCGAGCACCTGGATAAAAGATTGGAGAATACAACAATGTGATTTATATTAAATTTGAGTGAGTACATTTTACAGGATTTTGGCACAAAAAATGACTATTTTCAATTGGAGATAAAACACCTTTTATTAAATATTTTTTTCTGTTTTTGATATGAATATCCTTTACATATATGTATACTTTGAATTTAGCATAATGGTTTTTATCAAAAACCTGATGCCGACTTGAAAAATTAAATTGTTTCCTGATATTGTTACACACTGATGGGTTCAATTTCAGCTACCCAAATTACCTTAATCCATTGGTAATCAAACAAGCGAATGTATCATGTAAATGATGACAGTAAATCAGGTCTTTAGGAGAATAAGAAAGTCTATAATTGGCGTGAGTATTCATCCTGATGTACTATGCCACATAATTTGGGTTTGTAATTGAGTGTTCATTATAAGGTGAATAGGTAGACCTTAGTCTCGTGAACGATTGAAGTTATGTGGGATTTTAGTTGAAGTGAGTAAATCCCATTCGAAAAATAACACATCTGCTCTCACCAAAACATACATGCACATATAACTAGTGTACATGTGAATGTATAAAAAATGGAAAAGAAACAGAAAATGAAATCTAGGGCATTGACTACATCTAACCAAGTGACTTTACTTAGCTCTTCGCTGTCTTCATCCGCTCGAGGGGCAAATGGTCGTACGTTGTCGTCGTCTTTCAAAGATGCAGCCGATGACGTTTTGTTGTTAGGCACAACAGACGGCTTGTTGTATTTACGGCATAGAAAGAAATTGCGTACAGTCACAACAGTCCTATAAAACTTGGTGACCGGCTTGTGTGTATCATTCCAAGACTGCAGACGTAACTGGAACATACACAGCATAACGATAGCTGTACTTAATCCGGTGATCAACATAAGGTACACGGCCATAAATGATGTGTTCTCTGAATTGTTAGGTAACTGGTCAGACACGATGGTTAGAAACACCGCAAGTGATAGAAACACAGTTATAGAATAGCCAGCACGCTCTCCGGATACGACAGGTATGACGAATGAAAACACATTTAGCAGTGAGAGAAAGAATGCGGGCAATATGACGTTGATGATATAGAATCTTGGTTTTCGTTTAAGCTTGATTGTATATATAACGGCCGCATCATTTGTGTCATCTCTAGACGATACCTCCATCAGCTCCCATGAAACGTTAGGTACATACGTTTCCGTCAGGATTCCATATTTACCTGTTGTTAAGTCAACATCAAACTTTCCGTAGCTCCAAGCTACGAAATTCAGTTCACATACTTGTTCGTCAAATGGAAAATACGTGATCGAAATAGGACATGTAGACTCGAAAACCTAGAAAATTTGAATGAAAAAATCGTAGTTGTTACTGAATTAAGAAGGTATTAGCGCTTTAAATTAATACTGTAAAATCACATATTTTCCTGGGTATTAAATTTCGTGGATTTTTATAAAAAGCATTTTTAAATTCGTGGATTACAGAACATGAAAGGGTAAACCCATGTCAGACTTTGTGAGGACGATTTATCGTGGGTTAGATTTCGTGGTCGAGTTCAACAACGAAATCAACGAAAATTCAACTCCCTCGAAAAATAATGATTGTACAGTAATTGAATTCTCCCTGAAACATCTCGTATATATGTGGTAGAAAATACTTCACGGTAACAATTTAATAGGATGAACATTTCTTCCCTAACTCTAAAAATTGTGAATGGATTAGCAATTTATGGGGGCCATCTTGGAAAATGCCCAAGTGTCATACATAGATGATCTTACATAAGTGCTCATTACGCGAATGAACAAAATAATATGACAAGGGGGTTTGCCGAGTGTCATATTGTTTTGTCGACGAGTTTAATAAAACTCGTATGTAATGAGCATGAATGCAAGATTCTATTTTCACATTACCTTATAGAACGCTAATTATCGTTCACAATGAGGATGTATGAGGCATATAGGTTTCAGCCAAAATTCAGCAGTTCAATGAGCGCAATGTCTTAACGACGTTGTTATTATCCTGACGTCATAGACTGATCAAGGCATGAATTGGCTAACGTAACGCTAATTTAAATAATTATTGCACACTCTGTGAGTGCCGAACGTTATTTCCTGCACGGCTTTACGGCACTGCTGGGCTGCAGGTTATAATTATGATCATAAAACAGATTTTGACAGAGGACGTCTTCCTGAACATTTTTGTACCAAAACATTCTGTACATACTCCAAAGTAAGGCTCATCATATATATACATGACTGGCTGGTATCTGGACTATCATATATATATACATGACTTGCTGGTATCTGGACTATCATATATATATATATATACATGACTGGCTGGTATCTGGACTATCATCATATACATTGTATATATACACGACTGGCTGGTATCTGGACTATCATCATATATATACATGACTGGCTGGTATCTGGACTATCATCATATATATACATGACTGGCTGGTATCTGGACTATCATCATATATATATATACACGACTGGCTGGTACCTGGACTATCAACATATATATACATGACTGGCTGGTATCTGGACTATCATATATATATACATGACTGGCTGGTATCTGGACTATCATCATATATATACATGACTGGCTGGTATCTGGACTATCAACATATATATACATGACTGGCTGGTATCTGGACTAACATCATATATATACATGACTGGCTGTTATCTGGACTATCATATATATATATACATGACTGGCTGGTATCTGGACTATCATCATATATATATACATGATTGGCTGGTATCTGGACTATCAACATAATTATATATACATGACTGGCTGGTATCTGGACTAACATCATATATATACATGACTGGCTGGTATCTGGACTATCATATATATATATACATGACTGGCTGGTATCTGGACTATCATCATATATATATACATGATTGGCTGGTATCTGGACTAACATCATATATATACATGACTGGCTGGTATCTGGACTAACATCATATATATACATGACTGGCTGGTATCTGGACTATCATCATATATATACATGACTGGCTGGTATCTGGACTATCATATATATATATATATATACATGACTGGCTGGTATCTGGACTATCATCATATATATACATGATTGGCTGGTATCTGGACTATCATATATATATATACATGACTGGCTGGTATCTGGACTATCATCATATATATACATGACTGGCTGGTATCTGGACTATCATATATATATATACATGACTGGCTGGTATCTGGACTATCATCATATATATACATGATTGGCTGGTATCTGGACTATCATATATATATATACATGACTGGCTGGTATCTGGACTATCATCATATATATACATGATTGGCTGGTATCTGGACTATCATATATATATACATGACTGGCTGTTATCTGGACTATCATCATATATATACATGACTGGCTGGTATCTGGACTATCATATATATATACACGACTGGCTGGTATCTGGACTATCATCATATATATATACATGACTGGCTGGTATCTGGACTATCATATATATATACATGACTGGCTGGTATCTGGACTATCATCATATATATACATGACTGGCTGGTAACTGGACTATCATATATATATACACGACTGACTGGTATCTGGACTATCATCATATATATACATGACTGGCTGGTATCTGGACAATCATATATATATACATGACTGGCTGGTATCTGGACTATCATCATATATATACATGACTGGCTGGTATCTGGACTATCATCATATATATACATGATTGGCTGGTATCTGGACTATCATATATATATACATGACTGGCTGGTATCTGGACTATCATCATATATATACATGACTGGCTGGTATTTTAGCCTGTATTTGCTAGTCAGCTTTCTGCTGAAATATGGCAGGCATATGAGTGCCTCCGTCCGTATTTGACCCCGTGTCGCGAGATAGGACGACAAGGTCGCTAACCATTGAGCTACGGAGGCACGGAGACAAACACTTTCTATCAGATCGAATGTCGTGTGCCTTTTGTGCTGAGTATGTATTTATATCTAGCGTTATATCTAGCGTTTAGCCGGGTGGGAACGTCTAGACGAAAATATTCACTGCAATACAATATGTGAGACAAACTATACCTGAAAGGGGGACCAGTATACGATACCGTCGTGAAACACACCAACATTTAGCTCCGAGTATCCCATCCCTGTCAGTGATTGGAAGGAGTTTTTCAGCGTTATATCTGGTTTCCAGATGTCATCTTGGGGCTGAAATATCGAAGTACATGCATGATCAATGTACCAAAATCTGTAAACATTTGATACTACATGTATTAGCACACCATCTTGCTTATATCAGAACGTCATCCAGCTTATATATATTAGCATACTAGTACCAACAAGCTTATATTAGCACACCAACAAGCTTATATTAGCACACTATCTAGCTTATATTAGCACACCATCTAGCTTATATTAGCACACCATCTAGCTTATATTAGCACACCATGTAGCTTATATTTGCACACCATCGAGCTTATATTAGCACATCAATCGAGCTTATATTAGCACACTAATCGAGCTAATATTAACAAACAATCGAGCTAATATTAGCACATCGTCTAGCTTATATTAGCACACTATCCAGCTTATATTAGCATACCTTCGAGCTTATATTACCATCGAGCTTATATTACAATCTAGCTTATATTAGCACACCATCTAGCTTATATTAGCACACCATCTAGATTATATTAGCACACTATCTATATCATTTTAGCAAACTATCTTTATTATATTAGCACACCATCTAGCTTATATTAGCACACCATCCAGCTTATATTAGCACACCATCTAGCTTATATCAGTAGTACATCAACTAGCTTATATTGGCACCATCTAGCTTATATTAGCATCTAGCTTATATTAGCTCTCTATCTAGCTTATATCTTATATTAGCATCTAGCTACCGCCTAGATTATATTAGCACATCATCTAGCTTATATTAGCACCCCATCTAGCTAAGGGTGTAATCCGCCAGACGTATGAAAGTTATTCCAGAACGCATGTCATACGCTGTCAAAATCTGCTAGAATATCAATTCTGTCTACGTCAAAAACCGTTGGTAAAATATGTCCGTGGTGTACATCGTCTCTGTACGTATTTGACAGTATGCAGACACGACGTAGCACTTTTTGTTTGCGAGGAACTTTCGAGCTGTGTTTACATCAGTATGTGTAACGTTCGTGCCTTCTACTGCCAACTTTCAACGTAATGACAACGTGCGTGAGCAACACGTGTAAATACGGTCTCCGCACGAATACGTTACAATCGCAGGAGATCGGACGTATCATTGTTTTCCCCAAGAGGGGAGGAGGAGATACACGGGGAATTGGACATAAATACTTTCCCGATATACGGGAATTTGATAAACCCTGTCGTTACATGTAGCGGGAATTAGATTTGGCTGGTATTTTATGAACCTGGCATCCCCCAAGGAATTAGACAAGACTATTTGCACATGGGGGGAATTTGACAACCAATGTCCATAAAATGTCTAATACTAATACCCCTATATCATCCCGCCGCCCCGCCCCCTTCTGGGTGGGGGGTTCCCTGAGGTAAACATGGACGCCGTACATACAGTGACTACGCCATTATCAGTATTCTCGTATTGTCGTAGTTTGGATTATTACTAATCTGCTAATCTGCTACAGAACTTATGAATTATTTCAACAAAAATTAAATTGTAAACACCATGTACATTTCAGTTAAATATGACATACATACTTTGTCCCGGACGGCTTTCTACAATATCGTTGCATAAATTATAAACATCCGTTGACATATTGTATTCACAAACATTACTTGTATTTAATGGGACGCCGTAATCAATATGTATAAATTACATTATTAAATAGATCTGTCATAAAAACGACTAAAATTCAATATAGCCACTTTTTAGATGTATCATTGATGAAGTACATTGTATAGCTACATTGTTTAACGAAATATGTTAAATTTGCGCACCGTCATTTAGTGAATAACAACTTAAACAATATTTATACTAATATATCTAGTTACATAGCTCTGATATACTAGTCGACCAACGAGTCAAAATCAAATATAAAACGAACATAATTGTGCATAATTCATGGTAATTCCCATTCATTGCAATAATGTCATACCGTATTAAAACAAGGCTTTTATTATTGTTGAAACAATTCAAAATGTTGGTAGCAACGTCAATATATCACCCTTCCTGTCAGTAAAAACATGAATAATTCAATGTATGATTCCTAGAAATTATGTCGGGTAAATTACAGTATTAAAGGGACTGCCTCACGTATTGGCGTATTGCAAAAATAAAATTGTCAAACATTTGCGTAATTTTGGTATAGTTGGCTGTATATCCCATAAATAGAGGATCTTGCATGAGTGCTCATTATATTTCAAAAGGATGATGTACGCTGCATATTATGTTTCAGCCACAATTCAGCGGTACAATGAGCGCGACGTCATGGCGACGTTAAGGTGGAACCACACTATAAAAAAAGTTCCTAACCCATATACAAATTTGGTATCATAGTAAACTATGATTTATTCCCAATTCAATGTCGCGTCTTATATCTCCGTGCGCGATACCATGACGTTACTATGACGTCATGTAGTTACCATGGAAAACGCGTTTGACGTCGTTCCGCGGAACGCAACGGAGTCAAGAAATAGCCCATGCAGGGCTTTATTATTACACGTCAGGTAAGTAGTGGGTACCATTCGACGCAATGTGTAATTTCGAATCCGGTCAGGTAACAATATATATACTTAATCCAATAGCGTGCTAACAAAGCGAACAAAACGTCGAGTCTGGCATTTTTGAGATTTTAAAAAATTATGACGTTTCGACAAATTGCAAAAATTCCTCCCGTCAAAAAATGTTTAGATTTTATTATGTTAATATGTTGCATACCTGTAACAAAATATCAAATTCATAGAAAAATTGACCTCGCGAAACTCGATCAATATAGTTTTAAAGTTGTATAGTGTGAACAGAAATTACGTCATTTTTCACTTTGACAACGTTACATAGCGTCAATTATTTTTTTCTGTGCTGCCGTCCACTGAGGGCAATATGTAAGAGAAATTAGTCAAGGCTATCGAGAAAATATATAGTGAATTGATTATTCCACACTGATTCGTTACCCTAAAGTATGATCCAAAAAAGGAACCCATTGTATCGCGCGTGTTACTCGATATAAATACATGTTTCAAATGTTTTTTCGCCATTCTTTCTGTCGATATTCGTTAATCTTTGATAAATAACATTCTATTGTACATGGTTTCAAATAGAGACATTGCCAAGGGGCACCAACATTAGGGACGGTATTTTGAACTATGAGTTCGAACGGTAAGCGCTGTCTTGTTGAAAAGGAGATAGACGTATGCTATGATTCCAATACAACTCCCTGGACTGGTACAGTCAGATCTCGTTATAACGACATCCGATATACTGACAAATTCATTATACCGACATCAAATTTGGGGACAAAAGTATTAAAATGCTCTTTGTATCAATTCAGTATACCGACATATTCGTTATAACGACATTTTTCTTGGAAACAAACAGCGTTGTTGTATCGAGATCTGACTGTATTCACAAAGCATCTTAAGCGAAAACTTAAATATTTTGACTTAAGTCAATAATTTGTGAAGCTCATATTTCCCACAATTTGAAAAATAATCCATGTTTTCTTAGTGAATATAATAGCTGTTATTATTATGCTTCAAAACTATGCAATATATTAAGCATGTTGATTTTCTTGCTTAGATGATACACTTAGGAAAAAATTAAGATTTTAAGAAATTTCTAAGTTTTCTGCCAAGATGCTTTGTGAATACCAGCCCTGGTGTATATATCTGCAGCTCTGACCATCATTTATGTACGGATTTGTATGTATGCAATGCAAACTAAACTCTGAAACAGGACAATATGTGCAAGTTCAATGACCGCTAAATATAGAACGTCCCAATTTAATGGAAACGTACAGTTTTCAGTAGTTACATAATGTGAATCATAGAGTCGCCGTTTCGTCCACCCGACTGCCCGTCCATGCTAGTTCTCTGTAAGTAACTAGTGAATGAGTTTCAACGACACTGTATTCGTAACTACCTAACATTAAATTTTTGCACATTCTATTATGTTCCGGTTTATCTATTTTCTTTAAGTTATTGCACTTGAGTATTTTCACTCATTTTTTTTTTCACGCTATTTCGGAGCAACTACGTATAATATGAACGGGGTGACCTTTATTACCGCCTCACGGCACAAATAGTACAACTGTAAAATAAACAATATGAACCTAGAGTGAGATTCGAATATAAGGCGCCATCGCCTTGTAAAAGATAGAGAAGAATTCGACAGTTGTCACATACTTTTGGGCCCCGTTAGGGCACTGATCCTGACCCCTTTGTATAGCCTTATATTCTTTCTGTGGAAAAATAAAAACTATTTGGCGCTAAATGTTAATGCAATTCCACAGGTAATCGTACCGCAATGGCGGGTAAAACCAGTAAATTCAGTTGTATGAAATCTGCGTTCAAAGCCCTCTTTAAAGGGGACAAGTGGGCCCAATGTGCACGACATTAGGCCCGTAATATCCTTTAGTCTGGGGTACATGTGTACCCATGTGTACCCATGACAGCAAATTCCCGAATTTTGGCATTTAGGTCGTAAACTACGGAAAGCCGAAATGGCCATCCCGGCGAGTCTGCATTAGTACGCTATGGTAGCGGAAAGGGTATAGCATTTTTTGAAAAATGAATTGTATTCGAATATACTCTTTATTCGAATACAGGTTCCAATAGCACGTATCAATAATCATGCGAATACTGCTAGTACAGACCCCGAGGTGTGTGAGCTCAGAAAGCACACCCGATGCACCCTCTTAAGTGTTCTTCACTAAAGTATAACTAGTTTAGATTCTGTCGGTTCAACATTCATTTTCAGTGGAAAATAAATATTTTGGTCAAAGTTTGTGCAATGTTATATCTCATTTTATGGTCGAAACAGTGTTGTGTTATTATCGCGTATGCAGTAATACTCTTCCATGTGTAAATCATATACATGTACTTATACATACGAAACACGTTAAACTAGATCTACGTGCATGCATTTAAAAGCGCAAAGCCTGTCTGTAAAGTAGTAAAACACGTTTTAATGATAAATTGCGTCACTAATGCTGTACCATGATCAACATTTGCAAAGTTATCCTATACGTAAATAACTGTCCTAGTCGGAAAACTTATCATAGATTAAAAGTCCGAGACAATTTAACTGCAAGTACGAATGTTTTAAATGCTAGTCCCGCGAGATTAGAGTTTTGTGGTTTAACCGGTTTACTAGTTACCGTGGTATCATATTCCGCGGTACGATACCGCGATACCCGAAATACCGGTACTTGATCATTATTATACCCTGCTTCTGGTTATATTGAAAGCACCTGCTATAACAGCCAGGTTTCATCGTCTACGAAGTCGTGCAAGGCCCTACTAATTCCACACGACGTGTATGCGATAACCTCACGGAGATCATACGATATCATCCCCTGAATATCGTAATAGCTGCAATCGGGCGCTACGTTGATATGGCTCGAACACGAAACCTCGTAACATACAATTCAATATTTATTTGTAGTTATATTATTAGATAAAAAACTTAGTTTCTCGTTCAACAACATTTGCAATGGCAAGTGGCAGAATGCATATGTTTGTTCAGAAGATACATTTTAGATGTAAACATGACGACACGTCATAGTATTTGGATGTCGACTAGGACCAGCCCACGTTACATGTACGTTTTAAAATGTCATTATTATGTATACCCTTCGTCGCAGCACGTTCATATGCTATATACGAACCAAGGGATGGTGGCAATTTGTTGCTACCCGTTTTTCTTTCTGTAAATTAGTTTTTCATCAACACTGATTGTCCGAGCATTAACTTATCATTCCTAGTAACGTAGGCAATATAATAATGACGTCATTCCTAAAGAACATACCAGCGAACTTCAAAAACGCATTAATTGAGTTTCACGAGGTCAGTTTTTTTAATATTTTGATATGTTGTTACAGGTATGCAAAAAGTAAACATAATAAAATTTAAACATTTTTTGACGGGAGGAATTTTTGCAATTAGTCGAAACGTCAGATTTTTTTGAAAACACCAAAATGCCAGGCACGACGTTTTCCCACAGCACGTTATTAGATTAAGTGTAAATATATTAACATGACTAGATTCACAATTACCTAATGCGTCGAATGATACCAACTAATTACCTGTCGTGTAATTATGAAGCCCTGTGTGTGCTATTTCTTGTCTCCTGTGCCTTCCAAGGAACGACGTCAAAACGCGTTTTCCATGGTTACTTCACGACGTCATAGTAACGTCATGGGAACGCGCGCGGAGATACAAGACGCGACATTGAATTGGGAATAAATCAAAGTTTACTATGATACCAAACTTGTATATGGGTTATGAACTTTTTTTATAGTGTGGTTCCACCTTAATATTATCCTGACGTCATTGACGGATCAATGCACAGGTCCATGAAAAGTGTCCAATACCGTCTATATATACATGGCTAACGTCACGTCAAGCTAATTTAAATATTTATTGCACAGTCTGGGAGTGCCGAACGATATTTACGGCACGGCTTTACGGCACTCCTGGACCGCAGGTTATGTGATAAACAACCACACTGACATCTAAAATAACATGAGCAACTTCGGCATTTGGTAGTTATTTAGTATTTTTACATCAAAAATTCTATAGGGTATTAATACCCTATAGAATTAACACTACTATTACTTAAATTGCCTGAAATAAATTTGTTCGCATTTGACGAAAACGAATCGAAAATCGAACCAAATACCTCACTGATGATTACGCTTTAGTTCAATCACGTGTGAATTACATAATTCACAAAGCATGTTGGAAGAAAACTTAGCGCTTTTTTTTCAAGAAAAAAATACTCAGTGGGCGATATCGAGAGTGGTTAAATTGCTTATTTGCACCAAATCTTTCATTAAGCAACCGCCAGTGGCTTTCTATTACATCGATACAAATGTACATGGTTAGGTTGGAAAATCACGATATACAACAATTTTAGCCCAATCTGTGAGGCAGCACCTTTTAGGGGTAATTTGCAAAATCTGTTTACGTCGGTATTTCAGTGTGCTTAACTTAATTATTTGTGCGTCTGCAGGGTTTTACAATCTACTGTTATCCTTAAACTTTTTAGGACCTTTTGCTTTTTGACAGCTATAAAACCACAGATCATATATATAAACATCCGAGTATTCTTTGCTAAAACGTAGTGTTTTCAGCTTTTTTACAGCAGAAACTAGGTCATTCAACCTTTATAGCTGAACTTTGTTTTCAGCTTTTTTGTAGCTGAAACTATGTCATTCAACTTAGCTATAGCTGAAACTATGTAGTATAGCTGAACATAGGTCATTCAACTTTTTTATACATGTAGCTGAAACTATGTGTTTCAGCTTTTTGACAGCTGAAACTTTCAGCGGTTTAGTTTCGTTTTTCGTTCATATGTGTGTAGAGCATTGTGCCGTGTGAGTGTGGTTTGTGGTGTTATGTTTTCTGTGCTCGGCTGTTTAAGTTGAGTGTTGCCTTCCCCAGCGTAGCATTACCACGTGACCTTTAGCTACCGGTCACAGATTAAACAAAAATATCCATAAGTATTTTATGTCTTCTTCGATTTCAATGAAATATACCGTTTTTTCCAGCACCCTGTGAAACCTGTTTTCTCCACGGTTTCATAGGGTGCTGTACAAAACGACACAGCTGCTGAAAAAGATCTTAAATTTCATGGAGAGCAAATTAACTACGTATCTGAATATCATACCACGAAAGACGCATAACCCTGGTATATGTAACACCATGAAAGACGCATAACCCTGGTATAAGTAACACCATGAAAGACGCATAACCCTGGTATATGTAACACCATGAAATACGCATAACCCTGGTATATGTAACACCATGAAAGACGCATAACCCTGGTATATGTAACACCATGAAAGACGCATTACCCTGGTATATGTAACGCCATGAAAGACGCATTATCCTGGTATATGTAACGCCATGAAAGACGCAAAACCCTGGTATATGTACCGCCATGAAAGACGCATAACCCTGGTATATGTAACGCTATGAAAGACGCATTATCCTGGTATATGTAACGCCATGAAAGACGCATTATCCTGGTATATGTAACGCCATGAAAGACGCATTATCCTGGTATATGTAACGCCATGAAAGACGCATTATCCTGGTATATGTAACGCCATGAAAGACGCATAACCCTGGTATATGTACCGCCATGAAAGACGCATAACCCTGGTATATGTAACGCTATGAAAGACGCATAACCCTGGTATATGTTACGCCATGAAGGACGCATTATCATGGTATATGTAACGCCATGAAAGACGCATTATCCTGGTATATGTAACGCCATGAAGGACGCATTACCCTGGTATATGTAACGCAATGAAAGACGCATAACCCTGGTATATGTAACGCCATGAAAGACGCATTACCCTGGTATATGTAACGCTATGAAATACGCATAACCCTGGTATATGTAACGCTATGAAAGACGCATTACCCTGGTATATGTAACGCTATGAAAGACGCATAACCCTGGTATATGTAACGCCATGAAAGACGCATTACCCTGGTATATGTAACGCTATGAAATACGCATAACCCTGGTATATGTAACGCTATGAAAGACGCATTACCCTGGTATATGTAACGCTATGAAATACGCATAACCCTGATATATGTTACGCTATGAAAGACGCATTACCCTGGTATATGTAACGCTATGAAAGACGCATTACCCTGATATATGTAACGCTATGAAAGACGCATTACCCTGGTATATGTAACGCCATGAAAGACGCATAACCCTGGTATATGTAACGCCATGAAAGACGCATTATCCTGGTATATGTAACGCTATGAAAGACGCATTACCCTGGTATATGTAACATCATGAAAGAGGCATAACCCTGGTATATGTAAGCCATGAAAGACGCATCACCCTGGTATATGTAACGCCATGAAAGACGCATTACCCTGGTTTATGTAACGCTATGAAAGACGCATTACCCTGGTATAATATAACGCCATGAAAGACGCATTACCCTGGTATATGTAACGCCATGAAAGACGCATTACCCTGGTATACGTAACGCCATGAAAGACGCATTAACCTGGTATATGTAACGCTATGAAAGACGCATTACCCTGGTATAATATAACGCCATGAAAGACGCATTACCCTGGTATACGTAACGCCATGACAGACGCATTAACCTGGTATATGTAACGCTATGAAAGACTCATTACCCTGGTATATTTAACGCTATGAAAGACGCATTATCCTGGTATATGTAACGCTATGAAAGACGCATTACCCTGGTATATGTAACGCCATGAAAGACGCATTACCCTGGTATATGTAACGCCATGAAAGACGCATTACCCTGATATATGTAACGCTATGAAAGACGCATTACCCTGGTATATATAATGCTATGAAAGACGCATTATCCTGGTATATGTAACGCCATGAAAAACGCATTACCCTGGTATATGTAACGCCATGAAAGACGCATTACCCTGGTATATGTAACGCCATTAAAGACGCATTACCCTGGTATATGTAACGCCATGAAAGACGCCATACCCTGGTTTATGTAACGCCATGAAGGACGAAGTACCCTGGTAAATGTAACGCCATGAAAGACGCATTACCCTGGTATATGTATATGTAACGCTATGAAAGACGCATTACCCTGGTATATATAATGCTATGAAAGACGCATTATCCTGGTATATGTAACGCCATGAAAAACGCATTACCCTGGTATATGTAACGCCATGAAAGACGCATTACCCTGGTATATGTAACGCCATTAAAGACGCATTACCCTGGTATATGTAACGCCATGAAAGACGCCATACCCTGGTTTATGTAACGCCATGAAGGACGAAGTACCCTGGTAAATGTAACGCCATGAAAGACGCATTACCCTGGTATATGTATATGTAATGCTATGAAAGACGGATTATTCTGGTATATGTAACGTCATGAAAGACGCATTACCCTGGTATATGTAACGCCATGAAAGACGCATTACCCTGGTATATGTTACGCTATGAAAGACGCATTACCCTGGTATATGTAACGCCATGAAAGACGCATTACCCTGGTATATGTAACGCTATGTTGAGCACGTTTTTATTTCTTATACGTTGTCTGTATCGAAGTTAAAGAAAGGACAAAAACAAAGGTCGTCATACCATGAATTATTATTTTCACAGAGCATTATTTTGGTATATAAGCAGGAACATATACATATTTACTTACAACAAGGAGATTGTTTGTGTTGTTAAAAGACGCCGGTGTCCAGGTAAAATATTCGTCTTTCCAGCCAACATCAAGAAACCCAACTGTCTTCAAACTTCCGGTCTTCTCGTTAAAATCAATTACCGCTGAATGAAAGGAACACATATGAAGTATTTGCTAAATCATGTGAAATGCCATTCTCATTGGCGAAGGAAGAAGATGTTTTATTGGGTTAAATTCTGTCTATTTTTAGAGAAATGTAAGATGTTAGTCCGTTGTCGTTGAAGTAGTCATAGTGACGTCATGGTAATTTTAAACTTTCGGTTCGAGATCTATAATTAGACCTACAGGCCTTGTCCGATATACGTACGATGTAGTCGTACGATAATATACATAGACAACGCAAACAAATATTTGAAGCATGAACCTTAGAAAAAGTATGTCACTATGTCATTATTAAGATCAAAGCTCATTTCGGTAAATGCATTGTCATACAATACTAAATCAAAACCACACACAGTGATACTCTTAACTTGAAGACCGCTTGGAAATGTATCCAGTATTGACAAACGTTCGATAAATTGTTAAACATGTTGTTTTAATTAGTATGTAGCCATTTAAGACCACTATATTCCATATCAATTTTTGTTAAATAACGCTGCAACACACGCATAATTTCAATATGTGTTTCTACATTTTCGGAGGACGAAAACGACAACCACCATTGTTGCGCCTGGGTAACGTGATACCATAAAACACTAGTCAAACCAAGTAATATTCTCATTAAATATAAAATTAAAAAAAAACATCAACAGAACACAGAGCTTATCTTACAATTAAGGTTAAACATCACGTAGACCTGTACAGCTTCCGTCTGGTTGACGATTGGTCGGATTTTCTTGTTGTATCCGCGAGTTACATAAACATCGGTCAGCACTGAATTCACGTCACTTCCGGTCTCACCTACCGTTGTAGTCGTAATTGTAGCGAAAATCACGTAAAATACACTTAAATACATAGTCATTTCATTGAACCCCTAACCAATTTATAGCTTGCGTTACAAAGTCTCTACAATTTATTGATAAAGACACAAACACAGCAAAGCAAAATATAGGAGTTGTAGCAATCATGTATGTTTATGTATGCAATAAATAATAAAGATTTAATTATTATTATTCCAATTCACCAACTTGAGTAAAATTAATGACATTGATGGCACTGTGTTCGCATTATTGTTAATTTTTAAGGTATATTTAAAAAAAGCAATGTCGACTTTGAATATCCAATCGGTTATTTGCTAAACCGGCCACGGGCACGCGGCGAACACTATTTAAAATTCTGATTTGTGTTCGATGCTAGAGGTGGGAGGGGCTTATTTCGATGTGAGTCATGATATATTTTGCAACTGTTTCCTGTAACTAAGTGGCGTGCTGTCGGGTGACAGTATCATTTACATATAAATCGGATAAACCGCAGTGAAAATCAATACATTATGCACCAAGCTATATAAAATTCATATAACTTTTATTCCTCCAATTCTGAAGAGCATAGTACATGTACATATCATATACATTTATACATGTACAGCAATAATATAATATAGGTTACAAAACAATAAAGTTACGTTTGAGATATACACATGTATGACAACCATGAATAATCAACCATGAAAGAATGATAATTTTTAATTTATAATTTATAAAAAAAAACGTTCTTCATGGATTATAAAACGGAGATGAAGCCAATTAATGACAATCATATCAAGTTATCAACTAGTTTCAGTAATAAATACAACTGAATTTACATCCAATTGCTGGGGTCACGACAAAAAGACGTTCGTTTTTTACAAAGTCATGAACAATGATATCCTTCTATTCGGTGTTTTTTGCAGGTTGGATTTCAATGCCAGAGTCTTTTCCATCAAATTTCTGATTTCTGGCTGAGGATACAATGTAACCGCTATTTTTCTCACTAAACCTTTTTGTGTTCTCTCTCAGTATCATTTTGATACTTATTTTCCTTTCAATATCAGCCTTTTTGTTAGCTCTTTGGTTTCTTAAAATCTGCATAGCTGTTTTACAGTTAAATGTAACATTTTTGTTTTATGTCATTCTTGCATATAGTAAACAGCCATAAAATATGCTACATGTACGTGTATCTATTGAGTAACCGTTTTAAGTCTAGGTCCTCTGAGGAATTCCACATCGGCGATGTTCTCCCGATTTCTTCCGATACTTCCTGATTCATCACAATTCCTTCCGATATCACAAACTGTCTCTTGACATCCCCGAAGTTTCCCCTAGACCACGAGGAACCTGTTCCCGATGTTCTGAATGCGCATTAATTTCAATCGGGAGTACACCGCCGAGCAAAAAAATACTCAGTGGGGCCTAGGCTTAAGACAAGTTAGATTGTACTGTGTATTTTCAGCGTACTGTGGAGGGATGATCAATGTAATGCCCCCGGTGGTACTGCGGGAGTCATGTACTTCAAAGAAGATGATGTCGATGTTATAATTGGACCTCCGTGTTCTGGCTGTAAGTAGAAGTATGTTGCCATGGCGACATAATCATATACAACATTATCAACATTGCTCTTTCGTTTGTTATTCAATACTACAACAATTTATGTTTTAGTTCATGTAATTGACACCAGAACCAGATATCGAACCAACTCCTGTTCGAATCACCACTACACTGGCTATTATGAGCACTCGGTTTATCTCGAGCAAATTACCAATACCTATCACTCCTTGAGATAACGAAGTTTTACCTTATACAACACCTCCTATAAGCCTACTTGATATCTAGGACAAATCAAACAACCAAAATAGGGACTTCAACGAATGTAGGAGTATCCACCGGAACTGTCGTTAAGTGCAATGCCAAACTCTGGGTAATATCGGTGTTCAACAGTTCAATACCACAAAAAGAACAAAAGGGAGTCAACCGTCTTGAACGCTGTATATAAAAAAATAACGAAACGGTTATTGCAATTACTTTGTCACCTTTGATGAGGCAATGCCTTAACATTGAGAAGTATACCGTGAGGGAACTGCTATTTGATAAATGCATATAAGGGCCAGGGGCGTAGCCAGCCATACGCACTTACGCACGTGCGTAACATCAATTTGAAAAGTAAAAAGATAAATACAGCCAAAAAAATGACATTAAAGTCAAAATCTGAGAGAGTTGTACTTTATATCCCAAAGTTCGATTTTCTTACCACGAAATTTCACCATTTTTATTCAAAACTTGAAAAAGTCTTCTACGGGAAGGGACACCCTCCCTAATCCACCCACTACGATACAATATATGTACCCATCCTGTCATACCCTTCAAATCATTCAATATTCTATGTAATTAATGAATTTCAACGAACACGAGGCACAATCCCTTCTACCCAATTCAAGGCTTGTGTGCGTAACATCCATTCAAGCCTGGCTACGCCCCTGAAGGCTACCCATAAGTTGAGCATCACTTGTTCGCGGCTGTTTGCACGTTTGTTTAATACAGATAAAATGGAACACATATTAATTCCAAAAAGGTCAAACGTTAGTGCGTTTAACTACATGTATGTTATTAGGTTCAAAAACGTATTTGGACCACATGATGCCACTACTGTTTCCTTGAGACAATGCAAGGGGCATTGTGTTTTGGTCAAGACGCAGCTTCAAATCCCACTACAAAATACCTGGTTTCTTGGGACGAAAAATACTGATTGTCTTAACAGAAATGGAATATCCATGTTCAACCAACACCTTCTGGGTGCTTCTATGGGAATGGTTTGCCTTCAAAAAGCCAAATACCAGATCCTCTACCCAAGCGTTGTTTTAGTTCGAACCATATTGCTAACAAACCAAACATTGACTGTATATGTTACCTGACACATAATTCAACACTCAGTCAGAACAACCTCATACAAGGAGAAGGTCACCATTATCAAGTCACTAACGAGGCCTAGACAAGAGGCAGATGCCTATCATCTCCTAAGCAGGGCAGAACAGGTGATAATGGTCAAACTTCGATCCGGGCACAACCGACTGAATGCACATATGCATAAGAAATACAGACTGGCCCCGTCACCGACCTGTCCGTGTGGCACAGAAGACCAGACAGCTGAACACATCATCCAAAGATGTAAACGTCACAACCAGGAGCGAGCTGCGAAGTGGCCTCAAGACACAACCCTCCACCAGAAACTCTATGGAGACGTTGATGACCTGAGAAGAACCGCATCCTTCATCGCAGATACTGACGTGGTCGTGTAGAGCGAACGCCAGTAAGTAAGTAAGTAACACGCAAAAGATCTAACGCAAAAGATCTATTTAATTTATTGTACGGCGTCGCCGTACTACTGGAATGCCTTTTTTAAAGTGCCAATGCTCGATTCGCAACTTCTTGCACCAAATATCACGATACTGTCCGAAATATCCCGCAGTGATCATTTTTAAACTGCGGGTCTATTTGCGGGCCTATATAACTTTTTTTACAACACTTAGCGTAGTCAATCTTAATTTTCATGTTAAAGTTAAAGTTTATGTTTGTCTCAGATGTAAACATGTATACATATTTTAAAACAGCAATACATTGTCTTTCTGATGGTAGGAATATTTTTGAAAAAACGACTTCCTACTATATATTTTCGGCTATGTGGTCAAATCACAGTTTCTGCCACAAAAATTCCTAAAATGTTCGCATTTTCAAATTGCTATAACTTTTGATCCAGATGACATACCTGTTTTGCATAGTTTTTAATGAGCTCTTTAATTAGCATCTAAAATTGACTGGTTGCAATATAGTTTTGTTAAATTACATTAAATCTTGTTCAACATTCGTAAAACATGTTAAATCGTAGAAATATGTTATTTAAATGATCAATGATAAGTTGATTTGTGTTCTTAGAATGTACATGAGGATTATGAACATGTGTGTTCATGTGTTTATGTACATTGCACTACTATCAACATGCGGTTACCGAGAAGTTAATGAAGCGTTTTCATTACTCATTTATCAAAATAAAATACAAGCTATAGATATCATTTATAAAATAAATTGACATTCGATAAGACTGTTCCTGCCTCTACCGAGGTATAAAAATAGCGCCCATGCATCGGATATCTCCTTGAGATGCTTAGGGAAATCGGGGCCGATGCACTTTCATATATCTGAAAATTTTACATTCAACAAGTGTCTCCTGACTGAAACTAATAATTTATAGATTAGAAGAAATGTCACTACATCAAGTTTCTGTCGAAATTACATTATACTTATGTACGAACATTCAACTTGTATTGTGTTTGCATGGCAATCTTTGAAGTTCAACTCTGTTCGAATACTCGTCTAATTCTCAGAGAACTACGTTGTGTCACGTGGTATCATTGAACTCAACTAAACGTCTGCAGAGAAAATAAGTAATAGTAATAGTCGGCTAATTAGTTTATAGATTAAATTAATGCATGCAATTAGTAAATTGGACATATTCACTGACCTGTATTGAAATCAAGCTGGCGTTATCTAGCGGTATAATACTTCCGCTTCCGGTGACCGCGCTGTGTCTGATACAATAGGAAGTTCATTAATAGTTGAAACAATACCGGATATGTTGGCCGAGACACTATCTTAATGGACTTGTTAAAACTGGCTTTAAAAACTAAAAGGACATATTTATATCCTTTTACTAAATTAATGTAGTGGTGAACTACTAGTATTAAAGGTTTGTCCGTTATCGATAGCCACATGGTTAGAGCTTTCGCCTTTGGAACTTTGATTCGATACCGGGCTGTATCATTCTTAAATCTAGATACAGGGTGTCCAAAAAGAAAGTATACAGTTTCAGTGTATATTTATAAAATCTCTTCATTCTGCTATCGTAAAGAAAATTTACACATGGGTAGACAAAAGATGTAAGTTTTTTCTGGAACCAGTTTCAAGATTCATGATAACTCGGATAATTTTTAGAAAAATGTAAATTTACTGAAATTACCTTATTTTGACCGTGACGTATATCCAGTAATTTATGACGTTCTCAAGATGTCCACTCTTCTTACGTGTTCCTTCTTGCACTTCTTTTAAACTATTGATAATATTTGCACATGTGTTTGAACTGATCTTCTTACCTTCTCTTTTGATGTTTCCCGTGAGCATAGACGTGTTTGTTGGCTTTGTGCTGTGCACTAGCGATTTCACATAGCCCCACAAGAAGAATTCGCAATGATTTTGATCCGGGCTGTGGGCGGGCGATGTCACACCACAGTGATATTTCCTGGAAATTACTTTGGACCACCCTTTTTAAAGGAATTCACCCAGCCCCTTATGTACAATGTGTGGCCCTGGCACATCTTGTATGAGCTATGCATCATTCAAAACAATAAACCGTCTGCGGTGTTTAGGATTGAGTTGGTTTAACAAAGACAAGTAACGGGTTGAGTTTATTTCTTTCTATTGTGCTATCTGAATCGCTAGTGTACAATCAATCTAAAGCCAACGGACACATCTATGCTGCTGAGGAACATCAACAGAGAAGGTTAGAAGATCAGGTAAGACACATGTGCAAATCTAATTGAAAGTTTCAAAGCACGAGTGCAAGAAGGGAAATTTCAGAAGGCAACATACATCGTGAAAACGTTTTAAAATTACTACAAAATGACGTCACGGACAAAATAAGGTAATTTTAGAAAATTGACATTTTTCTAAAAAATATCCGGGTTATAAACTTAAAATTGGTCACCGAATAAACTTACACATCTTTTGTCTATACATGTGCAAATTCTCGTTGCGATAGTAGAATGAAGAGGTTTGATAGATAGACACTGAAACTGTATACTTTCTTTTTGGACACCCTGTACATAAAATGGTACTGGTATATAGCCTGTATCTTTTTGTTGATGCTAATCATACTAGGGTAGTTCCAGGAAATTTCTGGTTGGTCCGCAGCTGGGTAACCTCCATATGTCTAATAACATGACAGTCAGTAGTTAGCCTACTCAGTCTTGTTCTGAAATTAATTAACAACCTGTACTAACCTGTTAATCTGCCAGCAACGGATAACTTCACCACGTATATAACCAATATAAACGCAGTGGATCTGCTGACTGACAAACGATCACTCTACCAACTGCGCTATCTTGCTGGACTGTGTAAAAAGATAGTATTAAGTCGGACAGGTAAGGCAGCGCTCCACTTAACCAGCCGAGCACAGAAAACATAAAAGCATGCAAGGCACAATGCCCAACACATAACCGAACGAGAAAATGAACTGCCCAAGTTCCAGCTGTCAAACAGCTGAATGAACTAGTTTCAGCAATCAAAACGTTGCATGCCCTAGCTGAATTATCTAGTACATACAATGATATTAAATGATTTGTCTACAATTTCAGCAACAACCCCATCTGGACTTCTTGCAAGCTTCTGGAACCTCCCGATGTTTTCCCAAGCGTCTAGTGATCCAACTCTGGCAGATAAAGACGTCTATAAGACACTAGTCCGTCTAGGTCCGCCATTTAACAAAATGGGCAAAGCTTTTGTTGAATTATTCCAATTGTATAACTGGACCCAAGTGGTTATGATAACAAAGCGTAGACATGATAACAGGAACGTATTCTGTGACTACTCGTCGAGATCAGTGGAGACAGCATTCAAGGCTAATGGTATAGAGATTGCTGACTTCATACAAATAGATGCTGGAATAACAGACCTACATATAGATACAGTACTAACCAGGGTTAGACAGAGAGGAAGAAGTATGAATGTTTATTATTATAATATTATTATACCTCATTAATCATGCAAATACACCAATCGTGACAGCTTGGTCATTGCCGTGTGTCTCCGGTAAATATACCAGAGGTGATCAGAATGGCAAATACACGTCCATACATTAATTTTCATCTACCATTGATTCACGAAGTAAGCCAAAATACTTGCACAACGTAATTTCTTGATAACTACCTATACTGATAGTCTGGGCCAGGTAGACTTGAACCTTGCTTTGAGGTATATAGTTGTTTTCTCTTTTGATTATGATTTAGCACACATTCACTGTATAAAATCAGGTGGGTACATTGGGATTACCCTTGGGCAACTTTTTTTGTTGACGTTTATTGATATAATGGTCAAACGGCCTAATATACCAGAAATATAACACCTTTTAAAGGTTAATACTCATCAGTTAAACTCACTGTATCATGAAGTCATGTTTATTTCTTGTACAAATTGATAGGAAATGATATACAGTACTTGTTTGCAACAAATTAATTACTGTAACATATGTTTCTCTTACTAATCGTGGTATTTTACGTTACCAAAGTGCATTTGGTTACAAGGCATATTTGTATATTTTCATTACTAATCTGTTTAACTATTCAACTGCATCATGTTTGTGTATTATACGAGTATATACTTCTTTAGAGTATATTGGTACATGATCACGTTTTGGACATCACTATGATAAAAGAAACCTCCGTTACAACCCTATAAAGTTGCATAAAACAACCGAATAACAAATGACACAACTATTTGTTGTAATCTGAAGCGTTAATGTTATTTTCAAAAAAGAAAAGCACATAAAACTAATTTTGACACGCAATCATGAATCCTCTAATACATTTATACTGAACTGTAACGTCCGTTACTGTAATAGTCATTCCTATAATTATAATGGATAACCAAAATGTCATTGATGCCTTTCAATTTACGGTGTGTTTTTTCAAATTGACTCACCCTGATCATGATCATTGTTGTTTGAAAAGGTTTTAACCAATATCGCATACTCACAAGACATCGAGTCGGGCAACCATAATCACTTCCCAACGATTGTGCGTTCGTAATATTATTAACTGCTTATGTGTAGGTTTTAAATAACAAAGATAAACAAAGCTACAATAATCAGGCTTGATTTTATTTTATTTTTTCAAACTTCGGTTGAAAATTGAATTTCAGGTTTTGAAATTCGGACTATTAAAGCTGTGAATGTTTGCTAATTACCAGACATGGGGTTGTAGAGTCGAATGCTATAAGTATGTAAGAGTATTGTGTTTAACGCATATATTTATACACATATACCGGAAGTTCAATAACGCGAATATCAAAACAGTGAACAACTATGTATTTTTGAAAATTCTTTATAAGGTATGTTAAACTTAAATGCCTGCATGAGGCCGATGTATCCATAGTGACGTACCGGTTCCTATGATATTGTTTGTATGTATGTGTATTGTGCTAGCCTTCTAGTTTTCAGCAATTATTGGTCATGTAATAAAGAAACTACTAGTAGATTAGTTTAAAGGTATCAATAATCTCTAGCAATACCAGGTAATTGAATGTCATTACAATTGCAGAATTATAGGCACATGTAAACGTGGTGCTTTAATTGACACACAGCATTATATTATGAGCAAGGCAACTGCCCTAAGAGCATTTTGATATAATAAAGTATGTGGGTCCTCATTTTCAGCCAGCTACTTTCCTCAATTTCCGTATCCGGCTCTCCAAAACACGAATGTCATATTTTTGCCTTTCTCCGCTTCCTACAATGTTTCTTTACCAATACAAAAATTCTAATTGGCACCGAGTTCACAACAAGTTAAGTTTTATGCCACTAAATGTTTCAACTCGATGTTTAATGTCAACAGAGTAACGGTCTACAAGCTCCGATCCACTCACGATGGATTTAGATGCAGTTATGTTCTGTTGTTCTCTGTTAGAATGCGAAATAAATGTAACAGTAACGAGAATACTTTATATGTGTGATTTCCATACAACACAATGTTTGGGAAACATAGTTGTTGTTTCAAAATGAAATACATGTAGTTATATGCAATTTGTTATTAAAATGTATTTAATAAGGATGGTAACGAAGGTTTTGTTATAACTGCTGTTGCCTCTGTGATGTAATCCCGATGAAAAATATTCATTTTCGGGAACATATTCCTCGTTGTCTATGGGAAGATTCGGGAAGTCCTGAGACGATTGGTTATACCGGGAGGGATCGCGATGAATCGGGTGGGTGTAATATGAGGCATCGGGAGAACTCCCGAAGTGTGCCCGACATTATACGTCTGCCCCACTGCCTCGGGGATGTACCCCTGATGGTAATTCAGATCTTCTAAAGTCGTTAAGAACAGGTTCCCAGATGTCTTACGGAAGCTCCCTTATATTTTTTGGGGAAGCTTCGTGAAGTATTGAAACATTTAGTGACATCACGAGTACATGTATATCAGTATATTTCAATGCATGTATTAAATTTTGCCAATGTACTGGCAATTTCATGACGGGAATATCTCGGGGAGGCATCCCGAAAGACACATAGCCTCGGGAAAAGATCGGGGATGCTTCGCTCAAGTGTCAGGAACCTTCGGGAATATATAAAGGTTTTGCGAACAATTGGCGATATTTCGGTAACACACTCACGGTCTCGAGATTTATTCCTCGAATATTTGCTGGTACTTATCAGCGATGATTCAGATGTAGGGGGTAGATTTGGTACTGGTAGGCACCGGGAGAACCTCCGATGTGTTCCCGATGGTATACATCGGTCTCACTGTTTCAGGGATGTACTCCATATGACAATTAGGCGCTTCAGAGAAGTTTGTGCAAACACATCGGGAGTAACGGGAGCCATCGGGAGAAACTAAGTGTAATCCCACATTGACGATGACAAACTCCTCAGTTTGGCCTAGGCTTAAACAAGTAAAATGTATTCAAAGGATAATACAAAACAGATCAATTGTATCAGTCAAACATGCATTTACGAGAAAATTCAAATCTAGTTGTACATAACCAAATGAACTTTGGTAACGAAAATTAGCGCAACTAGTAAGAAAAACGAAAATTACGTTGATCAATGTTTTAAAAACAGGTACTAAACATAAAACACATATCCCATTTCTGTGTGTAATAAATATTCTGTTCTTGTTATGTATGTATTGATTGTAATAAGGAGAAGTCAAAGGCAGTATTCATGGTGTAACAATCCATTGGAAATAGTGCAACATGAAGATAAATATTTTGAACGGCAGTTTTGGCATTTGTTGGGTATTTTTCTTAATATTTATAGAAATAATATCACAGTAACGGACATTACAAATCAGTATTAACGTATAAGAAGATTCTTATTCGCTTGAGTTCTGTATGCTTTTACTTTTAGGAAATTACATTATTGTTTGAGAATACAATACAATTGTTGGTGTTGTTTCATATTTGGTTGTTTCAAAGAAACTTTTAGGGTGGTGACGGAGGTTTCATTTATTATAGTGATGTCCAAAACGTGATCATGTACCGATATGTTTTAAAGGATTACATGTATAGATAAAAGATAATAAGATAAGTTTTATTAGTAAAACAGATTAGTAATGAAAATATACAAATATGCCTTGTAACCAAATGCACTTTGGTAACGTAAAATACCACGATTAGTAAGAGAAACATATGTTACAGTAATTGATTTGTTGCAAACAAGTACTGTATACCATTTCCTATCAATTTGTACAAGAAATAAACATGAATTCCTGATATATAACAGTGAGTTTAACTGATGAGTTTTAACCTTTGAAAGGTGTTACATTTCAGGTATATTAGGCCGTTTGACCATTAGATCAATAAACGTCAATAAAAAAAGTTGCCCAAGGGTAATCCCGATGTACCCACCTGATTTTATTCAGTGAATATGTGCTAAATCATAATCAGAAGAGAAAAAAACAAAAAAACCTCAAAGCAAGGTTCATAAAAAAATGCCATATCTAGCCCAGACTATGATGTTTGTATTTGGTATATACAATAAAATATTATCGAATATCATTTAAATTTCCGGATATTATCAATAGGTTCCGAATAATTCTAAGATTGGTTGTTCTTTTTCAAAATTGTGTTTATAGATCTAGCTGCACTAACGTCTATGGTATTATTTATGCATGTTTTGGAACATAAGAGAACATCAAGTACTTCGTCAACCGAGTTACAACTTTATGAACGTGTCTTGGAAACACAAAATATTAGCCACACTTTCCATTGTCTTAACAAAAAAAGGCCGAGCATAGCCTTTATTTGCCAGTCAGTTTTCTGCTGAAATATGGCAGGCATATTCGTGTGCCTTCACCCGGATTTGAAACCGGTGGTCGCCAGATTAGACGGCAAACGCGCTAACAATTAAGCTACGGAGTACCATAGTATTTCGAACAATGTTAGCTAACATTATAAACTTCAATAGACATCACGATACAACCATACGTGTTTTAGTCGTACACAACTGACAGAAAACTCAATTAAATAAATAAAATGTAATTAATCAATTATGTTGGATAATACATGTAGTTTTATTATTTAGTTTTGGTTTGCCTTTCAGTTATACTGCTGTGTACAGAGATGTCGGCTGACCGCCGGAGAATCATGTTAAAGGCCCAGACTAGTGGTATGACTGATGGTAGCTATGTATATGTCATACCAGACCATCTCCCACCTGCTGATATCACTACACCATGGCAACAAGGAGATCAATTTGATGATCTTGTAAAACAGGCATACAACTCGGTCTTTCAGGTATGACAGCTGGGACTTGGGCTTTTGATGTTTTTCATGTAAGTTATGTGTTGCGTATTGTGTCGTGTAATTGTGGTATGTGGTGTTTTTATGTTTTCTGTGCTCGGCTGATCAAGTTGAGTGTTTTCTTCTATCATCATGATGCGGAAGACGATCCAGCAAAACTGAACTTTGAAGCAGCACGTGTTAGAGGGTGAGCTGAAAGACCAAATGTTTCAATTTTATATTTCAACTATGACCATCCTACAATCAGCACACATAAGTCATGTTAAATTGTCTCAGGAATATAATGTACTAGTGTGGACAAAAACATAGTACATCGTGTTTACAAAGAAGAATAAATGTCATATAGATAAACTGAAATATGATGTCGGTGTTTACATGGCTGCGTAAATTGTTTATGGATAACTAAAGGCATGATATACATGTATATTGATCTAGGTCAGTGTAGCGGAAATGGCAGGACCGGAAGTGGAGGCATTCCGTGATCTGGTCTCAGAACAAATGGCTGAACCTCCATGGAATTATAATCATACGAAACTAAACGGCATCAGGGTAGGAGCATTTTTATATGCTTAAACGAAACATTTTTTATCTAAAAAAAAAATGGGGAAAAGTAGAATTCTAACACGATCTGCGGATTAATCGATATACACATAGAGCAAACCAGGGTATGTACGTTGGGTGATCAAAAAGAAACGAGACAAACGCTGTAAAATGACAATGCATACGAATATAAATAAGAAAAGTTGTATGCCTATTTCAAAATGTATCCTCTCTCTGTCTGCTGAGTTTCATATTTATTCATTTGCTACTTGAAGAGATATCAGCGGTTTCGCAACTTTGGGTACAGCGACTCGCCGCGCAAAATTGACATCAATGACGTCATGTACGTAATCGGTAACTATTCGCACGTCACATTGCTCAAATAAATAGCTCATATCTTTAAACGTATTGCATACAATTGCAGTTTATTCAGTATTTAGCAAGAAAGAGTTTGTTTATATAAAAACATTTCAGTTGTAATAAAATATCACGACTGTCGAATATGTTAAATGATTATTCCGTCATTATCATTATAAAGTCGGCTTCCGCGTATGACGTCCGTCTTGGCGAGTGACGTCCAAAATTGAACGCTAATCTAATGCATTTCGGGCCTCTGCTTGATATAATAAAGTTTATTTTCCGCCACAAAATATTGTGTACTACGATATATAAGTATACTTCTGCCAGACTTCCCTTCCGATGCCCATTTCATCATTTTAAATGTTTGTTTAGTCTTTTTCTCCTAGTTTGTGATAAAACGGTATATTTTCAAGCTGTGATTTTTTGCCGAAATATGACGTGGTTTTTAAGACGGTACTGCTACTTTCCAAGTCATACATTTAAAACCGACACACTTACATCAAAATCGTTTTAATCCGCGGCTATTAAATGTTTTGACGTCATGTTCAGTTAATTTGACCACAGGAACTTGCATTTATAATTTGAAAAAAAAGAAGAAAAAATTGAAAAAAAAAAATTTTCACTAGGCCTACTGTACTATTAAGATATATTTTAATAGAACAGTAGGCCTAGTGAAAAAAATTTTTTTTTTCAAATTATAAATGCAAGTTCCTGTGATTTGACAAATGCTGGAGGAATATTTATTAAAATATTAATCATATTCTTTTCCATATCATATGGCGAAAACTGACGCCGTTTTAACATGCGGCGACATAGCAAAACACCTTATATTTAACGTTCTATTAATAAATCACTACTTATAGTGGAAATTTTATTTCACACGTACAAATTGGCATTAAATGCACCTAAACGAATATGATATTTTTATGGTTAAAACACGTAAACTTGACAAATTATAGCATTTGTCTTATTTCTTTTTGATCACCCCACGTATTTACCGCAATAAAACATGGTATCAAATTGGCTGTTACTATTTACGCCCCGTATCACGTGACATATTTATGAATGAATGCACGTAAACTTTATAGTAAAAACAGGTCGCGAGTTGCACGAGTATCCAGTGTTACAGCTATGACGCATCTATTTTTAGAAACTCCAATATACACTCGAAATTAAGATTCATAAAAACTTCTGATAATCAATTCATTTATATTTTTCATTTCATGAAATAGACACTATACTCATGTTATTAAAATTGTTTAAATGTTTAAAATGTGTTATTTCCTTCAGAAAATTCAGCTAATAAGCCACTCAATTTCAGCGTAGAATTATGTTTAATGTCAAATCGGTGAAAATGGAATGCGCGCAGTTAAATAGTGCGGGATATTATCGTATTTAGAATCGAAATAAAAACTCTGTTCTTGTATTTTGTCGGTGAATAAAACACGGACACTCGTTCGGATGCGGAAAATTAAATCACTCGTGCTACACACTCTTGATTAACTTTTTCCGCATCCGAACTCCTGCCCATGTTTTATTCACCGACAAAATACGCGAACAGATTTTTATTTCTTAAGTAAGGCATAGATAGAAAGATAACGTGATGGGAATATTATTGCGTACTGATATATTACATAATGTGTCTATAAGTTACCTATCGCTACTAATGGTATTATCCCATGCGACATCCCCGATGTTGTTTGCGACAATCATGACATAAAATTATATTTATGTACGTTATGTAACAGGTAATTTATTTTAAGAATATCAATTTTCTGAATAATGGAGTAGTGCTTTAGCAATCATATAATGAGTATCGCATTACCATCAACAACACGATTTATGTTCTGTATGTCTTTAGCATCTTTTATCTAGTGGAGGATTGTCATTGAAATGACATTACCAATGCTTCGTACTTAGTAAACCGAACTGCCAATAGTTCTATTTTTGTTTGTATTGTCTGAATTTTTTAGGGTTCTGAGTATTCGGCGTTTCTTCATGACGTTGTATATTTATATCTTCTCGTTTTAAATGAGACTCTCGCAAACAACGAGAATCATCGCAATGGAACTCTGATATTTGAAAGAGCAAAAGGCAAAACATTCCGAGGTAACGTTAATATCCAAACACATCATTTGATTTGTTTGTTGGATCATTGAAATCTACACAATCAGCCAATGATATTAAACCCCATGTAGTCAGTATCGATGCTATGTTAATGATGACATTGTGCAAATGTCATTTCGACATTGGTTAGCGGCTTAGTTAGATTATCTACTAGTGTCTTGGGTTCGGTGTATGAGCATGGTATTTACAGTCTGAGTGTATAATAAGAGACGAATTTGCTGAATCATATTTACGAATCTAATCATCCCGTTACAAGAGCAGTGGAATGGGTGCATCGCTTGCTTGTCGCACGAACGTGCTTGGTTCGATCATGAACCATGTTATAGGTTCTTCTATGACGGTCGCTACGACCAAGTCCTTCACATCTTGGAGAAGTTATTAGTTGCTTGTGGAAAAGCAAGTTACTCGCATATTGGTCGGTAATCAATTCCAGGAAAACTTGTAAGCTCAACTGTCAATGACAAGTTCCAAAAATGTATGTCTGAAATGAAAGAAATGAAGACTAACGAACAAACTCTTGCACTGTTGTTAAGGTATGACAGGAAATGTGAAGGTTGATAGTAATGGAGACCGGGAACCAGACTACTGGGTGTGGGATCTTGTACCAGGGGAACCAATGTTTCAAGTTGCTATGGAGATATCATTGACAACAACATCATCTCAGGTATAATACATGTTCTTAAACTGCAAGTTAAAACAGTAGTAGTGATTGAAAACAGAATATCAGAGTATGGAAGGCGAGTATTGTTTGCATTAAATTGATACCGATAATAGTCATTAGATTGGTACCAAAAATAATCATTTCGTCATTTACATGTATTTAAAACAATCAAGCCAAATAGGAACAAAAGTATCACTTTTAATAATACAATGTGATGAACTTTTAAATCCTGTATTGCTACCCTACACGTATCCTTTTAATCATGATGAAAGTATGATATTATACATGTAAATTGTGTGTGGAAAAACGCCACGAGGGTAATAAACTCACAATGTTTCACTCCAAACATTATACTGTAACAATTGCAGAAGATACGCGATATGCGACAAGTGGTTTGGGAAACAGCCGATGGAAGAGCTCCACCTTCTATCCCAGTATGTGGCCTCAGTAATCAACATTGCCCGCCTCCAAAATCAAGTAAGTTGGATATACCGCGGTGTTTTGTCTTAAAAATGCTAAACAACATAGCCTCTACAAAATTATTGATTTAGGTGCTAACCACAGTTAACTGTATCATTAATATAAAGTTTATGAGTAAAAATGTTTTTTATAAAATTTACATGTGGTTCTAATCATTAGAAAACAAAATAAAACTTGTGTGTATACATGAAAAAATGTTACTAGGTGCTTTACACTACCCCTTGGTTATACGATATCTAGGACAAATCAAACAATCAAAAAGTAAGTTTTCAAAGAAGTAACCATCGCAACGGTCGATCAGTTCACTAGCGATACCAACAAAGGGTGGACAAAAGTCTTTAAATCTGTATATGCAAATACGAAAATGTTATTGGAATAATTATGCAATCTCATTGATAAGACGGGAGAACTTAATATTAGGTCAGCGCATACACATGTAACACCATTGATTCTCACATGTACAAAGCACTGCCTTTCTTGATAATGCCTCGCACTTCAATATGGCGCCTATACGTGTGCCGCGTTTCAATATGGCGCCTATAAATAGTAAGTAAGTAAGTAAAGACTTGATTTAACGAGGCTACACATTTGGTTTCCTAATCTTCCATCTAATGGCACCTTTATACATATATACATGTACGTCATTCCTATTATGTATTTCAGTGTCCAGTTTGGTGACTGGTGTTGTCATATCTACGATAGTGTTACTGAGTGTTGTTATTGCCATAGTTGTCTTCATACTGTACAGGTAACACTGATAGGTTTCCATCAAACCTGCCATGTTTTGTCTTATGCTAAGTTTGTCTCCTTCTTGAATGTTACATTTTATTCGGGCTAAAAAACGATCTTCCGGATGTATGCTCACATGATCAGGATATGGTTTTATCAAAGCACTTAATGAAATAGTAAAGTTACGCGTAATTTGAATTCATTTAACAGTTTTGCAAACTGAGACAACATACCGAGTATATGGTTTGTGCGTGTTCAAGTGAAATATTCAATATCCTTTTACCAGAATTTGGACCATGCAACTCTACTTCCTGTGCACTTTGATACACATTTAAAACCCGGTGTGGTTTGCTATAATTCACATGTACCGGTATTTCAGGAGGTCAAGGTTTGAGCGGGACTTGCAGTTACAATTATGGAGAATCCAAGCACGTGACATTAATCTAACCAAAGGGAGAATGATAGGAAGTGCGAGTCAGGTAAGCAATTTAAACGTTTAATTGATGTAGGTATGCTGAATTGTGGCGTTATCGGTTTCTATAAGAAGCTACGATTTATTAAAAGTTAAATGAATATTATTGTTTGTCATTGTGAACACGAATTCTAGCTGTTGCCATTTTGTTTTTAAAACACTTCTTTATTAGTTATGGTTACAGCCGTTTATCAGCAGGTAAATAACGACTTCGCGTAAATTGTCTACAATTACAAAATGCATAACTATAATAATGATACTATAGTTTTTGTTTTATTTCGTGTCAGTATTCGTCATTTAGACGAGGACCACTTTAATGCTGGGCTAGCAATATGTACATGTACCGTGTTCTCTAGCTATGACCCTTTCATGCTTTACTGTTTCTGTAGTCTCAAGGTAAAGTGCTGCTTTTCTCGGTCCAATCTGTCATTATGTGCTAGTGGATGCATTTTGTTATATGTACAATAATGTCGTAAGACAAGGTGACGTAAGGTTCTGCACGTAATTAAGGTTCGGCACAGATGGGACCATTGAAAGTTTTTATATACATGTATTATAGATCAGCCTGAAGAGTATAACCGAGTCCAAGCAGATATCTGACCGAACTTCAGTGACAACAAACCAACAAATATTCTCACTGACAGGATACTATAAAGGCACAGTTGTTGCTATAAAGAAATTAGATAATAGAAGTTTATCATTGACCAGAAACGATCTGTTAGAATTGAAGGCGGTAAGGAAAAACAAAATTATTTTCATAAGTTTAGAGTCTTTGGTTTTTGTACATTGATATTGTTATATATTTGTTATATTGTACTTATTGTTTGTCGGACAAAAGCTATACATAGCTTATGTTATTTTGTTTGTACCAAATTTCCGACAATAAATAAATTTTGACTTGACTTGACTTGACATACCGCGGGCTTAGTGCAAAACAGTTGTTACTCCTTCTAAAATCATATGTAGTTACAACTGTTTTGCACTGAGCCCTCAATACGTACACTTGCACAAATGAACAAAAAACATAAGGCTGCTATGTTTCTTCAATAGTGCATGTACATTGTATATGTTGAGTGTTGTTTGTTGTTTGTCCTTGTGGTGTGTGTATTTTGGCTTTTGTCCCGGATTCGTTTGACTGACTGATGAGACTGGCTGTCGGATTGGGATGTCGTGTTTTTGTTTGTAGCTGTTAGTACTTCGTACACTGGTTTTCTGATGAGAGCGGCCTTCCATGTCCGAGAAAATGTGTGTTTTTTGTCGTACGTTTACAAGAAGCGACAATTTAGTCGATCCTTACTGAGTAGATGCTTTTAGTGTATGTGGGAAGCGCCGATGTGACAGAAAGAAACTGTCAATGTGCGTGGTCTTTAAATAGGCAATAAATAGAATAAAATACCCACATTTTTAAATTGGCTTATCGGTGATTTTCAAAACAGATATTTTAAACTGCGCTTTATAGAGACTTGTCAAGTTTATACGGTGCTCAAATATTTTCAATTATATTTTTATTTACAGATGCGTGAAGTTCACCATGAAAATATTAACATATTTCTGGGAATGTGTGTAGAGGAACCGCTACCTTGTATTGTGATGTCGTATTGTCAGAAAGGCAGCTTAGAAGTGAGTTGATATACGAGAGGTGCCCCACTTATATTTGAACAAAGTTGAACATAACATATTTTCATACAAACACGATCAAACTAAATTCTCTTTTGCACTATGAAGACTAATGTATCAGGTAACATAGATTTAATAAAAACAGAAACTAACTACTCTGTATTAATACAGTGACGTAACGTCAAAAGGTGAGGCACACAAGTGTAACGCTTTTGACGTCAAACAGAGTTTTGTTAATAAATATCAGTGGCAGTACTAAATGCGATAGATAAGGGTCCATATTAAAGAAAAATATTAAGTTCTGATTTGTTATAAATGAATACAGGACATACAGTATGTTATGCGCTTTTTTGGAGTGATTATTTTTCTTACTCATGAAATGATACGAGTAAATATATAAGAAAACAATGACCGGAATAACCGCCCACGTCATAATTTGCGGTTACGGGACATGTATGTACATGCAAGCAAAAAGTTAATATATGTTTTATTTATTGTTCAATCTACTTGAAATTCGCTATGCTTGTACTACGATAAAAACGTATTTTTTATATATTTTTTTCAGTAACATAAATCCGCATGGAAAATTTCTTTATACGTTCAAAAATGTGATTTTTTAAAATTCACTTTATTTCTGTATTTTTGGACATTTTTGTACATGCTATCTAATCTCCAAGAAAACCTTATTTTTTTATGATATTTAAACAATTTTTGTGCAAAAAAACGTATTTTTTTAGTTTTTTTTTACTTTGTCTTTTCTTAGCTCCATTTTGAATTTTCTCGACGGAAACGAACGGAAATAATATGGCATCAGGTGTGTAACTGCTTTAACAGACAACGTTGTTTCCATCCAAATCCGTTCCGTACTTAGTACTTTATTGCAACTGTTACCTATAAGACCATGCGAATATGTTACAAGTCTCGCTGCGTTTTTGCGAAAAAAGCGCTCAAAACGACGCATTTTGCAGTGCACCTTTATTATTTCCATGTACATATGTATATTGCAAAATGCGCAATTTGTTTCTGTGTTTAGTGATGTAATTTTCATTTTTCTAGGCCGAGTTTTGCGAAAGTAATTGTAGAAAATCGTTTGCGAATTTTGCCGTTTTCGAGTGTGCCTCAGCTTTTGACGTTACGTCATTATTCATGTACTACGTTTCAACCTATACATATACACTCATAATTTGGTTTGTTTTCAATACGGTTAGAAACAAAAGCTACCATTTTGTTAAGGGTGTGGTGTTTGGATTTTGAAGCCAACCATTCTAATAGTAGCACAGGTTGTTGGTTGAGCATGTATACTCCATATCTGTGAAGACAATCCGCATTTTTGTCACAAGAAGAGTATTTTGCGTTCTGTTGCTGTTATAAGTGAAAATACACAAATTATCAAATCATGCCAAAAAGTGATGACGCCTTCTACAATCGTACCCATTTGTTATATGATACATGTATTTAGGACAACATCGAAAAGAGAGACTTCAATGAACGTAGAAGTATCCAGCAGAACTTTGGTGATATGCTCATCCATGGCTAAGTACGTAATTGTTCTTTAGATCTTTTAATTATCCTGCTGTCCTACCTAACTTCAATCTTTTCAATCTCATATGGATGCTTCATCTAACTAATATAATTATGTTTGTTTTTGTAGGACATTATTGAAAATGATGACATTAAGCTAGATTGGATGTTCAAGTTATCGCTAATGACAGATCTAACAAACGTAAGTATAATACTTGCATTATCCAGCGTCTCCAGACTCATACTGAACTCAGGTTATTGAACTCCGTACATCGTTGTACGTCCATGTCTAAACGACCTTTAAGTAATAAAAAAGTTGTATTTTCTGTTGTTTATGATATGTTGTGAAGCTTTTTGTTGATTTGCACCGCATATAAATTGTAAACTGTCGACTGATTCGTGCACAACCCATGAGTTTCTTTTAATGTAGCTATGACGTCATCAAAACGCTCTCACTATCACTTTTTTCTAACCGATGCCTTTATTTATGACGTCATACCAAGTTTCCTGCAAATGCAATGGCTTTTAGTCATGCATCATTTATATATACCGATATTTGGTCATAATCTTAATTCTTTCTCCGACGTTCTCGGTCAAAAATCGATTCGTTACCGTCTGCAAAAAATCTATTTTTTGTTCCAATTTGAATTTTCTCACACATACCGTATTTAAAGCAGCCAACAACGTATATGTAGGGATCAAATACCACATCAAGCAGATAAAATGTCTCTATTGTTGTCCTTTTTCACCTTTCAGGGAATGCATTGTCTTCATTCCTCCCCATTACGTTACCATGGTAACCTGAAAAGTAGTAATTGTTTGGTAGATAATAGATGGATACTGAAGGTGACGGATTATGGTTTATCACGAGTAAGGAACAATCATCGTAGCGCCAACATGACCAATCATAGATTTTATTCCAGTAAGAATATACTGTACACATAACTTGTTCACCATATTTTTTCTAACTTTTATGATGTTTGGTCACTAGATACGTTATATAGTTAGTAGTTTATAAATTTTCATTAAGCACGCGACATGTACCAGCATATGTACCATGTACGTATGTACGTTAATATGTTACGGCATGGGATCGAACGGGCAAACTTCCGTTCCGGTTGGAACCGAGTATAGAATCTGACATCTAGGGTACCAGGTTCTGGAGTGATTACAACGTCCGTCAGGGAAACGGAAAGTGAATATTACAATGCTAAAATTTTACGTACGCTTCAGTAATGCCTTATCAGGGTATGCTTTTCAGCAATGGAGGACATAAAAGATAATCTTACATGCATATTAGTATAGTTTTTTGATTAATAAAATGTTATTTAAATAGTCGTTAGTAAGCGTACCATCAGAATAAATGTATGTAAACAATTGAATATGTAACTTTACAAACCAGGTATGTTTTGGACAGCACCGGAGGATTTACATGCTGATACTCGACATCGTACTGGTACACAGAAAGGTGATGTGTATGCTATTGGTGTGGTATTGTTTGAAGTATTATACAGGCGATGTCCGTATGATACTGGTATGCTTGCACCCGACGGTACGTAGAGCTCAGGTTTTTTATTATCAAAATCGATAAACCTTAATGCCTTTGACCAAAAAAGAATAAGAAATAATAAGTTTTCAATATCTTGCGGAAGAGCAAATTAATCATAAATACTTTATTTTACCAGGAATCTTATATAAAAGGATTCACTTTGCAATCTTCAAAAACATCTTCAACAATTAGCTATTGAACACGAAAATAAATTATGTCAACAACGACTCACGATGTCGTTTAACAATTTCCTACAAAATATCACTGGAATATAATTAGTTAATAAATTGTTGGACAACAGCTTGGAAAACAATAAAATGAAAACCAAATTGCAGTTGTTTAGAAAACAGATTAGAATAGACAAAATACAAATGTACCAGTTCTTGTATATTTTTAAGAAATAATTCGACGTGTCAAGTGTTTGACAGATCCACCATTCCGTCCAAACACTTTGCTAACGGAAGCAGACAAAGAGGAGACAACAGCTGAACCAGCTTCTAGTTTACATACCCTGGAAGATTTGATAGACGATTGTTGGGCACATATACCCACATCTAGACCAAACACGTCAGACATCAAACAAGAGTTATCTAAACTACACAATGGAAAGTAAGTTATTTCTCAACTTAAAACCTCAGTTCGTAAACATGAAGGCAGCTTATTTACACACGACAATGTTTACTTGGTAAATTGTATTGCTTTCAATGAAAGAGAGCTCCCTTAATGATTTGATTCATTAAACATTCACATTTCAATATTAAATATTTATACAAAATTACCTCCGTCTTGTAAAAAGTGTTTCGCGAACAGCCTCTCACAACACAAAAATGTTGCAGGACTTTTGCTCCACGACGCCACCTTTAACAAGAATACAAACTTCAAAGAAATGAAAAGCTTGAACCGTCTTCAACTTATTTCCGGAATATATCACCAGCACAAGAGCTTGTTTCGTGTGTACGGAATTTGCATTGGCCGTGCGTGAGAGCACGAAGCATGGCCATTCGTTTCAGTTTATTGTATAAGTACATATTGTATTTAGTTCTTGAATCTAATGGTAATTGTATTGAATAAATTAACAACAGTGTTAGTACGCCGAGACACAGACGTCAGATTTGAAACGTGTTAGCATAAATACAAAGCTACGATACCCACACAGACATACATACTAGTACGTGTCATATTATTGTCATGTGCGGCTCTAATCCCTTCCTACCTTATAAAAATTCCCCATTTATATATAAAATAATGATATTGTGGACGTCATATATGGGCCGAATTGCCATTATGCTCTTTTTTATGTACATGTGTTATTGTTCAACTGTTTATTGTTGAGGATCTCATGGAAGATTGCCATTTCATATAATTGTCAAATGAGTTTCCTCGTAAAATAAAGTCTTTATTATTATTATTATTATAACAAAATGTACACCTATATTTCATTACCTATCCCCAATCAGGAAGATAAACATTGTGGATAATATGTTGATGATGTTAGAGAAGTATGCAGTCAATCTAGAGCTCATTGTAGAACAACGAACTGGACAACTTGTAGAAGAAAAACGTAAAACTGACACGCTTCTATACAGAATGTTACCATCGTAAGTACACTTCGCTGGCTTAGAATTGGAAGGTCGTAAGTACAAAAAGGCTATTTTAAGAAAACAAGAAAAAACCGTCTGAAAACTACTCTTTACTTATGGAAAAACAAGCTGCTTCAACTTCAGTTTGGTCAACATGACCAGTTCCGATGTTCATGAAAATAGGCTCATAAGAAGCGCCTTGTTATGCAGATTTCAAATACATGTATGTATGTGTCTTAAAAGTTTGTACGCACGTGTACTTAGTAGCACTAACGTCCTTCTCATTCTAAGCCAGCGACATATCTGTTTATTGTGTGGTTTGGAATAAGAACCACAACACTCAGCTTCCGAGATGGACGCTCTAACAATTAGACCATCGTATACGGAGTGTAACATCCCACTTGCAACTTAATGATCGGGGATCGAGGTAAATGTATTGCCGGCTGAATAGATGCATGTCTAAACTAAAATTAGTTTAACTTGGTACTTTTGGTACTTTTATACGGTAGCAGAAACCGTAAGCACAAGTACACTGAATATCTGTAACATGCAATCACCACAACACTACAGTTGTACATGTATTAGTAGCTCATGCAAGCGACATAATTTTATAGATGATACGTGTACTTTTATTTTACAGAACCGTTGCAGAAGATTTAAAGTCCGGGAAGATTGTTGCTCCAGAGATATTTGAGAATGTGTCGATATACTTCTCCGACATCGTCGGGTTTACAAGTCTGTCATCTGAGAGTTCACCTATAGAAATTGTAGACTTTCTAAATGACCTTTACACCACATTTGACGCCACCATATCATTGCATGACGTTTATAAGGTTTGTTGATTACCATAGTTCCAGTACCAATACCAATGCCGATTCATTGACAGCCGAAACTTTGGCATTCAGCGATTTAGTTTCATTTTCGTTCAGTTGTGTTTGGGATTGTGACTTGTGGTTGTTGTCTGTGTCATTTATGTTTTCTATGTCTGTTAAAATGTGCATGTATATCATCGCATATGGCGTCTGTAAGGTTTTGACCTATCTATTGATTACATTGGTATGGTGACCGATGTCTAACAATAAGTTAGTTGTTTAACTAGTAAAAGCTTGCTCAAAAATCGAACATTTACGATTTTGAATTAAATAATCATATGTGTGCCTGTGGTTTTAGTGAAAACTATTCTTAATACACTTACCATCATTCCAAGTACCAGGTTATCATAATGACAATCCCTGTGGTTATTTTTTTACTAATTGCTTGTGTTGTGGTGTAACGTTATTAAGTGTTTTGAATATGCTGTCGTCACGATAGATCGCTAAACGTATGGCCATTAATTGGTTCAATTGCCATTGCCATTTCATGTAGAGCGCTATTTTACTTAATTTTGAGGTGGTCTTCAAGCTATATTTTAGTGCATGTATTGGTTTGATCAATATTGCAGGTGGAGACGATAGGAGATGCTTATATGGCCGTCAGTGGTCTACCGGTGAGGAATGAGGACCAGCATGCTACTGAGATCGCCAACATGTCCTTAGATCTGTTACATAATGCAAACAAGTTCAAAATCAAGCACAAGCCGGGTACACAGTTACAGCTGAGGATTGGTATACATTCAGGGCCGTGTGCTGCAGGTGCTTGCATATTGTATCTTTGCACAGAGTGAATATTTATACGAGCATACGAACAGGAAACTGTATCATTGAAAAAGAATTTAAAAAAAGAAAACAATGTAAAAACTATACATTTATATATCAATTGCTGTAAAAAAATCCTACATTTACCTGTGAGCATACATGCCATTTATTGTTCTACGATTGTCGAATAGCGCATGTAGGATTTATAAATGATTACACCTACAAAGTTTTCGTGTTTGTCTAAGAACATTTTGGCCCACAGTCAACTTGGGCACACATTGGAATTTTCGAGGCATCGGCGAAGCATCGCAGACGTCTGCCAAGTAGAACAAATGTCTGCAATCTGGATTATCGATAACAAGTACACACTATATAGATAAGCCACGCACAGAAAGATAACCATATTCGATTGCCAATTCGCAAATAAATGTCGAATGGATTGAATCACATGTTATGAAACTTAGTTACAGCTCGCCACAGTTTATCTCAGTTTATATTCGTTCTCGTAACATTTTGGTTAGACGTCATACCCCACGTGGTTCTATAATAACTTTATGACTGTAGGTGTGGTTGGGAGAACAATGCCGAGATATTGCCTGTTTGGGGATACAGTAAACATGGCCAGCAGAATGGAATCTACCGGAGAAGGTACGTATAAAGCTATATTATACATGTATAGACATTTGTACTAGTATACTTTATGTGTGCGTACTACTTCTGCAATTCCAGACAAATACAAGTCAAATAGTTACCTGCGGCCTTGTAATTTAGTTGTATTGTTTAGGATGTGTTTTTTTGCAGTTTGGATGCAATTCGAATTTATTCCGGTGTAAGTTTAAATTAATGTTTCTGTCAAAATAATTCCAATACATGTAAAATTGGACAATACCGATTATTCCAATTATTTGGTTGTGTTAAATGTATGTGCCGAACGAATGAACAAATTCAAAAGAATTAGAAAAAAAACAAAGTGAAATTTCGGAATAGTTCTGCTTTCTTTGGTAAATAAACTATTGTAATGCGATAAAGATAAATGGAATTAGTCTGGTTCACGACATTCTTACAAAATGCTTCTTTTTTTTTGGATATTTTTTTGAAATCGTAAACCATCGGGAACATGTCACGTGCCCCTCCATGGTCATTTTACTTTTGGCAATCCAATATCCTTAAAAACTATTAAATCCAAACAACACTTCATTTATATGTTAACGTTACTAAGACAATGTGTACGGCAGTGCATGCTTATCATAATCATGATTTTGTTTGTTTGATTTATATATTTTATATAACATGTACACTTATTTCTTGCTGCTCATCTTCAACCAATAATCACAAACAGCACATGTTTGGAATGACGGTATACATATCAGGCATTCAGTCGCTTGTTTCCTTTGATCAGTTTATACTCTATTTATTTTCAATTAGTATATGATCTAAAAGATAACTATTTGAATTATGCGGAGGTCAACCCATACCATATCTAGTCTCTGAAAATGTAAGATTTATGATAGTATATGACCAGTCATATTCACAGTACAATGACTAGCCACGCCCTTGTCAAACAATATGCTGACCTATTTAACGTAATTAGTTTGTCATGTATAGACTATAGTACCACAAGTTTCAGTATCCGCTTTGCGGAAATTTGATTTATAAAATAACTGGAATTACCGCATGATGCATAAGGATATACAATACTGGGTATCGGTCCCTAGCTGTGATCAGCACTATGTAAAACTTGTGTCATGTCGGTTTTCACACAATGCTTCTTGTTCCATTACATAAACAGCTATGAAGATTCATGTTAGCCAAAGTGCCAGGATGTTTCTAGAACAGACTGACCAATTTCTACTGGAACTCAGGGGTGATATAGAAGTAAAGGTATGTCACCATATAATAATAATAATAATAATAACGACTTTATTTATAGTGGATGACATATTTGGTTCTAGACCAATTTTCAATATGGTCCACATCAACATGGGATATATACAATCATTTACAGGAATACATGATAATTATGAGCAAAAGAAAAACATAACAGAAAAACTCATGGAGTCAATAATAAAGATGCAAAACAAAGCACAATGTTAAGGTAATGGTAAATAATTATGATATACAAAATTCAACACTGTAATTTGTAGATATAATTAATAGCGTAATGTTGTGAAACATGTAAATGTTACATCATGTGGCCAGAGTACATCCACTGTAGATAGGAGTTTTTGAATTGTTTGAGTGTTTTTGAAGTACGTATTTGTTTTGGGATGACATTCCAAATGACTGGCCCTGAATAATTTAAGGACTTGCGGTAAAACTCGAGCCGTGGTTTAGGAATCTTGAGTTCACCATTTTCAGTTGATCTAAGATGACGATCTGAGTGTTGGTAGTTTTGGTTAAATGTGAATTTCGAATGAAAGTATTCTGGGCAAATATTATTTAGTGATTTGTATACCAATATTGCCTTTTTGTAATGAATTCTGTCTTGAAAAGTCATCCACTTTAATTCTTTAAATAATTCTGCAGATGGTGCATCAAATTCCTTATCAAGAATGATTCTGGCTGCGCGTTTTTGGAACTTCAGAACAGTGTCTAACAGTTCTCCACTGCAGTTTCCCCATACTGTACAACAGTAGTCAATATGGGGCAATATGTACGCATTGAAAAACATTTTCCTAGAGTGGATGTTTAGGAAGCTTTTGATTCTTAGGAGAAGATATAGATAACTATTGCACTTCTTAAGAGTTTGTTCAATCTGACTCTTCCAGTTTAGATTTTGGTCTACATGCACTCCTAAGAGTTTCTCAGACGAGGAGTATGTCAATGACTGTCCTTGCATTTGGATGTTGTGAGAGTTTGTATGCGTAACAATTTTCTGGTTATTGTTGGAAGCAGATATATACATCGCCTTTGTTTTGTTAATGTTTGGAATCATAGCATTTTGACGACACCATTCGTCTACAGTGTTGACCTCATGTTGTAAAATGTTATGTACTTCTTCTATGGTACTGCCATATGCAGATAGTGTGGTATCATCGGCAAACATGTCAACTGATGAATTTTCAGTGTGGAGTGGAAGGTCGTTTATGTAAAGTATAAATAGTACAGGCCCAAGAACAGATCCTTGGGGAACTCCTGCTGAGATTGGTTGTGCATCTGAAAGATTTCCAGATATGCATACTTTCTGTGAGCGGTTTGTCAAGTAGGATGTAAACCATTTCACTGAAACTTCGCTGAAGTGATAAAGTTTCAGTTTGCTTATTAAAAGAGAATGATTAACAAGATCAAAAGCTTTAGTGAGGTCTAAGAAAATAGTCCCAACATAAGACTTATCATTGATAGCAGTAATCCAGTCATCAATAATGGCAGTAAGAGCTGTTTCACAAGAATGGTTTGATCGAAAGCCTGATTGCTTATCGTACAAAAGTTTGTGAATCTCTAAAAAGTTTTTTATATGATCAGATACATGTTTTTCTATGATCTTGGATAAAACTGGCAAAATTGAGATTGGTCTGTAATTGGTCTTATCAGATTTGGATCCTTTCTTAAATATTGGAGAAATTTTTGCCATTTTAAATTTTTCTGGAAATTTACCCATGTTAATACTTAGATTAATTAGTTTTGTTAGTGGCTTTGCAATTACATTACAACTTATTCTTAATATCCTGGGACCAATGTCATCCAGCCCTGTTGATTTTGAACCATCAAGTGTGTTTAGTTGTTTTAATATGTATTCCTCGGTTGCTAGAGGTATAAGGAATGTTTCATCATGTATTTTGCTGTTGACAAATTGTTTGATTTTTTGCTCACTCTCTTCTACGAGAGTTTGAGGCGGATCTGGCACTGTTCTAAATATGTTTGTGAAGAAGGTGTTGAAAGCTTCTGCTGTGTCTGTTGGGTTTAGAATTGGAGTACCATTGTCATCATTGATATAGTTAGCTTGGTGGTGTTTTTCTTTACCAGATAGGCTCTTGAGATTTCTCCATAGAAGTTTGGGGTTTCTTTTGTTTTCATTAATGGTTTTGGAATAAAATGATTTTTTTGCATGGGTAATTAATATTTTGACTTTTTGTCTCCAGAACTTAAATTGTATTTCATTGCATGTTTTCTTAGCAAAGTTTCTTTGACCAATAGCATGTGCTATTTCATCATTAAACCAGTCTGGTTGTTGTTTGTGTTTGACACGTTTTTCTTTCTTAGGTAAATGACGGTTCATAACATCATCAAATATCTTTAAAAAATAATCTAGTGCATCATCAGGATCATCATATATGTCTATTACTGACCATGGCTGATTTTCCAAGTCATGTAAGAATTGATTTTCTACAAAGTTTTTGTATGATCTATACTTTATTGTAGAATGCAAGGGGCCATTTTCATTACAGGAAGAGCATTTCCTGGTAAAGCAGACTGGGAAATGATCACTAAATGTAAGGACTGGGACTTTAACATTTATTATATTTGATGGCCTATTTGAATATATGTGGTCAATAATAGTGGACGTAGTGGATGTAACTCTGGTTGGTTGCTCAACAAGTTGTTTAAAATTGTGTGCACTAGTTAAGTTGTTCCACACATTGTTAACTGAAATATTATTGACATAATTATAGTTAAAGTCTCCAAGCATTATTATTTCTTTGTTTTCAGAATAAACAGTTTCTAAAGATCGTTCAAATTCGTTATTCCAATTTGTTGTAGAGGAGGGTGGTCGATATGTATAACATAAAAGAAATGATTTTTGTTTTGGCAGTTTGATTTCTAGCCACAGAGTTTCTATATTTTCAATTTCCAAGTCTGTTCTTTGCCAACATGGGTATTTCGTTTTGACATACACTATTATTCCTCCTCCCTTCGTTTTCCTATCTTTCCTAAACATTTGATAGTTTTTCAAGTGGAATTCATTGTCTGCAAAGTTATCATTTAGAAATGTTTCACAAAATCCAAGAATATCAATTTCACTATGCTCGTCAAGAAAATATTTAATTTCATTAAATTTTGGGTAGAGAAAATGAACATTAAGGTGCATTACTTTAATTCCATTTTTTGGGAACAAAGTATCACTATTCACATTTTGAATGGGAGGAGATTGTGTATATCCAGGGGTCACAGCTGGTATTTCTGTTATTACTGCTTTGGAAGCCTCCACTGTGCTGGGTATCTCCGTTGGAAGTAATGATTGTGAGGACTCTGTCGGCGATGATTGGTTCTCCTGGGATTGGCAACTCGAAAATTTACAGTAGAGTAATTTTCTCCTTCCTTACAAATGCTCAGCTCTTTATGCAGAATGAATTTCATATGTTTGGCTAGTACTTTTATTCCTTTCGATGTCAGGTGAACTTCGTCATAGAAAAGGGTTTTGTTCGCAGATGTGTCATCATACATGAAATGCTGGGTGTTGTCCAGAAAGATTAGGTTGTTTTCACTACATGATGTACGGAGAAGTGTATTCAGAGATAGTATGTTGGGTGAAGACAGTTTGTCATGCTTCTTTGGAAGGACTGATGAAACAATTATCTTTGAAGTTGGATTATTGTTTCGTATAGCCTTGATCACTTCCTGGTATTGTTGTGCAATGCTGTCAGGTTTCTCTGCATTGCTAACATTATTGATGCCAGCATGTATGACAACTGCATCAAAAGTGTCCATATCTTCCCTTTTATTAATGCTGTCCCTTATGTTACACAACTTGGCACCTGGGTGGGTTTTTATAGTAGCATCCATGGTCTGCCCTGCCATGAGATTAGCATCCAGTTTGCTAATTACTGAGTCTCCTATGATAAGAACTTTTGGTAGTTTGTTTGGTCGAGCTTGAGTGGTTCTTGTAGGTGATGGGTTTAATGCCATAACTGGACTGTGCGTTTCTGGATTTTGAGTTTCTGATGGAACATTTTTTGAGTTCGTACCAGTTTGCTGCTTTTTTGATCCTTCTATTTCATATCTTAGCACTTGTATGTCAGAGACGGTGGCTGTTGTATTGAGCCTATCCTTAATCTGCTGTACCTCAGTGTGTAGATAACTTAACTCGTCTCTAAGATTGCGTACATTGTCAATTTGTGTTGTTTTACCATTTTCATTGTTTTGGACATATAAAGGGAGGGGTAATTTACAAACATAATTACAGTCGAACTTGTATTAAACGACCACCCTTGGGAAGGTCTGAAAACGGTCGCTTAACGGAATGGTGGCCAATTAGAAATTCGGCGTATTGTACATGTGCATACTTTACAGGTCAAGTAATTATGCATAGCTTAATTTGCAATTCCTTTTAGCACCGCCTTCTTGTTGTTTTCTGAATACTAGTACATTTAACTTTAATTATTTATCAGATTAACGTTTGTAGTACGAGTTTTGTCAGTTTTAAAGGGCGGCGCTAGCCATCTTTCCTGGCATAAATCAACAAACATTGCTAACTTGCAAGCAAATGACAACATGACCGCATGAGGATGACATGAGGATGACATGACCGCATGAGGATGACATGACCGCATGAGGATGACATGACCGCATGAGGATGACATGACCGCATGAGGATGACATGACCCTTATCATTGTCAAGATAGTACATAACCTTCATTACATGTTCATGTGAATGATTGCTCTATTAAACAGCTCGGCATTTCTATTTAGCATTGTAACGTAACTAAAACAGTTTGATAGGACATAATGCATTTGAAGTAACCAGCTAAATATGTTTTAAATTTTAATGTTGTTTATGTAACTGAACTATGTGTGTTTGTACATCAACAGGGTAAGGGCAGCCAAACAACTTACTGGTTACTTGGAAGACGGACGTTTTGAAATTATAATATTTAACACAGCATGAGTTTATGTGCGCAACTTTTGATGCAGAAGTTTCTGTGATAGAACAATGTTACACGCGTACACGAGAATTCGACTGGGTACAACACGTGTGTGGCTCAACTGCATACAACACGTGTGTGATTCAACTGCATATAACACGTGTGTGATTCAACTGCATACAACACGTGTGTGATTCAACTGCATACAACACACGTGTGATTCAACTGCATACAACACGTGTGTGATTCAACTGCATACAACATGCAGACTAATGGGTGCTTCGACCATGCACAGCACGCGTGTGATAGAATCATGTTCAATACACGTGTGTTATTTGACAATGCACAACATGCGTGTGATAGAACCATGTACAACATGCGTGTGATAGAACCATGTACAACACGTATGTGTACATACCCACAACGACATACAACACGCGTAAGAATAATTGAGGCCAGGATATAAAGAAAATTATTCAGAGCGTTGAAGCACTGAACGATAGCCTCCTCAATAACCTACTGGTAGAGCGTCCGCTTCTAGTGTGGGAGGTCCCGGGTTCGATCCCTGGCCACGTCATACCAAAGACGAAATGAAAACGGTACCAGATATTCCCTTGCTAGACGCTCAGTATAAAGGGGAAACTGGATTCTATTCTCACATATCCTCGTGGCGATGGATAACGTCAGGAATGAGGCGTCGAGAGTGATTAATATAAGTTGGAAAACTTGTTTAACAATCGACCTTAAATAAATTAGTATAAACTAAACTAAGCACTGTACGGTATGGTACTTACTGCTCTATTCAAGCTGTAAAATACTTTGTGTTTCCTTCACATATTCACAATTAGTAATTTTTAACACTTCTGTTATACGAGGGAAGTTAAAAAATAACGTACACTTTTGCTGGTTGTAAATTTCGTACTATAACAAATACAAACACCAGAGCAAAAGTCTGCGATAATTTTTAACATCCCTCATTTGTACTTTAAAATGAGTGAAATGTCTAACTCTGTTTTTGTCTTTCTATCATCGTTTCAAACACAATTCGTGTGGAACTGGCTTCTACTAGCCTGTTGAAGCACACCGATTAACAAGTTACAGACGGCAAACATAAATCTTCTAACCGATTATTTCACATATATATCAAATGCTTCTTTATCAGCAAATAATACTGCAATGCTTTCAGCGCTTTGATTTAAACACTTAATTATTATATCTTAGGACATGTTAAGAGTCGATAAACTAGTATAGTCCTTACATGTATGTTATTTTTTCATTTATAGTGTATAAAGTTGATGTTTTAAATACACATGTGCCGCAATTCAGTGTTTGTCATTGTTTTTATTAACCGTCACACTGTGTCACTATATACAATATGCTTGTCTTGATTTGTATTCCTATATAGTATGTATGAGTACAAGGATTGAACAAAGTCATAGGCACAATTGTGAAATTCAAATTGAAGACGAACTGCATTTTATATTAATTTGTCCTCCTTATAGTACTCTACGTTGCCAATATATACCTCAACAGTTTATCGACAATATTACCTTAGACAGTTTTATCCGACTTATGGCAAATAAAGACGAAACTATTGTAAGAAATTTGGCGGTTTTTATATACTATGCTTTTAAAATGAGAAATGAGTTTCTTATTGGAAGAGCATAAATTTGAAAAGCCTTCAAATGATTATGTATAAATAAGTAAATATCATGTTTACAATGTTTAACTCAACTATGTCATCATCAACAATTACGTAATCATGTTACGAAATAATCCCTATATGAGTAACTATGTTATATTCTTTTTCCGTACATTCTATACCATTTTCCTCCTGTTCACTGCTACATAATTGTATATATTGTTTAAATGTATTGTAATGTGCATGGGCCGGTGGCCGTATATGTCGCAAATAAACTTGTAAACTATGTAAAAACACATGGTTTCACATTACATTGTGTCTGAGTGTACCCTATACATAAATTACCTGAGTGTACTCTATACATAGAGAAGGTTGTGCAACGGCCATGTTTAGCCGCAAAGGATATGACGTTACAGGAACTGGTTTCCGTGTTTGCTGTGACAACTGTAGACAAATTGGGTACCAGCGTTAGAAACATCATATCCGTTGCGCCTAAATATGGCCGCTGCACAGCGCTATCTTTGTATAGGATACACTCAGATAATGTATGTACAGGGTACACTCAGATAATTTGAAACCATGTGAATAAATTTTGCTTGGTTGACTTCACAGAGCAACATTTGAAGGGTGTGCCGGTTATCCTTGAACAAAGCAACCTAATAGCAACAGCACAGCACAGCCCAAGTAAAATATTATAGACCACTGTTGACATAAAAAGTACATATAGCACCTTTCTATAAACACATTGAATCATATATTATATGTAACAGTATTAAATTTGCATCTTGATCTGGTCTCCAAATTGAAATAAACAAACTAATTCTGGGAGACTTCAGTCTCTCTAGCCTCTCACATGATGACGACTAAACCCGTACTGTATATGAAAGGTTTATTGGAATCCTGGATACTACCGTTGAATTGCAACTGCAACTGTTATTTCATATCATATAACACTTCCCAATAAAAATACTTATTCACCAAAGAGACTGCATGTTGCTGTATAAAACAACAAAAGCATTATTATTTAAATCAATTATGGTATAATAAAAACACTCAAACAAGACCCGCAAACAAGCTTCCCACTTAAATATCAGACTGTCGACATTCTTAAATCGAACAACATAAAAATCTAAACACAACAAAAAAACAAATCAACAGTCCTTAAATTGCACTGACCTTATAAACAAGTAGTGCTAAAAGAAATACTTTACTGGTATCTTTTCAGAAGTCGTTAAAACAGAAACATTCCATCTAACTAGACCATACATACATGATATTTTACCTAATCTACAAAAAGAGGCCCAACATCGTCCAATCTAATTAACACATAAAGTTTATTAACATAGAACTACATGTTCATAGTCAAACTCAGTATTTTCTATTACCAATGTGTAAGACGCTCGAGTTACATTAGCTCTATATGTCCACATGAACGATCACAGCATTTCGTTTGACCTTCACCTATGAGACGTTCGATCATAAAAGCACATTAAATCCACCTCATTGTAATCCTTATACATGTATTAATTTATCAATATTTGCAAAAGCAAAAAATATAGCACAACATACATAAAGGTGAATCACAGATGACGAATTATTAAAACAGAAGACAATTCTCAAATATGTCCGTAAAGTTGATATTGTAACTTACCTTGATAGAAGATATTTACGGCTCCAGTCAGTCGGACACTGGGATAGTCGTACGCGAGGCACACATGGCACATCCAGTCAGTCGGACACTGAGATAGTCGTACACAAGGCACACATGGCACATACAGTCAATCGGAGACTGAGATAGTCGTACGCGAGGCACACATGGCACATCCAGTCAGCGGACACTAAGATAGTCGTCCACGAGGCACACATGGCACAACCAGTCAATCGGACAATGAGTTAGTCGTACGCGAGGCACACATGGCACATCCAGCCAGTCGGACACTGAGTTAGTCGTACACAAGGCACACATGGCATATCATTGGTCCTCTCGGTAATACATTTAGAGATTATGGTACGGTATTATAGAGCGAGGCAGTCGGCCGGTGGTAGGTAAGTAACGTTACCTTATTCATTGTGTATCGTTACGCGGGACAGAAAAACCTGAAAATACCATAGAAACATCGGCATTGTACAATAACGTTACATGTGTGTACTGACAGTTCCCTGGGACCGAGTACAGAAGCTGTTGTATATATCTAGGGTCCATGCAGTGTTTTATTTAAAAGTTGGCAATTAAGTTGACGGAAAAGTGTATTACAGCCACAAACACAAAATGAGCTCGCGAAACCACTCATCTAGTGACTGGTTGATAAAATGGAAAATCGTAAACAAACATACTGTGACTTAAAATGGTATAATATCCATACCGTACAACCTGATGCGTGTTAGGCAGCTCTATTGGTGGAAGGCAGCAGAAAACAGGTTTTGCGCGACTTCAGTAGGGTACAAATGTTATTTTTGAAATGTTTAACGTTGATTATGAAAGTGATCACTTACAGATATCGTTGAAGCGATGAATAAGCAATTAGTATGTAAAATTTATGTGCGCACAAGTACCACATTAATTAAGAAAACAGTTTTGAAGCATGCTATGTTTGTGTCTCGCTCTCCCAAATATTCGAAGAGTGCAGTAAGAATAATAATAAACCCTTTATTTTCAGAAGATAACTCATTAAGATGATACATTAATTTACATGAAAATACAAACAAATATAACAATGCACATCCTATTTGCAACGAGGCCTTCTTTAACAAGTTAAAACAGCAACATAAATAGCCAACGCAAATAAAAGTATTTGGCGTTGTAACACCGAACGCTATTTGGCGTTGTAACACCGAACGCTATTTGGCGTTGTAACACCGAACGCTATTTGGCGTTGTAACACCGAACGCTATTTGGCGTTGTAACACCGAACGCTATTTGGCGTTGTAACACCGAACGCTATTTGGCGTTGTAACACCGAACGCCATAGAAAAGGCAGCCAGCGATAAAAATCATCATGCTTTAGTCATGCACCAGTCAATATTTTAGACATTTTAAATGTTTTAATGTCTAAATCCCCGACCAGGAGACAATGCCAACTGTCTAAATCCCCACGGTGGGGCAAAGTTTTTCATCCGGGTACTTTAATAAAAACACCAATAAAAGTATCACTGTCGTCTTTCGCGGTGTCGAAATTCCCGGACGCAAGTCTATTCCCCGGGACTCGGAGTCGATAAAGTCGTATATTTCCCGCCTGTCGGGAAGATTCGTCTGTCTAATTACCCCTGTATCCCCCCCCCCGAGCGGGCATAACATTGACTGGTGCATCACGTCCATTGGTGTCAGTATCTAAACATGTATGTATCTGTTCAATTAACACATATCTACTTATTCCAAATACATGTTCTGTCCGCAGGTGCACTCTCAGAAACGAAAATAATGGCTTGCCTCGTGTAGCCTCCTTCTCAAAATATAAAAACACGGATTTTACAGCGCCTTCAAACAATTTTGACTGCTTAATTTTAGTTGCCTTAATGTTTAAAGCCACACCAGTAAGTGCTTAGTTGTTTTCATTTACTAGTACATGTACATAGATAATGTATGTAAACCCGTTCTAAATAATGATCATAAACTTGAATAATTAAACTGTTCATACCTAATATGATTTGCATGCATTTGTCGCCGTTTAATTGACATTAAGTTGGAGCAACATAGACGGATAAACTGGAATTTTAATTCTTATATTGAAGTGGGGTCAACCGGTGTCTGTATGTTAAGATATCAAATACGTTTCTACAAAGTGCTATGGCTTTGCTTCCGACTGACATCGGCATGCATAAAAAGGCCTAATACTCTCGTGGGAACACGTTAAATAACTGCTTCGGTAGATCAAAGAATATATTTTAGCTTTTTTTGGAACAAACAAGCATTGTATTGGTCTTGCTCACAACGAGTGTATGGTGCACACAATTAGGAACGTGGAACAATGGGGTATATCGTCGTTACTATGACATTTTTCAAGCAGATACAGTATGTTTCCTTTACTATCACGGCCATATAGTCCTAACTTTAAATGTCTAGATGGATGTCGATTGTCCAGCTAGACGTTCGAAATTTATATAACTATGAGGGTGACAAGGTCTGTTTTTCGAATGTCGAGATGAATGTCAACAGTCCTGCTAGACCCCGTTATATATATATATTTTATTTTATTCTATCCAAAACCCCGACATTTAGAGAAAATAATAAGAGGTGCTGGTCAGTAACGGGGTCTTGGATAGCGTTTTGGACCATATATATCAAAATAGCAGGTTCCCGTGGTACCGTCGAGTAACCTAAAATCGTGATACCCTAGTAATCGTTATAGTGGAACTACTTTCAATATCTTCATTGGTGATCGGACAATTTTGATATTTACATGAAAGTCAATCTAAAATTTAAAAACTATTCAAAGTAAAAGAGAAACATACTAACAAACATGTAAATATAACACGTATCCTGAAAGAGCTCCATCATGAAATTGCCCCGGTGTTTGTCCACATATTCAACTTATCTCTTGAAAGCGGCCTTGTACCAAGCGATTTGAAAAAAGCCACAGTAGCCCCCGTTTTCAAAAAGGGTCTCAAATCAAAACCTAGTAACTACCGTCCAATTACCCTTACCTGCATAGCCTCTAAACTCCTTGAACATATTGTTGTCTCCAACCTCATGACCTACTTTGACGAACATAAACTCCTCAGCATGGTTTCAGATCAGGTCACAGCTGTGAGACCCAACTAATTAACTTCACTAAGGACCTGTTCAATAACAGACTGCCTATCCCTTCAGCAAGACCTTGCCAGCCTTCAGGCCTGGGAAAAAACCTGGTCCATGGAGTTTAATCCGGACAAATGAGAGATACTACGCATCTCCAGAAAGAAACATCCGACGACTTTCCCTTACAAACTCCACAACACTGAACTAAAAACTTGTGATGAAGCAAAATATTTAGGTGTAACAATATCAAAAGATTTAAATTGGTCCAAACACATTAATAATGTAACATCTAAAGCAATTTCCTCTCTCCGCTTCATACAACGTAACATAAAAACTGCCAACCAAAATGTAAAAATTGCTGCCTACAACACATACGTCCGCCCACAACTTGAGTTTTGTTCTAGTATCTGGCATCCCTGGCAAAAAAATATTTCAAACAAAATCGAAAAAGTCCAAAGGTCCGCTGCCAGGTACGTAATGAATGACTACCACTACATCAGCAGTGTTACACAGATGCTTAATACCCTCGAATGGAACACCTTTCAACATAGAAGATCCATTAACTCTCTCTTAATGTTTTATAAAATAAGGGCCCAAACAGTTGCAGTCGATTCAGCTCATCTTATTCCAACAAGAAATCTCAACTACTAGTACCTAATCCCTCAATCTCACAACCAATACTTCTCTAACTCCTTCTTCCCTAGGACTATCCGACTCTGGAACTCCCTCCCCACCTTGGTCAAATCCAGCCCCAGTCTTGATGTCTTTAGAGACCGGCTGGCGGCTGTAGAACTGCAAATGAACTGTCTATTTTAACTGTAACATACTGTCTTTTATCTTTTACACTTTTAACACTTGTAACATACATATTTCACGGATTTTCACAGATTGTTTTTCTCTGACAGCGCCACCCTGTAATAGTCGGCAATCGACGGTTGGGTGTATCAGTGTAGCAATACCACGTGACAAAATACTACAGTCCAAAGAAGAATTTTGTAAACAAAACCTCCACTTTGAGAAGAAAAATAGGCGTAAGTATTTTATTTCTTCACCAATTTCTATGAAATATAGAGCACGCTAAGGGAAAAAATATAAGGTTTCTGCGATATATTGTATATCTCTCCGTAGTTTGGCCGTTTTTTCGATTACCCTGTGAAACCTTGGAAAAATTGTGTGTGAGAGCGGACTACAGTCTCAAGCATTTTCGTTTCCCTCGTAATATCTACTCCATACGTGATTGAAGAGTCATATTTACAACTTCCGGGAACACCAGAGGCTATTTCACAACCAACAAATACAGAATGTAACAATGCATGACATTAATATGACATTTTCCTTTAATTTGCAATTATGACTACAGTCCCAAGAACAAAAATGTAGACTACAGTTCAAAGCTGTTTTCATAATTTACCCTATATACATAGGAACATGTCGCTCCTGATGCAATTTTTGTTAACATTTCACTCAATACAATATTCTTTATTTGGTCAGGTTTTATTTGTAACAACAGATTATACCAAATTTAAGAACACAAGCACGCACATGTGTAACAGTAGTAGTAATTGATATTAATCTTGCGTGGGGTAATTTTGAGTAATTTCCATACGTGTATTTGCTGTTTGATCTAAATTAAATATTTGACGGTGCCATTGATATTCACTGTGAATTATTGAATGTAACTTAAACAGTGTGGACATACCTCGAGGTATGTGACTTAATTTCTGGCTGAGAATGCAAGCAAATAATCTGGCAACTCAAAGTTAAAAACAACCAAAGTCATTTTATTGTTTGACTGATTTTAACGGACCATCCTGGAAATACGACTCACGGTAAAATCGGTCAAAACATAAAATACTTACAGTTGTTTTTTACTTCGTGTTGACAATTTTGTCTTTGTTTTCTTAACCTAAAATTACACAACATACCACGTGGTATGTCATGTCGACACGGGTAAGGTGACTTATGCACGTTTAAACCGTGAAGTGACACAGTTGAGTAAGTAAGGAAGGTCGTTGATTGGTTTTCAGTAGGTTTGCACGAGAAAAACGAAATAACTATACTGTAAGGCAGTTGCTATCCGTAACAATGCATTTCATCTTTTTATTGAAAATACAAAATGTATGTAAAAGTCGGACATTTTACACATGTGGCTCGGTCGCGTCTGGTCAGATGACTACCTTTTAATGAATATCGAACAATTATCCGCCACATGAGTAGAAGTTGCCGGTTGGGATAAAGTCTAACAAAACAGCTCAGATAAATCGGCCGCCGCTTATAACTTACAGACAGAAACGGCGTGAATCTACACATAACTACATGTAAGTAAAAATTACGCAGTGTCACGATAAACCTGCGTTGAGATTTTAAACTTGAAATCACGTCTTGTAAATTAAAACTCACATCGGCATTATATTATATGGTTAAACGGTCTTCAATAGGTACGACTGCGATCTCTCGAAACTGCGTATACTTCAATTTCTAAACGCACACAATTTTCTCGGGTTCATTTTACACTCTGCACTAAAGTAAACTGTCGAGTCATTCGCAAGTCGATATTAATAATCACGGGCGTATATTACTGATGACACTAAATGTATAAAGAATTCCAAAAACTTACCCGGGGAATCGTATGCGTTCAGTCGGCAGTACAACCCCGAGACAGTTGGAGTGACAAATAAAATCGGAAACTCAGCTGAAGTTCTCCCGATTCCTCCCGATTTCACAAATTGTCTTATGACTTCCCCGAAGTCATAATACTAATATATAATGACATTCTTAATTATCTTTTTATCTTATGTTACTAGTATTCATTAGTTGCATGTACGACGTTGGTTAGATGTTTATGTTTTGTGCTTAATGGTAAATATGTTTAAAAATATAGCTAAATTAGTCGCCCGCGCCACGACATAAGTACTAGGATGGACATTGCTGTCAGTAGAAAGGAAATGTTTCATTTAAAAAATTTACATGCATATTCAGAATTTTGTTAAACTATTCCATATATGCTTCAGTCTCTGGAAACTATGCCACTTATAATGCATGGGACATTTGGAACATTAGATACAGTTCATTAATATATACTGACGTCAAAAAGAAACGCTACACCTACCTATATGTTCGGATATTCGATACGTTAGGATAGTAAAAATATAATTTCTTCTCTAAGACTAAAATTTAGAGATGTGCAAACATGTCTGCAAATTCTCATATGAAATTATCGCCATTGATATGTTTAAAAGTACTATACAAAAACATTACCCTATCCAAAATGTCAGTAGCGCGTATGCCCTCCATGTCCTGCAACAACTGCTGGCAATCTTCGCTTAATAAATTGATCAACACAAGTTAAACAATGCTATCGCGCAATTCTCGTGTCTCGACGCGATACACGACAATGCTATCGCGCAATTCTCGTGTCTCGACGCGATACACGACAATGCTGTCGACGCGAGAATTGCTATATCGACGCGATAGTACTGTCGTGTCTCGCGGCGAGACACGAGAATTGCGCGATAGCATTGTCGTGTATCGGGGCGAGACACGAGAATTGCGCGATATTTGCCCGATAGCATTCTCGTGCCTCGCCTTCAATTCTCGTGTCTCGCTTTAATTCTCGTGTCTCGCGGACCAAATAGAAACGCGAGGCAAGAGAATTGCGCGATATTTGCGCGTTTTTTTCTTGACGTCAGTATACTTGTGGTAGACCCAAAAGTAAATAATGAAAAAATCTCGTATGTTCGGGTATTATATTTCGTGGATTTTGATAAAAATGCATGCTCATGGAGTCGTAAATTCGTGAATTACAGAACACAAGAAGGTAAAATCATGTCTGAATTTGAGAGGTCGATTAATCGTGGAGACTAGATTTTGTGGTCGAGTTCAACAGCGAAAATTACGAAAATTAAATCCCTTTGAAAAATGATGATTTTACAGTATGTATATGTCATTTATTTAGCGCACAATTATTACGACATATTCTATTGCGCTTCACAATACCATAACGCAATAGGAGTGATTGAAGATAATAAACCCTATTATTACCATCTAGGAATGTTTTTATCTGTAAATGTTGCCTTGATCGACTGAGCCCAAATGATACCGATTAAACATGTGGAGGCCATGTTGAATCAACCAAAGTTCAATGCATGTTCATAACAAATGGTTTTTTATGGTAAACGAAAGTGTCCACACTCAATGGATGACATGTTGCTTGGTTTTATGGTAAATTATTAAAACAGCTTTGAACTGTAGTCTAAATTTTTGTTCTTGGGACTGTAGTCATAATTGCAAATTAAAGGAAAATATCATATTAATGTCATGCATTGTTACATTCTGTATTTGTTGGTTGCGAAATAGCCTCTGGTGTTCCCAGAAGGCGAAATATGACTCTTCAATCACGTATGGAGTAGATATTACGAGGGAAACGAAAATGCTTGAGACTGTAGTCCGCTCTCACACACAATTGTTCCAAGGTTTCACGGGGTAATCGAAAAAACGGCCAAACTACGGAGAGATATACAATATATCGCAGAAACCTTATATTTTTTCCCTTAGCGTGCTCTATATTTCATAGAAATTGGTGAAGAAATAAAATACTTACGCCTATTTTTCTTCTTCAAGTGGAGGTTTTGTTTACAAAATTCTTCTTTGGACTGTAGTATTTTGTCACGTGGTATTGCTACACTGTGTATGATGTAGATGTAGATGAAATAATACTGTATAGTGTTTTGGACCGTATATAATTATAAAAATATTCAGGTTCCTGTGGCGGAACGAGGTATACAAAACTGTTTTATTCTTGGAAAAAGATAATAATAAACGGGCGACATACTGAACAACTACAAAAATACAACCAACCCCGAAAATCAACCAAATCCGCAAGAGTCAGAAGACAGGAAAATGTACACCTGTAAAGGGAGACTACTATTTGAGTACGGTTAGTCCGGTTCAGTAGAGTTTTATCCGTTTTATCTTTCGGATTACTTCGGCTATTTCCCCTAAGATTTACTTCCGCTTCCGGTTTCGATAAACGTTCATTTTTCAGAACGTTGTGCAATACGAGATAAGAAGTGACGTACCTTAGCTATTTTTAGCAACGGAAAGGTCTTTATAAGCGCATCTCAGCCATTGAAAATCACTTTCCCTTGTGGGATTAAAAGTAACCGAGTAAGCCGTTTGGCGTCCGTGCTAGTGAAGGAACTTTTGTCAGTTTCGACGAGTTTCAGTTTGGACTTGGGTTGTGACAGTTCTTGTCTAGCCACTAACGTGTTCCTTGATTTTACCGCAGAGTCAAGTGTTTTAGAAACAAAACTGTTTAAGGTAGGACCTCTGTCTTCAAGTGAGAACAAAGGTCAGAAGCTGTCAGGAGAGGGTTCAAATAGTTCGGTTTTGTTTGATAGTGTTATGCTAAAGCGCCCCTGTCATTATTTTAATACAACAGGAAAGTGTCACTTTGGTAAACATTGTAGGTTTCTGCATAGTATAGATCCTTCGCAACCCCAGCCGAGTTCTAATAACCAGCAAGATGGAATACTAAGAAAGGAACCAGCAGCTAGCGGTAATCAAGAAGAGTTTAATCAAGAATCTTATTCATCTGACAAGAAGAAGCAAAATGAAGGCCTAAAAAGAAAAAAGCAAGCTTCGAGGAAAGTCGAGGTCGGTCGATCTCTTTGTAAATCTTATTCTGAAAGAAGATTTTGTCGTTATGGAAAGCGTTGTATGTACAGTCATGTTTTGCCAGATGAAGCTAAGGTTAAAGATGGAAATGCTGTAAAGGGCAAAGTAGAACAACCAGAAGTCGAGAAAGAATCAACCATTGACAATGTTCAAAATCAAGTGCAAGATGAAGAGGGTAAAGATGTTGTTGCAAATCAAGAGAAAGATGAGGTGAAGAACAGGCGACAAGTGAAAAAGCTCTGCAGATTCTTTAGTAGAGGATTTTGTCGATTAGGCGGCAAATGTCGTTTTTACCACCCTAAACCATCTGAAGAAAAGATAAAGGAACAACCTTTGCCATCTGCACCAAATGTGGTGGAAGGGCCTCAGAGAGATACGCACAACGAGGAATGGAGACCTGCTGTGCGCCCAAAGATTGTCAACGTGTTTCAGAGGGAGGGTGTCACCGAGGAGAAGCTGAAAGAATTGAGAGAGACAGAAATCAGGCAGTTGAAGAGAAGATTCCCGTCTGATAAGCTGACCATTGTTTCAGAGACTGATGAGAATGCTACATTTATTTTCACGTTCATGCCAACTGATCCAGACTGGGTATGTTGCATAGTCTAATAGATCTATAAATTGGCTAAATTGACTGTTAGGTTCAAAGCAAAAGCACAAAAAAATGTTCGACTTCACCTTATTCTTGTTACTGAATCATTAATAATTCTTATATTAATATAATTTGAAACATTTTAATACCTCTCTATGAAGTTTTCTTATAAAGGGAATAATAAAGTATAAAAGTAGTAATTTATCTTCAGTTAATTTATTCTGTTGATTGCACTATTATTTAATTTTGTGCTAAACATTTACATTTTATCATGCTTTATTGTGTTTGTGCTGTGGTAAAATACTTAAAGTTATAAATGTGTATTAATTTCTCTTGTAGCCATTTGATGTGAATGCATTCAATATTCAAGTGGAGTTTGGACCAGAGTACCCTTTAAAGGTAAATTACAAAGTCAATTCTAATCATATCATGCCAAACAGTAGTCTGTATGGTTTTTTTTAACTAACCAGTAGTAAATCACTAAATGGTGGACAAATTCACAAATGTCTGTATCATAATGTAGTTCCTTTTGAGTTTTAATAAAGCATAAGTGAGGTCAGAAAGAAATGTTTCATTGCTGCTCATATATCATGTCATATTTCCAGTAAAATCAAAGTAAATCCCAATACCTGACAGCTACTTAATAACTTATACACCTAGAGGAATAATTTTGTAGTAACAGTGGTGAAAACCATGTCAAAATTGTTCTTAATTTACCAGTTTCTGTTACATTTCTTGTGCAATGCCTATTGCTTTATGTTTACAGTTGTTCAAGATATCTTTGCCATTGGAGCAAGATCTACCTGCTACAGTTCTTAGGTAAGTTATTGACTTATTCAACTACCTGAATTAATTCTTTTCATGAATAATGGTATCTATATGACCAGGACTTAAATTATGAAGCATTGGTTAGCTAGCTCCTTGTAATTGCTGTTGACAATTCTACAAGTTCTTGTATAACAAATTTTAACCTATGTCAAATGTCAAACAATATTAGTCTGTTAAAGGCATAATAACTTTATTAAAGTGTGGACAGGAAATGTTGTCAAGTTGTAGCAGCCCATTCCGTCTTTAATCATAGCTTTTGTTGTCTTATATTTTTTCATGTACATAAATTGATGATTTAATTTTAGTGATAATGGTTGTCGTTCTCTGTCCTTCTTAAAAATTATGGGTATATGGGTTGGTTTATTCTTATATATAATGTTGTTCTAAATTGGTTACAGGTATATTGAAGTTTCCCTGCAAGAATGGGTGATGAAGAAAGAGGAAGAAAATGTAAAGAAAGGAATCCTGGAACTGTTATTTCGACCTTTCTTGAGATGGATGGACAGAAACATGGAAACTATTGTCACCCAGGGTCTGAAACAGGTAAATGCTTGTACATTTAAACAGATCATCTAAAATATGTCTCATTTAAATATAATTTGTTAGTGAAGAGATAAATAGCCTTCTAGGATAGGTGCCTTGTTCTACTTGAATTTATTGGGTTTGTCTCTGGAAGGTTTAAGCCTTATTTTTCCAGAATAAAGCAAGTCCGATATGGTCATTCACTCTCTCTCTTCCTAGTTTTTCATGCTGTGCCAACACATCTTTCTTTAAAACAACAAATAGGCTCAGTGCCTCTTTGGTTTCACCATTGACGTCATTTTGAAAATTTTGTACCATTTTCTAGCTTCAGAGAGAGTTGAGGGCCCAGGCAGCCGGGCTACAGTTTATACCAGCCAAGGATCTGAGAAAGGAGACCATGAGTGAATCCAGCAACGAGTCCAGCATGCCCCTTGATTCTTCTGATATGATAATAGAGAAAGATAATCGTCGACCGGTCGTGTACAGAAAGGTAACATTGATCTTATTGATAAACCTTGACAATGTCTTTAAATTTTTTATACAAAGTGTTATTGTACTGGTTTTCTGTCTCTCTCAAAACATGTGGGGTCCATTGCCTAAAAAAACATTTTGTTGCGCTAACCAAGGGAGGTTATCTGTGTCCTTACTATTTAAATTGGGAGTTAACTGAATAAAAAAACTACTTGGATTTTAGTTTGCATGGCATCAGGAAAAACAGCTGATCTGGCAGAGAGAAAAACAAATGACCATGCAGTGACGACCATCTCAGCGGATCACAAACAATCATCCCTCTGATCTGTGACTCATAGTGGATATCTGTGAGTTATATACATGTATTGATATATTGTATTACCTGTATGATTTCAGGGTGATTGTACTGACAATGTGTATGAGGCACCAGGACGTGACAGCAGTGATGATCAGAAATCCTCCGATTCCTCTGATGATGAGAACGAGGATCCTGAAGGTCACGACGCTAGTGATGAAACTGTTCATACCCGACCAATGATAGATCCTGATACAGAACGAAGTGGTACTGAAGTTAATCTGAAGAATATGCAGATCTGGTACTTGACAACAATGCTGATGGAGAAACTGAGAATTGTTGTACAGTGTGAACGCTGCAAGAGTAAGACCGACTTCTCCACGCCACCAAACCGGGTTAATTCCGTAGCCTGTTCTAAATGCAGCAATCTTCAACTTGTTGTGTTTAGACCAGTATTGGCACACGCTTACTCCAGTACTGTTGGTTACTTGGACCTAGAGGGATGTACTGCTTTTGATATCATCCTCCAGGATTGCCATCTGTCTATTGGCTGCATCAAATGTTCTAGGGATGCACTTGTCAAGGTATGTTTCACCATTTGTCATTGCATGCTGTCTTTGTTTCAGGACCTAGTGCCCAAGCATCAGACTTTACCGTTTTGAAATATATTTCATCCCCTTTTAGTCAGAAATACTTACACTTGTTCTGGAAGGACATGCTTTACAATGTATAATACATTCTTCACATTGCCATCCTATGTCAGTATGTCAGGGATTGTTCTTACTTCCTTTAGATAAGTACAAAATTACTACAAATACAAACATTTTTTGGTACATATTTCAAGCAGAATATTTACTCTACCTTGGTAGAGTTCATATCTTGACAGAGCAGTTGAGAGTAAATCTTAGATTTAGGCATTTAGCAACTGTTCTCATGTTCTAGTCTGAAAGTAAAGTTAATGAAAATGTTTTGTTGATGTTCATAAGACTAAGATGGAAAACAACTGTTGCTGTTTTCTGTCCCATAAGTATGACTATAGAGAAACAAGCTATTAAACATATACCAGAAATAATCTAAATTCTTCATCGTAGACATTGCTCTGATTTGTTATTAAATCTTTCTATGCTTGATTTACTGTTGTAGAAGTTCATAGCAGGAAGACAGACTGAGATATGGTGTCGTGGTTGTCATACTAAGATGAAGTTTTCTTGTGACTCAGTGAAATTGTCCTATCTCACATCCGATGGAATTGATAGTTCAAAATGTAAGTAATCACTCCGCTTTAGAGACACATTACCATGAAACTAATTAAAACATTTGTTTCTGAATACCTCATTGTACCAGGGTATGGAGTGTTCTTGGACTGACTTTTTTACTGGAACAGTGCTCATAGTTATAAAACCTTCTTGAAGGTATTAGTTATCTGATGAAATCTTAAAATTTCTTAATTGGCCTCATAGGATAGAATTTCTGAGAAAAGAAAGGTCTGTGATTGGTTAATAGGATTGCTTTGGTTCAGGTCAGTGTTACTAAAATGGGATATTTTCTATTGGACCATATGCTATGATCTATCGGTTTTGTCAGTGTTTATACTACTGGTAAGTGCTTGATTGACAACTGATGTCATGTGACATAGATTGATGTATTACACGTATTTCATAATTATATGATTGTGTTATTATTCAGATTCAGGACGTGTACATAGTGTCAATGTGAGAAGAAATCAGCGTGTGTTAAAGGATCCTGCTATACGTGAAGGTCTTCCATTACCTGATAATGGTGCATGTAAACATTACAAGAAGAGTTTCAGATGGTTGAGGTATGTATACCCTGGTTGCCTAGAAACATATAATATAATGTTATTGAGGTTGTCACCTATGTATCATAGTGTCATTTATAATGTTTAATTGTTCAAGATATGATCCTGAGTGCAAGGATTTGCTTCCTTGGGAACTGTATGTCTGTAATGTTAGCACGGCTCTTGTTTCATTCAGGAAAGTTGCATGCACATCAATTCGGTTCAGCTGACATGCCTAAAGCCTGACTGAAATCGTTCAGGATATACTGGTTTCTACAGTCTTACTATCAAAACAAAAGGAGTCGCAATATGAGACAGCTGTCACCAGTCTAAAATGCTTATTTGCTGTGTACCGGTCATATGATTGGTTATCTCGATTTGCACATTCAAGTGCCTCTATTTATTGATAACTCTATAGTTTGTTTTAAATTGTTAGTATATTGATGACGCTATTTGATTGTTTGACAGATTTCCATGTTGTGGTAAGACGTACCCATGTGATGTTTGTCACGAGGATAAAGAAGATCATGAGATGAAGTATGCTAATCGTATGATTTGTGGATTCTGTTGTAAAGAGCAGGTGAGACTGGAAAATTGATGGCATAACTTTGTTATCAATGATTACTGTATTTACACACACCATGATAGCTCATTGATGGAGTATCCACTTCCAGTGAGGGAGGTCTGGGGTTCAATCTCATGCTGGGTCACACTAGAGATAAAATAAAAATGTTTCGAACAATATATAAAATTCCCTTGCTAACATGCTTTGCATAAAAAATAGGAAACTGGCTTCTCTCTCATACCCTCGTTGGGATGCATACCATCAGGAATGAGGTGTCATGAATGATTTATATAAGTTTTAAAATTTATTTAACAATGAACCTGTAATAAATTAGTATAAATCTAATTTATCATATAATTTGGAGGTGATACTGTGATTACTCGTTCTATTGATCGACATTTTAATGAACCCTTGAACTGAAACCATGAATGAATGCTGAATTTCATGTAGTTTACTTTATTGACTGATGTCTAGTATAAAGTGTTATTACATTGTTCAGTTTTGTAAATTAGACATTTCTGATATATTTTTCAGCCGTTTGCTGCTGATAAGCCTTGCTCTGGTTGTAGTAGTGCCCTTACAAAAGTGAGAACCTCCCACTGGGAAGGTGGACAAGGATGCAGGGATAAAATATCTATGAGCAGGTAGGTTATATACTTCCATATTTTAGTTGTACTAGAAAATGTTCAGTTAGTGCAGTTCTTTGTGCAAATCCAAAGTCAATGTCTTCCACATCTGAACTATGGTTAATGCAAAGTTATCAGTTGGTTTCTGTGAAATAGACAAGTGTTATTTAATATGATTAGTTATAAATAATACACATTGTCTAATATGCAAGTTTGCTCTAATTATATAGCAAACCTGGGATCTTAATATTTTAAAGAGTTGCTTCCCTTTTCATCAGTGGGTAATCCATACTTTTCAACATTAATACTCTTTAGCAGTAAAATACAACCTAAAATGCTAAATGACACAGAAACACTCAGTTTCAAAAACTCAGAACCTGCTTTCTAAACAAATGACCAAGAAGCACTCAACTTACAGAACACCCTGACTGGCTGGTTAATTGTTTATTGTTCTGTATGGGGCCGTTGAAGTAAAACATACATACTGAAAGTATAATGTTGTATTCACTTTTTACAGGTCTGATGACAAGAAATATTCAAACAATAACAAGACATTGTCTAACAAAGCTAAGGCTGCACAAGAACACAAGAAAGGGAAGAAAAATACCAAGCTGCGACATACTTAATATGAAGACAATCGGTGTGCTGTATAGATTATAGATAGTTGATAGGCACAGTTTGATGATTTGGTGTTTATATATTATAGATACTGTCAGTAGATAGACATTGGTATAAGTTTGATGTGTATTTTGACATTTTACCTTGTGTCTGTTTTACTATTACATATTGTCTAGTAGACTTCTTCTATATTTGCTATATTGAATTTGAACTTTATTTTGTAATGTCATGTTATTTGAATTGTGCATGTGTATTACTACAAATATTGTCAGTATGTACATTGCTATAAATTACAGTTGTTTAAGTACAAATTCATGTTTCAATTATAAGAAAAAGAATAGATCTATCCTTATAATAAAGGTTACTGGTATGTTCTTATGTGACATTGGCTATGGTCATGTACTGGCAATCCACATGTAGAGAAGTTGTCAGCAGTTGCATCTAGTAGACCAAGTTCTGGCTAATAATTGAATCAAGGGAAACTGGTTTGTGACTGAAAAATTACTGGATAAAAAATGTAAAACACAATAAAAACTATAATTTTCCTTAAGCAAAACAGGCTTCATGATTGTTAAGCTTTGTTCATGCTCAAATCGACTGGAACATGAAATTTGAGTAGCTCTTTTAGAGTGCAACTATCTCAAATCAATTTTGATCTATTTGGACAGCTATCCATCTAATATAAAACATTTTTAATGGCTTTACCTTCAGAGTATCTGGAGAAAAATATAAATTTGAAAATATAAACCCAACCTTAGATCTATCCACAAACCTAGATACATGTGTATTTAAGAAATGGCCTAATTTTTCATAATTATATGCTTGTCATTCTATTGTATATACGTGGCATGTATATTGTATTTTGATGCATTATTACTCAGAAAAAATTTTTGATTATCAAATTATTCATCAGTCAATGTATTTTATCAAATTAGTGCCATGTATTTAGTTCTTGTGTAATCAGAATAAATAGTTTCAAAGTTACTTTCTTCTTGTATTTATTTATTTTTTTAACATTTTCTTTAACAAAATACTCTGAAACCGTTGAATGGAATTTTGTCAAACGTCACTGGCATGATTCTTAGGTGTTACATAAATGGTTCCAGTCTGTTCCGTAAGTCGGTCGCAAGAACTAAATATAGATTTAAAACTACTTACGTGTGACTATGGTACTCTGGTGATTGATGAAATGGCTCATGAAAGCGTATCTCAATATACAGGAATCTACAACTAATGCGATGTTCATGGGCAAAATGCTTTTATTCAATCACAAGAACCAGACTTAAATCAAATTGGATATCTCAACACATGTACAAATTATGGAAAAAGAGTCAACCTGTTGTTTTAAAAATGGATCCGAGATGTACAGCAGGTTTGGACAATTCTACAACAGAATTCAATGAAGGATGTCGCCTTGATTAGTATTCACCCTGTCTATGCACAGACAATAATATTTTACCCTATTAAACACATGTACATATAGATGTACAACGACCTTCGAAATATGACCTTTGGACTAGTCCATTTGCTAAGGTTGAAACGATATTTACCGTTATTATCCTGATATATTATCGACAAATATTAGAAAACTTACGTTAACTGTCAAGTTGACACCGTGGCCAAGTGGTTAACATGGTCTATACATAAAAAACTTTGCATATTTTATTGTATGCATCGTGGGTTCGAATCCGCTGCTATACATTTTTTTAAAATATAATACAGTAATAAATGTTTATTTCATTACTTTGTAATACATGATAAAATTATGTTATATGTTTATTAAACATTTGTTTTGTTTCAATTATATTAATTTTCGTCATTAATTTCAATGGAATGTTTTCAGTATATCAAAATACAAAGGAAATCTATATATGTTAGACATATGCACGCACGATTTTTATTTATCAAAATTAAAAAAATTAGTCTAGGTGGGTGGGATTCGAACCCAAGCAAAAACATTGATTTAGATCTATAAGCAGTAGCTTACCCAACTGCACCAATGAGGAAGATGTAAGTCACACTTTTGAATATGTGGGTCTTTTCTGATTGGTGAAAATGCACCCCTTTTACCTGGATTATTTCATTACTAAAAGTACAGTTACGCCCGATTGATTGTGGTTTATCTATAGTTCCCTTATCAACTTTAATCTTACAATATTTACCTCCCTTGTTTAGAATGTCAGCCATCTTTGAAGGCAAATCTGATAAGCATCAATACATGATTTTTGAATGTTTATGTCTGAATTTAGCACTGTGTTTGACAACCACATTTTATTAGTCCCTTACCGGTTTTTGACCGGAGGGGACTATAGGTTTGCCCTCCGTCAGTCCGTGCGCGCCCACTTGACGTTGTGGGGTGTGGAACAATAGGCTATATTTAGATTATATTCATTCCGTTGCTTACGGGGTTTTACAAACAAGGGTGCAAAATTTTGCTTATGGGGTTTTACAAACAAAAGAAAGAACAAAAGAAAATCCCACAACGTCAAGTCAGTGAGAACGTCCGTCCGTCATTCCGTAAAAAAATCTGGATCCTGACATAACTCAAAACAGTTTCCAAGCTAGGTTTATGAAACTTGGTATGTGGATAGGGGGCAATAAAGGGATAATGCACATTCAAACATATTTTGATTCCGACCAAATTTGTGGTTGCTATGGCAACAGAAACATTGAAAATGCCTTAAAATCGGTAGGGGACTTCTGTATTGCTTGCAATTCTTAATTACTTGTTTAACCTGCTGTGCTAATTGGTCTACACAGCTTCATGATATGTCATAATACAAAGTTATCTTTAATAACCAAATGTCTGATTTTTCCTGTTAAACATGACAAGAGTTGTCTACAAAGATGACTGCCAATTATAAACATGGTGGTCACATGTTGAATGTGTGGTAACTATATTGTTACACCATTAAACAGTCGCCTTTAAAGTTACATAAAACACAGTGTATGCATGAGTCAACTTTCTGGTTATCGAAATAAGTCATACACGTTGAATGGTATAGTCGTGTGCTGTGAGAGTGGTACATGATCAATATTCCTGGGCACCATATCTCAATGTTGGCTGCACACAAACCAGGAGAGAAATAGTCTCACAGGGAGACTGGAACGCAGGTTTCCTTAGGTAGCCAAATGACCAGGGGAAGTTAAGGTTACAAGGTGTCTGAATTGCTGAAAGCCGCCCTTGAAAACTGGTAACTTTTTTTATGTGTCGAAGCTTGTTATCAAACTTATAGGCGATAATGCCATATCTTCAAGACAAACCGTTCAGGTGTTGTTTCAACTGGTGTTCAACAGTTTGCAGTTCTCATAAGCTCTTTGAAAAGTGGACATTTTGTAGTATTAAGGTATTTATCTATATAAAGGAAAATAACTATCATATATAATTCTTATTTATATTTATTCAATAATAAGATACAATCATACATGTCAGAAAAAAATAACAATTTATGTAAATACGATTTAAAATACCATTCCACAATTATAGTTGAACACATAAGTACATAATTTAAAAAAATTAATAAACTGTAATTTACTCAGACACCAGCATTTTATGAAATGATAATAACCAAAGTGATGCCTGTATGACATGAAACTTACAAAATATCTGAAAAATAAGCGAGACATTTAGATAGACAAAGAATGAAAACCAGTCGGGAAGAAACTGAAAACCAGTCAGGAAAATCTGAAAATGGGTCCCACTATCACATGAACATATGGACAATATACAAATTAGTGCCAGCACGTTAAAAATTTCAAACTAAGTTCTATACCAAGTTTCGGACCTGTATCAATATGTGATGCTGCCTGACGAGTTTCTTGGAAGTTTTATAACATGATACAGTCAAACCTGTATTAAAATACCACATCCAAACATTTACAAATATACTAAGACCACCAATTTTATCACTAATTTTTAACCTGTTAAGAGAGAGCACATGTCAAAAACTACCATTTTATGCAGTTTCCATTGGTGATCTTCAAGGACAGATTTGACTGAAAAAAAATTGGTTTCCCTGGTAACTATCATCCCTTCTTACATTATTCCATAGAACACTCAAAATGTTTAAGTAAAACTACTTATTTGTTTCCCTGTCATGTATAACTTCCTATAGTCTGTCTGGACTAGCCAGGTGGTAGGAATGTTGTTACAAAATATTGTTTCCTTTTACATTCATGTACAAAAATGTATAAGTAAACCACATTGAGCTGAGACTCGTCATACTTGAATAAGCATAGACTAGGAGTCTCCATTTTATGTGGTCAGATAATAGTACAGTTTGTTTATTTAGGTCTGTCACTTGTATACATGCAATGCAATATCAAAACATGTTTTTTTAAATATATTTTTAATTGCGTAAAAGGGCAGAGAAAACTAATACCTTATCCACTAAGTACTCATACATACATTAGCTGTGAATTTAATAAATTAATTACAGAAATTGCAATTTTTTGTACATGTTATGTAAACAGACGACTGACCCAAATAAATGAGTTATATACTCTAACATAATTTTATAGAGGCTCACACGGAAGACTGGGCTTGTCCAACTGTGTTGCCTCTTTAAATGAAGTTGTTATGATTTATTTTTTATGGCATTTGTTTAGGTGTGTAGATAGCCGCCCCACCACTGGACTTAGTAACAAACAATGCAGTGTTCACTTTGGACTCTAAACCTCTTGGAATGTAGTAATTTTGTTTCACACCATCTAGGAACTCTGAGACTTTGTCATTGGGAACCAGGGACACTGCACAACCACCCCAACCAGCACCAGTCAGCCGGGAACCAACAGCTCCAAACTTCCTGTAAAAATAAATAAATATACATTTGAGATCATGACTGTTTTATGGTTCATACAGAACTCCACTAGAAATTCAAGTACTATTCAACAACTTTTCAAGTACATTTACCCCATTTTCAAGGACAAAAACTGTGTGTCTGTCCAGACAGAAACATATAATAAGTGTATTGTTAGGGGAATTAGACAATTTTCTTTCTTTGGGTCTAGTTCCCCACACTAGAGCCAAACAATTTGTCTAAATCCCCACAGTGGAAGATGCTTCGTGTATCAAATTGCCTGGCGCGTCCGTCATCTTTAATGGCCTCAATTTAGTTTATAAACTTTGTTAAAAACTTTAACCAAAATGTTTAAGATAAAAGGGCCATAACATAAATCATTCTAGAGTCATGCAACTTGTTTAGTAGGATAGGATTGACTGATGATGATAAATAAAAAGCGTGCCAAATTTCAATGCAATAGCATTATAAACAACTGAGCTTTATCAAAAACTTTAACCTGAATGCTTGGGCAAACAGACTGATGGACGGTTCAGTTTTAATATGCCACCCTTCGGGGGCATAAAAAAACTAAAAATTGAGTAACTTTACTTTCTATTTGTTAAAAACATGACAAGTTAAAATTTAGATTTACATATTTTCAAATCAAGGAATCACACACTATCGTTCAGAATGCTATAGTGGAAATTAGGTAAAACATGTTATACTGTAATATGATAAATTACTTACAGGCATATTGCCACCAGCTCGTCCAACTCTGGACAACTGCATTCATACATTTTGCTACAACTTTGGAAACTTCCATTCATCAGTTCCCCTAATTTCTCAGCTACACCTGATGTTCCTGTATTACATACAGCCTGGAACTCTTCCACACGCCTTGCCTCACTGTATACATGTTTCGCTCTCTGATACAGGCAGAAACTTTCAACTGAAATTGAAGAAAACGTAAATAATTAAATTGAATAAAATCATATATTTGTGACAAGGACTATAATAGGACACTCCATTCTGTGAATGGAAGGAATTACTGACACTGTGTTAGTGCATGGTCATCTGTATGGAGCAATAGCCTGTCATAAGCAGTCATTATAAGTACTTTAAGCAGCAGTAATAGGCTGCGTAAACAGGTTAGACTTTAAGTCATTAATATACCTGTTCCACAGTCGAGGGGGGGACCGTTGGGGCACCACTGAAGATCTCCATGCCAGTTTCTGCCACAAACTACATACCAGTATGTACAGTCAGATCTCAACATGTCAATACTATTGACACTACAAATGACTATTCATAAGAAGTATCAGTGAAATCCAACCAGTGGTTAAGGAGAACAACTGTTGACAATCTTATTTACATACAGACAGACGCCCAGTACTAGACATTTAATTATTTCAAAAACAGGAGTAAATTTAGCATGCTTTGAAAAGGAAAATGCAGTTGGGAATAGGTATAAATTAGGGATGGCAACGAGTACCCGAGTATTAGAGTACTCGTTCAAAGGTCCGATTATTGAATATCAAAATCAGTATTCGAGTACTTGGAAAAAAAATTTGTTAATCCTGTCTTGTACAGAACGTGTCCATGTGTTATCTGGTCTACTTAAATTACATTTAACAACGTGTCATCAATCCTTAATCGCCTCCACAAGGTTGCTAATTGTTTATGGGGTGTGACAATTGATTAAGAAATTAATAAAATATACTTTAAATTATAATCGTTCTCACGCGTATAATTATGAATGAATGATTACTCGACTGTGTCACGCTTGTAAATATTACTATGCCACCGGTTGATAAGAGTATTCCCCTTTAGTTGTTTTTTTGTTATTATTCAATTTTCTAGCGTTAATGACTATAAGTTATACTGCATTTGAAGTTGAACACGCACATTTGCAGTACAACATTTCTGTGTCCCAAATATCATTCATATTTATAGTTTTTCGAGTACCTGATCAGAAGAATGACCGAGTACCGATTTTAGTACTCGTTGCCATCTCTAGTATAAATATGTGATACCTGGATTCACTGGAAAAAAGGAGTGAACATTCTTTGCAAAGTGAACAAATTCAAACGTTCAGAACCTGAGAAATATCCTACTACATGTATGTGTTAACAACCATACTAGACAGACTACTTTACCATGAAGTGTGTTTGGACTCAAGCTGGTTTGAGCCAGTTCTTCCTCATTCACTTCCAGTATATCACATATCTCAGACTTGGAATACGGTCCCTCATGTAGGCACTCTGATACAGTATCTTCAATTTGTTTTAACCCAACATTTAGTTTATTCTGTAAATCTGCGAGCCGTTTCATCTCACGCCATTCAAACCCCTTCCTCTTCGACATAATCTACAAAATCAGATAAACCAACATTATAGTCAGAAGCTGTAGTCTAAAGGTAGGGTGCAGAATTTGGGATCAAGGGTTCCCGAGTTCAATCCCCGTCTGTGCCATTACTTAATTTCACTGAGCAAGAATAACCCACAATGCTCCACTCAACCAAGGTGTGAATTAGTACCTGTGAGGGCGTTATATTGTCTGTACATGTTCGACATTCCTGCTTACCGAAACAAGTATTATCAGATTAACAATCAGAAATGCTAACCAGACTAACATATCAGACTATAAGCCTGTACACAAGGATAACAACTGCATATACCATCCATGTACCACAACATATAAGTTCCCCTTTTGTTGAAATTTGTCTTTAAGATTGGTCTAAAAATATATCAGTGTCAAAAAACGTCTCCTTTTAATTAGAAGGCTTAATGGCTACATAAATGTTCTCAAAAACACATCAGTATCAAACTTAATGCACTAGAATGACATTTTTAATGAAATGAGGTCAGAGAGGGTTATAACTTAACACTACAACCATGTAACCATCAGTGAGATAAAAACAAGACTGAGTCTATATGCCCCTCCAACCTCTGGCCCTGGGCGATAAAAAGGTATTGCCATTTTATCTACCTGAGTGTTATAAAACAGATACTTATAAAAGAGAAGATTTCTATCTCGAGACAACAGATATACCTGACAGGCTAGACGACACTCCACAACACGAGTATTGAAGTCTGATGATGCTGCCTTGTTCTTCTCCACACAACAATTTGATATAACAAATGACACTCCATCAGGTAACGAAACATCTGCTTGTCTTAATGGATTAAAATCAATCTTCTTTGCCTGTTAATACAAGAGATGTAAGTAAAACATGTATGCCCCCATGGCAGACAAATAGTCAGAAATGGTAAAGGTCACAGTGACATTGAGCTTTGACCTACTGACCTCAAAGTCAATAGGGGTCATCTACTGTCAATGACCAACCTCCAAGTAAAGTTTGATGATCCTAGGGCAAAGAATTCTTGAGTTATTGAACGGAAACCATTTGGTCAACAGACCAACAGACAGAACGACAAACCGACATGTGCAAAGCAATATACCCCCTCATCAAAGATGGGGGGCATAATAATATTTCTGATAATACAGTACAACCTCTCCAGAGTGACCCTCCATAGAGCAACAACCTCCCTAAAGCAACATTATCATTTTGTTGCAAAAGTAACCATTTTCTATACATGTTACCTCTCCAGAGCAACAACCTCTGTACAACAACCAAACTTTGTGGTTTCAAATGGGTGTTACTCTTCAGAGGTTGTACTGTAATTACCTCCTGAATTACAGTGCACTGTCATGAACTGTTGGAGAGATAAAGCAGTTATAAACAGCACTTTTGAACGTGAATATACATGAAAAAAGGGCTATATAAATATGGTATAATAAATAAACAGGTGCATAACTCTTCCAGCACATGCACTTAAGTATCATATATAATTGTCTCTCTTATTTTTGAACAAAACAACCAATATTCAGTTTTATTAAAAACAAAATTGTATTCAATTGACGAGGTTACGTGAGCTAATGGGTTAGAAATCAAGGGAGCATTATCCACTACAAAAACAAGCAGGATTTGACTATTAATGATTCTCTTGAAGATGGAGGTGATTGGCCAATAAGGCAAAGAAAAATCAGATAGCCACTTACTCATGACTGTCAGTTGAATGCAAAATAGAATGCTTAATGATATTAACAACCAGCATGGTCTAAATGTTTTCTGTAATTATAAGTTTGACAACATTACGTACCATTCCAGGTTGAGCCATGAAGGATATAGCCTGGTCCATACCACCACCTATAGTACCTATATAATGTTCACATCTAGCACACATGTCAGCCAACTCTTTCTGAAATGTGAATAATGTTGTAAGAGTGTTAAGTTGAATAGTCAGTAAGGACTTTAAACAGATTGATGTATGCTGCTGAACATTACAAATTGAACTGCATGGTTTCATTATTTATATTGATAATTCATAACAGACAGTCATAACAACCTTTATATAGTACTGTGAATAAAAACACATTAAAAAATTATGATTGGCATCATTTAATGATACATTATAGCCATTTTTATCTTCAACTCCTACTTTTCATGGCTTTTTTGTAAGTCTGGATTGTATTCAATCAAAACTATAGCTTCTAAACTCGAAATTTGGAAATGGTAAAATCTCCAGAATGTATGTGTCTGTAAGGTTCATACATGTATATTTATTACTAAATACTACATATATTTGGTCTTGGAATTTGACACAATTTTATGACATCAATACATGCAGTAGGCGAAGTTAGGTGCATAAAATTGGGACAAGTTTGCGTCTGGCACAGTTCAATAACTCAAGGATATATTTCACATACCTTTTTCCAAGATTTCCCATTAGAGTGCATGGTAGACAGAGCAGCACAGCATACAAGTGCACTAGAGCTTGACAATCCAGCACTACTAGGTATAGAACCATCTATCATACACTGCATACCTACAGCATTCTCTAGTGATAATAACTCTACCATACCCTTCAATCCACACAGGAAGTAGTTATACCAATCTGGCCGACTTTTGCTGATTTCAAACTCTTCAACATTACGCTGGAAATCACTGAATCAAGATAAAACAACACTTATAAATAACAATGATTTTTTTTTAAGATTTTCCGATAGGATGCCATGGAAACTAGAGTTTTTTTTAAAGATTTCAATTCTTTTAGCTATTTTTAGACAGGACTGTCCAAGGAACATTCCTGTGAAGTTTGCTTAGTGGTTTAGGAGGAGAAGTCTTCTGAATGAACTATTGATGGACGGACAGACGCACGCTAAGGTGAGCTAAAAAAAGAAAATTAAGAATTGTCTAGTTGGAACATTTGCTCAGTATATTTGTTTACAGACTCGACAACAGTTAAAAGCACTACAATTTTATTTGCAAGATAAAATGACAAAGTAATAGGATTGAAAATGTAAAGCAAATACAACCAACTTTGATCATACATAGAACAACATAATCACTATACCTGTACTTATCATCAACATTGGAGAGATACACTGTCTTATCTTCAGTGCTTCGAACAGCGATGACAATGTCTTGGTCAATAGCAATTGGTAACACGCCATAACCACAATAGTCAATATGTTCACCTTGAAATATTTAAACAAATGTTGAAGCAAAAACTGTCATGTGTTCATACAGAAGACATAACTTGTAGTTTGGGCTTGGTATACCACCATCTTTACCATAAGGCTTATAGCTAATATATGGTTGTGGTCTTAAAATAATGATAAACTGTCAGCAAGGTTATTTTTAAGAACAACGACAAAATCTTGTTATTTGACAGGAATTAGTGGAATAATAAGAATTAGTAGAATAATAGCTTGACTTGAGAAGACACTATCTGAGAGTACACTTGTTGCTGGACTGCAAAGCAAGCAGTTCAAGAAACTTATTATAGAACGATCGAAATCCCAGAGGTAACAATTGGGAAAGAAAGCATGGTGTAGTTTAATTTAACAGTAGGCAACTTCAAAAGACTTATAAGTAGGAATAATGTTGATAAAATATTTCCAGATGGCACGTTACCATGGTATCGTACCAAGGGAATATTTTACCATAGTTACTGGTAATACATGTATCGCGCACCTCTACTTATAGTTATACTATTATTTCTGTAAAACACAATTTATTTATTAGCTGCCATGCAATAATTACTTTCTCACCTATGATATTAACTCTCCCAGGGGCTCGAGCAAAAAACTGCGGCTGGCAACCAAATCTTTTCTTAAATTTCTGCGCTATAGTTGAATACCTATGACAAAAAAACATATATTAATCAAATTAAGTAGGGCTTTTTTATACAGACAAGCACGCACATTAATTAAATAAATTAATTGATAAACCTTCGTGAGACAAGTCAAAGCCATACAGAAAACAGTGAATTTGCTTCTACATAACAAGTTGGAGTAGGCATTGTGTTATGTCCTCAAAACCAGGAAAACAATGCACACTCTTGAAAAGTTTAATCATGTCCAATCTTTCGCGGCGGTATTTCATTAAGATGCTGTTGATATAAAAGGCCTTGTAATCTAGGGGCCCGTTGCCTAACCAAGCCGCTTCCAAAAGGCGCAATCGAGCGCTTTCCTACGTCTATGCAACGACATGCTATGAGCGAGCAAATTGCTAGGGAGCGAGCAAATTGCAAGGCGAGCGCTACCAAGCAATTTCTTTTGCAAAGGACCGCTTCTGTAGCGCTTTGCTATACAAATCTGCTGTCAGCGAGCGCTTGTCTGCAGCAAAGACCTAAATATACAAAGATTGGAAAAATCTACCAAATCTCACAATATCTCGCGGCAGTCTTCTGAAATCTAGCGAAATCTTGTTTGTTTTTAATACCTTATATGTCCTGTTTTAATATACATATGAAAAAAATAATACTTTTATGCAATAGATTTATTACTCTGCTTTATAATGATACCTGATTTATTGAAATCAGTCAAGGAATACAATAATAGACCTCAGAATAAAAGAGCCAGACCTACTATCATTTTAATGGAAATTCCAATTTTATCAGAAAATAGTTCAAAATACCCAATTTGCCTCATTCAAACAATAATTTTCTGAATTCTACAAGAGATAGAAAATAATAAGTTACATCATGCAGTAGAAGAAACTTAGCTCTTCAAAATAAGATATTGGTCATTAAAAAAGGATGTCAAACAAAAGCGTACATGCAAAATATCCGAGTCTGCTGCATGCTATTTTGCATTTTCTCTCCGTTTTTAATTAGGCAGTGGCTAGCCGTCCGGCACCGGACGACTAGACAGCGAAATTAGTCGTCCGTCAGTGGACGACTAGCAAACGCTACGTGCATTGGCTAGATAACCGTCATTCTATTTCTACGCATTATGCATTTACCTTATAATAAAGGTTATAATAAACTACGAATATAGGCAAGACATGTCAATGCCTTATCTGCAACCATTTTGTGACCTCCCGTGTATCTCCGTTATTGTCCGCCATATTAGAATGGTATAAACTGGCACGAATGAATGCGGAAATTGCTGTCGGCATGAGATCTATAAATAGTCCAAAAAATATCCAAGTTGATTGAAATGGTAATGCTGTGTTAAAGTGACATACAGTAGCATTATGCTATGCCCATTATGATAAGTAGTAGGTAATAGAGATGTAGAAGAAATGGTGTCACAAACAAAGCTATTGCGGCAATTAATTATTTTTCATTCGCAGTTTTAATGACACATATATATACAAAACAATACAATTTACAATTGTATTTTTTATTTGTTTTCATCTTAAATAATTAACATGCGGGAATACAACAACAATATACAATAGGGCCTACCATGATAGCATTTATAAACGGCAACATTGTTTTCACACTATTATATAACCAGTGACATTCCAAACTGCCTATTACCTTACACAGCAATTTCATTTTTTCAGCATGAAGTAAAATACTTTCACAATCCTCATAATAATTATACTGTAATTGAAATATTCTTTGTTCCCTTGCTACTTCTAGCTCTATTATAATGCCATTTCTAATACACAGCTGCACTATTGCTATTTGTCGTGCTTTATAAAACCCGACAGCGATTTCCGCATTCATTTGTGCCAGTTTATACCATTCTAATATGGCGGACAATATACAGCGATACGAGGGAGGTCACAAAATGGTTGCAGATAAGGTATTGACATGTCTTGCCTATATTCGTAGTTTATTATAACCTTTATTATAAGGTAGATACCTAATGCGTAGAAATAGAATGACGGTTCTCTAGCCAATGCACGTAGCGTTTGCTAGAAGTCCACTGACGGACGACTAATTTTGCTGTCTAGTCGTCCGGCGCCGGACGACTAATTTCGCTGCCGGACGACTAGCCACTGCCTTTTAATTAAGTGTCCAATCTGTGTATATTTAGGTCTTTGTCTGTAGCATATATTTTTTTTCTGTTCGTTCCCTAAGTAGCACTGTTTTTAAGCAAGCCGTTTCATAGCAATGTGCTACCAAGCGAGCGGTAGCAGATTGGACAACGGGCTACAGTATTTCTTTTTGATTTTGTGAAAGTTCATCAATAAACAGGTATTTCTACTCTGTCTCCAAGTGACATCAAATATCCCCGTGGTATTGGAAATGGCGCACTTAACAGTTTACGTCGTTATTTTGTTATAAATATAAAACGTTCATAATTAAAGTGATTGAGCAATGATAGGGCAATTCAATTGGAACATGTTGACACTAAATATCAATAGTTAATTCCATCAATGCATGTTGTATGACCATTACAATGAGGACACACAATCGGCTTATTATGTCAGGTCAGCGTGATATGAAATGGCGCACCTATCCTGTAGGTCCCTAATGGTAAAAAAATAAAAGGATTCATGATGTAGTTGTTTCCAATTTTATTTTATGGCTATATAGTCCATTTTTATATAATAGTTAGCTTACTTTGTATACTTCTTCTTAGATAATAAATCAATAATTAGTATCGAGACAGAATTGCACTGGTTACTAATTGCCATTATACTTTTTGAGTCACCAAGACAACTTGAAGATGTCCAAACAAGTGTTAAATCATCTATTACTGTCATGTAAGAATCATTCATGGCATCTGCATAGTCTGATCTGTCACCAACTTGTCTTGGGAATGCCGAAAATATCAATGACAGTTAATATTAACAAAATTTTCGAAACATATTATTTCAGATTTTGACTAGTTTTTTCAGTTTTTCTTAATAAGAAAGTTACATCCTTCTGGACACCATTTCCTGTGTTTGACAGTGTGTAGGACGTTTTAATCATGTTACATGGTGTTTACATGTATGCCAGTGCTCTTTACAAAAAAAAAATTGAAGTTAAAATTTCATTTTACAAATTTGTGGGATTACGATATTTGAGGAATAAAGTGACATAAGAAAATAACAACAAATATGGGTACAGCATACCTTTCGAGTTCTAAAAGCACCAAATTTTACTTTGAACATTGTTTATTTGCATTACAGACCAAAACCATACATCCTTCCAAAAATATACTGGAAATGTATTGTCATTTTGGGTCTTAAACTCAAGAAAATACCACTAATCTCAGGTGCGCCATTTCTGATACCGCGCCACAACCCATACCACCACGATAACAATTAAATTTTATATTAAATAAATATCTTGCTACAAAATAAGCAACACAACACTAAGCAACATGTATTATAAAAGCTACCTTTCTTTACAATCATCATCAATTTCTAATTTCACGGGTGGTGGTTCGTCTGCCATCTTTAGATCATGTGACCATTTACTCACGTGTCATGTAAAGACGTACCTTGGCCATTTCGTACTTAGAGACATTGGTCAAGTTGTAAAGCACATTGTTACAGCAAACTGTACTGTCGTTCAACTCATGAAAAGATATATAATCTTAACACAAAGGTTCAACATATTTGCGGTTATATGGTGGTAAAATGTATGATGGTACGAAATTGCTAGGGTACGAATTAAAATATTTTCTCGTGTCACCCCTAACGACGACAATTTACTAGACGCTTGTATTTTGTATTTAATATATGCGATATAAAAATAAGCAAGCGCCTGAGTGAGAAAGTAAATTATGCTTCAAAATGGCCGACAAAGATCCTAGCTGTCAAATTCCACAACAAGATGCTCCTCACGGCATGGAACCATACGATGTGAGTGGAGAGGGAAATCTCGGTGCATTGAGCAAAGATCAGCAGGAAAAGTTGAACAAGTACAAGGTATGACTTTGTTTAATAAAGTTAATCAAGACAAAAGTCTGTTAACAGTCAGGCCCAGTCAGTGTTCAGAATTACACTGCAGATACTGTTATTGTTTACGTCACGGTCGTAACATGTTTGTAATTATAAAAGAGAAACTTGTGTAGGCAGTCGGCTTACTAAGTCGGTACAGCATTCGCCCTGCTTGCGAAGGGTCACAGGTTTGAGCGTCGGTCTGGTTGCACATCTGGAAAAAGTGCATCTAGCATGGGACTCGAACCCACAACCCTTGGTGTAACTTGGCATAGCACTACAAACTGAGCTAGCCAGGCGCCTGCCGTGAGTCAGTCTCCAGAGTCAGAACACTCCTTCCCCTTTTTTTTTGGTTGGTAGGGACCCAGTGCCAATGGCTATCCACACACTCACCAAGCCCTGAGACATCTCAGACCGTTTACCTCTGCCTCCATTAAAGTAAATAAGGGCGGAAAAAGTGCACCCCACTTGGGACTCAAACCCATGATCCCCCATATTACTAGTGCGTAGCTTTGCCAACTGAGCTAGCCATGCGCCTGCCATGAGTCTGTCTCCAGTCACTACACACATTTTTCTCACCCTGTGACATTTCAGTATCCATTACGTCTAGAGAGCTGGACAAACCGTGACTGTATCTACTTTGAGATCATGTTACATTGTTCTCTAGATCACGCATGTTAATTAAATGTATATGACACTCTATATTACCGTATGTAAAAGGTGTAAATATGCTGCCGCTTACACATATCGATAGGCCGATAAACAATGTTACCGCGTTAAGGGTAAAACGCACTAGTCAAATTCTACCCTGCTTTATGTAAGACCTCATAATTTTCGTATCTATCATCCGATTTTAAATATTTAAAGTTTGTAATGAAGCAGAGATATATGCCTGTCTATTAATACAACATTCATCACGATACCCTAGTTATTAAATCCACGGAGACGAGTAAGAATCCGTTCCGCGTAAAAGTAAGTTTAAAATATCCCGTTTTTTACCAAATAAAAATCCAATCAACGGTCGAAAATCATCAAACATTAATCTAATTTTCGATCGATTTTGTTCATTAAAGCTTGTTTTAAAAGCTTATACTGTAAGGTTTTATAAAATGTAAAAACTTATTTTTAAAGCATTTGCGAGTTGTCGACCGCCAACAAAATAAAACAGAACGGACGTATTCATAATAATGTTTGATGTAAACTACGCCGACCATTGATCATCTTTTGTGGCGATTTTTTCAAAGGCTAGCATCATGGTTCGTAATTTAATGCAACCAATACCTCTCAAAATGCATTTAATAGCAGGTTATATTGTAAATAATCGCCATTTTATAATTAACATTCGGCAATAAGTCCGCAAGTTCAATACAGCTACCAAAAAAAATAGTCCCGCATCGTGACAAAAATCACTATTTTGGACTCCATTCTGTAAAGACAGAACCAATAGAAACCAGAAAAAAGTACAACCAGTACCTCAAAACGTATTTAATCTCACACTTTAAACAAGTTTCAATCAAAAATATGTTTTCAATTAGCGCATGGAAGGGGTGCAGGTGCCCGTTTCACACGCGTTTCGACGTGATTCCGCCATTTTGAAAATTTATTTGCAATAATTAGTACATAAATGCACGAAGTTTAATCAAATCGTTGGCGGTCGACAACTCACAAATGCTTTATAAATAAGTTTTACATTTTATAAAACCTTAAAGTATTAGCTTTTAAAACAAGTTTTAATGAACAAAATCGATCGAAAATTAAATTCATATTTGATGATTTTCGACCGTTGGTTGTATTTTTATTTGGTAAAAAAAGAGGTATTTTAAACTTACTTTTACGCGGAACGGATTCTTACTCGTCGCCGTGGATTTAATAATTAGGGTATCGTGATGAATGTTGTATTAAAAGACAGACATATATCTCTGCTTCATTACAAGCTTTAAATATTTAAAATCGGATAACAGATACGAAAATTATGAGGTCTTACATAAAGCAGGGTAGAATTTGACTAGTGAGTTTTACGCTTAACGCGGTAACATTGTTTATCGGCCGATCGATATGTGTAAGCGGCAGCATATTTACGTTAATATAGAGTGTCATATACATTTAATTAACATGCGTGTCTAGATTTGTCTGAAATTTGTCGAAATTTGAGGACAAATTTCATCATGACGGGAGAGTATGTCACAGTCGGGACCTGTTTACTAAAAGGGCATATGATTACGGTCCCACGTTGGGCGCTATGTGTCTGAGAGTGAGAAAAATGTGCAACAAGACCAGGGCTTGAACCTGGGACCCTTTGCTAAATTAGTATTTAGAATTCTGCAACTCAACCAACTTTCCAGGTGGCTTTTTGACATTTGTGTTGTAGATTTTGAATGCCAACCTTTATACTGAATACAGTAGACTGAGTATAGTGTTTTTGTATTAAAGAGAAATTTGAAAGACTGTTATTGAACCCACATGTACACTGAAGCAGAAATATGGAAAAAAGTTGGTGCAACTATGCTGCTATGATTTCATCAAAATTGAATAACAGACCATGTTCTTTCAATTATTTCAGATAAAAACACGAGTAGAAAATGAGAAGTACCTCAGAGAACATCCAGAAGTGGAATGTCTTGTTTCAGGTTTTCTGCAGTGAGTAGAATTTCTGTAGAAATTTGCTATTTAGTACCTAACCATGTCACGTTTCACTTTAGGTGACTTCTAGCATTGCCGGTATAATCATTCATTTAACCATATTGGATGACATTGTACCGCACAACAGTTACTTCTAGCAAAATGCAAATAAAATGTTAAGGGTAGGGCAAAATACTAGGGTTGGTAAAGTTAAACCTTTTAATTTTGTTAAATATTTTTAAGGTCAACGGTATTTCAGTCATATTGAGTCTACCTACCGTTAGTCGCATTATCCCAACATCATGCCAACCAGCAATATCCTGGAAATACCCTCATACGCTGAGGGCCAAGCAAGGGAGTTATACCAGTACCATTTTAACGACTTTGGTTAAGTCGCAGTCTTTGATCAAACACACAACATTTTATCAAGGTACAACTCCATGTATCAAGTACATGAAACCTTGTAAGATAGATACTTCAATGTTTACAGGGATGTGTTGACACGGCGACCAGAGAACATTCGTGAATATGCTGCTGAACATTTTACAGACTCCGATCTACCTGGTACAATAGCGAGAAAACTTGAAGACCGACAACAGCGAATCAAACAGAACAGATTCTTACAGAAAGTGTAGATGACTGGTTGTGATATTTAATTATTGTTGGAACATTTTTAGCATTATATACTGTTGTCTGTTGGATGTTTTTCATAATCATAGTCAATTTTGTACTGTAAACTTGTGAATGTTTTTTCAGTATTCATAAATATTCTGACATCACATTGTTTGACTTTGTTGTCTTATTTTGTCCTTTTGTTATTCTACCAGCACTTGTTCAGCATCAGCAAACTTGTTTACTGTTATGTATGGGTCTTATAAGGTCTAGTTAGGTTGGGCAAATTATGTTTTTATGACATTAGCTATGTTTATGTCCTCAACATGTGGAGAAGTTTTGGTTCCTTGTTGAAGGCCCAAGTTTTATATAAGTATTTAATTCCAGAACAAGAGCCAAAATGTCACAAAATACGCCCGTCTCGGGCATGGTCAATGAAAAAAACAAACAATCCAAAAAAAATTTAATTAAAGGACCATAACCCAAGAAGGTCTTGGCTGATTTGGCCTATGATTGAACTTGGCCTAGATATTATGCCCATAAGCATTTTCACAAAGTTTGAAGCCGATCGGATGAAAACTCTCGAGCGTTAGAGTACAGACAAACTGGGGTTTTCTATGATTTGACCTATAATTTAAACAAAATCTTTTGGAAAAAATATTTTTCTCCATATAACTGTACAAATACATACTTTAAAGACAAAACATTACCTAAACACTTAAAAAAATAAAAAGATTATGGTCTCAGTGGGGTTTGAACCCGCGACCCTCAGGAATATGTCACTTGACATTGTGACTGCTTTTTTGGTAATTAAAGGCCCATAACCTAATAAGGCCTAGGCCGATTTGGCCTATAATCGAACTTGGCCTAGATATTATGCCCATAAGCATTGTCACAAAGTTTGAAGACATTCGGATGAAAACTCTGAGCGGTAGAGTACAGACAAGGGTGTTCCCATAATACATCCCATTTTTCAAACGGGCGTATAAAAACTGGTTAGATTAACTGCCTGTCACATGACTGAAAATTGCGAATCATATGCTTTTTGTTTGTTTATTTGGGTTTGATGCTGTTTCTCGACAATTTTTCAGTTATATATGGCAGCCAATTCACCGAATCAGTTTTCCTGGATTGTATTCAAATTCAATTAAGTACTATCTTGCCTTCTACCAGGAACCAGCCATTTCATGGAAGGGTATAACCTGGCACGACTTGGAATCTAACCTGATCGTCTGGTCCATAGCTGACAAACTATACACCTTGGTGAAATATATATATACCTAAAGTGTCCAAGATACCAAGATAATAGAGGTTGCCATGCGAACGTGTACAACTACTTATATGTATAGCTACCCTTGCATGTATAAGTACAGGTTGCAACATTTGCGTGTAAATCACTGTGTCACACGACAGTTGTGTAATATGATTTCTTAGTGAATCGATAACGAGTGTTAGTATAAACTCAATGAGATCACTGGCAATGAAATATTGGGTTTTCAGAGTATACGCATACCTGTGTGACGTAGTACACATTATATTTTTTGTCTGTCACATGTCCGTTACTTGTAAAAACTACACATACCTGGATGACAAAATACCCAAAAATAGTATTCACGTAGCCCTACACGTTGCCTTTTGCAACCTTTAATGTCCACAACATAAAACATAGAACGATAGAAATTAGGACCAACAATTTAAAACAGTACAACTGAAGTATGATGTACATGATTTATTGTTAAATGAGATTACAAACTATAACCCAATGTATGAAATAACCTGTTCCTAATAGTTTTAAGTTACCGTAATACAAAATTGTACCATGTAACACTTTCTATGCTGTAAAATTATAGTACATGTATCACATCAAAGGGCAGTTAATGAGACATGTAGCCTGTTGCCTAACTAATGTGCTACAGACCGCTTGACAGTGTTGCGCTAAGAAAAAGCTTGCTTCAAAAAAGTGCTACATAGCAGACAAAGCAAACAAATTTTATGCTACTGGCGAGCACTCAAGTATAGCAAAAAGTTGCACAGCCAAGCGCTATCGAGTGCTATCAAAGCGGTCAGTTGCACAAGAATCGCCTAGCAGTGTTGAGAAACTGTATCGGCAAGCACTGCTCACTGGTAGCATGTCATCGCATAGACGTAGGAAAGCACTCGGCTCTATTTTGTAGCAGCTAGGTTAGGCAACAGGCTACTGCAGCATTTATGTTCTATACACAAAACTGTTAGATACAAAAACAACAGTTTTTAAAACTGGCAAAAATACAAAGCAAGAAATATGGTGTAGTGAGGTCAGCGTTGGATTGTAAACATTAGAAGCATAACAATGATAACATAATTTTAACAAAATTGTACAATAAGAACTCTTAAAAAAAACTGTGAATAGCAAAGTAGTCGACAGTACCAACAAAATGGTGGACTGTTCTACACACGAGACACTGTCACCTCTAACCCTCTCAACTTGTGAACAGAATCAAGCCAGCTATCAACTGGAGACGAGTATTATCAACTGCAGCACTTCAATAAACATACAATACGCTAATATAATAATGACGAATAAATTAGGTTTCAAATAAAAATCTCCATAGTGCAGATATACTAAGCCACTTTTTTGATAATTTTGTTCAATCTAACAAAACAAATATAGTCCATACAGGCATAACAAAAAAAATGTTGAAAGATCTTCATTTGCAAAAAATTATGTAAACCTTCAATACTTGTATTATCAATCAATTAAAAATAAGTTTTTTGGCAAATACAGTATTTCGCTAGTTTCGTTACACAATAATATGACTTCAAATAGGGAAATATATTGAGTTGCATTTTTATAACAATGGTTCTTATTACATATGATATAGCCAATGAGATTCCAAAAATAGACGAAATAAATATTCAACACATTGTTTGGTCAAAACCCAAAGTAAGATAATTGAATACATCAATGTTTTTGGCTGCACTGTAAGGAAGTACTGAATACATCAATGTTTAATTTGGCTGCACTATAACGAGTTATATTCAAAATTAACACTAGAAGGCACTTATACAAAGTAGTCTAAAACATGAAACGCTTTAAGTTAATAAATTCTTTGGTTCGTGTAAAATAATACTTTGCAAAAACGAAACAGTTCCAAGCAAAATGTTCCATCAGTGACTAGCTTCTAACCACAGATTTTCATTCAATAAAAAAGTAATACTGCAAACAATTAACAATAAACATCCAAAAACAGATCACACACTGTCCGGACAAAGATACATAAATATCCAAGAGCAAAATCAACAGGCTGTTACCACTAGCATTTTGTATAAGTAGGCCTTTACCACATAAATATTGTACGAGCAGGCTTTTGACAGAAAATACTGTAATAATTCATTTAATCACAAGACATTCCTAATAAGTAAATATGCACCTTTACTCCACATATCAATTATCTGTTTTTTAAAACTTTCAGATTCATAAGCTGTAATAACACAACCACTTAAATCCCAATTAAAGTTTCTACTTTAATTTGTTTTCATTATCTACGAGTTCAATCAACAAGTCAGCATCAAACACAAAGTTATGTATAAAATCTGCATGCACAGAAAATATTTCAGTAAAGCACACATCAAAGACGAACAAACTTGAGTATGAAGTTGAAAAATAAAGTTGAAGAATAAATATCACATTATGTCAAGAGCACTTTTCTGCCAAACATTTCGTTGTCTTTCCAATGTCACTATTTTTTATTTATTCAAATTTTATTCCTTGAGCCAAGGGTAATTCTTTACTGTAATTGATGGTACTGAAAATAGAAAATAGAAACTCATTATACATCCGGGGATAAAACTCCCACAGCATTTCAAGACTGAAGTTCAGAATTTGAATACCTACAGCACATGCAGACAATTCGAAGACATACAAAAATGGCAGCAGTGCCTAGCCATCCACACAAGAGATAGACACAGAACGTACCATCCATATTCCCAAAAATGGATATTTCAAGTATGTCTATATGCTGCCTCTAACAATGAATGATACTCTGCATGATTTCTTTTATTAGCATATTACTGTAAGGGCAATAAACAGTAAACATTCTTTCTGCTTTCATAACCACACATCGTTTAATATAAGCTAGAATGGTTTCCACAAAGGGCCATAACTCTGGCGAAAATCATCCAACCTAAAATTCCTGACAACATGCAGAGCTAGTCTTGGTACCAAATATTCTTGTGAAGTTTCGTTGAAATCAGACCAGTGATTCAGGAAGACAAGCGCAGACAAACATTGTGACATCCAGAGAGACCTTCAGCACACAATCAGTATGTCTCCCAACTACTAGTATATGTGGGACAGTATGTCTCCCAACTACTAGTATATGTGGGACAGTATGTCTCCCAACTACTAGTATATGTGGAACAGTATGTCTTCCAACTACTAGTATATGTGGGACAGTATGTCTCCCAACTACTAGTATATGTGGGACAGTATGTCTCCAAACTACTAGTATATGTGGAACAGTATGTCTCCCAACTACTAGTATATGTGGAACAGTATGTCTTCCAACTACTAGTATACGTGGGACAGTATGTCTCCCAACTACTAGTATATGTGGGACAGTATGTCTCCCAACTACTAGTATTTGTGGAACAGTATGTCTTCCAACTACTAGTATATGTGGGACAGTATGTCTCCCAACTACTAGTATATGTGGGACAGTATGTCTCCAAACTACTAGTATATGTGGAACAGTATGTCTTCCAACTACTAGTATATGTGGAACAGTATGTCTTCCAACTACTAGTATATGTGGGACAGTATGTCTCCCAACTACTAGTATATGTGGGACAGTATGTCTCCCAACTACTAGTATATGTGGGACAGTATGTCTCCCAACTACTAGTATATGTGCTCTTCCAACTACTAGTATATGTGGGACAGTATGTCTCCCAACTACTAGTATATGTGGGACAGTATGTCTCCAAACTACTAGTATATGTGGGACAGTATGTCTCCCAACTACTAGTATATGTGGGACAGTATGTCTTCCAACTACTAGTATATGTGGGACAGTATGTCTCCCAACTACTAGTATATGTGGGACAGTATGTCTTCCAACTACTAGTATATGTGGGACAGTATGTCTTCCAACTACTAGTATATGTGGGACAGTATGTCTCCCAACTACTAGTATATGTGGGACAGTATGTCTCCCAACTACTAGTATATGTGGGACAGTATGTCTTCCAACCACTAGTATATGTGGGACAGTATGTCTTCCAACTACTAGTATTTGTGGGACAGTATGTCTCCCAACTACTAGTATATGTGGGACAGTATGTCTCCAAACTACTAGTATATGTGGGACAGTATGTCTCCCAACTACTAGTATATGTGGGACAGTATGTCTTCCAACTACTAGTATATGTGGGACAGTATGTCTCCCAACTACTAGTATATGTGGGACAGTATGTCTCCCAACTACTAGTATATGTGGGACAGTATGTCTCCCAACTACTAGTATATGTGGGACAGTATGTCTCCCAACTACTAGTATATGTGGGACAGTATGTCTCCCAACTACTAGTATATGTGGGACAGTATGTCTCCCAACTACTAGTATATGTGGGACAGTATGTCTCCCAACTACTAGTATATGTGGGACAGTATGTCTCCCAACTACTAGTATATGTGGGACAGTATGTCTCCCAACTACTAGTATATGTGGGACAGTATGTCTCCCAACTACTAGTATATGTGGGACAGTATGTCTCCCAACTACTAGTATATGTGGGACAGTATGTCTCCCAACTACTAGTATATGTGGGACAGTATGTCTCCCAACTACTAGTATATGTGGAACAGTATGTCTTCCAACTACTAGTATATGTGGGACAGTATGTCTCCCAACTACTAGTATATGTGGGACAGTATGTCTCCCAACTACTAGTATACGTGGGACAGTATGTCTCCCAACTACTAGTATATGTGGGACAGTATGTCTCCCAACTACTAGTATACGTGGGACAGTATGTCTCCCAACTACTAGTATATGTGGGACAGTATGTCTCCCAACTACTAGTATACGTGGGACAGTATGTCTCCCAACTACTAGTATATGTGGGACAGTATGTCTCCCAACTACTAGTATATGTGGGACAGTATGTCTCCCAACTACTAGTATATGTGGGACAGTATGTCTCCCAACTACTAGTATATGTGGGACAGTATGTCTCCCAACTACTAGTATATGTGGGACAGTATGTCTTCCAACTACTAGTATATGTGGGACAGTATGTCTTCCAACTACTAGTATATGTGGGACAGTATGTCTTCCAACTACTAGTATATGTGGGACAGTATGTCTCCCAACTACTAGTATATGTGGGACAGTATGTCTCCCAACTACTAGTATATGTGGGACAGTATGTCTTCCAACTATTAGTATATGTGGGACAGTATGTCTTCCAACTACTAGTATACGTGGGACAGTATGTCTCCCAACTACTAGTATACGTGGGACAGTATGTCTCCCAACTACTAGTATACGTGGGACAGTATGTCTCCCAACTACTAGTATACGTGGGACAGTATGTCTCCCAACTACTAGTATACGTGGGACAGTATGTCTCCCAACTACTAGTATACGTGGGACAGTATGTCTTCCAACTACTAGTATACGTGGGACAGTATGTCTCCCAACTACTAGTATACGTGGGACAGTATGTCTTCCAACTACTAGTATACGTGGGACAGTATGTCTTCCAACTACTAGTATACGTGGGACAGTATGTCTTCCAACTACTAGTATACGTGGGACAGTATGTCTTCCAACTACTAGTATACGTGGGACAGTATGTCTTCCAACTACTAGTATACGTGGGACAGTATGTCTTCCAACTACTAGTATATGTGGGACAGTATGTCTTCCAACTACTAGTATACGTGGGACAGTATGTCTTCCAACTACTAGTATATGTGGGACAGTATGTCTTCCAACTACTAGTATGTGTGGGACAGTATGTCTTCCAACTACTAGTATATGTGGGAGACATCATTCTCAACATACAGGTGGTAACATGACGATCAGATCAGCTTATAAAACAAGGTTTTGGGACTCAGATTTCAAGTTCAAGAAGGGGTGTGTTAAATGCATGATTATTTATTCAAACTTTAATTGTACGTACCATGTAGATCTCCTCATGTATTGTTTCCATGCATCGCTACCAGACTCTCGGCCACCACCAGTATGTTTCTCTCCACCTGAACATGTATGATACAATATAACATCACTTGTAATACACATAATACATTTAAACATTTATACATTTCATTCTGTTTTATTAAGGACATAATGAACATAGTAATTTTAAAAGGCCTTATAATTGCGTGTTTCTAGTATCCCAAGCTACCCTAAACATTTGCTGGGACCCTGTATGTTTAATGACATTGGCTAACAAGTCTGCGTTCAATAAACGCTTATGCAACGATGGAAGCCTTGTCCATATTAACTAGCTAAGTCAATCAGGGGCAAAAATTCTGTTAAAATGCAGGATAGTGTTGCATGGCTTTGACAATGTAAGGTGGTTATGATGGTAAACAAGTATGCCAAGTTTGAAAGCAATGTCTTGATGGTTAAAATGTTCAATGGAATGAACGAATAGATGGACAGACATTCACTATATGCATCCCGCATCAGTAGATGCCAGGGCATAAATGTTAATGTTTTCTTCATTTCTTATACTTTTCAGAGGAAAATTGATCTTTCTCTGTGTTAAAACACCAAACTCTTCCACCATACTACCCTGTTGACCAGTAGCAAACAATAATCTTACAGACTGTTCTAAAGTGACATAGATGGAAATAATTTTCAGAATAGCAAACGTGCAAAGGTTTGGTAAACAAAATTACTTAACAGATAAAAGATTTTAGTTAAAAAAATTACAGTACATGAATATTCAATACCTCGAGTCAACAAAATACAAACATTCAAATACAAATTCTACCACACATAACTTACCAAATGCTCCACCAATTTCAGCACCACTCGTTGGTATATTAACATTCACAATACCACAATCTGAGCCTTTTGGTCTGTAAACAGAAAACCACTAGTACAGATCTGGAATTCGTAATATTTGTGTTTTCTCTCCATTTTAGAATAGGTAAACAATCTTTTAAAGAGTGTAACCATCCTTGATCAGCCAGTCAAAGCAAATGGGCCAGCTTCATTGACCTCGCCTGTTTACGCCGGCTGTATCCGGGAAACAGTTTAGGTTGGATATACATCAATCATTGGATCAATACAGTTTAAAACTTAATCATTTTACAATTGTTCCTAAATTTTATTAAATAATGTATAAGAACAACACATTGCAACAAATTGAACATCAAAAAAAAATTACCCAATCCATTTGAATATATTGCCGAGATCTTTAGTGAATAAACTACTGGAAAGTCCTTGTTTTACTTCGTTGTTCATAGCAATAGCTTGGTCAAGAGTCTGCAATATATATAATTTTAATACATGAAATCATAACTTCTAACAGAAAGGGTTTTTGAAACAAAAACAAAATTGTTGTCCCTAAAATGGGTTGACTGTAACTCCGTCGAAAATTGTCTGTCCTAAAATTTGTGACAATATGCATACCGTAACTAGGCATCCAAGTCTTCATTTGACGTTTCATTAAAATCCGACCTGTGGATTAGGAGAACAAATGCAGACAAACTTTGACATCCAGATGTCCAGAATAAAATCAATATGTCTCCCCAACTACATGTGGGAGACATAATGATTTTAAAACTTCAACAAGAGAATAACATGTTTGCCCCCATGGCAGCCCAATAGTTGTTAAAGGTCATAGTGACCTTGACCTGCAGACATCAAAATCAATAAGGGTCACCTACTGTTGATGACCAACCTCCATGTAAAGTTTGAGGATCCTAGGGTCCAGCGCTCTTTGGTTATTGAATGGAAACCATTTGGTCTACTGACCGACAGACAGACCTACATGTGCAAAGCAATATACCCCCTCATCAAAAATGGGGGGGCATAATGAGTGACTTACCTTAAATTTGAGAGGATATACAATAGGAGCGAATGTTTCAGTATGTACAATTTTGGCATCATGTTGTAATCCAGATATAATTGTTGGCTGTACAAAGTTACCTGGTCGCTCAATTATCTGAAACAATAGAAATATAGACAACTTCACGATTTGTATTATTATTATGGATAACTGATGGCAGGAAAAAACACTATCAAGGGAAGTAATATACTGACCAATAAGTGATCAAAACATTAGACAACAGTTACAATCTTACTACCATTCAGTTTAAGTATATAGGTTTAAATAAATCATACACATTTAGCAAGCAAATGAGACCAATTATCCGTTTGGTCAATATTTTTAAATAATTCAACCTTATCTCTTCAACTATAACTGCCGCTAGGCCATCAGACCCTGGCCTACACATCAAGTACTGTTTTAACTTTTGAAGTTACCAAATATACATCAAAACACACGACATGCTATCTACAGTTCAATTTTTTTCTGTAGGGGTATGCCCCCGATGGACCCCCCTCCCATAGTATATTTGGGCCCACACATCAAAATGTCTCTCAGTATGCTACTGAGGAATGATATAGGATTAAATCATTAACTTCACGTACATCTCCTCCACATTCCACTTTTCCTCCCTGTTTGACCGCTTCAGCTACAGCATTTTGGAACATTTCTACAGCTGCCTTACTGTGCAGTGGTCCATATAGGGTATCAGCTGAAACCATACAAATAAATCATCAAACTAGAACATTTCTACAGCTGTCACCTATACATGTACTGTTCAGAAAATCCAAGATGGCTAACAGTCCCTTGTCATGTATGTGAGGAAATAGAGCTGTTGGTTGCCATTTAGCAGACTAATATACGTCCACCCAGACAATTATTGCTGTTACTCCCTCTTTTCTTGCACATTAGTCTAGCATCTGGAAAATTGGTCCAGAGCGTTCCTTGTTTTATTCATGAATACATCTACTTCTTCATGTTATTCATCTATGAAAGTTTGAATGAAACCCTGCAGAACTGTAGGAGAGGTGTCCACAAGAATTTTTCACTTGGTAATATACAGTCAACCCTCGTTATCTCGAATTTCACGGGACCGTGGAAATTACTTCGACATAACGAACATTCGAGATAGAATTTTCGGCATCGAAGTTGCAAGTTTTCAAGTTTCTGTCATTTTACGCCGCCATATTGTTACGGTCGTAAGAACAACATATTCGTGAGAATTGATTGTTGTGAAAGAAGCAGGGACGATAAGGGGTGTTTTAGGCCCAAAGAATTTTTGAAAAAATAAAATCGCCGATGGGACGTTTTTCTTTGCATATATAAACGAAACAATGTCTAAACTGTCAGTTAATCACGTTAATATGTATTTATACTTGCATTCTGACTGCATATGGGGCCTATTTGGACCCCCAGAATGGCCAAAATCGGCAATTTTGACCGAAATATCGCCAAAAAAATACAAAGTGTGATACGAGCACAGTTGTGTACCAAGTTCATATTGCGAACAAATGATGTTATTTTAAAAACAAATCGTTGTACAAAGTATGAAATTGGTACACAGCCGTGCTCGTATCTAGCTTTTTAAAAAGCTCAAATTCCGTAACCCACTGGTTTTTGGTACCGCCACCTCTAAAATCGGCCAAATACTCGTTAAATATCATGACAAGTCTAAAGTTTAGTTAAGATATGTTTAACCAAACTTATTTTTACAAAAAATGGGTTCGAAACCGGGTTGACTAATCGAAATAAATGAATTAAAACACGAACCAACGAGTGGGTACGAAGCAACTTGATGACGAATATAACTAAGTAAACAAACATCGCGCACCTTCTTAGCGACGACCTACTTTCAGTTTGACAGGTGGTCGGGTGATCAATAAACAAACATCTATCAGCCATATTCCATTTTCATATCGTCAAAATACTTTACTGTGCGAGTAAGTAAGTAAACATTTTTAATTTATTACTAGAGTAATTTCTATCGTGTTTCTGACTTTCATTGAATCAACACCGTTTTGCACACGTTTCGTCTGCAAAATGATGTCTGAAATTCCCATTGAAATTGAGATTTGAGCCTGTTAATATATGAAATACGAATAAAGGGATACCAGACTTATTATAACGTAAATTAAATCTACACAGTGTCGGTTTACAAACCAGTTTTTCAAACATTCACAGTGAGAGTGAGACCAGATTCGGGCGGTGATCTGCGTCAGATTGTACACCAATGCATGGTCTAAAATACTGTTTGCTTTGGTTCAGCATTGGTGTGATTTATCTAACACGTTTCTTCAAAGCATATCATGAAACGATCCTTATTCGTGTTGTCGTTGGTCAATTGCTCTGCAATATTAGGTATGAATTATTAAAAATAAGGAGTGACCGTTAATAGTATGTCTATAGCCGAGTGGTAAGGCTACTCGCGCACCACATTGACGGTCGTGGTTCAAAGCTCGGTCGAGCCGATTTTTTTATTATTTTTATTAAATTATAGATTGAAATACTAACAATGTAATCAGTTTACACTGTTCATAATTTAAAGTAGATCTTTATTTTGTATTTTTCAGACACTTGTCAAGGCTACCAAAGGTCAACTGAAATGTGCATGTGACCAGTATAATGGGTAGATTATATTGTAAAAAGATTATAACAAATCTGACAGAACTGTTCATCATCCATGTGACCAGTATTGTAAAATGGTTACAACAAATCTGACAGAGATGGCATTACTCAACAGAACTGTACATGTGACCAGTATTGTAAAATGGTTATAACAAATCTGACAGGGAAGGCATCACTCAATAGAACTGAACTGTGCATGTGGCCAGTATTGTAAAGATTATAACAAATCGGATAGGAAATACAACACTCACCAGAACTGAGCACGTGCACATAAACCCATTAAAACTTAAATTGTGTCATATATACATGTTCATGTCAGATTCCTTAATACTTGTTTGGATAGCAAAGTTCACTTAATCATGCTGTCTTTGCTGCCATCAGAATGGGTGTAGTTTGTAGAACTTATCATTAGCAAGTCACTATACATATAATTTACAAATCAAAAATGACAAACTCAATTTTCAACTGTTTGTTGCTTGCAATAGGACTTCTTTCAAATTGAGTGTTCCTGACTTTTGTGCTTTATATAACTTTGAAATTGTACTTATCAAAGATCTAAAAAATACATGTGTTTAGATCATTGTACTGATGCACTACAGTGTGTTTATAAGACTGGAACTATTAGTGTTTAGTTCAATTTGCCATGTAAAAACTGTTTGTTGTCAGTTACAGATCTTTTCTGTCTAAGTCATATAACTTTTTGTTTAGGTAATATTGATATTATCACCCTAATGGAGTATTTATAACAGCTATAGTACTAGTAAATGGTAGCAAACAATGTCCTTACATAACCTGTGCGTTTTGATTTTGCCTTTTCAAAAGTGGACTTCTTCGTCTAATTGATACTACATTGGATTATGTTTATTTCTTCACTTGTTAAATTTTAATTGTTTAATGTTATTTCCTATAGATGTATATAACATTACTTTACATATAATGTATGTTAATTGTTGAGTTAACTTACAAGTGTTAATTTGTTTATGTATTAATTGTGATTCATAATCAAATACATGTATAACATAATTGTATATATTATGCATTTATAGTAATTAATATACATGCACATATGCAGTAAAACTGCAATAATTATGTTGCCATATGAACAATTAAGTCTGTTTCATATTGAGTAGGATTGAAATTGAATAAGAGTAAATCATCAAAAAATACCATTTTGTCCTAAATGTTTTGCTGATTGTATCAAAGAGGATGATTGTAAGTGAGGTAAACTTGATTTATTGTGCTACATTGTTTATCAATTGTTTGAATGGATGGTCTTCACTATCAAAGTTGACCAGTTATACTGCTTTATCACTAATCTTACAGTGGCTGAATTAATTGAATTTAAAAAAAGACTGTATAAGTCTTAATTCAGAATCAACATTTACATGGGTTTATGCTGTACACCTATGTTAAACCTCAACTAAATTGCCTGATTAAACAACTAGATTATTTGGTTTCATTGCTGTGACAATCATTGCAATGTGACATTGTCCCATTTGCTATTTTACAAGTGAACCAGTGATAAGATTAAACTGCATGTTCTCTAACATATATAATATATGCCTCTTTCTGGTTTTGTAATTCCATGTGATCATTTTATGTACAAATACATAAAAAAGATGTTTTGGGAGTATGTGACAATTACCATAAAATTAAAGTGTTCATGTTTTACTTGACAGTGTTTGTCTTTTTATTGACATTTTTGTCATAAAAAAATAATATGAAATACAGTTTTACTTGTTTTTAGCTTGACTCTTCAAAGAATAAGGATAAGGATAAGTGACAAACACAAAGATTTGATAAAAATATTTCAGACATAATTATGTAGTGGAGGTCAATTATTCTTCCATAGACAGTAGCTTGATCAGTCTGGTTTCAATACTGTGCACCTGTAATGGGAAGTGGGATTCAAATATGTACTGTATTTCACTTAGCAATGCAAAAGAATGAACATGTTAGACCAATTGACTATCACAATAACTCACTAAAAGGTTGCACAAATACCAGTAACCAGTTTTAATGTGATTTCAACACACCAGTAATATGCTGATATATTAATAGCAACACTTACTACAACAAGCACTTTTACATAGAGATAAACACTATACTTTCAACTTGTGTTTTGTTGGCATGCAGTACCACAATTTTCTACATATTCTATAAAATTTAAAGAAATGGTCGCTATGGCAACAGAAAACACCATAGCAGATGAATGAAAAGGGACACAAAGAAGAAATGTTTTTCATTGACATAATACATGCAGTTACATAAAAAGTCATAAATGTGAAATATGGTCATTTTCCACGTACTGGTTGTTTTCTAGAAATGGTTGCTATGGCAACGATAAAGAATTAGAATGAATAAACCAAGTCTGTTTAATATGCAGGGATATAAAGTCCTTCATTTATGGTACATTCGCAAAAAATAAGGGAAAACTGAAAATTGGGCATTTTTTGAGATTTTTGAAGTGGTTGCTATGGCAACAAAATCAATAAAATATAACTTCAATAATTTGAACCATACGATTGAATGTTGTGTATATCATTGACATCACATATAAAAAATCAGATGTCTTATAATCTTTGTTTAAACATATTTAAGTTAAAACAATAAATGGTTGCTATGGCAACCACAAATATGAAAATGAAGAAATAAATATTTGAATCATACTCAATGAGGTATGGTCTTTCATCAACAACATTTTCACAAAAGTACCATGTAAAATACGCATTTTTGGCATTTTGTGTAATTTAAAGAAATGGTTGCCATGGCAACAAAAATGAATAAAAAATGTATAAAAATATTAAAATCTTTCACTGGATGTGCATACCTTTAAATGATAAAAGTTTCATAAAAATTGGAAGTGGGGCCAAAATCACCCCTTATCGTCCCTGCTCCTTTATGTACATTTATTCCTCCTCGAGAAAATGCATTTTATTTTAATTATTATTTTTACAAACAATTGTTCGAGATGACATGTTTATTGATGTTAGTACGTAACCAGAAGCTTTATGACATGTTTACGCAAATTGTTGCAAACAAATATTTGTTCAACAATGGAAGGCGCGAAAATTACAGGTAAATCGAAGATTTCAGACTGGCGAAGTGTGAAAATTATTCGACGCTAGTCGAATACGATCAGACTTCGACCCGACTTCGAGATGAACAATAGATTCAAAGTGCAAATTGGTTAATCGGGACCAAAAAATAATTCGACATAACGAAAAATTCGAGCTGAATTCGAGCCGAAACTTCGAGATGGGTCTCGAGATTTCATATAGACAAAGAAGGAGAAAAATCGGGACTTGAAAAAAACTTCGACATAATGGAAAATTCGATATAAGCGAGTTCGAGATAACGAGAGTTGACTGTATAGTGAATAAACGAGAGTGCCAAAATGTCACAAAATACGCCTGTCTTGGTTGTGCTAGTGACAAAAAAATATTGATTGTGAAATAAAAGCCCATATTATGTCAAAACATTTTTAAACAATTATCTTTAAACTAAAAATTAAATCTTTAAAATTCTGAGTTCATTCTATTTTCATTGAATCAAACTTGGCCTAGATATTATGCCTATAAGCGTTGTCAACAAATTTGAAGGCGATCGCACGAAAACTGTTTCTGGTCAGTTAGAGTACAGACAAGGCCAATTTCACTTTTTTTTTGGTAAATGAAGGACCATAACCCAAGAGGGCCTGGGCCGATTTGGCCTATAATCGAATTTGGCCTAGATATTACGTCCATAAGCATTGTCCGCAAGTTTGAAGACAATTGCATGAAAACTGTTTGAGTTAGAGTACAGACAAATTACTAAACGCCACCGCCCGCACAATAGCCCGCCCGCCAAGGGTGTTCACATAATACGTCCCGTTTTCATTATTATTTTATTATTTCCTGTGGGCATAACATGTTGTGATTGCTCATCTGTGAAAGAAATCTTGCCAAAACTGTAGGAGGAGTTGGAACCACAAGTATTGTACAAACAGATCACATGATATTTGATAATAGTCCAACTGTCTGATCAACTTTATACACATGATATTTGATAATAGTCAAACTGTCTGATCAACTTTATACACATGATATTTGATAATAGTCAAACTGTCTGATCAACTTTATACACATGATATTTGATAATAGTCCAACTGTCTGATCAACTTTATACACATGATATTTGATAATAGTCAAACTGTCTGATCAACTTTATACACATGATATTTGATAATAGTCCAACTGTCTGATCAACTTTATACACATGATATTTGATAATAGTCAAACTGTCTGATCAACTTTATACACATGATATTTGATAATAGTCCAACTGTCTGATCAACTTTATACACATGATATTTGATAATAGTCAAACTGTCTGATCAACTTTATACACATGATATTTGATAATAGTCCAACTGTCTGATCAACTTTATACACATGATATTTGATAATAGTCAAACTGTCTGATCAACTTTATACACATGATATTTGATAATAGTCCAACTGTCTGATCAACTTTATACACATGATATTTGATAATAGTCAAACTGTCTGATCAACTTTATACACATGATATTTGATAATAGTCAAACTGTCTGATCAACTTTATACACATGATATTTGATAATAGTCAAACTGTCTGATCAACTTTATACTAGGGATGGCAACGAGTACCCGAGTACTCGGGTACTCGTTCAAAGGTCCGATTATCGAATATCAAAATCAGTATTCGAGTACTCGGACAAAAAAAAATTGTTAATCCTGTTTTGTACAGAACGTGTCCAAGTGTTATCTGGTCAACTAAAATTACAATTAACAACGTGTCACCAATCCTTAATCGCTTACGCGGTCGCTAATTGCAAGCCTGAAGGGTAATATCCAACACTGACCTGTCAATCATCGTCTGTTAATTTGTTTATGACACGTAGCTTGGTGTTCTTTTGTTGACATCAATCCGATTAATTGTCATCGATGTTTAATTGGCGGTTATTATTTATTGGGTATGACATTCGATGAAGAAATTAATAAAATATTACTTGAAATTATAATCGTTCTCAAGCGTATATAAAAGAACGATAACTCGCATGCGTCACGCTGTGTAAATATTACTATGTCACCGGTTGATAAGAGTATTCCTCCTTTAGTTGTTTATGTGTTATTATTCTAATTTCTAGCGTTATTGACTATAGGTTATACTGCATTTACACTGTATTGTTGTTCTTTTTATTAGTTTTTATTGTTTCAACATTCTTCTACCGATCTAGAATTGACCATCAACTGAACAGAACGGACGGGCATATACGATGTTCTATTTGATGTTGAACACGCACGTTTACATTACAACATTTCTGTGTCCCAAATATCATTCACATTTATAGTTTTCCGAGTACCCGAGTACTCGATCGGAAGAATGACCGAGTATCCGAGTACCGATTTTAGTACTCGTTGCCATCTCTACTTTATACACATGATATTTGATAATAGTCAAACTGTCTGATCAACTTTATACACTTGATATTTGATAATAGTCAAACTGTCTGATCAACTTTATACACATGATATTTGGTAATAGTCAAACTGTCTGATCAACTTTATACACATGATATTTGATAATAGTCAAACTGTCTGATCAACTTTATACACATGAATACAAGATGGACAGCAGTCCAAATATAAACATAACATTGATAATGCATGAGTTTCTAACAATGAAATTTCTAAATATGATTCAATAATACTGGTTGCATAAAGCAGGTGGTTGCTAAATTCAGGTGACCATTAACACATGTTTTACAGTACTATACCTTCAATAGGATCACCCACTCTAAGTTGACCATACGCCTTCACTAATCGGGCTACAACTTCATCATGTACAGATTCGTGTAATATCTGGAAGAAATAACACACTAACAAGCTCAATGTCCTTTCATATGACATATTAAAACATAATACAACAGAATAGGTTATTCGACTTAAACATGAAGTTTCTTGTATAGATAAAAAACGACTTGGTACCAAGCATTCATTTGATGTTTCATTGCAATTGGACCTGCTGTTAAGGAGTACAAGCGCGTACAGCCTTTGTGAAAACCATCAGACCAGAGATCTCAACGTCCTGCACAGAACCAATATGTCTGCCCAACTATATGTGGGAGACATAAGAATACATGAATGTCAAGGCTTACTACAATGGTCATTATCCACAAATGAAAATATACAACATTGGCACAAAATAATTTTGTTTTTATTTGCCCTCATAGAATTCATCATGTTAAAAACTACAAAAAATGTATTAAATTATAGCAAAATATCCAATTTAACAAATCTGTGAATTAATTCAATAACTTAATAAAGGATTATACACGGTTGTGCAGGGTGGTGTCTGGATAATTAGCCTGCAAGAAACATAATCGCCTGAGCATTAATATGGTTCATATGTTGATAAAGATCATTTAAAGTTTCATAAATTATAAGTATAGCTTAAATACTTTAAGAGACAGAAACTTATGTTCATGCCAGCCTGTTCATCCAGCTAATAACCATTTTCTATTGAAAACCCTATTCAAAACTTGTACAATCAGAAACAAGAAATGTCGAGAATGTAGAAATGTTTACCAATCGTCGTGTAGTTGTACACCTCTGTCCAGCTGTTCCAGCACAGGCAAACACTGACGCTCGAACAACCATGTCAATATCAGCGTCATCATTCACTGAAACACAAATATATATCCTAGATTAATTTAATACAAATTAACATCAATTCACCTCATGAAAATATATGATTTTATTATAAGCTATCAGTGAATCATAGAGGTTTTTCAGCACAAAAAAACAGTGAAATAAACATTGCAAATAACATTTTGTGATTTTCACTGTTTTAGAAGCTAGTACTAGTACCGTACAGAAACAGATTGGTGCCAGGCTTTAAAATATGTGTTACCTCATCAAGCTGTCATAATTATCATGTTGTGATGTTTCAATTTCAACATGATTTTTCAATTTTTTGCCAATGATGCTGAATTATAGGTAATGAAAACAACAGTGACTTACCAATGATAGCATTGTTACCGCCTAATTCTAGTAAGAACTTGCCAAATCTTTCCTGCACCATCATTGATACTGAATGTCCAACCTTTGTGCTTCCAGTGAACGAGACCATAGGAATTCTTTCATCCTTGGCAATAAGGGTTCTGAAATATTACATAGAATCTATCACAATGATTGCATTACATGCCGAGCATAGCCTTTATTTGCCAGTCAGCTTTCCGCTGAAATATGGCAGGCATATATATGTGTGCCTCCACCCGGTTTTGAACCCGAGTCGCCAGATTAGATGGCAAGCGAGTTTACCATTGAGCTACGGAGGCCACAATTCTCATTATAAAGTATGGCGTTTGTTCATTAGGGTTTAACACCGTTTCTCAGTTTTTCAGTTATATATATATTTTTCACCAAACCAGTTTTCCTGGACTGTAAAAACCAGTTCACAAGGAACGGCAACTATTCAACAACCAGAGGAAAATCTGACAATGTTTTCAAATTTTCATGGAAGCTTATTATATATGACATGCTGATTGCTGGTAACATATCCACTCCAACCTTAAATTCCTGGCAATATACATATGCAAGTCTCATCGAAATCTGACCAGTGGTTAAGGAGAACAAACAAGCACATACAATACATAGAGAATAATAGGTTAGTGCCCTGGAAAAAGTTTACTGGCAAGGCGGAAGAATTTATCCGGTAAGCCTTGGCCGATAATTTCTACAGCCGAGCCGGATAATCTTTTACTCCATCCACGTTACTAACCTGTTATTCTATTTTTCCCAGTCACGTATTCTGCTCAGAAAGGGGATTAAACTCGGGAACTCTTTCATTAACCAGTGCCAAACGATAAACAACAACGTCGCACATCTTGATAGACGTTGTTTAGACGCAGGTAAGTGGTAGAAAATATTTGATTAACCGCCAGCTCATTAAGGATAGGAAAACCTAACCATCGGGAACGAAATTTCAACCAGCAGCTCTGGAAGAAGTCTGTCAGATCACGTGGTAAGGTGACCGTACATCACTGGTGACATGACCAAATGACCTAATAAAGCAAAGTTTATTCGGCACCCTGTTAACTGGCTGATTTTGCAGGAAGTGACTGGATAAATACAATAAAACAGTACAAGCCTTGTGACATTCTGAGATAAAATTATGTCCAGCACAAAAGTCAATATGTCTCCTCCACTATACGAAGGAAAGATAATTAATCACCGAGAAAGATTTGAACAGATTGCGACCACTAGGTATATATCAACTTACCCAATATCAGCACCACCGCAGACCATAGAACAGACCGCACCAGGTAGATCATTCTTCTCTAAAACTGATGATACAACCCTGAAACAGTATGCATACATGTATCTTATTATACCATCAAAACGTGTTATGATCACATCAGTAATCTAGACATTTTAATATGTTGGCATGTTTTTAAATTAAAGATTTATATAAGTATTTAGCAACACTTTAAGAGCTAGATTTCTCATCATTCTTACATATATGTCAACCACTCTTACTGGTACCCAAGTTGACATAACAAGCTTTCTACCAATCACAATACTGCTTTTTTTCTTTTTTTTTGAATTTCAGTTTCTTAACAAATTTTCAGTTAAAAACAGCAGTAGATTCCCCTAACCCAATATTCCTGGACTGCCTTCCAACCCTTGCACCAGGAACAAGAAACATTTCCACGTTTTGAGGAAAATCAACACTGATGTCAAGTTTTCATGGAAGGGTATGACCTGGCACTAACAGGAATCAACCCAAGATCACTGGGCAACAAATCCGGTGCACAAACCACTGTAATGGCCAAAGCCACACAAGATACTGGTAGGACCAATTTATCTCTTGGGAATGCCTAGTTTGTATTAAGGTTTGGTGTCTTCTCTTTTTCAACCACGTTCAGTTTTACATTAACAAGTAATTAAGAATTGCAAGCAATACAGAAGTCCCCTACCGGTTTTAAGCCATTTTCAATGTTTCTGTTGCCATAGCAACCACAATTTTGGTCGGAATCAAAATATGTTTGGACATGCATTATCCCCTTATTGCCCCCTATCCACATACCATGTTTCATAAACCTAGCTTTGAAACTGTTTGAGTTATGTCAGGATCCAGATTTTTTACAGAATGACGGACGGAGGGAGGGCAAACCTATAGTCCCCTCCGGTAAAAAACCGGTAGGGGGCTAACAAGAGCTGACCTACCCCTGTCAAAATTTAAAATATATTCAAAATTAACAAAACTCCATGGATTAATCATCACATGTTAGAGAGATATCCTAGTTCTATAAACTTACTTCGTCACTGCTATACTGGTCAGTGGAGTGGAAGGGGCACCTTTCCTGCAAACAGAAATCAGCGAAACATTTCAGTGTGTACATTGCTACAAACAGTAATCTCTGAAAACTACATTAAACATTGAAATTCATACATTCAGTGTACTCAAGTAATAGTAAAATCTTTTTTTTTCGCTGAAGAAGAATTTAGTGAATTCATTTTGAAATCAACCACAAAGTTACCCCGTTATTTAACGCATGGAATTCTCTGGAATTCCACTATTGCTACATACAGAAAACAAACATTTTAAATTCAGACCTTAACTTACCATAGCATAGTATTGCCACAAACAAGTCCGATAGCCGAGTTCCAACCATATACAGCTACAGGGAAGTTAAATGCTGTAATCACACCGACCACACCCAGTGGATTCCATTGTTCCAATAATGCATGACCTTTCCCTGAACAATAAAATCATGGTGAATATATCAATTTCCATCGACAAATCTTGCATCATTGGTCTTTCACACATGTATGTGTTTGTATTACACCTCAAACTTGTTTTTATTTACTAACTTGCCGCTTATGAATGAATAGGTCAATGTTAATGATTCTTTTTTAAGAATTTCGATTCAAACCGTATATTCGCTTTTATATATATGAAAGCATACAAATGGAGTTGATTTATATAAACAAGAAATCAGCTGTTAAATTATGCAAATAGGTGAGGAGGTAAGAAGATCAAGTTAATATCTCCACACTATATCTGAAATAAGCTCAGGAACCAGGTTTCTATACACCAAACCGACTGTCCTTTCCAACAATTTACTTTTCAATCTAATTTGATGGGAGTAAAATTCAAAGCTTTTAATATGGATGAGTTTGGAATTTAAAGTCCCTGTATACAAGACCGATGACCAGTTATTTTTGCAATTGCTATTTTGAGCAAATTGATGTAATTATTTACGCAGCAGACTTTTCTCGATTTGCTGAGAATAATTCACAAAAATCTGAATTTAAACAAATACAAATCAAGAAAAGGGAAATTGCTAAAAACTGAGAAAATTGCCAACATTTGTACACACGAAAAAAAAAACTCAGATATTAGGTGTATACAGCACCACCCTGTAATAGTCCGCAATCGACAGTTGGGTGTATGATGTAGATGTAAAGAGACAGAATAACATACTCTCGGAAGGATAAACATGACCAGCGAACATCCTGGACAAGCCCACAGCGTAGTCACAGATATCTATATATTCCTGTACTTCTCCGATACCCTCAGCTAATATCTTTCCATTCTCCAATGATTCCTACAAATCAAGAAAAGCAAGATTTTTTTAAAAAGGTTCTACACCCTTTTTTAACACTTGGTCGATCACATACAGAAGGGTTGCGTACCGGAATGTGATTTCAATTGAATACTGGAATCTTAAATTTAAAACTGTTATTGAAGTTGGGGAAAGAATGATCTTGTTCAATGAAGAATCCTCCAAAGGATGTGCTGTTTGATTTTGTTATCAGGTTTTAATGCTATTAATTCACATTTTCAGTGACAAGTTAACTAAATAAAAAATTTCTGTGATATTTCTCCAATATTAACATGCATAGGACTAAGATGTAGCCGATGTCACTAGAGAAAATAAATGATTATACCATCTTGCCTAACAGTTCCTTCTTCTCACGAAGAGCTTCACCAATCTGCCTGACAATCTCTCCTCTCTGTGGAGCGGGTACCTGTATAATACAACATATTATAGGTAAAACTTGTACTGGTTAATACTCCCCACGTACATAAACAAGGGAGGGTCATGGGTACGGTTGGACCTTGTTAATTTGTCAACTTTCCATCAAAATCTAAAAATCAGACACTGAGTGACCAATATACACCAACATTCACCACAGACTATCTACAGTAATAAAAATGTGAGAATCCACACATTATTTTGGGCCTTAACACCAGTCTGTAACTTAGGTATGGACAATGTCCCCGACTCTGTCAAATGTATAAATTTATATTTTTTTCAAATTCAATGGTAATGCATACCTCTGCCCATATCTGCCATGCGTCTTTAGCAGCCTTCACAGCCTTCTCATAGTCATTTGAATTGCCCTACAATATCAAAACAGCTATTTCAGTAAAAGATGAGGGTTTAATACTGTTATATATATACATGAATAAGTTAACAAATACACTACAAACTTAGTAACAAAGATGAGAAAACTATACCACTTAAAATACCACAGATGTACAAATAAAATAGACCTCCAAACGTTCATGCAAAAGTGAAACATAACAAGCAAGCAAGATTTGGAATATCACAAGACACTTAATTAATACTGTTTCTGGAATTATAATCAAAATAACAATTATTACAGTTTGAGATATTTTACAATATTACCAGCACAACCACATAAAAAAATTATGAACGACGGTTTATTCGAGTTGAATGCAGCCCTTTTCTCAACTGTTTTTCTGTTATATATGATTTAAGGCTTTACCTAAGGCTAACCAGTATTCATAACCAGCACTAACTTACCCTTCCATAAGGAACCAGCAACTTCTCCACATGTGGAGGAAAATCTACATTCAATACATGATTGTTGTCAAATTGCAATGGAAGTGCATGGCCTGTAACAACTATGGAAAGACTGCTGTGCCATATTAGTCCAGAAGAACATAATAATAAGCAACGCTGAAGCACAAGATCAGTATCTGTCTGGCAAAGTGTGGCAACGTACATGTCATAATCTATAATTGACCTCTTTGCTTGTAACCATTTAAACATAATTTGGATGAAACTACAAACCTGTGTTACTGTAGCAATTGGTTCATTTGTTGTTGGGGAGTATGAAGTCACTTCCTAAAATATATGAAAAAGTACATAATTATATATATACAAATACAATCATATTAGTTGTAATATATGTTAAAGGCGTTATGTCCTTATATTATTATTGGTATAAACTGGTTGTACAGAGATGTTTTTAATGTATGCCCCAATGGCAGCCCAATAGTCAGAAATGGTAAAGGTCACACTGACCTTGACCTTTGACCTACTGACCTCCAAATAAATAGGGGTCATCTACTGTCGATCAATGACCAACCTCCATGTAAAGTTTGAAGATCCTAGGGGAAAGCGTCCTTGAACGGAGACCATTTGGTCTACCATATAGATCGACCGTCATGTGTACCCCCTCATTAGTCAAACCATTTCGACGCAGTCTATACAGGGATGCCCGTATAAGTATATGTAGTGGCTGGACCGTCAGAATTTTAAGCAGCCACTTGCAGACAGCTTATCTGTCTACCCCCTCATCAAAGGTGGGAGGCATAATAATGATCACAATAAGCACACTCATATCAATAAAACCCCAAAACAGAATACAGTATCCACCCCTGCAGTAGTCATCCAATCAAAATGCAGCATTGATACACACCTTCAAAATATAAGAATGTCCTTGACATAAAATATTGCATGTAGCTTCCCGTGTACGCATAAAATTACAATGCCAACTTCATAGCATTATTCAAAACCGACAATATATGATTCAAATGCAAGAAACATAATGACCAGTGACAAAGATATATCGCAATAAAAACTGGAGAAATAAAGATAGCCACGCTCGAAGTTTCTGAACCGACTTACCCCTCCGTTTGCGCACCATTCGCCGCAATATACACCTTTATTCTGCTTTTCTATACCTAGTTCCTTCAACCAGAAATATTTGGGGTTGTCAATAAGATAAGAAGTCATCCTGACACTGCTGTGTAACGACAGAAATGCTCGCTTATTTACGATTTGTCGGCTTATCAGTGACCCAATTTTTACTAAGGCTGCCATTTCCCGGTGTTGCGTTTTATTTCTAAATGCGTGACAACTACTTTTTTGCGCTTCACTGGTCCGTATCTAGCTCTTTGATTCCACCATACAGTACCTGTGCAGGCATGCTTGACTGATCACTCTAGTCTAATTGTATAATAATGTGAATAGTATAGTATCGGAATTGACTTGATCCTCGACCTTCTATGATCATAATGAAACAGCTGATATATTCACAGGCATCATTGATGGAGTAAAGAAAATAATTGTAAATTCCTCGCTATATAGATCTAGCGATAGATTGGTGTATAAACTTTACAATTACCTGTGTATATTGTCTATATTTAATAATCCCGGTTGTATGATTTAATAAGCGGGGGTATCTCAAAGACTTGAGATGTAATACAAACACACATCTGAAGGACCGATATTGCATGATTAGCTTGCAAAAATTTATATATTCAACCCAAGAACCTTGTAATATATTCTTGCATTAATGTCAGGATCACGCCAAGTTCTCCGTGCTATAGCTCTCAATGAGATTTACAGCTACATTCTATGGAGACCAAGTCATTTCTTCTGCATCTTCTACTGCATCAATGGACACTCAACTTTGTTTTTGTCTCAGATAACAGTGTATCCTTGGTGGCTGGTGAACCAATTCATTTAACCTTCATGGCAGTAACTGGGAGGGGGGGGGGGGTCGCATGCACAATTCATTTTTTTCTAGCTCCCTTCACTTGCACAATAACTTCACCATTGAACATTTTCAAGTAGAGAACGATTTGGTGTGATGTGCTGCTCAGATAGACAATCATATATGTTTGACATGCAACTCTGATTCCTAGCTTTCTTGGCTCCCACAATAACTGTTCATCTGGTATGTCCACACTGTCATACATTTATATAAGTTTCACTGTTTGTTACAGTACCATGGGTATTATGTAATTCCTACACATATCCCAGTAATTAAGTCAGAAAACAACTCATACAATTACATCATTTTATTATATTTTTACAACAACGTATTTAAATCATTAACAACAATGACTGAGACACCCACTCTAATTTACTCAGACCAAAACAAACTAGAACTGTCGCCATTCGGCAGACTAATATACCCCCACGTGGCAAAATCATTGCAGCTAATTCTTTTCTTTATGCACATCTACATGTTGAGGTTGTTAATCTGTTAAAGTTTGAAGAAAATGCTGCAAAAACTGTAGGAGAAGTTGCGTCCACAAGAACTATTCACTGTATATTGTATAGTGCATAAAAGTACAAAGGACCATAATTCTGTCAAAAATTGTTGCAGCGTAAATTCTTTCCTTTATGCGCATCTAATAATCTGTTAAAGTTTGAAGAAAATGCTGCAAAAACTGTAGGAGAAGTTGCGTCCACAAGAACTATTCACTGTATATTGTATAGTGCATAAAAGTACAAAGGACCATAATTCTGTCAAAAATTGTTGCAGCGTAAATTCTTTCCTTTATGCGCATCTACATGTTGAGGTTGTTCATCTATTAAAGTTTGAAAGAAATGCTGCAAAAACTGTAGGAGGAGTTGCGTCCACAAGAACTGTTCACTATATATTGTATAGTGCATAAAAGTACAAAGGGCCATAATTCTGTCAAAAATTGTCGCAGCGTAAATTCTTTCCTTTATGCACATTTACATGTTGACGTTGTTCATCTGTGAAAGTTTGAAGGAAAGGCTGCAAAAACTGTAGGAGAAGTTGCGTCCACAAGAACTATTCACTGTATATTGTATAGTGCATAAAAGTACAAAGGACCATAATTCTGTCAAAAATTGTTGCAGCGTAAATTCTTTCCTTTATGCGCATCTACATGTTGAGGTTGTTCATCTATTAAAGTTTGAAAGAAATGCTGCAAAAACTGTAGGAGGAGTTGCGTCCACAAGAACTGTTCACTATATATTGTATAGTGCATAAAAGTACAAAGGACCATAATTCTGTCAAAAATTGTTGCAGCGTAAATTCTTTCCTTTATGCGCATCTACATGTTGAGGTTGTTCATCTATTAAAGTTTGAAAGAAATGCTGCAAAAACTGTAGGAGGAGTTGCGTCCACAAGAATGCGTCTACGGACGGACGGACGGACAGACAGGCTGAATCCAGTATACCCCCCCTTACAACTCGTTGTGCGGGGGGTATAATTAATGTTGTTGTTCTGGTAACATGCTCAGAAGGAATAGGGTAGATAGATAGGAAAAACATTCTATCTTTTAAAAAAAATATTTTATTGATTTGATGCACTGGAAATCAACAATCTGCGATTATTTCCAGCAGAATGCCAATAAAATGTTGAGGGTTGGGGCAAAATAGAGGATATATATGAATAGTTACTAGAACCACAATATTTTTTTGTTTTGGTCTTAGGTCTATAAAAAGCTTGTTCCAAGATAAAAGCCAGGGCCAAGACCAACAGTTTAAAACTACCCCATTTACAGAAATAGAATTATTCTAAGTTCCCATTCTTTTTCTCGGAAAACCCTACCTACATATCCTCATCATCCCCAGCACATTAAGCTATTCTTGGAATAGCCAAGATCAATTGCATTATCATCTGGGTACTGTTTTATCAAAGGACATACGAAAATCTTAAAGTTACGCTCAAATTGAAATTCTTTATTATTCTTTTACAACTGCAAATTGGTGACCGATATGGCAAGTAAGGGCTCAGTAACTGAATCATTATGAGTATTGTAGCTTCATTTACAACCCTTTATAATTGTAAACAAATCATGAAGAATTATAATTTGATTGTAAGTTTACGATTTCCGTACATGCTTTGATAAAACAATATTCTGAAGCCCAGAATCAATCCGGTGACAATACATCCCTCTCTATCCAACAATGTTCATGACATCATGGCTCGGTCTAGTTTCACTTAATTCAACCACCATATTCTACCAAGTATAGCATGCACTGTAATCAACCATGAATCTTAAACAAATATCAGAAGTGTCCTTTATACAGCTTCAGACATTTACGAGGTCTCCCATGGGCAAAACTTTCATCATACTATCTGGATTTTTTACATTGTGACACATTTCTTTGAATTTTCTCAAATTATTTTACCAGTGTCAAAACGCAGTGTGCTATACTTGGGGGCGAATATGACAGTTGCTATAGAAAATACACTCTGCACTTCTGCTCTTTAACTTCACAATCACTGTCAGTAAATGATATCACTGGGAGCAAGATATCTCATACATATCTCAATGCATTATCATACGATAGTTGTCTTTACCACATTAGAATACCAAGCATTCTGAGAAAATTGAAGTTTATTGAACAGCTCATCACTTCATCAGACAATATATTCATGCTCTAGTATCTCTTTCTCTTCCAAATTCCATACCAGGATGTTGCACAACAAATACCATTTAATGATTTTACAACCAATGGTGCTTTTGTCTGTTTGGGAGAATTCACCATATGTGGTACCACTGTTCCAAAATAATTTGATATCAAGCAGGAGACACTACTAATGAACACTGTCTCCACACATCATTTTACAACCAATGGTGCTGTTGTCTATTTTGGAGTGGTAGCACTGTTCCAAAATACATTTGAATACCAAGCAGGAGTCACTATTAATGAACACTGTCTCACTGTCTACACACATCATGGTATGTTTCTGTTGTACGTAAATCTCTCCATGTGGGAGGTAAACCATTGAGGTAATGTTTACCACACTTCTGACAAGGTGCTGAGAAGAGAGTTCTATATTTCTGAAACCAATGCTGGAATGTAACAAATATACATGGACTATAATACAGGATATTTAACTTAAAACCAATACAGTATAGTTAAGATTTACAAGAAATTATGTCAATTATCCACATCAATAATTAAGTTTCGAGGCCTAACTATGGGGAGATGCCAGCAGCCTACAGAAGATGGTACAGTTCATCACCACATCCAAACTGAATATATAAACGACCATAAACGATGGAATGCAGAAGATGTAATTTAGTTGTAAACATGCTACATGTACTGGTAGTTAAACTCAAAAATATTTAATGCATTAAAATAGTAAATGTAATAATCCTTTGGCATAACAAGTTGGTGTTGTTTGCGTTCAACTGACATGTAGTCAAAGTCTCATTGACAGTATTTCATCTACACAGTCACATGATCATAACAGTACAGGAAAAACCCTTATATGGAATGTTGAATGCCAAGTAGGCTCAACCAATTTGATTTTGAACAAGTTTGGTATGTCAAAGACTAGGATCGCAACCCCAACTTTCAGAGTGCCAAAGACATTACACAATTTACACTACTAGGTCAGGATTTAACATGCAGCATGCGCAATAACCTCTCCAGAGCGGCCCAATGTTGAGCAACAACCTCTATATTACGTCAATTTCAAAATTTGAGATACTTACAATAAAACAAACCTCTGTAGAGCAACAAATTCTAAACAGTGGCTAACATTTGCAGCCTGAAATAGTAATCCATGATAGGACCAATGTAGTTCTAGAGAGTGGTAAGGGGAGATAACTCACTCATTGAAAAGAAATGCTTGGAATTTCTCTCAAAAGTTGCTCTACAGAGGTTGCAGGGTATATGTGTGTTTAGAAACTTACAAGAAATGAATAGAGTGACATCTCAGCATTGTGTGGAAAGTAGAAGTACAACACAGCAGCAGTAGCACTCTCGGTTACCTAGGTAACATAAATATGTAAATACAAACATAATACACAAGTATCCAACAGACACAAGGAGCCCATTGCCAAACCAAGCCGCTTCCAAATTGCGCTATCGAGCACTTTCCTACATCTATGCTCGCCGATAGCATACAGTTCCTTAACACTTATCTAGGTGAGCTCGACCGAGCGCTTTCTTGTGCAACGGTCTGCTTCGGTTGGGCTCAATAGCGCTTTGCTACCAAACAGACTGCTTTCTGCGAGCACTTGCTGGTAACACATAATGTTTCCTAGCATAGCACATTTCAATTACTTTAAACTGAAATACCACCCTAACCAATTTAATCATTTAAACACAACTTCACAAGATTCCCAATGAACAGATCAGTTGAGCCTAGTGCTTTCATTGATAGAAGCGATATCAATGCATCAACAATATGTTTTAGCCGATCGATTAATGATTCACATTTTGAAAATTTAAATACTTACCTTTTGAAAAACTTCATACTTTGATTTAGACCACAGTTCCATCTGTATAATAAGAATATACATATAATGAGACTTTGGGTGTTTACAAGTTACCTGATTATATGATAATCAACCAGTAAGCCTTTTAGTAGGCTTTTACATTTAAACACTTAAGAGATTTGATAAAACAAAGGAGTGGTATTTAACTAAGCAGTAATATTAGCAGTAAAACACAAAAGGATTCTTCAAATTTTATTAACTCTTCAAGTTTAATTCTTTGGTAGGACAATCATTTCAGTGACCATTTTTATATAGTTTATACTAGTTAATCTAAGGTCAATGGTGAAACAATGTTTTACAACTTATATCAATCACTCTCAACACCTCATTCCTGATGGTATCAATCACATGGGAGTGATAAACCAGCTTTCCTTTTTTATGCTGATCGTCAAGCAAGATGAAACAACTGGTAACATCTTTCTTTGGTGTTTGGTATGACACGGCCTGTGATTAAAGCCGCTCTAGCACTAGGCTATCGAGTGGTTGCTTCACATCTAATCTACTTTATAGAGTCATTGTGGGAGCAGAAGAAACCACAAGTCATCTGGAGTACTCTAATCAGTGGATGGATATTGCTCAATTAGGCAATTCAGGGATGCTCTCAATGCACCGTTAAGTTTTTCTAAGCTATATAGAAAGGACGTTTTTATTGCCCGATCAGGCAATTTTTGGATCAAAATTTCCTGATCAGGAAGTAATTAGGGGAATCCCCGTATCGCTCGATCGAGCAATTTCCCCCACTGCTAAAAGAGCAAGTCAAGAAGTAACAGTTGATAATTCACACTATAACGTATAACATGTAAGATATACTAACCTGCGATTCATCAGGATTACTTTCAGTGAAGCCTCTAACATTGACTCGTTCAATAATTAAACCTCTAAGTGCAAGCTGAGCTTTCAGCACACGTCCTAAAGTTAACTGAAAATAAACACAAACTAGAAGCGTTTTTCACTCGAAAACATACATCTCCCACAAAGGGACATAACTCTGACAATATTCATCTGAATTGAAATTCTTGGCAATAGGCACAAGGCTTGGTACCAACTATTCATGACAAGTTCCATTACAATCAAATCAGTGGTTAAGAAGAACAAGCACAGATAAATTTTGTGACATCCATCCAGCACAAAATCAATTTGTCACTCCTACTAAGATTAATGTGCTAGACATTAATACATGTAGCCGAAATAATTTTGAAAAAACTAGAACTGTCGCCATTCGGCAGACTAATATACCCCCCGCGTTGCAAAATCATTGCAGCTAATTCTTTTCTTTATGCACATCTACATGTTGAGGTTGTTCATCTGTTCAAGTTTGAAGAAAATGCTGCAAAAACTGTAGGAGAAGTTGCTTCCACAAGAACTATTCACTGTATATTGTATAGTGCATAAAGTACAAAGGGCCATAATTCTGTCAAAAATTGTCACAGCGTAAATTCTTTCCTTTATGCACATCTACATGTTGAGGTTGTTCATCTATTAAAGTTTGAAAGAAATGCTGCAAAAACTGTAAGAGGAGTTGCGTCCACAAGAACTGTTCACTATATATTGTATAGTGCATAAAAGTACAAAGGGCCATAATTATGTCAAAAATTATCGCAGCGTAAATTTTTTCATTTATGCACATCTACATGTTGAGGTTGTTCATCTGTGAAAGTTTGAAGGAAATGCTGCAAAAACTGTAGGAGAAGGTTACGTCCACAAGAACTATTCACTATATATTGTATAGTACATAAAAGTACAAAGGACCATAATTCTGTCAAAAATTGTCGCAGCGTAAATTCTTTCCTTTATGCACATCTACATGTTGAGGTTGTTCATCTGTGAAAGTTTGAAGGAAATGCTGCAAAAACTGTAGGAGAAGTTGCGTCCACAAGAACTATTCACTGTATATTGTATAGTGCATAAAAGTACAAAGGGCCATAATTATGTCAAAAATTGTCGCAGCGCAAATTCTTTCCTTTATGCACATCTACATGTTGAGGTTGTTCATCTATTAAAGTTTGAAAGAAATGCTGCAAAAACTGTAAGAGGAGTTGCGTCCACAAGAACTGTTCACTATATATTATATATTGTATAGTGCATAAAAGTACAAAGGGCCATAATTCTGTCAAAAATTATCGCAGCGTAAATTCTTTCCTTTATGCACATCTACATGTTGAGGTTGTTCATCTGTGAAAGTTTGAAGGAAATGCTGCAAAAACTGTAGGAGGAGTTGCGTCCACAAGAACTATTCACTATATATTGTATAGTGCATAAAAGAACAAAGGGCCATAATTCTGTGAAAAATTGTCGCAGCGTAAATTCTTTCCTTTATGCACATCTACATGTTGAGGTTGTTCATCTGTGAAAGTTTGAAGGAAATGCTGCAAAAACTGTAGGAGGAGTTGCGTCCACAAGAATGCGTCTACGGACGGACGGGGACGGACGGACGGACGGACAGACAGACAGACAGACAGACAAGCTGAATCCAGTATACCCCCCCTTTCAACTCGTTGTGCGGGGGGTATAAATACATTTCAAAGTTTCTTGTACTCCGTTTTTGAACATTAAAGGCCATAACTCTGGTGATGATAGTGCGACAAAGAATCCTCACAATACACACAACAAGGCTTAGACATACAGCATCAGGGTTTCCACTGGCTCCAAATTTTTTTCCGCCAATATTATTCATAGCGAGACGACATAGGGGGTGGGTGCGGGAGGGGGTTTACCCCCTACCGTTGATCGTTTTTTTTTTAAAATACAAGTCAAATGGTTAAATTTTATGCATTCTAAGACTTAGATAATAGAGAAAAGAGACACAATATAAAACACATAAAAGTCAATCATCATGACCTTATAGCCCAAACTATTAAAGCACAGTTTTCATGCTTCTGGGAAAAGCCTTTTATAGGCCTACATATATGCCCTTATTCTAGAACAGGTCCTGAATCTAACGAGCACCGACTTTGTGTACCAAAATAGGCTCCTCGTAAATTGTTGCTTTCAACACTGTCACCACACACATTTTTTCTGCTTTGTGACTGTCACAAGACTAAAAATCAAGAACATTCCATGGAGTTCAACAAACCTATACACCCCCTATCCCATTGATTATTTGTGTTTGTTTATTTACTTTTATTTATCCTCCCCACCGGAAATCCATATGGGCGAGGCCCCCAGAAGAGGTTAGTAACTTTTATATTTGGGGGATAGTGCATGATACAGAAGATGCCCCAGTTCCAGAAGCATCCCTGGTTCTTTACGTGCAGATGTAAAGCATCATACATGGGACCTCGCTTAACGTCTCGTCCATAGACTGTTAGTAAGTTTAGTTATGTTAGGTGGGAAACACTGAAAAGCATATTTTCTGTTTTTGACAGTCTGGAGTAGGGATTATTTGCTGCAATGCATTTTGTTTTATATCTGGGAAAATGTGTAGGCACTTGCCCACAGTGCCTATAAGAAGCTATGCGTCTGGTTTTAAGTTGGGAAGTGAAGCTCCATCCCATTTCAGTAGTGAAGCACTTTGCCATAAATTTGTTACAACTTATATGCATAGGCCTACTGGAGCTATATTATCAAATTTCTTGTTCTTATGGAAATTGAATGAAGACAGGACAACACAATTCCAAGAAACCACGAGTAACCTGTATTATGTCATTGTGTGTTCGATCTCGGATTGTCTTAAAAATATTTCCACATAGAAACGTATAATGGAGAAAAAGTTATCCGAATTTGACGTCCGAATATTATGCAAGTTCTTAAGATACAATTTCCCCTGAGATTTTTTATCGGAGTTAAATTTTGGATTGAAATTGTAATTACATGAAATATGCCATCTTCTGGAAGAGTTACAGATTGTTAACATCTTTAGATTGACTTTAATAGCCGTATCAAATTACAACCAAAGTTGTAAAATTGTTCTCCATCCAACACAGCGGTCAGCTGGAGTAAATTATAGAGTTCTAAATAAATCATTCTTGAGAACATTTTGGTGTTTAGTTTGTCATTAATTATCAAAAACTGTGTTTAATGATTGCTGCATTGATAAAATGTCTACAGAAGCAGGAATATCGGAAATAAAACGAATTAATCCCGTATCACAATACGGACCGTAAATGTGTTGGTTTTAAACACAACCCGATAAGACGATGGATACGGAAGGCTAATTGGAGATCTTTATCAGTTTATCACACCTTCTAATCGCCATATCAGACCCCTAATGATGGGAATAACAGTCTGTTTGCATTGTGGCCAGAGGCAATTATCAGTTGTTTATTGGTGTTGTCTGGACTGTACTTTAGATTGACTTTATACAGACAAAAAAAATGTTAGCTTTGAGAATATTTTTTTTTCGCCACTTATTTTTTTTCCGCAAAAAACGGAAATGGCGAATTCCAGCGGAAACCCTGAGCATAACAAGAGGGCCCAAAGGGCCCTAGGTCGCTCACCTGTTATAGCAGTACATGCAAGACCTGTGATTTGACCTAGTGACCTAGTTTATGGCCCCATATGATGCAATATCGCACTTGACCTAGATTTTGTTGAGATGATCACTTTGACCAAGTTTCATAAGGATTAGGCTAAAATTGTGACCTCTAGTGACTTTACAAGGTTTTTCTATGTTTGATCTTGTGACCTAGTTTTTTACCCCGGATGACCCAATATCTATCTTGACCTAGATTTTGTTGTGATGATCATTGTGACCAAGTTTCATAAAGATTAGGTCAAAATTGTGACCTCTAGTGACTACACAAGGTTTTTCTATGATTTGACCTAGTGACCTAGTTCTTGGCCCCATATGATGCAATATCGCACTTGACCTAGATTTTGTTGAGATGATCACTTTGACCAAGTTTCATAAGGATTAGGCTAAAATTGTGACCTAGTGTTTGACCCCGGATGACCCAATATCTATCTTGACCTAGATTTTGTTGTGACGATCATTGTGACCAAGTTTCATAAAGATTAGGTCAAAATTGTGACCTCTAGTGACTACACAAGGTTTTTCTATGATTTGACCTTGTGACCTAGTTTTAGACCCCGAATGACCCAATATCGAACTTGACCTAGATTTTGTTGAGATGATCATAGTGACCAAGTTTTATAAAGATTAAGTCAAAATTGTGACGTCTAGTGTCTACACAAGCAAATTGTTGACGGACGGACGGACTGACGACGGACGAAGAGTGATCACAAAAGCTCACTCTGTCACTTTGTGACAGGTGAGCTAAAAACAATATGTCTCCCCCCCCACTATATAAGACATGATGACCTGGTTGTTGGAGCAATATAAACAAGCTATAATTACCTGTAATACAGCATGACTACCTAGAGGATGTGTGACTTTAATGTTAATAGCTGGAACCTTCTGTGACAATCTTGCAATACTTGCTTCCACCGCACTGTAAATGTATTAAAGGCATATTAAACCTATGTCTCAGAATAAAAGTACCAATTAAATGTCTATTTTCAGACATGACACGGTCTGTTCAGTTGACTGTACATTTATCCACCATCATTGAGCCACAAGGCCGCTGTTACACTCAGCGCTGATGGCAGCCACTGTACATTGAAGGAACCACTAAGGTTTTTAACTTGTCAGTCCGAATTGGTAAAATTAGTAAATATTTCTCTTCCTCTAATAGAAAAATACAGGATTTTCTGTCAAAATTTATTAGTAAGGACTGGAGGACTGACAGTTTTTGCGGAGCCTGACATTGGCTTTTAACCCTGTGCATATGCTGAACAATTCTCCGCAAGTATTACACATTCAAGGACAATAACTCTGACAATCTATCTTGTTTTCGATATAAATGCTGCCAAAGTTCTCACAACATAGAGACTCAAAACACATCCATTTCAAACAAAAATAATCAATCTTACGAAATCACAATAATTTGTACAAAGCTATGCATCTAAACTTATATCATGCATGTCTAATATAAGTTACTGTTAATGCCATCAACAAAAATGCTTAGAAGGATTAAAGAACACAAACACTGTGATGCTAAATGTATATAGTAAAACCTCTCCAGAGAGGCCCTCTAGAGAAACAACCTCTCTATGACAACACCTTTAAAATTTCCATAAATAAATGAGTCACATATTTAACTATAAATTTAACCTCTGTAGAGCAACAACCTCTAAACAACAGCGTATATAATGCAGCTCCCAAAGGGTGTTGCTCTATAGAAATTGTACTGTAATAGTGAGACTAAATCCTACGTTGGAGGAAAGGCATGCCCTGTTGGAGACATCCGCTTCAATTTCTTTGCTTGAACACTACTATACTGTGCAGTTCTTTTTGATTTTGATTGTTGTTCCATAACTGATGCTGCATAGCCTGCCAAATCTGATACCTGGAATGATAAGATCAGGTACCCTAAGGACCAAACTCATCATAGTCAATGTATCTTAAATTACATGAAAAAATAACTTCTAAAATTTGCATTTTATTTGAAAAATACCAAAATCTTTATTTCAGATCAAGTCTCTCTAAACTCATCATTAATTTTCCGTTTCTCATTGGTTCTATATCCTTCCAATGTTAGCCAGATTGTGTTCTTCACACTGCTGTGACATAGCCAGATAGACGAAAACCATTTTACAGAGATATAGAGATGTCGTGAGTTGCTTTCAGGAAAGAATGTAGTTTGTCTGAAAATTGCTCTGCGAGCTAATGTTATCTTCTTTGCCATAACCGATTTTAATTAAACTTCTTTTATCCTGTTAATACTGGTGGATATCTAATTTCAGGAGATCGGGAAAGCTTAATGACAGCTGATTATGACTGAAAAATGTTGAAAATGCCATAAACCTAAGAGCGTTAACATATTTAATAATTATAAAATGTTGTTTATTTTCCATGCCAGGACCAATATCGTTTAGGGTTGTGTAGATAGGTAGGTGGGAAATTGTTCTTTTTTTCATATTTGTATAAAATATTGAATAACTTCCACTCATTTCAAAAAAGGTATCCTCTTGATCTCTCATGTAAATTGAGGGATGAATTCGGTGGGCAAGAAACAAACATTATTTTAAGCCTTAGTAGTTTGATGTAAAACAAATCAAACAATTATACTACTAATACTATACAACAATTACCTTGTTTGACCATTTGTATGACTGGATAATCTGTTGATACACTGGTAATTTATCTATAGCTGGATCAATGCTTAAATATATACTGTTTGGTGTCACTGATGATAATGGCTGTAATGATCCACTCACTTTCTCCAAATCACTGAAATTGTTCAACAATTATTATGTAGCGAAAAATACAATTCATAATATATATACATTGTATGTATAAATACAGTACCTCTCCAGAGCAGCCCTCTTTAATGCAACAACCTCTCTATAACAACACCTCAAAATTTTACCTACATGTAAGCTGCCAGTGCAGATAAAGCATGATCTGACCCAAGGGACACACCGACCGAGAGAAAGCCACTGAAGCCGCAGAAGGGTTTGAACCCTTGACCTCGGGATTGACATAGTCAGCCTAGTGCTTTACCACTGAGCTATCGCCTCCTGTACCTGGAGCTAAATTAAGACGTGCTTTTTGGAAGCAATTAACTAGGTCTTTGCAATAACACACTACCAGTGAGCAGTGCTCACCGATAACATACTGTTTTCCAGCACTTTACTCTAAAGTAGAAATGAGCACTACAGTGCGCTTTTTATGCAACAGACTGCTTCGGTAGTGCTTAACTGCGCAACCGTCTGCTAGCCTCTAGCGCTCGTCAGTAGCATATAAATTTTTCACATTGTCGGCTACGTCACACTTTTTTGAAGCACGCAATTTTCTGGCATAGCGCTAACTAGACAGATAAGCTGTCTGCAAGTGGCTGCTTTTTCTGACGGTCCATGCATCCCTGCATAGATTGCGTCAAAATGGTTTTACTAAGCACTAACGTCAGTAACGAGGGCTCGGTAGGGGTTGGTAAGGAAACGGGCTCCTGCTTTCTGAGTTTCAGGGCAAATGATCTACCAAGTGAGCTAGCTGGCCGCCTACACAAGTTCTCCCCTATAAGTTATCCTATACACAGTGAAACTACACCAATAGGACTGTATAAGTCTAAATCATCATTAAAATCACAACAACTGTCACAGTAACCGGACACAATTTTCGGACATCAATTTTTGCACTATCCATAACTAGATCTTTTTCAAAAGACACAGAACCATTCAATGAACAAGGAAATACGTTTGATCACATAATTCGTAAAAACTGTGAACATATAGAGTAGAAATATGAAAATACCTGAAGTCATTGTAAACAACCAACAAAGACTCTTGGAATGAACCAATCGCCGCCACGGCATTGTCTTTTTCGACGGGACAACCATCGGCGAGTCCTTGGAACACGTTAGCAACACTTGATCGTAACTTCTGTGTGAATTTTATCGCTTGGATAATGTTTTCAGTTTGATTTTCAGCCATAATTGCCAATAAAAATAATTCCAAAAATCCGGCAAAATTAACAGGATATGTCTAAAACTCGTTTAAACATTAAAATATCGCTGTCGTCGTTACGAAATAACATACTAATTATCTCCCTTGCACCATTATTTTATGACATGAAAACATGGCCATGAATACAGAATATGATTAAAATTGATTGAAAAATAGATTAATTAAACACAGCGTAATAGCAACAATTTGTCATACATGTATATATTTGTAATGTATTCTTCGATTTTTTTACCTTGGTTTTATGCGAGCAGTGATTAGGGTTTCATTTGTTTCCAGTCATACCATCCAATAAAAATTTGACAACATTGTAATTTTTCCTCTATACATGTGGACAAGGATAAATTAGTAGGCCTACTGGTTAGGATACAGACTAAGAAAAATGGTTAGATGAATCACAGGCCTAAGAAATTATATAAAAAAATACAGAGTTTTGAAATTCCCCATCTTCCCGTCATTACTGTATGTAATAGTCTATTATAAATAGTAATGACGGAAAGATGGGGAATTTAAAAACTCTGTATTTTGTGATATAATTACTTAGGCCTGTGGATGAATCTACCATAATATATAACAGAAAAATTATATAGAAATGACACTAAACCAGTATAAACAAGCAAATCATGTTTTACGTCACAACAGCAATATTTCTATCATATTAATTTAGACTTCCTAGTCATATACTATCCTTACACTGGGCCAACCTATCCTACAAACATGACTGTGTGGGAAAGATAACGCTAGGGAGCATTTAACAGCTTTTGTGTTTCACCTAGCTGACACAGAGCATGAACAAAAAGAGGTGAAACTCTAATACAGACAATAAAATATACAATAAATGTGTTATTCATTTATTCCAATACAACAGTTGTAGCTACATACCTATAACACAACAACGATAATTATATAATGTAATATCAAAACATGTATACGTCAGAAATCATTCAAAGGAATAAAGATTGCCACCTACCATGACTACATTTTAGCATTGAAGTACAACACATTATTCAGCAAGATTTACTTAATGCGCACTCAGTAATGCTCCATGGATAGGTTTTAAGTCAGATTCTGCAGTCACAGCATTAAACAGAGCACCATCTATTCCTATCAGTTTTGTTATTGCAATTACAAGTAAAGATAATTAAACATTTTACTGTTAGAGGTATTAAGATATAGGCGAAGTATAGTGCAGAGATATTAACCTGATCCCTGTAAACTCTACAAGCAACATTTAACTACTGATTTCTTGTCTCGATTTTACTCTGGTTGTATGTTTTGACAGGTTTTTATAGGTGAACTACAAACAATAATCGGAAGAACTGATAATGCAATCATATATTCAGCACAAGAACCTTGCAAAATATTTATGCATAAACTTAAAGGTCAAAGATCAAGTTAATATTTCCACACTACTCTGATAATGGAACTGAAACACTAGAGATTATTCATTGCCATACATATCCTTAAATTAGAATACATTCCATACAAGCAAATTATCATCAATAGACTATTATAGAATGGAACACTGACCATTTCAAACAAATTTGACCAAATAAGTGAAATAACGTAATTTCGTTTAGCGTAATAGCGTTTGATATGAATTAACGAAGTGATAGGGGAGGTAATCCAGACTAGAACTAATACAGACAGATCAGACATGTAAACTACTGTTAAGTTACATGTACAAAACAACTCCATGTACACATGTATTGAAAATTCACAGCTAAATGATGAAATAACTTTTCACAGCTATATATATCCGTCGATGTCTGTTCTATAGTTCTTTTGAAACTATCTGCACACAAAATGTCACAATAATTTAATCCCATACTTCGTTGTCCCACTTTTTAATGGCCCAGCATTACACAGGAGACGGTCACCGATTGTTTTCCAATAATTTGATGGTGTACACATGCCAACTAATTTCTCATCTTAATGTTGTTACATGTACATGTAGATATGAATTAGGGGTCTATGGACGGTCGGGAGGGTGAATATTAATATTTTTAATATACACCGGTGATGACACAAGTCAATGTCATGGGTGCTGTAGGAACAGTGCTGCATGATTATTCCGGTATATCTACTGTTGAACAGTTATTAGCACAAAAAATCTGCTAAGTAAGCAACCATCTACCACAGTAGCCCGCCTCCATCTACCACGGTATGGCAGCATTTCTAATACAATGATAAAACTTTCCAGTATGTTCCTCTCCTAAAGTTGCCATAAATGTAAAGTAAGACTTGACACTCTCCTCTGTGCTAACTGTAGCATTTGGTCCGCCCATATCTGTCTGTACCCATCCTGGGGCTATCGAAGCACACAATATACCTTCCTTCTTCAAGTCATAACCCATGTTTAGTGTCATCATGTTCAACGCTACCTAAAATTCATGTATGCAAAGCATTTAAAGGGGAAATTCTGCCATTTTTCTCACACCCTCTTGGCGATGGATTTAGTTTATATAGATTGTGAACCATATCCTATTATTCTGACATTTCATTTACTCAGTACACCTCTACCCTATGGGTGTCTATTACCATGAAAGTATGAGAGAAGAGAAACATTGCTGCATGTCAAATACAATTTACCGGTAAGAAGTTTCAAAACATAGGCATAGCAGGCGATCTACAAATGGTTTTTTTAAAAACAACAATATTAAGAGCACCAAAATGAATCAATTATCAACACATTGGAAAACCTCTAAAATTCTGAAAAATGTTGACCCTTTCTATACAATCATGTACCTTTGAAGCCCTGTATGGGTACATTCCTCCTGAAGCGTTTTCCGTCAATGATCCCTGTCCAGAACCCATCATTACCACAGCTGCTTTATTACATGACATTGGTTGATCTGACTGTAAACTGGCAGCCTGCTTCAGTAATGGAAAGAAGGTCTGCAAGAAAACAAAGTTATCATTCAATTTGTTAATAGCAACATCCATCCATCCATCCATATCAATCAATTAATCAATCAATTAATCAACCAACCAACCAATCAATCAATCAATCAATCAATCAATCAATCAATCAATCAATCAATCAATCAATCAATCAATTATTTTTATTGTATTATTTTCAGACTGAACAATTTCATGTTATTTAAGTTTTTAATTCATTTTAGTTTAAGTAGAACCAGAAATAACAAATGCCATTGAGGTTTGTTGTGAATGGACCTCACATACCAAAAATACATGTTCGGCAAAGTTGACACCGATGAAGAATGAAATGACAGAGCAAACGTAAGTATGACATAGGTAACAGAGTCATGGCAGAGTCATATTACGTAAACCACAAGCTAATTCAGCTCAAAGGTGCCAGGCATGAAGGTACATTTGCCTCAGTCTCACTGATTGGTCCCATAGAAAACAACCCCTGTATACCTGGTACACTTACCTGTGTCACAAACAATGGTCCCATAGTATTAACTTCATAATGATTCCTCATATCTGCTCTAGTGACTTCCAGGAATCCACATCTACGATTGATTCCAGCATTGTTAACAAGTAATGTCAGTCCTTCGTCTTTCACAACTGATTCCACAACAGACTTGGCATTATCTACTGATTTCTGATCTGTTACATCTACAAACAAACACCAATCATTACCGGTACTTCAAATCAATGAAAGCTTATTAACAAGATACATTTCTTGTTAGCATTCAGTGCAAATAATGCGAACAATAGAGTTATGATGGCCTTATAATAAGTTATATTGCTTATCTAAGTATCTGTGCAGCCTTGCATAGTCATGAACCCTAGGACAGTGATATGAACAAATTTGGAGAAGGTCCAAAAGGCACATTTTCATTCCTCAGCATATTTTTCACCAATTAAGATAAGTAACCAAACACTAATGTATGTGGATGACAAGGCAATACTAAGCTCTAGTTCTTCTGGTTTTTGAAAAGAAGATTTTTAAAGATTTCCTTTTGGTGGCTATGGCGACCAGAGTGTTCTGCATGTTCGTAGTTCGTAGATGTCCACTAGACAATGCTACACACCAAATATTTGAGCTCTAAGTCTTCTGGTTTTTCATAAAAAGATTTTCCTGGGAAGGGGATCAATTTAGGTACTCTGGTTTTTGAGAAGATTTTTAAAGATTTCCTTTTGGTGGCTATGGCACCCAAAGTGTTCTGCATGTTTGTAGTTCGTAGATGTCCACTAGACAATGCTACACACCAAATATTTGAGCTCTAAGTCTTCTGGTTTTTCATAAAAAGATTTTCCTGGGAAGGGGATCAATTTAGGTCCTCTGGTTTTTGAGAAGATTGTTAAAGATTTTCCTTCAGCTTGCTATGGCTACAAGAGTTCTGCATGGAATGGAGCTTTGGTAGAGCTTCATGCAAGGAACATCCCTGTGAAGTTTTGTTGAGATTGGCTTAGTGGTTTGAGAGAAGATACTGTTTAAAGCAATTAGGGACAGACAACTGACATATCCCCAAATCCTTCTACATGTACATGGTCAGGTGAGCTAAAAAGTACCAATTAAATATCTTCTTTTAACCAGTACATAAACACCCTGAGCATCGAGTCGCAAGTCTTGGCACCAATGGCAACCACAGCACATTGGCTTTTGTCCCTTTCATGAACCCATTCTTACACCTGGGTTAAGTTGGGGCATTGTGGATGATGGAAGGAAGAAAGGTGGGTGATGGAAGAAAGGTGGGTGATAGAAGAAAGGTGAGTGGTGAAAGAAAGGTGGGTGGTGAAAGAAAGGTGGTGGTGAAAGAAAGGTGGGTGATAGAAGAAACGTGGGTGATGGAAGGAGATTGATTGGTATGCATTAAGTGGGGTGAAGGAAGGTACTTATTTAAGGAGAGTGTGAGAAGGCAGGGAGAAGGCTGGGGTTTGTTAAGCCTCAAATGATGTGTAATACTTACCTAACTCTACCACTGTCACAGATGGATTTGTCTTGGCTATGTCATTAAGCTCCTGTACAAATATAAACCACTTAATAATTAAACAATATCATCAACTCAGGAGGGCAAACCTTAGGGCAACCTATCCCTTAACTGGTGCAACTTCTTCAGCACAATCAATTCCTGGGAGGAAAACTTAGTGGTCAGTCCATGTTTTCATGATATGTAATACTAGCACATGTATTATCAGAAATTTCTTTTTTCCAGTCATTATAACATACAGTTCAACCTTGCCAGAGCAGTCATCTACAGAACAAGAACCTCTCCTAAGCAACATAATTATTTTATCCAGAACTTGAGAAGTAACTTTATCACTGAAGAGCAAGAACCTCTGTATAACAGCCAACTTTGTGTTTCCCAAATGTGACAATTATGTGTAGTGCTCTTCAAAGGTTGCACTGTATATACATATACAATGTATTTGCATTTCACAACTTCACAATTATCACATCAATTAATTTAGTGATCGAGTCTATCAGAAGATTGGACAAATATGTTGACAGGTGATATTGATTCACCATTTACATCAATACATATATTATTATATTACATGTATAACACGCATGTTAATTCTCAACATATTTTTGCTAATTTACTTTGTGTTTAAAATGCAAAACAAGTGCTAGTAACATGTGTGATGGAAACAGATGTCTGGTCTCATCTTTATAGGATCCAATAATTATTAGTCTTGGTTTACGTTTTAAGTTCTCTGTTGGTTTTCTAGCTATTGTGCAACAAACATTCATCGTACGTACGGAAAATATTTTTACACCCACCCCTCCAAAATGTACCCCCCCCCCCTCTACGCCCGTGAAATATTTAACTGTTAATTGTAAACTTCGTGTAGAGTTTATCAACAAACCTTGGCAGAGCCTTGATCAATACATGAAGCGAATATATTCTTCGGTGGTGGATTCAGCTTCAAGAATTGTTTCACCAACTCTAGTCCAATACCCTGGCTCGATCCTGTCACCAATACTGAGTGTGGAGCGATCATCTTTACTGCTACTGTAAGTTGTGTCAAAAGGTCAACATCTAGGACACGTTATTAATTACCTCCCTTGGTCATATCGTCTTTATGGTTATAGCATTTGTCTCCCCTGTTTAACAAAAAATTGTTATTTGGACAAAGGTCCGGAATATCAGGGGCGGATACAGGATTTAGTGTTAGAGGGGCGTAAAATGAAAAATGAGCTAGGGTCCTGGTGGGTGCAGGGCAAAGCCCTGCCAGGGGGTCCAGGGGGCGAATCACCCCGGTAGCTCCTCGATTTTAGTGATTTTTAATGCTTAGACAAGCACTCCTCGAGCATGTCGCGCCTTATGTGCTTGCATCAAAGTACCAAATGCAGAAAGCAGAACAAAAATGACTTTAAATATGTGATTTAGTGTGATACAACAAATGAATTGACTTTACTTTGGCGATTTTAGGGGGGCGTACGCCGGGTCCCCCCCCCCCCCTTGGAACCGCCTATGAATATAGCGGATTGTTTCCATACTGTAACATTAAGGATTTGTATTGCTAGATCTAGATCTAATTGTTATAAAAAATGAGATATTTTTAAAACTGGGCATGCAAACATTTTGTATTTTAGGGTAATGATACCGTTAAAATGCGTGTTATTTCAATGGTTCAACAATTACAACTGGAATTAGAAACCATTTTTAAAGGAAACGTTGAGTTCTGTAAAACATGTTTGTACTAGTCTCATTTTTCTTATTCAATAATGAATCAATAATACAGCATAGGCTACCTGCAGATCTACATAAAATCACGCAATTCATATTAATCGCTGCGCTCAGAGGGGCGCATAAAATGACGTCGTGTGGCGTCGTTTACCTTTGACACATTTCATTTGACGCCGACACATTTCGAATATCTAAACATTATTTATTTGGATATCAAATACATGTATGTCCATATACCACAAAGAATAAAGTGAAGTTTTTCAGTCAGTATATCCTATGTGACGTTCCGCTACACAGTTCAGGAGTCATATAGGCACTATAGGTCACGTGATTATACAGCTTGATTCGCTCCTAGAAAGACCATCAATTCAATAATCTATAATATACACTGTACCAGAAAATATAACTCTGCTTTCTTCAAGGCTATCCATGTAATATAAAAGTTTCAGCAAATTATGAGACACTTTACTGATTGAAACTTTTAAACAAAGATCATAACGTTATAACTATTCCGATAATTCCATGATTTATTTAAAGTTGGAGCACGAAATTAAGTTGAGAAGAAAAAAGTTTTATAATCACGGGGCCTTCTAGATTATATGGTTCGCTGGTGTTTCCCAGCCTACACAGTTTACAGCGTCTTAGGTAACGAACATTGAACATAATGAAGTCCGCCAGTCTCGTCCTCTAGTGTCTCAGGACCTTTTCTAAACATCCGATTTTACTTACATAGTGTCACGCTTGTTAGTTCATTTGTGTTGGGGTTTTTTGCAATCGTTTTGTTTGGTCAATTTTCAATTGTCTTATTCACTGCCAAATCGAGGTGATAACCGATTCAATGGATCCATTCCTCCAAATTGACGAGAATAACTCAGATTTGCAGTCGGACATCATCGGGAATCTCCGGTTATCTCCGAGACCAACACTCAGATAATCCATTGAACAAATTTATGCTGTAAACATTTTGACACACTGTAATCAAAAAGTGAAGATAAAGGCAATTTCAATATTGACACATGGCTACTGATTCAATATCTCTAAAATCAACAAACATTGAAGATTAAGCGACCATATCTCTTACCACATTTATTTGTTCATTGTGTTTGCTTAATTAAACGTTCGGTCAGAATCCAGCCAAAGTCAACAAGATATATCTATAGACAACCTTGTAAACCATACAGAACGTCCAATATCACTTTTTTAATTTCAAACGGATAAGGTTATGCATGTATAGTCTGGCATTTTGGTCTATGTACGCGTTTTAAGGGACAGTAGGGATGTCACGTGACTTGTCTGTGCAAGGAGTGGCCCCATTTACATTCTATATGATCTTGTCCAGCTGATCCCTAAATCTTGTTTGTGCAACAGTTTATGGCTTTTGAACATAACTATTTATATTTACATTTAGTGGTTATAAAATAAGATTACATACTTAAAATTGGTTTGTGGGTGAGGTGACATGACCGAGTGATTGCATGGTTTTATTAAGTTATATCATTATGTCTTGTGTTATAGACTGAATACATTTAGCTGAACTTGTTTAATAGTTATATGAAGATCGCGTACTTCAGTCAGATTGCGTAGTTTCATATCACCACAAACAAAGGCATGACCAGAGTGCATAAAAAATTATGTAATGTCACCCAAAAGTTTGAGACATTGTTCTTTTAAATATTTGATAACATTATATTATTACTGAACATGTATATGAGCCATATTGAAAATACGTGCTTACATGTGATACCAATACATGTACCTACATACAAATGTCATGTCTGTGTTGGCATTTTCAAGTTGGGTACATATGAGACCTAGTGTAACATTAATATTATGGTTCCATTTGGTCAAATAGTGCTCGAACCTGTGTTGGCATTGTGTTGATACATAGCAGACCTAGGATGACACTATGGTTCCATTTTGTCAAATATTGCATGAACCTGTGTTGACATTGTGTGGGTACAAACACTATGGTCCCATTTTGGTCAAATATTGCGTGAACCTGTGTTGGCATTGTGTTGATACATAGCAGACCTAGGATGACCCTATGGTTCCATTTGGTCAAATATTGCGTGAACCTGTGTTGACATTGTGTTGATACATAGCAGACCTAGGATGATACCATGGTTCCATTTGGTCAAATATTGCGTGAACCTTTGTTGACATTGTGTTGATACATAGCAGACATAGGGTGACACCATGGTTCCATTTGGTCAAATATTGCGTGAACCTGTGTTGACATTGTGTTGATACATAGCAGACCTAGGATGATACCAGGGTTCCATTTGGTCAAATATTGCGTGAACCTGTGTTGACATTGTGTTGGTACATAGCAGACCTAGGATGATACCAGGGTTCCATTTGGTCAAATATTGCGTGAACCTTTGTTGACATTGTGTTGATACATAGCAGACATAGGGTGACACCATGGTTCCATTGGGTCAAATATTGCGTGAACCTGTGTTGACATTGTGTTGATACATAGCAGACCTAGGATGATACCAGGGTTCCATTTGGTCAAATATTGTGTGAACCTGTGTTGACATTGTGTCGATACATAGCAGACCTAGGGTGACACTATGGTACCATTTGGTCAAATATTATGTGAATCTGTGTTGGCATTGTGTGGGCACAAACACTATGGTCCCATTTGGTCAAATATTACGTGAAACTGTGTTGGTATTGTGTGGGCACAAACACTGTGATCCCATTTTGGTCAAATATTGCGTGAACCTGTGTTGACATTGTGTGGGTACAAACACTATGGTCCCATTTGGTCAAGTATTGCGTGAACCTGTGTTGACATTGTGTGGGTACAAACACTATGGTCCCATTTGGTCAAGTATTGCGTGAACCTGTGTTGGCATTCTGTGGGCACAAACACTATGGTCCCATTTGGTCAAGTATTGCTCAAACCTGTGTTGACATTGTGTGGGTACAAACACTATGGTCCCATTTGGTCAAGTATTGCGTGAACCTGTGTTGGCATTCTGTGGGCACAAACACTATGGTCCCATTTGGTCAATATTATGTGTGCATGTGTTGACATTGTGCGGGTACATAGCAAACCTAATGTTACAATAACACTATGGTCCAATTTGGTCAAATATTATGTGTACATGTGTTGACATTGTGCGGTACATAGCAAACCTAGTGTTACAATAACACTATGGTCCAATTTGGTCAAATATTGCGTGTACATGTGTTGGCATTGTGCGTGTACATGTGTTGGCATGTTACGTGTACATGTGTTGGCATGTTACGTGTACATGTGTTGGCATGTTGCGTGCACATGTGTTGGCATGTTGCGTGTGCATGTGTTGGCATGTTGCGTGTACATGTGTTGGCATGTTGCGTGTGCATGTGTTGGCATGTTACGTGTACATATGTTGGCATGTTACGTGTACATATGTTGGCATGTTACGTGTACATATGTTGGCATGTTACGTGTGCATGTGTTGGCATGTTACGTGTACATGTGTTGGCATGTTACGTGTGCATGTGTTGGCATGTTACGTGTACATATGTTGGCATGTTACGTGTACATATGTTGGCATGATACGTGTACATGTGTTGGCATGTTACGTGTGCATGTGTTGGCATGTTACGTGTACATGTGTTGGCATGTTACGTGTACATGTGTTGGCATGTTGCGTGTACATGTGTTGACATGTTACGTTCAATGTGTTGGCATGTTACGTGTACATGTGTTGGCATGTTGCGTGTACATGTGTTGACATGTTATGTTCAATGTGTTGGCATGTTGCGTGTGCATATGTTGGCATGTTGCGTGTACATGTGTTGGCATGTTGCGTGTACATGTGTTGGCATGTTGCGTGTACATGTGTTGACATGTTACGTTCAATGTGTTGGCATGTTGCGTGTGCATATGTTGGCATGTTGCGTGTACATGTGTTGGCATGTTGCGTGTACATGTGTTGGCATGTTGCGTGTACATGTGTTGACATGTTACGTTCAATGTGTTGGCATGTTACGTGTACATGTGTTGGCATGTTGCGTGTGCATGTGTTGGCATGTTACGTGTACATGTGTTGGCATGTTACGTGTACATGTGTTGGCATGTTACGTGTACATGTGTTGGCATGTTACGTGTACATGTGTTGGCATGTTACGTGTGCATGTGTTGGCATGTTACGTGTACATGTGTTGGCATGTTACGTGTGCATGTGTTGGCATGTTACGTGTACATGTGTTGGCATGTTACGTGTACATGTGTTGGCATGTTACGTGTACATATGTTGGCATGTTACGTGTACATGTGTTGGCATGTTACGTGTACATGTGTTGGCATGTTACGTGTGCATGTGTTGGCATGTTACGTGTGCATGTGTTGGCATGTTACGTGTACATGTGTTGGCATGTTACGTGTACATGTGTTGGCATGTTACGTGTACATGTGTTGGCATGTTACGTGTACATGTGTTGGCATGTTACGTGTACATGTGTTGGCATGTTACGTGTACATGTGTTGGCATGTTACGTGTACATGTGTTGGCATGTTACGTGTACATGTGTTGGCATGTTACGTGTACATGTGTTGGCATGTTACGTGTACATGTGTTGGCATGTTACGTGTACATGTGTTGGCATGGAAGACCTGTAGTAACAATACGTTCTCGTTCGGTCAAATTATGATTATATATAATTTTGTGAATCTCTACTGCCAGTTTGCGGCAAAGAATGTTTGTATGATGGTTTGTTTGAAAGTTCAAGTACATCAATTAATTACCAACAATTAGTAATTCAACATTGTCAGCGTATCTTGATATGAAATATATAAATCATCGAGTCCACGTCATTTGCCTCCTGACCTGAGAAGGGTTTTATTATCCGTCTATCTATTCAGGTTTTATCTTCAGAATGGTTTTGTTGACAACGCGGGTATACAACTTTGCATCAATAGGTCAATATTTACTGTGACAGCGTAATACAATCCCTAAATGTTTGAACTGGACTATAATATGCTTAATGTAAGATTTACCCCCTCTTTCTGAGCTGGTAACACGATAAGCCGAATAATCTCCCAACCGTCTTCAAACATCAAACTGATAAACTGAAGAATGTATTTGTTTAATTAAATCACGCTTTAAAAGTGTCCAGTTAATTTAAATACTCAAATCAGCAAGGATGTACGTCTGGTGCATATTTCTTCCCTCGTGTTATCAACAGACTGTCGGGGAATAGTATACGAGCCTACTTGTTGGGGTGATGCTTGACTTTAGTTTTTTAACTCTCACCGATAATGAGTCTGAAAATAATTTTATTGACCGTACTTGAATGGTATGTGCATCACGTGACCGGCTTAAGACAGTCACCACGGTGCATTCTTTCATTGCCAAGCAACGTAAAACTTCCTAAGTGAACTTGTTTGTTTTTGTGTGTCATGTAACGCATAAATTATTTTATGAGTGTATATGTAATTATTTTCACAGACAACCTTGCACATGTACAAAGTATACGGAAAAAACAATATACATCGTAAATAGAACATTATGAGGTTGATGACACTGTGAACCGTGGTCAATTGGACCCGATGACTCGGGGTCCCTCAAACAACGTCTCCACAACACGACAACATCAGTATAACAATTGGACCCGATGACTCGGGGTCCCTTAAACAACGTCTCCCCAACACGACAACGTCACTATAACAATTGGACCCGATGACCCGTGGTCCCTAAAAGGTTGCAACAGTGTGTCCCCAACACGGCAACACCACTATAACAATTTGACCCAATGGCCCGTAGTCCCTAAAACGTTGAAACAACGTCTCCCCAACACGACAACACTAATAATATTGGACCCGTTGTTGTTGTGGTATGAGCGAGGATTATGTTGGTTCGATCTCGGGTACACCAAAATCCTGGTTTCCTTTTTTGTGTAGATGAAGAACTAAATTCCGTTGGTCCTGGTGCTTTGTGTATATACAATGTATCTATAAAGGGGAAACGAGTCACGACAAACATGATTCGTTGGCCATTTCCAGGATAACATACTCGTGGTCCCACTGTGGCACCACAATTGTACTGGGTGTTCTTGGTGTATCAGGGGTTCCATTTGACTCGGGAGTGGGGGTTGACCCTTGGAATTTACAAAATGCCATATTTTGACCCTTACGATTTTGATTTGAATGGTTATTTTCTTTTAAAAGCACATGGGCATTTACCAATAGAATGATAAAATTTCGCCAAACTTATCAAAATGACCCTTCCTATTCAGAGGCTGGAACCCCGGAGTATAAATCGTTACAACGACACTCGTCTGACGTCAGAATGACCTCCCATCTCATAGTAACATATTTTACTTTTAACGTTGTTGTCAGTTATATGTATCTGATCACCACACAAAAACACAACAGGCAATAATCAACTTCAAGTCATTTAGTGCTATAATTATAACTTTTGTTTTATAGTTATTAATAAGCATTTATGTCTGCTCACAAGTCTTCGACACCCAACGGCTGTAAAATCAAATGATGTGCAATATAAATTATACGACCATCAAATTTTGTATTTACACATAATATCCAGGAACGTAAGCATCAATTAGCATAATTATATTCACTAATGTTTATGATCCATTAACGATCCTTTAACGACACGAAATCTAAATCGTAAGTAAGAATTCTACAGGGACGTAAAGTCGATATTTGCAAAATTGAGTTTTGATACCGTGTTCTTGGTATAGTAAAGCTGTATTCAGTATGATGGTGTGATTTGTGTCTTTGTGGAACTAACCAAGTTGTCCAAACACCAATTCCAAAACGACATAATTATGATTCTTAAAGTCTATACACTCAGAACATTAAACGGTGATTTTCTCAAAACAATACTTAAGGTAGTTTTAATAGAATAAAGTTAATGCGATGGAATTAAAATCGTACACAGCACAGCACAGCACAGCACAGCACAGCACAGCACAGCACAGCACAGCACAGCACAGCACAGCACAGCACAGCACAGCACAGCACAGCACAGCACAGCACAGCACAGCACAGCACAGCACAGCACAGCACAGCAACACACCTGGTGCGTTAATTGGTAGTATTTGATAAGCTGTTTTAAATGCGTACGGTTCATTGGTGGACAGGTGCTAACGATTACTGTAATAAGAAGAAAACTAAACAGTGCGCTGAAGTCACTCGAGCATTCGGTGAAGACGTCGCACTATAATTCGTTACTAAATCTCAAGGGGCAATGACCGAGCTGTTCCATTCAGGATATATTATTGACAACCCAATATTTCATGGCGCAGAGAACACGTTTGGCCCTGGCGTATCGAAAATACAACAATAATATAAGTGCAATACACGCTGATACTCGACAGTAACTAGTTATCAATCCCGCAATATTTCCTGGCACGCAACTTCATTGATTGCTGTCTTACTTTCAAATGTGATTAGCATCTTGATATGTAACTGCATAGCCCCTATGTTCTTTTTTGAAGTGGAAAATATGCATAATAAATGGTTGGTTATAATGACTGCATTATACTGATGAGAAAATAAATTGAATTTGCCTGCTCTGAAAAAAATTACGTTTTTGTTCACGATAATTTTGAGCTGAGTCAAGTTGTAGGGTGTACATGTGCAGTCCAGTTGGGATATGGTGAGAGTGACGTAGTCGTTTATGTGTACCCAAAATAGTATGCCTTTATAATGTATTTGCATTCAACCGCTGCGTCTCTCTACTCTAACGATGACTGGACGATGACTGGACGATGACTGGACGATGACTGGACTCATCCTTATACATCAGTTGCTAGTCATGTGCTCCATACTATGTTTCAAAGAATACTCGGGTGAACGAGAATGACTGGACTGCACATAGTGCATTAAACAATGTAATTAAACATATTTATAAAGAACAAGAAAAAATATCTGATTCCGCTGGGGCTTGAACCCAGGACCTTCCGCGTGTTAAGCGGATGTGATAACCACTACACCACGGAATCAGGTGTAACCGCAATGGTTAAAGTAACGTATATAAACCCGTATCCTTCACAAAGCGTTGAAGAGAAGTAGGCGTGTAAGCACGTGCTAAAAGCTGGTTGGTTCGTTGGTTCACACGTTTTTATCCAATCACAGACACGTTTACATTTGAAGGTTTGAATGGCTGAAGTGTAAACGAGTATGATAGCCAATGCGAGACAACATTTCAAATTATACTTAATCGATTCAATTGAGCCAGACGCTATCGATTTATGAACGGATCGGAAATTCATACATGGGTAGACACACAAACGATCGTTAACCATTAACATGCAAGCATCATGATACTAGAATATTATGCCTTTGGATAAAAAGTTTCGCGTGAATGGACGTGACCCTCTTTTGAATAGTTGTAAGACTATTAATCACTAGCTCTGTGTCTGACGGAATACTAGATTTCAAATTTTAGTAAATTTATTGCGCAATTTCTCTTAAATACCGTCACTGCTAGCACGTATTTATGAGTTTCTTGCATACGGCACGGTATATTATAAGGGATTGGAATTGACTGGGTTTCTAATTAGGCCTGTCTTGTCTTTAAGACACTACACAAGTTTGCTAAAGACAGATCGAGCGATTTTGAATGGGTTTTTTTACACAAGAGCAATTACATTCATAATTATATGTATCCATGATGTCATTGTTTCAAATTCGAACGTTGATTGAACGAGTATCTTTTTCTTCTACTAGTACATGGCATGTATTGTAATAAGATGTCATATAACTTTTATGGTTACAATTTGTAGCTCTAGTTGTTCCAACGAGAGGAAATCAAAACGATAATTACTCCAGCTCATTCATTATTATACATGTATTATCCCGTGTGTCGAGTGGCGTATATACGACCAACGTTCATATGACCAGATAACGTCACACAACTACTCATTAATTATCAACGACGCGTACGGAACCACGTGCATCGATTCGTATTTACGCGTGCGCGCGCGTCGTTTGTGACACGTGTTATTCCACGTAAGGAGTGCGGGCTGCACGCTCCGTGCAATCAAGCGTGTAGTTGCTGGAGAGTGATCACGTGCACGGGAGTTGAACATTTATCGAACAAGAATAGTAAAAGGAACATAAAATATTTTTCCAACATCAACGTTTAATTAATTAGTCAAAGATTCTGATATTCAGAACATTCTCGATTACTTTTGATTTTATTTGAGTCAGTGCCCAACACATTAGCAGCTAGCATCGATTATTGTTGACTAATTTCAGCACGTATTATAGTAATCAGTTACCAGTAGCCAACATTCAGTGGGCAGTCTTGGACAGGACACAATGACGATGACCCGTATTGTGTGACGCTGCTACTGGTTAGCGATTTAATTTCTTTGGATTTTAACGAAGTTCTGTAAGTGCTCAATATGTCACTATATTTCGTGCCTAATTCAATGTGATTGTTCAAATCTACCAACCGCACGAAGGCCAAACTCTGGCATGTTAATTAACTTACACCGCGTACTGTTGTACATGTACATAGCAATCACATTTTGGAATTAATTACAAGTATACTATATGGTATAATTATGTAAATCTCTAAATTACGTTAAATCACTTAAATGTAGTTGCAATATAATTATTTTCCTATTTTAAAAATTACAATTTAGCTGACTTGAATATTGTATTGATAAAATAGTGGTTTAGGTAGGTGGGTGGGAAAACATCGTGAACGAACCATTATAAACATGGTTATACGTGTTATTTTAAATTCTACGTTCTTACTAAATCATTTATAATAAAAGGTCACGATTATTTGTTCAAGAACTATGAATATTTTTAATTTGTGCGCAACTTTACGATTTCCGTAAGTGCTTTGATACAGTACCCAGGACCGTCGGTTTGTCATCACCCTGCCCCCCCCCCCCCCCCCTCCAAACATTGGGCTATTTTTTTTAAACCACTTTGTACAAAAATCTTAAAGTTATGGACATATACATGTATTTAAATTATTTGTTATATTACTAAACCATTTAGCGACATGTATGGTTTATTGAATTCGATTAATTGAAATATAGCCTAGTTAATATAAACAAAACATTAAGGTAATATTGCAGATGTTGTTACATCTTCCACAATTTGCAAGTCAAACATAAATTTCCGTAAGTGCTTTGATAAAACATAACCAGCCTCGCCGCACGTGTAGCACGTGAATGAACAGACGCGGCTCTTCCATGAAGTTACATTTTGGATCGTAGTCAGGTTATAATGCGGTTTTCCGTCCTAGTGGCATAGGGGTTACATTTTGCTGAATTATTGTGTTCAAATCAATGAAGCATAGACAAAAAGAAAGTAAAGGTCAGTGTAAGAACGTCTTTGTCTGGAACCATAGCGTGCCCTTTTCTACGTAGCTTTCAATGATTGTCAATAAAACGACAACATCTTGGTTTTGTAATCGAGTTATAATTTTGAGGTTGTACAAAATGCCGAACAGAACATTTCAAATGTACATGATGTTTGTTGGTAGGCCTACTTATGGGTTGGGGTAAGGTCAATAAAGTGGACAACAATGTTCACATGTGTACAGAACATCGCTAGAATATCTTCACCATATATGTCAACCACCCATGATACAACTGTGATTTGATGTGCATGTATTTCCTATAGTTTTTCTTGAAATGAGCATCACTGTGTTTAAGGCTTGTTTGTTGTTCATCTACTTCTATTATACGAATAGGAACACTCAAGTCATTTTACCAACTCGGACTGACTAGTTTAAAAACTTTTCGCGGAGCCTGCACGTGTATTTATTAATCATAATGCTATTATTCTATTTAACTCACATAATTAAATATTTAATTGCACTAAGTGTTTACCAACACTTTCAATGATTTTAAACCACTTGAATAATCTAAGACGTCTTTTTTTCATTACTGATTCTGTTCTTGATCCGAACAAAACAAAGTGTACATACATTTATTCGTACATGTATACCAACGACTGAATACAGGGTTCCAACTGACTACGTTATTATCAGGTTGAACGGTGTCACGGTTGTCAGACTAGGCCTAGTTACTTTAAGAAGCCTTGCTGTAATACTTCAGCACTTAAGATTCCACTCAAATTATATGTACAATGAATTTATTCCTTAATTAATTAGCATACATTTACCTGACGTAATCGTATTAATGAAGTAAACGGTCCTGGCATGATTGTGTCAATTTCAAAATACGTGCGTATATCTTCTTGGCAAAGAAAGCACAATACTTATGTCGACAGTTACTATCAGTTTCCATGCTGTTGCAGTTGTTGTTGTTGTTGTTTTTTACTGGTACCATCAAGTGTGTATACGTCAGTTTAAATTATACGTATTTTACTGATGTATAAGTGACTATAATTACGACAGAAATGCACAGAGGCAGGAAACAATCTATGATGAAGATAATCGCCATATTTGTCGGGCAATTTCAAAATTACTGTCATTCTTGCTTAACACAAATTCATATCAGTTTGAGCGTATTATTCAACGGGAGTAAACAGTTTAAGTGACGCAATCATACAATGGTTTTGATACTTAACTTATCAACCGTTTATATTATTGTTTTGCTTGTAAATAACTTTTACATATATTTATGTAAATTCTATAGAAATTATATTACATATATGTTATACGAGACGGACTGAGTTTTTTAAATATCTAGTGTCATATAGCGATGGTTATCGTGAACAGTAAATACCAATACACTCGTGTGAAAAAAAACATTTCGAGTAAAAAAGGGGGCATCACAAATTGTCATGATAATATGTTGTTTAAATGGTTGTCAACAGTGTCATTTTAACTGAACACCATGGCATTGGTAGGAAACGCAATTAAATTTTATGATAAATTTCAGGAGGTGGGGCGTCAGGAACCATGCCCCTTCTCGACCCGTGCATATATTGCTAAGGTCTCGGTGATAGTTGTGAATAAAATTTTTGATCAAATATAGCATGCTTTTACAGTATTTTCACGTGCCAGTGCTATTGTTTATTTTATAATTCAACTCAACAATATCAGACTCAGAATTACAACCAATGTAACTCAGATTCAACACATCGTATTTCCCGTTGCGTGTAAGGCAACTTTGTTGGTGGAAGGCAGTGGAAAGCAAGTTTTGCGTGACTTCAGTAGGTTACGTATTTGTTATTTTTGATGTGTTTTTCGCTGATTTTAAATGTGATCACTTACAGATATCGTTGAAGTGATGAATAAACGAAGCTGCCTTACACGCAACATGTTGTACGGTATGTTCAAGGACTGTCTTATTATTGAGGTTTCACTGTAAAAGGCGTTGCTACAATCGTGATGAATATGCTCGTCTGATGATACATTAAACTAGCATGTAGTTACTGGCACTCCACACAGAGTGCTATCCACTGGTTTTTAATTGAAAATTCATCTTTATAATAGTCATAAAATGAATAACATCTTACTGCTTGAAACACAATCGGATAAATATATCACATGCCTGAATAGAGAGAGATACGTCTGATAATTCCAGCTGAGTACGAAATGTTTTAGGGCGAAAAAAGATGCTACCACTTTGTTTAAGTATTTTACAAAACGGTATGGACACAGCGTATCAACATTTATCAATTGATAGTTGTATATTTAATAGTTGTATATCTTCTCTACCTGAGTGTTAATTCTAACCACACCAGACAATTAATTAGCAAGAAATACATAAACAGTGTACTTTCACAGGACTGTTGCAACCCGTTTTAAAACAATCATTGTTAAAAGTTCAATTTGAAGACACAGCATGTGAATCAGATATCACAATGTTTCATTATCCACTTCGAATTCGCGAGAGCATATGTGATATTGAGTATGATTTCAAGGCACATAAATCAGAAAAGCGCGACAAGACTCCTCTGTCCGATTTTCTATTATCTATTTACGTGCATTCGGTTTTAACTTTCAACGCCGTTTCAAATACGTTTCAGTCAGTTATATTTCGGCGGTCGATTCACCTAACCAGGACTTTCCCGGAATGTATCCTAATATGTACTAACTTACCCTTCCACAAACAACCAGAAACTTTTCCAAAGTGTGGAAGAAAATCAACTATGGCCCTTTGCCCACCATGTTGTGTCGAGTTGTACTGTCCTTTAGCCCTTAACAAAACTATGTTGTGACGTGTTGCACTGTACTTAACCCACCATGTAGTGTCGTGTTGCACTGTACTTTACCACATCATGTTGTGTCGTGTTGCACTGTTCTTTACCACACCATGTTGTGTCGTGTTGCACTCCTTTACCACACCATGTTGTGTCGTGTTGCACTGTACTTTACCCACCATGTTGTGTCGTGTTGCACTGTACTTAGTGTGGTAAAGGACAGTGCAACACGACACAACATAGTGTGGTAAAGTACAGTGCAACACGACACAACATGGTGTGGTAAAGGACAGTGCAACACGACACAACACGATGTGGTAAAGGACAGTGCAACACGACACAACATGGTGTGGTAAAGGACAGTGCAACACGACACAACATGATGTGGTAAAGGACAGTGCAACACGACACAACATGGTGTGGTAAAGGACAGTGCAACACGACACAACATGGTGTGGTAAAGGAGTGCAACACGACACAACATGGTGTGGTTAAGGATAGTGCAACACGACACAACTTGGTGGATAAAGTACGGCGCAACACGATACAACATATTATAGTGTGATAAAGGACAGTGCAACCGGACACAGCATGGTGTTGTTAAGGACAGTGCAACACGACACAGCATGTGTGGTAAAGTACAGTGCAGTACGGCACAGCATAGTGTGGAAAAGGACAGTGCTACACTTCACCACATGGTGTGGTAAAGGACAGTGCAACACGACACAACATGGTGTGGTAAAGGACAGTGCAACACGACACAGCATGGTGTGGTAAAGGACAGCGCAACACGTCACAACATAGTCGGTAATGCACAGTGCAACACGTCACGTCTTCACGGCGCGGTAAAGAACGCCACACGGTGTCGTAAAGTAGCATACAGTGCAACACGACATAATTTACGGAGTTCGATAGTTTATCAGATTAGAAAAAATATATGATACATACAGTTTACATGATATAGCGTTTTCAGAAAGATATAGTCAATTAACAACAATTAATTTAAAAAAAAGTAGGACAATTGAGATTATACTTAAATGCAACAAATAATTGGTGCGGATATTATGAACCATGATGCGTTTTTTCTAAGAAATCCTTTATTGTTCGCTTTTAAGCTTATAAGTGTTTCTCCCTTCTAAAGCGTTCTTTTGTGATAACGTTACAATATTTTCAAATGCTAGTATTACTGAACAAATATGCGATTTCTAGAAGGCGGGAAAGAAATTGAATGCGCTCCTCCTACATATACACGAAAACTCCGCCCACTGCACGTGCTTATCAACTATTGGTCTGTAAGGTGTGAAATGTGTACCAATCGTCGTCGCAGGTTTTAACAACAGTTATCGAATTCATTAACAACCGCGGCAGAAATATGACACGTTCACGTGAATTCCATTACAAAATTAGACCGGTAATTACCCCTTGAAAAGTTCTCAAGCGCGCTCGATGCTGATTGGATAACAGACCCTCGTGAAAAAGTATTTTCTTTGATGGTTTAAAAATTGATGCGAGAATGAATGAGTTTGTATTCTCAGATAAGTGCACCTTTATGTTGCAATGCATAGAGGATGTACGTGTTGTTATAGCGTGCTGGTCAACAAACATGGCGGCCAAGGTAGTGTAACGGCGCGTAGTGATTCACTGAGTCTGATTCAGGTGAATCGGTTAAGTGGATGGGTAGATAGCGCAGTGATACTGATGTTGAGCAATTAGTACAGCATTCCTTCCGCGAGTGTTGTATATACAACAGCTACTTAGGATGGAGGTCATGTTTGAGCGCTATCTAATGCTCACTTATCTCGCACTGAAGATCTACAATTATGGTGTGCTACCACCACGTCTATGAGCAAGTTCGATACATATTTTAGCATCATCACTACCGGGGCACTTTGTTTTTGTTTCCCGTCCAACTAGAGCTGAACAGGTGGGAAACCCATAGGCACCCCGTGTACCAGGGCAAGACGTGTTAAACTTGCTGCTAATGCACCAGTCAATTGAACCCATGGCCCCAACCCCGGGGATAGCGGGGCAACTGTACCGTATTATTACCTTTCTGATTTTTCTTTCGCACAAAAATATAGCGGGGAATATAGACGTGACTACTTGTATATTCGTGAGGTATAGGGTGGGACAATTGCGGGGATTTTACCAGCTGTATGACCCTGGTGGCGCAGGGATTTTACCAGGGGTTTGAAAATGCAATTGTAGAAATCCCCACACTTCCCAGGGGTTGGGGTGCTTCAATTGACTGGTGCATAAAGTGTAAGGCGGCGGTAAAAATGAGGTAACTTAGCCTTTTGTGTCTGTTATCTTAAATATTTCCTTACTGCACCAGTAAAACGACGAATATGTATGTGTGTCTCGACACGAAGATGTGTTTTTTCCGACAACAAACGTTACATCAGATTTAAAACATGTTAAAAAGTCCACAGTTTAATCAATAACACATAATTAAAAATACTTACAGACCACCGAGCAAGCTCAAATTTCGTGTATAGGCCGTAATTTTGTATGTAGTGAAAGAATAGTAGCATATTTAATTTCAATGATGTATGTACTGGCCTTGGTATCCTTCTCTTAAATTGAACATTTTCCTACCCTTGATCGCACAAAACGGATAGAGAGGTAGTCTCACCAGTATCAATGCTATACAATGGGAACTTTGTAAAGAACCAAGGAGTCTACCCGGAAAGAGCTATGGCAGCGCGTCCGTATTTCTTGTATCATACAAACTTCATGTCTCTTCCCTCGAAGTCGGGGTCACAGGGGCGGATCCAGGATTTTGTATAAGCAGGAGCGTACATACATGTAGTGATCTTACCCCCCCCCCTAAAAAATTGTGCGAGTGAGGCGAGCTAGAAAAAAATGTATCCCTGAGGAGCATTCCACACGATTTCATTCTTTATCTTATAATATTCAGTGATAAAGGGATTGTGAGAGCAAAGCGAGCAAGAAAAATGCATTCATTATTTGAGCAGCATATCCTACATACTCATTCCTATACTTGACAACATTAACTGATAGTGTTTGTGCGAGCGGAGTGAGCAAGAAAAAAATGCAAGTATCTATTTCAGCAACATCTCCCACGTCCTTATTACTTGGTAATATTTACTGATATAGTTGTTGTGAGAGCTAGAAACATCAGTGTTTATCGGAGCAGTATACCCAACAAACTCACTGGCTAATCGAAAACTTTCATTGAATATGCGTTTTTCTACAGCAAGCGTAGCGAGCAAGAAAAATCGTTGTTTATCTGAGATGAACGATAGTCAACTGGATAATTCTCACTGATATATAGCTGTTGTGAGTACGGCACCAAGAAAAAAGCAATGTCTATCTGAGCAGCATACCCTTCGAACTCCAGGGCTTCATTTTTGTTTCAGAGGCAACGTGAAATATTTATTAAAAAGCACTGAATTCGTCTCCTGCATTCTTAGATACCTTAAATTTTAATGAAAATGACAGGTTTATTACAGAATGAAGCCAACTGTTTCCACGTATTTTATGACTTGTCGGACATTTTTGATGTGCACGAATCTCGGCATTTCTGTACCCGATGTTTGGCACCTTGCTTTCAATCAGTCCCGTATCATGTTATTTGCATATAGCATTTAGGTCACTTTTCAATAAATTAATGATTGATTTGATCAAGCGGGCGAAGCCAGCGAAAAGAATTGCATATCAATATTGTACATCCAAAATGTGACTAGGCTCTGACGATTTTTGGGGGGGGGGCGCTCCCTCTAAATCCGCTAGTGGTTCATATGCCAATTAGACAGGAATACACCGAATCACCACCCACTATGTACAACTGTCTCATACGAACGCAAACAATCACGAATTAATAAGTAAAGACACACATCTAAACTCAATAAGTTTCCGTTTGTTGGTTACCTCGTGCTTCCATATCCATCACATTTAGTACTGAAGCTGGCGTTTGTTAACAAATGGCTGTTTGACGTCAAAAGTGTTACACTTGTGTGCGCCTCACCTTTCGACGTTACGTCTTAGCGCTTGCCGTCTAATCAGGCGACCCTGGTTCAAATCCGAGTGGCGGCTATTATATGTCGGCTGTGTTTCAGCAGAAAGCTGACTGGCAAATAAAGACTATGCTTGGAAATGTTTAGACTTACGGAAGACAAGCTGCATGTGTGAACGATTAAAAAAAATCTGAGTTCGAGTCCATGGAGTCGCTGTCTAACGTCTGTGGCACCGTGTCTACATTTGCACCAAGCACGGTTCCTTATATCCTTTGCACACATGGATATAGTTTAATCAAAGCACTTACGGAAATCTTAAACTGGTTACACACACATTTTTATTCATTATAATTATTTAACTATTACATATTCGGATATGTTTTGCAACAGTTAATTAACCAAAGCATTTTCTCTTTACCCTCAAATTATTTTTCAAATACAGCCATATTATGCCAAAACATTTTAATATTGTGGTCAAGGGGTCGGGATTACAACCAACACTTACACTCAGGACTCAGCACTCAAATATTGAAATTCAGTCTTCTGAGGTTCAGAGCGACACTTTTTGAGAACAAGAAGTTGTAATAATGTTAAATAGGTATATATGTATTAAATATTAGTATTGGCTTATTTCATAGTGGAATTTAGTGTATTTGTAAGTTATAAATGTATTTTTTTCAGTCTGAGTGCTGAGTGTGGCACTCAGATTAAATAATTACATTTATACGTCATAAATAGTACACAATGACATAAAAAGTGTGACAAATATTATTTTCAACACTCATTTAACAATTGTATACATTTTCCTCATCAAAATTTGCAATCTAGGACAAAGAATAGCTCATTATACATGTATCAAATTTTCAATATTTGAGTGTAAGTATTCGTTGTAATCCTGGCCCCTGGTAATATAAAGAACAAAAATATTGAAGGTAGGTTGGAGAAACTTTTTATTTTTTACTCGACTTTTCGAAGAAAAAAGTCAAGTTATTGTCGTGACGGGATCGTCTGTGTGTGCGTCTACGTTGGTTAAGTTTATTGTCAGAGTCATTTTCTCAAAGACTATCAAAGGTATCCACTTGAAACCACGCACGTTAATTAACGTGCGTGTTGAAACTCGACATAGTTATTAACTATCACAAGGGGGGTCAATACTGACAAGGCTAGTAACCATGTGACCTATATCCATGGAGTTATATGCCCTTGTTTCGACTTAGAGTCAAAATTTAATAAACTGAATTTTCACAACAATATCAAAGCTTTCAACTTGAAAGTCAATATAGTTGTGGAATGTGATGACATACATCTACTTACAAGAGGAAACAAATCTATCCACATTTGACAACAGTTATTCCCCTTTTCTGACTTTGATTTTTACACAAAAATGTCAAAGTTCACAATGACTGTATATACAGTGTGGCAATACCACTTGACAAAATACTACAGTCCAAATGAATAATTTTGTAAACGAAACCTACACTTGGATAAGAAAAATGGGCGTAAGTATTTTATTTTTTCACCGATTTCTATGAAATACAGACCACGTGGAAAAAATATAAGATTTCCGCGATATTTCTCTTGTTTATACTCTTAGAATGTTCAGCCACAGATGATAGGCAAGGGGTAATGTCAAGTACGAGAAAGTCGAGCGTCCAGCACTCGTAGGTGGTGCTCTTGTTAAAATTATTTATTGATTTATGCACTGGAAGTTCAACAAGGGGTCAAAACTTCTTAAAAATATAGATGTTTTAAAAGAGTAAATTTTCGAATATCGATGTTGTCGAAAGTATTTTTTTCAAACGTATTTTGGAAAGTACAAGCATGGTCCGTGGCTCCCGGAATTCGCCGCTTTGTCCATCCGTCTTTCGTCCCGCTTTTAATATCTGACTATTGTCCATCCTAGTTATCCGTAAATGAAACCAGTGTGCCATATTCGGAAGTTGTACATAGTTGCTAGTTCTATAGTTGTGCTAATTTACCTCCCACACAGTCAACTTGCTTATTTCTTTGAAAATTACCTGCTAAATAACAGCGTTAAACACTCAGTTATCAGAATATATGCCCTGTCCACCATGTTGATAATTGATAATAGCATCGGATCAAACCTGATCAATAAAAAGTTTCACTCACAGTTTTAAAGTCTCAGAATCTGAAAGAGTGTTAGTGGAGATGCCAGGAATCAAACGTGCGCTAGCTACCCCTGTGTAACCGATACAGCGCATTACCACTGGACCACAAACTGCTCCCGTTCTTTTGCTGTTTGTTTGTGCGTTCGATTGAGACAGTCGTAGTCATTTGTATTCCCTGCCAGACTGCCATGGCCAGTGATCTCAGACTCGGAGGGAAGAGACAGTTTGGTGAAACAAGGAACCTGGTGCGATACCCTAGCTCTCTCTCGTCGAGTGTGTATAAAATAATGCATGCTTAGTATTTCAAGTGCCAGGCAAGTACAGGTTAAAATAATCAGTAACACTTCTGTATTAAATCAATGTTTACATTTTTCAACAATTTGTCAACACATGAACAGTTGCCCTAATACCGTTTTTTCTGGATAAAATTCCAACTAACTAGTGTAATTGGTCAGTAGTGAGTACTAACTTATCATCACGCACATTAATTAATTTCTTTCTACTTCGTGCTTATTATCAACTGTTTTATGTCATACTTAAATGACATAACCGTAGAAAATGTGGAGCAATGATGTAAAGTCTACAATTTTAAGTTTACTTTCAGACATGCGTCCGTTCAATCGGTTGAAACATCAATTTGTGTACACATACACCCGATCATTGAGTTGTAAGTCGACGGTTACATGTCCCCTTTCATGGCAGGCACGCCAGCTTATCCATTATCACGAAGTTAATTAACGTGCGTGCCATTATACACACCTGTATAAAGCGGGTTCGAGTCTCATATTCAGCAGCTTGTGTATCATAAGAGAAGAGTAGGCATATCGTTATTCGAAAAATTTGCCAATACATTACGATACGCAAGAAAGCTGGTCAGACCCGTTGATTAGAAAAAATAGCTGATCTGACCCAGGTTGTCCAGACATATCGAGTGTTGGTCCCACGTAACCCACGCTTCTGTAACCCACGCTTCTGTCGATTGTATCAGTGAGTTATCAAATAAATCCTGATGATACCAAAGATAATAAAATTAAAATATCTAATTGCGACGTCAAATAAAATTAGTTTTAGAATATTAAATTTTATGTAAAACTTGTGAAAATAGAGTCTTCCTGACACTAAAAGTTCACAGAAAACACATAGGGGAGACCGGGGCTATGTGATACACGTTTCGGTTTTTTACTCTTTTATAAAACATGAACACACATGCAGCCCTTGTAATGGGGTATACATAAAACTGCACTTAATTTTGACCAAACACGTTCTTTAATTAATCAATTTAACTATGCAATAACAATTTACAGCTTGTGGAAAATGGTAAGTACATGTAACAAATAACCCCGTGTGTTGGGGACAAGTGTTACAGTCCCCGGGGCAAAATGTTACATGTAGTAAATTTCGACTACCCTGAAGCTTACCTCCATGAATCACGGACGGAGGTGAAGAGGCGAGGTAGGAAAGGTTGGGGCGGTTGAATTTTGATTGTTTGGAACATAGTAAAAATTTTCATACTTGTCCGCCCTTAGCCCCAAAAGGTCGGGGCAATTTGTGACACTTTACGAACTATTTTTAAGCGGTTGAAATTATTGATGCATAGTTATATTGAATAATCAAGTAACTTGCTTTGTCGAAATTAAGTGTAGTTTTATGTATACACCTTTATTAGGGCCGTATATGAGTTCACGCTTTCTAAAATGTTAAAGTTATAAAAATGTAACACTTAGCCCCGGTGGCCCCTTTGTATTATGTAACAAATTGCCCCCAAGAACACTTGCGTGAATAAATCGCTCTATAGTAAATACCAAAGGTGGCCAAATCCAATTTCTTATTGCTACGGCATGCTTGATGTGTACTCAAACGTTGGCCCATAAGCCCAAATATGAACCAAATCTTGAATATAGAATAAATTGACATTTGAAAATTTGTAAAAATGTTACAAAAAAGCATGAAAATGTGTTTTCAACCTGTAACACAATTTGTGAGGATTTGAACTGGTCGCGACATAGCGGATAAAATGGCGGCTCGAAAAATGATAACATCAACATGACTGATGATGTAATATAAGGACATCATAGGTTTGAAAATGCAGTGTAACATTTTGCCCCGTGTAACGCTTAGCCCCGGTCTCCCCTACACTATGAAATTGAAGAAATTCTTTCATTTATCTTCGTGCACTAACATATAAATAATTTCAAATTGACAATACGAACTAACTCAGTCTGTTCTTAATAACGTAAAGGAACCTTAACTCGGCAGGAACATTGACTCGTCACTTTTCGTTTTTGTAATCTCACCTTTTATGACGTCATCAGAAAGTTTGGAGGTGGACATTTTTCAAAAGTTAAATATGTCTTTATGTTATCTGTGCATACCAACGTGTATTACAACTGTGTTGTATTTGAATATTAAGCCATATAAACATCCACATAAAACATACCAATTGATGAACACGGGCGACGACACGTTGCGAATTGAGACGTCTCGGGCGAAAGGTCATAGTGCAATGTAGATACGTTTATTTGTTATTTCCCACAGGTGTTTGTGTCCTGGAATAATTTGTCTTTCAGAATGTGTCTCTCGTTTGATGAGACATTTACCTTAAAAGTACCTTGATAAGGGTTATATACAATTGACGAGTCTGGGACCCCATTGACGACTTACGGACCCCATGGTTTGTTACAAAAATGTTAACATAACCCTTCTACCACTTTGCAACATTACTTAAGTAAACTCTTTGTTTTTGCGTTTAATCATCTAAACAAAGCAATTAACTTTGTAAACTCTATTCTCGAGACGTCTAGTAAGATTTTTTATTCTAAAAATCAACATAATTTGAACTCGAAGATCTTTCAAATCTACTAGCACTTATTAGTAAATAACTATGCTTAACGAAATAGTATCCTGCTGTTGTCCATTTCATTACGCTATACTTTAGCATAATATATGTCTGTTGTTTGTTATGGAACGAAACACGCTTGTTTTTTACTCTATCTTTGATCCAATTGATTAATATGAACACCATACTTGGTCCGGAAAGTTGCCATTTGCATCATGTTTATACAAATGTAATACCATTGTTATTAAACATACTAGTACATGTACTAGTATAAGGCTTATAACCGTCGTCTACTATTTGGTTGACTACGAAGTAATAAGTTTTATAGATTTAAAACTATATTAGATACAGAAAAGAAAGTAAGAGCGAAAAAGGGCTGGTCGAAAGTGGACCATGGAAAAGATGTGAACTTTTGCTCTGGACATGATTCTAATGAAAATCGCCAAAGTGTTTTCAAGTTTTGACATTCTTCCAGTGACATTAGCTGATCTCATCAAGGAGAGACTCCATTTAAATACGAATGTGGGATACAATTAGTTGCCAAATTCGCGATAACTTCGCTAGAAGTTAAAATGGAACTGGAAAAAGTTAAAGAAGGGGAAAGAATAAGAAAACTTAGTTGAGAAAACTGAAACGAATTGAAAAGAAGGCTGGGTGATAACAGAAAATAAAAGGGAAATAATCAACCAAGAAAACTTAACGGACATCAAAAAACTTAATTAAAGGCATCAAAAGTACGAAAAATCCCAAGAAAGCTCTCTGCTTTATGTGCTTTGATAATGAAGATGCTGATCCAAAGCTGTTCAGGTAAAAAGTTGTGTCCAAAGCTATCGCGACTGGCGCATGACACTATCCAATGATTTATATGCTGCTACTGTATATATGTGATAGATACTCGTCTCAAATATTCTCTATTATTGTATAAAAGTATATAAAATTACACATAAAATAATGTGCCCAATGTCTATGGTTACACAAACTGTGATTTTTGATAAAGTTATTCGTGTGACGAGTTAAGGTTACTAGTAGTGACGAGTTATGGTTCCACTGGTCCGTACGTCGGCAGTCTCTACCTTACCGTATTCCGAGACTTATTGTAACATATTTATAGGTGCTAGATACACGGAAAATGGTTTAAAAGGCGCCTAAAGGATTCAGGTATATTTTGGGACACAGAAACTATCCACAAAAGAATGTAGAAACCCACTGGAACCCCATTTATAGCGAAAAGTGACGAGTCAAGGTTCCTTTACGTTACATTAATACATACGTTGCTGATTATTTTTTGTTGTTAATTATAATTTAAGTCAGTATGTTTAATTTGGTCCGTGTTTAATTTGTATTATTTTGCATATCATATTGCAGAATGGTAATTACGGAAATTGACATTCAATTCAATAAAAAAAGATTTAACAAATAAAAAAGTTAAAAAGGCAAATATTTGTAAGTCCCGTTAATTTTTATTTATAGTGCAAAATAAATTCAAAAAGTTTTACAGACGTAAGAAATGGCCAAGCAAAATCATTCGCTTTGTAAAATCAAAGACCTTAGGTAAAATATTTCTTCTCTCATCGTTTCCTACTCTAGCACGTGAATTTGATTGACAGGACAGCCTCTCAATGTTCGAAAACACTTACGAAGCGATTCTGCCATCAGATTGGCTAATATCCTCAGACAGTGTGCATATTGATGAATTGGTGTGCATACTAATCACTTAGGGGCGTAGCTAATTGGCTCCTGTATTTGACCAATCACAATCGAGTTTACAAATACCAATTATCTGCCTAGCGTGTAGCTGAAAGCGGTGTGTGGCATAGTTCTAAGTGCTGTTTTCACACACTGAAATTGTACCTATACTCTTTGTTGTTTTGCTTCTAAATACCCGGAATATACATGTATATAGTGCTATATTTTGAATGACAACCATGTATTTTGGATTACCTGTCGGATGATGTGTTATTTGGATGTTTATGCGCGTTTGAAGTGGTAAAATTTGGATAGTTTCAGCGTCGAAGGTCACCATACATTTTATCCTGATTTCGGCGCCTATTTCACTAGCGGTGCCTCCATTTCTGTTGGATTTTCTTAGTTTAATGTATTCACTTGAAGACTAGTTCATGACCGAAAGAATGTATCCAAACCGGCACCCGGTAAGTGGCATTACTTGCTCTAAAAAGCGCGTATCGTCGTATTTCTTTGTTCTGCCGCCTACATTACACTGTAGTGAACCGGTGTACGCGGTGTAACCACACTGCGGGTCGGATTACACAAATCATCGCGTGTTTCACGATGAAATAACAGGCATAGTTTCTTTGATATACAACAGCTGTGTATCTTACTAATGTATTCAGAAGTTCTACTTGCTAGAAGTCTTTGTAATCGTGTATGTTTGCTTCAAAGCTAATGATTTTCCAGTTGTCTTGGGAATAAGGTTAAGGTAGAAAACACAGACAACTATGGTCTCCCGTTTGTTCCCTCGTTACCAATATATCGTGCTAGGGTTACAAACCTCATTAAACTGTGGTTCATCCAGGTGTTGTGTAGACAGATGTGTAATGATGCACATTGTATCGGTGAGTGACGGTCACATGCACATGATGGCAACCTCACTACTTCCTTGTCACACCTACCTTACAGTATATTACATGTGGGTCTGGCATGCTTATCCTAACATGTGGGTCATGCTTACACCTACCCTAACATGTGGGTCATGCTTACACCTACCCTTACATGTGGGTCATGCTAACACCTACCCTTACATGTGGGTCATGCTAACACCTACCCTTACATGTGGGTCATGCTTACACCTACCCTTACATGTGGGTCATTCTAACACCTACCCTAACATGTGGGTCATGCTAACACCTACCCTAACATGTGGGTCATGCTAACACCTACCCTTACATGTGGGTCATGCTTACACCTACCCTAACATGTGGGTCATGCTAACACCTACCCTTACATGTGGGTCATGCTAACACCTACCCTAACATGTGGGTCATGTTAGCACCTACCCTTACATGTGGGTCATGCTAACACCTACCCTAACATGTGGGTCATGCTTACACCTACCCTTACATGTGGGTCATGCTAACACCTACCCTAACATGTGGGTCATGCTAACACCTACCCTAACATGTGGGTCATGCTAACACCTACCCTTACATGTGGGTCATGCTTACACCTACCCTAACATGTGGGTCATGCTAACACCTACCCTTACATGTGGGTCATGCTAACACCTACCCTAACATGTGGGTCATGCTTACACCTACCCTTACATGTGGGTCATGCTAACACCTACCCTTACATGTGGGTCATGCTAACACCTACCCTAACACGTGGGTCATGCTTACACCTACCCTTACATGTGGGTCATTTTAGCACCTACCCTAACATGTGGGTCATGCTAACACCTACCCTATTGTGGGTTATGTTAGCACCTACCCTTACATATGGATCAGGCTAGCACCTACCCCACAGTATATATAACAAGTCTTCCATGTGTCATGTGACTCATGTCTAATACTGATTGGCTGTATAAAATGTCATGATAATGACATATGTGTATTTACATTGTTTGTACAAGGCTGGGGTCCATTCAGCCAGACCACAAGAATGTGCTGCAAGCATGATCCACCATTACTGTCCATGTATAAGGAAACAGTCCCAGTCAAACAGGAAGTGGGAATTTGTTGTCACACCTGTAATTGAATGATGCGTAATTTCACAGATCTATCTACATATTTACATTGTTTTAACACAGGCTTCCACTTGACCCAGGTCACTGAATTAATCTTATGATCTGTGTAACTCTCAATGTGCCTTTTATGCTACATTTGACCCTCTTGTTTGTTGGTTGTCGGTACATTTTGAGCTGGTATTTTGGTTGTAATTCTATCCAAAACATGTGCAGATCTAGAATGTTTCGACCAACTATTTTTATCCCCTGAAGTCCAGCTATTTTGTCCAGAGGGTCTCCAATCAGTATTTTTCTAGAGGGGTGAATCCTTGCCCTGCAAAACCAATGTCAATATTAGATACCACATTTTTGCTAAAATTGAAGGGGGTGTCCAGACCACTGCCCTCCCTCCCCATTGGATCTGCACATGCGAAATACCCATTGCCAAATGTCAGCCATTAAATGGTGGAACCCTTGCAACTGTGTTATTATAAACGTAATCAATGTATGTATACTATAGTCGGTTTAATCAGGTCTTTCACTTGTATACAAACAATGTAATATCAAAATAAAGCTTACCTTATGCACCAAGCTACATGTTTATACTCGTATATACACAGTGATTTTTATGCCCCCCTATCGATAGATGGGGAGGCATATAGTGACTCACCTGTCCGTCCGTTCGTCCGTCCGTCCTGGTTAACCCAAATTGACCGTTTCTTCTAGCATTAATATGGCTTGCTACAAAGCTTTCATACTTGCATGGATGTTGTGTATGAACACTCTCCACACGCCAGTATCACCTAACCCCATTTTGACCTTCACCTTGACCTAATTTTGGACTTAGACTTATTTATGGACAAGGCTTCCACAGGGGGCATAAGCGTTTATTGAACGCAGTCTTGTTTTTGGCTATTTTTAGGGCCGAATACAGGCTCCTTCCCCTAGCAAAATAACCTCCATTTTTCCCAAAAAATCATAATATTTTCCCCAAAAGTATGCATATTTTCCCCCTTTTGTGCTCGCTGGTTTCAAAGCAACAACTGTATACCGGTAGCTGTTTTAAAGTCAAAACAACAGATTTTCAAACTTGCAAAAGTAGTTGCCACATGTGACTTGAGTATTATCAGTAGAAAATGTCAAAATATGAACACTTTAGTAAACCAAAACAATCTTTTTTAATAATTCCCAATTTCGCGAATTTTTGCGCTAAAATTTCCCAATTTAAAAGGCACAGGCTGTTCAATTTTGTTCAAGAAAAATCACTGATACAATATTGGTTAAATTTATAATTATTAAGAGAAATTGCAATGTTTATGTTATGTAAACATGTGACTGACCTGATTAAATGAGTTACTTTAATGTTTCATAAACATGTGTTTACTATACTGACTTTGTTTCATAAACATGTGTTTACTATACTGACTTCAGTCCCAGCACCAACCCGGTCAACCATTCAAGTTTACAGTGGCCGAGTCATGTGACCGGGTCAAGGAAGAATTTAGCTTTCTTCAGGCACAGTATCACAGGTATGTATTTATACTCAGGTCTCAATCTCTTGAGGCATCGCAAGTACAAATCTCAGATCTCAAAATTGAGATTTTACTCAAAGCAGATTAAGATTCAGGGCTGCAGACAAATCTGATGTTGGAGCTATTGCAGTTCTACTGTACTTAAAACTCAGTATGCTGTTTCTGTTTTATGATATAATAAATTAATTAAATTAAGTAGTTTTATGATATGTGACAATACCTGAGCTGAGACTTCAGTGTCAGATCGAGATGCTAAGGGAGATTGAGACCAGGTTGCACATTAAGCCATGACAATGTGTGCAGTGTTCACCGTGATTTTTCTAAACAAGATGCTGTATTCCCATAATCTATTTTCCTCTTGCCTAACTGAAGTACAAATGTAGTTATACATTAATTTTTATAATCAAATGTTAAAGTAATTTAATATAATTGTAGCATCTGTATTGATGGTTGTGTCAACTGGCAGGACTGGTCCATTACAATGAAACACTGAACTATAATAATTATTATTTCATTGTGAGACTATTATGCTAACTTCAAGTGAGTAGCAGAGATCTGTTCATTTCGGTTTTATGACAGAATAATTATGCAACATAGAATGTCGGTGTAATAAGGTGATTATGCCTCTCAAAATCAATATAATTAACTGCAGACAACAATTATGATGAATTGGCATTATTCTGCTTGAACTGTATTAACTACATGTATGTGTGAGGTTAATTAGTAAAAATCTATGTTTGATTCAGTCTGGCCTTCTTAGAAATGGTGTTTTTGCAAGGGTGAGAGGTTCTTTCAGCCTTTTTGCTCTTGAAACAACCACAAGCCTTCTCCTTCATCTTGCCTTGATTACACTTGGATTGTTTGTACTTATAAACAGTTGATTACTTGAACAAACTCTCACATCAGTATGGTGTAGGATTTAGTATCAGTGAATTAGGGGTCTATAGGGTATAGGGTTCAAGTCAGCTGAGTGTGTTCAACTTTTTATAGGGGACTCAATAAAAAAATTGGCTTGGTACATGTAGCCTATTTCAAATGTTTCTAAATCCACTGGAAGATGCCTTTAATTTATTGCAAATACATATCCATGAATACTATTTGTGAATGAAGCCTATAGACCATATCTTTCTAGTAGATAGTCAATCTTTGAATGCACGAATGCCCTAGTTCACATTCTTGCGGTCTAAAATTTGTGGAATTTATTTCTCTCTAAACATCTGTGCAGTTATCCCAGTTAAGGTCGTTTTTTACATAGATATTCATTAATTGTTATGCATAAGTGCTTTAGCCTATAAATGCCGTAATCCATTGCTGGCATAGTTCCTAATTTTTGTTACGTGGCTGCATGATTAACTATAATTACCGACTATAATGGTGATTTTATGTGAAAGATTATCTGGCTTTGGCTATAAGCCTTTTATTATCAGTTAGAATTTGGTGTTGTGTTAAAGTTGTGTTAAAGTTGCCTGGTTGAGTGGTTGATAGGTTTCCTCACTTGAAGTGTTGTGGTACTTGAGATTTCCGGAAACTCTACTTGCAGCTTATTCACAGAGAACTCAATGTTACATCATTATATCATTATAGAAACTAGAGTATGTTGTAAGTTGGTAACATTGGCAATGTGACTGTCATAATGATGATTTTCTTACTTTCGCAAACTGACAGTAAACTTTGACCTGAGAATTTATATACACATTTAAATTTTAACTTTTGATTAATTAATTTTACATTAATTGCGAATATACCAGTTATATTAATTACTCTTATAGTGCAGTTTCCCCAGACTACCTATATACTCACCAATCAGTTCTCTGCTGTATTCGCACCAAAGTCCATTATTGTGAAGTTTGAGATCCCCATGCTCATTGCGGTAGAATGCATTGTAGGGCTCTGTCGCTCAAACTTGCCACCTAGTCATTCCAAACAGGGTGTCTGTGCTATAGTACCTAAGACACTGCGGGGATATACATGTACCACAGTTTACAAAGTAAAGTGGCAAAAAACAAGAGTTGAGACAGTCATGCTAGATATGTAATCATATATCAAGAATTGGTTTGAACTTATGAATCTTGGTCTATGTTATAAACAAATAAACGGGTGCTAACTGACATGCCATGATGATGAAATTAGTGACATTGAGTCAGGGATTGAAGTTTATTACAGATTGTGAAGTGCAATAAATACTGGAAACTTTCCTATCCCTATGACACTTGTATCTTAGAACACTCACTAACTCATCTGCACTTTGTCTGACACAGGCTCATTTGATGCTTTCCCGAGTGCTTTTCAGTGTTTCTCGCATCCATTTAGAGATGCACTGGTTGGTTAAACCCAGAGCAAGTTTCTCTTGTACTTGTGATGGTACATGGCACTTTAAAAGAATATAGGAGTCCATTCAGCGATATATGGTATTACACCAAGATCCCTTGTATCACATCACTGTCTCTTTCCTCCAAGTTTGAGGTCATTGGCCAATCTGGTGTTGGGTTTCAATAACTGGTCTATCTCGTTCCCATGGTATGGTGTAGGGTTTCTGGACTACCATTAAGATGGTATGGTGTAGGGTTTCTGGTCTACCATTCCATGGTATGGTGTAGGGTTTCTGGTCTACCATTCCATGGTATGGTGTAGGGTTTCTGGTTTATCATTCCCATGGTATGGTGTAGGGTTTCAATAACCGTTTCTGATTCACTATTTCAGCCTGAAGATGGAGTGTGAGAAGTTAGCACAAGAGAAGACAGAAATGCAACGACACTATGTGATGGTAGGTATCTGTTTGAGACTTCATATCAACAGTCATGTATTTCTCAGGGGTCCTACTACACCGGAATAATCCGGAAATCCAGATTTGCTGCATTACGAAGATTGATCTTTCTGCGCAAAATAAAAGTTACTTGAAGTTTAGATGTTGAGGTGTGTGTAAATGGCACCGAAACAGATTTGCCGAGCTTGTTTTCAGGATTGGGTATTATGCCTCAGTGGAACCCCTGATTTCTGTCCCTTCAAACAGAAAAACACATGAAAAGTTTTACAATGTCTTGTCTCTTGCCAAGGATCGTGCTTACCAACATTCCAAGAAATTGCCTAAGTTCATCTATTGATAGAATTTGTAATTTCATGATCATTTGATTATGGTTGGCATGCATACTCGGGGGATGTTGAAAATCTGTGAATTTTTTGTCCTCACTCCCTGGAGTAGCTGTCAAAATCATGTCCTGTCATAAGACATCATTGTATCCATGTCCCTTGAATGTATGCCACTCCTTGGTGAAGTGTAGAGTGTAATATTGCCAGTCCCGTTCTACTAATATTAGTCGCCTGATTATGTCCATTCATGTTATTCAACTTGCCTTTGTGAAAATTGTTTTATTTTACCTGACTGTCATGGCTCTGGTAGATATTCCTGATTTGTTGGTTCTAACGGAACAAATAATTCCTGTTCTCTGACCCTCATGGTTGTATATTTCATTTAATAAAAAGATACACATCAAATACTACCCCAGCCTTACAATTGACCGTTTATAATACCATGTTTGTAGACTTAATTTGATAGAAGTTTCGAAGAGTTTTGATGTATTTATTTGCTACGGTTCTAATTTGTCAGACACACATCTGAAATTTCTCTGGCATTGTTTCTCTGGTCAAACTATATTTTTGAAAACTGAATCAAGCAGAGCTGTCAATGGTTTTTGCTTGAAATGTCATTCATGGAGAACATGTTCCACTGTTGGAAATCTGTATTCCTGAGCGGACAGCCGATCGTTGAACCAGGCATTATTGGTTCTTGTCTAAGTTTTGATTGGTCGTAGAAGACGTGGTGTTAACCTAATGACCTTCCTTTCCCATATAACTTGCCTTACTATAATGACAGAGAATCCTACTGCAGTGACATTCAGACTTTGTCGTAGTGTCGACCCGCTTGTATTGATCTCGTGTCTGAGAATAAATAATGAATTGTAGCGGTTATGATGAGCGAGCAATGTGCTTTCTCATTGTGTTTTATTTGGTATCATGTTTTGTTCGATTGTGATGTGTGTGCATCTTTTATGAAGGGGGGGGGCTTTCATTTGTGTCATTGGTCATAGTTCCTGCAGCCATACATTTGCGTAGAAATTTGTTTTACTGGTAAAGCCTGAGTCATACACAAAAGAAAAAAAGTTTGTGATTCTGCCATTAATATTAAATAGCGACTAAGTATGAAATGGGCCAGTGATTTTAAAATTTGTTCATATTATAGTGCAGTATTCATTAGTTGTATTTGCCCAAGTTTCAGTTTTTAATATTTATAATGAAATTGAACATCTTCTCTGGAGCATAAGCAGAGATTTTTGTTTTAATTTGGCCTTACAAATTGTAAGCTCATAATGGTGTGAGGATGTTGGCAAAAGTGATTAGTCTGCCTTGTTTGATAGCCTCATCGTCAAGTGCATAAATATGCTAAAGAACTTTAATTTGATAATTACATATATAATCCATTCTGTACATATCAAATTTTGATATGAAAGGATTCAAGTCACCTTTTCATTTTCATTTCAAAGTGCCCACCGACAGTCTATTGGATGAATGAACAATGCAAATGCAATTCACCAATAGCTAGCTGGTGGGCACATTAGCATATCAGTACTCCTGTATATAAACACATGATCTCTTCTATAATTATCGGTGTTTTATGAAAGTTTACCATTTTGATGATGTATAACTTCAATAATTATTGCTTTCCTGAAAACTGGCTGTTTGATAATGTGACCCATATGTCACCAACACAGCAAAACTTGACTTCGGTATATAATATAGATTCAATATAGAATAAAAAAGCTTTGTGTCATGTTTTTCTGATGCATTGGCATGTAATTTACTGCTTGCGAGTTTTATAGCCACATGTGTTGTTAGTTTTCTGAATTACGCGCTTAATTGTTATCCGCAACTATGCACTCAAAAATATACATTCATTGTTAAATCGTAGCCACCTCTTAAACGTTTTCCCCTTCTCGTATACCAATGACATGTTTACTCGAGTGTGAAAAGACTGACTCATGCTTTTATAAATATTTATTTAAACATTTTTGACCTGCGCTGAATGTGTGGATATCAGGTATCAAAAAACGTCTCCCTTTGTGGCAAGATTTTATGTTTGAATGGCAGTTTCTTCTCTCATGATCAGATTAAAGATTTTAATTCATTTGATAGCTGCTGGCCATGCTGTTTTAGGCCAAAGTTTTTTCAAATTTTATTTAGTTTTTTTTACATGATTTTTTTTTGTATAGTTTGCTGTTTGATGGACGGAATGAAAAAATAATGAGAGGCTCTTTTTGGGACCCTATGTAGCTCACAGCCTCACACAACGGCAGGTGAAAAACTTGGCCCTTGTTTTGGCCCTCTTTGTTATTTTTCCATCCCCTAGTCTAGATGGCAAATTTTCAAAACATTTCACGTAAACCTTAACAATAAATAAATCTCTGGCCTTATAATTATAATAGTGGTTGAGTAGAGACTCCGAGAATATAATGATTTCTTAATATATTTTTTATTATACCATATTTATATAGCACTTTTATCATGTAATTACACTTTCAAAAGTGCTGTACAATCACATTTAAAGTTTAAGGATAAAATATGAATTTTCAGCGGACAACTTGTAATTAAAACATAATACTTCTATTTCGTATAAATATAAATGTGCAACAATATTATACAGAGAAAGTGTATATACATGTAAACATAATACAAATGACACAAAGAAAAACCCTCCCTCAAATTACCCCCTAAAAATGGGTGTTTCAAGAGCAGCGTCACATACCACTGCCACAAGAAACTGACTCCAAAGGAATAGTGATACTTCCTTTAAGGAGACCCCAAACGAAAAAGGAGATTTCCTGACGAAAAGGAAATTCCTCAAATTACTGACAATGACACCGCTGGTGTTTGATCACAATTCAAGACATTTTTATTACTTATTTCCGGTGCGCAGTGCGCCGGTCCATCGTATGGCCACTCCCGGATATGCTATACATTAAAGTTAGTCCAATGGGTCAACACATCTCACTGAAAACCAACAATCTCTCTTTTACGACGAGAGTATGCACCACATATATAACTTAAGAGACTGTTTACTACTGTACTAGTGTTTCAAGAACAGCGTCACATACCACTGCTATGAAAAACCGTCTCCAAAGGTATAAATGTACTACACTTAAGAAGTCAAACTAATATTTCTTAAATTCTTCACCGATAAAAACTAAAAACCAGTATCTCATATTTATCACAATGTTGTAGTAATGTTTTCAATTAACCGAGTTTACATGTAAAATGGCTTTAGGAGCATTTGAGATTTACTAAACATTCACACTATCTTATACAAGTTGTAATCTTGTTAACATATTTCAAGTTCTCTTGGCTTGGCTTGCAATGACTTTGCATATTATATAATTACATAACACTCTTAAGTTTCTGTCTTTGACAGATAAAATTTGAACATTGTGTAACAAACTGATTTTTAGACCAATGTACACTTGTCTACTTGAACAAATCAGACCGACTGCAATTACACATCCACCTATGTCCATACAATGATGATTCAATAGCGATTTCTAAAAACCATAAATTACATGAGATTATGAGTATAAACAGATCAGTTCTGGGAAGACTGATTCTGTCGTATTAATGTGTGATATGTTTTTCTTAGCTGTAGAAGGCTTATGTTTTTCTCATTCATTGACTGCTCATATTTCTCTATTGAAGTCCCAAGGATTGTTACATTCGGTGGTAGACACAATAGGCTAACACTTATCAATAACCCCTGTTACATGTTTTTGACTTGATTGTATACTCCACATCCCAAGTTTGGACTTCAACTATCATTCCATTAGTCTGTCTTGTTAACCGTCCAATCAAATGTGTCGTAGTTCTGTCATACTGAACCGTCCAATCAAATGCCTTGTAGTTCCATCGCACTGAAACATCCAATCAAATGCCTCGTAGTTCAGTCATACTGAACCGTCCAATCAAATGCCTTGTAGTTCCATCGCACTGAAACATCCAATCAAATGCCTCGTAGTTCAGTCATACTGAAAAAAGATAAATAAAACATTAATTCTACTAAAATACTACTTCAATCTAGGTTCATACCGTATGTATATATATAAACAACATTCTTGTCTGGATTTCATTATTTGATAAAAATTGCACCAATTAACCCATTTACCAAAGAATGTTGCTGTAGATTCCTATAGTGCTCACTGGAACGAAGAATGCTATGTAGGTTCTAAGTTTGGCATACTACAATATTATATGTCCCTTTGGCGCAACCAAGTGGTATATCACTACATGTATGTGTATAGTGTAAGGGAGATACAACCTTGTTTTGCCAAAGGGACGCATCTTATAATATATTACCAGCCTGAACTGCCGTGTTCCATGTAGTGGAATGAATTAGTAGTTCAACCTGCCTAAGTCTGAAGTCAAACCAATGACATTTTGATCAGGTGTCATTTAGTGGTCAAATGAGAGCCCTGTAATGGGATATTCAACTTAGTTCAATCCTCATTCATTTCTACAATTACTTTTCTGTCGGCACAAAACGTATGAATAATGATATTGTATCGAGAAGTTTCTAATATAATTTTTCAAGTTGTTTAATTTTATAGTTAACCTGAATATCAAGTTTAAACTTAAAACATTCTACCTTTCTACCTACCTATTTCTATCATTATAATTATTATAAATCTCTCTAGATAATTGTTAGTTAGCTTTCTAATTATTGCTTAATTGGAGCTAATTAAGGGAACGCAGCAGAATCTTGTCTGATTGGCAGTTCAAAATTGTGAATGTGAAAATTTGTTCACACTTGAATCGTTGCAATCCATGTTTGATGATAATGTTAAACTAGACCATTGTTTTGTAAAACGTATGTCTACTCCCCACGACCTGTCAAGATTTCAATGTCTCGCATACTGAACTCATACCGTGTATGACTTGCTGTCAAAGGTAATCATCAGAGCATGGATTGCTAATTAATTAAGTAATTTGCGGTTAACGTTACTCCCTGTACCAAGTGTATACATTACTTTTAAGTTTGAGTTTAGAAAAAAAACAGGTACATATACCAGGCGGTTATACTTGTGTACTCGTAATTTTTGTGTGTAAATTTTCATTTTGGCAAATGGTTGTATTTATAGAACAACATTTGACGAGGCCACTGTCGCTATTTAATATTCATGTGTTTTCGTATACTGATAGACTGGTTAAAATAACAAAACTAATTGGACCATGTACGAGCCCGTACATTCACGGGTGCCTTGTAAAATGTTACAAGTTAAACATATGCAACATTATTGAACTTGCTGTCATCATACTTTGTGTGTTTACGTTACTATACTGATAGAACGACAGCATTACACTGAATATTCACGAGTGCAGTCCAATATTGTCACACTATACATGTATAGATACAATGCAACATTGTGTAGTGTGTACACACTGTGTGTGTGTATGTATTAAGTTCACCATATTGAACCGTGGTTTCAATCATGACCAAACTATAATGGAAGGACAAGTGACTTGGAACGATAATACAAAAATTGCGGGCTGTCAATAAAGCTATCATTAAAACTTGACATCTGTTCGTTGGTGATTGATAATTATTCAAATTTTTCTGTTGGAATTTCGGAGCTTACATTTGGCAACTGATCCAATAAATGGTCATACAGTTTGACATGCCTTGTTCTTTTTGTTATCTTTCCATGCTTTTTCTGGGATATTCTGCAAGAAAAGATGATAATTATCTCTGAAGAAATCATAACAAATTAGTATTTAAGGCACAATTTTATCTCCAAGTGTATCATTTCGATGCATGATTCTTGTTTTGTTTAAACATCTTTCTTGGAATTGTCCTGAATATTATGGAAGAAGAAATTTCAGTGATTCTGTTTGTTTAACTTAACTTTCAAATGGTTAAGGCCTTATGAGTTGGAATAAAATGGTTAAGGCCTTATGGATGCACAGGGAATTAGGTTTGAGCCACCAGCTAGTTGTTTAATGGTAATGGTTTAATACCTTTTGCTTTGTATTGGCTATATTCTGGACATATAACATACAAGTCATGAAGTAAAATTGTACTCAGGAAGAACATGTAGAACCATCGTAGGTCAAATTGGGTGGCGCTTGAAATAAGGATGACAATAAACACTTCTAACTTAATCTTTCAATCTTGTCCATTGTTAGCACTCATTTACCTGGATATCTCTCCGATTTTGAGTTAACAATATACAATTTGTGTTCAGTCTATTATACTGTCAGTAGAATTAAAACTTAGTACTGGTAAGTTAACTAGAACCTCTGGTCTCATTGTCTTTGTCTGCTTTCTTAGAGAGCTTTTTAACACAGTAGTAATCCAGGTACACAGCTTCTTAGTTCCGGCGGAGAATCAGACTGTTTTTTCATATGGCTGAGCTGAAAACCGACGTAACACCCAGACGGAACTTAGAAGTTGTGTATCCTGAGTTCCGACCAAGCGTTGATACTGGGGGAGTCTAATGAAAGCAGTACTATTCTGCAACGGAACTGAGAAGCGGTGTATCTGGATTCCTACAGCGGTTTTTTTACTGTAGACAGTTCTTATTGCTCTTTCTCTAACATAGGTGAGTGTTGAATTGATTAGAATATAATTGCCTTTCTCCCCCCCTCACCAAACACAACTATATCTGTTTGTTAATCTATTCTAATACATTACCATATGCTGATACAACACGGCCAGTTGATGTTGTTTTATGTATATTTGGTTAGAGATGTTAATATTTGACACCTCCGACTGGGATAGAAAACTTCACTCAAGTGGAATGTTATCAGTATTTGGTTACCAAACAGTTTGTATTTAAAATACTCTTCGTATTGAAGGTAAGAAGATCAGCTCTTCATAATTGGAGGTAGAAAATCACAACACTGTTTAGGATTGTGCGTCTTTATCAACGTCTTTTTAAAAGTTTTTTACACATGGCAATAATAAAAATCTGGCTAAAGTTAAGCTAGGCTCTTCATATTGGAGACCAAGAAAATCACAACACTGTAGGCTTGTACATCTTTATCAGAGTCTTTTTTTTCTCATGGCTATAATAGAAACCTGGCTCAAGTTAAGTGTGGTTCGCAGACATAAGACATATTTTCTGCATGTCAGTTCAAGGAACTAGCTGTATATAACAGCCATTATATATGCCCAGTGTGCATGTTACAATGTGTGTTCAACTCAAGTACTCAAACATTTAAAATTCCTTTTACCGAGGGCATGTGAAACTATATCACATGTCCTGTGTGTCTAACATGATGTTTTTTATTGTCGAGACATGTGTTTATTGTCTGAGCTGTATGTAGACCAGCAACCATCATGAACCATGTCATACACATGTGTATCAAAAATAAAACAACATACTTCTAGGAAGGATAAACACTAACTGAAACAAAATAATTGTAAACCAAGAAATAATTTCACATGATTTAATTTTCGTGGAGTTTGCTAAAACATTTATTTGGATATTGCGGGAAATTAAACAATGCAAACAATTGTAGTCGTAAATATGCCGATCATCAGCAAAACGCGAAAGTTAGTATTCGCGAAAGTTAGTATTTGCGAAAGTTAGTATTCGCGAAAGCAATTTTGTTTACAGTATTACACTTAACATAATTGAACAGACATACCTGGTAGTTCGACTGAATTAATTTGGTTATAAATATGAATGGATGATTATAAATTCTCTTAATAATTTAGTAAGGTAAATAGGTAAGAGAGAATTTACTGGAGTGTGTTATAAAGTGTTTGAGGTTAAACATTAGATGCTACAACCTCTGAGTTGCAACCTCTCTATTACATCACCTTTAAAATTTCAGCAGATATTTCCAATAAATATTACCTGTAGAGCAATAACCTCTAAACAACGACCAATATTTGCAGCTCCCAAAGGGTGTTGCTCTACAGAGGTGTACGTACTGTACATATAAATCATAACATCAAAATGGAAGACCTGCGACTGATATACAAATGTACATGTGCATTTTTTTATGGTTGAACAAAAAAGTATTAATATTATTATCTTCCTGAAGTCATTGTATGTCAATGTTCTTGCTTCTATGTATTGTAATGAGTGTAAAATAAAAATGACTCTGACGGGATGTGCCAATGGAATCCCCCTCATTGTGTCGATGAAACCCCCCCCCCCCCAATGTGCCGATGGAATCCCCCAATGTGCTGCTGGATTCCCCCATAATGTGCCAATGGAATCCCCCATAATGTGCCGATGGAATCCCCCAATATGCCGATTGAATCCTTCCCCTAATTCCAGTAAATTTTACCAGGAAGTAAAATCCTATCCCTAAATTTTTATACCCCTAGATTCATAGTATATGGGGGCTATATTGGAGTCATGCTTGAGGTTGGTTGGTTGGTCTGTTGGTTAGTTAGTTGGTTGGTCCGTATAATTTTGTCAGCGCTATTTCTCTGTAATCATTGGTCGGATTTAAACAAAAGTTTGTATGAATGATCAGTACCAAGTCTAGTTGTACATATCGTCAGCACATGTTGGTTGGATCAATTTTAAGGTAGTTATGGCCTTTTGTTTTTTTTACACTTATAAATTTTGTCCGCGCTATTTCTCTGTAATCAATGGTCGGATTTTAAGGAAACTTTGCATGAATGATCAGTACCATGCCTAGTTGTGCAAATCATGGATACACGTTGTTTTAGATCAATTTTAAGATAGTTACACGTTGTTTGGATCAATTTTAAGGTAGATATACTCATCATCATCATATAGCCCTTTGTTTTTTTACACTGATTAATTTTGTCAGCGCTAATTCTCTGTAACCAATGGATGGATTTCAAAGCAATTTTGCATAAATGATCAGTACCAAGTCTAGTTGTGCAACTCGTCGGGACACATTGGTCTTATCAATTTTAAGGGAGTTATAGCCCTTTGTTGTTTTACACTAAAAAGTATGTCTGTGCTATTTCTCAGCAACCAATGATCGGATTTCAATGAAACTTTGCATGACCGACCAGTACCAAGTCTAGTTGTGCATATCTGACTGTGTCAAGCAGTTTCTGGGGGTATTCATCGCATTCAGTGATATTTCTTGTTATGTTTGGCGGGGGGGGGTCTGTATTTACACTTTCTGCAACTGCAGACATCAATTACAGAAACCATATTTCTTACAACTTATGTCTGTTTATCTAATTATCATTCTCATTGGTAGAGGTAACTGCAAACCAAATAATGAGTTTGACTCGTCTGTACATCGGTGATAGGTTTTCTGTATAGAATTTGCAATATAGTGTAACTGATCACAAGGGGAATTTCCTTTGGGAATTATTCTCAGATTAGTTTATCAAGCATAAAATTTCACTGGTTATTGCGAAATAATAGCATGTTTGTTTCTTGTTGCTGTTGAAGTTAAACAAGTCCACCAAATAGAACCAACATCTACAGCTAGTCAGGATGTTTCCATTGAACTTATTATTTGTCCTTTTTATTCACTCCACCGATTTTCACACAACTTGTGAGTCTAAGACACTTAAGGTTTAAGACATATATGGTATAAAGTCTGTGTGACACTTATAGACATGTCTTAACTTTATTCCTCTCTATTTTCAGTATTATGAAATGTCATATGGGCTCAATGTGGAAATGCATAAACAGGTAAGAGTTATCTTGTCTTTGTTTAAATATGAATTGTATCCGGTTCTTGGATCTAGTTTAGGGTAGGGGAGGAGAACCATGAGATAGCAGATACATGTTTCAGTCAGTGGGTACTCACCTTGCCTTGTAGGTGAAATACTAGCATTATAATATAGGCTAAGATTGATACATGATAACTGTATAAGGTCAAAACAAATTAATGTTGTGGTTCTGGTATCATGCTGAAAAAAATCATGAAAAACATCTTAAAAACTAATATTTTGTTGGTTCTGTACACTGGAAAATCAACGATCCATAGTGGCTTCTAGCAAAATGCCAGTAAATATTTAATTAAGGGTTGAAGCAAATAAATAGAATAGGTAGGGTTACTAGAACCTCAATATGATTTGTTTTTGTCTAACAAGTGTTGCGGAGGCATGTCCGCACATACAAGTAGATTGTACAATCCTATCACAGGTTTAGCCTCGGAGGCATGTCCGCACGTACACAGATTGTACAACCCTATCGCATGTCTAGCCTCGTTATGTACCAAGTCAATGTATTGGAAATACATACATATGTTAATAATCGTGGCAGGCTTATAATGTCATATTAGTTAATTGATTTATCCTTAGTGTTCAAGGACTGATCAATATTTCCCTGATTGTGAATTAATCCACTCTTCCATGTTACAATTATTCACTGAGTTTTCTATTGCATTCCAAAAATACTTCAAACTGGTTTGAATCATTCAATGTCATACAGTGACCTGGGTACCTAGTTGAACTGGTTAGAATGTCATACAGTGACCTGGGTACCTAGTTGAACTGGTTAGAATGTCATACAGTGAGCTAGGTACCAGACTGAACTGGCTAGAATGTCATAAAGTGAGCTAGGTACCAGACTGAACTGGTTAGAATGTCATACAGTGAGCTAGGTACCAGACTGAACTGGTTAGAATGTCATACAGTGAGCTGGGTACCAGGTTGAACTGGTTAGAATGTCATACAGTGAGCTAGGTACCAGACTGAACTGGTTAGAATGTCATACAGTGAACTGGGTACCTAGTTGAACTGGTCAGAATGTCATACAGTGAGCTAGGTACCAGGTTGAACTGGTTAGAATGTTGTACAGTGAGCTAGGTACCAGACTGAACTGGTTAGAATGTCATACAGTGAGCTAGGTACCAGACTGAACTGGTTATAGTGTTGTACAGTGACCTGGGTACCTAGTTGAACTGGTTAGAATGTCATACAGTGAGCTAGGTACCAGGTTGAACTGGTTAGAATGTCATACAGTGAGCTAGGTACCAGACTGAACTGGTTAGAATGTTGTACAGTTAGCTAGGTGCCAGACTGAATTGGTTAGAATGTCATACAGTGAGCAGGGTACCAGACTGAACTGGTTAGAATGTCATACAGTGAGCTAGGTACCAGGCTGGACTGGTTAGAATGTGATACAGTGAGCTAGGTACCAGGCTGAACTTGTTAGAATGTCATACAGTGAGCTAGATACCAGACTGAACTGGTTAGAATGACATACAAAGAGCTACATGTAGGCACCAGCCTGGTGGTGATGTATTGTGTGGACTTTGTAAACTTATCCGTTGATCTAACAGTACACTGTCATTTCATGTGTGTTTTGGGAACAGTCAAAACTATTGTCCCGAGGTATCAGGGAAGACTTTTGAATTGTTTCCCAAGGCCGATAAATGGTAATTTATTCAAGAAAGTTTCCTTTGACAAAGATTGACAAAGGCAATTGATCTAGTGGTAGCTATGGTTATTTGCTGGGTATTATGTACATGTGTATATTTAATACTCCTATACACATGGAACTTGCTGACCGAATTTACAAAGATACAGTGTTTCTTCTCCAGAGTGAACTTCTTTTGAAGTTCTCTTTGAGCTACAACTTCTCTTGAGTAAAAACAACTCTTAAGGTTATCTTCTTGAGCTACAACTTCTCATGAGCTGCAACTTCTCATGAGCTACAACTTCTCATGAGCTGCAACTTAAAACAGCAATACAGTTTGACCCTATTTTACTGACTATTTGTTTACTTCATATAAATATTGGCTGTACTTATAATGTATGTACTTGGTACCTTCAGGCTGTTTCACTGTATGTGGTATGATGTCCGCTTTCATGCAGTCCGACCTCATTTATATGACAACCTGTAACATGAGCTCTAATGTGATGATACAAGAAATATTCACAATTTCTGATCAATTTGTAACTACAGTACTTGATACATTAAAGTCTATTTGAGTGCATTGTCTCAGGGAATATTCTAATAACATACCAACTCCCCCCCCCCCCCCCCCCCCCCGCTATCATCTGGAATACTGGTAAACAAGACGTGATTGTTGTTATACCTGAAAGTGTTGTTGTTTGTGGTCAAACTTAACTTGTTTCTATATCTGGATGAAGACCGATATATATTGCAAAAACATGTCAATCAATATTATTCAGTGGTTAAATGATTTAAAATTATCGATCGTGAAGAGGAAAAACTCCCTCCTAGGTTGTTGACAGTATTTTTGCTACTTTATGTGGCTGTCACTACTTCCGCAGTTTGTGTCAATATTGCTTTCTTTAGGCTAAATGAACCCTTTAAAATAAGAATAGAATATTCTCAGGTTCCTTAATAGTTATTTGATACCGAGTGTAAAAACTGGACCGGGGATATGTGAAAGGAATCAGAAATGTAGTGGACTTTAATTTGTCCTCTGTAGCAGAAAATGTCACAGGGATATGAGTCTTTATGATAGCTCATTCAGCCATATGTCTTGTTTGTATTTTGATCATAGGTCATAAAACGTGTGTTTCTTTTATGGAAAACATGTTTTGAATATTATAAAATGTAAATGCTTAAATTGTTTCATGGTTTTATCTTAGGAATATGGGAGAAAATTTCAAGCTTACTGTTCAAAAAAATTTGAGACAGAAATTTCTTGTGTTTTGTTTCCTTGGAAACAGACCCTGGAATTGATCAATTGCAATTGAAAACACGATTCTGTCATCATGTACCATAAATTAAGTGAGAATTTGAATGCACTGCAGCTTCCTGCAAGGAAACATATTACTCTGTGTTCCTGGTGTAATTATAATGATCTCATTAGGCAACTTAATGTAATTTTAGAGTTGTCTGACCAAGAGCTAATTTAAAATTTATTGTCATTTAACCTTCTTGATTATCTTAGTATAACTTCTCAGTCTGTTTAATGATAAAAAATTCTAGATTTAGAATTCTTGCCGTTTTACCAGAAGTTACTAAAATAGATAAAAATAATAAATAAGAGCATTTAGTTTTACCCGAGGTTACTAAAAAAAAAAAAAAAAAATTAAAATAAGAGCATTACAGTACGAACTAGAATGATATAATAGCATTGAAAAAATACCTGTTTTGTACAATCATCCTCATATTGCAGTTACAATGAATAAATAAAAAATTGTTAGAAATCCGACACGAAAATAAAGATGAAAATATACCTACATACTTGGTACTTTCAAGTTCTTGCTGCACACACATAAATCATGTAACTGTAATGTTGAGTTATGACATGGTAGGTTTATTCATGTAATATGTTGGTATTATCTGTCCACGTTATTAAATACCATAGTCGTGTTTCACCGCTAGTTTTACAATTCGTGTTTACTATCCTATGGTTAGGATAGAATTACGTGTAGTAGTCATTAGCGTAGAAAACGTTTTTTAGCGTAGAAAAGGTTTTTTAGCGTGATTAATCACCTTCTCATGCGGACATGATTTTAATGTGACTGTTTATAAGTTGCCTGTACCTTGTACTATTATGCTTGTTGTTGAGTGACTATAGGTTTTTTTGCTCCTGTATTTTAAGCAGAACTTTGAGTGAAAGCTGGCAGATTTTGATGTTATTGTAGGCTTTAACATTGTTGAATAATCATGGAGTCAAATTTATTGCTTTCATTAGGGTTTTCTCTGATTTTCATTAACAATTTTTGTAACATATACATGTAGTGGCTATTTGACTTAAGGCAAGCACTCAAGTTTTCGTTGAATGAATTTCAACCAGCACAGCTGCACTACCTTGCCCTTCCCCAAGCAATTGAAAAAGAGTCCTCCACAAGAAGTCATGTGGACTACAACATGACCAGATAGCCAATGTCTGGGTACATATCTGATAGTCAAACTTGAACCTGCAGGGTGACAGACATTATAGTACCCTGTTACAGTATAAGCAACTTAGCTAATCAAACTTGAACCTACAGGGTGACAGACATTATAGTACCCTGTTACAGTATAAGCAACTTAGCTAATCAAACTTGAACCTACAGGGTGACAGACATTATAGTACCCTGTTACAGTATAAGCAACTTAGCTAATCAAACTTGAACCTGCAGGGTGACAGACGTTATAGTACCCTGTTACAGTATAAGCAACTTAGCTAATCAAACTTGAACCTACAGGGTGACAGTCATTATAGTACCCTGTTACAGTATAAGCAACTTAGCTAATCAAACTTGAACCTGCAGGGTGAAAGCCGTTATAGTACCCTGTTACAGTATAAGCAACTTAGCTAATCAAACTTGAACCTACAGGGTGACAGCCGTTACAGGCACTCTAAGCCTGTTGGACATGATGATTGCTGTGTCATGTTTTGTACATACTTATTCACAGTTTATTTATTATATCCTGTCTTACTCTTCTGATGAATTATTTATCGGCAACATGAAAAGATATTTCATTGATAAAATTAATGGACTATTAATTGAGAGAATGGACCCCCCCTCCTTGTTTAACATTCTTATTTATTGATTGGGAAAAACATGGAAAAGCTGACAGACAAAACCTACAATGATACTGATCTATATGGTATCTTTGTGATCCTCAGGTAGTAAATTGGAGTTGTTGTTAATGTTTGTATATACTCTATAACTATTGTCGGTGATTATGTTGAGGCCTCGAGGGTATTTGGTCACCTTGATCTGACTCTGTATGACCAGTCACACCTCAAGGCAGTATGGGTAATTGACGGTATTTATCAGATTCGACTACCAATTTTCGTACAAAAAAACGTGCATTATAAATACTATACAATTAGCGGAGAATTTGCTTCGGGTGGTTTTCCAATCAAACGTTGGTTTCGGTCCCAATAACTGTTGACAATTTGCTATTCGTCATTGTAGTACATACAGAGTGAAATGGGTTGTGTTCGCCGAAGCGGCACGCTATTTGAACTAAAGGTTATGTGTGTGTAAAGCGTTGGATTGCAAACTAGATAGCCTCGGTTCATTACCTCTGATAAATGTGTTACAGTATAAAAACTGAATTAGTTCCTTTCGGTGACTTTTGCCGATCTATCTGTCCATGCTCTGTCAGGTTGAATTTTTTGGCGTCATTCACCTGTATGATTGTAAACGTTTAAATTTTGACTTGTAATTTAGATTGCCATATTTCATTCTAAGATCTTTCACTTTCTTTCGGTGAATTTAATTACATTTACATACAATATTTATGCAAGCGAGTTATTGGGTTTAAGTCCATCCATTTTGTTAGTCCCCTACCGGTTTTTGACCGGAGGGGACTATAGGTTTGCCGTCCGTCAGTCAGTCAGTCTGTCTGTCTGTCAGTCAGTCAGTCCGTCCGTCCAAAAATCTGGATCCTGACATAACTCAAACAGTTTCTAAGCTAGGTTTATGAAACTTGGTATGTGGATAGGGGGCAAATGGCTTAAAACCGGTAGGGGACTTCTGTATTGCCTGCAATTCTTAATGACTTGTTTGTTTTTGATGTTAATTATTGGTCATTAGTACAACAGTGCCACCTCTCCAGCTCGGCCTTCTGGAGTGCCCCATGCTCTGGAGCAACAATATTATTTATTCCAGTGCCAGCGTTTAGGGGTTGTTGCTCTGCAGAGATTAAATTTTATAGTAAATATCAGTTAAGGGAAATTTTGAAGGTTTTGTTGCTCTACCGATGGTATTGTACTCTTATGTTTTATCAATCAACTGTTTTAAAACCTATTAAAGTTTAAAAACTAAAGTCTGCCTTGTAGTTAAATAAATTGGCATTTTAATTGCTTGATTTTCACTTGACAAGAATCTGTGGTTTGTTTATTTGTTGTTCCGCATATAAATAAACATTATGTTTCAAATATCTCGTATTTGTAAACAGGGGTTGTTTATAAATGTTAAACAACATTTGAGAAATAAAACAAACGCAATTTACAAGTATCTGCAGCCATTTCGTGGTTTAAACAGGTGAAATAATTAAACAAAAAACACTTCCTTGAAACTCAGTTGATTACAGACCACAACAGGTTCAGTTGTTATGTTTGAAAAGATGAGGGATACATGTGGTATATATCAATGTATACCTGCTATATACACATCTGTCAGCAATCTGTAATTATCTGAAAATCATTCAGTTTGATGGTGGCATGGTTGCTGAGTGGGTAACACTCACAGCTATCCATTGAGAGGTTCGTGGTTCAAATCTCGACCTGCCACTAATTGGTAATTTCTGAAACGCTTCTCTGTTTCCCACCAAACTTGAGATAACTGGTTGGTAACACCGAGGTAGTCTTGTGTGTATCCGTGCTATATAATTGGCATGTAAAAGAACCAAGGAGTCTATTTGGAAATAGCTACGGTAGCGCATCTGAATTTCTGGTATCACACAAACCTTTCTGTCTCTTCCTCTTAGATAGGGACAAAACCGGATGGCCTAGCACTTACAACTGTCTTTGCCGAACCAAAAAAAACAAACCAGTTTGTCTTTTATCCTGTCATATACAAAAATTATACATGTGAGATTTCCTTGCTTGTCACTGCTTGCAACACATACAACATTCATGTATATACACATTCTTGTGGTCTATAAACCGCAAGGAAATCAAGATCTAGTCATGAATGACTGATTTTATCAAATTTTCTCAAGGGCTAATTGCTAGTTTGTATTCTATAGAATGGGTTGTAAAGCTAGGTAAATATTATTGCAGCCTATAAAACTGGTGGTTTTGTCAGTAAGGTGGTGTTTTTGTCAGTAAGGCTGTGGTTTTGTCAGAAAGACCGCTAATGTTATATCCAGTGTCATGTGGTTAGGCTTTATGAATAATCTCCCATTTATCTGTCATAGATTGTGGTCAAGTTGTACCTTATATTGGACATTGTCCAGTGACCACTCCCTTAGTGTGCTAACCACATTCAGTGTTATTTCTCAAGTACCTGTGGTGTTCATAAATACCTTCTCCTGTGACCCAGTACAATACTGTAAAGTTTGAAATCATTTAAATCATTTCTATTTGTGCGCATGATAATTTTACACTTTTGTATTTAAAAATTCTGTTTTGTGGGGTACATTTGTAATAGATTTCGAATTTGCATTTATAAAGAAAAATGTATGTTAATTGTGAAAATTTCATTTCGTGGACTTAAATCTTGATTTTAACTGCAAATTCCACAAAATAATTGCTCCCTACTTATATTAGTGATTTTGCAGTAGCATAAAAATTCTTTCATCAGATTGAGATTGTACTCCGCATCATTAAATAGGCGACATTGTACTCAACTTGATATCTGCAAATAAAATGTTGGCACCCTACCTACGTCTCATTATGAGCAATTTAGTTAAGTCTCCAAGCACGATAATTGAATAAATAAGAACAGAAAAAAATGGACACATAAACGTTTATAGGTAAGCATGGTTATGTGTGTGCTAATCAATTAACATTAATTATCATGGCCTCTTAAGTAAACATTGGCTTGTTTTGTAATACAAATATACCTGTACACTACTCCAGTAATAACTTATTATCAGATAAATACCACCGATGGGTCATACCAGTACAGACAATTTTCTTGTTAATTACAGATACTGACTACCTGTAAGGCCACGGAAAATAATTATGTGGCTTTCTGTGCGATTTCTAACTTTGTGATTCTGGGAGTATTTTTAGTTTCTAATAACAATATTTAAAGGGCCTCAGGTCCTTTGATGTGTTAAGGTGGCTAATGGTATTTTTACCTTTTCATGGGAATATTTAAAACCCCTGTTGTGGCCCTTTGGATTGGATAATAGCACCATTCATGCATTATAAGGAAAAGAAAGTTTTGGTTTTAGGAACATGGCGGTGGACGAGGCCTTTGACGTTTGAAACTAAATTATATGTATAAATATTGTGTATGATTATAAAACATGTGATATTTCATTGTGACTATTAATCATTCTCATTTGTAATGTCTTCTTCCTGGATTACTCACCATGGACAGCACTCTGTGCCTTAATTAGTTAAGTGAAGTTACATGAGTGCTTCTACCATACCCATCGTGGGATGCAAACCAAACAAACCTGTTGGGATCAGATGTCTAAGGCCTTCTACCCCCAGCCCCGTTGTCTTCAATAATGCCCAAGTCATTTGTTGCAATGTGCTTCAATTCAAATTAATTGTCATATGGCTGATAGTCTGATAGTATTTAAATGTCGTAAATTGTAGAATTATTGTATTTATATTATTAGAATTCACATATATTAACTGTATTGGACTCTAAACTTGATTATTTGTAACTTGGTAATGATGCTGTCATAATTTTCCTTCTACCTCATTTTCTGATAGACATGGCCTCATCTGATTGGCTTATTCAATTTGAACATCAAGTACATACTAGAGAATGTTTATGTATGCATTATAAACATCCTACAATTTATCGAAACATCTCAAGAGCTTGAAACATCTTAAGAGCTGTGACAATAGATAGTCGTACTGCCTGTGTAAGTACCTCGAATGGATATCACCGAAATCCCCTGGAAACTCCCTAGAATCTGGGGTAAGTATGGTCGGCATGCATGTGTACCTTAAACTGTTTCAAGTGTACATCTTCATTGTTCAAACAAGGACATTCTATAAGTGCTGATCTTTTATCAAGTGCATTTTAAGTGTCTATTTGATTTTCCAATCATTGCCTCATTCAATATAACCTTGTTTATATACAATAGTATCAGTGTATATATCAAGCAAATATCAAGAACTTAGTTTCAAGGCTTTTTACGCTCTTCTCAAGAAATGGGTCATGTAGGATTTGATCCTGCAGTTTGGTGCCTGTATTTACTATTACACATGGGCTAATATACTGGCCGTATAATTTCTCCATCTTCCTGTGCTCCTTAATGTTGGTATAATATAGCTGCCAAATGTCTGTCCATACGACCAGTATTCCTCCGGGGCTTTGACATGTAGTACCAACCCTAATTGAGTGGAACTTGATGGAAAGGTTTCATTTAATACACAAGGAGATGCAATGTTATTGTTTAACATTTTCGGAATAACAAACCATGCAAGCTCCTCGCACTCTGTGTGCCTCGCTGTCCCCATTGCTGCATTCAGACTCCTCTCCTTGCTGCGCATCCAACTCCAGGAAAACTGATTTGGTGAATCGGCCGCCGAAATTAACTGAAAAACTGTTGACAAATGGTGTTCACTCTGAATAAATAAACAAACATACTCCAACCCCCCTGACATTTCGGCACTTAAACACACCCACACAGAATTCAGAGTCAATTCATAATATAAAAAGCGTTAAATAGTATACTCTGGCATTAATTAGGTAAAATATTCAAATTCAAAAACATATTTTTTGTGTTTCATATTTTAAGACCTAAGGTGTACAGTTGCTCTAGTTTTTTACATGCCAGCATCATTCTGTGTTACATATGCGGACTATTTGCAATGTTCACTTATCTTAAAGTATTTCTCCTATCTGATGCATGAGGCTGGCATTTTTTGACTTTACAAGAAAAGTTAAATGATGCATCACGAGAGAACGGAGATGAAATGAGAGGTTGGCTCATTCTGAAGTGTCGATTATCTTCAGTATTGCATGCGCACCAGTTCCCTGCTGCAGTACTGTATTTATTTATAGACATCGGCTCAATTACTCCGCCTGTTTTTGAAGCATACTGTATTTATTGACAGTTTGTTACAAAAATATTCGGAGAAATATTATCTCGCTGGCATAGTCTGTGAAACCTCTCAATAACTGACAAGTCGGCCTCTAGAGGAAGACAGTGAAGTTTTCATGGATAAAAGTTTTCTATCTAAATATCATTCTCTGTTTCCCTTCTCTGTTGCTATGTAAACTGATATAACTTTATAAGTTGGAATAGAGGTCGAGTTTGTATGAAAATAAAGAAGTTTTTGTTGTGATATTTATCCATATTCTCTCATGTTATTATTCTTGAGAAATTTTTTCCTATTCACTCTTAAAATCTTCGTTTTTGTTGTGTTATTGGTCCTATCGTCTCATTTTGTTATTCTTGAGGATTTTTTTCCTATCCACTCTTAAAATCTTTGGTTGATTATTACTTAACTTGTTATGACTGTCAAACTGAAGTAATATGATTTTCTGTTGTACACATATATCCATTAATAACGATAAACAGTTTTTGTGCACAGTGTAACTGTGTTGTCAATCTACAAAGGAAATCTTGCAGAAATAAAATGTGTAAACTAGATAGAGGGAGTTGAGATAAACTTTGACATAAACTTGTGATAAATGTCTGGTCACTTCAGCCAGGTCTAATTATCTGGACAGCTGGCCATGTAGCCATTTACTGTCTTGTACTTCTTGTATTTCCCTCCAAAAACCCCCCACTAATCCGGCCTGTCAAGTGAGTGTGAAATTTCATTGATAAATGAATTGACAGGAGTGCAACTCCCTGTGGTTCTACCAGTAGTGCTGAAATGCTTGTTTAATGGGATCGGCACATAATCCAATCATGAGTGGCCCCTATAGGCCCCTGACATTTGATGTTGCTGAAGCGTAACCTTATTCTGGGGCCTGGTCATGGATTTTAATGCAATCTGGTCCGTTTATGACTTGATTTTGGATGGATAATTAAAGCGTTGTGCTGACTTGATACCAGAAAATCTTGATATTTGTAAATGCCCATATGTTTGCCCAAGAAAACTTTGTCTTGATATTTGATAGAATTAGGTTATGATTACTCAGGCATTATGCCCTGAACTCATTGGATGATATGCAAATATTACTGCATTGAATATTTTGATTTAAGATAATGCATCAAAGTATGCTATTATTTCTGCTAATGTGCCTGAGAGTCTCTAAACTGGATTTCAGTTAGGGGTAGAAAGCTGGGAAAATGGACACTCTGCAAACTTGGCGTAATCCGACCCTCACAAACCACAAACCCTGCCCCACCCACTTTCATCTCGGTTTCTAAAAATCGTGTGATTTCCTGTGTTATTATCTGTACCACATTCTCACCATGATTTAGCTATAGTTGTCCGCACCTCCATACAGTAAGAAATGAATTCAATTATCAAATTAGCATCATCACTATCCAGACACTAATCGGCAACAGATTTCTGATTCTCATCTTTGGGAAATGTTCTCATGTCGAGGATGTTCTGTTGAATTTTGTTATATCCTAGATCTGCCTGATTGTATTTCACACATATAACATCACTGAACATGCTGAAAACCTAATTTGGCACCTTTCTTATGGTTACAGATACAAAATATCACAAAAAGTTAAACATTAATATTGAAGTTCATCTTACAGCACAGTGATTTTCTTGTGTCAACGAAACGCTTTGAGGAGACATTTGTTTATTTTGGGTTTAATGCTGTTTCGATCTTGACAATTTTTCAATTACACATACGATGGCCAATTTACCTAACCAGTTCTTCGAGACCACATGATTCTGCCCACAACAAGGAACAGACTACTAAAAAGGGACCAATATCAATTAAGCTGTAGTTAGGCCTGTAGACCATACCACTTTGTGCAGTATTGAGGCTCACAGTTAAAATGTTGACGTAGCATACACCCAGAGCATTTTACAAATTTATAAAATGTCTGTTTACAAAAAACTATCAAATAATTACTACGCCTCAAACATTTACATGTACATTAGTTAACAGAAATTTTCACCTGCTTTTTGTACATGTTTGAAACTGACAGACTGCATGTATACTTGACTTATAAAATTTCCAGCCTCAAAATTGGCCGAGAAAATTGTGTATCGGCAAAATGAGAGTGCAGGAAAATAGCTTCTGAAAGTCAATCGAGTTTGGTTGGAGCAATTTGTATGTGGCTGATGCTGTGTATTGATTGGTTGATTAGTGGAGTCTACAAATAGTGTCGTGAATAGACATGACTTGCCAATACAGCTATAAACCTTGTTAAGATGTCATCACAATGACAACGATCATGCGGGACACTTGCCCCGTTGCCAGTGGCATGCAAAATCTGGCTCTAGCTGGTAATTGGGGATGGAATTGCAATTTGACTTGCATGAAACCAGTGTGTGTTTTCTAAACGATTTCAGTGACTAAGTATTTCAGTTTGAGCAATTGAAAAATAACTTTCCTCATACAGTGCAACTATATTCTTAGTATACTTTGTTTTATTTTGAATAGTTTTAAATGGGATTTATTCAACAATTACCATTATAAGTTTATATGCTCTCTTAAAAAAAAAATTGTAGATCCTGTTTAGAAAATATGTTTTTAGAAAAGGTCTATGGTCAATGGAACTACCTGCATTCGAAGAGTTATTGGTTCTTCATGAAAACCACTGGCCTCGAGCCCTGCAGTATTATATTCTCTCTCTTGTACTCTTGTGATAATAATTTCCATTAGAATTTTGTACAACTGCTTTTCTTGATTGAGGCATTGACTTCAAAACTAATGGAAACAAAGAATTAATGTTAATATAAACCCGATTTCAACTTGATTTTTATTTCTTCGTATAACTAGTGGTATAATATAGACTGACATTTAAAATAAAATCAGCAAGTTTAGTATGCTTATAGCTGCCCGTGTGGTGTCCAACAATAAAATTGTTTAAAGGACAGACAGATATTAAAGGCTTGTCGGACCAAATGTCTGATCGATATGTTCATCTTTCCAGAAGTCATTAAATTTTACGAAACTGTAAAATAAGATAAAAAACTGTGACAAACAGTAAAGAAACATACCATGTTGATCAATGACTCATATATCCTATGTTCAATTTTCAATATGTTTACAAGTGTGACAAATTTGCAAAAACAACCACACTAAAATGTGAAATTGTTTTTCTGATGTTTATAAATCACGAACATTGAATCTTGCAAACTTACTTCAATATATACATCTACCAAAATATATGATTTTAGAGTAGACTGTGCAACCTCTCCAGAGCGGCCCTCCAAAGTGCAACAACCTTTTCGGAGCCCGCAGGCCCTCTGTGCAACAGCCTGTCTTAGGCAACATAATAATTTCATTCCGGAAGTAACCATTTAATATACATTTTACCTCTCCAGAGCAATAACCTCTATACAACACACACATATTGTGTTTCCAAGCGGGTGTTGTATTAGAGAGGTTGTACTGTATAATTCAGTAACATAATGTATAGACTGTAATATTTCTGTCTGATGCAGTCTGACCCTTGGTTGATGAACTCTTGTCATGTTTGATTGTAGTCTGATCTGTGGTTATACCAGAGCATGGTGAGAGCATCGCCAACTATTGAGTTATCTGTATGATTATTAGCGACAGATGCCTGTTTATAAATGGTGATAAAATCATCTCAATAATTGTTCAGGTGTATTCCTCGACACCTTATAGATACCTTGTACATGTAAAGCATCTTAAGTATGCAGCTCTCTGTCCAAAAACAAGTCAAAAGTCAAGTTCAGTCCAGTTTACCCTGATAATGCATGAATTCACAGTTGACGAGTGCAACGTGTTTGGATTTCTGGCAAATAATGAAAGCTTTCGTTTAGTCGCCGACTAATAGGTATGGTAAATAGACAATTAGCATGTTTATATTTTGTGCTAACTTTCCATTATCAGATCCACCAGTTCATGCTGCTCTGTATTTTACTGCTGCTGTTATAAATTTACAAGCTATTTTGTGCATAATATGATCCCATCTGGACGGCATTGATCTGAACATGTCCAAAATGGCAGGCTGTAGTGATAAAATGCTCAAGTGTTTTATTTCTATGTTTGGCTGTGTACTTGTACAAATAAGCTTTGAGGCACAATGAGAGATTTTAGGATCAATTGGGGAAGGAAAATATTGCCTCCTAGTCTTCTCACAAATGAAAAACAATTTGATCTTTATTTACTCAGTAAATATTTGTTTTGGAATAAGAATACCAACTTTGTTTGCACAAAATGTTTAATCAACATTGCACAAAAAATAGGGTCAGCCATAGATTATTTTAGAAATTTAATGCTTTTGAAAAATATGAAATTTCAAGTTTTTATTTGTGTAAATATAATCCTTGACGCTGGAAAAATCTGCAATTTCGCCGACAGTAAGGGAGCTTAAGAGATAGGGGCCATTGTTCCGTTAAAATCTCAATTTATTCTTGGTTTGTTAAAAATTTTGGTCTTAAATTCATGTATAATCATATAAGTACCTTCTATTGTTGAATTATTATTATGTCAATGTTATTAATTACAAACAATTAAATGATTAAGCATGGTATTATTATTTAGATTACTTTGTAAATTAATAATGTTTCCAACATATGGCTATTGTTTAGAGGTTGTTGCTCTACAGAGGTCTAAGTGTAGTAAATATTATCTTTCGGAATTTTGAATGTGTTGTTATAGACATGTTGTTGCTCTACAGAGGGCTGTTCTGAAGAGGTGGTACCGTATATATGTACAGGGTAACCTGTGTAAAGCAACCAGTTAAGGGATACCTGAAATAATTTGGCTGTTAAAGACAGGTGGCTGTTTAAAACAGGTGTATTATATGCAGATTACTAATTAGGATTTAATTCATATCGACTGCTTACTACTGGTGGTTGTTTAATTCAGGTGACAACTAACACACACTTGACTATAGAGTGTTTATATAAATTCATTCATACCGTGACTTTGATGCCATACGCCGTGTACCACAACCTGGTCTGTATCTGATGTCATGCGCCGTGTACCACAGCCTGGTCTGTATCTGATGTCATGCACCGTGTACCACAGCCCGGTCTGTATCTGATGCCATACGCCGTGTACCACAGCCTGGTCTGTATCTGATGTCATACGCCGTGTACCACAGCCTGGTCTGTATCTGATGTCATGCACCGTGTACCACAGCCCGGTGACTGTAACTGATGTCATGCACCGTGTACCACAGCCCGGTCTGTATCTGATGTCATGCACCGTGTACCACAGCCCGGTCTGTATCTGATGTCATGCACCGTGTACCACAGCCCGGTCTGTATCTGATGTCATGCACCGTGTACCACAGCCCGGTCTGTATCTGATGTCATGCACCGTGTACCACAGCCCGGTGACTGTAACTGATGTCATGCACCGTGTACCACAGCCCGGTCTGTATCTGATGTCATGCACCGTGTACCACAGCCCAGTCTGTATCTGATGTCATGCACCGTGTACCACAGCCTGGTCTGTATCTGATGTCATGCACCGTGTACCACAGCCCGGTCTGTATCTGATGTCATGCACCGTGTACCACAGCCCGGTCTGTATCTGATGTCATGCACCGTGTACCACAGCCCGGTCTGTATCTGATGTCATGCACCGTGTACCACAGCCTGGTCTGTATCTGATGTCATGCACCGTGTACCACAGCCCGGTCTGTATCTGATGTCATGCACCATGTACCACAGCCTGGTCTGTATCTGATGTCATGCACCGTGTACCACAGCCCGGTGACTGTAGGAATGTTTTCCAGTAAATCCAATATCACCTCAATTGTCCTCATATTCATAGCGAAAATATCTTCGCAGACTCTTCACATACTAATTTACATTCTCAGCCAATCAGAATGGCTGGAGACGACTTGACCTTTGAACTGTCACTATAGACATTAATATTCATGAAGTGATGAGCATGTTCTGTGATTTCCCTGTGGAGCTATTGACATTCTCTTTTATAGTCTATCAGCTTCACCGCAGTTCTCTAGCGAGATACTCGGAAATTGCATATTCTTTATTTTGCCTACCAACTTGTTTCCTTCTACCTCAGGCAATTCCACTGAGAGTCGCATTAAACTTCATCTGAGTCTTTGTTAGTTTGTAATACAAGCAGGTCCCTGTGGAACTGCTTCTACATGATCAAATGATGGACTTGATTAATGTGGATAAATTTGATAAGCTTGCTGGAAAAATCCTAACATGCCGTTGTGAATGCCGCGAAGTTGCCGCGAAGTTCTTGCAGTGAGTAATATGCATGTTAGGTGAATAATGAAAGCTAGGAGCTTGGAATTCGATCCATTTCTCATTATTATTGACATGGAATGCAAAACCAATGTATTCTCGTGGTAGTATAATACTCTCATTGTGCAATAATGTCATCGTGTTTGTACAATCAGAGACCACTGATTGGAATAGTTCTAAGCATGCGACGTCCCTGAAGTAATATCTCGCTCGACATGATGTGCTCACGATGTGCTCGCGATACCCGACCGTTGTCACATGTCACAATTAGTGTTGGTTTGTCGGACAATCAATGACATCTGGTAATTGACAAGACATACTCGGCAAGATATTAGTTTACCTTCTCCAGAAAGTATTTGTCATTAATAAATGAAATGTTCTTCAAATTTGTTCCTTAAATTTTTTTGGAAACAATGGTTTGAGAATGTAGAGCATCAAGCTGTCATTGAATAGACTCATAATGGCTGGCTGTATAGAAAATTACGTAACAATTGACATCACAATATTTATTGACTTGACTCTGCTAGGATGTTTGATGTAACTCAGACTTGACTCTGCTAGGGTGTTTGATGTAACTCAGACTTGACTCTGCTAGGATGTTTGATGTAACTCAGACTTGACTCTGCTAGGATGTTTGATGTAACTCAGACTTGACTCTGCTAGGGTGTTTGATGTAACTCAGACTTGACTCTGCTAGGGTGTTTGATGTAACTCAGACTTGACTCTGCTAGGGTGTTTGATGTAACTCAGACTTGACTCTGCTAGGGTGTTTGATGTAACTCAGACTTGACTCTGCTAGGGTGTTTGATGTAACTCAGACTTGACTCTGCTAGGGTGTTTGATGTAACTCAGACTTGACTCTGCTAGGATGTTTGATGTAACTCTGACTTGACTCTGCTAGGGTGTTTGATGTAACTCAGACTTGACTCTGCTAGGGTGTTTGATGTAACTCAGACTTGACTCTGCTAGGGTGTTTGATGTAACTCAGACTTGACTCTGCTAGGGTGTTTGATGTAACTCAGACTTGACTCTGCTAGGATGTTTGATGTAACTCAGACTTGACTCTGCTAGGATGTTTGATGTAACTCTTACTTGACTCTGCTAGGGTGTTTGATGTAACTCGGACTTGACTCTGCTAGGGTGTTTGATGTTACTCGGACTTGACTCTGCTAGGGTGTTTGATGTAACTCAGACTTGACTCTGCTAGGGTGTTTGATGTAACTCAGACTTGACTCTGCTAGGGTGTTTGATGTAACTCAGACTTGACTCTGCTAGGGTGTTTGATGTAACTCAGACTTGACTCTGCTAGGGTGTTTGATGTAACTCTGACTTGACTCTGCTAGGATGTTTGATGTAACTCAGACTTGACTCTGCTAGGGTGTTTGATGTAACTCTGACTTGACTCTGCTAGGGTGTTTGATGTAACTCTGACTTGACTCTGCTAGGGTGTTTGATGTAACTCAGACTTGACTCTGCTAGGGTGTTTGATGTAACTCAGACTTGACTCTGCTAGGATGTTTGATGTAACTCAGACTTGACTCTGCTAGGGTGTTTGATGTAACTCAGACTTGACTCTGCTAGGGTGTTTGATGTTACTCAGACTTGACTCTGCTAGGATGTTTGATGTAACTCTGACTTGGCTCTGCTAGGGTGTTTGATGTAACTCTGACTGTTTGATGTAACTCAGACTTCAAGCCAGTTCAACCATGAACTCCATAAACCATGAATTGTTAATTGTACAGTATCCTGTAGAGCTTAAATTGTTTGGTGTGTACACCAGTAAAAGATAGAGTTTGGCTTTCTGAGCACTGTATACTCCTCTAATCTGAGACTACCAGGCTGTCTCCTACTCAATAGTGATAGTTTTGCTACGTCTCCTATTGATTCAATAGTGATAGTTTTTCTACTGTACCATATAATGAACTATAGTATTGTGTACCAGTATATATATGGACATTACTGATGTATCACTCAGTCAAAGATAGATTTTTGTATCATATCTATTTTCATCCTTGCTGTGTATCAGCTCGCTGGTTACAACGTTACAAGAACGCTCTAATCTTGTCGTACAAGAAATGCTCTACACCGATTTCAATGTTCATTATTCTTAGAAAGTGCCGGATCAATACTCGTGTGCCACAGCGGCCTCAGAGAGAGCTATCACGTAAAGCCAAATATAAATGCTACTTCCATACAAGTTTTATCAATAAAAAAGTCATATTTGGAGAGAAAAAATGTCGCGTTGCAGCTCAGCCTGTTATAGACTTTATCAGCTAAAATCTCCCTATACAGTTTGATTCTCTATTGATTTCAAATCCAAATCATATTAGGAGAATGTAATGCATTTGGGCTGCGTCTAAATGATTAGCTAGAAGTCAGAGCTATCTCATCAAGTAGACTGATTGTAAAAGAATTAATTGCGTCAATTTAAGACGGTGTATTGGTGTGTTTGCCGAGTGAGTGTACGACAGTTTGTATCGGTGTAGCGAACTTGGCAGAGCTTGGCATCAGGTCGGGGACTTATTACGACAGTTTGTATCGGTGTAGCGAGCTTGTAGCGAGCTTGGCATATGGTCGGGGGACTTACTGAAATGAGTTTTGGGAATCATAATGAGGAGATTTCCGCGTATTATGAACGGTCTAAACGTGCCTAGACATTCAATATAAAGATTGAAAAGTCATGTTGCTAAAAATGAATGACTTCCTGTCTGCATTAGGTGTAGTTAGTCGTACAAATTTATTCTTGTTATTTTCCAGTCGAATAATTGGGTATAAAATGGTCAATAATTCATTCAAACAAAGTTGTGTTTATTCTTTCTTTGTGCATGAGTCAAACGCACGCGTATAAAAACTAACATGTAAACTTCTGTTTTGTTTACACTTTTTTAATGAGGCCCATATGGAATATTGTGTTATTGTCAATATGTTTAAACCTCGTAAATAAAGACTTTTCTAATGATTAAATAGGGGTAAAGGGGGGGGGGGGGGGGCTACCTTAGCATACCTAAACAATTTTGGTAAGGTTTCAGCAAACAATTTGTCAAGGATGAACTTATTAATACAAGCCATGTTTTGTACAATTTAATTTTCGAAAACTGAATTTGGATGTGAGTCACCACTAAACAGCTTGATCTGTGGTGGCACCTGTTTTGTAGTCTGTAAATAGTGTACAAGCACCCATGTAGATAATAGTAATTGTTGTATAGTCTATGACAGAAACACAAAGTACCAATACTTGACTTTATTTACTCTGGAGCCCAATCTGAATGCCTCGGTAATGGGTATTTCAAATGTTGTTCTTCCGTAAAGACGCACAAAATGATTGTCTCAATATAAACTTGGGTATGATGATGATACTTGATTTCCAATGTAATCTCACTTATTACACATCAAGTCAATTGTCTTTATTCGCTATATTCTTAAGGTTTTTCTTGTGATTTGCGTTTTTTTTGTAATTTGTGTGTAAATTTGTGTGTATTTGTATTGCATTGTCATTATTTAGCATGCTCGAATATGATCGTAATTCATGCAATTTGTCGGTAATATTTGGCATGTTAAATTCTCGGATGACTGACATAGTGTAGCTGCTTGGTTATAAAGCCTCATATTAATTGACTGCCTTTTCCATTCCTGACATAATACAAAAGGCTTTGCTACAAAAGATTGCCAATTGTTATAATCTAGTTCTCGGAGATACTCAGATACAAGAAAAACCTGTTCTTTGATAATATACAGTCTTCACCTATTTGCTTGTATTTTAAGCCGTCCTTATATTTTTTTTCTTTGCGGTAATGCGACCCAAGATTTTTGAGGTGGGTAGATAGGTCAAACTTTTTTTGTATAGAAATATTTTTTAGGGAACCTGTTCAATCAATTGGGTCGATATAGTTATATGAGGAAATGGGATGAAAAAAAAATGAGTAGAGGCCATTTCAATGGGTAGGTAGCGTTACGGAAAACAGCATTTTTTTAAGGACGGTCTTATTGTGAAATCCAGTCAGTTAATTGTAACATTGGTGTAATTTTTCAAGATTCCTCAAATTTTTTTATGATCGTTTGTATTAGTGCCTATTTTCTTCATCTGTATTCATGAATATGAAAATGTTGTTGATGCGATTTCTAGGAGAAAAGTATAAAAGCAGCCGGTTGAAGATGAATATTTTATATACAGTATAACCTCTGTAGAGCAAACACCCTTTAAAAGCTGCAAATACTGGCTGTTGTTTAGAGGTTGTTGCTCTCACAGAGGTCAAGTTTATAGTAAATATTGGCAAAGGGTTACAATTATGCAAGTGTTGTTATAGAGAGGTTGTTGCTCTGCAGAGAGCCACTCTTGATCAGTTGTACTGTACAGTTAAACCAGGTTACACTGGGCACCTGCATTAAACAGCCATCTGTCTTCAGGAGCCAATTTAAATGAATCCATGTGTAAACTATACAGACAAGTCTGTAGTAATCAATGACCTGCATTAAAAGGCCATATTGTAATGTATTCATTGACCAGGCTGCTTACAGCAGGTTCATCCGTATGTTGTTTATTGTTGTGGATATATATGATGTGATATTATCTGTCTGTGTTTATATAGTGTAATATTCTATGATTGGTGTGTTGTTGTTGGCAGCCAGATGTGTGAAAAAGATGGTGTTTGAATGATGTTGTTTCTTGGATAATTTGTTGTTGAAGTTTATGAATAATTCAGCATATGAATGGCTTGAAAACTTGTCAAGGGCATTAATAAGTAATATTTCGCCAGATTTAACAAATATTTGTGGTAAGTTTTTCCGAAGGAAAACCCCACATCTGTCCATTTGGCTTGTCATACATGCGTTATTAGTATCAATCATTTAGGAATGTGTTGTACGGTGAAACCTCTATAATAAGACCACCCTTGAGAGGCTTGAAAATGACTTCTTAATGAGAGGGTCTTAATATTAAAGTATAATGAAGTCTAAAGACCAAAACAAGAGTGAACGGGTGTGAAAATTGAGTTTTTTGAAGGGTCTTAATGTGAATATTTTGTAGTAAATTTTGGAGGGTCTTTATGTGAAGGTTTTGTTGTATCTGTTAAAACTACATCTAGGATTTTGTATGCATGCTATTGATGGCTTCTAATTAGAGGTGATCACTTTAGAGAAGTTAAATTGATGGTAAATTATACCGGAAGAAAAATATTCTGTTGAAGAAAGGTTGTGTTAGAGATATGACTGTTCTCTGGAGAAGTTGCACTGTGCATAAGACAGTACAACCTCTGTAGAGCAACACCCTATAAGACAGTACAACCTCTGTAGAGCAACACCCTATAAGACAGTACAACCTCTGTAGAGCAACAGACATTGGGAGCTGCAAATATTAGCCGTTGTACAGAGGTTGTTGCTGTACAGAGGTTGTTGCTGTACAGAGGTTGTTGCTGTACAGAGGTTACATTTATGATAAATATCAGCTTAGTGAAATTTTGTAGGTGTTACAGAGAGGTTGTTGCTCTGCAGAGGGCCGTTCTGGAGAGGTTGTTCTGTATTGTAATATGAATGCATGGTATATAGTTAGCTAATTTGTAAGTAAGATAATATGTACAATTGTATTTCTTTCTTTTTTTCAGACTGAAATAGCAAAGCGATTAAATGCAATATGTGCTCAAGTTATACCATTCTTGTCACAAGAGGTAAGCATGTTATACATTAGGATGTTTTTATGCTGTATAATGTTATTTCTTTATGTCATTAATGAGCATCATGATACACATATTGTTACATGGCTTTTGCTCTAGTGGTGCCTGTTCCAGAAACTGTATGAAAAATAGGCATCCATGCTTATGAGTTTTATGTTATGTCATAAATAATTTAACATGTGTTTATTAGTCCCCTACCAGTTTCAACCGTCCATCTGTCTGTTTGTCAGTCAAATATCTGGATCCTGACATAACTCTACAAGTTAGGTTTATGAAACTTATTATGTGGATAGGGACCAATAAGATTTTGCACGACAAGAAAATTTGTGATTTGAACAAAATTGTAGATGTTATGGATACGGAAATAGAACGTAGTAAAAACACTTCAAAATATGCATTTTAATATAATAAACACTTTGCGTTAACTCCCTTGATTGTACTTACTGAGTTACCTCCCTCGTTTATTCTTATTGAGTTAACTCCCTTGATATTTTTTCAGCATCAACAACAGGTGGCAGCAGCAGTTGAACGAGCTAAACAAGTAACAATGACAGAGCTCAATGCTATCATAGGGGTATTACATTTCTTTGTGTATTTTCATTTTTCGTAGAGAAATAAACGAACTCTTATCTTTTTGTTGTGAAAAAGTATCTTTTTACACAATCATCAACTGAAATAGATATTCCCTAATATGGCAATGACCTTGAAATTTAAGATGTATATTTATAATGATGCTGTCTCATAAAGGAGAGTTTCGTAAAGGAGACAAAAAATGTACTATGTGACTGTTTTAGCATAATGATAAACTGATTATGGAAGTAAATAGTCAACTCACATGGCATTCATTGGTAGATCGCTTTAGAAGCTAGATGATTTGCCAATATTCTGCCATTATTTCCAAGCCAAGGATAGATAAACTATTGTGCTTATTTATTGTTTCATGTATGTGATAATACCGCTGTACCATGGCTACAGATACTTGATTTCTTTCTCTTTCGCTGAAAATGTTTTTTGACCACTTTTTTGTTGCTGTGTAGTATACATTATGTGATGACCTGGGAGCTCATTTTAAAGCATTCGTGTCTTGATATGAAGGAGCCCTGAACGGTTCCAATATTTGGTGTCAAAATGCTCCTTAACTCTAAAGGATTGTTAGCCAACTAACGTAACTAAAATTCAGTGCATGATTAGCAGTATTGATTTGAGTCCAGTTAAGTGATGTGTAGTCAAATCAAATCATTATTTATTTATTGTTAGTATAATAGTATCAGGTTTATTATATAAATTATATATAAACATATTAAAGCTATGTGTAGCTTTTGTCCATGTTTAATACTTCAGGCCTGAGTCTGATTTCAAGTTTTTGAATCCTGAATTTTCCTTCTTTGGTTATATTGACAAATAGAATTTTAGGCTTTAAAACTAGGATTACCCGGCCTGATACTTGCATCATTGCATGATTTGTTATTATCATTGTATCTGCATATTTCCCTTCTAGCAACAGATGCAGGCACAGCATCTTCCACACGCACATGCTCCACCAATCCCCATGGCCCCACATCCAGCCGGGCTACAACCTCCGGGACTTCCTGTCTCTAGTGCCGCCGGTATGGGGCTGCTTGCATTGGGACCTGGGTACGCCCAACAGCATGTTAGCTCACTGAAGGACGATAAAGGTGAGAGATCAGGTATGAGCAAAACTTTCCACAGTGAGTAGTAACTTTGCATGTTGTATATGAATGTTTTCATATTGTATAGGGCCAAACTTAAAATACTGTTTGTTTCCCCTTTCTGACCCTGGCCAATTAGGGTTGGGTACATTTTGTTGGAAGGTATATTATTTTTGTTGAAATTTTTTATTTTCGATTTCGTACCGAGTCTAAGGCTCATATGAATTTTTTACGGAGGGCAAAAATATTTCGGGTAGGTGACTTTTTACTCGGGTAGGTAGGGAAGGTGAAACAAACAGTATTTTATTTTTGTTCTAGCCTTGTGTTTGCTGTACAGTTTAGTCTGGGTACAGTGTATGTGATTAATATTTTGTACCGGTCCAATTATGAAATCTTCACACCTGGCATAGATAGCTTGTATCTCACACTGGCTGTAGGTGAAATAAGCCTGTCTATCGCATTATTTATATGCGGATAAACTAGTTTCTTCTTCATTCCAGGATATGAGCTGTTAGGCAAAAAACATTTTCAACTGCTCATCAAATATTTAAAAGCAATCTTAATAGGGTCAACAAAAGTCTTTTCTCTGCCACTTTACTTCTGCTTAAATTTTCTTCTACATAATGGTGTTGTTGCACTGATGTTCCAATTTAGTGGTGTTTAACCTTATAAAAAAGCCAAAGGAATAAATAAAAGGTGTTGTGGCACTGATACCAAAATGTTCCAATTTAGTGGTGTTTAACCTAATAAAAAAGGCGTAAGGAACTAAAAATTTCTGATTTCTCATTCGGTTTTGAAATGAGAAACAAAATGAAAACTGATGCAATGTTTCATTCAATCTGTCTTAAAGGAAATTTCACAGCATTTCAAGATCCCGTTGTTTAGTCACACATGTGACCAGCTTGCCAATGAGGATTATGATCTATATATAGACTGTCATATATATAGACTGTCAACACTTAAAACTGCATATGACATACAAATATATGAGGGCGGTGACTGTTCTACTGTTCGTTAAAGTACATTGAGTATTTATCTAGTATAAACATTTGTTTTCGTAACTTTTTATCATGTCTGTAAATGTTTGTACAACACATAGTTATACAACTTTGTCAGGGTGCAGTAAAAAAAGTTAAGTCGTAAAAATTCATACCCTAGTTCAAAGTGCTTACACAACACTGCTTATCCTCATTGCCTTAAAAAAGCTCTTACGATTTATACATCTTTCATTGATTATAATTTTATAATCCATCTGTATAAATTTGCTTTGGAATTAATGTAAACAAAATTTTAGTTGGCCAGCCAATCAAAACATAGTTTACAAACCATTGACCAATTGACATTGTGTACACAATATATGGTATAGCACGGAGAATTTGACATGATCCTGACCTTTATGCATGAATATATATCAAGGTTCTTGCGTTGAATATATACATTTTTGCAAGAAAATCATGCAATATCGATCCAATAGATTTGTGTTGTTATTACACCTTGAGCTCTTTGTCAAACCCTGCTCATGGAAATATACAGCCGAGGTTATGAATATAGACAATATAACAGCTGTTAAATTATGCTAATAGAAGGTTGATAATCAGGTCAACTTCTCTATGCTATACTCCCAAGCAATATTTAATGAATATTATTGAGTAAGCTAAAGTGTTCAATGTTCATATAAATCAATGAAAAAGTCAAATAATTATAAACCACAGGCAAACGGTTTTCATTGATTTTAACAACTTATAGGAATATTTTTTTCGACTATCTACTAAACCCACTGGTAAAAATCGATACCAGTCCACAGTGAATGTTTGTACTTCCGTTGCTTGAGCTACCATTGGGTGTTTTAGTAGATAGTCAAAAAAATAAAATTCATGTAAGTTGTTAAAATCGATGAAACCGTGTGCCTGTGCCATAAACCTGTCAAAATAACTTATCATTGTTTAAGGCCATGTTTGCATAAATTATTTATTAAGTTTTCACTAACTTCAAAATGTCTGGATATACAATACAGGGGCTCCACTTTCAATCTGAATGGTCATTTTGAAACTTTTGAGTAAATTTTACCATTTTATAGGCAAAATACCCATGATTTTAATACAAAATGACCCTTCGTACCAAAATATTTAGGATCAAGATGTGGCTTTTTGGAATTTTCAAGGGTCAAAACCCCTTCTTTCGAGTCAAATGGAACCCCTACGGATATCTAAACGCTCAAGGTTTTACAATTTTACTCGGATAAATGTTGTTAAGTTTTTTTGTTAAGTCCTCATTAATGAGCGCGTTATTAAAATGCGTCATTATTTAATGATAATCATTATATCTTGGCCATAAAACTAAAACATTAAGATAAATGAAATAATAAATTATAATTTTGTTTTATTTAAATTTATTCATGAAATAACCTGTAATAAGAATTAGATAAAATGCATCACTCTGAAAGCTATCATGGTTATGCTGTTAAATAAGGCAATAAGAAAAATCTTTCTCAATGATAAAACACAGGGGCTTTATTCATAAACATTTAAAGATTACGAGTTTTGCTTTATTTTATTTTTACGTCAGTTTTCAACAATTTCGGACACATACAGTGGTCTAACTGGTTAACCTGATACTAATTATTTAACCAGTACAATCTTGCACTTCCACAAGCAACAAACAACTTCTCCACATGTGGAGGACAACAGGTAACTACGCAGACTAGCATAATTTGCCAAACCCATGAATCCAACCCTGATCAGCTGGGGGACTGTTCCCGCACTAGACCAACTGAGCTGAACAAAGGGCAATAAGAACTTAACTTCTAATGTTTTATATGAATAATGATTAGTTTAATTAGAGGTCATTGAAATTAGCACTTGCCCAAAAGCCATGGCAAGTATTTATTTTACTGATATTCTGTTCGGGCCAGTAACTTTTTCCATAGAACTAGTTAGTTTATGAAGGTTACTCGCCCGAATTGCAGGTAATATTCAAAAGCTGATTGCAATGGCTGTTTAAATTCAAAATGTTTAGGAATAAAGTTCATGTTTACTTGATGATCATTTATCGGTACTGAGAAGTCACTTAAGCGACTATTACGGTATAAAGATCAGATTACTCAATTAGAAGAGATATCATGTACATTGTCTATCTAAATTAAGATAATTAAAATTAGGAAGGAGTCACTTAAATTTATAAGTGCTTTCTACTTCATATTATTTAAGTTTAACGGATAAACTAGCTTGATGTATATGTGGATTTGTCAGAATTCATAACAATGTATATGCACACCTTCCATCATGGTACGCAATCATGACACATTTATGGGGACAATATGTCTCAATTATGGCGATAATGATTATGATTAAATTTGAATTATTTTTTTTCTTCAAATTTTGCAATTCTTAATGACTTTTTTTTTTCACATTTAATTTTGCACCAAGAACTAGATCATCGTGTTATTGATACTGTGTGTTGTTAATGCCCTGTGTATGATTTATCTAAATACTTCATAACGTAATTTGGCATGTTTGGAGCATGTTTGACTCTTCGCTTCGTGAAGATGTTTATATTTCCGTCAAGAGTGAGAAGAGAAGTCTCTCTCGGCGTATATAATAACGGCATAAAGTATATAATGCTTGCATTTTAAGTAATCTTGATAAATGTTTGATATGAAAATGATTTAAGTTTCTTGTTTATGCATCTGTTTGCAAATTTAATGGTGTTTTGACAGTATGAATTGTGCTGCATACTTGAAATTTGATAGAGTATAAGAGGTCGTACATAAAATGCTGTAATATTCTCCTAAGAGTTTGCTAATTGTACTCATGTTTTGTCATTTTATCGTTTTGTTTTAACAAGTTTTGAATTGCCCATTGTGTTGTAAATTTGCGGCTATAAAAATAAAACGCAATTTACCCACTTGACGTACTTTGTGTCGTTTACGACTAGACCGTGCTACGTAATTGTTATACGGCAAAAAAGAAAAGTTGCAGTAATTATTTGCTTTTGTTTATATGTCAAACAATCTGAATGTGTCAACGTTTTGTTATCCTTTATTTGTGGATTTTTTGCCAAAATCTTTGACAAATGATTTAAAATTTTACAAAATGTTTTTTGAAGGATTATCTGATATCATTGAATGCTATTATAAATTATCAATACCATTGTGAGTTTTTCCCCTTTGAGTTTTTGTATTGTTTGTGCATTTGTTATTTATATTTAAGTATATGAATGTTGTGAACACCCCATGGTTACGTTGTTTCTGAGTTTGCTCACGATAGCAATTTACATCATTGATATAGTGCGGAGATGTTAACCTGATCCTTGACCTTCTATTAGCATAATTTAACAGCTGATATCTTGTCTATATTTATAAACTCGATTGTATGTTTTCATAAACTGTGAGTACCATTGATGATGCTCCATGTGTTTCATAAACTGTGAGTACCATTGATGATGCTCCATGTGTTTTATAAACAAAACTCTACAAGACCAGTGTTGCATGATTTGCTTGCGGAAATTGATATATTCAAACGCAAGAACCTTATAATGTGTTCATGCGTAAAAGTCAGGATCAGGTCAATATGTTTGCACTCTAAACCTCGTCTTGAGTCAAACTTCTTCCATTCATTCACCAGTCAGAGCAATTTTATCATCCAAATTATTTTGTTTTACAAAACTTCTATATACAAATTCAGGGGTCCTACAATTCTGGAATAATCTAAATTCGCTGCACTAGAATTAATTTCTGCAGAAAATAAAAATTATGTGATGAAAAAATACCAAGCATTTACTGATTTATGGTCATTAAATTTAAAAATTCTTATACGGAATTTTAACAATGTTTGAAACTGTTTGGTTAAGGGATATTAAATGGCACCCGCAACGGATTTGCATCTTATTTTCAGGATCGGGCATTATGCCTCAGTAGGACCCCTGAATACAATGTATTGTGCTGTTATATAAGGGACAGATTCAGAGGATGGCCTAGGGGGCTTGTGCTCATCATCTGGCTATATAAAAGTACAAAAAATATAAAATGTATGTTGCCTCAGCTGCTCACCAACCATCCTGTATGTTTATTTCTGATCCATCCGTTACTGACTAAGTCAGTTTTGTTTCTGTTGCTATCATGCTCTTCCATATACGTATATGCCTTTACAGAACGAAAATAAGTTAATTTCCTATTAATGAGCAAATGCAGCTTTTCTCGACTGTGTGAAAAATAAAAACAGAATTAACCTCTTTTGAAATGTAATTACTGGGTAATAATTATAATAGTAAAAACGCTATTTATATAGGCAATGTAGTTACACAATTGCCCAATTTTCCCTACGAGTCTCGTAAAATACTACCTGAAGTTGCAGTTCACAATAAACAGCACAATGCATTTTACTATGTACAAATGTATGTAGTATATAAAAGTTATATAGAAATGTATATAGAAGTAGTATAGATATTTGCCTGTTTGTTTTATTTATTATCATTTAATATTTTTGTTTGCTTCTATAGGTTCTCCCAACGGGTCCGCGGCTCTACGCAGGTCCATGTATCCTTGGTCAGAAGTTAAGTACCTTTATACATTGGTTGCAGTGCATAACCCTATTAACCTCCTAGCTAACCCTTGAAACTAACATTGGAAGCTTTGGTTGCAGTGCATTACCATATTAACCTCCTAGCTAACCCTTGAAACTAACATTGGAAGCTTTGGTTCCACTCACTGAGCATAACCGTATTAACCCTCCCAGCTAACCCCTTACAACTAACATTGGAAGCTAGTTAAGTTAGTAGTTCTTACCATTGGTAGGGCTAGCTTGTCAAATTTTTGCCTTGAGTGGTAGTTAGTCGTCATCTAATGACTTAGCCAATCAAATGGCTTCTTATATGAACTTCTCTGTCCTGAATGTGGTTCAACCAATCAACTTGCTTCTAACATAGGATAGATACTCCTGAATCTAACACAGCCAATCAAATTGCTTGTGACATAGTAATCCTAGTGTTTTGCCAATCAAAATTGTTGTTTTGAAAACTCTATCAACCTTATGCTGGTACATCAAAGGAAGTTGTTAGTTTTACATCAAAGAGAACTAAGCTAGCCTTGGTTTAGTTTTTGAGCAATTATTGCTTGGAAGGAATCCAGAGTGACTTCAGTCATTACGCATGGTTATTCTGGTTGCTGTCACATCCCACACATACACACTATCAACAAATCAAAATCCTGAAAATGTTCGCTGAGTACCAGTTATTCGGAACCAAATTTACTGACCAATGATTTACTTTGGATGGTTTGGTTGGTTCCCAGTTCAGACATATAGAGTAGCTAGATTTGATCAAAAGTCAGAGGCCATTGGCCCATAGCAATTTGGCAGGGGAAAAAACGACATGCTCAGTTGAATGCAAGATAAAAACAATACTGTGTTCAATAAACGCTTAATATGCCCCCGTGAAAGCCTTGTTCATAAAATAAAGGGGACGAACAGGCCGATCACTTTATGCCTCCTGATCTATCAATACGGGGGACATAACACCACCCTTCACCCTTTCCTTTCTTCTCTATAATTAGAAACCATCTTTGTACCAGAATATTGACATTCTCACTTACATTGTTATCGTCATAATGTCAATCCTTTAGGGACTCGGTGTTAATGTTGCTAATATGATATTTAAGATACTAAAATAGAATATTCTTTGTCTACCCTCCTGCTACCCACTGCCAAAATTTCCACCACTGGAAAAACATTTTCCTGTCTACCTTCCTAACTCTTTAATCACAGCAGTGGGAGGGGAAACAAACACTATTTTATTTTTGGCCAAATGATTTTAAAGTCAGCCTCATCCTCTAAGATGTCATTATCATCTGCATGAAATGTTCATACATGTACAGTCCATTTGTTCAGGTCTGTCACTTGTATACAAATATTGCAATATCATAACATTGTATTTTTATTGTTTCAAACCTTTTTGATTGGTGGAAGGGCAGTGAAAACTAATTTCATTCACTTTAAGCCACTTACTTAAATACTTAAAATATCTATTAAGATAAAGATATTAATAAGAAAAATTGCAATGTTTTTATACACAATGTTATGTAAAGATTATGACGGACATGAATAAATGAGTTAAACCATATATAGTTTTTTTCCCGTAAATTTACTAACCCGGACTTTTGTGGTTACTATATAGTTGCTTGTTGTTACATACCTTTGCTTATAAAACACTGTATTCACAACTGCTGTTACCAATGGCATTGTCAGTACAGTCTAACTATTATATCATGTAGGATTGACTTTCTCTTTCATGGTTACCAACAAGGTTTTATGTTCATGGTCGAGGCTGTTTGCGGGAAATCACTGTGAATTCAAAGCACTTCAGAAAATGTGAACAATCTGCCCTGTGAAATATATCCGCTATACAGTATATTCCATTTAAATATCATTTACTGTAATGGTAAAACCTTGCTTAATAGACCACCTTAATACTAAGGACTCAATTTTCATCACCATTTTCGGTGTTTTGAATTTTTTATTCTACCTCAATATTAAGACCAACTCCTTTAAGTAATTTAAGCAGTCCATTTTGAGAGTACTAAGGATGGCCTTATTATTGAGGTTTTACTGTGAGTTATTCTTAATTATTTTAGATACAAAAATATTGGACTGGAATGTTTATTGTTATGTTAATAGCCGTTATATTAATTACTGTTTAACATAGAACAGTGAAATTATCAAGTTATAGCAAAACATCTGTGTTATGTTATTGAATGTCTAAGATTTTCATGCTATAATTACTGGTCTAGTGCATGCAGACCCGTTGCTGTACTTTAGCAGCAAATTTTTACAATTATAAAAAAATGATGAAAATGAATGTAGAACGGTGTGAGAAACAGTGTTTTATTGAACAAGGTTATTGCTATTCTGGTTTTAATTATTAATAATGACTCGGCAGAGGATTACTCTGGTGTGAAGAGAGCTGCATGGTCCCTTGTTTTTGTCGTTTCTTTCAAACGTTCTGTGACAAATTATGTTGCCCGTCAATGCCTTAAGATTGAGTTGAAAGTTAAGAAAATTAAAATTAGCAAAAACGATGGCTTTTGTGAGAATGTTATTATGAGGAAATCATATGTTTTAATCATTCGTTGCTATTGATAACTGCGGCAATTGTTCTCATTTTGTAGTATTTTCATATATAAATACACATGCTCATGTTCTATTTATTGGTGTATGAATATGTTGATTAGAACAGTTTAAAATGGCAGGAGTCGAAAGAAAAGAAATGTTTTGACCAAATTTTTGAACACACAAATGCACTATACATTGTATAGTTTCATAATATAACAATTATTTAATTCTGCTGAAATAATATGAACTAAGGCATTGCCTAAAGGGGATTCAATCATCCATTGATAATAGATCAAAATAACTCATTAAAGTTATTAGTTAGGGGCATCTTCACAGTATGGTTGTTCATACATTTTGTATTTATTTTACATTTCATGAAATCCAGAATTTTTAATAACTCAAGGGCAAGAACTCTAAGGAAAAATGACTAATACAACAAGAGGACCATTGGCTCTAAAGCGCTCACCAGATGACCAGCAGTGACCTAGTTTTTTACCCCAGATGACCCAGTTACGAACTAGACCTAAAATTTATTAAGCTACACTTTGTGGCCAAGTGTCATTGATATAACATAAAAAATGTGACTTCTAGAGCGTAAACAAGGATTTAATTTGATGTGACCTAGTTTTTGACCCCAGATGACCCAGTTACGCACTTTACCTAGATTGCAAAGCGACAAACATTGTGACCAAGTTTCATACAGATTAGGTAAAACATGTTCACGAGTGCTCAGGTGAGCTAAAAACTTGACGGACATCATCACAGTATGAGCGTTCCTATTCATTTTACAGGGGTGTCAACAGACCTAAATTAAAAATCCTGAAAATCATATGCGGCTAACCATTTTTGACAAACTAGAGGCCGTCAACCATATATAACTCAGTTTTTTCAAACTTTTTATTGAAGAAAATCCTTCAGAGCAGAAATAATTGACCATAACTTTGCCATTTCTTGAGATATTTTCATCAAATAACTTTTATTTTGGTCAGAAAGCATAGCTCTTCAAGGATAGACAAATCCGGAATTCCGGATTAATCCGGAAAATTGACATCCCTGATTTTAAGTTTCAAGAAATCCTACCAGCTATTTACAAAGAAATGAATGTGAATGGACGGGCAGAGTGAATTCTTCATTAAATCAAGGGCAATAACTTTAAAGAAAATAGTCCAATAACAAAACTTGACTGGCATCATCTTAGTATGAGCATTCATATTCGTTTTAAGTTTCATGTAATTTCACCGGCAAGTTACAAAGAAATGACTGCGAATGGACGGCCGGAGGTAATTCTACAATAAATCAAGGGCAACAACTCAAAGAAAATTGACACACAGAATGTGTGTTCATATTCATTTTAAGTTACATGAAATTCTACCAGCTAATTACAAAGGATACATCGTTATACAGTTACACATATAGACGAACAAGAAACAGGCCTTTCAGTCAATGATCCCTTTTTAGCCATTCTTCACTGTACATGTTGGGTATATATTCAGCTTTGAGATAGCACCTTTGGTTAGAGTTTAGACGTGACCCATTTTTACAATTTGTGAACTAACATTTTAACAGAGGGACTGTTTTGTGCAGGAAAAGGAGGATTTTTGGTGGTTCCATTCATTTACCAAGGTATCGGTTCTCGATATCGACATTACTCGGTAAAACCCATTTTTCCGGAACCGGAATTTCACGGTCAGGGGGTTAGCGAGCAATAAGCGGTATAGCGGGAGTGTATATTTTTTTCTTTTTTCAACGTTTAAACATGAAAAACATATAAAACAAGTATTGCACATTGTCATTAAACATCTTCGTTTTTAAACTTTAGCAAGAATTATCCGAAAAAATATTCAATATTTGAAATATTGCATTTTATTCTACACTGTTGCTTCCGAAGCTCGATACCGATGGTGAGAAAATATACGCATTTTTCAAGTTAAACATATTATTGAGGCAAAAATATTGTCAGCGAGGTTGTAAAATAATGTTGTCAATGTGTTCAAGTAAGACTTTATTCAAATTCTTATCTTTTGGCTAAAATAATCGCGATTTTTGTACCTAGTTGCTCTATACGCTATATCAGTTCCCCCCCCCCCCCCCCCCCCTGACGTACATTTGGAATATCTCGCACATTGTCGCTCAATTAATTCCGTAATTCCGGGTTTTAACCAGTAATGTCGATATGGTGAATATTCTAAAATGTGAATCGATAATCGATTGGTTAAAAATTGTGTTGATACCGCTTAGGTCAATGACAGCTCTTATGATAGCATCACACCGGTGGTCACACGGCAGCTACATACTGTCATGAACAGTCACAGCAGAGCGACAGATGAACACCGATCAACACGACAGAAACTTTGTTAAATGTGGGTCAACCATCACAGACCTTAACTGGATCTGAGGGTTCTTTGAAGGGTCTTGGAAAAACTGTCACTACTTCGGTCTTGTTGTGTTTATACTATCCACAGACAAAAAGCACCGAGGAATTCACGTTCTTTGTTATATTTTTAGCTTTTTTCCCATAAAAACTTTCTTATAAATAATCATAAAAGCACTCATAAAAAGTTACATTGTATTTTGGTCAATTCTCATATTTTTTCACGGAGATCTGTAATGACAAACCAGCAGTAGACAGTTGTCCTACATTATAAGATCAATTAACATGGTCATCTAACACAGAATGATTGTTGATTATTAATTCACAATAAATGGTTGGTTGATGTTTGTTGTTGACAATTTAGGAAATTAGGTACGAACCAATTTGGATACGCTTCGTTTATCAAACTTTATGATGCAAATTAGCATCGAAAGTTGATTTCTTTGTTTAGCTACGCTAATTATGTGTATAAAAGACAGTTTTCCTTGTTTAAAACAAGTACTTTTATCGTGTAAGCAGTTATTTTAACGATTGTGGGCTGTACTTACTTGACCGAAGCGAAGATGACAGACGAATAAAATAACTTCCGTTTACGAGGGACAGTCTAAAAAGCTAACCGACTTTATCTCGCGCGCTAGCATTCTTACCTCCCCTATCGCGTTTAATGTTTTGTAAGCTAGGGCCTTCGGTTATCTCAAGGAATATTTTTTAAACATCATTAGAAAATAAAAGATAATTTATTAACAACAAAAATATTTTTTTAATGAGTTTGCCAATTCCATTCACGTCTTCAGAGTACCCCGAAAAAACACTTCCTGTACACACAAATCTCACTCGGATAGGGGTGACCAAATTTGGATGGGCTAAAAACTCGCAACACGTACAATGCCGTCTAGCGATTATAATCGCGATGCCTTCGGCATCGCGATTAGAATCCCTATTATATATGCATGTACTGATAGATTACTAACACATGGAAGTTTCAATGTTTCAACAATTAAGTTATATACACTAGTTCTGTATATGTACAGAGCTATCCAGAGAGGCAAATATTTTAAAAAGCATATTCTTGGTAGTTATACTCCAAAAATGTGGTGCTTATTTTGGTAAATTCTCAAATCTTGTCTCCGGGTGGCTACACTGGCCTGCTGTATAATCAATTGAAATTTAATTGTTTGTAATTTTCTGTTGTTTCCTTATTAAAAGTGATGTATTTTAGGGCATTGTGTATATGTATATTATAAACAAGTTATAGTGGTGAGATATTAATGTGATCCTCAACCTTCTATTATTATAATTTAACAGCTGATATATTGACTATATTTTGTATGTTTTCGTTAGGGTTTCAACGAAGGTGTAATACCAACGCAAATCTAAAAGACCGATATTGCAGAAATTGATATATTCAACACATGAACCTCGTAATATATTCTGGCCTAACGGTAAGGATCAGGTTAATATCTCTGCACTTTATCAAACTATGACTGTATAGGTCTGTGTCTCATGTTATAATAATTGTAGCATAATAATTGCAATGTGATATTCATTGTTCTTCATTTTCTGTTTACAGGTGAAGACAAACATGTGAGTATTATTAACATATTTCATTCATAAGACATATCTACACATGCTCATGAAATACAGTAATTTCCCTTGAATATATGGTAGGAGTGACTTTCCTTGAATATTAGTAGGAGTGACTTTCCTTGAATATTGGTAGCAGTGACTTTCCTTGAATATTGGTAGGAGTGACATCCCTTGCATATTGGTAGCAGTGACTTTCCTTGAATATTGGTAGGAGTGACATCCCTTGCATATTGGTAGGAGTGACTTCCCTTGAATATTGGTAGGAGTGACTTCCCTTGAATATTGGTAGGAGTGACGGCCCTTGAATATTGCTACAGTGACTTCCCTTGAATATTGGTAGCAGTGACTTCTCTTGACTATTGGTAGGAGTGACTTCCCTTGACTATTGGTAGGAGTGACTTCCTTGACTATTGGTAGGAGTGACTTCCCTTGACTATTGGTTGGAGTGACTTCCCTTGAATATTGCTACAGTGACTTCCCTTGAATTTGTATTCATGGTTTCATGAATGAGTTTTCCCTGGCTGAGAATTGATTATCATGTTGTTTGTACATACAGTTTGTTTGTATATAGACATCTGCACATACAGTTTGTTTGTATATAGACATCTGCACATACAGTTTGTATATAGACATCTGCACATACAGTTTGTTTGAATATAGACATCTCCACATACAGTTTGTTTGTATATAGACATCTACACATACAGTTTGTTTGTATATAGACATCTGCACATACAGTTTGTTTGTATATAGACATCTGCACATACAGTTTGTTTGTATATAGACATCTGCACATACAGTTTGTTTGCTTCTGTTAGATCGGGCAAACATCAACTCACGACAAAGGATGTCTTGTAGATATGTTATTGACTTGTTAGGTTTGGTTGACTTGTTAGGTTTTGTTGACTTGTTAGGTTTGGTTGACTTGTTAGGTTTTGTTGACTTGCTAGGTTTGGTTGACTTGTTAGGTTTTGTTGACTTACTAGGTTTTGTTGACTTGTTAGGTTTTGTTGACTTGTTAGGTTTTGTTGACTTACTAGGTTTTGTTGACTTGTTAGGTTTTGTTGACTTGTTAGGTTTTGTTGACTTACTAGGTTTTGTTGACTTGTTAGGTTTGGTTGACTTGTTAGGTTTTGTTGACTTGTTAGGTTTTGTTGACTTGTTAGGTTTTGTTGACTTACTAGGTTTGCACTTGCCAATCATGCACTTGGTCAGTTGGGAACTGTGCCACTCATGCACTTGCAAGTTGTGTGAACTTAACCGACTAAAAGCTATTCTTAATAAAGTCTTTCCATATTTGGGCGTGTTTAACCGGAAGAATTTATAAGCCTCAGATATTTGTTGTATTTCACATGATAAAAATAGCACCCAATTATCACTCCAACTCTAAGCTTTATCATGGTCAACTAGACCTAAGCAAGCATTAAATCCCAATAAAGACATGTAAAGCTTTTTATTGCATTAGGCGAAGGCGATTAGGGTAATGCTAAAAAACGAGGGCAGCCTGATCAGCATAGCTGCACGATGTAAGCTGCTTAGTGAATTAATCGTAATTCTCGCCGGTATGGTCGTGATCTTGTACTATTGTTCTTTGCGGTAAGCTGTTTTTTCTTGGCTTATAGTATTATCAATGGAGAAAGATTCAATGGAGAAAAAAAGGAATTTTTTGTATGAATAATTAATCGGGCAGATATCTAATATTGCATGCGTGTAGATTGAGATCTCATGTAGAATCTCAGCAAATCAGGATATAGTTATTGGCTCAATGAATATATGTTACCAAGGGAAATTCTGATGGTTTGAAGTACAGTTATTATTACTGTATACGAATCTTTGCACATTTCCCCGTGGTTTGAAGCATGTTATTATGGTTCAAATCTTTGCACATTTTCCTGTGGTTTCGTTTGAAGCATGTTATTATAGTTAAAATCTTTGCACATTTTCCTGTGGTTTACTGTATCTATGTGTAGCAAATCTTGAGTGTTTTGTGAACCCGCTGCTCCTTAATCTCTTTAAATCTTTCAACTTGAATGTCTTCATACTGAAAGACCTTGTTTGAAAAACTGCCCAAAATTTCCTGTTCTGATGTTTTATTGTTCCCACACTTTTCCTGCAGTTAAATAAATATTCCTTTTAACGCCTTGAAGACATTTGAATGATTTCACATAGTCATGTACGTACCTCTACCACATACATCACAGCCGCTATCTCTTACGTGTGGTTGGTTGGTTGTCACTTCCCAGTTTTATGTATAGTCCGGAAAACTTGACACAACTCTCGACCTTCTATTAGCATAATTTAACAGCTGATAATATTGTCTAATTTTATAATCCCGGTTGTATGTTTTCACAAGCAGGAAGTATCACGAAGATGCTCGAGGTGTAATACCAACACAAATCTGAATGACGGATATTGCACAATTTGCTTGTTCAACCCAAGAACCTTGTAATATATTCATGCTTAAAGGTCAGGATCAGGTCAAATTTTCCTTGCTATACTTTTGTTACAATATCTTGCGTTTAGATTGCTTGTCAACGGCTTGTGCAGTCAATTATTTGTTAATATAAATGTAGTCATTGTGTGTTTTTCTTAGCCTGACCTTATCAGGACAAAAAATTCATGTCACAAAATACCAATAGATTGAACAACTTGCTTACGAATTTTAGACACTTGAAAATCTTCTTGTGGCGAATATTGATTTGAAATCAAGTCAACTTGAATTAGTGAATGGCATGTTTAGACCTTAAGGAAGAGATTGTTTACACTCTGGTAAATTTATGAATGTGCTAAACTACACCAGGTGTTGTTTAAGAGCCGTACATTTTCGGTATCAAATTCACGATGGTTACATTGGGGGACATTTGTTTACCATGTACTTTAGAAAACGATAAAGTAATCAATAATTTTAATTCTACGATGATGGTGGGGAATAACAGCCGTTAGCAATTCGCCGTGGAGCTCTCAGAGTATAATGGCTTCGTGCCTTTGTTACAAATGTAGTCAAGCAAAGGGTTTAAAGTTACGAAAATAACATAACAGTTTTGTGTCTAACGAGTCCATTTGCATAAAATGTTGCACCTTGATTATATGAAGTTGACAAATGATGAAATAGCGCGATGATGCCGCGATCAATAAAATGATTCAACGGTTAGATGTTTTTATTGCAAGCCAATCATTGATTCAATTGATTTGCATATTTTTTGTGCAATATATTGATATTCTCTCATGGTTGACCAAGCATAACAGGGAATAATCTTTGATTATGGAAGTAATAGCCGGGAATAATTTAGTTGAAAACGTTAACCCGTTGTATTACTGTTAATGACATTTATATTGGTTAGGGGAATGTTTGATCACCTAACGTGAAGAGTTTTAATGGTGCTTTAATTTAACAGTTTGATTGCATATTTATCACAGTTTTGCTACACTATTGTCACTATGACGATATGCTGATTTGTCACTATGACGATATGCTGATATGTCGCAATGACGATATGGCTCACTGTTTCTTGCACTGCTACTTATTGCTTTTCATTTTGTATCCTCTTGATTCCCTTTTGGCACTACTGATTTCAAATTTGAAAGCCCGGGCCAGGTATGCAAACATAATATATTTTTCAACCAGAATTTGGAAGGTTACTATATATATTTGAATATATAACATTTATGGTCATGTGACTTTAGCAATAGTTAGATTGTGTGCCTGAGGTTGGTTGTTGTTGTTGTATAAGGTACTGGTACCTGCAAGCCTACGTGAATTTTAAGTTGAATGGTTTTTGCCAGTTATGGCCCCTTGTGGTAGACACAAGTTTTTGTGTCAAAAATCCTTCTAATCTTAGTATTTTATTGATATGGGAGATATTTGTTTTGATTGTTCTCAGCATTTTCATTGACAACAAGTTCAGTGTTAATGGATGATCCACTTGTGTATGATTCCCTGTAGCCATGGTTACCTAGGCTGGTACTTTGTCTGACTCGTGATTTCATTAATCTGTAAACCAGTCAAGAAGACACTACTGACTTTAATTACATTTTGTGCATTGAGTCACACAGACCAAATTTTATTTGTAAATAAGCCAGAGGTCACATGCCGTTGATGATGCGTACAGTCAGAATCGATTATCAACGGCAATAGGCTTTATCTTTCAATACATTTCATTGGAAGTGCTTGACATGTTATGTGCATCGAAGCATTGAACCGACATTATTTCACGCGCCATTGCCCATCCTTTGCTTGATCAATTCCTTTTATGGTGTGAATTGCAAAATATATTTAGATGAGGCGGTTGATAGTGAAATATTAACCCTATTTAATCTAGGACTGTGTCAATATTGACATACTGGTGCTATTTACTATGTTGACACAGAGTTGGGCCGTCCTTAAAAAAAAATTTGTTTGCGTTAACACTACCTACTTTTTTTCCAGCCCATTTCCTTATATAACTATATCGACCCGATTGTTTTAATAGGTTCCCCCAAAAAAATTCTATACAAAAAAAAATTTGACCTACCTACCCACCTTAAAAATCTTGGGTCCCGTTACTGCAACTAACAATTTTTAAGGACGGCCCTATGTTGACACAGTGCTGCCCTCTGACAGTTTACTTTATTCCGTAATGAAAGAATTTGTTTGTTATATTATTTACATAGGTTTGTTAAGTTTGAGGTAAACATACATTCGGAGCTTTTGATCGCCTAGTATCTAATGGGTATTGCTGGTTGGTAAAAACTTTCTAATATTATCCTATTTTCTCTCTATTTATAAAACATAAAGTACATTGTGCAAAAAATCTGAAGGTTGAAGTTAGTGGTTATTTGATTCCAGTTTATTCGGTGCTATGTTGTTGAAAGGACAAGTCATATTTCATTTATTTTAGTTTGATGTTGGTATTATATTAAATAGTTGCTTTTTATAACCAAATCTAACACGATCCGTGGATTAATCCATATACACATAGAGCAAACCAGGGCATGTATTATTACCGCAATAAAACATGCTATCAAATTGGCTGTTACTATTTACGCCCCTTATCACGTGACATATTTATGAATGAATGAACGTAAACTTAATAGTAAAAACAACGGTCGCGAGTTGCACGAGTAGCCAGTGTTACAGCTTATAATGACGCATCTATTTTTAGAAACTCCAATATACTCTCGAAATTAAGATTTATAAAAACTTCTTATAATCAATTCATTTATATTTTTCATTTCATGAAATAGATACACTATACTCGTGTTAATAAATTTGTTTCAATGTTTAAATTGTGTTATTTCCTTCAGAAAATTACGAAGGTCGTTTTCATTAACGCTTTATTAGCTGGTAATTGTACCAGCTAATAAGCCACTCAATTTCAGCGTGGAATGTTCAATGTCAAATGTGTGAAATGAAATGTGCGCAGTTAAATAGTGCGGGATATTATAGTATTTAGAATCGAAATAAAAACTCTGTTCTTGTTTTTTGTCGGTGAATAAAAGACAGGCACTCGTACGGATGCGGAAAATTAAATCACTCGTGCTACGCACTCGTGATTTAATTTTTCAGCATCCGAACTCCTGCCCATGTTTTATTCACCAACAAAATATGCGAACAGATTTTTATTTCTTAATTAAAAAATCTTAGTTGGTGAATTACCGAAAAGTCTAGATCAGTTGTTCAATAATTTGCAAGCTATAATATTTCATTGGCTTACTATACCAAGTATGGTACATATTCATGAACTGACTAGCTTAACTGAATTGATGAAAAATTATTATATAGTATAATTTTAACTACATAATTTTTATCACTTCAGTGCTAGGCGCTGTTGCCGTTGTGTTTGTGGGTTCGAATCCCACTCATGCCCAGTGAGGATTTATATACGATTTTTATAATTTACAAGTTTTGTCCACTACTTGAAGGGGGTAATTGAGTTTCTACATGTTGTCCGTACTATGCAGGGATGAGAATTATATGTTTTCTAAATATGGGTTTGAACTTATCAACAATATTTGTTATTATCAATTTATCTCAATATATGGTTATATGATATTTTGGCATATTTGTGTGAAATGTGTGAGCATAACATAATAGGGGAGCAGTTGTGAAAGCAGATGTCACTGTTTCCATGATGTGTGGCACATGGCAGTCGATAGCACTTCTTTATGTGTCGAATGTTCCATGTGTAGCGCATGAAACGATACAAGTCTATGTGTCATATGGCACGGTGCAAGTCTGAATGTGTCGTATGGCACAGTGCAAGTCTGTATGTGTCGTATGTGGAAATAAGTATTAGATTTTATATTATTTGCCAATAAAGACTGGATGCAGTCATGCTGTTAGATTGTTTCCGGTGACTCGACAAGCTTCAGTCAATGATTGGGCATCTCAGCTGTAGTTTAGACGCTTGTTTGTCCAGGGAATACAATATGCAATATCTGTTATAAGACGTATAAACATGACAATGTTTAAACACTCCTTATACAAATAGAACGAGGCAAACTTGACATTAGTCTGTATTTACCCTGAACAAACAGAAAAAAGATTACATTCTGTCCTCTGTTTAATTGCTCTCAAGTTGCTCGCCATTAATGGCATTGACTAGGAACTTCACAAGTAACAGTTTTATAAGTTAAGGCAGAGGATTTCCCCCAATAATTCAGTTACATTTTGTGTTTGATGTTTATCGTGTCATACACTACTGTAGGGCCGTCCTTTGAAAAATGTTGGTTTGCGGTAACGCTACCTACTCATCGAAACGGCCCCCTTCTCAATTTTTTATAGCCCAATTCCTTATATAACTATATCAACCCAATTGTTTTTACAGGTTCCCCAAAAAATATTTCTATACAAAAAAGTAAAAAATTCGACTTACCTACCCTCCTTAAAAATCTTTGGTCGTGTTACAGTGAACAAACAATTTTTTAAGGATGGCCCTACTGTTGTCGTCCAATTTGAAAATTTCGAGGAGAGGTGATGGAAATAGTGCGGAGAGTACACAATGCCCATAGGGTGATGAATATTGTAGACTGTGTCATATATCTTTTTTTCAAGGACTGGTAGTGGAATATATGTTGCTTTGGGTTATTTTTAGATCAATTTTCAACATACTGTTCAAATTTTATTTGGATGATACCTTTTGTGAAGCGCTCACCTCAGTCCTGGCTAAATACAGTTGGTAGAATGCTAGACAGTCACCGACAACGTTTTGTCAAAAGGCCGTGATTCCAGTGGTTTAAAGTGCGCTAGATTTGTAACCCAGTGATCTGGGTTTGATTCCTGGTTGCGACTTCATCGCGAGTGGCAAAGTTACTGGAAGAATATAAAGTCCAGTAAAACTAGTTTCGTGAATCAGCCGCCATATTTAACTGAAAAATTCTTGAGAAACGTGATGTAAAACCGGTGCAAACACGGTTCCTGGGTAGGGCAGGTTGTCTAAAACTTACGTTCCATTGGCTACAGTTGATATTTCCTCCATATACACGGAGAAGTTTCCAGTTGCATGTTCTCAAGAATTTCATTGTTAATTTTTGAAAAATTGTTACAAATGAAAAATTGGCAATGATTGCCAGAAAGAAGAGAGTTTGGAAAAAGTGTTTAGTTACAAGTCCAGAATTGGCTTGTTTTGATTGCATTCCACACCCTGCAGGGTTCTCATTTTTTGCTGGTAATGGTTTTATACACTTGACAAATCATGTTTGCATGTTTGAAAATCTTCAAGAATATTGAAATATTTTTATGAGAGTTTCGGATGAATCTGGAGGACAATTGAGTACTGCCGTTTTACCTCCAACATTGCAGTTGACATTTTTGCTGAGTCATGCATTCTCGGATAGTATATTACTGTGACATGAAATAGGATTTATTTTATTTACTGAGCCAAGAAATATATAGGCCAGTACTGGAATTGTTGAATTATACTGATCAACGCCATATCTATTTGCTACTTAACTGTAAATTGAGAGTCATTGGTCTTTCCATTTGCCAGCTGCAAGCCAGACAGTGAACCTGATTGAGCCCTAATGCCTAATTGCTGCAAGCCAGACTGTCACTAAGCTAAGCCCTGTTGAGTCCTAAAAGCAGCAAGCCCGACTCTGTTGCCCAGATGAGCCCTATAGGCCTTTGTAGCAGCAAGCTAGAGTTTTGTCAAGCTAAGCCCTAAGGGCCTAAAAGTAGCTGCAAGTCTCCCCCCCCCCCCCTGCTGGTAATAGATATAACTGAACAAATCTTCAGTGTTTGGTCAGTATTTGGATTAATAATTACTGACTAAATGCTATTATATTTACATAAAATGTCGGGCACTTAATATCACCACCTCGCAAATTATTCCTCTTGGCATTCTTGTTCTCATGTGTCGGTCTTAAAGCAGTTTGTCTAGTCTTGTTTATAACAGGTTTTTATTGAGAAAGTATGTGTCTCATTATTGTATAATGAAATGAGTTCCTTTCCATTGATTACTTTATCTACAGTCGGCACATGGTTATATAGTTCTGTCTGTATGTACATAAAATAGCTAGATTGTTTTATGATAAAGGCATGATGTTTGCATAGTGAAGATTTTATACAAATAAAAGTGGAATTACACTGGCTCTGGGTGTTTGAATATTGGCTGTAGGGGCAAAAGATCAATATTGGAAATTTATATGAAATTTATTTGCATATCTGAAAGCTATATAATTATCAGGGTTTTTTTATCGGGTGAAAGATAAAACAGTGTAATGAATGGTTGTTTAAACATTAGGTTGATCAATCTAGATATTTGCTTTTCTTTTTTAATGTCATGATTTATGATCTGTTGTGAATATGTTTGTTATGAGAAAAAAGCTGTGATAAAACCCCGCTGCAAAATTGATAAACTCTTTTCAGTTGCGTAAGAATTATGGGGACTTTATGGAAAATCGCACATTCTATTGGGTCTCGAAGTCTTGAACAGAAAGGCAAGGGTGCTTTAGATCGACTTTTGTTTGAAGGGTTGAAATTGATTTTCGGATTTTACGATATAGGAATGAGTTATAGTTAATTACTTGCGATCCGTTGCAAAATTAGTTTTTTTAAGGATTGCCGACTACATTAACGCTGTTTGAATAATGTCAACTGTCAGGAGAAGGTATTAAAATGAGGAAGAATATGAATTTATTATATAATCATGATTTTTAGAAAAAATTGTGTTACGATTAACTGTTAAGACAGGAAAAGTGAAGCAGTAGATTTTACAAGTCTGGACTTATCCCGTAGCCAGGGTTATATAATAATACTTTATTTTGTTTTCCAATTTTAGACCAAATTGTATTCTAATTTCTTTTTTGTAATTTTGTGGTGATAATCTTTCGTCTGAGGTATTTTTAATACAATGATGTAGACTTGATATTAAACCACAAAAAAATGACTAAAGTCACGGGAGTTATGTAGTATAAAAACATTTTGCTTGTATCGTATATGCTTTGCATGAAGGAGTTTAAAACATTGTGTAACAGCATGAATGCTTTTCAAACATTCATCGATACCTGATTCAGTGATGCATATCTAAGTAAATCATATTAGATATTTGCTCGTATTGGCTGATGTTAACGACTTGTATGGCTATGTAAACTGAGACCTCGGTATCGCTCATCCCCGATAGTCAGCTTCAAACAAAATATTAATTTAGCCCTGTATTTAACAGTTGACTGGTTCACGATCAGATATTTTACGATTAATTTCTGATAGTGCCGCTAGACTGGTTTTTTTGTTGCAATTAATATAGCCCGATTTCTATGTCGGCACGGAGTACTATTGTACGGTATTCTCCAAGAAATTATCGTGATACGTGTCTGGAGACCTGACTTAATTTTACATAATTTTGATGCGAATGTAAATTTTGTATGGCTCATGTTTTTCATATTACTTTGTCAAAACAGTTGGATAATGGCGAAGGTTACATTTTTATCATTCCATAAATCTAGCAAACTTGTAATGCAAATTTTATTTATTGTAGCTAGAAAATAGCACATATCAGTGAACCAGGTCGGTGGTACCTTGGTATAAAGTCAAATCTTAAGATCTTAACAAACTTTTGCTGTTACTTTTAAGTTGCAAGTTTGAAACTGTTTTACCTTTCATGATTTTTTGATGATTATGAAAATGTTAGGTCGACATGCTCAAATCGACATGCTCAAATCATGTTGTTATTCCTGTGGTAGTTTTTATGGCATACATATAATGATGTGGTATGATGTGTGTAAAAAATAAACTATAATGCCTGTAACATATGCATTGTAACAGCTTCAGGTTCCGTCTTCTCTAGTTATTATAGGTTGTACATAGCATAAAGCTCAGGTTGGCTCAGCAGTCAGGTTAACCCCGAACTAAAGTTGGCCCTGATAGGGCTCACGTTGGCCCATAACTCAGGGTGTGGCCTAGGACTCAGGTTGTTACCTAGGACTCAGGTTGGCCCATTGAGGACTCGCCCCAGGACTCGGGTTATGGCCCAGGACTCCATTTGGCCCAGGACTCGGTGCTGAAATGTTTGATATGTTGTGTTGGGATGAATATATAGTTGATGAAAAACTCCACTATACCAATAATCCTTGCTTTCTTGTTTGTATTACCTGTTTTATGGCCTATGGTGTTTCTATGAAAATCAATGGTTTATCATTACTGTACATCAGACTGGTGCTCCTGAGTTAGCCATATCCATCCTTCTTCATATAGGGAAAAACTAGTCTTACGTACATTATCGCTCATTTTTCCTCCTATATAACTAGTAGTCCCTTATCATACTTCCTGTCTTAGTGGCACGCAGATATTTGACGAGATTTCCATAATTTGTAGCAAGTTGGTAATCAGACTATTGTTAGCTGGGAACTATCAGAATACACCAGGGAACCAGACTGTGTGGTTGAAACATGCACGCTATTATTATTATATTCTATAGTCAGTCCATGGTTTCTCAGTCAGCAGGACTCACAGCATGTTTACGCATGGCAACCATATGAGGGTACTTTTATGTAGAACAGTCACCCGGTACATGTTACACTGACCAGTATAGCTGGTTCGTTGGGACGAGAACCAGCTGGGACGAACGGAAGAACTCCATAATTAAGAGAGATCTGCTGATTGGTTTGATTGGTCTCGGCTGTTTTAAGAAGCTCTACAGTCTGTTTTGCTCGATATTTTGAAGCAGTTTTAAAGAACAAGGCATAGATAGCAAAACAAAATGGCGACCCCCAGCAAAGACAGGCTGCGTTCGATTGTCGGCCTCTTCTGTTTACTTCTGAACATACTCAGCTGGACAGACACCAAACAGGCCAATTTACATACTGTGCAGGAGAATATTGATTTATCTATATCCATATATTATGGTGCAGTATCTAATATTAGTATCTTTCAAAGTTTGATGCTCTTGAAATTGCATCATGAAAATGTTTGAATTGTTTTAATTAATATAAACGATTGTAAAGGCCATGAAATCATTGCACATGAACAATTTAATTGTTCAGAATTTTCATGATTACCAGGTAAGTGGACAAGTAGTTTATAGATTAGCAATAGTCAAATAGTCCACATCAAACTTTGATTTGTGGATAACCCTTGGAAACTAAATGTTTCTATAACTCTGATTCCGTCAAGTAGATTCCTGTCGATTTTGTCATAGAAAAAAAATTGGACTCCAACCAAACTGTGCTTCTATCATACATCCATTGTTTGATTTAGGGGAAACATTGTATTGTTAGGTTTGGTCCCTTATGTCGCAGCAGGTTCTTGCACACAAGGAGTTTCAGCAAGACTATATATAGGTTTACACGCTATTATCAAACCAATGTTTACCCTGTTTCTCCTTAGGTACTCACTTTGAGATAGAGTTGGGGGGACATAAAAGCCCGGTCCTTGAATGATGATTGGTAATAGAATGTATAGAGTAAATATACCTCAAGTGTTTGCCCAGATATTGGAGTTGTGTACTAAGTTCCTATAAATACTCGATGAGTTGACTTTGAAACAGACAATTTGTCATCTTGTTTTCATATTTTCGAGTGTTGTAGATTTAGGGTTTACTCGGTCCCTCTTGTCAAATTGGATGAGTAGTTTCATGTATTAAAATTAGGTAAGATTTTTGTAGAAATAACTTGATGAGTATATAATCAAGATAGGACTTTTGGGGCCATCTATAGTCTGACATGGGTACTTCAGGTTTGGTAAGCCAGTCATATTTAATTTTTATGAGACTTAGTTGCTGTTTGGATTCACTAATTATAAGTGTGGAGTCTCAAGGGTCATGTAGGTCATTTTTAGTTTTGACTGGAATTTACTACCGGTATTTGTCATATATCCAAAACATTTTAAAGGATAATAATCCTACTCTGTGAAAATGGTGACCATAAGTGTTTAGTAATATTGGCTAATTACAGCAGCACTTGTTGCTTAATACAGGTGACCACTAACGAAGGGGTCATGCAGTAGTCCATAAAATTTACAACTCTCATATACATGCACTACTATTAATAATTGTGTATATCAGGGTAAAGGATCCACCTCTACTAAGGGGGTTTGACTGACCCCTTTAACCACGAACACTTGTATTGACCGCATGTCTATAGCCTATAGCCTCATACATTCCTGCATGCAGCATATACATAGTACAAACAGTTTTTTGCAGAAAGTTTCTTAAAATAGAAAGTTCCTACTTATTTTACCAGTGGATTTTATCTGCAAATCATTTGTTATCAAATTCTTTATACATATTATTGACATAGAGCTGAGACCGCTCATATTGCCAGAAACTCAGGCTGTACCCCGATCTGTTTTCTTAATTAATCACATGTTATTGCTAGAAAGGTTCTAGGAAGCCGACAGTTGATGAGCTATGCATGTGGTAGCAATCACCATGTTCAAAATAATTTTAGCATGCTTCTCCTAGTATGCTTTTACTGATCTGTTGGCATTTCTATGTCCCAGGTCTGGTTTTCTGTGGCAAGTATGGTTTATATTTTTTGATGGTTTTGATGGTCCTAGGGGGGGAATTATAATACAGGTTTTAAAGCTTTGCAGTTGTTTGCTCTCTGGTCCAGTGTGGTAATCATAAGCCAGATCACTGAACTGTTTGTGGTATAAAATATAATACAGGATAGAGCAGGCAGTGAATATGTTGTCTGTTATATATCTTAGATTGATTTAAAAAACAGCAGCCTGTTGCCATACCAAAGAGCTACCAACAATTACTATCTATGCACTGACAACCTACCAGCCATCAGTTGTGCTCAGTGATATTATACTGTGTCTTGGCAAGCACTACTGGGCCTCCTCATTGTGCAACAGAGTGCATTTTAGCCAATAAATGGACCAACTCATCTGTTACAAACCGTTTTCTAGTAAAGTCCTATTGAGTGCTCAGTAACGCTTTACTTAAGCGATTGGATCCTGGTTTTATATAAAGCAAATCAAATTCAGTATTTGTTTATATAGGGCTACGCCTAACTGCCCAATCCTGCCTGCCCCATCATATTTAAACGGCCACGTCTATTTCACTTATGAGACACACGCTTCAAACTTAACTCATTTATTCTTTCTTATTTATATTTATTACTCTTATCATGCTAGGAACCTTTCAGTAAACTATAATGCTGCTATAACAGGCCATATCAGAATTGGCCCCTATTTGCCAGGATTGAACCCTTTGACAGATACTGCTCCTTTCAGATTGGTTGTGTGCATGAACTTACTTCTTGACATCATACTAGTACCAAACAAACTCTGTTTCCATGGTGACGATATTAATGCCATTGCTCCTCAAGCTTTAAATTATTATTATTAAATAAAATCTCCTATTCTACTGGTGGAGTCGTTTATAGATAAATATAGACTGTTGATCAGCTGTGAATTGTTGAAACCTTATAACTGTTATTGCATGGAACTTCTTGGAATTATGTCTCTTAATTTCTGAGAACTTGTGATTTTTTACCTGTGGTCATATTGTAAATCAGTGGTTGATTGTAGTCTATATAAAGTCAAATATAGCATTGGTTTTCTGTGATGTGAGCTACTTTGTATCAATATTCTTTGAATTTGTACTTTCATAGTTATATTTGTACATACTGTAGTACAGTCATAGTCTTTACTATATATATACATATACTCCTACGTTCTGGGAGTGAAAGTTGGACTTACCGAAACATATATAGATTGCTCTTTCCGTCCGTTGGTATGATCATCGGGCTGTAAATGAAAATATAATGTCATGGCCGCGACTTTGTTAATCATGGAGGTTTTTCAAAATTAATTAACATTTAACTGCTTCCTAAGTAGACCCACCTTGTAGGGTGTTAATTCATGCAATGCTCTCTCTGTTAGGAAACTCTGGTTATTTTGGTACAACTATGCTAACTTTGCTAACTATGCTAACTATGCTAATTCTTTATATTATATCAGTTTTAAATTGTGATTATTTCATTTAGTTGTCTGTCCTGTTCTTGTTAAATGTTTCTGAACATTATCAGCGCCTGGTAGTATATTGTCGTGGAATTTTATATGGGTGTTGTTGTGTAATCAATCTAATCTAGACTCAATTTGAGGGCTCAGACTGCAAGCAGTTGTATCTAAATAAAACTGTATTGCACTGTCAGCCCTTGTAATGGTTATAAGAAAGTCATTTGTTCTCAGTTATTTAATATGTTTGTTTTCTATTTTTGTGAATTGGTAAGCCAATGAACATTTTTTTACAAAATGATTGACATATAAAAACATGTTTGAAAAAGGATATTGACCTATGAAAACATGTTTTACAAATGATTGACCAATTGACAAAGTATGTGGTATCGTTTAAGTAGGTATATTTAGTATGTAACCATGCTTTGTATGTGGAGGAATCATGATTGTTTATTAAGGTTAAATTGTTAGCTGAAGACATTTGGTTGGTTGAGGATACAATTTATACATCCTTGTAAACTCCCCATGGTCTATGATGGAAATAACTACAGGGATGCAATCATTACCTAATAGTGGTATTAACCATCACCTTGCGTTTTTGATTATCTCGAAGATACTCTGTTTTCACTTAGTACAGATTATATGATTTTTTTCCCAAGAATTTTCGGCATAAATCAAGATTAGAGACAGGGTGCAGAATCCTTCAACTTTAACACACAAGCTAGAGATAAATATTTACATATCTGCCAGCTACATACCACTATCTTTTTCAAGTCTTGCAGATAAACAAACACCCATTGACATGAATGCTTTCACATGGTTCAAAACTGTCTGTAATTACCGAACCAAGAACCAATTCAGATTGCTGTGTGTATGGATGCCATGGAGATTTTCCACGTTTTTTTGTTTCTTCTCGCCTTGCCTCTGCTCTGACCGATTCCAACCTAGTGTGACATTACTAATTCCAGCCTGCTTACATCTCTTGTGGCACTAACAGTACAGTGCTGGGGGATTATATTGTACAGAAAATCAATATTACATTAGATGGGATTTATGTTGAAAAGCTGGTCTGCTTGTCTGGTGAGACTTTATAATTACTTCTCCAATATCTCAGCCATTTTGGTCCAAGGGAAGTCACTCTGTATAAACTTAACTGGTCTAAAGGGAAGTCACTCTGTATAGACTTAACAAGATGGATCTTGAATCATCAAGAAAAATGACAGATCATGAGCTGATGAGAGAACGAGAGAGAGAGACTAGATACAGATATGTTGATAAGATGCCTAGACGTTAAGATGATGTCATATGTATCAGTTAATTATCTACATTTTGTAGTAAGAAATGATCTAGATATTGTAATGCCTTACTCATTTCATTTGCTTTACTATTATTAATATATAAACCTGACAAGCTGCATTTGACTGGATTATTTAATTCATTCACAAAGTTTATTATTACTCATGTTGAAATTTTGGTATATTTCAGAGGTCATCCGCTTCACCTGGTGATCGAGATAAGTACAGACCTCGCAGTCATACCCCACCCGATGTCACGGGCGAACCTGCTAAAAAACGACGCTCTGATGACAAAGGAGCTGTAAGTATAGGAAGCTATCATAATTTTGTGATTCTTTAGCTTACCTGAGAATGGCCTATCAGAGCCTAGCTGAGTTGGTAAGGTGTTAAGACTTTCACCCTAGAAGATACTGGTATGATTCCCAGTATGATTCAAGTGGAGAAATCATCAACTATTTGCAAACTGGTTTATTATTGATTCTTGGAAAACCTACTTTAGGGAGATACTTGTATTAATGCTTGGTATGTGTTCAAGGGCATTCCTTTCATGTTTTCGTGGTAGGATGGTGTGGGCTGCTGTTACTGAATGATGTTTACAAATTGGTGTTAATTCCTACAGTGCTTTGATTTCCATATGTAGTTTTGATTTTGTGCTTGACGTCTGTGAGGTTGCCGGATGTCTTGTCTGTCACAAAGTTTGTCTGCGCCTTAACCTCTGGTCAGAGTTCAATGAAACTTCACATGAATGCTTTGTATCAAGCCTAGTTGTGCAAAAATGTCAGCAATTTTAGGTTGGATTATTTTTGGCTGAATTATGGCCCCTTGTGACAGACATACGTTATTGTGTCAAAAATCCTTCTAGTTGTTTATTAGTTCGGTCAGACCTACTTATTGGTAGTACAATATTGACCAAGTAAAGGCTACATCATGATTTGTATTAGTAAGGTCAGACCTATTTATTTGTAGTTCAATATTGACCAAGTAAAGGCTACATCATGGTTCGACATTGATCCATTGTAGTGATCAGTACTAGAATCTAGATAGGACATATTTCATACTTGCCACCAAATACTTTATTACTCTCTTCAGCCTGGCCATTTCATTCTGGAAATAAGCCAATTGTATAGGCGTGATTTGTTGGGAGTAGCACTGTTGTTGTGAAGTGAGTTTTACCATTATCAATCCCCCGCCACAAAGTGGAAGGGACTAATAGCCATGGTTTTCGTCCGTCTGTGCATCCCTTCTTCCATGGGTCCATCTGTAACAGCCTATGACAGCTACAGTATGTTAGCTGTGACCATCTCAGATTCCCTTACATACACCTGGGTAAAGTGGAGGATGTAGGTTATTCTTGCTCAGAGATATTAAGCAGTGGCAAAGACGGGCATCAAGCCCTGAGGGCCTCTGCACGCCTTACCTCTAGGCCACCGCTTATGGTCTAGTTTAGTCATTTCTCCATGTTTCTGATACAGTTTGGAGCTATGTAGGGTACCAACCAATATCCAATATTGGCATCTTTTCTCATTCCAAACAACATTAGTATAGTCATTATGTAGGTCAATGAGTATATATACGTCTATATAAGGTTACCAATCACTGTCATAGTACAAGTTGAGACATTCGCTGAAAACCTATAGAACATTTTATTGGTGCAAGTTTTATATCACGCAAGTAATCTAGTGCAATGTTCTTGCAATATTCTTTTGTTATTAGGCTCTCAGTGTATGCATAATGAAAGTCATATATCTTATGAAAAAATGAATTAATTTTTAGGTACATGTACATACTACCAGTACTAAAGCAGTTGCAAATCTTTCAAAAAAAAATTCCGATTTAATGAGAATTGGTAATGATTACCATGGATAGGAGAAACTTAAATTAGAGTTAACATTAATTTCCTGTGAATGGAATTAAACTGCGGTGTCTACGAGTTTCTATGAACGATGGGGATTCAGTTTGTTTTTGTTGCTGATAAGTTATAAGATGACACCTGAGGTTTGAGGGAAGGTTTAGTGTTTCCTGGTTTGTGTAGATGTTGCGGTGGTAATTGATATGTGTTCTTGCGTAAGTTTGGTTCTAACACGTTCACAGTCTTCTATAAAACATGAGCATTTTTGTCTGGTTATGATAACTGTAAAGTTAGCTGTGTTCACACAGAAAGGAAACTTCCACATTAGAAAGGAAACACTCATTTACGCCTATGCTTTCTCCTGACCACTCATTTATGCCCATTCTATCATCTGAATTGAAAATAGTTTGTTTCTTCTTACATGTGCAAAATATAGCTCTTGTAAAACAGCCTTGTGGCATTTATTTAAATTTCACCCCATAATTTCCGTGTAATGTAAATCACTTTTTTTTCTCGAGAGTTTTATTTTCGCTAATATTTGCGAGGATGTTGACACGCGAAATCATTACAATGTCTGGAATTGGACATTGTTAATGACGCGAATTCAAATCTTGAAATTTTCAGAAAAATCGCAAATTTAAAGTTAATACTCACAAATTGAATGATTTACAGTATCGGTAAACAACTAAGTATCTCTTTACATTGTTGTTGACTTTGTCTCAAAGAAACATGTGCATGATATATTATGTAAGTTACTATTTATAGATTGATTGTTATCATATTGTTTATAAGGACCTTGTGTTGAAGTACTTTGCATATGATAACTTTCTTACCTAATATAGCATTTATAACCTAATATAAAATATTTCATTGATTAAAAAAGATGACCATATTTGATATGACTGATCCGGCTTGCTATTATTTGAATTGATTACGCTGCTCCTTCCTTCATATTTCATGTTATTATGGTACCCTAGTTGTGCCTCAGATTGACTCAATGACAGCACTAGTTGTAAAGGACGTTCTTGTACACATAAGAAAAGCCAATTCAGACTGAATGTTATATATTTTACAGAAAAAAGTTTTTCCCGATTAAAGCATAGTATAATGCCAAGTGTTTGATAATACAAGATTGATAAATTTCAACGACAGCAACGGTTGTAGAGGACGTTCTTGTACACTGTACACATAAGATTCGCAAATTATGACTGAATGTTATATATTTATATATATTTAGTATATTATTTACAGGACAATGTTATATATTTAGTATATTATTTACAGACAGTGTTATATATTTAGTATATTATTTACAGGACAATGTTGTATATTTAGTATATTATTTACAGGACAATGTTATATATTTAGTATATTATTTACAGGACAATGTTATATATTTAGTATATTATTTACAGACAATGTTATATATTTAGTATATTATTTACAGACAATGTTATATATTTAGTATATTATTTACAGGACAATGTTATATATTTAGTATATTATTTACAGACAATGTTATATATTAGTATATTATTTACAGACAATGTTATATATTTAGTATATTATTTACAGGACAATGTTATATATTTAGTATATTATTTACAGGTCAATGTTGTATATTTAGTATATTATTTACAGACAGTGTTGTATATTTAGTATATTATTTACAGACAATGTTATATATTAAGTATATTATTTACAGACAATGTTATATATTTAGTATATTATTTACAGACAATGTTATATATTTAGTTTATTATTTACAGACAATGTTATATACTTACAGGATAGTGATGGTGAGAAAAGTGACACAGACCTTGTTGTAGATGTAGGAAAAGAAGGGGTAAATATATGTTTATCGCATGACTTTCCTTGTAGCCGGGTTAGTATAGCGAGTATGTATATTCTTATACTACACGTTCTCATGACGTCACTTTCTCTCCTAAATGATGTCATTATATGCCGTGAATGACGCTATTTTAGGCATCAGTTTTTCGGCGGAAAGATGTGTATTTTCGTGTGATTGGTGTCATATGATAAAAAGAATCAACACTTGTTGTCAATTCATACCAACATATATTAAACTTGTTCGGGGAGTATTATTAAGCTCTGCTTGTTTAATAAAATGTAAGTTTATATCAATTGACAACTCGTGATTGATCTTCTGTATATTTGCTATAAATTGGAAAAAAGTAACCTGGTCCTCCTATCTTCTATTAACATAACTTAAGTATAACAAAAATTGGACAGATAAGGTAGCTCTCACAGTTGAGCGCAAAAAACAACACAGACCACAATTACACGGCACAATGACCATATATACTGTTAGTATCCACTGCTACAAGGGTATAAGAGAAATGAAGCCTTCTTCACATTGCTATGCTGAAAGCCTAACAAGGAGAAAATGACACCATTTACTTTGTCCTTGGTACGAAACAGCACGCCATGAACCTCTTTCACTAACAGATGATCTAGCACTAGGCTTTCAAGGCAAATAGGCTATGAAGGCTGTTGTGTTTTGTGGTGTATTTATGTTCACAGAAAGTCTGGAATGGTGAGATCGTGTATATAACCATAATACATTATCATAACAATCTCCTGAGAGATTTCTAGTGCCTATTGTGTGTTATATTGTTTATATGACTGTATGTCAATACATCAACTAATTCTCTATTTGGCTTCGTGTATGTCTATGCCTTGGAAGATACGTGTGGTGAAATTTATTGCATATGATTTACCTTAATACCAACTTAGTACACAGGGTGTTTAGATTCTAAATACTTTATCTAGCTGACTTATGAACATGTATATATTGGAAAATAAACAAGTAGACACCATTCATTGTGTAACATGTCTTAAATGAACACCTCTGTTTATTTTATTGATAGTTAAATTATGTCTAAACTTAGAGCAATACTAAAGAAAGGCTTCTCAATTGGTTGTTTTTTTCCTGCCAATCTGTTATCAATAGTAATAATGAAAACCCTCTTGGTATGGAGGTTTGTCATGACTAGCCGATGACTTCTTTTATATTTTAGGTCAGTAGGTCAAAGGTTTATGTTACAGAGATATTGGTCATTTAGGGGATTTCATGTTCTACAAACTCTCATTATTGATTAAATATGTGTATGTATTCTTTCCTTCTATCCTTACAGGAGAACACCTCACCAATGAATGGCGATCTTTCTCCTCGTGAAAAAATGAAAACCTCAGTTATTGAGAACCATAAAAAAGAGGAGCGGGATCGAGATCGTGCAAGCCCGCGTAGTGACTCATCATCAGCTTCTAATAAACATAATAAAGAGGTAAGGGAACCATCTCGTTTATTGTTTGGGTACCAGTTCAACACTTTACTCCATAGACAACTCATACATTTAACGTCAGTAAATCAGCAAGACACTTAGTTGGACAGTGGTTCCATTCTCAGTTGGACAGTGGTTCCATTCTCGGTCGTGGCAGGTTAATTTGACAACAATGTGGATTTTCCTCTACATGTGGAGTTGCCTGTTCCTTGTGGAAGGGCAAGTTAGTTTTGGACATCTGTTTAGGATGCAGTCTATGAAAATAGGTTTATCAGCCTTCCTATTCGACTGAAAAATTGTTTATAGATGGCGTTAAATCCATATAAACAAATGGACTGTGCACCCCATCTGAGGCATCTCTGTTTGAAAACATTAGCGATTGACACCTGTTTACAATTGGCTTGAAAAGTTGGAAGCATGGTGGAAAGGGTTATATGAATGATATAGTCAACATCTATGAATATTATAAAATGCATGTACTGGTAGATCAAACAAAAGTTTATAGGGTGTAACTGGTTCAAGGTATGCAATAAGTGTTATTATACCCCCAGAGACATAGTATATGGGGGCTATATTGGAGTCATGCTTGAGGATGGTTGGTTGGTTGGTTGGTCTGTTGGTCTGTTGGTTGGTTGGTCCGTATAATTTTGTCCGCGCTATTTCTCTGTAACCATTGGTCGGATTTCATCAAAACTTTGCATGATTGATCAGTACCAAGTCTAGTTGTGCATATCGTCAGCATAAGCCGGTCGGATAAATTTAAAGGGAGTTATGGCCCTTTGTTTTTTTACACTTAAAAAAAATTTCCGCGCTATTTCTCTGTTACCAATGGTTGGATTTCAATGAAACTTTGCCTAAATGATCATTACCAAGTCTAGTTGTGCATATTCTCGCCACACATTGGTCGGATAAATTTTAAGGGAGTTATGGCCCTTTGTTTATTTACACTTATAAATTTTGTCCGCGCTATTTCTCTGTTACCGATAGTTGGATTTCAATGAAACTTTGCATGAATGATCAGTACCAAGTCTAGTTGTGCATATCCTTGGCACACATTGGTCACATAAATTTTAAGGGAGTTATGGCCCTTTATTTTGTTTACACTTATAAATTTTGTCTGCGCTATTTCTCTGTTATTAATGGTGGAATTTCAATGAAACTTTGCATAAATGATCAGTACCAAGTCTAGTTATGCATATCCTCGGCACACATTGCTCTGATAATTTTTAAGGGAGTTATGGCCCTTTGTTTTTTTACACTTATAAATTTTGTCCGCACTATTTCTCTGTTACCGATAGTTGGATTTCAATGAAACTTTGCATGAATGATCAGTACCAAGTCTAGTTGTGCATATCCTTGGCACACATTGGTCACATAAATTTTAAGGGAGTTATGGCCCTTTATTTTTTTTACACTTATAAATTTTGTCTGCGCTATTTCTCTGTTATTAATGGTCGAATTTCAATGAAACTTCGCATAAATGATCAGTACCAAGTCTAGTTGTGCATATCCTCGGCACACATTGCTCGGATAATTTTTAAGGGAGTTATGGCCCTTTGTTTTTTTACACTTATAAATTTTGTCCGCACTATTTCTCTGTTACCATTGGTTGGATTTCAATGAACTTTGCATGAATGATCAGTACCAAGTCTAGTTGTGCATGTCCTCGGCACACATTGGTCGGATAAATTTTAAGGGAGTTATGGCCCTTTATGTTTTTTACACTTATAAATTTTGTCTGCGCTATTTCTCTGTTATTAATGGTCGGATTTCAACGAAACTTTTTAGGGAGTTATGGCCCTTTATGTTTTTTACACTTATAAATTTTGTCTGCGCTATTTCTCTGTTATTAATGGTCGGATTTCAACGAAACTTTTCGTGAATGGTCAGTACTAAGTCTAGTTGTGCATATCCTCGACTATCATTAATAGGATTAATTTTAAGGGAGTTATGGCCCTTTGTTTTTTTACACTTATGAATTTTTCCTTTGTTACCATTGGTTTGATTTCAATGAACGTTTGCATGAATGATCATTACTAAGTCTAGTTGTTTGTCAGAGCACATTTAAGTGACTGTGTCAAGCAGTTTCTGGGGGTATTCATCACATTCAGTGATATTTCTTGTTGAAACTTACAATCGGAACCATGTATGGAACATACATCTGACTGTGTCAAGCAGTTTCTGGGGGTATTTATGTATAACATACATCTGACTGTGTCAAGCAGTTTCTGGGGGTATTTATGTATAACATACATCTGACTGTGTCAAGCAGTTTCTGGGGGTGTTTATGTATGGAACATACATCTGACTGTGTCAAGCAGTTTCTGGGGGTATTTATGTATGGAACATACATCTGACTGTGTCAAGCAGTTTCTGGGGGTATTTATCACATTCAGTGATATTTCTTGTTGTTATTGTCATGCCTCCTTTGTATCGCTGGCTTAGAATAAGAAGGTCTTAAGTACAAAATCGATATTTGGGGGTAGAATTTCATGAAACTTTAAAGAAATATGAACAACCATACTGTGATGATGCCTGTCAAGTTATTTTTATTGGTCAGTTTTCTGTTGAGTTATTGCTCTTGATTTATTGACAATTGTTATCTGATGAAAGCTTACATTCCAAACAGTGCAATGAAATACTGATAACCTGTAGGCAGGGCATATCAATTCAATGAATTTGCTTGTTCACCTAAACCACTAGTCGTATTTAAATTTAACTTTACATGAATAGTTAATACCAAGCCTAGTTTTGCACCTTCTGCACAGCGGCCAATATTTGCAGCTGTCAAATGGTGTTACTGTATACAGAGGTTGTACTGTATATCTATCTATCTACTATCATCTTCTTTTTTTCAGAGTGAAAAAGCCGTGACCCCAGTACCTAAATCCAGTACTCCCACAAGTTCAGGAAGTACGACACCGGGGCCATCAGCCCCTCTTAAACCAGGTGCAGTGCTAAAACCACCTCATCTAGGTAAATTTCTAAATATGGAAGTTTACGTAGTGATTTGTGTTTTTTTTTACTTTTTACTTTATATGATATTTATTATGCTCCCCCGACTTTGATGAGGGGGTATATTGCTTTGCACATGTTGGTCGGTCGGTAGACCAAATGGTTTCCATTCAATAACTCAAGAACGCTTTGTCTTAGGATCTTCAAACTTTACAAAGAGGTTGGCCAGCAACAGTAGATGACCCCTATTGATTTTGAGGTCAGTAGGTCAAAGGTCGCGGTCACCTTTACTATTTCTGACTATCGGGCTGACATGGGGGCATACATGTAGTACAAACATCTCTGGTTTGTACATGTCATGTTGTTAATGACATACACCTTGATTAATGCTTGAATCTGTTGATTGTGATTTTGTAAAGGATTCAAAAGTGCTAAATTGTCAAAAATCAGGGGTTTCTGTGGTTGGGATTAGAATGTTAACTATTCATGCATTGTTTAAGGTGTTATGTTTTGATGTTATAAAGAAATGTGCTGACTCAGGAGATTATAGACGAATAGAAGATTGGTATGAAAACAAGAGTATTTATTTGTCATGTAAGCGAAGTTTACATATACAAGGATGGTTATGTACCATTCTTAACACACGCAATATACTGTTAACTCTTGAGCAAGAATTATACTGTAAAATCAATCTTTATCATTTTTGACCAACTTTTGCAGATGAACTATACCACAAGATAAAGTCCCCCTTCTACTATACCACAAGATCAAATCCCCCTTCAATTGTCTAATTTCTGATCTATTTCTGAATTTGGGAATCTACGTATAAATGATGACAGGAAATTACCTTGGTACCAGACTTCACAAAAGTTCCCTGAGATATAATGCTTTTACAGCAACATAAACTTGTAAACTTTTGTTGCAAAATATTCCAGATAAGGGATCACTATAAATATTTGTTGATAATTCACTCTATTGCTAAATATTTTGAAAAGAAATTATCTCTTGAAAAAGACTTTTGGTTGAAATAATGAACGATGGAGTGAATTAGCAACAAATACTTGAACTTTTACTTGTAACACTTGGTATAGTTCAGAACATTTAAATGGCGTGCTCATCCGTAGTCAATTCAGAGTTATTTTAACTAATGAAAACATTCTTATGGTACAATAACAAAAACACAGGATGATAATTAGCGCCAGGTCAAATGTTCTGTACTATAATGTTTAACTATCTTTAATAAGGATATATTGATGATTTCAGCTGGATATCCATTTATGCCATCCTCAGGCCCCAGTATGCCATCAGATCTGAGTCCTGCAGCTTATTCTGGGGCTCATGTCAATAACATCTCTCCTAGTGCATTGAGTAATTACCCAAGAGCACCGATGGTAAGTTCCAGTCACTACTTCTACCAGGGGATACTTCCTCCTACCTGGCTGACCATAATCAATACTTTATTGATTGTTACCCTTCCTAAAAATCCTTCCCGCAAATACTCTCAAGAACTCAGCTGGTGTAAAAAATCCGGGTTTGATATTAATGGCGCCGGGCCTCAATTCTCACTCTCATTTCACTCACAAATCTTAAAAAGGTGTATCCATGAGAATCAGTTTGAAGTGTGAATAGGCTTGTCTTCAAAACTTTACAAACATAGGCTGAGCTGAGTAAAGTTTTGTTTTTCTGTGCATAATTAGCAAATAACCTCTTCCAGGGAACTTTTCTTTGTGTATCATACATTTAGTTTTATACCATAAAAACATTAAGATTTGTTATGTATTATTTCAGGACTTTCATCCTCATACTCGGCCAGCGTTAAACGGTAACATTCCAGGAGGAAAGCCGTAAGTATAACCTTTATAATCTCAATACAAGCTCATAGATTTTTCAGTCATATATGATGGCTGATTCACCAGATTTCATGGACTGCATCATAAACAGAAGTCCAGCACTAACTTACCCTTCCACAAGGAACCGGTAACTCCACATCAACATTGTTGACAAATTAACCTGCCAAGACTGGGAATCAAGCCACAGCCCACTAAATTTCTTGTCTGTTTACTGAAGTTAAAAGGATAAGTTGTCTACAGAGTAAAGGGTTTTATATCAATGTTAGACACACAGGCTAGTATTTGTCTTTGATCAGACTATCTAATTGTAACCAACCATACCCGTATATAATTATTTCTCTCACATACACATGTACATGTAGTTGGATAGACATACTGCTTTTGTGCTGGATGCCTTGATGGATGTTCACCCAAATTCTCATCAGCCATTGGTCAGATTTCAATGAAAAATTACATGAATAGTAAAACTGTTAGTACCAAGCCTAGTTGTGAATATTGTCAGAATTTTTAGGTCTGATGATTTTTACCAGAGTTATGGTCCTTTGTGGAATGCATTACTTTTTTGTGTTAAAAACTCTCCTACTTCATTAATCAAATTGACCTGTTTCTTTCAGTGCTTACTCATTCCACGTTAGTGCAGATGGTCAGATGCAGCCCGTGCCATTTCCGCCGGATGCTCTGATTGGTCCCGGTATACCTCGACACGCTAGACAGATTAATACATTAAACCATGGTGAAGTTGTTTGTGCTGTAACAATAAGCAATCCAACTCGACATGTATATACTGGTGGAAAGGTACGTCTATATTCACAATATATTCAATATAATATATTCAACTGTGATTTCATTAGTGTACATTTTTTGTAAAACTATTGTAAAAATGCTCCCTGACGGAAAAGCTGTTGAATATCCTACGTCGAGACAATATTTAGAGGATAGTACACGGCTTTGTAGGGCTTGGTCTCGATAATCGACCTACAGGAAGCATAATCACCCGAGTGGCTTTAGCCCGATTATCTAGACCCCCTGCCCGCTACATTGTGTATTGTGGTTTATAATACATATTTTACTTTACCAACAAGACATTATTTTCTCAAACCACTCATAGTATGTTTGTTCCTATTTCTGTGTCTGTTTTTGTTTTAGAAACATGTTGTTCGTTCTTAAACTTGAAATTAAATTATGGCAATGTCAGTTATGCAGCATTTTACATCACATCTTTATTTATTTGCTATAACTGAAGTTTGTTATAACAATTTATCACATAAATACCATGATCTTCCATGCGAGAACAAATGCTGGAACAATGTTCTCCAACACGTGTGATAACAAATACCATTATACGTGAGGTCACCAGCTTTTCGGCGCGAAAACGTAACGTCGTCAGCTTAAATTCGTTATTTCTGACGTTTTGACTAGGTTACTATGGTAATGTGATAAAAAGAATCCCCCTTTGGTTGTCTTTGGGATCAACATTTCTTAAACTCCTCACAAAAACAAATTATTAAACCCGCCAAAGGCTCGCTTAATAACCTGTGTTTTCTAGACTCGTTTAAGAAATGTTGATCTCCAAAGACAACTCATGACGGATCCTATATATACACCAGTAGCAAACTCCGTATTTATGTAACAAACTTGTTATCATACATTATATACACTGTTTTCAGGGCTGTGTAAAAGTATGGGACATTAGTCAGCCAGGTAACAAGAGTCCTATCTCACAGTTAGATTGTCTGGTAAGTTATGCTATACACAACACATTCTTACTCCTTCTTACTCTTCAATCTTGAAAAGTGGAGGAAATATAATTTTTCAAGGTCCTACAAGTGTCCAGAAAGTGTCAGTGGTACTGTTTTATCAAAGCACTTACAAACATTGCTAATATATGTTCAAATTTAAAGTCTGTGTAATTCTTTTACAACTATGAAGTGTGGTAAATGGATCTGCAAAACTAATGATGATTCAGTAAATGAACTCTTACAAACCATAATTATGTGTCTACAATTTTCAGTCATTAAAAACTGCTCATTGAAAAACTGAAAAATGCCGAAATGTGATTGATATGTCAGAGAACTTTTTGATGTTATCTAATACCAATGGGCATAAAATACAAGTGTACATTTCGGTTATAATCCACCCTTCAAAGAAGGAGTAATGTCCCTTTGACTGTAGAAGCATCTGGCAGCAGCACCTGTGTTCTACACATCTTGTATTATTATTTTTTTCTGCTGCAAATTCTGCAGATTTTGTAAATCCTTGCAGTTTTAAAATTTCTGTGTACTTTATTTCTGTGGCTGTAGATACAAAATAAAATTTGATTCTGTGGTCTTTTATAGAATGGTGCAGTATTGGATTGGTTTAATCAAATATCTACAAACTGTAGAATCTTACACATAATAAATGCTATTATGAATTTGATCATTGCCAAGGTGCGAAACTACTACAGCAGAATCTTAGTTGCGAATTTTAAAAATGATTGACATTATTTTTTTACAATAGCCACTTGTCACTAGTTGACAAAACGGTAATCAAACTAATATGCACAAACAAATGGTACGAAAAACAAATGGTGAGGTTGTTATGTTTGCAATCCTGTATATATATAAATCGAAAACTAGTATTGAGCCGTGACTGCACTTTTAACAATAGACTTTATATAGTGTATACCCAAATGTTACGGCTTGGAGGTCAGAATCTATCTTTACTGAAAGGTTATTATGGTGAATGTAAACAAACATAGAAAAACAATGACATGTAAATGGTGTAGTGCGGTGTGTTGAATTAAATATGTGGTTTATTATTGTTTCAGCAAAGAGATAATTATATCCGATCTATAAAGTTGTTACAAGATGGTCGTACATTGGTTGTGGGTGGAGAAGCTAGTACACTCTCTATATGGGATCTAGCAGCTGTAAGTTTCTTGGTGTTATATACTCTATATTCATATATGTATACCCCTTGTATACCCTACCCCTTGTCAACTTAGGGTATTGCTATGTAACCGTTAGTGAAGCTAGTACACTCTCTATATGGGATCTGGCAGCTGTAAGTTACCTGGTGTTATATACTCTATATTCATATAAGTATACCATACCCTTTGTCAACTTAGGGTATTGCTATGTAACCGTTAGTGAAGCTAGTACACTCTCTATATGGGATCTAGCAGCTGTAAGTTTCCTGGTGTTATATACTCTACATTCATATATGTATACCATACCTCTTGTCAACTTAGGGTATTGATATGTAACTGTTAGTGAAGCTAGTACACTCTCTATATGGGATCTGGCAGCTGTAAGTTTCCTTGTGTTATATACTCTATATTCATATAAGTATACCATACCCTTTGTCAACTTAGGGTATTGCTATGTAACTGTTAGTGAAGCTAGTACACTCTCTATAGGGGATCTGGCAGCTGTAAGTTACCTGGTGTTATATACTCTATATTCATATAAGTATACCATACCCTTTGTCAACTTAGGGTATTGCTATGTAACCGTTAGTGAAGCTAGTACACTCTCTATATGGGATCTAGCAGCTGAAAGTTTCCTGGTGCTATATACTCTATATTTATATATGTATACCCCTTTGTCTAGGTCACTATTACTTAAAATAGAAATCAGTTTATTGACAAGAAAAGGAATTAGTTTACAGACAATAACTTTCAATAGTAACTATAATTAATTAAGTATCTCGTAAGTGAAATCAAGTGACATGATATAAATAACCGGAGTCCTACAATGCTGGAACACATATTCGGATATCCGGATATGCTGCTATAGAAACAATGATCTTTTCTGCTGAAAATAAAAGATTATTTGATGAAAAATTCAAAGTATTGACAAAGTTATCATTTAATAAAATCTTTCTCTATATTTCAGCCAACACCGCGGATCAAGGCTGAGTTGACATCAAGCGCACCAGCGTGTTATGCTCTGGCTATAAGCCCAGATTCCAAAGTATGTTTTAGTTGCTGTAGCGACGGTAATATTGCAGTCTGGGATCTGCACAATCAGACACTAGTCCGACAGTTTCAGGGTCATACAGATGGTGCCAGCTGTATTGATATATCACCAGATGGTACTAAACTATGGACCGGTGGTCTAGACAATACAGTACGTTCATGGGATCTCAGAGAGGTAAGTACTGCTTTTATACTCTGATAGGGGAACCCATAGTAATAAAATAGTCTGTACATTAGTGCGATAGTACAATTAAGAAATAAACAGCCTTCGTGTATAATTCCTACGCGTCAGAACTCCAAACCATTGTATAACAGCCGGTATACAACCGTTTTTCATAGTTTATTTCGATTCTTACATGATTTAAAACAATAATCAAAATATGAAATAAGAAGAAAATCTGTTCAACATCAATGGATATTTATTTAATTAAATATCATTTAAGTATTCCTTACTAACAAATTTCTTAAATATGCAAAAACATTTACAACGACAATAATACAATATCACGTGATTTCATTCATAAATTTCCTGACGTGTAAAAAAGAACAGCCGAGTCGAAAGTAGTTCAAATGTCCATTGTATATCGGCCGATATACAACGCTATGATTTGTTCTTTGTCTATATAGGCAAAATCGCCGGTTATGTTAGAATAGTACATCTACTGGAATACTTTATAGATATAACTTGTTTCAAGGGATTATTGACAACATTAAACCATTCAAGCGATTATTGACGACGTTCAACATTTCTAGCAATTATTGACATTAACTTTTCAAGTGATTATTGACATTGACTTTCAAACAAATATTTTGTTTAACTATACTGGCACTATGTTTATAAATTGAAGTTGAATAGTATTAGCCTTAAATCAGAAATTCGTTAATTACGCTCAATGTTTCTTACATTTGTGTTAAACGACCATTCTGTTTTCAGAGCTTACCAAGGATGGTCGCTTTATACAAGTTAGGCTGTAAATAGATAATAAAACTTAAAATGGTGTAAAAAACTTAGTACAGGGGTTAGATACAGGTTCATGGTATACATAGAGGGTGTACAATATTAAACATAATGTGTTACATTCATTGTTTTCAAGGTTCATGATATACAATGTGTATGATCTGAAACCTAATGTGTTATATTGTTTGTTTACAGGGTAGACAACTACAACAGCATGATTTCAGTTCACAGATATTCTCCCTAGGTTATTGTCCTACAGGAGATTGGTTGGCTGTAGGGTAAGTACAAGATACATTCATCTATCTAATTTTATCATCATAGTAGCCCCATGATTATAAAACATTTTCCATGCTCAACTCAATGCTCAAACTTTAAATGGTTCTAACCGCAAAAAGTTCCATGTTTTGCAGAAATGTTTATATTAAATGCATAACCTTAAAGAAATCAGTTTAATATTTCCTGATAATGTAAAGATGAGAAAATTAAATTACATGCTCAAGTTGAGCTGAGCACAAAAAAGCTTTATGACTATGGGGCCTGATACACCGCTTTTCAGTTCCGTCAGAGAAAAAATGTTTTCATATGCCTATGATGGAACTGAAATCGATACCATTTGAGCAACAAAATTACAGTCAGATAGTCTTATCAGAAAGGTTAAATATAATGTTGTACACAGGCTTTTAAAAAAGTGTGATCTCATATACTGCTCTAGATACTATCTCCAGCTATTTCAACGTGCTTTACATCAGCCTTGCAACAGCTGTACGCCTGTCTATGATCACTTTTTGTGGAAATTGCTGATGTTATGTGTGACAGCCGTAAGACCATCATACGACTGACATACAACATAATAGCCCAGCAAGATAAACACAACGTTGCAAAAGTGTGTTTTGCTTGCGATTTTCTTCTGGTGTGTTTACTAAAGTTACTTAAAAATAATTTACAACTGATTGACTTGTTTGAAAGTAATATGCACACAGGCAACTTGTTAAATATCATTTCCATTGTAATTGAACACATTTAAGCTCTCTAATTCAGTCCTAAATATCAATGCTGCTGTTACGCATATTTGCATATCAAATTCTGATGTTTCTTGTTTAAATAAATGTTAGAACTCTTTTATTTCAATTCCATATGTATTGGATTTTCACTGAACTCTCATATCGATATGTTCCAACATGCACATAAAAACATTTGTTCCGTACCAAATAGTCTGACAATGCAAAACTTTCGAGCTGAATTCTTTATGTGAAATATGTATCTGATCTGTGTGACATTTTCATGAGCTGTTGAACTGTGTTATCAACTCTGAAACATTCTGTTGCTGCTTAATTATACATTCTCCTCAGCTAATCTATAATTTCATCTTTCAAATATAGTCTTTAAATTTTACTGACTACAGTTTGATGTCTCAATGAATGATGTCTCTGTAACGACAAATGTCGGTGTGGTTTTAAGTCATGCAACTTTTTACTGTAACAAAATTCCCTCAATTGTCTTTGTAGGGAGAATCTATACCTTGTATTTAAATGGTAATTGATGTTAAGGTTAAGCTTTGAATTTATTTAGTTTTTAGTTTTAAGAATAAAGATCAACCAAGCCCTGGATTTACAAAAACTATAAGTTTGTATCAATCTATAAAAAGGCAATTATTAAAAAGATAATGAAAAATCAGACAGGGAAGGCAGCACTCAACTGAAACAGCGGAGCACAGAAAACAGAAATAACACAGACCACAATTTCATTAGTTAAGAGGGACCACTTCTTGTTGTTACCAAGGGTTGTCTTTACAGACAGATTTAACTAATGCTTTGATCATAGCATTGATGTTTGTGCACCCTGGTGTTTGCACCCTGGTGTATCTTTATAGTGCAACCAAGATAATGATAAAGGCGGGAAAGTTAGGTATAGTCCACAGAGGTGGATTTATCAGATGTGCTCGACGTATCAGTGATGCTTTTAGTACAAAACTGACCGTATATGTTTACTTGAGTAGTAATTAGTCAACCCAATTTTGCAACCATCCTCATTCATCTTTGTAAACATCAAAATATCCCGAAAACATTATAATTCCAGGGGTCCTATAATTCTGGAAAACCGGATTTGCTGCACTAGAAGGAATATTATTTGATGAAAAAAATTCAAAGAATTGACATAGTTATGGTCATTTGAAGTTTCATAAGCTAAATTTTAACTATAGAACAATGTTTGAACACGAGAATCGCTGTATGGATATGTGCAAACAACACCTGAAACAGACTCGCAACTCATTTCCACAATTGGTCAGTATACCTCAGTAGGACCCCTGTTATCATTGTTACTTTTGTATCTTCTAGAATGGAGAGTACATTGTACTCATTTTGTCTTTTGTACCTTTCAGAATGGAGAGTAGTAATGTGGAGGTGCTTCATCATACAAAACCAGACAAATATCAACTCCATTTACATGAGAGCTGTGTATTATCCCTCAAGTTTGCTTATTGTGGCAAATGGTTCGTTAGCACGGGTAAAGACAATTTACTCAATGCTTGGAGAACTCCATATGGAGCTAGCATTTTCCAGGTGAGATTTTGTCATCATTTGTGTTAATAATTCCCTGGTTTACGAGAAGAAGGTCATAAGTACAAAAACGCTATTTTGAGAAAACAAGGACAAACGCTGTCTGAAAACTACTCTTAACAATCCTCTTCAACTTCAGTTTGGTCAACATGACCTGTTCCAATGTTCATGAAAATAGTCTCATAAGAAGCGCCTTGTGATGCTTATTTCAGATATGTATTGGTCTTATAAGGCCTTTAGTAGCACTTACGACCTTCTCATTCTGAGCCAGCAAACTGAGTCTGAGTGTTTATGGTATAGCTGATATTAATTGACCCCCCCTCGCTCCGCATGGTTTGTATCATACAACACCCTTAATATATGATTGTAACTTTGGTTAGGTAGTCAGCCACTGAGTGTCGGCTTGCTCCACCTATAGTCACTACATGAATATCCTGGCTGTTCATGCAATTGAGTCTCCCACAAATAATAAGGAGTGACATTGATTTTATGCTGGATGGATGTCACTTAGGTTGTCCATAACCACTAGTCCATTTTTAATGAAATTTCACATGAATACTTGGTACCGGGTACCAGCTTAGTTGTGTGTTTTGTCAGGAATTGTAGAATTATTTGAAGAGGATATCAAGTCAGAGCGATATATGTATCACAAAATTATTTTTATGTCAATTATGTAGTAGTTTAGCTCACATCTAAACAATTAGTAAATAAATTAGTAATCTATATTATGGTGTTACTATGACATGTTTTGAATGTTGTTATTTCTGTTAATTTCAGTCAAAGGAATCCTCATCCGTACTGAGTTGTGACATTTCTACGGACGACAAATATATAGTTACGGGATCCGGGGATAAAAAGGCAACATTATATGAAGTTATATTCTGAGGATAACTACATGAACTCGACATTTCTGGGGAAATACTTCCCGCGCTATGATATCATTGAATGATGTTGTGGTATGCTGGAGTTAGTTCCCTTGTATTGAAGAATTCTTACGTTTCGCCATAGTGTACATAGTAACTGTATCAAGCCAAAAACACATTAAATTTTTGGGATAAATATTTGTGAAAAAATACCTGTGACGACTCTTTTCCGGTTAGAGTTGAGGTAGATTGTCTCAAAAATGTATTAATGGCTGACAACAGAGGCAGCTGTGAGGGGGTGCGGAAGGCAGCTGTGAGGGGGTGTGGTGGGACGTTTTGGATCGGGTACAAAGTGCTGTATATGTTTATATCTTACTGTATGGACGTAGAGCTGGTCTACATCAAGAAAACTATGTCAAGTATGAACACTTACACAATGTGTTTATATGTTGATTCGGTGTGCGTGTGTGTAAATACTGTTCTTCGTTGATTCATGTTTCCATGGATACACACGTTGTATGTTGTATGACATACAGTATTTTTTCTAGCTTTGTTGTTGTGATGTCCCGTACTAGTGAAAATATTCGAAAGATATCGGCGGAACTTTTCACACTCTGTATTAGAATGTGGTTAGTCAGGGTGATGTATTGTTGATGTAATTCTTGTACGATGGGTTCTACAAGAATGTTCTATAATGAATGTACTAATAATAAATAGTTTGTGCACATAGGTGCTTTTTTGAGATATTTGTTTTTGCAATCTGTCACTTTTCATTTTCTCGTATATCTTATGTATGTTTTCGTGTCACCCACATGTTAGTTACGTATCTATCTTACAGATTCATTATTCATTGTCATTATGAAGTGTGTATTCAGAAATGTGTATCAAATACATTGGGAGTAAATGTGAGAGTTCATTTATTGTACTAAATGGGTCATTTGATTGAAAACATTTCATGTGCTTGAATGGGTCACCTTTTATTAAACTTAATGACTTACACAGCATGATTTGATATAATTTCACACGGGTGGAATAGAATTAAATTAAGAATTAGTTTACATAATTGTGTCCATTCATACTTGTGTCTGAGAAACGGAAAATCTGAAGTGATAGTGAAAGATGATACATAATAAATATATCAGTGGGTATTAAACTGGGGGATAAATTTAGTATTTCTATTTATCACATACCAGACTAAAATAGAATGAATTAGATATAAAAGGAGTAAATACATTACTAGTACTTACGAAATGCATGCTGTTTATTATACTTAAATACGGGAAGATCTGTCTGCATGTCAATGTATACAACATTGATTACGAACCCAACTACCCTACTTTTACGAAACTTTACAAGCATCTCATTACTTATAGGAAGATTGTGTAAATTGATTACTTATCAAATTAAGCATAAAGTTTACATCGTTTTTTCTAAAGGAAGAAATTATTTGGCACGTCTGGCAGCATCATTCTAACTGATCATATATAACTGTATACAAGTCAGACAAAATACTGCATTTAATGTTGTTTGGATTATATGATTAAAGTTTTAGTTTCAATTTAACTAGCTGTGTAGGGAGTTAATTCATTCAATTTAAAGTCGTTAAATAAATGTTTGAAACCAATAAATTCCTCTGAGAAATTGATTGTATGGTTATTTGGTTGTCTTGCATATTATTTTGTATGTATTGTGTTCAAGCGACCATTAGTCTTATTGTTAATTGGCAATTGAAAAATTGATTGCAAGTTTTACGATCTCTTTCATTTTTGTGTGTTTATGCATTTTATATAACCTTTTAATCATAGGCATCTGTGTTGTTTACTTTACAATTTTTTTATTGAACTAATCACTACCACTTTCAAATATTTCGACAAACTACTCACTACCACTTTGCAATTTTAGGATGAGCTATTTACTACCACTTTAAAATTTTAGGATGAGCTATTCACTACCACTTTGAAATTTAAGGATAAACAATTTAGTATGACTTTCAATTTTAAGGATGAACTATTTATTTAGTACATGAATTAGTGCCAGAATTAGTGGGTGAGGTATTACTTAATTAGGGGGAGATAGAATGAAGTTTGAATCATAAGTGCACATATTCATGTTCAAGGCCACCTATCCATGTACTTCAGTGAAAGATAGCACCCTTGTTATTGCCTACGGTATGTGCATTTCAGGATTTGAAATGAAGACTTGTTGGCGACCCTGATTATGATTAAATTCCGACAATATTGAAGACTAATTTTTTGCTAGACTGTATTTTACTTGATTGAATAAGCTGTCATTATCATGTTCATCTTTAAGTTAGAATGCTATTTCATAGATTATATATGATGTGTGATTTGATATCACGCAGGTCAGTGCAATACAGTTGTTATTGCATTCTGCTATCATGTGAAGCTGTCATCTTATTGCGCTATAATTGAGAGATATGAGTTATCATATAACTTGCTGTTTATTTGTATGGATTATGTAAGATACGAGGTATACATTCGTCGTAGAGCTGAATGTACAAAACAAGTGTCATTTAATTCCTGGTTCATTTGCATTTAAACTTTATCGGCTGTGGTCCTCATTCTGTAAATCATTGTTTGATCAGTGCTGTGCATTTATATGATCACTAGAAATCCATCTACTGCAGTATGTCAGCTGTCAGGTATAGTCAAGGCATTGTGAATCATGTAACATACTAAGCTATGAATCTAGCCATTGTAAAACATGTAGCATACTTTGTTATGAATGAGTACTGTTTGGACAGAGCTGTGAACTTCAACATGATATAATCAGTTTCTTTTATTCAGGTGTAAGGACATTTGTCAGTTCCTTGCACGGATTCTTCCATCTTGAATCTAGTATATATATCATTTAATGACTGATCGCAAAACGGGTGTAACTCGCTAAATTCAAAGAGCATACTGTGGGTTGTGCATCCAACCATTCCAAGTATGTACTAGACATTAATATAAGTCTGTTATGGCGCTTGTATTATTTTATACTGTAATATCATTCAGTAAAGGAGACGTCGTTGTTTATCATGGATTCTCTTTGTGTTGTTAATAGTCCTAATACCTACAATACTTACATGACTTGTGCACGGTTGGGGTTTGAAGCATACATCAATGGAGCTCAGTGTGCAGTTAATGTTTTCTCTTACAGTGTAGCATGTTGAACTAACCAAGAGAACTACCAGTAATAGTGTGGTAGGCTGTGCATTATTGCAAACTTGTCGCATAACTAGCATTTACTGATTTACACAGATTTACAAAAGTTTATTTAGTTTTTAACGTCTTCAAACATATGTACATGCTATAGTCTATAATTTCCATTTACAAGTGTACTGGTAGTACAAGTTTATAGGGACTGTAAATTTTCTGTTAAACTTCTTTGTATCTGTTGATGATGTATTATGTTGTGTCTGTAATGATAACGTGTCCAGAATCTGTAGAAAACATATCCTAGACTCTTCTAATACGGCTTTACACAACTCTTGAACTTCTGAAATTCTTTCTTGGGATTTTAGAAACGTAATTTTCGTGACTTAATAAGATAATTTAGTTTAATGTCTAAACCAGCTGCATTTATTTTTTCTGTTTCTAATGTTGAAATGAAACACGATAGGTCTTTCAAGTTAGATATGGTTGCTACTTCAAATGATTTTAATCAGGTTTTTCGAATGGAAAATTTGGTTGATGCGTTGGTGAATTTCAGTAGGCAATCGTCTTTATATTGTATGTGTCACTTGTATCCGTGTAAGTATTTTAGGAATGTTTATAAAACCTAACAGCAATGTAGATCAACATGTGAAGTTGTTTCATATTTGCTTGAATCAAGGTATCAGCAGAGTTACTTCCCCTGTTTGAAAACCAGGTTTTCATCAAATATCAATGTTTCATGTCTCTATGTTTAAGGATGTTCAATTTTGTACATGTGACCCGGCATGAATGTTATAAAAGGGTAAAGTGAACTTGATGCATTGTGGGACTATGTTGTTGTAAATGTGGTAAAACTTCAAGAACGTGAATGAATGCATCAGTAAAACTTTGATGACGTGAATGAATGCGTCGTTTTAGTCAATTGATGGTGAATAAATGGTGTTTATGAACTTTTGATGTCCTTGTATTAAGTGTGATGTAACTAACAATTTCATTTTGTCAGCATATTTCTTTATGCCATTTTTTGTTAGAATTGTGTACAAGAAAAATTGTAGTTTATCTGGATAAAATGCCAATAAAATGTATGTTTACATAAACTTTGTTTTGGTTTTAAATTTTATCTGACCCATGAAATGATTGGGAGTTCCAGCAATCATGACTGACCATAGAGTACTCATTGAGTTCTACAAATGCATGTCATTGACCTGACTTGTTTCCGGAACGGCTGAAAATAATCATTAACCTGTACTTACTTACACAGCAGCTCCTGTGTCTACATGTGACATTCTCGTTCACCAGAGTATTCTTCACCAGTGATATAGGTAGTCTGGGAACTTGACTAACCACTGATGTATGAGGATGACATGTAAAGGTGAAGACTGTATCTGATATCATGGAAGTATCTTTCCTGAATCCTGATGTCAGTTCAGCACTATACCAGGAGTGACCATGTAACTGGGAGTTCACCTGTATCTTGAACTATCCCCTGAAACTTAAAATAAGTAGTACATTTGTATATTCTTGGAGCATTTGTCATATGGAATTTCTGGTACCAAATAGAAACTAGCCTGGAACAGTTGAATTAGGAATCATAGTGGTGGATATTAAATATAAAGCTCACAGTGACTGTGAATAATTCATGGGAGGCGGAGTTAGTTATACCATATTTAATTGATTACCTTCCTTTAATAAACACCGGAAACAACAACTGCAGCATATGGTGCCCAATGGACCCACCAGGATATTTAATGGCAGCCATACAAGTTTAAAATTCCACTCTCTTATGAATAGATTAATTTTATAACATCTAATTTTGACTTGTTGCCTTCTAGACGGTCTTAGTGGGCTTCTGTTCATTTGTGCTCATTTCATAGGTTATGACTGGTATTAAACTTTTTGGTAAAGCCTCATGTCATATTATTTTGTCCATTTGTGGTTAGGCTCTAGTGAAAGATTCTCTATTTATGCCAGATACCTGGGATCGCAACATAGTTATCACTGGTATTACTATGGGTGGCACGGTGGTCGAGCGGATAATGCTCTTGACTACTGATCGAGAGGTCCTGGTTCGAATCTCGGCCGGTCATTTCACTTGGTCATTTCTGAAACACTTTACAGTGTTTCATACCAAACTAGAGACGAACTGGTTGGAAACCCAGAGGTAGACTCGCCAGTATCGATAATCAGTGCTGACTACGCGTACCGGCACATTAAAGAACCAAGGCATCCATTCGAAAAGAGCTAGGTTAACGCACCAGGATTCCTTGTATCACATCTCAATCTTGCAAATAATATTATGTCTGCCCCTGTCAGACCTCTGCCAGTAATACTCAGAAAATCCTTGAATATCCCTGGTTACCGGTTGGTTGTCTAATATGCAGAGTTGTTATTTAACTATTCAAAACATTCTTACGGTACAATAACGAAAACACACGAGGATTAATTGGTGACAAATCATGTTCTCGCCTATACTAAAGATCTAACTATATTTTTAGATCATACACTAGGAGATGTATTTATTTTCTATCTTTGGAGATATTGTGAGAAGGGACATAAATCGCGAAATACCTTTTCAACAAGTTTGTATGATTTGCCTCCCTTTGTGGAGGGACTGCAGATTTTGCTGAGATATTTTGTACATCGACACCGGTCATGTCTAAATCAGGAAATGAGACTTCTGAATTAATCGCAGAAATCAGGCGAGAAAAGGCATCGGGAAAGATTGTCAAGCGTTTTAAAGATGACTACTTTGCCTTAGATCTTCTAAAGGTAAGAATTCGCTAATGATATTCAACTGACAATTCTAGCAAACACTTGTACAATGTTTTGTTTACACCCCACCCACCTCCAAACTTCTACAACAGACCAAAGATCAGTCCTGCGTTCAAGGAAAAATAGCATGACGTTTCCTACCTGTTACGTATCAGGTACGAAACGTTTAGTACCTTGTATGTTACAGGTATGAAACCTGCGTCGAACATGGTTTTTGCTTGAACGCAGGGCAGGAGCCCTTTGCCTAACCAAAAAGCTCTCAATAGCGCTATGCTAGCTAACGTCTTTTGAAGTGCTGGCCTATGAAGTAAGTGCCGAGAAGCGAGAGTGAGAAATGGTCAGTATGCCATCAACGAGCAGTGCTCGCTTTGCTATGCAATGGCCTGCTATCTGCTAGCGCTCACCAGTAGCTTATATATTTTTGCTTTGTTTGTTACATAGGTTGGTAGCGCTTCAGTTAGACAACAGGCTTATGGTATACGTACATACTGGCGAGCGTCCTTGAAAGTTGTCCCCTCTCTGACTTTAACAAATCTTTTCAGGTTCAGCCCATCATTCTATAAATACTTGGCTATTTGTCTTATAAACCGTTCTTGATGACCAAGTGGTTAGAGTGTCTGCCTTAGGAACAGTAGGTTGTGGGTATGATCCCAGGCTGCTGCATACCAAGTCATTAATATAGATCTGGTCAATCTCTCTAGCTTGACGTTTAGCATATGACTGTTATTGCTGGTAGACCTTGCTTCAGGAGAATGTGACTGGGAAGTCTCCATACTATACTGCTTATTGCTGTTGTACTGAAGGAAAGGGAAGAAGCACATGCATGATGGGAACATATTTACTATGAATTTAACCTCTGTAGAGCAACATCCTCTAAACAACGGCCAATATTTGCAGCTCCGTAGAGCAACAACTTCTAAACAACAGTCAATATTTGCAGCTCCGTAGAGCAACAACCTCTAAACAACGGCCAATATTTGCAGCTCTGTAGAGCAACAACCTCTAAACAACGGCCAATATTTCCAGCTCTGTAGAGCAACAGCCTCTAAACAACGGTCAATATTTGCAGCTCCATAGAGCAACAACTTTTAAACAAGGGCCAATATTTGCAGCTCTGTAGAGCAACAACCCCTAAACAAGGGCCAATATTTGCAGCTCTGTAGAGCAACAACCCCTAAACAATGGCCAATATTTGCAGCTCTGTAGAGCAACAACCCCTAAACAATGGCCAATATTTGCAGCTCCCAAAGGGTGTTGCTCTACAGAGGCTGTACTGTATAGTGAAGTCTATGTTCTATTTACCAGATACTGTATGATGACAGTGTGGATGTTAATGCTAAGATTGAGTTGCTGATAGCACTAGAGGAATATGGACATCTCGGCATTACTGAAGACAGGTTATCTTACAGTTTATTCCAACAAAACATACATTATTATGTCTAAAATAACATATTGTTTCTTTCCCTACCCTTTCCTAAGTAGCATGGGTAGGAAAATTATTATTAACAAAAGTAGTACTGGATATGTTCCAAAAATATGTTTTCTGACTTCTCAATAAACATTTAGTAGCAATTTTGGCTGCTAGATCTAGCTGGAGGAGAAAGTAACATATTTTACTCACAATACTTTATCCACTAAGCCACAATACTCACACAAACCTACTTGTTAATTTAAAATTGTTACAATTACAAATGTATGACGTCATGAGGACGTAAAGCATATTATAAAGCCCAGCGGCTTTGACGTTATGTTTCTTTTTCTGCATGATACTGGAACCAAAATGTTATTTTCATTGATAAATCTTGATAATCCATTGATAGCATGGAATAAATATACATAATTGTACATAAGACGTCATAGTTTATAACCTTTCTCATTTTACATTGCTGTTGTACATGTATACTTGCAGTGTAGATCAGATTGTTACAGCATTATTGGACATCCATCATCTGACAGTAGACAAGGGAGATAAGTGGACTGTTAACTGTCATATCCTTACAACATGTACCAGTCTGATTATACAGTTTGACCAATTGGTGAGTACTGTACAAGGGAGATAAGTGGACTGTTAACTGTCACATTCTTACAACATGTACCAGTCTGATTATACAGTTTGACCAATTGGTGAGTACTGTACAAGGGAGATAAGTGGACTGTTAACTGTCAAATTCTTACAACATGTACCAGTCTGATTATACAGTTTGACCAATTGGTGAGTACTGTACAAGGGAGATAAGTGGACTGTTAACTGTCACATTCTTACAACATGTACCAGTCTGATTATACAGTTTGACCAATTGGTGAGTACTGTACAAGGGAGATAAGTGAGCTGTTAACTGTCATATTCTTACAACATGTACCAGTCTAATTATACAGTTTGAACAATTGGTGAGTACTGTACAGGGTGATATGTTAACGGGTTTGAAAGGTTAGCAAATTTTGAATATTACTCATTAAGCATATGGAAGTATATTTTTAGAAGTGTTGTTTGTAGGCCAAATTTACGCTAGAGGAAAATTTATGTTTTCTAAATTTGAAAATTTGGCATTATTTTTACTTCGTTAATGGAACCACTTAAGTCACGCTTGTTGCACGCTTCTTTTTAGTTTAAATCCCATATTAATGTTTTGTTTTTCTTTTTTTAATTTGTTCATTTATGTTATATTTGATGTCTAGAACTCCGAACTGAATGAGACAATTGTGAAGGAACTGGTTACCATAGTAACGTCGAGAGTGAACCAGCCTGATAGTCAGCGACTGAGAGCATGTGCCTGTCAGTGCCTAATGCACCTGGAAGAATTTTATCCAGTAAGTGTATACTCTCTAAAGTCATTATATAGTGTAGGGGATATTTGTTGATTTTGGTGTAAGATTGAATTTTATTTCGCTGAATGATCACAGAATTCAATATTTAAATAATTCAAAATTTTATAATTTCATCTTCTGTGATCATGAGTGAAATACAATAGATCTTTCACAAAAAAATCAACAATATATTCATTAATTTCTTTTAAAATTGTACAGTTGAAGTAATTGGAAAAATCATGTTGAAATAAGGACATGACGATGTGACAATTATATAAAGTATAAACTAAGTATGATATTTGATTATTCCAGGGTTTGTTGTTCTGTTACCATGACGATATATCACAGTTATCTAGACAGGAAAGGTCACATGTCTTCCAGGATTATGCTCTTCTTGCTGCCAAAATACTCGAATCTGTTCCTAGGTAACTAGTTTTAAATCAAACTATAGGAAAGAAATTTGCTAATGCTCTAAACGTACTACTAAGTAAACAATTTAAAAAAAATAATTATAGGGTGGAAATTTGCTCAACTAAGTACAATTATTTCATTAAAAATTATTACTTTAAAGTCATGCCTTTTATCGGTAAATGTTCATCACCTTGTACAGTCAGCTCTCGATATGATGACGCCCAATTCTTTTACTTATTCATAAACTGACACCTTTTTTATGGGGACATGTGTTTTAAGACACTGTTTGTATAAATTCAGTAAACTGATATGTTCGTTACAGCAACATTTTACTTGGGAACAAATAGTGTCCTTGTATTGAGACCTGACTGTTAACTCGGTAGGAACACCCTGCTTATTGGCATCCCCAAGTATTCCCAATAGGAATTTAGCTAATATGGTGTATATTTAATATATTCTGTAGGAATGATTCGCACGTTAAACTGTGCTCTTTGGTTTAGTTACCAGGAAACCAAATTTAAGCACAGTTATGACCCTTGTTTGAAAATATTGTTTTTTGTACACATTACACAATAATTTTCTTGTTTCCATTTTATATTGTTCATGTAAGACAGAAGTGTTGAGCCCTTCATCTACAGTTACATACATAATTACTTGTATACTTATTTCAGTTCCTCTGATCAACACACTGATATTGGTACACAGCAGAAAGTGCTGGTAAGATATAGAAGTATTGTAATCATCTTTGTGATAATTGCATCAACCAAAATGTGATATTTTCCTAATGAAAGTTATTCTTTGAAATCTGTCTATACTTACATGTTTTAATACAAAAAAGCAATTTAAATTCTGACATGTGTCCATTTAGCTGACTGCACATTACCCCTGATCAATGAGTCACAAGTCGGCTGTTTTACTCAATGTCAAGTTTTAAAGCTGTGTTTGAATGAATTTTCAGTGGCATACTATGGTACGGTAAGTTAAACTTTGGTATGATGTGGTAAAGAAAAACTTTGTGTTTTCAGGGTTTACAAAAACAGATGTCTTATGAACCGCAGGATATACGACAAACTGCTGCATATTTTGTGGAGAATCTGCCATTGTTTACACGTTCAGGAACATTACGAGTCATTCAATCACTCACCAAGCTTGCCAAACAACTTCCACAAGTATCACCTATGGTAAACATGCTTAAATCTCATACCTTTTCAGCTCACCTGAGCACTTGTGGATGCTTGAATGTTCAGTGTCCGGTGTGCATCAACTTGTTCTTTAAATGTCATCCTCACCTACTGAATGAATTTGACCAACTTGTACAGAAATGGTCTTTATAGGTGGTCCTCTTCAAAGGATAGTATCAAGGATTCTGGTCCACTGCATATGTAGGTCTAGGGATAAAAAACCAGGTTTTTTGAGTGAAACCATTAAAGGACATCTTCTGACACCCCACACTGTCACTTGAGAAAGAACATCTGTTCGTTAGTCATAAGTTTTTGTCCATAGCATCACTCAGAAAGTATAATATTGTGAGGTATAACAGTGAATTTTCATAGGTGGATGGATGGCATTGAGTACAAGTGCAATGCTGCCTTGCTTGACACTCCTCATTTCTCATACATGTAGTTGATTCCAGCTAAATGCTGGTCCACCGGGTGTTAGAATGATGTGACTGAGTTGTCTCTATATAGAAATACTGTTGACCCCTGAAACTAAAAGCAATATTTGACATTTGCTAGTTGTTACAAACTACTTAGGAAATAGATCTCAGTTTTGCATGATATACCGTTGAATAGATCATGGTTTAGAGTTCATATGCGTAGGAATTAATCTACCGCCTCGTGATTTTAAAATAACTATGCATAGAACGACTAACCATGATCTATTCACCGGTATATCACGCAAAACTGAGATCTATTTGCATTCTAACACGTGTAATTTGTGCAATTTTATACAGACTAATTTATTTGCGGAGTTGATGAGTTATTTTTCATGTTGCTATAGACAACTTCCGCTGTTCGAAGTATAGTAACGTCCGCCCCTGGATTTTAAAGCTTTAATATTATCTTTATTTGTCGCCAAACTGATGCTTATTTAACGCCAACTTTCAATTACGTATAACACGTTTACACATATGAATTGATACATGCAATAACATATTGCTAGAATATAAATAAAATCGAATAAATAAACAGAAACGCTGCAAAATGAAAATTGCGCAAAATTTCGCGCTCTACGGCGACGTCACAATTCATGATGTCATGAAATAAACAAGACGTAAATTCCATTGATAAAAATTGCGAATTATACGCGGGAGATAAATTAAACAGCTGAAATTCTACCGTGATATACCGTTTATTAGATAACGCTACAGCTCTATACGTTTACATGGAGCAAATACAGACAATGTTAGAATGATCATTATATCACTGCCTTAGATGATGAATAAGGTTGTAAGTGCAAAACGTCATTTTGAGAGAAAAAAACTGCTTGAAAAACTGCTCTTTATTTAAGGAAAAATAAGCTTTTTCTACTTTAGTTTGGTCAACATGATCCCTTCCGATTTTCAAGAAAAAAAGGTTCAAAAGATGTGCATTGTGATGCAGATTTCAAATATGTATAGGGCCTTGTTAGTTTGTAAGAAGCACTTACGACCTTGTTCTTCTTCTTCAAGGTGACCATATAAGTTTTGTTGTATTTCATCCTTTTCAACAAGAACGTTTAATTCAAATTATGTGTTTATGTTTTAGATATTTAAGCCGACCATGTTACATCAGATGGCCACTATGAGTTGTGTAGTGTTTCATACAGTTCTCTATTTACAGGTAACATTTCATCTGATATCATTATAAGACAATGTGTCATGCAAAACAATTACGTCAATATCTCAAAGGTCAAGGTCACACTTGGAGTTGAAAATTTGCCATAATTGAGCTTGACCGGAGCATAACTAAGTCATTTATTGTGGGATTTGAAAATAATTAAATTAAAGAACGAAGTAGTCGATTCAGAAAGAGCTAGGGATTCCTGGTGTATGTTCATTAGCATATACTGCTGATTGTTCTGGGAATAAAAGGATAAACACTTGATGGCAAGAATAAGTCAGTGCAAGGAATGTAAGAAAAAAATTGTTGTAAGGTATTTGTAACATTGTATAGTCTGCTATGTTGTATATTCATCTTTATCACATCTGTATGAATAAGCATGCTTATTGAAGAGTATGTAAGTTCTAGGCTTCAATGAATACTGTTTTTTAACGAGCCTGTGTAAACCTTGATTTCTAACATTTATATTACAGAAAGAGTTTGAGAATGAAGTGCTTAGTTCTAGTGAGGAAGTGGACTTATTACAACGTCTGTGTATAATGTGTGACCATCCAAGTCTCAACCATCTACATAGATTACTAGTCATACAATGGGCACAGGGATATAGTCTGGTATAAATCATGCCTGTTTCCTCTCTCCCACTCTCTCCCTCTCTCCCCCTCTCTCCATCCAAGTCTCAACCATCTACATAGATTACTAGTCATACAATGGGCACAGGGATATAGTCTGGTATAAATCATGTCTGTTTCCTCTCTCCCCTTCTCTCTTCTCCCGCTCTTTCCCTCTCCTTAACTCAGTCTGCAAAATTGGCACCTGTCTGGCTGTTTGGGACAAGTAGTTATTGATTCAAACACGTAACTTCTGCAGGAAATTTATATGTATAAAGTGTTAAAAGAAAACATTCATTTTTGGTAATATGGTCAAGTAGTTTCATATCCTAAATCCACAGACTGAATAACTTGAAAATGCTTTTTTGCCAAGGATCTTATATATGTGGATTGGTTGTGCAGATCTAAGACCTTGTATGGAGTTTGAGTATCTCCTTGCTCTTCATTTATTGTCTCTTACTGATTTTTGTAAGAACTATTGACGATTGTCCACATGACCAACACATGACTTGGAATTCTATAATTGACTAGTTTCAGGCGCTCAGGGTGACCTGATATTGATGCAATTTTCAAAGATAAATGAACAGTGCTTGTGCTTACATTTTTGTTTCCAGCATGCATGAATGAGTGAAAGTTACAATCCTGCGAATTAATCTACACATACAGTTCTAAATTTTGTCCCTTTGGCGCAACAAGGTTGTATCTTTCTATATGATATATAGTTAGATACATCGTTGTTGCGCACAAGGGACTACTTGTTCCCTACATTATAACAATATTTTACAGGACAGATCTGGTAATGTTAACGTACATAGAAGTATTGTGCTGAATCATAGGTCGAGATTTTATCCCAGCGTGTTTGATTCGGTGGATTGTCAGCTTGGTAAATTGTGTATGACGTCGTTGTTAGGGGATACCAGTAATGATACTGATGGTGAGTGCGTAAATGTTTGTAACCAATGATGTATAAATCTTTATATGATTGAATACAATAATAATAATAATAATGACGTCCTTATTTTAGTTTTCATTACGTTTCACAATCAATTTGTATTTGGCATGGATGGGTTTGTCTCCTTAGTTTTACCAACACTTCGGCTTGATAAACAGTAAATCACAGTAAATCACAGTAAATCAGAGTAAATCACAGTTGAATAGGCTTACACTGTAGTATGTTGTCGGCATCTATCTAGCATTGCAGTAACTGCCACTATAAACACTGTGTTAATGAGGCAACACCAGAAAATGGTGTTTCATTTACTAGGATTGTTTATGTTGTTACTGCATTACTGCCACAAATCTCAATTTAGAAATTTAATTTAAACTTAAATGCAATTGGGTAAGTCCACTAAATAAGAGACTAAAATATTAAAAGTACAGTGCAACCTCTCCTGAGCGGCCCTTTACAGATCAACAACCTCTCTTAAGCAATATAATCATAGTATTTGAGAAGTAACCCTTTACTTTAATTTTTGTCACTCCAACCTCTGTACAACTAGCAAACTTCATGTTTCCCAATGGGTGTTGTTCTAGAGAGGTTGTGCTGAGCTAAATGCTATTCTATGTGATATATTTCTAGGTGTGGAAACCTCCATTCTATTAGGCAGTCTTGGATGTCTACATAAGATAGTATGGCATACAGGCAGTGGGACGGCAGCTCGAGCTTTGTTTAAAGCTCTCTATTATATCTACACCAAACATAACAATCAGTCATTTGCCAAGGATATACAGCGGTATGTATAAATTATGGTTTGTTGATATCCTCGATCTTTTATCAGCATAATTTAACAGCTGATTTCTAGTCAAAATTTAAATATTATTCTATGTTTTGTAAGCGGAAAGTATTCAAATATGCTCAAGGTATTACAATACACACAAAAATCTAAATGTACGATATGCTTGAGAAAGTTGATATATTCAACACACGAACCATGTAATATATTCCTGCATGTAGGTTAGGATCTCTGCAGGAATGATTGGTTGCAGGTTTGATCCCAGATTGAAACATTCCAGTCTTTCCTGTAGTTCTAGTACAGCTCCTTTATTTGCTGCTCAACATATCATGGTACTTTATAAAAGGATATTTCCTTGCATCAAAAAGTGCAGGAATTTTAATTTCTGACATTTATTTCAGCGTGTGGAAATTTTTGTTGAATTTTTGTTTCTTCGTTTATATTCCAATAACCAGTATTACTGTATTGGGATTGTGTGCAGAATAAAAATGAACTAAGTAAAGAGATAAAAGGTTTTATGGATTAAAGGGTTAAATAATGCGTAAATAAGCTGATGTAAATGGTTGGTATTAATTTTCAGGTTTGTTCGTGGACTTATCTCGGAATTCGCTCATTTCATTCCACATTCCATTGATTTTGCCGACAGTGTACATGAGATTGCATCTGATGAGTAAGTTACATTGAACTGTTTGTTTTGCTAGAAGACATGACTTATAGGAAAGTTCACCTTTTCATGTGTAAAGTGTCCACCGTCAGTCTATTGGATGAATGAACAAAAGAACACGTCATTCACCAATAGCTAGCTGGTGGGCGCATTTGCATATGAAAATACCTCTTTATACAAACATGATCTCTTCTATTATTTTAGGCAATCATAAGTTTTCAGGGGAGGTAACCCTTGCTTACATGAAGGTTAGTAAATCAGGGTTTCTCTCCCTTGGATATGTTCTCGACAGGCAGCGCACACTATTAACATGTGCTCTGAGATTGGCAAATATTGTGAGACAAGATTATATGTTTCTGAAGCAGAGTTATTGCCCTAAAGGCTTGTCATGTGTAGACATCTGGATAAAATATGATGCTTCTTTCAAACTACACTGATTTTACAACAAAATACAATGTATAACATACCCTGATACAGGCTTTGTAAAAACTGAAACCATGGTCTAAAATGATCTTTTTAGTTATTTATGGAAGCATTTTTGAGATTTTTAGATTTTCGTGTATAACCTGATGAAAGGTTATTACCGGTATATGTAAAGCCGGAATGTTGGTAAGAATAAATAGATATACTTATCAATTGTTATAGTCTTAGGTCTGCATACTTATTGTATGAGATTTTATTATAGACCAACAGTTCAACTATTACAATAATATTATATTTTCAGTCAGATATTTGTAGATACGTTGAGATTACTACATCAACAGGTTGTCATGGCGACAGAGGAACAAATATATCATAGCTACCAGTTTTATCTACAAATAATGAAAAAAGCAGCTAGCAGAAAAGAAATTGACCAAAGAGTAAGTAAATACAAAATTAATGAATGGAATTTATTTTTCCTGATTTTTCCTGATTAATATGAAGATTACAATTATCCACCATGATGTACATGTATGATAAGCATATCTAACCTGATGGGTCAGTTTTTAACCAAGGACGAGGCTTAACCTTATGTGTATCATCTGGTCCCATGTTCACAAAGAATTGGTTTTCACAAAGACTTTAGGTCTTTGGTTTTCAGGATCAGGCTTAATTTAATTTTATTTCATATACACAAAATATGCTAATTAAGGAAACAATGTTCTGAATGTCTGAGATCAGTTTCAGGCTCAAGTACAATAAATCCCTTTTTTATAAGAAAATAACTGTTTTCAAGTTTCGTAATGTGTTATCTCAAACGTATTTTGGTAGTCTGTAAATGCTCAGGAAAAAAGAATTGTTAACTTTACAAACTCTTTAAGCCTGATCCTGAAAACCGATCCTTCGGGAACACGGGGCCAGGCACTCCATTAGCTTAGATTCTCTACTTTTTCCTTTTTTCAGCCTGCATTGAAGTTTTTATCATATTTGGTAACCAACGCCTCATCTATCAACGACAGTGGTTGGAAACTAGGTCATGGTATATTGGACATCTGTAGAACCATCATTATGTGTCATGGAACAGAGTTCTGTTTCCTAGGTAACATGTTTATTATATAGGTCATGGTATACTGGGCATCTGTAGAACCATCATTATGTGTTATGGAACAGAGTTCTGTTTCCTAGGTAACATGTTTAGTCCAATAATTGAATTCTATATGTATCACTGTTTTGGGCACTAAATATTGCTGTAAAATCATTGTTTAAGTCTGTACAAATGACACAGATTTACAACCATTCCAGAATAAAATGGATTTCTGGATTTACTGTAATAGAAAGAATAAACTTTTCTACACAAAATAAAAGTTATTTGATAATAAAAAATTATTGACTAAGATGTGGTCATTTGAAATTTCCTAAGCTCAAATTTTAATGATACAGTATAACCTCCGTAGAACGACATCCGGCGGAGACAGAAAAAACTGCTGCTCTGCGGAGGTGTCGCTCTGTAGAGGTTGATTGTTTCAGAATGTTGTTCATAGACTATTGAGTGTACATAATCACGGTAATTTTAAATTGACGTCGTTTGTTTGTGATTTAATGCATAAAATTAGATCTACTCGTAGCCGCGTGTTTTTCGATATAATTCTGAGGATTTCATTGATTAGATACAAAAATGCGTACAATTCACGGGTCTAGTATTTATTGCTATTAAACGCAAGTCTCAACATTATAACCCGAATCCATATTATTTTACGCACATGCCGTATTCAATTGAATTGTTTTCCTTCAAAGTGTTTAAATCTCTATTACGTCATATCGCTCAGTACACAATTTGCACACGTGATCGGTAATTTGTTTACCTCTCGCGTGTAACTTGGTCAGTGCATAATATTATGCTGAAATTGACATGACTTACCATTAACACGACGTGTACGTGAATTTCCTTTCTTGTACTGATTGATAAGCGCATATTGATAATTCATATAAAATTATTAATAACGACTTTGATTTAAAAAAAATCGAGTTTAATGCATCTCAGCAAGTGCATGGTTTGTACGGTGTTACTGTGTCATATTGTCGAACTGATTCCAAAGACAGTCGCTAATTTACTAGCGCCCGTGGCTTTCGTTACCTGATGAGTGATAATTATTATAATCCACGCAGGAGCGAAAAATAGAAAACAACATCGTATGGAGTTATGTAAACACGTGTGAATATGCCAATGTAAAAACACACCTGTCGCTTCTCAGAGGTAAACCATACAAAAGGTAAACAATTTTAACGGCCATTTGCCGCTCTGTTGAGGTGTCGTTCTACGGAGGTTAAAATAAGAGTGAAAACAAACGGGGGGAAATAAAAGTGCCGCTTCTCGGAGGTTGTCGCTTCTCAGAGGTGCCGTTTCGGAAGGTTATACTGTACATAGAACTTTATTTGAAACAGAGTTTTGATGCAGGGATGTGTTTTATTGGTATCTGAAACAGACTTAATTTGTTTTACAGGATTGTGCATTATGCCTCAGTAAGACCCCTGGCCCCAATCTCCCGAAACATCTCAATCTGAGATAAATCTCATTTCAAATATTGTCATGTGTCTTTTAGATAATTTCTGTGAGAGACTTGATACAAAATTCGCATCACAAAACAGAAAACATTACAGTATAACCTCCGTAGAGCGACATGCGGCGGAGACAGAAAAAACTGCCGCTCTGCGGAGGTGTCGCTCTGTAGAGGTCGATTGTTTTAGAGTGTCGTTCATAGACTATTGAGTGAACATAATCACAGTAATCTTAATTGATGTCGTTTGTTTAAGAAATAAAAATCTGTTCGCGTATTTTGTCGGTGAATAAAACATGGGCAGGAGTTCGGATGCGGAAAAATTAAATCACTGGTGCGTAGCACGAGTGATTTAATTTTCCGCATCCGAACGAGTGCCCGTGTTTTATTCACCGACAAAATACAAGAACAGAGTTTTTATTTCGATTCTAAATACGATAATATACCGCACTATTTAACTGCGCGCATTCCATTTTTACCATTGGACATTTAACATAATTCCACGCTGAAATTGAGTGGCTTATTAGCTGGTACAATTACCTCCCTCATTAATGAAAACGACCTTCGTAATTTTCTGAAGGAAATAACACATTTTAAACATTGAAACAATTTTAATAACACGTGTTTAGGGTAGCTATTTAATGAAATGAAAAATATAAATGAATTGATTATCAGAAGTTTTTATTAAACTTAGTTTGAGATTATATTGGAGTTTCTAAAAATAGATGCGTCATAGCTGTAACACTGGATACCCGTGCATCTTGCCTTGTCATCGCGTTTAGTTGAAGATTTACTATAACTTTTACGTTCATTCATTCATAAATATGTCACGTGATACGGGGCGTAAATAGTAACTGCCGATTTGATACCATGTTTTATGGGGGTAATAAAACATGGCCAGGTCCGCTCTATATTTAATGGATTAATCCGCAGATCGTGTTAGAATTGTGATTAAGTACATAAAATTAGATCCACTCGTAGCCGCGCTTTTTGCGATTAGTTAATTATATACAAAAAATGCGTACAATTCATGGGTCTAGTATTTATTGCTATTAAACGCAACTCTCAACATTATAAACTAAATCAATATTATTTTACGTACATGTCGTATTCAATTGAATTGTTTACCTTCAAAGTGTTAAAATCTCTATTACGTCATATCGCTCACTACACAATTTGCACACGTGATCGGTAATTTGTTTACCTCTCGCGTGTAACTTGGTCAGTGCTGCTGCATATGCTTGAAATTATTAATAACAACTTTGATTTAGAAAAAATCGAGTTTAATGCGTCTCTTCAAGTGCATGGTATGTACGGTGTTACTGTGTCATATTGTCATAGTCATCCCAAAGACAGTCGCTAATTTACTTGCGCCCGTGGCTATTGGCTATTGTTACCTGATGGGCGAAAATTGTTTTAATCCACGAAGGTGTGAAAAATAGAAAACATCGTATGGAGTTATGTAAACACGTGTGAATATGCCGTTGTAAAAACACACCTGTCGCTTCTCAGAGGTAAACCATACAAAAGGTAAACAATTTTAACGGCCGTTTGCCGCTCTGCGGAGGTGTCGTTCTACGGAGGTTAAGCTAAGAGTGAAAACGAATGAAGGGAAATGAAAGTGCCGCTTCTCGGAGGTTGTCGCTTCTCAGAGGTGCCGTTTCGGGAGGTTATACTGTATTCTAAGCTTATATCAGTAAAATTTTAAGAACCTGAACTTCAAACCTGACTCTGATTTTAGCAAAAACTCAATTTGAGATGAGATTTCTACTTGAGATGCTTCGGGAAATCTGATCCTGACCATTTTGTTTGCTAAATATTTCTCCATTACTCTGTACATGTTGATGAATCTAGTCCAATAATATGTATGTTACCATGTATGAATAGTAACATATTGGAGCCATTTTCCTATGATTATTATGTATTTTACCAGGCCATTATAATGTAACTGGCCCTCACGTGAGAGTTGGTTACTGATAACTGCCTGCAGAACTGAATTCTGTAACATAAATTCATCTGAAGTTTTAAAATTCATAAAAAACATCAAAAAAATTAAGTTACCAATTTTTGAGGGCTGCTTTCCGCCTTGCAGCCATTCAGCCATTCAGCCACCCTTTGACATTTTAATATTAAAAACTTTTTAGTTTTGTTGCAATGGTAAACTTATTTTACTTAGTATATATCGCTGGCTACTCTTTACTTATGGAAAAACAAGCTTTTTAAACTTCAGTTTGGTTAACACGACCATATCTGATTTTCATGAAAATAGGCTCATAAGAAGCGCCTCATGATGCAGATTTCAAATATGCATGAGTCCTATAAGGTCGTACATAGCACTTACAAATAAGAAGGCTACTTACGACCTTCTCATTCATTCTAAGCAGCCAGCGATTTGTATTCTGTATATGACATGTAATGTTACTATTAGGAGTGTTCACCACTTGGTGATGACAGATATCATCAACTTCTCACCTCTGTAAACACTTGATATCTCTAATCATGTAATGCTGATACAGTGTCAGTAAGGCCAAAGTTTTGTTATTTTTTGGTTTACAGTATACTGTACAGTCAGATCTCGATACAACAACACTGTTTGTTCCCGAGCAAAATGTCGTTATAACGAATTTGGCGGTATACTGAATTTCACTAGTGATGGGAGAATTGCTTTACAGAAATCAATTAATGATGCACATATATTTTATTATGTCATAAAATTATATTCAGCAAGATCAGCAGTATGAAATACTCATAATTACATAAAAATAATATTTTAAATAATATATAATGTTTTGAGAGAGCTCCAAATAAAGTGCGTACGAATTTAAAGGTGTCCGGATAATACTACAGTTACCTATAAAATATAACGCTCTAGGGATCAAATTGGTAATCCATTTTGTTAGAAATTTTACCTATCGTCTAAAAGATTTGATGAATTGATAAATTAAGTTTTTTTCGTGAACCGTACAATTTCGAAAAAACGAATATATGCGATGACTTGGCGCTTATCTCCCTTGATTACGAATGCGCGAGCCGTAGTACATAAACTGTGATTCGAGTGTGAAAGGTTAAACTATTATAATGAGAGCAATTAAGGTGTTTTTCACAAGTCTAATTACATAATTAGGCACCATGCTTAGACAGTGGCTTTGTGTAAAGCTGATAAAGCTGTCATGTGTGAAAATAGTCCCTGATCAGTGTCAGTATATCGAGTAGTAATTACTATGTCAACTATCGATGCGTTCCCTGTTTTTTGCTGTCGGTGTCGGTAAGTGAATATGTCGTTATAACGGATACAATTAACGTTGTATAGAATACGTCCCCAGCAATTGATGTCGTTATAATGAAATTGTCGGTATATCGGATGTAGTTGTAACGAGATCTGACTGTATTTTATTTTGAAAATTTTGTTATTTGGAGGTATGAAAGGAAATATAATATGACAGCCTTAGTGCCCTAGATCACTCCAGTGCCTTTGTGTGAGCGATCAAGGACCCCAAACGGTCCTCTTGTTGCAATTTTTCCATTCCCTCAATTAATTTTTTTTTCAAACATTTCCCGTAAACTCTAAAATTAAAAAAAAGTTTGGCCTAAAACAGAATTTGATGTTCATATTGTTATCCAGAATTGTGTGAACAGTGTCTAGTCCTCGAGCAGTGAACTATGATACATTTTCTACCTTTGTCTCATGGTGTGATCAACATTCACACTTCATGCTGGCATAAATAGAAGGTAATGAATAGTTGCTGTTGTTGCTAGGATACAATAGAAGTCGTGTTTAAAGTAATGAATAGCTGCTGATAACAGAAAACAAGAATAACACCTTACTTATTTTAGTACAGTTACAGTACGAAGATATTGATGTGATCCTAACCTTCATTTACAAATATATTACGTGCGTTGAATTTATCAATTTCTGCAAGCAAATAGTGCAATATCTTTCCTTTAGATTTCTGTTTGCATCACAATTGGAGAGTCTTCATGATACTCTCTGCAACAGGGGTTTTTAACCATTTTTTAAAAAAAAAAATCCTGGTTATTGGATTGGCGATTTCGTCGGGCAGGTGGGCAGGTGGGCCGGCGTGCGGGCGGGCGGCGTGCGGACGTCAACAATTGTTTTCCGTTGGATAACTTTAGTTAGTAATGAGATATCATAATGAAACTTGCTGTGTAGGTAGCTTGTGTGAAGATCCCGCTTGGGATTGAAAGTGGGGCTGGTGGGGTCAAGGTCAAGGTCACCGTTACTAAAAATGGAAAAATGATTTCCGCTCAATAACTTAAGTTAGGAATGAGATATCATTATGAAACTTGCTGTGTACGTAGCTTTTGTGAAGACCTTGCTTGGGATTGAAAGTGGGGCTGGTGGGGTCAAGGTCAAGGTCACTGTTACTAAAAATATAAAAAACGGTTTCTGCTCAATAACTTAAGTTAGGAATGAGATATCATAATGAAACTTGCTGTGTAGGTAGCTTGTGTGAAGACCCCACTTGGGATTGAAAGTGGGGCTGGTGGGGTCAAGGTCACTGTTACTAAAAATATAAAAAACAGTTTCTGCTTCATAACTTTAGTTAGGAATGAGATATCATAATGAAACTTGCTGTGTAGGTAGCTTGTGTGAAGACCCGCTTGGGATTGAAAGTGGGGCTGGTGGGGTCAAGGTTACCGTTACTAAAAATAGAAAAATGATTTCCGCTCAATAACTTAGGTTAGGAATGAGATATCATAATGAAACTTGCTGTGTAGGTAGCTTTTGTGAAGACCCGCTTGGGATTGAAAGTGGGGCTGGTGGGGTCAAGGTTACCGTTACTAAAAATAGAAAAATGATTTCCACTCAATAACTTAGGTTAGGAATGAGATATCATAATGAAACTTGCTGTGTAGGTAGCTTTTGTGAAGACCCGCTTGGGATTGAAAGTGGGGCTGGTGGGGTCAAGGTTACCGTTACTAAAAATAGAAAAATGATTTCCGCTCAATAACTTAGGTTAGGAATGAGATATCATAATGAAACTTGCTGTGTAGGTAGCTTTTGTGAAGACCTTGCTTGGGATTGAAAGTGGGGCTGTTGGGGTCAAGGTCAAGGTCACTGTTACTAAAAATATAAAAAACGGTTTCTGCTCAATAACTAAAGTTAGAAATGAGATATCATAATGAAACTTGCTGTGTAGGTAGCTTGTGTGAAGACCCTGCTTGGGATTGAAAGTGGGGCTGGTGGGGTCAAGGTCAACATTACTAAAAAAAGAACAATGGTTTCCCTTAATAACTTAAGTAAGGAATGATATATCATATTGAAACTTGCTGTATAGGTAGCTTGTGTGAAGACTCCTGCTTGGGATTGAAAGTGAGGCCGATGGGGTCAAGGTCACCATTACTACAGTTATTTTCTGCTCAATAACTTAGGTTAGGAATGAGATATCTTAATGAAACTTGCTGTGTAGGTAGCTTTTGTGAAGATGCAGCTTGGGATTGAAAGTGGGACCAGTCAGTGGGGTCAAGGTCACATGGGACCAGTCAGTGAGGTCAAGGTCACTGATACTAAAAATAGAAAACAGGTATTTTCATCTGAATGAAACTTGCTTTATAAGTAGTTTTGTGAAGATGCAGCTTTGGATTGAAAGTGGGGACAGTCAGTGGGGTCAAGGTCACTGTTACTAAAATAGGAAAAACAGTTTCAGCTCAATAACTTCCACAGCCATTTCTCAGTATCTACGAGTTAGAATTTCATGAAATTTTTAATGAACATCAACAAAGTGACTGCGATGTTGCCCGTCAAGATTCTTTTGATCGGTCAATTCACTTTAGAGTTATTGCCGCTGATTTAACAGCACCATTTCAAACTTCTGCACATTCACTTAACCTTTGAAAACCTGGTCTTCGACGCCATGCGGCGTTCTTGTTTATTGTTAATATGGACTAGATATCAGCTGTTAAATTATGCTAATGTAAGGTTGAGGATCGGGTTAAAGTCTCCATGGTGATGATGTTAAATAGAGTTTGTGTAACAGAGAATTGGTATTCAATACTTAAGCTACCCGGAGAATTACTAGTTCTCAGTTTAGTAGGGAACATCAACTATGAAATATAAAATTTCATTAGTTGCAGAAATAAATTAAATGATATAGTGGAGTTACTATCTGTTTTATTTTTTATATAATACATATATAGAATATCAGACATTGGACTTGCTGCTTCTGAAATTGTGCACATTTAGGTAGTATACATGGATACATCTGTGAAACAATGCAATCAAAGGCTTTATTGATTTATATAAATAACTTCATAATTTAATTTATTTTGTTGGATTTGGTAGCATGTTTTTATTAGCTTATGGAACTCGATAGTACTGTATTATAATAACAAAGCAATAATCAGTGAGTTGATTTGCACTGTCAGTGCTTTGATAACTTACTACATTTTGTATTTAGATTAAACTAGTGTATTAATTATTATAATTATACAACAATGGAAGGGATTAATTCTACCTCTCGTGGTTACATCCCAAATACTGGTCGTGATTTATATGACAACTATGATAATTCAGACAATGAGTATTACTACATATATTCGGGTACCGGTAAGTTCAGTTTAATAATTATGTTCTATTCGTGAATTTTTAATGGAAGTTTACTTTAATATGTTCTATTCGTGAATTTTTAATGCAAAGTTCACTTTAATATGTTCTATTCATAAATTTTTAATGGGGAGTTCACTTTATAATGTTCTATTTGTACATTTTTAATGCAAAGTTCACTAAGTCTTAAATATATTTATATTCGTAAATTTTTAATGCACCTATTTTATCATGCAACTGCCATGGTAACTGCCTGATAACACATGACCTGAGAACATTAAGTGTTCTCAGGTCAATAGGCTGCTAGTAGCCTGAGAACACTTTTTGGCTCCGCCCACAAATCACGGACTATTTTCCCATTTCTCATTCCTTCTCAAATTGACCTAGATATTATTGAAAACTACAAAAGTATACTTTTGATAGCTAATATTTATTCGAAGTTTAGATTTACAACCAATATCAGCAATATTTCTTCGCCAGGTAGGGCTACGCCAGTGTAATTGGCGAATCTTAAGACTAAGTGTGTCAGTTAAATCATTGTTAGAATTCAGTGTACATACGGTTTATACATAGGTAAAACATAAACAATATAATAGGCTCTTCAACAAGATAATGTCTTACCATATTCTATTTCCATCTGTTTCCCAAGCATTGTGGTCACCCTACTGCCATTCTCCACCCACTAACTTGACTAAGACGTGTAAGCGTGTATAAACTGTTATTTCCCTCGTCCGGAATTCAATTTTGCACTGACAGTTTCCACAAACAACCCAGTGTATCACATAGTCCAAGTTTATATTTATTTCAAGGCATTGTTAAGAATAACAGACGAATTTATGACGTAGTAACGACCTTAATTGAAGATTTAAGTCCCTTACTTGTTCCGTGATGCTGGTTGCATGATAAATAGAAACTCGGGTCACTGTCACGGGCCAAAGGCTCGCCACCCGGACGATATCACCTCGCCTGATAACATTGTTCTCACCGGACAGTGACCCGAGTTTCTCTATATCTCTGATAATGGTGACAGGATGGTCCTTGAAATGGGATATTTTATTGAATTTACTAAGTATTTCATATAAATTTTGTAAAATCATTAAATTGTATTTTGTGACCTTAATTTTTTTAAGATCTGGTGAAATGTTGAAATGGCCTAAATTGTTGGGTCACTTTTTTAGTAGATATTAAATTTCATGAGAAAATTCTACTAAAATCATGGGGTGGTTTCGTTTTGTGGTTGAAGTTCATCCATTAAAATTATTTGAAATTTTTTTCTATTGTTCATCAGTTATGATGAAGCAGGTAGCTGTGACCCTGGCCCAATGGTTAGTGTACTGGATTCATAGCTCCACAATCTGGGTTTGATTCCCGGTTGCTGCAAGTCATACCCTTTCATGAAAATTTAACAATGATGCAGATTTTCTACCATATGTGGAAGGGTTAGATTATTGGTTAGGACACCGTACAGTCCAAGAAAATGTGTGAATCAGTCGTCATATATACAGGATTTTCACTATAATTATTCGTAACAGATTGGCAGGAAAAAGCAACCGATATAACTTAAAACATTGTTGAGAAATGGCATTAAACCTGAATAAATTAACAAATCTATGGTTTTACACAAAACTTGTTAACTGCTACTGTATGTGTATATTTCAGATAACCAAGGTGTATTAGAGAGGCATACACTGGTGAATAACGACTTCTCTACCTACTCATTCATCATCACCGCTGCCTTTGTACTGCCCGCCATTACCCTACTGGGTAATGCCTTGAAACAGAATTACAGCACAAAGCGCAAGGTGTCGCCTCATCAGTTCACCTATTACTCCTGGTTGTTAGTGATCAGTTTGCTCAGCTGTGTCCTCGATGTGATGAATTTGTTTGATAATGTTACCGAGGCTAAGGAAGAGGAGAAGTTTGGCCAGTCGTGTTACTACATTTATGTGCTGAAATGTACGTTTATATCGTTCACAAGCTTGTGTCTAGTGGCGCTACTCTTCGAGCATCTTATAACAAGTTTGACACGGCCAGGGAACATAAATATAAATAAAGACAGAAAATTTCAAACTCATATTGTGTGCCTGTGTTTGCTGTGTGTCAGTTTTATACTCAGTAATATGGCTCAGTTTACATTCAGTGTTCACTTCCGACAGATAAAGAAATGTTGGAAAGGTAACGCTTATGAAGGACATGCTGCCATTGCTGCCCTGTATGACCTCATACTCTATATGATCAATCTCACAGCGTCCTTGTTGTTAATACTTGTGAACAGTGCGGTGTATCGGTGGAAGTCTAGAAGTCAGCTGACGGTGCTCGTTCCAGCGTGTATGGTGGAAACTGACCATCCTGAGTCGGGTAACATGGATAGAGATAACATGACATCACGGAATGTAACACATCTCGAGATACAAGCTCAGGTCCAGGAAAGTTCAAGCTCTAATGATGTACAGGTAGAAATAGAAAGTTTCGAGTTAAAACAACTCGTTAAACAACGCCGACGAAGCAGTGCAGGTGATCGTCTAAAGTCATCCAGTTCTGTACGTGGAAACAAAGTATGCTTAGGACATCCAACTATACATTGTAAGTTTATTTTATTTTTTTTAAATCTGTATACTTGTAAGTTGGTGTAGTACGAAGGTATTAATCTTATCCTCTTAGCTTATATTAGCACAATTTAACAGCTGATTTCTTGTCTGTGTTTAACTCTGTTAGTTTGTTTTTATAATTGGAAAGTATTATAAATAAGCTTCAGGTGTGGTAGAAAAACAGTTTGAAGAATGATTCAGTCTAGGGTAGTGCACCCAGATTCCTTGTTAGGCAATGATTCTGTCTCTTCCTTCAAAGTCAGAGGTGTCATCGGCCATAAGGCAGAGAAAAAACCAGATGGCCTCACAATTATTTGATTGCTACTACCACTACTACATTTGTACTTTATTTTCTGTGGATAACATTATTGGCAGACCAATTTTCTTTATGGTCCATTATAACTCTTTGCATGCCTGTAATTATATTCGTTATTTTTACAGCTGCCAGAAAAAGATTCAAAAGTGACTCTGAAATTCAGAAAGCCAGGATTGGAGCGTCTAGGAAGGGATTAGATGAACAGGTACTTGAAGCATTAGAACAATTCTTCGTGGTTGATACAAGTAGAGTACTACTGAGAGCTTTACACCCTAACCAGGAGATGAGTAAGATACTAATGGATGATAATGATGACAGTATATTCGACGATGATGACGATGATAGAGCCGACGTTGAGACACATTTTGACAACAGTTACGAAGATAATAAACTAGCCCATAGGAAGCTGATACGGATGGGAATTGGGAAGAAGAAGCATCTAAGTTTTTCAGACGCTGTTGGTAAATTTCACAAAGGTAGTAGACTGCATATGGGCACTTGTTCAAACAGGAGAAGTGTTCTAGGTATGCAGCTCTCTGATCCTAGCGGTAGGAAGAAAGGTGAACGAAATCATAGCACATCTGAGGCGTATAACAATGCTCTATTTTGTTCTGACGATGTTCTTGAATTCTCCTTTAAAGAGGCACAGAAAGAAGTCGGTGAAGATGTCCCTGCCACTTCTACAATCAATGAGATTACTGCAAATAAAAAAGAATGCCCTAAAATTGTTGTATCCAACGGTGATGCTCCGTTCCCTGATGTGCATGTCTGTGATTCATTGTCTAGTGGAAGTGTAAGCCCTGAAGTTGATGTTAGTGAAAACCGGTTAGGACTTTCTTTACCAAAGTCAGAAGGTCACAATGTTACACAGACTGTCACAGAGAAAGGACAAGATGTTAAGTCTGACATTGAACAAACAAATTCTGAAATTGGTGTAGGAAAGGTGGACACAATTGAAGTTGATGTTGTCGTAACTGACGAATCTTCACTGGAGGTGCATACGGAAGATGAAGATTTAGGTCGAGTCAATGATGATGATAGTAAACATAAGAACACTGAAGACACAGCCAATTTAGAAATAGAATCAATGGAAAATGAAAACTCTGCTAAAGAAAAACTTGCGTTCAAAGAGTACTACAAAAAATTTCTATTGAAATCTTTTAAAGATTTTATATGCCTTATTGTTGCTTATATTTTATGTTTGATACCTCAGGTTGTTCTTGATGTGTATAGATTAATGTTGGATGAACAGAGTACAGTAAGTGATCGTACTGATGGTATACTGGCTGTGGTGTCTGATGCTGCCATCTCCATGTACTTTATCTGTGTCAGTGTCGTCTATATCTGGAGGCTAAGAAAAAGGAGAATTATAAAATCTAATGTATAATGTCCTTTTTTTGTGGAATTTTTTTTTGCGTTGTTACACTGGTTCAGTCTATGTTTAGTTGAATGTTGTTTGTATGATTTTTTTATCACATGACTTTCATTGAATCCAGGTTAGTATAAGGAGTATGTATATTCATCTACTTCACTAGTGCAGTGCAAAATCTGTTGTACATTTTGAAAGCAAAAAATGCCAGTGGCATGGTTGCATTGTGCCATTTGACAAGTTTTCTTTTTGTTCCATGTGTGTAATTCCCTCCTGCCATCTACTGATATTACATATCACTGTTGATCATGACTAATGGCTTGGTCATTGGCCTGTATATACAGTCAATTCTCAATATCTCAAATTTGGCAAGACCGTGAAAATTTCTTTGACAAAACGAAAATTCGGGATTAGTACAAGACGCACTTTTGCTCAGGAGTCTGGTCATAGTCACAGTATGGTTAAAACTGGTCTTGACGTGTCTGGGACTTCACATATTTGTTGTTTGGTCATATCTCGAAGCTGCATAACATGGTTGTGCTAATTGATGCTAACTCTTATTAATTAACAATGGAACATGTAAAAATTACAGATAAATTGAATATTTCATATTGGCAAATTGTGAAAACATTCGATGCCCGCTGGATACAATCTGACTTCAAGTTGAACAATAGATTTTAGGTGCGAATGAAGTAATCGGTATCTTGAACAAAATCAGAATAATGAACAATTTTGAGACAAACTTCGAGGTAAGCAAGAACATTTCATATTATATAGACAAAGCAAAGAAGGGGAAAAACCAGGACTTGCACATTCAGGAAATTTTGAGATAATGAGAGTTGGCTATATATTATAGTTTTGATATTGTAGAATTTGGTTTGTTATATTCATCCATTCACATCATTTGTGTGTTTAGCTCACATTGAGCAATTTGTGATATATATTTACTATTAATATGTACTATTTATTTCGGGTAAGCGTGTAAGGGTATTTGGGACAATATTTTCTGGAAGAGTTGTCGTCACAGAAATAACCTCAGTATGACTTTGTTGACGTCAGATTTGCGGTCATTAACTGTTAGTTTGCCTCATGTACATTTATATGCAAACATCTCGTTAACTGGTCAGTGCATGGTTATGAAAATGGATTTATATAACCGTGTGTGAAATTGTTGTGTATTACCATGTAATTACCTTGTGAACAATTTGATAAATGCACCAGTGGCATTACTTTTTGACCTACCCTAGTATAATGATTTGTAATATAAGGGTTTTTCACTATGAATGATTGTCAATCTTGTGTATATTGTCAACCTTACTACTATTGTTAAAATGTTGTTGAATTATTAAAATAGAAACAGTTTGATGTACAGCTTGTTTTAATGTAGTGCTGTCATGACCATTTATTAAAACTTAAAATATAGTGTTCACCCCCCTGTACCATGTACATAGTTACAGATACACCCACAAAATTATAGAAGATGGCATACCCTCTAGTGAAATAAAGAGACAGCTGTCTAAACAGATGAAATAAAGCAATGGCGATCTTAACATAGGAATAAAGTAACAGCTATCTTAACAGGTGAAAATAAAGAAACAGCTGTCTTAACATATGAATAAAGTAAATACAGTTGAAACTCGTTGTGTCGACATCGGTTGTATCGACACTTCGGTTATGTCGACATACTTTCAAATCCCCGATTTGGGTTGCTCTATATTTTATCTTAAATATGACGGTTTAGTCGACATGCCTGTGTCGACACTCCGCTTATATCGACACGACTTTTCTGGCCCAATTGATATTTTCGCACCTTATTGTTATCGTTTGTGTCGACATCGTGTCGACGCTATTGAAATTGAAAAGTTGTTAATACTCCTGTTTCGAACCATTGTTTGTTAAAAATTAATGTGTTCACAGTTTGCAAATGTAATTGAATGATGTTTACTCTTAAGTTTGTAAACAAAGTGTAACCTATGAAATTAAAAAATCTGCTGAACTAGTGTGATTCTCGGAAGGTGAACAAAAATACATTTTTGTATGCCTTCACAATTTATTTCAACATTCTTGTTATATTTCCGATAGGTATAAATGAATATACTTTACATTGTTAACAAAGAAAAGAAATGTCATCAGTTGCTTTCAGCTGTCTGGCATGTTGATTGAATATATTGTTTACAATTAAAATATTGCGTAAGCGAAACCGGTAAGGGCTAAAATCCATACTTGTGGTGCTGATCCCGTACTGTACTTGTTTCAAAACGAGGCTATGAACTCGACTCTCTCATAAACACTTGGTCAAATGTTTTAATGATAACTGTAAGTGTGATAAAATTGATCTTTCACCAGTTTAATCGCGTATATCTATTAGTTGATGTTCCAACTGATGTAACAACGGCACTGACAGAAATACTCAAGGACTTTGTTATTATAAATTTCGACGGGTATGGAAATTTTTCACAGTTGTTGGCTCCTGTTGTGTCGACATTCGGATATGTCGACATATTTTTGACGGTCCCAAAAATATCGACATAACGAGTGTCGACTGTAGCTGTCTTTATTTGTGAAATAAAGAAAGAGTTGTTTTAACAGATGAAATAAATAAACAGCTGTTTTAACAGGTGAATAAAATTACCAGCTGTCTTAACAAACAAAATAAAGAAATTACTGCCTTAATCTTAGTATATGAAATCAAGTAAACAACTGTTTTAACACGTGCAATTAAGAAATAGCCGTTAAGAAATGCTGTGACCTTCAACATGAATAAATAGACCAAATTTTATAGGAATGGTGGTCACCATCAGTAGTTGACCTTTGAGGTCATTAGGTCAAGGTCGCCACAACCTTTACCAACTCTTGGGCTGCCATGGGAGCATATGTGTTTACAAACATATCGCTGGCTTAGAATTAGAAGGTCATAAGTACTACTTATGACCTTATAACACTCGTACATATTTGAAATCTGCATCTCAAGGCGCTTCTTATGAGCCTATTTTCATGATAATCAGAAGTGGTCATGTCGACCAAACTGAAGTTGAAAAAGCTTGTTTTTCCATAGGTAAAGAGTAGTTTACAGACAGTTTTTTCTTGTTTTCTCAAAATATCGATTTTGTACTTACAACCTTCTAATTCTAAGCCTGCGATATCTTATGAATGTTTGTTTAGAACTTGGAGATTTGCTGCATGAAATGATGTGTACATACAATGACACTGATGTCCAAGATAAAGCGAGATTCTACTATGCACTTATAACTAGATCAACAGATACCAAGGTAAGTTATTGAATATCTACAGGTACTAGTATTTGAATGGGGTCAATCTGAGTTTGTGCGTGCAGCAGTGTCACACGACACTAGCAGTGTCACACGACACTAGCAGTGTCACACGACACTAGCAGTGTCACACGACACTCATACAAGTGTTATATACCGACACTCATACACGTGTTATATACCGACACTCATACACGTGTTATATACCGACACTCATACAAGTGTTATATACCGACACTCATACACGAGTTATATACCGGCACTCATACACGTGTTATATACCGACACTCATACACGTGTTATATACCGACACTCATACAAGTGTTATATACCGACACTCATACACGTGTTATATGCCGACACTCATACACGTGTTATATACCGACACTCATACATGTGTTATATACCGACACTCATACACGTGTTATATACCGGCACTCATACACGTGTTATATACCGACACTCATACACGTGTTATATACCGACACTCATACATGTGTTATATACCGACACTCATACACGTGTTATATACCGACACTCATACACGTGTTATATACTGACACTCATACACGTGTTATATACCGACACTCATACACGTGTTATATACCGGTAGGTCTTCTGAGTTCAAGCTGTAGGCCACTAGGCCAAATCATAGAAAAACCTGGTGTATACTATTGAGGCTGTATTTTTATGGCATATGGATCAAAACTACATACAACTAATTAGTAGGTACCTACCTTACTTAATAACTACTATTGACTCTTTAGTATGTGAAACCATGAACTCTAGTTCGGAGGTTCAGAATAAGGTTCAGACTAAATCGAATAGAGGTTCCACCTAATTCAAATAAGTAGGTTACCTACTTTCCTGTAAAAAAGGGTCAATATTAATTATTTAGTTAGTAGGTAACTAAATATGAGTTTTGACCCTAACCGTTTGCCTTATTTTTCACTGGATCTTCGTGAAAGTGTTTGTTTAGATGTAATCAAACATGAGTTTGAACATGGGACATCAGGAGTTAATAACCAGGTCACCAGGTCAAATCAAAGAAAAAAACTTATATGTATGTGTTATTGAGGCTGTATTTTTCTATAGAAAATTTGTCAGGTTAATAATGCAAATAACAAGGTCTCTGGTTAAGAAATACATGTATACCTTGTTCATGCATTGAAGCCTGTATTTCTTGAATTTTAGTCAGAAGTTGTAAATGATTAGTCGGGTCACCAAAGGGGCTTGCATGCACTACTACGACATGTGAGCGACCTCGGACCAATCATTGAGCTCTCTTGTTGTATAAAGATGTGGGTTTATATTCATTGGGCTCTCTTGTTGTATAAAGATGTGGGTTTTTGTTCTATCTGCAGGTACAGTCAGTGCTCAAATCAAATCTAAAAGATGTTGAATCTATGAACCAAGCTATAACATCATTACTGCCAGGTACATATACTTGTTAGCTAGAAAAACATTTGTGCATATCGGCAGCATTTTAAGCATAGATTAGTTTTTAGAGTTATTGCCCTTTGAATTTTTTATGCACCCAAAGATTGGCATATTATGATTGAACCATACTTCTGTCAGTCTGTTTGTTCGGGCATCGGGGAAAGTCTTTGATGAAGTTCATTAGATTTTTGTTTACTATGAAACTTAGTACCCTTATTTTTTATCATAATTATGTCAACCACCCTACTAGACAAGTGACATAACTCTAGGATAATTTTGTAAGGAGTTGTTGCCCTTTTTAACTTAGACATTTTGGTTAAAGCTTTTTAAAAAAAGTTCAATATTTTGTTTACAATCAGTGCTCACATATATAGCATTTCACTGTTCCAGTTTGTCTACTTACAATAAACATTTCCTTGTACTATTTCAGGCAGTACAGATAAACTTTCTTTGGCAAACATTATCAAACTTGATAAACAGTTATTCAATTGGAAAAGGTAAGCAAGTTTTTGGTAAACAAGAGAAATCAAAGCTTTAATTTTGAGTTCACTGAAGCACTTGGTGCTCAATGTGAGCTATTGTGATCACCTTATGTCAATTGTCTGCCGTCGGTCATGAACTGTTTAACTGTTATAGAGGTCTCTAATCTTAATGAAACTTCAACATAATGTTTTCCATTGTAGATGCAGATTCAGATTAGATGCAGATGTGTAATGATGTTAGACCTTTTGGTCAAGGATAACCCATTAAAGTGCAAGCACTTATTTCCAATTGTTTTCTGTTTTTGCTGGATGGACAGCAAGTAGAAGAGACAGTGGTGTGATACAATGATTCCGGATGGGATACTCTAGCTCTTTCTGAACAGACTCCTTGGTTCTTTAAGGTGCCTGGTGTATAACACCGATACACACCAGACTACCTCTGGCTTACCAACTAGTTCATCTCTAGTTTGTTGGGAAACACTGAAAAGCATTTCTGAAATTTCCAGTGGCTCGGCCGAGATTCGTACTAGGAACCTCCAGATTGGTAGTGGAGAGCGTTAACTACTCGGCCACTGTGCCGCCCTACTCTATCCAATGCTTGCTCAATTGTAGACGCACATTCATTTGTACTCTATCCAAATGTTCTCCCTAGTTGACACCTAGCCGCCTGTAGTTGCTATGGTTATATTAAAGTTTTTGTGACATACTGTATTACAGGGTGTCAGTTTCTTCTTACATAAATGATGAGCCGAGGTCATCAAATGTTAGCAACCAGAGAATCATTGAGGATGATATAAGTACAGATACAGCTTCACAACAAACTATAGGTATATTGTTGACAGTTTTTGTGTATTATATTTGTTATCTCAAACTCTCATATATCGAAATTTCCATTTTGACAAAATTTTGTCAATGTCCTGATTTTTCCCCTTTTTTTGTCTATATGAAATTTTGTCACTTATGTCAAAGTTTTCTTGAAATTTTTCACTATCTCAATTTTATTTAGTAATTAACTATTAACCAATTCGCACCTAACATCTATTTTTCAACTAGAAGTCTGGTCATGTTCGACCAGCGTCAGATGTTTTCACACCTTGCTGATACAAGAATTTCGATTTACTTGTTATTTTCACATGTTCCAGTGTTGATAAATTAAGTGTGTGCATCAATTTGCATAAACATGGCATGCATCTTCAAAATGCAACCAAAAAATCATTCATCCACGGAATATAATATTCAACCCAACTTCGAGTTGAACAATAGACCTAGTGAATTAGTTCATCGCGACCTAAAAGATAAATGGAGATAACGAAAAACTTCAAGATGAAAGGTAGCTGAGAGCTGAGTGTTGACTATTGATGGATGTTTTGTTATTTCAGACAGTGGTGTTGATCTGTATGCACAGAGAGTCAGTAATCTTGATGTGTTGTTGGAACTCAAATGTCATCTAGAACTGGTAAGTTATATACTGATCTCCCGATCATGTTGTAACCAGCATTCAGGATTTGATTCCAGGTCGCTGCAGGGCATACCATTCCATTTGTGGATTTTCCAGGTTGCTGCAGGTCATACCATTCCATTTGTGGATGTTCCTGTAGATGACTTCTCAATATACACTAGATTAACATTTGTATTTGAAAAAGAGGGCTTTTTAATGGCCTTTAGTATACCGGTATATTGTAAAATTATTTGCAGCAGATTAATTTTCTTTAGTTTTGCGGATGAACTAGATCACAATATTAAATCCCCTCTAATTATTTATCTTTAAAATGCGTAACAAGAGATTTTCTTTTATTATTTTAAATCCACAAATTAACAAATCTCCAAAATTAAACCATTTTACCAAAATCCGTGAAGAAAAATTAATGTATGTATGATTTGACAGTATATGATAATATTACAGAGGGAAGATTCCGAGTTAGAGAGAACACATGCTATCATTATACAGATAGAACCATCAGAAGTATATCAACCTGTACAAAGTAAGTGATGTGCGATGTGTTTGTGGTATACACTTAACCGATTTAAAAACGCAACAGTGAGTTTTTGATGCATTTTAGCCGGTTAAGGTGCTTCAATTTTATTGAAATTTTGCAGTACATGAAGTAAAATATGTGCAAATTTCATTGTAATCAAGGTTTGAATGGCCACAAAACCAAGTCGCGAAAAGTATTGATCGACCAAGTCAAATTCACAAAATTTAAAATACATTTATGGGTTACAACTTGCTATGCAAACCAGGCATCTGGACCTCATTAGTGGGGAAATATTGGGCTGTGGAATGTTGTTCCACACCTCTATAAGGAAAACATGTATATCTCTTAGTCTAAACGCTCTGAAGTTTCTGGTTGATGATCTGCACTCCTTGATTGCCATCTGTGTCTACCTACAAATTGAGCTTCACCAGAAAAATGCAATGGCCTCCACAGCGGTTACATAAGATTTTATCCATTTAGCACATGCTGCATTGTGTCCCATGGTTACAGCATCTCAAACCCATAACCAGAAGACAATTATGGAATGTGTTAGGGTAAATAAGAAGACATGTATATTTTAGTGAAATTACGAAATCGTATGCATCATTGTCTTCAAACTGTTGGTATAGCAATAAAATTTTCTGACTGGAAGTAGAGTCTTCCAAAAAATTATTCGTTTTGTGCCATCATGTTTACATGCTTGTATCGACAACTAGCCTGACGCTTACAATCGTAGGTGTAAACCGCTTCTAGAAAACCATGTGCAAGTCTAAATATCATCGACAGATGACAGTTTAACTACTTTGCCATGACTAAACGTCACATATTGGCTTAAAGCATGTCAATTATGCACCGATCTGTTCTGTATCATGAAAGCGTGGCGCTTTATACAGCACACTTCAAAACTCAATTGATGTTTTTTGGTCGGGGCATCCTTGCCCTATAATTTGTCGGTTAAATCGTCACGCCCAGTGGTTTTGTTCGCGCGTCACATGTAAATCATGGAAATTGACGTCAATATGGAGTAATGGGTTAAATTGAAATATTTTTTCGTGGAAATTTATACCAGGCATACCAATGTTGCCCCATTTATTGATTTATACTCCAACAAAATTAAAATCATAATTTATACAAAAATACCGACCCCCAAAATAGTTCCGTTTCTAAATCGGTTAAGTGTACATACTGTTGCAAAAGAAAGTACACATTTTCAAAATGCTAATATTATCGGTATCTACTTATCTACAGTCTAACTTGTATTAAGCGACCACCCTGGGGAAGGTCTGAAAACGGTCGCTTAACAGAATGGCCGTTTAACACAAATGTAAGAAACATTGAGTGTAATCATAGGGTATAGATAACACAATAATATTTATCGAACAGGTCCTGGTGTAAATAACGAATATCCAATTTAGGCTGTCCGACTACTATTTAACTTCAATTTATAAACATTAGTATTAAATAAGTTTTATGATGATTCTTACTTGTATGCATGGTCTTCATAAGCATTTCAATATATCATTTTAATAAATTTACTGATGCAATTAATGTAAGTCAGTTTTGCTTGCACTCGAAAAAACGGAATAGACCGGGTTTTAGCCCAATCTAATGGACCGTGACAACAAGATGATTGCAGCAAAAGATACAACAATTAATCCGTAATAATTTGTGTAATCGGATTAAAATCATCTGTATGACATAATGCCCTACGGACACAATTATGAATATCAATGTTGTTAATTGGGGCCCAGTTAACAAAAGATAAACTCTGAAGTGTGAACAAACAATGATTTATGACAAGGTATCAAGTAATTAACAACCTGTCACTACATACAACCAGTGATTAACAATTTTTTGGTCGCTTAATGCAATTTTACCAATCAATTAAAGTGCTTAAACAGTGGTTGCTGGTCACGTAAGACAAAAGTCGCTTAATACAATAGAACAAATATGGTCAGGAGGAATTGAAACTGGTCGCAAAGGTTGCTTAATATGCGTGGTCGCTAGTACAAGTTAGACTGTATTTATATAACTAACTGATAATTTTTCCATAACAGTGGCAGTCAACTAAATGTTACTTGTAGTTGAATTGCTCTCAAATGCATAGATAAACATTGTTATAACCTTTTCAAATTTGATATTTGATTTATTTCATATCATTTATTATGCCCCCCATCTTTGATGAGGGGGTATATTGCTTGGTACATGTTGGTTAGTCTGTGTCGGTTGGCAGGTCGGTTGGTTGGTAGACCAAATGGTTTCCATTCAATAGCTAGCTTTGCCCTAGGATCTTCAAACTTTACTTAGAGGTTGGTCAGCAATATTAGATGATACCTATTGATTTTGAGATCAGTAGGGGGTATACGTGTTTTACAAAAATCTCGTTACAAATTCATTTTATTTGACATGTATACTTTCTTGGCGACTGACTGTATTATACTAGCACATGGTGGCATAACAATGCCTTACTTACAAACAACCATAGTTTAATGACCGGTCAATTATCCATCCTGTATGGTGGTCATTTATTCATCCAGGCGTCATTCACCCGTTACTGTTCTCAGAATAAAACTATCTTCGTATCACACTGTTATCTAGGTAGAAGGTGATATATTGTCGTCAATGCTGTTAGTACCAATGTCTGGTTTAAGATTTCGTGTGAAATGTATGTTCCCGATCATGTACACATAATATTTGTATAATATCAGTGTGATGGCGTGAATGATAGTGATATGTTTGTTGTTTTGGGTGTTACCCTCATTTATCAGCAGTATTTAAGTGATACATGGTCGTAAGATTACCTTACCAGTGCTCCTGGGTTACCATGGGTTACCAATAAACAACAAATGGTAGACAAAATTCTTCATAAATTCAAAAGTTCGAAGATGAAGTGTACTTGAATTAAATTGCCATACTTTCAGCCCAACTACCATGGAAGAATGTTTATTGCGACTTATAACATATCATTCTGTAATGTGCAAAGTTAAATATAGATATCATATACACTGCAGTTTAGCAGTACTGTATACCTGTGCCAAAAATGTTGTTTGGCAGTCCCAGAGTGTGCAATTTAAATTAGTCGTGGCATGAAGTTAGCCAAACCATGCCTTGATCAGGACAATAAAAGCATTATCAAAGTTTTAATTTGTGTGATTTTAGAATTATCCAACCAGGTACTTCAAATATGTTGAGTATGCAAGAATAATGCGACTTAGTTTCAAGGACTTGGTGGTAGATTTAAATATACAAACAGGTTATTTTAGTACTTTGATTGTTGGTTTGGTGTAAAGGTTGTCCAGTACAATGTTTTGTTTCTATTTTTCAGGTAAACATATAGCATGTTTAGCAAAACTAGGTAGGTAGCTTCTTCATGTATGAATACCAAGTATGATAATTTTTCATGCTGTACACGAGGACCACGTGCAAATAAGCCATTTGACACCAACCATCCTGCATGGATTATTTTATACATGAATATGTGATTTCTTTAAGTAAATCGATATATTAGTGTGCAATGAAAATAATATACAACTTTAGATATGTTGATTTAATATATCACATAATAACATTTTTCATAGGTTGCTAGTTAGAAATTTGTTGAAGTGTGGTATATTTTGTTTGAAATTATTTCAGAAAGTCGAGATGTATTTTTAAAATTGAGACCCAGATTACCAATATCAAGGGCTGTCCATTGCAAGTAAGTTGATTTCTCTCATTTGTTTAACTAATGGTTTTAGTCCCCTACCTGTGTAGGGGCGTCAGAGGTGTGGTCTAACACAATAGAAGTATTTAATTAATTCGGATAGACCTTATTCTGTTGCTCCCTAAGTGGTCAATCCTTTTATCTTAAACATGTATGGTTGTAAACTGTTTTAAAATGGTTACTTACATATATGGTTAAAACATGTTTACTTATATTATTTCAGTGTAACATTTTCCTGTGATAACAAGATGACCTACACACATAGTTTGCCACCATTTGAAGTGGAGTTCTCCAATCTTATGATGAAATTACCATGGAAACCATCCCAGAACCATAATTTAACATTTACAGCTTTATGGGAGTGGGTTTTAAACAGAAAAATTGATGAAAGGTAAAGTTTTAATAATTTGAGATGATGATGAGTTTTTTAATACACATGTATGCTGATAATTGAGTTCAGTATTGGGTACAAGTGTTTGTAGCCTCTATTCCTATAACTTCCCGCATTCCTACCAGTTTTTGCATTTCAGTAAAACGTAGATTGCTTTGCTAAAAATCTCATTTCCGAGCCTTTATTCATTTTAAATTATTAATAAGACATTTATTTAGCCGAATAATGCAAAAAATGTGACAAAACCAAGGTTTGTTACTTTTACGGTGAGTTTTATCCGAGCACTGATTTTAGAGTTTACATATTCCCTGCTTCCGGTCGCATGTCGAAAAATAAGACTGTAAAATGGCCAGAAGCTCGCTTAAAGCCGCATTATCCCTTGAACGGCTATTTTCAATGAATGAATTTTGAGCACTTAGTTGAGTCCCAAAGATGGATGGATTTATGAAATACAACCTTCAGTTGGTTTGTTTACTAAATAATGGATTGTAAACAAACAATGCACAATTTATAATCTAAGGGAAGCAACTCTTGCAAAATTAGTATTTTGTCATTCATACATTTTACATGAATGTGATTTTTGGCATACTATTTTGACAGATACATTTAACACTGTCGTCGATTATTGGTCAGTTGTGAATATATCCTAATTCCTTGTAATTAGTCTATTTACTGGATGTTTGGAAAAAATGTCTTGGGAGAGATAATGTGGCTTTAATAAAAAAAGTTAATAAAAGTTTTTATCTATTGATTGACAAGATGTGATAGATCCTATATGATGTGATAGATCCTATATGTATGTTATGTTGTATATGTATCTGTGTTGTATTTCAGGGGTGGTATAGAATGTTGTATATGTATCTTGTGCTGTATTTCAGGGGTGGTATAGAATGTTGGATGTGTATATTGTGCTGTATTTCAGGGGTGGTATAGAATGTTGTATGTGTATCTTGTGCTGTATTTCAGGGGTGGTATAGAATGTTGTATGTGTATCTTGTGTTGTATTTCAGGGGTGGTATAGAATGTTGTATATGTATCTTGTGTTGTATTTCAGGGGTGGTATAGAATGTTGTATATGTATCTTGTGTTGTATTTCAGGGGTGGTATAGAATGTTGTATGTGTATCTTGTGTTGTATTTCAGGGGTGGTATAGAATGTTGTATATGTATCTTGTGCTGTATTTCAGGGGTGGTATAGAATGTTGTATGTGTATCTTGTGCTGTATTTCAGGGGTGGTATAGAATGTTGTATGTGTATCTTGTGCTGTATTTCAGGGGTGGTATAGAATGTTGTATATGTATCTTGTGTTGTATTTCAGGGGTGGTATAGAATGTTGTATGTGTATCTTGTGCTGTATTTCAGGGGTGGTATAGAATGTTGTATATGTATCTTGCTGTATTTCAGGGCTGGTATAGAATGTTGTATGTGTATCTTGCTGTATTTCAGGGGTGGTATAGAATGTTGTATATGTATCTTGTGCTGTATTTCAGGGCTGGTATAGAATGTTGTATGTGTATCTTGTGCTGTATTTCAGGGGTGGTATAGAATGTTGTATATGTATCTTGCTGTATTTCAGGGCTGGTATAGAATGTTGTATATGTATCTTGTGCTGTATTTCAGGGCTGGTATAGAATGTTGTATGTGTATCTTGTGCTGTATTTCAGGGGTGGTATAGAATGTTGTATATGTATCTTGTGCTGTATTTCAGGGCTGGTATAGAATGTTGTATGTGTATCTTGTGCTGTATTTCAGGGGTGGTATAGAATGTTGTATATGTATCTTGTGCTGTATTTCAGGGGTGGTATAGAATGTTGTATGTGTATCTTGTGCTGTATTTCAGGGGTGGTATAGAATGTTGTATGTGTATCTTGTGCTGTATTTCAGGGGTGGTATAGAATGTTGTATGTGTATCTTGTGCTGTATTTCAGGGGTGGTATAGAATGTTGTATGTGTATCTTGTGCTGTATTTCAGGGGTGGTATAGAATGTTGTATGTGTATCTTGTGCTGTATTTCAGGGGTGGTATAGAATGTTGTATGTGTATTTGTGTTGTATTTCAGGGGTGGTATAGAATGTTGTATGTGTATCTTGTACTGTATTTCAGGGGTGGTATAGAATGTTGTATGTGTATCTTGTGTTGTATTTCAGGGGTGGTATAGAATGTTGTATATGTATCTTGTGTTGTATTTCAGGGGTGGTATAGAATGTTGTATGTGTATCTTGTGCTGTATTTCAGGGGTGGTATAGAATGTTGTATATGTATCTTGCTGTATTTCAGGGCTGGTATAGAATGTTGTATGTGTATCTTGCTGTATTTCAGGGGTGGTATAGAATGTTGTATATGTATCTTGTGCTGTATTTCAGGGCTGGTATAGAATGTTGTATGTGTATCTTGTGCTGTATTTCAGGGGTGGTATAGAATGTTGTGTATGTATCTTGCTGTATTTCAGGGCTGGTATAGAATGTTGTATATGTATCTTGTGCTGTATTTCAGGGCTGGTATAGAATGTTGTATGTGTATCTTGTGCTGTATTTCAGGGGTGGTATAGAATGTTGTATATGTATCTTGTGCTGTATTTCAGGGCTGGTATAGAATGTTGTATGTGTATCTTGTGCTGTATTTCAGGGGTGGTATAGAATGTTGTATATGTATCTTGTGCTGTATTTCAGGGGTGGTATAGAATGTTGTATGTGTATCTTGTGCTGTATTTCAGGGGTGGTATAGAATGTTGTATGTGTATCTTGTGCTGTATTTCAGGGGTGGTATAGAATGTTGTATGTGTATCTTGTGCTGTATTTCAGGGGTGGTATAGAATGTTGTATGTGTATCTTGTGCTGTATTTCAGGGGTGGTATAGAATGTTGTATGTGTATCTTGTGCTGTATTTCAGGGGTGGTATAGAATGTTGTATGTGTATCTTGTGTTGTATTTCAGGGGTGGTATAGAATGTTGTATGTGTATCTTGTACTGTATTTCAGGGGTGGTATAGAATGTTGTATGTGTATCTTGTGCTGTATTTCAGGGGTGGTATAGAATCAGTGAAATTATTTAATGTGAAACAACAACAATTCAAGAATATTCAGGAGGAGACATTGTCTCAGTTCCTTTTTGAGACTAACACAGGTAAATATATTACAAGAGAGCCCAAAGGGCCCTAGGTCGCTCACCTGTCATAGTAGTGCATGAAAACCCTGTGATTTGAGCTAGTTACCTAGTTCTTGACTTGATTAGGTCAAAAGTATGACCTCTAGTGACTACAAAGGGGTTTTCTATGATTTGACCTTGTGACATAGTTTTTGACCCCGGATGATCCAATATAGAACTTGACCTAGATTTTATTGAGATGATCATTGTGACCAAGTTTCATAAAGATTAGGCCAAAATTGTGACCTCTAGAGAGGACACAAGGTTTTTCTATAATTTGACCTAGTGACCTAGTTTTTGACCCTGGATGACCCAATATAGCACTTGGCCTAAATTTTGTTGAGGTAATTATTGTGACCAATTTTCATAAAGATAAGGTAAAAATTGTGACCTCAAGTGACTACACAGGGTTTTTCTATGATTGGCCCTTGTGACCTAGTTTTTGACCCAGGATTACCCAATATCGTACTTGACATAGATTTTGTTTAAATGATCATTGTGACCAAGTTTCATAAAGATGAGGCAAAAAATGTGACCTCTAGTTACTACACAATGTTTTTCTATGATTTGACCTTGTGACCTAGTTTTTGACCTCAGATGACCCAATATCGAAACTGACCTAGATTTTGTTGAGGTGATCATTGTGACCAAGTTTCAAAAAGTTTAGGCCAAAATTGTGACCTCTAGTGTCTACACAAGGAATTTCTATGATTTGACCTTGTGACCTAGTTTTTGACCCCAGATGACCCAATATCGATCTTGACCTAGATTTCGTTGAGATGATCATTGTGACCAAGTTTCAGAAAGATTAGGCCAAAATTGTGACCTCTAGTGTCTACACAAGGTTTTTCTATGATTTGACCTTGTGACCTAGTTTTTGACCCCGGATGACCCAATATCGAACTTGACCTAGATTTTGTTAGGATGATCATTGTGACCAAGCTTCATAAATAATAAGTCAAAATTATAACCTCTAGTGACTACACAAGGTTTTGCTATGATTTGACCTTGTGTCCTAGTTTTTGACCTCGGATGATCCAATATCGAACTTGACCTAGATTTTGTTGAGATAGATTAGGCCAAAATTGTGACCTCTAGTGTCTACACAAGCGAATTGTTGACGGACGACAAACGACGGAAGAAAAGTAATCACAAAAGCTCACTCTATCACTTTGTGACAAGTGAGCTTAAAACAGGTTACCTGCTTAAAATCATGAATATTTATACTTGAATCTCTTAATTATTTTACCCAGGGTCATGAAATTTTGCAGGAATGTTTGATCAGCATGTGAAGTGTTGCACGCTGACTTTATGCCCCGGCATCTATTGATACTGAAGGCATATAGTGATTGTCCTGTTCCATTGAACATGTTAACCAGAACTTTAAAGTTCTTGAAACTCAAATTTATTTAATGTCCATCAATGCATTGCTTTTAAACTTGACATACTTGTTTACTATCATACATATCTTACATTGTCAATGCCATGTAACACTATCCAACATTTCTACAGAATTATGGCCCCTGATTAACTTAGCTAGTTATTATGGACAAGACTTTTCCGGGGCATAAGCGTTTACTGAACACAGTCTTGGTTGTCTTTGTACTGCTACAGTCGCTAATTTAGGATTTATGATTACATTACAACCTCAATAGAGCAACACCCTTTGGGAACTGCAAATATTGGCTGTTGTTTAGAGGTAGTTGCTCTACAGAGGTCGACTTTATAGCAAATAGGGGCTTAGGGAATTCTTGAATGTATTGTTTTAGAGGAGTTATTACTCTACAGAGGAGAGGTTTGTACTGTAGGTGTTTAGTGTAGTTACCTGTGATTTGTTTACCCCTTGAATGTTGATGAATAGCTATCAATCATGAATGACTATCTACACAATTTTAGTTCAATCAGTTAAACAATTTCATAAATAAAATGATGGCTATATAATAATTGTTCAGTGGACTGATCAGTTTGTTATAAAATAATGTACATGTAACCTAGTAAAGTATCTCTTGTGTACTCATGTTATGCTTCTGATTCCTTTTATGTACGATGTGCTATTGTTACAGCTACATGTATCATTGATGAAGATGTTTTTAGCTCACCTGTCACAAAGTGACAGAGTGAGCTTTTGTGATCACTCTTCGTCCGTCGTCCGTCCGTCGTCCGTCCGTCCGTCCGTCAACAATTGGCTTGTGTAGACACTAGAGGTCACAATTTTAGCCTATTCTTTATGAAACTTGGTCACAATGATCATCTCAACAAAATCTAGGCCAAGTTCGATATTGGGTCATCCGGGGTCAAAAACTAGGTCACTAGGTCAAATCATAGAAAAACCTTGTGTAGTCACTAGAGGTCACAATTTTGACTTAATCTTTATGAAACTTGGTCACAATGATCATCTGAACAAAATCTAGGTCAAGTTCGATATTGGGTCATCTGGGGTCAAAATCTAGGTCACTAGGTCAAATCATAGAAAAACCTTGTGTAGTCACTAGAGGTCACAATTTTGACTTAATCTTTATGAAACTTGGTCACAATGATCATCTGAACAAAATCTAGGTCAAGTTCGATATTGGGTCATCTGGGGTAAAAAACTAGGTCACTAGGTCAAATCATAGAAAAACCTTGTGTAGTCACTAGAGGTCACAATTTTGACTTAATCTTTATGAAACTTGGTCGCAATGATCATCTCGACAAAATCTAGGTCAAGTTCGATATTGGGTTATCCGGGGTCAAAAACTAGGTCACAAGGTCAAATCATAGAAAAACCTTGTGTAGTCACTAGAGGTCACACTTTTGACCTAATCTTTATGAAACTTCGTCACAATGGTCATCTCAACAAAATCTAGGTCAAGTTCGATATTGGGTCATCCGGGGTCAAAAACTAGGTCACTAGGTCAAATCATAGAAAAACCATGTGTAGTCACTAGAGGTCACAATATTGGCCTAATCTGTATGAAACTTGGTCACAATGATCATCTCAACAATATCTAGGTCAAGTTCGGTATTGGGTCCTCTGGGGTCAAAAACTAGGTCACATGGTTAAATCATAGAAAACCCTTATGTAGTCACTAGTGGTCACAATGTCGACCTTATCTTTATGAAACTTGGTCACAATGATCATCTCAACAAAATCTAGGTCAAGTTCGACAGGTGAGCGACCTAGGGCCCTTTGGGCCCTCTTGTTCAGATATTGATATATAGTTAAAAGATATTATTAAATATATAAATTTTAAACAAAAACGTTTTTTCATGTTTTATTCTTTTTCAATGATACAGTTACCTGTAATTATTGTGCATGTAAATCAACAGTGCTGTTGTTTACTATTCATGCAAATTGAATATGATATTGTTAAACTAAATGACTGATTATTGGGGTACTAGTATTCAAGTATTTATTCCCATCCCTACTGTTTGATAAAACCACGTTGCGTAGCGCCTTTATCCCTTCTATGACATAGACATAAATCACACCAGTCCTGTAGCATAATATCAGATGTTCGTTTATTTCAGAAAAAGCCGAGAGTTGTTACGCCATCTTTCTGCCACCACAGCATCATTTCTTGTTGAAATGTGAACCAAGGTGTGAGGATACTGTTGTTGTTACCATGGTGACGGATCTATGGACACTTTTACCCTATATTGACACATTTTTGGAGACATTGTTCAGATGACGTGTCGAGCCATGATGGTGTTTTCTCTCTGTAATTTGAATTCTTGACTGTAATAGAAGGTCATGTGATTTTATGTCAATATCTCATAGGCTTCTCTGAACTAAATGCTGAACTGTACATGTTTTCTATCGTGGAAAATTAATAATTTTTGGATTGCGAAGGCTGAAAAAATATGAAATCAAATTTGTCAGCTGGTGACACAGATATATAGACAATACATGTATATTAATAAGTACCAAACATTCTTACCATTCAAGTTTTAAAGTCGGTATTTTAGTATGAAATTTTGTTAAGCATTTTATCCTCGGCATAAGTTGTTGCCACACGTTTAGTGAGAAAGGGCCTTAAACAGCACTTGGAATGTTGGATTACTTGTTAAAGCATGGAACTCAGTGCAATACCTACATAATTATACCCCTGGATACAAAGTATATTGGGGCTGTATTGGAGTCATGCTTGACGTTGGTTGGTTTGTTTGTTGATTGGTATGTGCCAATTTTATCCAGTTATTCAATGGTTAGATTTCAGTGAAAGTGTGCATTACCTATCATTATGAAGTCTGTTTGTGCATATTGTCAGAGCACATTAGAACGACTGTATCAAGCAGTATCTGGGGGTATTCATCACATTCAGTGATATTTCTTGTTTAATTAAAGTTTGTAAGGGACCTTTAATATGTTAATGTATACATAAATTTATACACATGTGTAATGTTGTTATTGATGTTCTTGTTTAATAATGCTGAAACTGTAATAAAAGATAGTTAAATACCAAATGTTTAAATGTCTACTACTTTAGGAATCCTATATGAGAATGGGCCTTTTTAGTGATAGCTATTGTGATCACTCTTCGTCCGTCGTCGTCCGTCCGTCAACAATTCATTCAAACGATTTCTCCTCCTAAATCACTTGACCAATTTCAACCAAACTTCACAGGAATGTTCCTTGGGTGGTCCTTTCTAAAACTAGCTAAAAGAATTGTAATTTATAAATAACTCTGGTTATCATGGCAAAAGAAAATCTTTTAAAAAATCATAAAAAAATCAACTGCTGGCAAGATTTCAAAATTATTTTAAAGAAATGGTTGTTGGTTGATACTGTTGCAAAATTGACATTTTTGTCTTGATTGGTCAAAAAACAGTTCGCGGGCGCTGTTTTTCCCTATATATCTATAGTAAGATATTTAATAATCTCTTGTTGAAATGTTTTGCTTATATTTGGAAAAAGCAAAACGATATTGCGGTTCTGGTTACCCTGACTATCCTATTTATTTGCCCATACCCTAAACATTTTATTGGCATTTTGCTGGAAATCACGACCAATTGTTGAAAACCAATTAAATAAATTAATGTTTTTTAGAAAATCCTATCTAACTATCCTATTCTTTTTCCGCATGTTACAAGAACCACAACCTTAATTCGATTTGGCCTTAGAGAATGTCTCGATATCGACATTACAGGATAAAACCCGTTTCTCCGGATTTGAAAATTCACAGTCAGGGGGGTAGCAAGCAATAGGCCGTATAGCTGGAGTGTTATAAAATTTCTTTATTCAAAATTTAAACATAAAAAAGATATAAAACAATTATTGCACATTATTATTAAACATCTTTGTTTTTAAACTTTAGCAAGAATTATTTTTAAATATGCTTTATATTTGAAATATTGCATTTTATTCTACACTGCCGCTTCCGTAGCTCGATACTGATGACGAGAAAATATACGCATTTTTCAAGATAAACATACATGTACTCTTTAGGCAAAAATATTTGTTTACAAGTAAGACTTTTTCAAATTCTTACCATTTGGCTTAAATAATCGTGATTATTGTATCTGATTGCTCTATACGCTATATGCTGCGACCACCCTGACGTATATTCGGTCTATCTCGCACATTGCCACTCAACTAATTCCGTAATCCCGGTTTTAACCAGTAATGTCGATATGGTGACTTATCAGATTCACCAAACCAGTTTTTCTGGACTTCATTCTATTTACCGCTTCATTCTAACCTAACCAGCACCTACTACCCCTTCCACCAGGAACCATTCTCAGTCCCCAGCGTATTCTTCAGCTTGAATTAGGACTAACCACTGATGTACACTAAGAGGCACTTATAACTGTGCAGTTTTCAATTCCTAATAACTTTTTAGTTTGTTAATATTTTTGAACTAAATTTAGTGTATTTGGTTGTCAATCGACGCGCAAGGTAATCCGATATTTTTATCTTACGGTTCAATGAATATTGTCCATTGGACTGTGACAATAGCAATTTTACGAATTGCGCAAGAAAATGGTGAAACAGCGGGAAATAAAATAAAGCGTGGTCATTTTCATTAAATTCATGACCTGTTATACTAAAAAAACACAAACGTCAATGTTTCTAAATTGACGTCGGGTTTATCAACATGGGCTTTTCAATACTGCACAAAGTAACTTTTTGAATTTAATTATTATTGGCGTTTAAGCAAAAGTACGCGTTTACAATCATTAACCCCCCCCCCGCCCTACAGGTGTTTGAGCCATGTTCTACCCGTCTATCTGTTCGTTCATTGTTAAAAAAAATTCAACGTCATTTTTCTGCAATGACTGGTCGGATTTCAACGTCTGTTGATAAGAAAGGAATGTTATGCTATGATCAACTGTCACTGAGATTGCCTATCAAAGGTGACGTCAATGCGACAACATTGCATAGCCTAAACTCTCAGGAATACGCCTTTTTATTTGTTGGAAAACTGTACGTTTTAAGCCGGAGCAGATTTTGTGACTTCGCAATTTTACGCAACGCTAAATTATGTGCTGGCGTTTCCTAAATATTGTTTGTTATGAAATGAAATATTCTTAGACATTATCACACATCTTTTAACTACACTTGCTGCAAATTTCAACAAAATATACACACTAAATACTGAGATAGTGAGATTTGTGTAAGTGCACAGTTATAAGTGCCTCTTAGTGTATGAGGATGCAAGGAACCAGCATTGAACTTTTACTCACACGGAGGAAAATCAACAATGGTGTCATACTTTCAAAGAAGGTTTTGAGCTGTCATAACCAGGAATTGTACCCAGATTTCCCGGTACAACACTAGGACACTAACCTCTGAACAAAGGCCGGGGCTTGGTTCATTAGCACCCTGGAAGGTCTTTATGTAAATCAGTGTGTTCGACCACATGAACCTTATATTTTAATATATATGGTCCAAAACACTATCCAAGGCCCAATTATTGACCCTAAGCATGTACATTAAAAACACTTTGTGACCTAAGAGGTTTTTGGGCCATGTATATTAAAATATCAGGTTCCTTTAGTTCGGCACATTGTCACAGTTAGTTTTTGTTGAAACAGGATTGTTGCATTTCTCACTTAAATGTAATTTGGGATAACATTCAAGTCTATTTATATAAGGGGAACAAACCGGTATTTACCTGGTTTTATTTTAATAACAGTTACTTCCCTTGCTCCATTGTGATATTAACAAAGGGGAGTAATTAGTTAAAATATTGTTGTGTGAAGAGTTGCTTCCCTTTAATCGGTACTTTTTCTGTTTGGATGATAATGGAAAAAGGTTCACCACTGTGTTAGGAGACTTCAAAGTTTTATTACATTAAATAGGCATCCGGCCCATACACAATCAAACATGTATACTATGATGAACCATACATACATGTACATACAAACATGAATACATATAAAAAGGATCAGTCACATATATAAATAAATATCAATCAGTATCAACCAATCTATCATAAACTTGTATAAATATATATGTATATACCAATCATACAGATCAATCAAACAACATTATGTACCAATCAATCCTAGGCAATATTACAAGCATACATTTCACTTACACAAAGACAGCAAACATTATTTAGCATACATATATCAGTCCTTCATAGAATAAGCATTATGACTTAGTAGTTTACAGTTTAATTGGTATAATCGGCATTTGAAATGCCTTTGACCATTTACATAATAAAAAAAAAGATGGTCAAGACAAAATATATACGTACATTTACATTACATAAAGTGTAAGCATACACAGCATATCAAAAAAGCAGCTACATGTATATATGTGCATATATTGATGTTCTAGTCCGTTTATTTGTGCTGTCGTTTATTTGTGCTGACGTGTGGAACTAATCTGCAGAAAAGTAAATATATAATCAGAAGGTATGTTGGTACATCAAATTGGTAGTGATGTGTACAACAAATTTAGAATCAAGAATATATATTAAAAATTAAAATGGATGGCATGTAGATACATATACATTTTGTACAACAAATTTAGAATCAAGAATATATATTAAAAATTAAAATGGATGGCATGTAGATACATATACATTTTGTACAACAATTTTAGAATCAAGAATATATATTAAAATGGATGGCATGTAGATACATATACATTTTGTACAACAAATTTAGAATCAAGAATATATATTAAAATGGATGGCATGTAGATACATATACATTTTGTACAACTAATTTAGAATCAAGAATATATATTAAAATGGACGGCATGTAGATACATATACACTTTGTACAACAAATTTAGAATCAAGAATATATATTAAAATGGCTGGCATGAAGATACATATACAACAAATTTAGAACCAAGAATATATATTAAATTGGATGGCATGTAGATACATAATAATAATAAAAATAACAATGGGACAAAAATTCGAGACACACTATATTAGACAATACTTATACAAACATGTATACAGATGCTGGTAGACAGGCGAATATGTCCAACAGGAAGATATATTTTCATCAAAAAAACATATACACCATAACTTACATAAGGCAGTCGGCAAGTTATTATTTACAATAGGGCGAGTCTATTTTCTCTTAACTTCGAGGCATAATATACTAATTTTGCATTATTTATGATAATTTTATTATTTGCGCTGGACATAATGCTATAAAACTTGTTTGAAATGTTGGCCATGCAGGACGCGGAATGAATTTCGAACGTAGTTCATTATATGTTTGACAGCACATAAAGAAATGGTATTCCGATTCTATAGAATTGTGGGAGCACAGTTTACATATTCGATTTTCCTTTGCTATTCCGGCCTGTCTTCCATTTTCTATTTCTAATTTGTGGGACGCTAATCTAAATTTTGAAAACTCTTCTAATATTGTCATTTGTAATTAGGTCTAAGTATTTTTCAAATTTATCACTCCATGTTTGTGTATATTGATCCCGCATTCTTTGTTTCAATATGTTATAGTAATTTATGTTTATAGTATGTAGATTATGTATGTTTCCATACCCTAAATTATTTAAAATTGTTGTAATGCTAGAGGCCCAGTTATGTGATCTTACATTTATCAAACACTTTTATAAAGTTGAAACATTAAAGAGTTGGGATTATTTTGTATTTTTAGCCAATATTTCAATGCTCGTTCCTTGCATATTACTGATAATGGGAATCGACCAAGTTCATCCATATGCCGATGTCGACACCATAGTTTCGCACGTTTGTGTGCGAAATTAGGTCGATAATGTCATTAACAACAAAACTATGAATTTATTCGCACCGTTCCGGTTTTCGCGTCATTCAAAAATGACGACTTCAGGGAAATGTGCGGCACAAAGAATTACTGTCGGAATATGGTCTGACACCCGCATAATCAAAAACAGAAGTCAAACATACAAATAATCGAGGGAATGTATGTATGACTCTTGTCTACACCTGGAGTAATTTTTTTAAAGGGAACTTGGCGACAAAACCTAAAAGGAAAACTCGGCCCAAGTTAACAGAGCGAAAAACGTCATCCACTAAGACTGGCGTCAGACGGTAAAATATTGAGGCTAAACATGTTATGTGTTAAACTGTTGCACATAAAATATTTCCGGAAATTAATATACGTGTGGGAGTATCTCTCTGAACTTCAACTGCCATGTTTCATTTACGAGAATGCGTCGAATTTATCCAAAATTGCATCAGTCAATGAAGCCAAGGCACTGAAACAAAAGAAATAACGTCGTTGACGGCATAGAGTGTGCGCCGTACAGACATACATCAGGTGCAATAAAACCACGCAGATTCTTAATACTTTAAGATATCAACATCAAATTTAGCAATTTCAATGATAACATATCTCTTAAAAAGACAATGTATGTAAATTGTGAATACAATGGACGACAATACACAAGGTTTTTTATGATCACAAAATTCATGTAAAACATTCAATTGCCGTTGTAAACCAACAACAGTGTCAGCTGCTAACGCTATGTCGTCTGCAAACATAAATAAAATATTTCGGCAGTATCTGGAAATAACTGAATACCTCTAATGTTATTCTGGCATAAAAGTGCATGTAATTCATTTATAAACAACACAAACAATATTGGACTTAGTTAACAACCTTGTCGTAGACCAACTGGACATGTAAAATAACTACTATGACATTTTGATGCTTTAACACAGGCTTTAACAGATGTATATATGGACTGAATGGCATTAAACAATTTATCTTTCACATTATTGCTGCTTAAGACATTGTATAAAATTGAACGACGAAAAGAGTCAAAAGCGTTTTGAAAACATACAAAGATTTCTGAGCTATTGCATATAAAATGTAAGCATTGTCAATAGTACAATACCCTGCTCTAAATCCACCTTGAGCTTCACATATTCTATTATATGGCTATGCCATTTATGTGATACAGAATCAATTGAGGATGAATTTCATGTTGTTATGAATTGTCCTGCCTATCAAAAAGAGTATATTAAGTCAGACAGGGAAGGCAGCACTCAACTTAACCAGCCGAGCACAGAAAACATTAAAAACACACAAAGCACAATGCCCAACTAAACAAGCGCAGATCCGCCCAAGTCCAAGCTGTCGAAAAGTATAATAAATTATAACTAGCTGAATGACCCAGTAGAAAAGATACAGCAACCAAAAGGCAAAACATTCGTGATCATTATCTAGGTGAAATAATCAATGAAAACAATAAAAACAATTTAGAAGTTTTCTACAATTTAGTTGGAACGGATGTTACAGTTACTCTCATTAATCTCTCAAAGTTTACATACGAAATGTTTGAAAAAAGAAACTCCCTCTTGGATGTTGGGTGATACTGTTGCAAAATTGACATTTTTGTCTTGATTGGTCGCTGTTTTTCCCTATATATCTATAGTAAGATATTTAATAATCTCTTGTTGAAATGTTTTGCTTATATTTGGAAAAAGCAAAACGATATTGCGGTTCTGGTTACCCTGACTATCCTATTTATTTGCCCATATCCTAAACATTTTATTGGCATTTTGCTGGAAATCACGACCAATTGTTGAAAACCAATTAAATAAATTAATGTTTTTTAGAAAATCCTATCTAACTATCCTATTCTTTTTCCGCATGTTACAAGAACCACAACCTTAATTCGATTTGGCCTTAGAGAATGTCTCGATATCGACATTACAGGATAAAACCCGTTTCTCCGGATTTGAAATTTCACAGTCAGGGGGGTAGCAAGCAATAGGCCGTATAGCTGGAGTGTTATAAAATTTCTTTATTCAAAATTTAAACATAAAAAAGATATAAAACAATTATTGCACATTATTATTAAACATCTTTGTTTTTAAACTTTAGCAAGAATTATTTTTAAATATGCTTTATATTTGAAATATTGCATTTTATTCTACACTGCCGCTTCCGTAGCTCGATACTGATGACGAGAAAATATACGCATTTTTCAAGATAAACATACATGTACTCTTTAGGCAAAAATATTTGTTTACAAGTAAGACTTTTTCAAATTCTTACCATTTGGCTTAAATAATCGTGATTATTGTATCTGGTTGCTCTATACGCTATATGCTGCGACCACCCTGACGTATATTCGGTCTATCTCGCACATTGCCACTCAACTAATTCCGTAATCCCGGTTTTAACCAGTAATGTCGATATGGTGACTTATCAGATTCACCAAACCAGTTTTTCTGGACTTCATTCTATTTACCGCTTCATTCTAACCTAACCAGCACCTACTACCCCTTCCACCAGGAACCATTCTCAGTCCCCAGCGTATTCTTCAGCTTGAATTAGGACTAACCACTGATGTACACTAAGAGGCACTTATAACTGTGCAGTTTTCAATTCCTAATAATTTTTTAGTTTGTTAATATTTTTGAACTAAATTTAGTGTATTTGGTTGTCATTCGACGCACAAGGTAATCCGATATTTTTATCTTACGGTTCAATGAATATTGTCCATTGGACTGTGACAATAGCAATTTAACGAATTGCACAAGAAAATGGTGAAACAGCTGGAAATAAAATAAAGCGTGGTCATTTTCATTAAATTCATGACCTGTTATACTAAAAAAACACAAACGTCAATGTTTCTAAATTGACGTCGGGTTTATCAACACGGGCTTTTCAATACTGCACAAAGTAACTTTTTGAATTTAATTATTATTGGCGTTTAAGCAAAAGTACGCGTTTACAATCATTAACCCCCCCCCGCCCTACAGGTGTTTGAGCCATGTTCTACCCGTCTATCTGTTCGTTCATTGTTAAAAAAAATTCAACGTCATTTTTCTGCAATGACTGGTCGGATTTCAACGTCTGTTGATAAGAAAGGAATGTTATGCTATGATCAACTGTCACTGAGATTGCCTATCAAAGATGACGTCAATGCGACAACATTGCATAGCCTAAACTCTCAGGAATACGCCTTTTTATTTGTTGGAAAACTGTACGTTTTAAGCCGGAGCAGATTTTGTGACTTCGCAATTTTACGCAACGCTAAATTATGTGCTGGCGTTTCCTAAATATTGTTTGTTATGAAATGAAATATTCTTAGACATTATCACACATCTTTTAACTACACTTGCTGCAAATTTCAACAAAATATACACACTAAATACTGAGATAGTGAGATTTGTGTAAGTGCACAGTTATAAGTGCCTCTTAGTGTATGAGGATGCAAGGAACCAGCATTGAACTTTTACTCACACGGAGGAAAATCAACAATGGTGTCATACTTTCAAAGAAGGTTTTGAGCTGTCATAACCAGGAATTGTACCCAGATTTCCCGGTACAACACTAGGACACTAACCTCTGAACAAAGGCCGGGGCTTGGTTCATTAGCACCCTGGAAGGTCTTTATGTAAATCAGTGTGTTCGACCACATGAACCTTATATTTTAATATATATGGTCCAAAACACTATCCAAGGCCCAATTATTGACCCTAAGCATGTACATTAAAAACACTTTGTGACCTAAGAGGTTTTTGGGCCATGTATATTAAAATATCAGGTTCCTTTAGTTCGGCACATTGTCACAGTTAGTTTTTGTTGAAACAGGATTGTTGCATTTCTCACTTAAATGTAATTTGGGATAACATTCAAGTCTATTTATATAAGGGGAACAAACCGGTATTTACCTGGTTTTATTTTAATAGCAGTTACTTCCCTTGCTCCATTGTGATATTAACAAAGGGGAGTAATTAGTTAAAATATTGTTGTGTGAAGAGTTGCTTCCCTTTAATCGGTACTTTTTCTGTTTGGATGATAATGGAAAAAGGTTCACCACTGTGTTAGGAGACTTCAAAGTTTTATTACATTAAATAGGCATCCGGCCCATACACAATCAAACATGTATACTATGATGAACCATACATACATGTACATACAAACATGAATACATATAAAAAGGATCAGTCACATATATAAATAAATATCAATCAGTATCAACCAATCTATCATAAACTTGTATAAATATATATGTATATACCAATCATACAGATCAATCAAACAACATTATGTACCAATCAATCCTAGGCAATATTACAAGCATACATTTCACTTACACAAAGACAGCAAACATTATTTAGCATACATATATCAGTCCTTCATAGAATAAGCATTATGACTTAGTAGTTTACAGTTTAATTGGTATAATCGGCATTTGAAATGCCTTTGACCATTTACATAATAAAAAAAAAGATGGTCAAGACAAAATATATACATACATTTACATTACATAAAGTGTAAGCATACACAGCATATCAAAAAAGCAGCTACATGTATATATGTGCATATATTGATGTTCTAGTCCGTTTATTTGTGCTGTCGTTTATTTGTGCTGACGTGTGGAACTAATCTGCAGAAAAGTAAATATATAATCAGAAGGTATGTTGGTACATCAAATTGGTAGTGATGTGTACAACAAATTTAGAATCAAGAATATATATTAAAATGGATGGCATGTAGATACATATACATTTTGTACAACAAATTTAGAATCAAGAATATATATTAAAATGGATGGCATGTAGATACATATACATTTTGTACAACAAATTTAGAATCAAGAATATATATTAAAATGGATGGCATGTAGATACATATACATTTTGTACAACAAATTTAGAATCAAGAATATATATTAAAATGGATGGCATGTAGATACATATACATTTTGTACAATAAATTTAGAATCAAGAATATATATTAAAATGGACGGCATGTAGATACATATACACTTTGTACAACAAATTTAGAATCAAGAATATATATTAAAATGGCTGGCATGAAGATACATATACAACAAATTTAGAACCAAGAATATATATTAAATTGGATGGCATGTAGATACATAATAATAATAAAAATAACAATGGGACAAAAATTCGAGACACACTATATTAGACAATACTTATACAAACATGTATACAGATGCTGGTAGACAGGCGAATATGTCCAACAGGAAGATATATTTTCATCAAAAAAACATGTAGATACACAAAAGAAAAACAATTGTATATATACACCATAACTTACATAAGGCAGTCGGCAAGTTATTATTTACAATAGGGCGAGTCTATTTTCTCTAACTTCGAGGCATAATATACTAATTTTGCATTATTTATGATAATTTTATTATTTGCGCTGGACATAATGCTATAAAACGTGTTTGAAATGTTGGCCATGCAGGACGCGGAATGAATTTCGAACGTAGTTCATTATATGTTTGACAGCACATAAAGAAATGGTATTCCGATTCTATAGAATTGTGGGAGCACAGTTTACATATTCGATTTTCCTTTGCTATTCCGGCCTGTCTTCCATTTTCTATTTCTAATTTGTGGGACGCTAATCTAAATTTTGAAAACTCTTCTAATATTGTCATTTGTAATTAGGTCTAAGTATTTTTCAAATTTATCACTCCATGTTTGTGTATATTGATCCCGCATTCTTTGTTTCAATATGTTATAGTAATTTATGTTTATAGTATGTAGATTATGTATGTTTCCATACCCTAAATTATTTAAAATTGTTGTAATGCTAGAGGCCCAGTTATGTGATCTTACATTTATCAAACACTTTTATAAAGTTGAAACATTAAAGAGTTGGGATTATTTTGTATTTTTAGCCAATATTTCAATGCTCGTTCCTTGCATATTACTGATAATGGGAATCGACCAAGTTCATCCATATGCCGATGTTGACACCATAGTTTCGCACGTTTGTGTGCGAAATTAGGTCGATAATGTCATTAACAACAAAACTATGAATTTATTCGCACCGTTCCGGTTTTCGCGTCATTCAAAAATGACGACTTCAGGGAAATGTGCGGCACAAAGAATTACTGTCGGAATATGGTCTGACACCCGCATAATCAAAAACAGAAGTCAAACATACAAATAATCGAGGGAATGTATGTATGACTCTTGTCTACACCTGGAGTAATTTTTTTAAAGGGAACTTGGCGACAAAACCTAAAAGGAAAACTCGGCCCAAGTTAACAGAGCGAAAAACGTCATCCACTAAGACTGGCGTCAGACGGTAAAATGTTGAGGCTAAACATGTTATGTGTTAAACTGTTGCACATAAAATATTTCCGGAAATTAATATACGTGTGGGAGTATCTCTCTGAACTTCAACTGCCATGTTTCATTTACGAGAATGCGTCGAATTTATCCAAAATTGCATCAGTCAATGAAGCCAAGGCACTGAAACAAAAGAAATAACGTCGTTGACGGCATAGAGTGTGCGCCGTACAGACATACATCAGGTGCAATAAAACCACGCAGATTCTTAATACTTTAAGATATCAACATCAAATTTAGCAATTTCAATGATAACATATCTCTTAAAAAGACAATGTATGTAAATTGTGAATACAATGGACGACAATACACAAGGTTTTTTATGATCACAAAATTCATGTAAAACATTCAATTGCCGTTGTTAACCAACAACAGTGTCAGCTGCTAACGCTATGTCGTCTGCAAACATAAATAAAATATTTCGGCAGTATCTGGAAATAACTGAATACCTCTAATGTTATTCTGGCATAAAAGTGCATGTAATTCATTTATAAACAACACAAACAATATTGGACTTAGTTAACAACCTTGTCGTAGACCAACTGGACATGTAAAATAACTACTATGACATTTTGATGCTTTAACACAGGCTTTAACAGATGTATATATGGACTGAATGGCATTAAACAATTTATCTTTCACATTATTGCTGCTTAAGACATTGTATAAAATTGAACGACGAAAAGAGTCAAAAGCGTTTTGAAAACATACAAAGATTTCTGAGCTATTGCATATAAAATGTAAGCATTGTCAATAGTACAATACCCTGCTCTAAATCCACCTTGAGCTTCACATATTCTATTATATGGCTATGCCATTTATGTGATACAGAATCAATTGAGGATGAATTTGATGTTGTTATGAATTGTCCTGCCTATCAAAACATTCGTGATCATTATCTAGGTGAAATAATCAATGAAAACAATAAAAACAATTTAGAAGTTTTCTACAATTTAGTTGGAACGGATGTTACAGTTACTCTCATTAATCTCTCAAAGTTTACATACGAAATGTTTGAAAAAAGAAACTCCCTCTTGGAAGCTTAGTTTTTTCCTCCTAAAATAATCAGCCAATCAATAAAAAAAAAAAAAAAAAAAAAACAAGAAGAGAATTACTCCCTATTTGCATTACTCTGTAAACTTCTTTCTTGTTTTATCATGCCTCAAAACATAACATTATGTGAAATATTTCGTGCGTGTGTGCGTGAGAGCGTGATTGGTGCATAGTTGAATTGAGATGTACACGTTATTATGTTTATATATATGCAAATGTTTCGTATGAGAAATAGATGAGTGTGTGCGGGCGTATGTGCGTGCGTGCGGATTGTTTGTACAGATGTATGTGCGGTTATATCCGCGTGAGTGTGTGATTGTGTGCGCGCATGATAGTGAATATAGAAAATTTTGTCACCACTAGTACAAGTAATGTAATAGGGCATAATTATGCTAGATACTTCATCCATATCATTATGATACTATTTCACGAAATTATATTAAGTTGTTGTATATATTGAAATGCAATGTAAGTCATTATGTATATATTTTGTATATATTTTGGGTTTCATTTCAATTGTTTGCCATTGATTGCTATGTATTATGGGCCGGAGGCCTAAATTACTGGAATAAACATTATTATCATTATTACAGTATAACTTGTATTAAGCGACCACCCTGGGGAAGGACTGAAAACGGTCGCTTAACGGAATGGTCGTTTAACACAAATGAAAGAAACATCGAGTGTAATTAACGAATTTCCGATTTAAGGCTGTTCGAATACTATTCAACTTCAAATAATAAACATTAGTGTGTAGATACGTTTTATGGTTATTCTATACGTGTATGCATCATCTTCATAAGCATTTAATTCATCATTTTAATAAACTTACTCATATATTACACAATGCAATTAATGCAAGTCAGTTTTGCTTGCACTCGAAGAAAAAGAAAAAACGAAATAGACTAGGTTTTAGCCCAATCTAATTGGACGGTAAAAACAAGCTGATTGCAGGAAAAGATACACAACAATTATTCCGTAATAATGTGTGTAATCTGATTAGAATCACCTGGATGACATGCACACGGACACATTGGTAATTATCAATGCTGTTAATTGAGGTCCAGTTAACAAAAAACAAATTCCGAAGTGTGAACAAACAACGTTTTATGACGAGTTAAAGGTAATTAACAACCTGTCACTATTGATGACCAGTGATTTACAATTTTTTGGTCGCTTAAAACAATTTTACCAATCAATTATAGTGCTTAAACAGTGGTCGCTGGTCGCGAAAGGCAAAAGTCGCTTAATACAGTTGAAATATAGAGCAAATATGGTCGGGAGGAATTGAAACCGGTCGTTTAAGACAAAGGTCGCTTAATACGCGTGGTCGCTAGTACAAGTTAGACTGTATATGCTTCAGCATAGAAAGTCAATCGTTTTGTAATTACAGATATATAAACCTTGCTAATAACATCTATTAAAGCTATACCCCTGTAATTATTAACACAGTTTACATTTCCTTTTTTATGCAAAGGTACAATTAATGACTTAATCCCTGTTCTGGGAACTCCCCAAATTTAAATAGCCTGTTAAAAACTTTGCTAAGAAAGGGTAAAAGCACAGTGTGTCCATATATTAACTGTTGAGGTATAAGATTTCCACCTACTGCTTTTTTGGCATTTAAGCCCTTAATACCGTCAATTATTTTCTCATACGAGATGTCAGAGTTAAATATATAGTCATCAGATTCATCAATATCACTCTGGTAACATTAGTTTATCTCATCAAGGAGATAATCAATTTAAATACAAATGGGGGGGATAAAACTAGTAGTCAAATTTGCGATAACTTCGTTAGAAGTTAAAAAGGAACTGGAAAAGTTGAATAAAGAAGGGGAAAGAAGAAAAGAACTAAGTTATGAAAACTATTCAAAACGAATTGGAAAAAAGGCTGAGCGATAACAAAGGAAATGAAAAGATAAATAATCAACAAAGAAAACTTAACAGACATCAGAAAACTTAAAGGCACCAAGAGCACGACCAATCTGAAGAAAGCTCTATGCTTTATGTTCTTTTGGTCATGAAGATGCTGATCAAAAGCTGTTCAGATTAGAGGTTGTGTTCAAAGCTTTCGCGACAGGCACATGTCACGTTATCCAATGATTTATATGCTGTTACTGTATATACATGTATGTGATAGATAAAAGTCTCAAACATTCTCTATTATTCGGAGGCATTAGCCTCTCAATATGAGCATTGCTCATTTCTTAATGCAACCTGAACCGCCTTTAGGCTACCATGTGAATCCGCATTCAAGTAGTTCCAGAAACTGTCAACATTCCCAATACTGCTACATATGTTTCACACATTTTTTAAACGGATTTAATCCAATCAGCAACATTTGTTTTTTCTAAGATCAACAATAATTGTGAAACTGCTCGTTAATTTTTGCAGATAATCACTCCACCGGAGCGATATCGAACTTGTTGCGCAATATGAAAATGACGTGTTCATCATATGTCCCGGCTGTATAGCTATTTTTAGAAACTTTAGACCATGGTCACGTGATGGTTTTATCAATGAATCGTATAATATCGTCTGCAAAGTACTGTTATGCAATCATATGGTGTGGCTATACTAGCCCCTTTCTATAGATGTCTCACGCTGTGAGGGAAGTGATTACAAGACGGCACTGTAGAATCTGATAAATAGGCGCGTATTATTATTTTAAAGCCACTTTTGATATACGCATTCAATACATGTATTCCATATAAATTAATATGCCCCTTTTTACAATTATTAAGATACCCAACATGCCTATATAGTCACATATGCCTATTTTGACATTTAAGACAAGAACGGCAGTAAGAAAACGAACATTAAACGTGTAAAGTTGGTTTAAGCTTTAGTAGTAGCAACCAGGTCGCCTCCCATCAGAACTCTCAGTGCTTTGATTAATAAAGTTATTCGTATGACGAGTTAAGGTTACAAGTTGTGACGAATTATGGTTCCCCTGGTCCTTAAGTCGGCAGGCTCTACCTTTACTTACCGTATTCCTATTGTAACCGATTTATTGGTGTTAGATACACAGAGAATGGTTGAAAAGGCGCCTAAAGGGTTCAGGTATATTTTGGGACACAGAAAGTATCCACAGAATTATATAAAAAAACCCAGCGGAACCTCATTTATAGCGAAAAGTGACGAGTCAAGGTTTCTTTACGTTGTTACATGTACATTGTAAATCAATACATGTATTTTATTTCATTTTTCTGTTTTTTTGTTCTGTTCTGTTCTGCCCTTCCCGACCCGGCACTGCCCTGTCCTGCCCTGCGGAATCACCACGAAAATTTTTGACGGGACCTCCGGGTGGGAATCGCTTTAAATCAGATGGTAATCCAGATTGCATACGGTGATCAAAAGAACGTAACCCGGCTGGTGACTCGAAACCAGATAATAAAACTTATTTGCCACAAGAACAACATTTCCTAGGACAGTGATGGGGATTGGAACCATCTCCCTACAAGGATCAGGTCAATGACTTCCCTTGATGATTTCCGGTCACTCCTCGGGGTCTGAGCAGTTGGTATTACATACATTATGGCCGTATAGTCCAGAGAATTTCACACGACTCTTGACCTTCTGTTAGCATAATTTCATAGCTGATTTATTTGGCCTTTTCGACTGGGCTGTTTCGTGGAGCAGGTTATAGTCTGGTTTCCGTTCTCTATATTATTACAATAGTAGTACCGTAGTATACTGTAATATTGGGAACGGGAACCAGAACAAAATCTGCTCCAAGAAACAGCCTAGTCGACAATGTCTATTGTCATTATTTACAACCCCGGTTGTATAATCCAGTTAGGATCTGGTGACAGTGACGTAGCCGTTTATGTGGACACGGAATATTACAACCATTGTCTGAATAGGTAGTGCGAATATAGTTTGTTTAAGGTGATTCCTAACTCTTCAGTTGAGCGGAAGTTTAGAAATCTGTGTAAATAAGACGTATTGAAAGCGTCTGACTACCATGATGAAATAGTACGAACAACTTAAAATTAAGGTCGAGCTGCACGACATTCGATTTCTGACCATTTTTTGAATGTCGTCCAATGTCGTATGTCGAGCTGCACGACATTCGATGTTTGATGATTTTTTGAATGTCGTCCAATGTCGTATGTCGATCTGCACGACATTCGATTTTTTTAATGTCGTATGTTGAGCCAACTTCACACAGCTCAGCCATTAAGTACATACTACATGTAATATAAATGCCTAGCAAGTACAGACTCAGATCCCGTTCCACGTACCATATTTTCAGGACTCGCCATATGTCTTTTTATACTACCCTTAGAATATAACCTACATTATGAGCCAATGAAAACGCCACATTTTCGCGGTTAAATGAAAATTTAATCATTAAAATTTTCTCTTAACAGACTTGACGTCATGCGTTGGCGCTAATTTCTATCGGCCAATCAGAATGCAGAATGTTATATTCTAAGTTAGTTAGAACATATTAAGTAAATTTTAATGACTAAAAAGGGCTCGCTTCGTTTCGCTCGCTCCGCCCTTTTTAATCATTAAAATTTACTTAATATGTTCTAACTATAACATAGTCTCATTGTAATTTACTAAAGATGTTTTAATCCAAGAATCCATCAATAGGAGGACACAAACAGTTCAAATCGAAACCGGAGTACCAATGACTACATAAAATCTGTTAAAATAACTACACCACCTTAAAATATCTGAAATTTTGAAACAGACTGCCAGGGGTCCGTTGCCTAAGCAAAGCGCTACCGAGCGCCTTTTTCAGTTACCTCCGTTCAATCAAATATAGAAGGCATGGATTACCTCCGTGGAAAGCGCTACGTAGCGCTCGCCCATGTTAACGGTCTCCTGGTGTCGTTATGCTTCTACTACACTCGGATGTGTACGTTTATTTCACTTGCTATGTAAGCTCTTAGAACATCTTATGTTCAGTACATATAGTAACACACCAGATTGCCCGCTCATGTCTAACGAATTTTATACTGTATTCACGCAGGTACGCAAACTGAAAAAATCTCACATTTCTTGTGAATACTGAAACCTGACATGTGTTGTATAAGTTATAAAAATGATCACAAATATTAGATTAAATTGCTACATACATGGTATTGGCATAATTAATTAAGAAGGTAAACTACGTAGTTTTATAATTTCAATAATTTCAGTTAAAAGTTCCAGAATACTATGAAAATATCCCCCATTTCCTACACAAATCTCCATACAAAGGATTCTGCGGAACTTGGCATGTACGTATACTAAATGTATTGTCAGCATGTTACTCACAACTTTGGACGGACGGACGAATCTCTAACGCTCACGGGTTCTGCTAGCAAACGCTTCCAGAATATCACTGTATACCGGAACATTGTATTCATGTACACTTGATGAACCTCCGTGTGTCCGTCAGCTTTGATATTGGTATCAAAAGAAAATAGAATGTCGGACAGGGAAGGCAGCACTCTACTTAATCAACAGAGCACATGAAACAAAAAGTTCACATGTATACCACAATTAAACGACACAATGCATACATTTTGTTAGAATAAAATGCTAACTATGCGAACAAAAATTAGCATTCGGGATACTAGTATATACGGTATAAATCAATCTGATTCAATCTAGATGTTCGACTGGTTCTACTTATGGTTGTAGTTCTCACGAGTGCAATGTCACATGGTGGTTAGATATTCTATTATAGCCTGTCACAAGTACGGATTTGAACACGTTTAATATTCTACAGTTTTGCATTATATATGTCATTTTATTGAATATAAAAGAATACGCATATTTTCACCGTATCGAAAAATAACAAAAATCATTTCTTTTAAACGACCAGTCAAAGTGATTAGCGGGAGAATAATGGGGAACGTCTAATTTGGGAATTAGTCCTCATTTTGACAATAAATACATTAGCGCAGATAAGATATTCTTTTGTGTCGAATTAGTAATTCTCCATTTTCGACTTTTACATTAAAAGCGCGAGTTGGGGGCTTGAAAAAATATTGACGCAGAGAATTAAAGTAACACATTGTTTACATAACTCGTTACTTTCTCCAGAATACAACTGGAAAAACAATCCCGCAGACGAATAATAGAAAATATCCACAATGCAATGCGATCGTTAATCCCCGGTATGGTCTAATGCAAACATCCTTAGGCCGCGTTGACTTCTGTAACGGAAAGTAAAGTGGGATATTGTCGATATCATAAAATGTTTGACTTTATTTATCGAATTATAAAAATATCTCTTTATATAATAATTTTTGTTGATGCATATTGTAACAATATATGAGGTTGTTTCGAGCAATATTGATGTCCAGATGAAATGAATATGAAAATAAAAGAACAAATATTTTTCTCGTGTTCACCAGCTAATGTATGAACAACGGACTACTACATGGTCAATACTTGAACAGTTTAGCTAAATTGTTTAGAAATATTTATCTATTTAACATAAATTAGAAAATAATTTTGTTTTAAGTTTGTTCGTGTTGTTGTAATATTTTGTTTTTACGTACAAAAAATGTCACACAATTTGAAGGCAAGAGAAAGCTCAAATAGGAAACATAATTATTTTGATTTTGCAACAATAAGTAAAAGTAACTTGATACAGTAGATTAGGATGCATGTGTTGTTTTTAGTGTAATATTAAACACACTGTACTTAAGTCTTTTTCATTTATTATACGTTTGTGGTTCAAACATATGAGTAGATATCTTAAACGGATAAATATGGATTATCATGGCCTGGTTCGACTGGTACTTCTGTCCGAATTTGACCATCACATAATTTTCAGTATTCGAACGGGTACCAGTCTAAATCCTGGATCGACTCCCGTATGTCAGATAACGTTATCCTGTGATGGATCGGTTACGGTTCTGTGTCCTCCACATTGGGAGAATTTGTCAGTAGCTTTCGGTCATTGTACGTCTACCAGCGTGTTCTTCTGACGCCAGAATTTGGGAAACTTGACTTACCACTGATGAACGACGATGCTTGTGGTAGAGCAAGCAAGTATTGGTCGTTAAATCCAGACATGCTGATATCGTCAGGCCACGTCAAAGATTGGATCACATTGGGATCCAATTATTTATGTGAAGCCCAAAGAGCCAGAAATCATATGCTCGTGTAACAAAGATGTGCCCCGGCATAGACCTGTATGAGAAATGTCTCCTATGCCACATATCGAGTACCTGTCCACCGTATAGGACTGGAAAAACGAAGCAGTAGGACTGGTCAACGTGTTTTTAAAGATTCCTTCCGGCTTTCGTATTGTATTCATAATAACAATTTACGAATATGAATACGAATAATTCGTACCGGTCAGCAAACAAGATGTTTTTTTTTATTTGTACGAAGCCAAACCTTATGGAATTGGAATGAATGTACAACACTAAATTTAGAAACTTATGAGTTTTTTCTAAATCTTTGTTGGTGACTATTAAAACCCACAGAAACATTCCGCTTAACGCCTTATATAATACTGTCGAATCCCGCAAACAGAAACTTCACAACAACCGGAAACTGCCACAAATAGAACGGCTTACGAAGACAACGTCGACTTTTACGAGGACGTTCTAGTTAACGTCAGTTTGTTAATAATAATAAACTTTAAAACATCCCTTTATACGTGGGGTGATCAAAATGAAATGAGATGAACGCTGTAAAATGACAGTGGATACTGATTTAGAATATAACCTACATTATGAGCCAATGAAAACGTCGAATTTTGGCGGCTAAATGAAAATTTAATCATTAAAATTTTCTCTTAACAGACTTGACGTCATGCGTTGGCGCTAATTGCTATCGGCCAATCAGAATGCAGAATGTTATATTCTAAGTTAGTTAGAACATATTAAGTAAATTTTAATGACTAAAAAGGACTCGCTTTGCTTCGCTCGCTCCGCCCTTTTTAATCATTAAAATTTACTTAATATGTTCTAACTATAACATAAATAAGAAAAGTTTTATGCCTATGACAAAATATGTTGAGTGACGTTCAAAAATGATCGCTCATCGAATGCATTTCGGACCTCTGCTTGATATACTCAAGTACATGTATATTTTCCTTAACAAAACATTTTGTACTAACGATATTTAAGTATACGAGGGGTGTTCCATATGTATTGTCACTTGGGTCACAAATAAAAAAAATTCGTTGATATCTTTAAATCTTTATACATTTCTAGAACCATCAAGATTTCTGCGATATTTCGTGAAAAAAATCAATAAAATTTAATTACCGGAATTATAATAAATGTTGTTTATGTTGTCTTTTCAAAGGACTAGTAATAGACACTGCGACTTTGTTCGAATAACTGTCGATTAAAACTTCCTTTCGGGAAATATTCTTATTCCACAACTATCATACCGTAAATATTGTAAATTCCTTCGATAAAAACATGATTTGCTGTACTTGATTGCCATTTTTAACAAAATAAGAGCATTTCAAAGTCGAGAAAATAAGCGTCAAAATTATTCAAAAAAGCATGCTACTTTTCAATGAAAATTTTCGATTAATTTAATTGATTGGAATTTGACATAGCATACAGGTATGTAAGCCATTGACCATCAACATTGATTTTTGGGAAAAATTTGCGAACAAAGTACAATTGATATGAAGTTATCGGTGCGTGAAACAACAAGCATCATTTGGTATAAATTAGAGTGATCTCCCTTGTTTTGACCGTCTTACTCGTAGACAACAAATAATTTCATTTTGATTTAAAGTTCTAATGCAGTTATCGTATCTTATGTTGCAGTTTAAAGAATATTGACATTTACTTTTCTAAACAACTACTGCAAAGATGACACAAATTTAGCTTAAAATTAACATAAGGCCAGTGTACTCGAATATACTCTCTTCTAAGTTCAATAAATTACTTAATTGTTGACGAAAGGCTATGTAATTTTCCAGATATAGAATAGAAACATGCACCTTTTAGACAGTCGTCGTAGAATCCTTCTAAATATTGCCATAGAAAAATGCAAAGGACAGTCACAATACATATGGAACACCCCTCGTACTTCTGACAGACTTCTCTCTTATTTTAAACGTCTGTTCAGAATTTTCTCATAAATTATGATAAAAGCTATGATCTTTGCCGAAATATGACGTGGTTTTCAAGCCGGTGATGTTAGTTTTCGCGTCATAATTTAAAACGGAGACATCAGAACCGTTTTAACCCACGTTTATTCAATGTTTTAACGTCATGTCCAGTTAATTCGACAAATATTGGAGGAATATTCAATAAAATATTAGTCATATGCGTTTTCATAGCATACGGGAAAACGAAGACGTAGCGACATAGCCATGTAGCGCGACACCTTATATTTAACGTTCTACATGTATTAATAAATCGCTACGTATAGGAGTGACTTATATTCGGCATTAAATGCACCCGAACGAATATGATGTTGTTATGGTTACAACACGTACACTTTACAAATTATAGTATTTGTCTCATTTCTGTTTGATCACCCCATGTACATATAGTTAATATATTGTAGTGTTATCCTCATCAACTGATCACATATTATAATGGTTATTTGCGCAATCCTTTTAGGGAGGGATGCGATAGCCGAGTGGTCTATTGCGATCGTATACTTGGCATTGCTAGGCGATGGCGCAATATACAGTATTGCTTGGGCTCCCAATATAAAAAGAAACTAATTTTGACGTCATGTGTGGAACTCTTCGTTAGAACAGCGTCAATCCTGTGCAATATTTTGACATGACTCTTATTTTACTGAAGCTAAAGTAAACGATACGCAATATCTTGAGTGCTGAAAAGCAACCGTTTTCATTTACTGCTAAGCACAAATACACGTATAAAAGTTCGCCACATTAAATTAATCCTTATAAATCCAATTATACGGTAGAAACATTCCGCAAACCATTTAAGGCTTTTCTTAATCTTCCTTTTTGTATCGAAAGCTTAATTACGCAATGTCATTTCGACGGCAGATTAAAATTGCCCAACGGTTAATGGATAGTTACGCGGCATACTTATCCTTGTAAAATATAAACACTTGCTTGTCTGTACCTATACTTTATAATAGTCGTACTTACTTTCATTATAAAATGTGACTAGTCACTACTTTACTAAAGTTATAAATAATGGTCTTGAAAAATATGGGTGCGTTGATCTTTTCAGAACTTTTCAAGAGCTTTTGGGAGACATTTTTTCACTTTTACTGTACATTAAAGTCCAATATATTACATGCTAGTAATTTCTATGCATGTAACAACGCCATATTTGCCCCCCCCCCCCAATCCTTGAAACTGATCTTTTTAGTCCTGTCTTATAGCATCCTCACGAATCCTTTAAAAGAAAAATGTCCGGGACACGGCGTATTTGTGTTTTCATACGAATGCTGGTTGAAGCTGTTTCAAAGTTTGTTGTATTGTTTAAAGATAGCAGCATATTCGGGAACTATTTGTTACGAATGACTTACAGCGACGAACGGTAACTCGCTACAACACAATGTGGTATGTCGCGCCAACAGTATAATTGTTCTTTCTATTTGCGATTATAATAATAATGCAATCTTTATTTTCTGAAGGTAGCATGTTAAGACATATATATGATAAAACAATACATATCTTATTTACAACAAGGCCTTCAATAATTAAAAAGTGCATATATTAACAACACAAAACAAGAAACATCAATTATAACGTGTACTAATGTGTAAACATATACGTTTAAAATTGAAATAACACCAGGCAGACACTCATCTACAATTCATTCATTCATTCATTCATTCATTCATTCATTCATTCATTCATTCATTCATTCATTCATTCATGCATTCATGCATTCATGCATTCATGCATTCATTCATTCATTCATTCATTCATTCATTCATTCATTCGAACTAAAAATCAATATGCTCAATACTTTCCGTCGAACAGAACCGTAATCGCAACGGACGTAAAGAGTAAAACGCATCCATTACGTCTTGCATGTGATGTTTCTTAAAGTATTTATTTGGACTTAAAGTATTTGCAGAGACGGAATATCCCTGCAAGAAGAATTGACGTTATTTAATTAAGCACAATTGCTATGATCAAATGCCTAAATCACAAAGCCACACCACGGGTTGACTGTAATAGTCGTGTGAGCATCGACAACTCTCGTAGTTTTCAAAATCCGCATGGACATGGTACGATTTTCTGACGATATTGGTACGAGTTCCCCAAATTCGTGCGATGTCTGCACGGGGCGCGTACGAGTTGCTCTCAACTTCAAAATCCATAGAAGCTCGTAGACAACTCGGGAGCTCGTGAAGCATTTTTGGCAGTACTTCGCATTTTATTATATCACTCAACGCGTATTATAAATGCCATATGAAAAAGCACTCATGTAATATCATCTGTATACAATACAATGTATAGCCATACAAAATCAGTAATAGTCTGAAATAGTGTTTTAGCGGTACAATTATATTTAAGATATTATAGTTTCTGTGACAAAATACGCCGCGAGCGAACTATTTATTCAACAAAATAAAAAAAAATACTCTTTTCATGTGTTTATAATGGCAATGCTTATTGTATAAATATCCAAGTAGAAAAAGTGTAGCGATTGATCTTATAACACTGTTAAAGAATTCCAGGGAAAGCAACCATGCAATACTGAACACAAAGGGGAATAACTGATTTCGTTCAAACAGCATTATGTTTATTAAACATAATACAAATCTGAACTGTTGGGGGTATTAAATGTCAATGCATGTATCATTGTTAAGGAAATCAATTTCGATAATATCGACAATGTCTATTTAGCAAATTATACGCATATTGAGTCAAACTTTGGGTTTCAAATTACCCCCCCCATGTTTGAATTAAAATAAAAGCATATTTACTGTTGCAATAACTCTTAGCATAAAGTGTCTTCAATGGAATGTGTTCGTTATAGTTAACTACATACCATATCACTATTTTTGTCAATACACCAAACTTTTTAGGAAATGTCTGTATTTTCTCAGCCCCGTTTGAAGCCCAGCCATTGATAAATTCCACCAATCTGACTCTGCTTCTGACCATCTTTTAAGATAACGTAAATTTACAAGTATGGTGTGAATGGAAACCTTAGCTTACCTGTGGATACTTTTTGTTGAGTATATATTGAAACAGTACTAGTCCTTGTTATTATCAGAACAAAGTGTGAACATGGGTTGTTCCTTCGTAGCATTCGTCTTTTCTCAATATCAATACTGTCAGGCTATCTAACAAAGTATGAGTACACTGGTTGTAATTTTCGGTAACCATCAAACGAAAGCGTGGTTGTGCATGAATTACAACTACAGCAGGAGCAACAGTAGCAACAACAATATCCAATGATTACCGTGATAACCTAATAACTACATCAATTACAAAAGGAGCAGTGTTCCTAATTAAACAATGACAAATCTGGTTGCGGCAAACCTTTATTATACAATTACAAAATGTATATCACAAAGTGTTCTTCGAAACACATTTTGTAAAGCTACGTTAGGTATATTAGAGTGACGTATCATACGTTCGTCGACTGTATTCCTGGTAACTTTAAACAACATCATGAAGATTTTAAAAAATACACACTCAGGCATGAAGTACAACACAATAGCATTAACATACAAACAACAGACTGACGATATCGCTTGCAATAAGTGATAAAATTCGCTAGACACATCCGCATACACCGGAGCACGACGTTACATTACCGATTACGTCGATGTTTCATAACGTGAATGCCACTTTTCTAAATAGTCGCTTGCCAGAGTTACTGACTTTTTGTGCGGTTGCATTCACTTGGTAAATATTACAACATGCCACATTTACGGGAATGCGGAAACAATTGTCTGCATTTGTATCTTACGTTCACGTAACAAATAGAAACGATAGCCTTTCAACTTATGATTGACGTCCCAAAATATATGACGTCATTGTATCATTCGGTCTTCTTGGTCTTCCGTCCTCTTCAAGTATTTCTAGTTCATAACGAAACCTAATCTTAAATTTATTTTGTGCAGAAATGATTAGCAACAATTCCATTATAATTTGACGTTTGCTTGACATAACACGCTCAAAATTTAGGGAAACCGTGTGTATACATCATTGGCAACTGGGTACTATTTTATCAAAGCACTTACGGAAATCGTAAACTTACGTCCAAATTCTTTATTAATTCTTTAACAACTTCAAAGTGTGGTAAATGGATGTGTAATATTAGCAATGATTCAGTAATGCACACATACAACACCATACCAGTCCCATATTTGTAGGTGTGATAGCAGTATAAGGCCTTAAAAATGTGAGCGAAACTTCAAGGTTTCGATAAGTGCTTTGATAAAACTGTACCCTGATGTAGAGTTCTACGGTTATAACGTTACTGCTATGAAAAACAATATGTTAATAAAAATGTTAATGTTTATTATAGATCATAGGTGTACAATAGTGGAATTCTCCGGATGACGTTTTCATGACTACATCTGAGGGTTCGGGACGACACATTATTTTACCAAATTAATATACTTTAATGGAACTTTTGGTGCAATTTTCAAAATTATCGTTCAGAACATAACATAATAATAGAAAAAGAATTTATCATATGCCCTCGATCCGACTGGTAAATGCAATTGCCTTTGAAGCGAGAGGTGTAAGGTTGGAAGCATGTAAACGATCTGCTCTGAATCGTCGATCGGTGATTCACCAGCTAATATAATTTCTACGGTGCCTGATATTTAGGTTAGGAACCACCAAATACGATGCGTTCTATAGTTCAATGTAAAGCTACGATGACCGGCCTCAAGTGTCAACAATTTTTAATCTATGATCGCCTGGAACACATATATCATCTGAAAGAAGTATTTAAGCTGCCAAATAATGCAATAAAAAAAATTGCATGTCACAATGATTTTTCCCAGACCAGTTAACGCCTACTGTACTTTTACTTTCAAACTGATGTAAAAAAAAGATTTTAAAAACACATCTTCACAACATCACAATGCACAATTCCTTTAAACTCATTTTCATGATTTCAAAGCAGACTTCTCAATGCATTTCCAATCAATCCATTTCAAGTGGATTGAGTCACCATTTGGGCAGTGTATATTTTTATGACTTTCTTACCTTAAAGGGTACTAGTATATAGGAGTCACGAATGAAATGTGCTAACAAAGTGAATGGCTCGTACTATAGTAAGCCTAAGTGTCTGGTCCTTTAAAGGGGCGTGACACTGATATACGATGCTCGTAAAAATAATCATAAACAGTTTTCTTTATATTACCAAGACGGGAAACCACGCGACATTTAATAGCAGCGTTGTATCATTCTATATTACGATCAGAATTCAGGAGGATTGAAAAGGCAGAAATTAACACCTTTAAACAAGTCTTACATAACATATTTAAGATACGCAATGATTGCAATTAAAGTAGTTTACGTTCGTTATGTACTTGTAACGATACTTTAAAAATGTCGAGATGCCAATTAAAAGATACACTCGACATTGATTGTTTACACAGAATTAAAGTGACCGTTGTTCGCATATTGTCCGCTGTCCAGATGGTCATTGGCGTCCCTGTAGAAAATAGCTAAATGCTTGATGTTATGTATTGGATTGGTTGGTAAGCAAATAGTATGAGAGTATATTGTCGCAGTATTGACACTGTATGTACGTTATACGTATTTGACTGGCAGATTTATGGGGTACTGTTCAAATACTGTCTGTATTTGACGATAACTTCTGTTAAATCAACAATTGTACTTTTTCAATGTATCCAGTATTACTCGTAGGAATGGAATTTTCGCGAGTTTGCAAAAGAATGTGCAATGTCATTATACAAGTAACAAATGGAACTTAAATAATGATACAATGTAATAGATTGACGGACGTTGGGCAAATTGAAAACTGTTATGAGAACTTTTAGCAGTCTATAGAAATACACGTCACGATCATTTTGACAGTTCTGTGCATTGTAGCAGTTCATCTTATCGGTCATACTAAACGATTTATTGCAATACAAGAAACTGAAATCTAGACTGTGGAAACTAGAAGATACCATAGTCAACAATTATCTATAGTCTATGAAACTAAGTAATATATAGATTCTAATTGCAATATGTAAAGTTAAGCAAATTGTGTATTTATTACATATCGTACATCCCTATTTATATGGCTAGCATTGTTCGGCTTATGAGACATCTACTTTCTGTGCGCATGTCACGTGACTTCCTTGCAGCCCTTTGATTCCCATTACAACGTTACATCCGCTGAATATGTTTCCCCACGTTGACTGTTGAGTAGAGACACGAATATAAAGTCAGAAGATTTCAACTATCTAGGACCAATGTAGACTGGTACTGCATGTCTCATTTTCTGAAACCGTCTACAATAGTAGTACCTAAGAACCAGTCTAAGACCAAAGTGCTAATGTTGGTCTACCTCGGGCTTTATCTAACAAGAGTTTGATAACTTGTAAGTACCTAAGGTATCTCATTGAGTACTACCAGCATTGTCAGCAATGTAACTGTTACTGAATGAATGTCGTTGTCGCTATCCGACACCCACCCTGTCCGACTACCCATAATGTACCTTGCTGTATTTGTGAACAAGGTAGTACAGGACACGATTTATGCAATATTAAAGGTATCAGTACAAATATAAAAATTACGTTTAAGTTTACACATTTAATGTACGCATGTTTCCTAATTACAAACCAACCATGAAAACACCTACAACCATATCAAACCAACCATGGAAACACCTACAACCATATCAAACCAACCTTGGAAACACCTACAACCATATCAAACCAACCATGGAAACACCTACAACCATATCAAACCAACCATGGAAACACCTACAACCATATCAAACCAACCATGGAAACACCTACAACCATATCAAACCAACCATGGAAACACCTACAACCATATCAAACCAACCATGGAAACACCTACAACCATATCAAACCAACCATGGAAACACCTACAACCATATCAAACCAACCATGGAAACACCTACAACCATATCAAACCAACCATGGAAACACCTACAACCATATCAAACCAACCATGGAAACACCTACAACCATATCAAACCAACCATGGAAACACCTACAACCATATCAAACCAACCATGGAAACACCTACAACCATATCAAACCAACCATGGAAACACCTACAACCATATCCCTTGTCCAAGTCATCAAGAGTTGGAATCCCGGAAGAATCCTCCTAATATCGTCTAACATTACATACTGACCGGAAAAAAGAAACACAACTTTGTATCCGAATTCCAAACTTAATATAAACAAGTCATTAAGAATTGCAAGCAATACAGAAGTCCCCTACCGGTTTGAAGCTATTTTTAATGTTTCTGTTGCCATAGCAATCACAATTTTTGTCAGAAGCAATCTTTTTTAGACGTTCACAATCTCCATATTGCCCCCTATATACATATAAAGTTTCATAACTCCTTACAAAATCATCCTAGAGTAATGTCACTTGTCTAGTAGTGTTGACTTATAATAATAAAATATGTTTATTTTCGATAGAATAATAGATGGCAACAAAACTTGTCACATACGGATGTTGCAGCGGATTAGTTCCCATGTTTAGATTATGTTTAAACTTCGTAAGAAATGCAATTGTACGACAAATAACGCATGTACAATAAACCGCTCCAACATTCTTAAAACAAAACTCGCATAGTTTTATTCTCATGAATACAGTCACACGAAGACCACCTCAAACTGCTGAAAACCATAATATTAGGTCCAGTTTCCGATAGTTACGATGGTTGTACCGTAGTCTTCTAAATTTCTTATACCCGACTACAAAGGACACTATTAATTACAATCCAATTATAGTAAATAATACTATGAAGTGCCTTAAAACGTATTGACGAGATAACAATAAAAATAAACTACTTGACGTACATGTTAAATATCTTAATTAGTTCACGAGAAACAATTCAAATTACTAGTACAATTCATTTTAATAAAAACATAATTCCAAAGTAAACAGTCATAAACGACCACCGTATGTCTCCACGTACATTTAACTTCATTTAAGGAAGAAAAAACAACCAAATATAAACTATTTTCATTTTGCTTAAACATTTATATAGCTGAACCTGTCTTTATCAAAACATATTTAAGTTTGTTTGTTGTATAAAATTTACAAATATAATATATATTATTTTTGTTGTAAATATTGTTGAAATTCTGTGCAAAGTTTACCCAAGGAAATTTTATACATTGACACATTTACTCAAGTTAAATATCAAATTATTATTTTTAGGGACACAAATATTTTCAAGGATCATGCGATAGTTTACGCTGGAGACAAGTCTGAAAAAAGAAATATTTTAATTAAGTCTATCGAGCCAGATAAAATATTTGTATTGAAATGTAATGTCAACAAATTCAGTAAAAATACGTTTATCTGAAGAGCAATGTTTGTTTTATTAGCAAACATGTCTTATTGTTGCGCCACTGTTTTTGTGCTGTGTCAGTATTGACAAGGTAATCGGATTCTGAAATCTACAGGCGGATCAAGAATCTGAAGCTGATCCAGTCTGCAAAAGGCAAATATGCAAATATTTTCTTTGACGCGCTTTATTTAATGTGACAGCACCTACGTACAATACCGAAGAAATCCGAGTATTGCTTCCGGCGATGAAAGGTGTGGTTTTTTTAACCTCGATGTCATTTGTGGATTGTGACATCATCAGAAATGTCTTAATTGAAATTAGGAAACGCTGTTAATTATAATACCTGTAAGTTAATTAAAGGTAATTAACGACATGTAGAGTCAGCACATTATATTCCATAACGTCACGTGACACGGACAGCGCGTCTGCTCCGCCCCGACACTTTGATGTAGTAAGATATGATGACTTGATTTGTGATCGATAATTGTGCGATATTTCGAGATACACGATTTGAATAAAAAAGTAGAAATTAATCAAGCGTATAATTGTTACCAAGGAATCTGACACTGTACGATTGTGACTGATTGTGGAGAATATACGATAATTATTGTGTCACGTCAGAAAGTTCGACAATGTGTTAACGTATAATTAGAATTCTGCCAAATTGCAACTGTAAATTAGTCAATACATTGTAAATATGTTATACCAATCAAGAAAATATACTTGGAATGCTTCAAGAATGTAATACAACACAAACTTTGGAAATAATTGATATTGTGGGGTATTTCGTATCTCAAAATTATATTCATGCAAATATCGCAAATATTTTCTTGCAACAGAGAAATAATAACCATTCTATGAAGTAGCTGAAAGTTCAACAATGAGTTTCCCACAGATTTTTGGCAATTTGGAAAATTTGAAGACCTGTTGCGTACCAAAATAGCATTTTCTGTAGGCTTTTGCTGATGTTTCTTATCTTTGGGTAACTGTACTAAATACACACAATTATAATTTATGAAAACATCAATCTGTATTAAAATCGTCGCAACCAATATAATTATTGTTGTTGTATAAAATAACATTACTAGAAGAATTGTACTTTTTAATATATAATGTTTTTGCCATATATATACAGAGAGTCGACATAATCAACATGTTTCCCCTCGTCTCCTTGACAATATATTATGCAATGTTTCGCTTTAACATCAAAGAAATACTTGTACGTATTTGGCTCTATCGAGGTACCACTTCCATTTGCAACAGGTGCCATGTTTATTTTACGGACTACAATACAATCTGCGGCCCGGCTTAAAAAAGTGTAAAAAGTAGCCTGTACGGATTATCCGTACACAACAATGTGTCCATTAGTGGAGCTCGGTCCCCTTTGAGTAATGATTGTGTCCCCATAGGCACGTGTCGTAAGTCCAGTAGTTTTAGTATTCTGTGCTCAATCAATTACAAAAGAGTTATTTTAAGAATTGACCAGACTGGAGCCCCTATTTCACTTACACTAATGGTTGTATATTAGGATCTGAAGGACCGCCGAATATACTTGATAAGATCTAACTAATCCAATTAAAATCCGTTAAAATATATATTTTAACGTATATAATATTATACATTTAAATTATAATTGAACACAAGTAGGACCGCTTTGATGTACTTCATTAATGTAATTGGATTATCTGGAATTCTATGATGTAGTTGGTTTACAATAACACCACCATACACAACTACTACAGACGAACACTTTAACTTAAGCAATATTTGTATAATCTTTAGCCATGTAAGTTTTGATAAAACAAAACAAAAAGTGAAACGAATTCGGTCTGAAAATTATGCACCACTCATTATAGTCATGTCATTATTCCAACATGCCGAGCGGACTCGTACCCAGCACCGGGTCCGCTCAATATAAACTATCTGTATAATATTGCTTAATTTAGGTCACCGCAAACATAGATTGTTGATGGCTGACATGGCATCAGTTACCAGCCGTCTTCTCTCTGTCAGAATATTTGCTCCCTGTCAGCAATACTCGTACAGTGTTCTGATTTGTCATCTATACTCAAGTTCTTATATATAAGCAGTAAGACATTATTATTTTGCATGGGAAAGACGTAAGCTCACTTATATTAACTTTGAATGGGTTTGTATTTCAGTGACGAAAAATGAAATATTAGAATGAAGTGTTATACATGACATTTATAAAAGTGCTGTTGTTCTGTTTTGGTCAGGTTTGACACCGTTATTAATCAACCTGTCAATAGATCTCATAGCTTGTTGACCTCGCCAGTTTAATGCCAGTGACAATCAGCACTACTCGTCCTCACTGGCACCACTCTGACACAATCCGCACAAGAAGACGATGGTTCATCACATATTCCTTGCGCATAAACTTGGACATCAAACACCACAAGTAAATGGTATCATTGGGGGTAGAGACCAAAACACGGACAATGGACTGAACAAGATGAAGAGCTGTGGTGAAGACATTATACTCTGATTGGGGTCACAGTGAATAGCACTCAGTACTTTTATTCCAAAATAATAGACAATTGTTGTTCCATTTCACAAGGACACGAAAATAACAACTGTCACAGAACAACTCGTTAATCCAGAGACTATAGATAACTACTAGTATAGTTTTTGGTTAATCGACACCAGCAGGCCCCGATCTCCCGAAGCATTTCAAGTTGAAATCTCAGCCCAAATTGAGATTTTGCTCAAATCAGAGGCTGAGTTTGAGACTAATTTGGAAACATATCTCTTGAAATTTTCCTGTAATAAATTTATTATCATTGTTTCTTTCTTGTTACACTAATTGTGATTCCTGGCTCGCATGGAAATTAACCCAAAAGATATGTGGCAATATTTGAGCTAAGTTTAAGCTCTGATTGAAACACTTAAGGGAGATCGAGGCCTAGTCCTGCATGGTGGCTATGTGTGTGCCTAGCTGCTCTATCTGTATCAGACTTTGATTTGCGTGTGCTTATTCTAAACTTATCACCACATACTGTTTAAAAGTCGCCTAAAATATCACTGTCTAGCAAATATTTTAGTTTGAAGTTATCCTGACCTTTTTTATAGAAATTTAGCATCGCCACGACAATGCCGTTATCACAACAAAACAATATTGTTCAAGATCAACTCAAGTCAGAAAACATATGCGTGTGGGAAAAGAAAAATATTTTCACGAGAAAAAATCTGTTGCTTATTTGTACATTAGCATATTTTATGTTTGATACAGGAAACTAGCTGGTCGTAGCAGGGAATAGTTTATTATTTTTTATTTATTTAAATTATTAACATTATATAAGAATGCTATTTATGACCGGGGCCCAGCTGGTCAAGGAGTGTTTAAAGTATGACTCAATACCGCTGTTGAAGAAAGTCTGTCATTTTGAAGATCGACAAAAAGCCATGAAAAATTTCAAGTGGTCAATTTGGAAAACACAGAAATCTCAGAGGGGACAAATATTTAAAGTAAATACATCTGGTGATTTTATGTATATTTGCCTTAGTAATAATCGCAAATTAGAAAGAAAATGTAGCCATGGTCAAGATACTCAATGAATAAGCAGAAAATTATATTTTTCAGTAGATTACGTCCCGTTCGTCAGATATTGGTCAATGAATAAACATAATAGGATAATTAAGTGGGCGTGACTTGTGTTACGCTTGTCCCCGCCCACTCGTGTCATGTATGAATGGGTAGCGATATTGATATAATGGAAATGGTCATGATTACCTATTGTCATCAAATGTCAATTAAAAGATTGTATGGTGATTGTCCAATAAGTTACATGATCGACTTTCAATAGCCGCAATAAAAAGAGTAAAACTGACCAATTTGGAATCAAATCCGAAATTTTGATTTACGTGAAAACAAGTTTTGAAGTTGATCGTATTTTCATGTTTTTGAAGTGAAAATAATATACCAGCAAAAGTATAAACTTTTTATGTTTATCATAGATAATTTAAAATTAAATTTTTAAAAGTGAAGTTTTGGAGATACTAGGAGTTGTGGTTAAGTTTAGTATGATAGTAGACAGTGGTGTCAACATGATGGGTCAGGAAGCAAATGGTGATGATAAATCCTCGTGCATGATGGCAACAGGAAACATAATGCATCACGGGATTCCACATCAGGTAAGCTTCGTTTTTTTCTATTTTTTTCTAAAATAATTGTCGTCTGCGTACAATTTTACCGTTTTTGTGGCATTTATTTTACGTCGTCAATTTGGGCGTGGGTTCGAACCCAATCGCCGGGCGAGTGTTCATATAGGATTTTATGAATTATTTTGTACCAAACTATTTTTAATTATTGTTGGAATATTTATATGAGCAAAACTTTTACATTGGTTTCCATTTTAATTTCAAGTAAAGTTGCAGCTTATTTTATTGCTAGATAATTATCGTCTGTAAAAATAGTTTAATACAAGAAGCGCGCATGTTAACCGTTTCTTTTTATTTCCAAATATTATCACATAAAATAGCGTTTATTTTATCATTACTTAATGATTTTCTAAATTATTGGGATCCAACATTGTTTGAACTAATTATGAAAAATCCCCGGGCTGCTAATTTAACAATAAATTTACCAAAAAAATAATAGTTATTAGTTTTCGTAAGACCGTGAATAATCCAATTGCATTTCACAATTAATTGTTTTTAAAGCGTTCAGTATGTGTTATCAGGCGGCAGAATATTTTATTACATCAATTTACGATTTCAAGGATCAAATCAATTAATTATAACGTTATATATTGTCATGCTTTTCAATTATATAATAAACGTGTACATTGTATGTAAAATATCAAGTACAATTACGGAACTTAATTAAAACATGGTAAAGAGGCGATTTCTAATGCGAATTAATTATTTAATTTATTATTGAAACTATTCGCGTATACACATATTGTAATCATATTTAACTTATAACCTTTGAATGTCCGAAATCCGGCTAGTGGAGTAATGTTCGTTTTTACAACCAGATAGCTTACGAGCAAGTCGGACTTGTAACCGCGATTCGATGTTTAAAATAATAGGATTCATTCCGTATTTGTTGTATACGTCTGCTGAAAATTCTTGTTTTTTTTAATCTCTTAACCTGAATATTCATGTAGCCTACTTGTAATAAGCACTGTACTATGTTTTTTTTGCAAAATGAACTTTAGTAACCTTTGTCTTCCTTTACTTTTAGGAGATGAACATGGGTGGCCTTCCTAATTCTTCAGAAGACGAATATCTCAAAGATGAAGACGACCACTCTGATTCTGGTATTATCGGTGATGACGAGGATTGCGTCGAAGGCGATCAGGGGTTCTCTGGGACGACAACTTTATCACAACAAAAACGCAGATTCGCCGACGTCAAGCCGCCATATTCTTACATTGCTCTGATAACCATGGCGATAGAAAGTTCTACAAATGGAATGATGACATTGAATGAAATATACGCATTTATTATGAATCGGTTTCCATATTTCAAAGAAAATCAACAAAGATGGCAGAATTCAATTCGACACAATTTATCGCTCAATGACTGTTTTGTAAAAGTACCAAGGGCTCCGGGTCGACCAGGAAAAGGAAACTACTGGGCTCTTCATCCCGGATGCGGAGACATGTTTGGTAACGGAAGTTTTCTGCGTCGCGCCAAAAGATTCAAGTTGCAAAGACAGAAAATGGCCGCCGAAGCGCATGTTCAGCACGTGAATTCATACGGACACTTTAGCCTTTATCCACCACCTGGATACAAACCTTACCCAGCATTGAACCCACTTGGCTTGCCATCTTTCTCACAAGGGATCGGACAATCTCAGCAATACGGACTTCCGCCAAAATCCGAACCATGGGCTTCTCAACCGTCCTCAAACTATTCGCCCTATTACACACCCGGCCCCATGACAAACGGACTCGGTAACGGCTTAGGTAACAGTCTTGGAAACGGGTTCGGTTCAAGTCTCAGTAGTTCATTAAGTAGTTCATACTTGCCGGTATCGAATCCACCATCACTTCCACCTACAACAAATGCATCATTAAGTTCGTATTCTTCCTTTCAACAATCACCCTACTACGGAACGCAATATGGCGGACAATTAAGACTTCAACAGTGATGAACAGACAGCTATTTGTGTACCACAAAACTTATTTATTTGAACATGTCTCATACTTTTCTTCTCTTTCCAGTACATATATTAAGCCTAGTAAGGGTGTCTCCATTCATGACCACGCAATTCTGTGTAAACAAATATCTTTCGCAAACTTAATTATGTAAATTGTTAAATTGTTCTTTATTTTTTAAATTGGAAACGCAATTTAGTCATGCAAATTGAATCTGTGCCTTCTCTACGCAATTTATAGATCTATTTGTATGTCATTGTTTGGGTAATAAAATATGTTTAAACTAAAATACAAATTCAAATTGTGCATTTTCTACGCTATTTAATCATGTAAATTGAATGTGTGCATTTTCTACGCAATTTATTCATGTAAATTGAATGTGTGCATTTTCTACGCAATTTATTCATGTAAATTGAACCTGTGCATTTTCTACGCAATTTATTCATATAAATATATTCTATGATTATTAACGCAAATTCAGTATTTTGTTACGATAATCATATGGTATGGTGATATATTTATTACGATTACGCCTAAGCACTAACATAAGTATTGTATATATGTTTTATGTATGTAAATAGTATTCATAATGTTTGTTTGTTTTTTGTTAGAATAGTGCTATTTATTGTTCCAGTCCCATTCCATGAACATTTCTACGGATTTGTAAATTATTTTGCACACTTGTAGTTACATGTGTATATAAGTGTTGATTATGAAACTGGTACCAGTCACATTCCCTATGTAATATTGTATATTGTCTCTCCTCGTGCAATAAATTATATGTGTACAAAAGTAAAACATGTGTTTGTGTTGATTTTAAATGTTAATCAGAATTATGATATAGTGCGAACAAATTAAAATGAGCCGTGACCTTTATGCATGAAACTATCACAAACTTCTTGCAGGGAATATATCAATGTACGAGAGAAAGTCGTGCCATGTTGGTAATTTAGATGTAAATAGTTTATGGTATACGTCGTACATATTCGCAATACTTTCCACTTATGAAAACAATTTAAGTCAGAAAGGAAACTTATAGACAATAAATCAGCTATTTAAATTATGCTAATAAAAGGTTCCAGGACAAGTTAATGTGTTCGCACTATATTAATTAGACAGAAAATGATGACCTATGAGTATAACTGTATGTATTTATCCAGGACTGGTATTCACAAAGCAGCTTCACAATTGGAAAACTTTAATATTGTGACTGAAGTTGACAAAACTTGCTGCACATATTGAAGAATAATCAAGGTTTCCTTAGCTATAATGCCGGAAGTAGCATTTTACATATCAAAACTATGTTGATATACTAAAGGGAATTTTAAGATTTTAAGAAAATTAAGTTTTTCCTCTTAGATGCTTTGTGAATACCACACTGACTTGCATAATGCAAAGATGTAAAAAGTGCAGTTTGAATATCACATCTGCTTACAGAAGACAAGACACATACTTAAAATTGAAATATGGATCGACACATACGGAACAAAAAATGCAAATCACAACATAAGAGCCTGTAGGGTGGATTCCATTTTCCTACTGACTAAACCAATGACTTACTATCACGAAATAGAATATTTAATGTGCATGCTAACATTTAAACTGATGTATAACATAAAACAATGCGTAAATAACATGTTTTAAAAAGGCAAACTATGCCTTCACGATTCCCAATCGCAGAACAAGGACGGGTTTTTCGACTGTTTCTTCATACGAAGTGGCCATTAAACGCAATTTCATGAAACATAAAACGTTGTTCACAACCAACCTTAATACCCGCTAGTCACCTCAACACGAAAACAGGGTTTTCTAATTCCCCATCAACATACATCACACATACCCGACTACATGAACTGTATATCACCACTCACACCTGAGATATAAGGGACAACACAAGCAGTACATGTATGACGTGTACTAAACACAATTTATTAACCAATATTATGAGTCATAAAATTAATCAACAATTAAAATCTAGAATTGATAAATAATGAGATATACATTCATATTGCACTTAAATATGCATTGTATAGTGTATACACAAATGTAAGAACAAGGGGCTACGGTTGATGCATTCACGGATCCAGAATGTTTTCTTAGAGTTGGTCCAACCATCTGTATTTTGTAGGAGGCAGTTCCTATCAGACACGTTGCCCAAGCAAACGAGTGTAAATATATAAAATAACCATATTTTTTGCCGAAAACTCCAGATGGGTCCGGACTCACTCAAAAGCAATATGTAATATGACTGCCACATACAGGTTGTTTCATAGAAAACACCGGAATTTGAGACAGAACATGTACAATATTGGCAGAAAAGGACGGGTGATTGTTTAATTCAGGCATCGACCTATACGTTTAATGGATATATCTAAAAATAAATAATATAATAAATTAATTTGTGCATTGAAACGACTATGTAAATACGGGGTGAACAAACTATTTGGAGGATAAATTGTTGTTCTTTGCAGGTTATTTGCTAATTGGCAATAAGTCCACTGAAGCACCTGACTAAAATTGGACCGTGTACGGCATGATTGCCACCGGACACTCAGTGGTGTATTTTATTTACGTGTAGTATCAATAATGCACAATCGTATTTGGAATATGTCCAGCTTATTACCCGGTAAGATGTATTTGGTTGAACACATAACAGATATAGCAGATATATTAAAACTTCAGTTGAACTTTTACCAATAGGTCCTATGAGCAGCGTCGGAATGACCGCAACTTTACAAACGATTAGCCTGGCGTTGTATAACAATTAAAGTTATTGTGTTCTATTGTGTGCGGACGCCTGCCGATGAGTAGCAATCTATATTAATTATAATTTAAATTTTAAATAAAAAAAAAGACTTAGAATTACTCCGATCATCGGTCGGCCCATTTAACCAAAGCACACCATTCGATGATTGGACATCGATCAGGTTGGAAGTGTGACCCATGTATCAGTTTCTACACCAGACTGAATTTGTTGGAACTCTGTACCCCACAAAGACGTTAACTGTCTCACAATGTCCCTGTTCTTCTATTCGCGCCAATGACAAGGACTGTTGTGTACGACTTTCCGTCAATGACAATGATTGTTGTGTACGACGTTCCGTCAATGACAAGGACTGTTGTGTTCGACGTTCCGTCAAAGACAAGGACTGTTGTGTACGACGTTCCGTCAAAAAGACAAGGACTGTTGTGTACGACGTTCCGTCAAAGACAAGGACTGTTGTGTACGACGTTCCGTCAATGACAAGGGCTGTTGTGTACGACGTTCCGTCAAAAAGACAAGGACTGTTGTGTACGACGTTCCGTCAAAAAGACAAGGACTGTTGTGTACGACGTTCCGTCAATGACAAGGACTGTTGTGTACGACGTTCCATGAATGACAAGGACTGTTGTGTACGACGTTCCGTCAAAGACAAGGACTGTTGTGTACAACGTTCCGTGAATGACAAGGACTGTTGTGTACGACGTTCCGTGAATGACAAGGACTGTTGTGTACGACGTTCCATGAATGACACGGACTGTTGTGTACGACGTTCCGTCAAAGACAAGGACTGTTGTACGACGTTCCATGAATGACACGGACTGTTGTGTACGACGTTCCGTCAAAGACAAGGACTGTTGTGTACGACGTTCCGTCAAAAAGACAAGGACTGTTGTGTACGACGTTCCGTCAAAATGACAAGGCCTGTTGTGTACGACGTTCCGTCAAAAAGACAAGGACTGTTGTGTACGACGTTCCGTCAATGACAAGGACTGTTGTGTACGACGTTCCATGTTATCTTCAATAACTTATGATAAAGTACAAAAAAAGAAGAACAACTTTATTCGGAATGGTATTTTTTGTTCCTTTATACGGTGTCCCAATTTTGCATTTTCAAATTACTTTAAGTTATTCTTAAATGTAATTTGACTGTAGTTTTATACACAATATGACAAAACGATCACATATATAGGGAAATACTAGCATTTCTAAAGATATATTTTAACCACACCTTTATCAATGTTTCAATAAAATATAATTATACATGTATGTATATTGCCATTGATCATATAAAAAATTATATAAATAGTTGTAGGAATATAATTTTGAGATACGAAATACCGCACAACATTAATTGTTTCCAAAGTTTTACTGTTGGTGTCGAGTCACATACTTGAAGCATTCCAAGTATATTTTCTTGATTGGTATAACAGATTTACAATGTATTGACTAATTTACAGTTGCAACTTGGCAGAATTCTAATTATACGTTAACACATTGTCGAACTTTCTGACGTGACACAATAATTATCGTATATTCTCCACAATCAGTCACAATCGTACAGTGTCAGATTCCTTGGTAACAATTATACGCTTGATTAATTTCTACTTTTTTATTCAAATCGTGTATCTCGAAATATCGCACATTATCGATCACAAATCAATTCAGCATACTACATCAAAGTGTCGGTACTGGCGGAGCAGACGACACACTGTCCGTGTCACGTGACGTTATGGATTAATGTACTGACTATACATGTCGTTAATTAACTTTAATTAACTTACAGGTATTATAATTAGCAGCGTTTCCTAATTTTAATTAAGACATTTCTGATGATGTCACAATCCACAAATGACAGCAGGGTTAAAGAAAAGACCTTCACCTTTCATCGCCGGAAGCAATACTCGGATTTCTTCGGTATTGTACGTATAGGTGTTGGCGCGCGAAAACAAAACAAACGCGGCTTAGACCATGTAGACAGGTGATGTCAAAACAGCGTTTTTTATTAAGAAAAAAACAAAAGCACTTACAGTATTTTTCAGAACTTCAACTTATGACCCTTTTATTATGATTTGCCTTACCTAGTCCGATTCTGATTCAATATGAAATCATAGAGTACATAATAATATATAAATTTTAGATGTACCTGCAGCGATATGTTATTTGTTAATATAACTTCTGTTATTCGTTTTGTGGAATACAACTTCACGAATATTTTAATCAAAGAGCTTTGTTTCTCTGACTAAATCATTGAATGAACAAATTAACATCGTCCTCGAGCCTTCTTTTAGCATAATCATCAAGTTAACAGTTGATTTCTTGACTTTTTTATAATTTAATTTCGGCGTTTGTTTTTAGTATAATAGGAATGTGTCCGAGGTACTAGTATACTATAAACACTGATCAGAATCACCCACAGAGGCACGACTTTCTTGCACTACTTCGCCTATCGACACTCCTCCTTCTCGTCCAGCATACGCCTATGCAACACTTTTCCAGTCCACCTGACAGGAGCCCCTACCATCGAGGCATTCAGGTCGGTCATCTTCGGACAGATGTAAATTTTCACTGAGATGGTTTTAGTAGTGTGACCCAGCACTCGTCTGAACCTCACATCCACCTTTGTACATAGCCTCACACTGTTCGACAATGCCCCAGAGTGGGCACAGAACACATTTATAAGTAAGAAGTAATACATGTTTTATATTCACGCCTCCGTAACTCAGTGGTGTACAATCTAGGGTTAAGCAGAAAGCGGCGGACTGGCAAATAAAGGATATGCTCGACATTGTAATTTTTTTCGCACAGTAATATAAAGTGAGAGAGCCATTTACTAGTAATGTATAGTAATTATAGATTCTGTAACAACTGTCGTAGGTTACAGACATGTGGGATGCTAACTTTAGGACGGTTCCGATAGTTTCATAGTTTATACTTTTATTGTAGTAGTAATTTAAAGCCAAATTACCTGTAATCCGAATCAGTAGGACTCTTGGGATATTTCCGGAACCAAATGGGTAATTTTAAGGATCAAATGGAACCCCGGACTACTAACATTGACAAATTATTGCTTTAAATCACGTCATTACATGTTGTTAACACACTATCGAAAAAACTTTGAATTTATTGTGTATTTTATACTCGCCAAGTATATTATTGTTGATGAAGGGAGGAAACTCAATGAGGATTTGAAATTAATTGTTCGATGTTTTCCCTTATTATATATTAAGCGAGACTCAAAGTCATCATCTATAATTACAATCCTCGCCACAAGCATTGTCAATACACACTCAGTACCATTATTATTATTATTGACATCACAGTCAATGTCACCACCAAACGATCATCGTCATCAACATCACCACTAAATTAGCAGCAGTAGCCTCATCAGCAACTAGCGCAGCAGCAGCTGGAGCAGTAGAATAGCTTGGGCGTCAACATCAGCAGCAAGGGCTAGAACAGCAGTAGCTACACCAGTAGGAATAGTAGCTAGAGTAACAGTAGCAGCAGTAACAGCAGCAGCAGCAGTAGCAGCAGCAGCAGCAGCAGTAGCTAGACCAGCAACAGCAGTAGCTAGAGTAACAGCAGCAGTAACAGCAGCAGCAGTAACAGCAGCAGCTAGACCAGTAACAGTAGTAGCTAGAGTAACAGCAGCAGCATTAACAGCAGCAGCAGCAGCAGCAGCAGCAGCAGCAACAGTAGCTAGACCAGTAACAGTAATAGCTAGAGTAACAGTAACAGCAGTAACAGCAGCAGTAACAGCAGCAGTAGCTAGACCAGTAGCAGTAGTAGCTAGAGTAACAATATCGCCAGGTCCTTGAAAAGTGACCTAGCCCACTTATATATACATATTTAAAGTGTTGAAGTTGAAGTGAAGGCGATGAATGGAAACTTTTCATGGATCTGTGCTTTAAATAAAACAATCGAAGCTATTGAAACACATGCGGTGTTAGAGGAATGCAATCCACAGACAACTAAATACCGGTAGTTTGACTATAACATTGAACCAACACTTCGTTCTGCATACAGATGATATTATCTTACATAGAATTAAATCATATATACGGTGCTGATAAACAATACATAGAATCTACGTTCGTAATTTTTTTAGTATTGATTACGCAGATAATTATCATTCTTCATAAACAATATTTGTCCATACCTACACTATAAGAGCGGGACAAATACTCTATTATTAAGTACACAGTTGTTAAAAAATAAGATAAACATCGAACTATGTGACTACATTATGCTAGATGGGTGTAAAACGGTATAAGGCATTTATAAATGTATTGCTAGATTTTCATCCAATGTTTCTTCAAAAATAAGGAAAGGGTGTTTTATTTCCAAAAAGAATGACATATACCTTTTTGAATACCTTCTTGAATGTTTGGTATCTTCTAATCAATCCTTTAAGGATTAATCTCCCCCTCAATTACTTCTTAAAATTGTCGCCGACTTAATTAGAGATCAGTGTTTACGATGATCGTAAGCCTAACGTCATGAACGCTAGTTTCTGGTTATTAGTCCTGATTTAACCACAGGTAACTGTATCATTAATAAAGATTATTATTTGCTTTCAAGGAATTATGGAGATTTTTCAGTGAAAATAACAGTGTAAATAACTGTGAAATTATCACTTTATTATTTTTACTGTTTTAGAAGCTGGTTCCAGCATCAAGCAGAAAATGAACGTAACGTCAACGGTGTCGGGCTTTACGTCATCATGATGTCATATTTCTCTAGTCGTGCCGTTCTAATTTCGATGTGATTTTTCCAATTAAGCCAATAGTGCCATATATTTAAGAGGAATTGAGCCATATAATAAACAGAAAATTTGTTGATTTTTGGTGTAAGATAAATTTTATTTCTTTCGATAATACACCAAATCAACAAATATCCTCTATGTGAACAAAATAGTTTTTTTTATAAAATTTATAATATCTAAGATAACATAAATTTCATAATAGTTTATTTTTTACTCTTTATCAATGATACAGTTAGAATCGGAACATTCGGTACAAAAAAAATCCAAACGACAGGGGACGCTAATCTATGGATACATTTATTTTGGCCTATTGAATAGTGTCAAAGAGGGAATCAAGTATTCATGCAAGTGTAGTAGTCAGCTTTGATACGTAAACCTTGTCAACAACTTTATCATAAAAATTCAGACAATTAAATTAATCAATTAATTATCAATTAGGGTGAAGTTTTAAATCATATACATGTACTAGTACATGTAGAATACACGATTGTGATCTGCTATATTATAATACATTTACAACTATAGTCGGGTATCTTGTGCACAAAAGAAGACTATTTCAATACTAATGAGTACACGTATAGGGATTTATTAATTGATTTGTGATTTGCTATTTTCGGGTATTTTGTGCATAAAACAGGACAGAATATAAGGATTTATTAATTGGACGAAAAGTATTAAAATATGGAGGAAGTACACAGAGAACTGCTGAAGAAAAGACAGAAATATATCTTGGAGAATGTGATCATGGAAGATGGTTTATTACTGAAGATGAGAGAGAATGGACTGTTCTCTAGTACTATGGTTTCAATCATACAAGTAAGTTTATAACATAAATATCTTCAAGTATAAACGTAACACATAAAATATACCACACAACTAACTATGAATACGAAACTTTGTTTTAAGGATGGTATAGATACTAATACCACAAATTGTGTAATGTAGCCATAACATTGTTCAATACTCCGTACACAGACGAGATACTAGTACTAAACAATACTCTTTACACTAAAAATCAGTACACGGTATAGTTATGTGTATCTGCTTTGGTAAATATCTTTCTTGCATGTACTTCCTTATTTTTTCTGAAATTTGGACTACACATGGCAAAAGACGTTTTCTAGCACTGCATACAGGAGAATACCGGCCTGATTATGTCGCAGAATAGCATTTACGGCGAGTGTGGTGCGCTGCAATATGATTGATGACCTTGCTGGTACGCCAATGATCGCAGTCTCCAAGGTCACCTTTCCTGGGCAGCTTAACAATGACTCCCTTCTTCCAGTCACTGGGAATATCCTATGTTACCATCTTGAATGAAATGCGGCAATAATCCTGTGGTACCTAGCTGATCCTCTGCTTTAAGCACCTCGACACGTACTACATCTACTGGGGCTGTGTCATTCTTCAGTCTCTGAGTCTACTGAAGGTACTTGTCACATCATTCAGCGTGATTTGGGCCAATGTCTATCTCTAGATCAGTTTCGTATGTGAGTGAGTATTAGTGGGTCTAACTGGTTCAAGATTTTTTTTAAAAAAATGCTCTTTCCATCTTTTGAGTTTTGCCACTTCTCCCGATATTGTTGATCCGTCTTCTGCTTTTCATTCATGGTCATGTGTAAATGATCAATTGTAATAGCTGTTTCGTCTTGGAGGATGCTGAACTGGTTCTATGATATTGGTATCATTTTGAGTTTATCAAATCGTTTGTTTCTGCTTGTCCCGACATTGACTTTCCCCCACTTGAGAGTAATTTGTAACAAGGTCACGATAACTACCGAAATTCGCATGGTGCATCTAGAACGTCTTTCAGAGAGTGGCTCTTCATCATGATGTGATATATCGGTTTTCAAATAGTGATGTCCCAGTTAGTTTGTGGTTTGTACCCCGTGACCTAGTCATTCTCTTTGCACAAACTGATGATTCTATAGCTATGTTGACTCATGATCACCCTTCTCCTGTTTAAAATAGGCCTACACAAACACCTAAAATACAGTAAAACAAAACGTTGATGATAATGATCATGGCTATTGTCTTTTTTTCTCACAAGGCTGACAGAGATCCAGAAAGACAAATGACCAGGATGTTGGAAATGATACCAAAACGAGGCCCAAATGCTTTCAACACATTTATGGAATGTTTACAGGAGGACTATCCGTGGGTAGTACAACATTTTAAAGACAAGGAAGTGGAACTGATCAACTTTAACGTGAGATGTAATCTAAACGGATCATAAGATATTTAAATCACATAATACATGTATCATATTTCATTCTAATTCATACCAAATTATCATTACATTTGTGTTTTTTTAAAATGATTTTAATTACAGGGAAAAAGGTAATACATGCATGTCTGAATCTAAATTGTTTTGAAGGGAAGTCACTATGTGCAGCACATGAGGTATTAAGACTGGAACTATTGTTCCTTGTATTATCTCTATATTTAATGGATACCTATACTTTCACAGGCATTCTTGAAAGCCAAGTGATGTGTCTGTCTGCAAGGCAAATAAAATAATATACCAGATTTATATAGCGACCTTTCCATGCGAACGCACGTTCAAAGGCACTTTACCCATGTTGCAGCCACAAGGGCGCAGGTGCATCCTCTACCAGTGCAGATACAGCATGATCTGACCAGAGGGACAGACTGAGAGAAAGCCCCTGAAGGGAGAGAGAGACATTAGATACAGGCATGTCCGGCGCTGCAGAGGTGCGCCTGGCTCTTATTTCGAATAGACAGCCTGGTTCTTTAATGTGCCCGGTGTAAAGCACCGATACACAGCTTCCTGGCACTTCCAGATACTTTGCAGACCACACGGCCAGATATAGCGGGAAATATTATAAATATTTCAGAAATGTCAAGTTCCGATGCCAGGGATTGAACCCACGACCTCTGGATTGACAGCCCAGTGCGTTACCACTGAGCTAAATCCGCTTATATATAAGAACATTTAGTTAAAATTATCATTTATGACTTATTTATACATGAAGGCCTACCAACTTGAAGAATACTAATGATCATCAAAATACATGTAGTGAAAATCAAAACCCATGCTTAAGCGTATTTACTAGATCCTATTATACATTCCAGCAAATACTGACGTGAGTCCTGAAATACGACAGGCTGTGAGAGAATACATTAAGGAACTTGCTAGAACTACCAGACTCAACACAGCACAGCAGAAAGCAATGGAAGACTTCCTGTGTCGTCATATCACCATAGATACCAATCTAAACAACGTGAAGTTTCCGGGAAACAAACTTTACCATATCCACAAACAGCTTCTGTCTGTCATCCCTCTGACGTCATTAGATGAAAGTGATCAAATGGACCTTAAAGGTGTGTTACCAGAAAACGTCAGTATTGAGAAAATAGAAAAGGAAGCTAATTTGCTGGTAGATAGAGTGCATGAACTAGACTCTCTTATTGAGAGTTGTTATGAAAAACTTGGAGAGGAAAACAAAGATGGCGATTTACCAGACTTGATACATGCACAAAGAAAAATACTTCTAGAGAAAGAAATAAAAATACAGGAATTAAAGAACCAATTAAGGTACGAATTATTTCAGAACGTTTATAAAAACATTGGACCATATCACCCGGTAAGGTGGCGCTTCTTTTGCTACGGACTCAGATACAGCATAATTATAGTACTGTACTTTACACGCAGCAGGAGCTGTATTGGTGTTTGAACGCAAAAACATAACTATACAAATTTAATTAATGAAGCAAACAAATCAGGTCGTGTCATCATCTGTACTTGCCTGTAGCACGTGATGACTGTGCATGTTCCATCGTTTCTGTCTTGTCACACAATGGACACTTTGTGTTGTCTACCAGTCCCCAGCGATGTAACTTAGCGGGTCATACACTGATCTAAGCATGAAACTCGATCTGGCTGTTTCATAACACAAGACGTCTTCCATGGTCAATTATCTGTCTGTGATAGACCATATTGTCCAAGCGCCATGTGCCATCATGGCAACTGCTCTTCTTATTCGTTCTTTCTCACCCACCAAGCGTAATTCGCCCTATATCATTTGTATTTTCTCTTGGTTGTTCCAAATTTGGCTTTTGGTGATACAGTGTCCTTGGCATCAAACAAACAGTGGTTCAAGTAGTGTACCATACTATCATCTTGACACACGGCTGGACATACGAACCATTTCTGTCCTGTCCGCGTCTCGATACCAGCTTTCCTGACTAGGTCCTCCTTTGATTCCTTGAGTGCGATCACCAGTCTTGTCGTTGTAACCTTGAACTTCTCAACAAATGATGAGACTGTGCGATGTAGTTGATTAGTTGTACTGTAGAAACCAATGTTGCTGAAGCTAGGTGGGACACCAAGCCATCGTAGAAGGTACATGTATCTGTTAACAGTTCTCTCTAAGCATTCGGCTGTCGCTGTTGCCATTTCTTATAGCATTAATGATCTCATCGATGTCAGTAGGATCATATGCTGAAACAGGAATGCCTTGAACTTCCAAAGCATTCCAGTCTTGTTAATCTGCCTTAGTAAATCCTTCGTGTTTCTGGCTATTTCTCGCTCCACGTTCACCTGCTCAGTCCTTTAAGGTGTAACCAGCTAGTTTCTTGTAATGTATCTAAGTATTTGAAGACAGATTATCAACTCTTTGTTGGCCTTCTTGCATGTCTTACTCGGAGACAGTAGTCTCTTTTGTCTTCTATTCGTTTGGTAGGGAGTATTGGCTGACTTCTGTACATCCATCTCAAAATATCTCGATTTATACTGTATATACTGGACTTGTCATAGATGTGAGATCGTGGTCCTCTGACAAGATCTTTTGTCAGTTGAGCATGTACCTCTTATCTTCTGCCATGTAGCTAGTTTCTGTTTGATTATGTTGTGGTGCTTCTCATACTGGTCTTCTTGAGGATCCAAAAGCTCTTCTTGCGTATCAAAAAGCTCAAGGAGTAGATTCTGTGTCCGTTTTCACAAAACGTCTAAGATAACTTTTGTCTGAGAAAAAATTTTCGCAAAAAATCTTAGTTTTTGTCTTAGATAAATTGTTGTCCATATACAATGTATTTCAAAAAGAAAACTGTTAGAATAGTCTAAACTAAAAAATAAGACTTTTATTTCGTAGTATGTAAATTATTTTTTGGTCTAAGATTTTTTTTTAGAACATAACTAAGAAGCGTTGTGAACACACGCCCTGGTTAATATTTTACAAAACTAAGGTTTGGCCAATGTCACATGACCGCCGTATAAAATCGAACTAAGGTCTATTTTTTTTTAAATTAAGATAAAAAACGAGATGCCGTTTTATTTCAGCAATCAAATGAGAAAAATGCGTCTGACAGCAGATAGAGCTAGAAAAGCACAGGAAGCGAGCCAGAAGAACGAGGAAGAAAAAGAAGAACTCGAGAAATCTCTGGATACACTGAAAGGCAAGATACAACGATTACAAGAAGAACGGCAAAGAATGGCTATGAAAATGGCGTTTGATACCACAGCCAATGTTGCCCCTGTTCCAAGCGCAGCGCCACCATCACCAAGGACACGTTCTTCTCGGTAAGCTTCGTAACTACTCGGGTCATTCCGTCACATGATCAATGTCGAACTCATTACGTCAATAATTTCCGAGCGGTACCGATTAGGCAAGCCTCGAAATTATTATTCGTCTATCATACATTATCGTCATGAATAAAAAACCATTTAAGTTATTCTTTAGCACTGTTCGGCATTTCTAATCGTGGCAATGCCATTGTCTATGTCATGTGATGCCGTAATTATGCATTGATTGTAGGTCTAAAGTTTTTATCATAGATATTCATTCAAGATTCAAAATATTTAGGGAGTACTGTTGTCTACAGCACTTCCTGGTTCCATGCACTGGCTAGATAATACTATACATGTACCGTTTTTGTCCTTGAATTTTTAATCGTTTTCAGACATGTGAGGCAGAAAGTGTACCGTATTTATCTACAAGGATATACAAAGTCATGATTGTGCATATATACAGTTGAATATCAATACATGTACTTACTTGTCCAATTGTGTAATCTGGGTGGACAAATTACTAGCTTTCATCAACTTTTCATTTTCATTTATTCACCTATTCACAGATAACAAGACGTTTTGCAGAAAGTCAATACTGCTAAATCTTCCACAAGGTGATTATCACGTGATGAAGTATGTGTCATGTGATGTTAGCATAGTCCCGGTGTTGTGTCACGTGTTTGTATTATCACGTGATGATGTGTGACATGTGGTGTTAGCATAGTCCCAGTGTTATGTCACATTTGTATTATCACGTGATGGTGTATGTGTCATGTGATGTTAGCATAGTCCCGATGTTGTGTCACATGTTTTATTATCACGTGATGAAGTATGTGTCATGTGATGTTATCATATTCTAGGTGTCGTGTCACATTTTACTTATCATGTGATGATGTATGTGGCATTAGCATATTACCGGTGTTGTGTCATGTTTATAAATGTCATGTGATGTAGGCAGTCCCAGTGTTGTCACTTTTTTGTCCTAGCATGTACCATGTGATGTCACGTTATATGACGTGTTTATGACGTGTTTATGACGTAATATACAGTACATGTGTCATGTGATATTATTCTTCACGTCTGCTTATCACTTGATGTGCCATACGTACTTATAAGTGTCAAATGATGTTAGCGCTTCAGTTGTAAGTCTGTTTTGTCGTTTGTCGGTTTTTAATTCCTAGATATTAAATTTTGTAATGCATTTTTGTAATCATGTTATTTTAATGTATTACCTCTAAGGAAAAAGCATTTGGTTTTGTTGAAATTATTTCTGCTAAAGCCTATGTATTAGTGAGCCCTTCAAACACGGGACTGATCATAGAACTTAAACTACATAAGTAGGCTGTCAGTTTGTTGTAAGGTCACCAATCAGTCAATTAATTAACTTGAGTTTATTTATCAGAGATCTGTAGTACGAGCATGTCCGATAATGTATGAATTATTCTTAGCACCAGCGTCTGCCTGAATGCACGCCTCACGTCTACATAGGATGTAGCACAGTACGAAATTATTGACATGCACTTTTTGTTATCATTTTTTATAATATAATATGTACAAGCACATTATACATTATGTGCTAATTGTTAAGTTTATACTAAGTTATTTTAGGTAGCTAGTGAAATAAGTTTTTCCAACTTATATTAATCATTCTCAACACCTCATTCCTAATGTTGCCAAACGCCACGAGGGTATACATTTTGTTGATTGATTAGTTAACGAGACAAGTGTTGTTTATTTGCAGCAAACGACGTGAAGAGAGACGTGATTCTGCGAACTGATGATTTGATGACTGGATATGATGTGCATGTAGTGCTACGCAATCAGTTAGGACGGTGGCGATGGATTTATTTTGACGCAGCTATATGTGACGCATTTTGACGCAGCTACAATGTGACGCATTTTGACTCAGCAACAATGTGACGCATTTTGACGCAGCTACAATAAGGCGCATTTTGACGAAGCAACAACATAACGCATTTTGACTCAGCAACAATGTGACGCATTTTGACTCAGCAACAATGTGACGCATTTTGACGCAGCAACAACATAACGCATTTTGACTCGGCAACAATGTGACGCATTTTGACTCAGCAACAATGTGACGCATTTTGACGCAGCTACAATGTGATGCATTTTGACGCAGCAACAACATAACGCATTTTGACTCAGCAACAATGTGACGCATTTTGACTCAGCAACAATGTGACGCATTTTGACGCAGCTACAATGTGATGCATTTTGACGCAGCAACAACATAACGCATTTTGACTCAGCAACAATGTGACGCATTTTGACTCAGCAACAATGTGAAGCATTTTGACGCAGCTACACTGTAATGCATTTTGACGCAGCAACAACGTGACGCATTTTGACGCAGCTACAACGTGACGCATTTTGACGCAGCTACAATAAGGCGCATTTTGACGAAGCAACAACATAACGCATTTTGACTCAGCAACAATGTGAAGCATTTTGACGCAGCTACAATGTGAAGCATTTTGACTCAGCAACAATGTGACGCATTTTGACGCAGCTACAATAAGGCGCATTTTGACGAAGCAACAACATAACGCGTTTTGACTCAGCAACAATGTGACGCATTTTGACTCAGCAACAATGTGACGCATTTTGACGCAGCAACAACATAACGCATTTTGACTCGGCAACAATGTGACGCATTTTGACTCAGCAACAATGTGACGCATTTTGACGCAGCTACAATGTGATGCATTTAGACGCAGCAACAACATAACGCATTTTGACTCAGCAACAATGTGACGCATTTTGACTCAGCAACAATGTGAAGCATTTTGACGCAGCTACACTGTAATGCATTTTGACGCAGCAACAACGTGACGCATTTTGACGCAGCTACAACGTGGCACATTTTGACGCAGCAACAACGTGGCGCATTTTGACGCAGATACAATGTGATGCATTTTGACAAAGCAACAACGTGACGCATTTTGACGCAGCTACAATATGGCGCATTTTGACGCAGCAACAACGTGACGCATTTTGACGCAGAAACAATGTGATGTATTTTGACGCAGCAACAACGTGACGCATTTTTACGCAGCTACGATATGGCACATTTTGACGCAGCTACAGTGTGATTATTTGACGCATTTTGACGCAGCTACATTGTGACACATTTTGATGCAGCTACAATATGGCGTATTTTGATGTAGCTACAATGTGACGCATTTTGACGCAACTACAATATGGCGCATTTTGACGCAACTACAATATTGCGCATTTTGACGCAGCTACAGAATGATGATTTGACGCATTTTGACGAAGCTACATTGTGACACATTTTGACGCAACTACAATATGGCGCATTTTGATGTAGCTAAAATATGGCGCATTTTGATGCAGATACAATGTGACGCATTTTGACGCAACTACAATACGTCGCATTTTGACGCAGCTACAGTATGATTATTTGACGCATTTTGACGAAGCTACATTGTGACACATTTTGACGCAACTACAATATGGCGCATTTTGATGTAGCTAAAATATGGCACATTTTGATGCAGCTACAATGTGACGCATTTTGACGCAACTACAATATGTCGCATTTTGACGCAGCTACAGTGTGATTATTTGACGCATTTGGACGCAGCTACATTGTGACACATTTTGATGCAGCTACAACATGGTGCATTTTGATGTAGCTACAATATGGCGCATTTAATGCAGCTACAATGTGACGCATTTTGACGCAACTACAATGTTGCGCATTTTTGACGTAGCTACCATGTGACGCGTTTTGACGCAGCTTCAATGTGACAAATTTTGACGCAGCAACAATGTGATTATTTGACGCATTTTGACGCAGCTACGATGTGACGCATTTTGATGCAGCTACAATGTGACGCATTTTGACGCAACTACAATGTGACGTTTTTTGACGCAGCTTCAATGTAACGAATTTTGATGCCGCTACACTGTGATTATTTGACGCATTTTGACGCAGCTACAATGTGACTCATTTTGACGCAGTTACACTGTGACGCATTATGATGCAGCTACAATGTGACGCATTTTGACGAAACTACAATATGGCGCATTTTGACGAAGCTACAGTGTGACACATTTTGATGCAGCTACAACATGGCGCATTTTGACGCAGCTACAATGTCACGTATTTTGACGCAGCTACAATGTGGTGCATTGTGACGCAGCTACAATGTGACGGATTTTGACGCAGTCACAATGTGACGCATTTTGACGCAGCTAGAATGTGTCGCATTTTGACGCAGCTACAATGTCACGTATTTTGACGCAGCTACAATGTGGTGCATTTTGACGCAGCTACAATGTGGCGTATTTTGACGCAGCCACAATGTGACGCATTTTGACGCAGCTACAATGTGGTGCATTTTTTGACGCAGCTACAATGTGATGCATTTTGACGCAGCTACAATGTGACGGATTCGACGCAGCTACAATGTGATGCATTTTGACGCAGCTACAATGTGGTGCATTTTGACGCAGCGACAATGTGATGCATTTTGACGCAGCTACAATGTCACGTATTTTGACGCTGCTACAATGTGGTGCATTTTTGTGTCAGCTACAATGTGACGGATTTTAACGCAGCTACAATGTGACGGATTTTGACGCAGATACAATGTGACGGGTTTAACGCAGCTAAAATATGCCGCATTTCGTCACATCCGTATGATTTCCACTCAGATGCGTTTCGGCATGTACGATAATTACTGTTACATAACGCATTTGCTATGTTAAACTTATTCTTAATCGGGTATGAATAGATGCTTCATTTTATATACCAACAACTGTTGCCCTTATACGCGAATGAGCTGAAGGACACACTTGTATCACTTAAACTATATGTGTATCCCAATTAAGATAAAACTATTCCCGTTCACGATCGCATCATGATATGAGTGTTTGTCATTTCATGGCAATGTAATAATTATGTCGATGTTTTTATTTTAAAATAAATCATATTTAAAAAGTCAAGAAACATTCCATTACTCGGGGTGGTTAGATTCGTTGGGGACCTGTTTTCAGTTACGACGTTTGTGGTTTGTCAAGCACGAGAATATGATTTTACAATATTAAATAAATGAACTCCGTAGCTCAATTGTTAGCGCGTTTGCTGTCTAATCAGGCGACCCGGGTTCAAATCCGGATGGAGGCACACATATATACGCCTGCCATAGTTCAACAGAAAGCTGACTGACAAATAAAGGCTATATGCTCGGCATCTAAAAAACAAAACAAAAAAACATATGTTTATTTTTTAATTTGTGTAAGCTCACCTGTCTGTTTTTGGTTTCTTAGATTCAAGTAGTTGTAAATAAAAACACGGACAAGGCCCATGCACTTTTCTATGAACATCTATTTTATTGATAGCTTACGATATTGTGAAAACATCCTACAACGTACGAATTAACCACAGGTATTCGGCATCTTGGCTGTGACGCCCCCCCCCACTCTACGTCCCTTCCAGACAGCTGAAACATTCGTAATAATTGTTCAAACAACATACAATAACTTTTCATTAAACATCTAAAAAACACCATTTGGTGTTACATTATATCACAGCCAACATGCCGAAAACCTGTGGAAATAACCGGACTATGTCGCGATCGATTACAATACTATCTGTTGGAAAGCATTACAAACGTCACAGTAACTTACACAATGTCTGCTTGATATATACTGAAATTTCAAAGTTTGCACAAATAACAGTGACACTATTAACCTATATACATAAAACTGCACATTAATTGAAAACAAAGCGGGGCAACATAAAATGACGTCGTGTGACGTCAGTTGCAAAATGTTTTTTTAAATATTTCACAATATCTACTTCTTGTAACAGTCATTTTTATGCCGACACATTTTAAATATCTTAAAATCATTCGGTTATGATATAACAAACATATCTCAGTCCATAGCAATGCGAAGTTCGCAGTCAATATCAGCTGTGTTGTTCAAAAGCACTGGTATTCAACGTCCGTAGTTCACAGCGTCTCCGACCGACTCGATCTACGTTAAACCTAATGAAGTCATTTGGCATCATCGCCCTGTACACATAGCATCTGTCAGTGTCTCAGCACCTTATTTAAACCGCTGATTCTACTGACATACATGTCTGGGACATAGTGGTCTCTGGATGACACTTTTTGATACATTTGATACATTGTAGTTGATGAATATCTGACATGGTTCACGAAGGGTTAAACAACAACACAAACCCGCAAAAAATACATACATATACTATTTTTATTCCTAAATTTCTAAACTTTTACATACACTCATTAAAAGTTATAAGTACATCAACACAGCAAATATTGATATATGCGAATTGTTTCTAGCTTGAAATACAAAATGTAATTACACAATATAGAACTGCAAAATATATGATATTATGTTTATTTTAAAATTATTATATTTAAAATTTTAAACATCTTAGGAATTGTAAGTTGTTAAGTAGTGTATGTCTCCGTATCGTAGATGTGGTGTTATTATGCTGGGGAGATATTCAGTAGCCATTTGTGTCTGCGTTTTGCGGGTTGATTTTGGTGAAATGGCACCCACTATTAAAACCGTCCAACATTGCCAAAGTGGGATATAAGCAAAGTTGTGAGCGTCCATAGGAACTGTTTATCGTATTATCTTGAGATTAATTATGAAGAATTCCGTAAAAATAGGTGCTCATTTGGTAAATACCAGGCGAAACATAAAACACATGCAGAGGTCTTCGAGGCTGTAATTTACATAAAAATATGAAGCTGAGTGGATAGCACTCATTCTAGGCTTGAGGGTCGAGAAAACCTCATTAAAATCGATCAACCGTTTGTTTTAGGGAGGCGTTAGCCTCTCAATACGTTCATTGCATATTTCTTAATGCAACATGAACGCCTTTAGGCTAAAAATGTGAATCCGCATTCAAGTAGTTTCAGAAACTGTCAACATTCCCAATACTGCTACATATGTTTCTTCAATTTTTTACCCTGATTTAATTCAATCAGCAACATTTGTTTATTCTAAGATCAGCAATTATTGTGAAACTGTTCGTTAAATCGACATTTTTTCAGATTATCACTCCGCCGGGGCGATTTCGAACTTGTTTCGTAATTACCTGAATCCCGCAGGTATATTGGATTGCTCAAAGTGAAAAGACCATGAAGGGGCACGTGACCTGTTCTCGATGGTTTACGATTTCATAAAAAAATCCAAAAAAGAAGCATTTTGCAAGAATGTCGTGAACCTGACTAATTCCATTATTTCATGCGGATAACATCGGTCTTTGTCGCATTGCAATAGTTTATTTACCGAAGAAAGCATAACTATCTGAAATTTCACTGTGAACGGAAGGAAATTGAGACCATGTATCTAAACAGCAGGTGTCTGGATTTTTTTTGAAATCGTAAACCATCGAGAACAGGTCACGTGCCCCTCCATGGACTTTGTATTACTTTATGCTATCCAATATACCTGCTCGCTCAAGGCTCGCAGGTAATGCCCCTTTTTACAATTATTTAGATATCCAACATGCCTATATAGTCACATATGCCTTTTTGACATTCAAGATAAGATCGGCAGTAAGAAAACGAACATTAAACGTGTAAAGTCGGTTTAAGTTTTAGTAGCAGCAACCAGGTCGTCGCCTTCCATCTGCACCCTCAGTGCTTTGATTAACTTCGGGTGGACATATTTCTTCCTGTGTTGTTAGCAAAAAAATACGTCACATACCACGGGTATGTCTGAACTGTACATAATATTTATAAATTAACATTGGTGACGAGTTGAATAAATTCATATTTAGTAACTTAAAGCAGTAAATACAAAGGATAACACGTACCACAGGTAACTGTATCGTTGAAAAAGAATAAAAAAATGATTTCGTTTTTGTAAAATAGACTGCATATCAATGTCTGTAAAATAAAATCACCAATTCACCTTAGGTACATATGTTCCATGGTGTCAGTTACAGTTTCTTATGTACACGTGATATTCAGAGGAATTGCGTACGATTGATGGATGATCAGAGAAACTGACCGACCCAGTTAGTATGCAAGTTATGGTTAAATATCCCCCACCGTCACGATATTCAAAAATATTGCAATCTGTCGTTGACGTGCATAGATCCTGGCAGCGGGAGAAAATATTGTAGTCGTATTGCATAGTTATCTCTCGTCCTAATAATTCATAATTGGGATGATCTTCAAAGTCATCTGCGAATTCTCCTGAACATCGAGTGACACATTGCTGCTGGCTGTAACTGTAAGCTGTACCAATGGGACAAAGGCAGAGATGCTCTACGTTTTGAATGTCAACATGACATTGTATTGCGAACACTGAATCATAGCAACCAGGTGTATACGACCAGTGGCCATCACTACAGAACAGTGAACGTACTTGTGTATAAATTCCTTGGCACAGATATAAGACCGCCGAGCCTACACCTACGGATTGTAACATCTTCAACTCGTCGGGCCAACCAATGACCAGATATTGTGTTGACGCCGATGGGTACTTCACAATGCCTTTATCTGTGACAATGACTGCAGAACGTATTTGAATGTACTCAGCAATTGCTGACGTGTTAAATATTGGACAAACCGTTTCACAGTAATGATTTCCTTCAACCCACTGTCCATCCAGATTGCAAACTACTGTAGTGTTACCAAATAGAGGATATCCTGTATTACACGACAATTTCAGTAGCGAACCTATATCGTTCATATTGCCTCGTACAGTGACATGTGCTGATGTATTATTGTAAGGACCACATTCCTCAATTCTACATTGGTGACCTCGGCTTGTTTCGCGACAAACGGCATTCTCCACACAGGATGTACCACCACAGTCACTTACATCCGAAGGTTTGCTCTTTTCAACATTTTGGTAGATCCATTGTTTGGATGCTTCTAATGTAATACCTGGATTACTATCTTCAGAAGCACCATTCAACTCACACAGAGTGAAGTATCGGTTATAGTTATACGACAGACAATTACGTCTTCTTTCGCATTCATTCTTACACACTTTTGGGCTCACCTTTACTAGAGACCGAATCACGTGTCCAGTAAGTTTCCGTGCACGTACTAGTTTAGCTTCAGCAACTGTAGGTAACAGTGAAACAAACAGTCCAAGCATAACCAGGTGGTATCTGAGCATTTTTGTTCGACTAATTGAGTAACATCAATTAAATGTTTAAATACACATTTCATAGATTTATACTGTCTTCAATATGAAGAAGAAATGTTGTACTTCTAAAACACTAAAAACAAGCGTGCAATGTACAATGATGTATCTAAAATGTCACGTTGCCATCGGGACAATCCACAACCACACACTCACACACACACACGATGCGTTTGTTCAAATTGAAGTGTTCAATTCCGCTGTTATCGCACAACACGTAAGTGCGCATAACTGTCTGGTACATGCGCTGCGTGGATAGTTGTAGCAGAGATGGGCTTGTGATTACATAATTGCATGTCTGATGCGCTGGTTGGATCGCTCGATCGGAGATGGGCATACACTGATACTTACTGTCTGTTCTTCCATAATTGATGGAAAACTCTGGCTAACGAATATATTAGACCATCTGAATATCTGCAAGTCTGGCTGGATGTACGGGATAAAAGGAAGCTTAAACATTATGTGGAAATGCTCAGATTTGCATGTTTGTCTTGGTGAGTTTCATTTAAGGAGCGGTGGCCAAGAGATAGGTAGGGTGGACGCTTTGGGATTGTGATGTCACGTATTCGACCTCCATCTGTCGTGTAACATACTAGTAACGCAATCCCCACATTACAAATTTCGGCATTTTGACTACTTTTACGTATTTCAATTGCATGCCGTGATTATAACTGAAGTCAAATTTGATTTCATAATTATGCAGGAATAATCTACATGTAATTATAATCTGGACAATTATTAGAAAACTATTCGTATTTATCAAGTTTTTGGTTGCCAGGCAATGTAAGAACATCAATGAAAATCTTGACTTATACACAACGTCTGGTTACTAGTACATGTACCATGGTTATCGGTACAAAATTCGTATTTTTTTCTGTTATACAAGAAAATAAATAATTATTGTCCTTTATTTGAGTTTATTTCACTTTTTGTTATTTAGTTACATGTATTATATTTTTAATGGCAAACTTTAAACACTCGAAGTCAAAGAAAAAAGCGATTCCCAACTTCCCATTGACATCCAAATAATTTTAGATTAGTAAAATTACTTAATATATTTGGTACATGTAATAGTTGTAGGTGGCAACTCACTTATGCCCTTATTCTTCGAAACATCTCAATCTGAGCTAAATCTCATCTCAAAGAGTGCCATGCTTGTTTAGATAATATTCATGGCAGGCTAGACTCAAAATTTGCGTCACGAAACAGAAAATATTATTCTTAGCTTGTTGTAGTAAAATTTAAAGAGCTCGAAATTCAAATTTATCTAAAATTCTTACTCTGATTTGAGCCAAATCTCAATATGAGATGAGATTTCTTCTTGAGATATTTGTTTATTTACTTTTATTTATCCTCGCCACCGGAAATCCATATGGACGAGGCCCCAGAAGAGGTTAGTCACTTAAGTTCTTGGGGGATAGTGCATGATACAGAAGATGTCCCAGTTCCAGAAGCATCCCTGGTTCTTTTACGTGCCGATGTAAAGCATCATACACGGGACATCGCTTAACGTCTCGTCCGAAAGACTGTTAGTAATTTTAGTTATGTTGGGTGGGAAACACTGAAAAGCATATCTATTTTTGACCGCCTGGAGGACCAGTAGTCAGTAGCTCTTACCAGTAGACCACTTGTCCATCCATCCACTACTTGAGATGCTTCGGGAGATCGGGGCCAGTTGATTGTACATTACTTTCCACATGCGCTATTCGTTACACACCGCCCAATATGGCTTACGGATATAACACCATGTTTACCATACTGCTTATATCAGCCATATTCCATGTATTCGGCCAAGCACTATAATTATATAATAAAACACAACAAGGTATTTTTGGTTGGAGTTGTGATACAGGTACCAGTATTAGCATTACAATCGTACAGGTATAGTATAATGATAAGAGGAAAACGCAAATTATTATTTCAATTATTTATAAAGCTTACCTTTGTTGTCCAGTATAAATGCATTCCTAGATTAATAAGATGAACACATCGCTTTTACTGTGAGATTCACGATATGACAATAATGAATTATTTAGTGACATGTTTGCCGAGTTAAAATCATTTACTAGTACGCGTTGATTTCCGTTATACATGTTTTAAGATGAAGTTCTGACATTCATCATTTAGATGCAACGTTGAACGTATTATAGAGATGTTACAGAGAGCCATATAATAGAGATTTAGGAGTATTATAAACGAAAAAGTAGGTAGGCCGGATTACATATAATAATAATGATAATAATAATAATAAAGACTTTATTTTACAAGGAAACTCATTTGACAATTATGTTAAATGGCAATCTTCCATGAGATCCTCAATAATGAACAGTTGAACAATAACACAATATTCCCTAAAATGACCAGGAATTCTCTGATTATACTTAAAATACATGTATATCAACTGAACAGCGTTTTTGTGCGAATCAAACATGGTAGAGAACGAAATTCACTTTGCAATGATTTGTCAATGTTTTATGCACGGAAATGGTCGATAAGAGTGTTGGATTTCAAAATTTTAGAATCTTCTCTCCATTCAAAAGTAGGACAAAAAGTGGCGATTGTCAATTTGGAGAAAGGACTTATTCACTTTGCAATGATGATTTGTCATTGTTTTATGCGCGAACTTGAATGTGTAAATAAGATTGCAGTGAAATTTTACTCTCCGTTTAAAAGTAGCACCTTTTTAGGGTGATGATTGTTTAACTTTGAGATCGAATTTAAATAATCACTTTGCAGTACTTTGTCAATGTTTTATGCGCGGAAATGTGTAAATGAGATTGCAGAAGTTCAAAATTTTACTCTCCATTCAAAAATAGCACAAAAACTTATGTGGCGATTGACAATTTGGAGAATGAAATTCACAGATTTGTCAATGTTTTAGACGTGGAAATGTGTCAATAAGACGACAGAATCAGTTCAAAATTTTCCTCTCCACCAAAAAGTTGCGCAAATAGTGGCGGTTGCCAATTTGAAGCCGACGGTACAGGAAGAGTCACCGTAGTGATTAGACTATTAATGATATCAGTTTTATATCATATTTTATTTGCCGAAAACATAATTATATAGTGTTTATTGCCAATGCAATACATAATGTACAATAAGAATGTAAGTTGTTCAACAAAGTCTGTAGACCTTTAACAGTATATGAAAATAATACCGTGTCGTCTGCAAATAATAATACAAACATTTGCACCTCTTCAATACTAAATGTCTCATCCCGCAATTTAGACTCAATATCATCAATAAAAAATGAAAATAACAAAGGAGATAATGGTTCCCCCTGAGTGTGACTGTCAGCCCATGTTCTAAGCCTGTTCTCCAAAAGTATCGAATACAGTATTGAAAAAATACTGGTTACGTTATGCCTCTATTATTATTTACTTCATTACAGTCGCCCTTTTTTTGGCATCGGTACAATAATGCCGGGATATAAATTGTAAGTTAAGATATAAGCGATAAAAGATCGTTGGAATCTAAAAATGTATCAGGTATATACAAGGTTATCATTGCCCAAACTTTTACCTCTTTAAGAGATGAAATTGCTTTACTTTCTTCTCCAATACTAAATTCAGCATTTAACTCTTTTATTACAATTTGATCAGAAGTTTTATCCGGCAAAAATGAATATAACATTATCATTACTGTAGACCTTATTAGATTCTAGATATTTATTCTGAAATTGCGTATTGTAAGGGGCGTTACTTCGCATTGAAACGTTTACGAAATTGGTTGAGTTGTTTCCCTTGTGATAAAAAAGTCTGGCTGGATATTTCACACGAATCAGTTTTTACGCGGACACCGTTATAATGGCATCATCAAATCACGGCGAATTTCTCAGAAAGAAACATATACAGTTCTTCAAAAGATGTCTCCAAGTGTTACCAGCTAGGTACTCCTCATTGGACACAAGCAGGTATATTGTATGTATGTCTAAGTTTGCTGCTGGTCGTCTCAATCGGGCGGTAATACGAAAGTGTTATAGAAGTCGGATACCAACATTTGGACATCACAAGCTTGAACAGGCTGCAGTTCTTTTAAGGATCTTGACAGACTGTAAGACCTGCCGATGTTTAAGACCCGAAGTGTTCACGAAGCTAAATTTTTTCAAATCGGGATGGTTCGGCACGTTTTGTCGATTTTTCTCGAACCCATTTGTGTCATTTCTGGACTGAAAAACATTTGGCATCCACGTTTTAATTTGGACGCCGAAGGTATAATTTAGGATAATTAGAAACCCAATGGCAATCATTCCAAGCGTTCTGTTATCTCATCTGTAAGTGACTTGCCAGGTCTTTTGCGAAGCTTCGTAATCCTTTCATTATCTTGAATTCTTGTATTTCCTAGTCTTTTCCACTGGTGTTGGCGAACCGTGAATAGTCACTGTCACGTCAAACTTTATGCCTCCACTATCAGTAGAGCTGTCATCGACAAAAACTGTATTGATTTTTAGTTGACCGATTATAGCTTCACATTTTGAATAATGAATTATCGATTATTTTATTGCGCCAAATATCACATTTAGGGCATGTTCGTAGCGTCTGTTCCGGAACATGTGCGGGATGTTTTACTCCGAACAACTTACGAACAAAACGGAACTGTCCTGCACAGTGTGCCGAATGTTCTACTCCAACACCTTACGAACAAAACGGAACAGAAAGTAAAATGTTAAAGATGACCAAAATTGTAGTTGCAGCCGTATTATTGGAGGAAGAAATATGCATGTGGATATATTTAAGTGCGACTGTTTGCCCGCAATGGTCCATAATTGGAAAATATATTTATTATATTATATTTTATTACACAAGCGGCCAATATTCTTGCTGTAACCACGTGACTGTTCTGGCTGCACCACCTCTGTGGCGGGCACAGAAAGAACATGTTCCGAACAGTGTTCCGGTTTGTTCGTAAGTGTGTTCCACTGTCCGGGATGTGCGGAACATGTGCGGAACAGCGTTCCGAACGCGCCCTTAGTAAAATACTAATTTGCAAGAGTTACTTCCCTTAGAGTATAATTCGAGCGTTTATTGTTTATATTTTGTTACTTTGTTTATGAACCAACTGGGGGTGTATTTCATTTTGTGAAAATGTGCTACAAAAGCGGACAAATTTGTTGAATTTATACGCTTCTGGCGAGCGTTCACGGACAGCAGACCATTACATCTATAGCAACAAGCTCCTGATTGATTGTCATGGATTACAGAATTCCTATCATTTTCATATTTAACTGTATTTATGTATCTTTATTAGTCATGATTTTTGATATATTTTGTAGGATGACCATAGCATTTTTTGCTATTTCTGGACTTGATATTCTGAATGCACTAGATGTTATTGAAGCAGACAAACACGATATGATAGAGTGGATATACTCTCTGCAGGTTTTACCAAAACAAGATGGTATGTATAAATTATACAGTACACAATCTCTTTGTAGCAACACCCTTTGTATTAGGAGCTGTGAATACTGGTCATTATTTAGAGGTAGTTGCTCTACAGAGGTTAGATTTATAGTAAATAATATATGCTTACAGAAATTTTGAAGGTGTTGTTGAAGAGAGGTTGTTCTTCTACAGAGCCTGAGAGCCTGGATAGTTTGTACGATGTTTTTAACTTCTCTTAATAAGTTAATTAAACATAATTACCATTAGGTTGTAATAAATTATTTCCTAGATTATCATACAAATTTTGATTAAACAGGACTCGATGGGTATTTTTAAAACATCTGTACACAGGGGTTCCACTTATCACTGGAGTATGAATTTGAAATCTTGGAATTAGCAAATGAGAACATACAGACTACTAGTGATTCATGTAGGCTACTTAACAGACCTGTGATGCTTAACACAGGGCTAGCTCTGGCTCAAAATTATGTTGGGCCAATTATTGAAACCTTATTAACGGCTGGGGGCAAGGGGGCCGCGAGGGCCCCTGGTGGGTCCAGGGCAAAGCCTTGGCTTGGGGACCAGTTTTGATTTTTTCGGGCCATTGGCAGCGTGAGCCCTGCTGAACATGTTGACCTTTAATAGCAGACATAACCACAATCAAAGCACTGAGAGTATTGGTGGGAGGCAATCTGGTTGCTGCTACTAAAGCTTAAACCGACTTTACACGTTTAATGTTCGTTTTCTTACTGCTGATCTTGTCTTGAATGTCAAAATAGGCATATGTGACTATATAGGCATGTTGGGTATCTAAATAATTGTTAAAAGGTGCATATTAATTTATATGTAATACGTGTATTGAATGCGTATATCAAAAGTGGCTTTAAAATAATACTATGCGCCTATTTATCAGATTCTACAGTACCGTCTTGTAATCATTTCCCTCACAGCGTGAGACAGTCTATAGAAAGCGGCTAGCTAGTACAGCGACACCATATGATTGCATAACAGTACTTTGCAGACCGTATACGATTAATTGATAAAACCATCACTTGACCGTAGTCTGAAGTTTCTAAAAATAGCTTTACAGTCGGGACATTTGATGAACACGTCATTTTCGTATTATGAAACAAGTTCAGTATTGGCCGGTGTAGTGATTTTTTTGCAAAAATATCGATTTAACGAACAGTTTCACAATAATTTTTGATCTTAGAATAAACAAATGTTGCTAATTGGCTTAAATCAGTTAAAAAATTTGGAGAAACATATGTAGCAGTACTGGGAATGTTGACAGTTTCTGGAACTACTTGAATGCGGATTCACATAGCAGCCTAAAGGCGGTTAATTTTGTATTAAGAAATAGGCAATGGTAGTAATGAGAGGCTTAAACGCCTTCCAAAAATCCTAAAGGTTATACGTGTATTATTATGTCACTGTCTATATGCTACCTGAGTACCTGTGTTAATAAACTGTTATGAAATTAAATGTCTTTGAACATTTTAGGTTCCAATTTAAACCAGTGTGGATTCAGTGGTTCAACAACAATCAGAAAATGCTGTGATACTCAGAAGGTAGGTTATATTGTTGAAGTTGTATGAATGTACACTATATGATAGAATGACAGAGTCTCATGATGACAGATGTGTGTGGGTGTTTACTAGACGAGAGAGTCTCTCCTGATTTTAAACTGAAGATAACCACCTTACTTTTTCAGCCCACATGTCACAGAGTGAGTAATTTCACATCTCAAACAGAGGTATCTGTATGAGAAACAAGAATGAAGTCTGAAAATTTCGACTAGTTAGGACCAATGTGCTCATTGGTCTACCTCGGGCTTTATCCTACAAGGGAGATAATTTATATGTGACTAATATCTCTCATTGTGTGTAATGTTCGGAGATATTGGCGTGATCCTAACCATGAATTTATTAAAGGTTTTTGCATTGAATATATCAATTTTCGTAAGCAAATCATGCAATATCGGTCCTTACTTTAAAGCCACATTAGGCCTTAAACGGTTATTTTCAAAAAGCAATAACTTGGTAACCTATTTAAAGAGCCATGGATTTTGAGTGCTTTAGTTGAGTCCCAAAGGTGGAAAACACCATTAGATGGAAGAAAACGAAGTAAACCTCCAGTTGGTTTGTTAACAAGATAATGAATTGTAAACAAAAAATGCACAATTTATTTTCTAAGGGAAGCACCTCTTGCAAAATTAGTATTTTGTCATCCTTACATTTTACTTGAATGTGATTTTTGGTATACTATTTCGACAGATACATTTAACATTCTGTCGTCAATTATTGGTCTTTTGTGAAAAATATCCTAATTCCTTGTAATAAATCTATTTACTGGATGATCGGAAAACTTCTTGGGAGAGATAATGAGGCTTTGTGTTTGTATTACACTTTGAGCATCTTTGCAATACTTCCCTCGTATGAAAACATATACCGGTAATCCGGATTATAAATATAGACAAGGTATCAGCTCATTCAGATTTTAAATTATGCTAATAGAAGGTCGAGGATCAGGTCCACATCTCCATACTATACAAGGAATGTGACGTTGGTTGATGTGTATATTGTAGGAAGATGTTGACTGTGAACAGTATGATGGTGGACATATAGCTATGACATACACAGCTTTAGCGACACTTCTCATTCTAGGAGATGATCTATCTCGTGTAAACAAAGAATGCATTCTCTCAGCATTACGGAATCTACAGTTAAAGGATGGCAGGTATACAGTTTGTATGCTTCACATTAACACCTCTATTGTTCCGAAGATCTCCATTCTTCTGGAAAATCATTATTTTTCGTCTGTCATTATTTTTCGTGACAAATAAACTTTCGTTGATTTCGTGGTTAAACTCAACTATGAAATTTAAAGAAATATAATCTATGTGATTAATCAACCTCTCGAATACAACCCAAGGGTTTTCGCTCGTAATATTTGCAATCCACAAATTAAGTTACGACACTAAGAAATTGCACATTTACCAAAATCCATGAAACTAAATGCCCACGAAAATAAGTGATTTGCAGTTACTGGTTACCTATAAAGGGTCTCATTTAATCCTTGAAATAACACATTGTCCTCGGAAATATCTAAAATACCCATTTTTTGGAAATATCTAAAATACCCATTTTTTGGAAATATCTAAAATACCAATTTTTATGGCAATTTCTATGAGACAACAGATACATGAAAGAAGCAGATTTAAGTACTCAAAGGGTATCTATGTCAAACAGAATCTAGATGATTAAGATTCATTCCTTAACTCTGAAAGAAAGTTGAGTTGTTATTATAATGTTAAATGCTAATGATGCTATATTTTACAGTTTTCGTCCAGTGAGTGAACGATCAGAGAATGATATGAGATTTGTATACTGTGCATCATGTATATGTTATATTCTGGATGATTGGAGCGGGATGAACGTAGACCTAGCTTCTAAATATATCAAACATAGTCTCGTAAGTAAATCATCTATTTCATGTTTACAAGTACAATTCATTATTCAGTGCATAAAATCCATAAAATTATTTGAAAATGATGATATATATTTCATACGGTACCTACCTACCCTATATTTTCTCAGCATGTTGCCATATCCACAATATTAGTTTGTTTTGACCTAGTCTTATAATTAAGACTGATAAGTTAAATAAGTTTATTTCAATAATTCATGTAGGTCACAATATGGCCATTGAATAAAATGAATACACTCAGTATAATATGGCAAGAGGTATGAGCGCAAACTGTAACAAAATCATTAAATGCAGTATTAGAAAATCAAAATGTTACCTGAGACCCATTGCCTTACCAAACTGCTACCAAATAGCGCTATCATGCACTTTCCTACATCTATGCAACGACACTCATACATCGCACCAAGCTTAGAACACGCACAAGAACGTATGATAGAATGCGAGCATAAGTATTCCACCTCCAGCATGAAAAACCCTTGAAAAGTCCTTGAATTTGGGTGTGAAAATTGTGTATGAACTTTCGATGTAATACCATACTTGATGTATTTCAGTCATATGAAGGAGCTATCGGCCAGGGACCATATCTTGAAGCTCATGGTATGTAGGATGTTCTTTGATAGTTTGTTTACAAGTGTGCTAGTATTGATAACATCCAAACCAACTACATCCTTATTTGAGAAAACGTCTCAAGATTCTTCAATTCTTTATTAGTATAAACAATGAATATTCATTACCATTACAATATGTTATGCCCCCTGTCTTTGATGAGGGGGTATATTGCTTTGCACATGTCGTCGGTAGACAAAATGGTTTCCGCTCAAGAACGCTTTGTCCTACGATCCTCAAACTTTACATAGAGGTTGGTCATCAACAGTAGATGACCCCTTTTGATTTTTGAGGTCAGTAGGTCAAACGTCTTTGTGACCTTTACCATTTCTGATTATTGGGCTGCCATGCGGGCATACATGTTTTTCAAAGTTCAAACATCTCTTGTTGTATGACAGTGTACCCAAACTATATGTGGGAGATATAAAGAAATTGCTACTACTTTTGCACACTTAATTTGCTAAATTTTTGACCCGCAGAAATATGTAACTGAACATTGATACTTGCAGGGGGATCTACATTCTGTGGTGTGGCTTCACTTGTGTTAATGAATCAGTTAAACAGTAGTTTTGATGATAAAGATATGACTCGGATAAAACGTTGGTGTATATTCCGTCAGCAATCTGGATTCCAAGGCCGTCCTAATAAACCTGTTGATACTTGTTATTCCTTTTGGGTAGGAGCTACCTTACAGGTAAATAAAGCATAAAGTACTGTAATATATGTATAGTTGAAAACATTAGAATAGGCGCTAATAAATCCTTGTGTGTTTTCATTATTGCATGGATGAAAGTTTGAAATCCTCAAAAATTGACAATTTATATAGGGAAAATAAAGAAAAACAGGCTTTTTGGCACCCTCAAAAACCTGAAGTTCAGGCATGTGCCTGAAAACTTTTGCCCATGTTATTGAACTGTGTAAGAATGTTTTAAAATAACAAATCTGATTGGTCAACGAATCGTTAAAATAATAAAGGTTAGAGGATGGCGTATAAGCACAAATATTCATGGGTAAAAAGATTTAAGGCAGTGTAGAGAGAATTTTCGTGTACTGTGACCATAGTCCATAATCCTTGGTTTTGAAAATTGATGAAATATCTACCAAAAGTTAAATTACTTTAGATATTACATGTACATCATTTTACTTTAAAACATGATTTGGGCCAAATATCTCATGGTTCAACACATATACAAAGTAGATGTATGTTATAACTATTTAAATTGTTAGTTTTGTAAATGTATATTATATAGTCCAGTCAGGATAAGAATACAGTGACACAGCGGTCCAGTCCACTACTATTGATGTAAAACGAGTTATAATGGCTCATAAAGATAGCTATAATTTCAATGCTAAACTAACAAACTATACTCGAAATACCTGTTCAGACAACGGTTGGAATCTTTTGTGTACACATAAACTGCAAAGTCATTGTCACAATATCTGGACTGTTACTACCTGTATGTAAATTGTTTGTTTTACAGTTGATAGATTGTTATAATCTGGTAAATTGTGAATCTAACCGAGCATTCCTCATGGACACCCAACAACATTTAACTGGCGGATTTTCAAAATGGCCGAGTCACAATCCAGGTAAACAAGTTTATGTGATTACTGTATACTCTTCTTCCTCCATAGTCGAAAATAGTAATAGTTAGACCTACAACAATTATCTCCATTGCAAGTTTGGTTAATTGTGGTCACAGGCATTTAATGATTACAATTTAAATGCCTTTTATACCAATAAAACTGTTGATAAGATGTATTATGTCTCCCACATATAGTCTGTTTGGATGTCTGTTACAAAGTTTATCCTGAACCACTGGCCAGATTTCAACCTTGCAAACAAAGTTTGAAGGGGGTATACTGGAGTCACAATGTTGGTTGGTTGGTCTGGTAGCAAAATCGTGTCCGCTCTGTAACTTTTTCAGTCATTTATTACTGGATTTTGAAATTACTTGGTACAAATGTTCACCACATCAAGACGGTGTGTCATGCACAAGACCCAGGTCCCTAGCAGCAGATTTCCGTCAAATGTGTTCATTAAGACTATAATTTTCAAGAACATTCCTGTGTCAAGGTAGTGCTGCAGGAGTAGGATTCATCACTCCAGTGATAGCTCTAGTTTCTATTGATGACAGCTCTACTTGTATTGTTGCTATGGTTACTATTGTTCTATTACAGATGCTCTCCATGCTTATTTTGGGATTTGTGGACTTTCATTAATGGGTGAAGACGGTCTACAAACAATGCATGCAGCATTAAACATTAGTCAACGAGCTACAGATCACATGTTTACCATTCAACAAAAATGGCGGACTGAAAATCCATAGTCTAGTTATAATATCTAATTCTATATAATTCCATTAGGAGAGGAATTTCATCTTGATCTTCTATCTATGATATAATGGCAATCTTTGTTGTAGATTTGTTTCTTCATAGTAATTGTCTCAGAATGGTCTATTTATTTCTAATCTCCTACACAGTGACCTCCCCTTTTCAGTTGTCAGAGGTCTCTGCCTCCACAAATATTTTGATGAAGAATACTTATATTTGTACAATAAGGTAGTTTTATGTATATTATATGAAGTGGATACTACATGAATGTCTTTTCATATTAAATTTATTACATGAGTTTACTGCAGGAGGTCTCGGATTCGATCAAGGCCGCATCATACCAAAGACGAAATAAAAATGGCACCAGTAATTCCCTTGCTCAGCAAAAAAGGGAAACTGGCTTTTTTTCTCTCCTACCCTCTTGGCAATTGATAACATCAGGAATGACGTGTCAACAGTGATTTATATAAGTTAAAAAAACTTGTTTCACAATTGACCTTAAATAAATTAGTATAAACTTATACGAGTCACTAATGCAATAATTCTTTTTATAATAAATTATTAGGGAATTTATGTGGGGCCGGGAAAATTCCCAGTTATGATTACATGCGAAAAGATGTTGTTGTAGTTTTGCATTGACTATGGCCTAATTTTATTTGACAGAATGATTCGGTAGACTGAATTTCACGTCCCACTTCCAGTAGAGGCAAGTTGTTGCTCAAGATTTGAGAACCAATCTTGTTTTTTTTTCAATATGAAATATAAATACAGTTCCACTCTTTTAATAACATTTCGGCATATAGGCCTCATTAAGATCATGAAAATCATTGAAACAATGCATGTCTTATTTAATCCAACGTAAAAAAACAGTATGGCAACGTCAGAAATGTCGTCACATCATTTAACGCCACATTAACGCGATAACGTCGCACGGCATAGCGCGCCAACTTGTGAATATGTTGAATTGAAATATAAATAGCAAAAAAGACGAGTGTAAAACTTTAATAAATATTTATAGGGCATATCTGTGCAACCCCTCTCCTAGATCGGAAAACACTCTTTTCTAAGTATTTGTTTGCCTGGTCTCATATCTGGTGCTCCATGACAGCCTGAGGTTAGATCTTTAGTCTCTGTGGAGCAAACAAATTCCTTAGTCATCTGTTTCCTCTGCCATATTATCTAAAAACCTGATGGGAAATCCCTGCTGGATGCAGTGCATTTGTTCACATTAATTTATGACACTATAGCTTTTCTAACTGAACCATAAAAATGCTATGAAATTCTTCTATACTTAAAACAGTATTTGATATGATTCTCTCAGGAAAGTGATTGGTACCATTCAATGGCTACAGTCGCTACTAATTTCATAAAACTAGACAGTAGTTTATTTTCAGAAATACTGCAGTCTATTATGAATTTATCTGTAATATTACCCCATTCTGGAGCTATAAGCATGAATATATCATAAGCAGAATACGTAACACAAAATTTATAAGATGGCATTTATGTACTGTACGTGCATAAAAATATAGAGGATATTTGTTGATTGTAGTGAAAGATTGAAGTGAAAATATAATTTTCTGTGATCACAAGTGATATAAAATTTGATCTTTGAAACCCTATTAAGTCTTTATTGATGAATTTGGAACCCTATTTTGTCTTTTGTATAAGCAATAAACTTTTAACCCATTTATGTATTTTATAATTGTACAAGTATTATCTAGACTATTATTTAACAAGTGTGTATTAGTTTAAAGGAACAACTAATTTATTAATATTTGTCATACGTTGTTCTATTTGAAAATTGATTAGGGTATACTTGTCTTGGACTTATGCGATTACCTCCCTTTATGGTGATATGCTCATTTAAGAAACCATGCAGTAAATAGGCATACTTGAATTATCCTTTTTGGGGATATAGATGTTACCTTGTGTGTGTGTCTCTTGCTGGATTTCTAGGAACTGCCACTGTTTCTGTATGGCTTTACATTGTCTGTGCATGGTCAGTATTGATTGATCATTGTAGTATGGAGACTTGACTTGATCCTGACCTTCATGAATGAATATAATTATTACATGATTTTTGGGTTGTGTATAAATTTTTGAAAGCAAATCATGCAGTATCGGTCTGACCTTTGTGTTTGGATTTCACCTAGAGCGTCTTCACGATTCTCCCCGCTTATGACACCATACAATCGGGGTTATAAATATAGACAGTTTATCAGCTGTTTATGCCAATAAATGGTTGAGGATCTGCTAACATAAGGTTGAGGATCCAGTCAAATTCTCCTTACTATATGTCAAGTATATATTGGATAGGCATTTTTTCTCTAGTCTCATTATTTGTTTGAAGGTACGGAACTATATATGCTATAATTTACCATTGACTACAATCCCATCACTCTTCAACCCTGTTACTGTAAAATCTGAATTTTTTACTCTGAAGTAGTTGATATTGACGATTGTTACACTTCACTTTCACTTGTTTGTTTTCAGTTCATGATCAAATTTTTTTGTAATTTGCAAATTTAGCTAAAATTTGTCACCAAAAATTCTGATTTTACAGTATTCAGTTACTAAGTGATGTGTGTAGTCTACTAATTTATTATTTACCAAAGTCTGTGAACTTTATCTGCATAATAATTATATCCCCCACAAGCCAAGTTTGAAGGGGGTATACTGGAGTCTCTTTGTTGGTTGGTTGGTTCGTTAGCAAAATCGTGTCTGCTCTGTAATGTTGTCGTTTCTTACCAAGGTCCCTACCTTAAAGGTCACACTTAGAGGTCAAAGGTTATGTAGTCATGCATAAATTCCTATGAATTAATTCCGCTCTGTAACTTTGTCGTTACTTACTGTATTTTAAGTTAAAAGAAACTATAATTTTGAATAATATTCCTGTGTCAAGGCAGTCTTGTAGGGGTATGATTCATTACTCCAGTGATAGCTCTATTTTTACTAGATTGTGCTAGTGTTTCTTTATTTAGTCATTATGTTTACCACAGTATAGTGAGAGGGAGACGTATATGTTTACCACAGTATAGTGGGAGACGTATTGATTTGTTGATGGACATCTGGATGGATGTCACAAACTTTCTTCATATAGACATAACCATTGGTTGGTAGATGTCAATGAAACTTCACTCGTATATTGGGGGCACTAAGCAAGAATGTTTGTCCAATGAATTTTGCCAGAGTTATGGCCGTTTGTGGAAGCTATGTATCTAAGTCAAAAACCTTTCTAATTGTTTTTTTTTTTTGTAACCCATGTTCTCTTACCAACTTCAACTTCAGGATATACAGGGTGTTAAAAAAGTTCGTTTTCAAAGTTTAAATTTCAATAGTTTTAATTTTCCTGGTGTCGGAAGAAGGTACAATTTTCAAGTTAAATTCCGTAGAACAAACTATTTTAACACCCTGTGCATGCATTATAACTTGTATTTACCAGGCTACCCAATTACTGTATGTGTTACTGTTAGGGGTGACTATTGAGTCAAATTTTGACTATTGCAATACTATTGGTATTGCTGAAAGTACTATTGCGATACTATTGTATTGCTGGAAACTATTGCGATACTATTGCAATAGTTATTGCCAGGATTTGAAAACCAGATATTAACTTGTAAATGCAAATTTGCACTGTGTAAGATATCACATTTTGTACAACATAAAAATCTACTATTTGTGGAAATGATTTAACATGAATTCGACAGAAATAGATTTATAAAATTAAGGCTATATTGGTCCATTGTGCCAATTTGTGGCTGTTTTGATACTTGTGGTTATTTACAATTAGTTTTTTAACGAAAACGGAAGTTGTTTTAAATTAATAATAAACTATATTTATAAAACGGGAACTATCGTAACTATCGATTGTTGAGCTAACTATCGGCGATAAAAGTCTCGATCCAATAACTATCAGGACACATCGGCCCACCCCTAGTTACTGTAAAGTTATTAATATTTGCAGGGTTATTTTGTTTTCATATTACGGATGAAAATGTTTCAGGCTTGAAAAATTGCTTAAAATGAGGTTTTGGCTGAAGCCTTGTGATCAATGTTTGAAAACAAGGTTTTCCTGGAATTTCTCTCTAATAATTTTTTATTGTAATTTAATATTTTGTTGTACTGTATGTTACTGTTAAAACTGAATAAACTTGTATATTCATTATAACATTACACATCTTGTCTGTCTATCTTATTATCAGCCATTTGCCTTAACTTAACTCTTCATGTATTGGAGGAAATAAAATATCTATCTTTGAAACGCCCTCGTAGTAATTAATTTCAGTTACAACTGAATAAACATATGAAGCTGAAGTATGTCAATAATCTATTTCCATAAAAATCAAATAATATACATTTACAAAGTAAACATAGTAAACACATGAACAATACAGTATGATCATAATCATTTTTGTGCAACATAGTAGTCTTGCATCCTACTATTGTCGAACACTTTTGACCTGTCGCTAATTAATCCCCGTGTGTTTTCGTTTTTGTACAGTAAGAATGTTTTGATGAGTTAAAATAACAACTCTGATTGGACAACAGATAAGCATGGATATTCATGGGTGACAAGTTAAAAGTGACAGGTAATACTGAATAAATTGAACATGTTCTTCTGAAGAAAGTATGCTTGTTTTATAGATGGTTTTGTTTTGTTGTAAACAAAGTGCAACAAGTCTATCAGTATTATAGTGAGGAGATATTAACATGATCCAGACCTCTATGCATGAATAACCATCGATGTTCTTGTGTCGAATACATCAATTTCAGCAAGCAAATTGTGCAATAAAAATCTTTAGATATATTTGTAACAGTAATACATCTAATGTACACGCAATTTACTTTCCCTTTATGGGTATATGAATAAAATCAAGGGTTAAATTTAGACAAGCTTATAGAAGGTAAAATAATCAGGCTATTATCTCCACATTCTATGAACACAATGCAACAGGGGTTAAATTAAGACAAGAAATTGGCTGTTAAACTATGCTAATAGAAGATGAAAGGATCGGGCTCGTATCTCCACACTTAATGAACACAAAGGTTCTGCTCAGTAATCTATACTGAATATCTCACATTTCATTTCATCACTTGAATATTATTTCATGTGACCTTGAACATTCTTACCTGGGAATGAGTATAATCAGTCCCAATCCCCTATAACATCTCAATTTGAACTTAATCTCAACTCAAATAATGCCTCCATTCATTGGGATTTTTCCCATCTAAGACCAGACACAAAATCGGTATCCATCATGAAAAAGATACATCATGCCAAGTAAAATTTCAACAGCTCAAACTTCAGATTTGTCAGAAACTTGTACTCTTGATATGAGCCAAATCTCAATTTGAGTTGAGATTTTTACCCGAGATGCTTCAGGAGATCATCGCCTGGTATTACAGACCAGAACATATACAATATCATAGACGTAAGAACTGAATAATCACCGGTCAAAAGCAATAAATATGATGAAATCTTAATCATTTTTTAAACAACAAGAGGGCGCACAGGGCCCTAGGTGACACACATCCTGTTGTACTTCATGCAGGCCACTATGGTGACCTAAAAAATCATTTGCAACTTTTAAGAATCAAGTAAATGCAGCCTGTATTGCATGTACAAGGTTTTCATATTGTCTTAACCAGCGGTCTTGTCATTTTCATCAGATAACCCATATTGACAGATCCGTCAAAATTGTGATCGTTAGTGTACGCTACACTAGATTTTCTATATTTTGTTGAGATGATCATTGTGACCAAGTTTCATAAAGATTGGACCAAAATTGTGACCTCTAGTGTCTACACAAGCAAATTGTTGACAGACGAAGAGTGATCACAAAAGCTCACTCTGTCACTTTGCGACCGGTGAGCTAAAAATACACCAGTTGTCCCAAAGGGGCACATCTTAAACCTGTATTAATCTACCATGTTTTTAACATTCAAATCTGATGTTTTTGTTGAATGACTGGTATGTTTTTGTACAACAGCGCAAGAAAGTCTGTTAATAAATATTTTAAGGCATTTTGGTCAGCATATATTTACACACAATATATATAGCATGTATAGAGTAAAAATTTGTCTTATGTTTAAGATTTTTGTTTTACTCAAGAATTGTCCTGATTTTTAATCACTTCTGACATTTCTCCAGAGTCGCTTTCTTTATCAGTGTTCGTTTTCCTTTCTAGAACAACTTCATTCTGATTCGGAATAACTTCTGACATTTCTTCAGAGTCATTAAAACTTGTTGCTTCACACTCAGCATTCTTGTCATTATTTACTGCTTGTAGTATAGGCTTATCAACATTCTCAATAACCTTGGACATTTCTTGATTATTTTCAGAGTTTATAGAGTCAACCACTGGTTCAGGTTTGCTGTGAATATCATCACTACATTCTACATCCATTGCTTCAGCACTGTCAGTACCTTTATCAGTGTCTGCAGTCATTTCTTCCACGTTTGTTCCAAGTCCTTCAGTATTCCAGTCCTGCGCATTCTTTGCAAACTTGTCAACAATATTAACCTGGCTTGGACCCTGGTCTAGTATTTCTGACATTTCCTGATCTGAATTAACATTACTATCAACTGATGCTGTGCTATTAGTGTCCTTAGCACCGTCTAGTTCAGCACCACATGGTTTCTTAGTATTGTCTTGTTTGGTACCATAAGTGTCCTCACCATTGTTCATTTCCACACCACTAGGTTCCTTAATATTGTCTTGTTCTGTACTATTAGATTCCTTAGCATTGTCTAGTTCCATTTTGTCAGACTCGAGGGCTTGACTTTTGTTACTTTCTACTTGATCTATCTTCTCAATACCTAAGTCCTTTGTTTGTATATCCAAGTTTGTCTGTGATAGGTCCTGACTTTGTGACAGTTGTGAAGCTACCATGCTCTTACCTGCAAGATAATTATACTTGGTTTGTTGTGGAAAAAAACATATTTTGCTACTTTCGATGACCAACCTCCACGTTTAATGTGAAGATGCTAGGGCAATGTGTTTTTGAGTTATTGAATGGAAACCATTTGGTCTACCAACTGACATTATGCAAAGCATTATACCCACTCATCAAAGATGGGGGGCAAAAACAGGAGGAAATCAGTCGAGAGAATGACACCCCTGTAGAAATGTGTCTATCAACAAACAATAATAATCGAGACTAGTATATAAATCAAGATGTTCTATGTTGACATAAAAAATTCAATTCTAATCATCATCATACCTGGTGTATTTTTGCCAAGTTTCTTTAATCTCCTTTCATAAGCCAGCTGTTTATTTCTTTCCATTCTTTCTATCTGAGCTGGAGTCATACCCTGTTTTACAATAAATATGTCATGCATCTACAATTATATAGCATACAAAAAGGAACACATACCTACAAAAGCTATTTTATCTATCTTGTCAGAATCAAAATAACTATCTGCACAACTAACCATATAGACTAATAGTCCTATAGAGTTTAACGACTGTAGCTCAAATACTTGGAGTTGTGAGTGACACAAGCAAAATTTCTTCAGTTCTAGGACCAAAACTCTTCTTACACTGGATGAATCTGAATTAAAATACCTAGCAGCACAACTACATAATTATGCAGACTAATATTCCTACGAAGTCTGATAATTGTAGCAGTTATGGAAGCCACACACCAAATTTCATCAAATGACTATAGTGCAATTATATTTCAAATAAGAAGTTACATGCGTCGCAACATTTTGGAAAGGACCAATAGATGTTCATTCTCTAGTATCATTTAGTGGTTTTCTTTTGCTTGTTCCTCATATCTGCCAAACAACTATGCCATACTTCAGTTGCACAACATAATAAAACAAGATTACCCCTGGCATGTTGTTACTCTGTGAGTTGTTGTCAATGCTGGTGTTGTTAGGTGGAGGGGAACTCGGACCATTGGAGGATACTGGAGTACTCATCTTGTCTTCGGCTTGGGAGGCCGTCACCTCAGCTTCCTCTCGCAATAATGCATCCCAAACATCATCGGCATTGTCCTATAACAACAAGAGGAAGTAGAAAAATTATTTTTTTGGGGGTGTACCCAATATAAGATTGCAAATGCATTTGTTAGACATTTCTCCGTTATTTTACAATCTGAGTTTGATCAAACAAGAAATATCACTGAATCAGGGATTTCCCTGACGCACAAAACCAGCGTCAGCGAAATTGTGACCCTGCATTTTCGCGGTACTGCACGTCCTCGGGACCCGCAATAGGACCCGTCAAATAGACATTGTTCTTTCGGCTAAAACATTTTCTTTTTGCTAATTATCGAGTGTGCGGCTAATTGAGCGATCAGTATCGTCTACACGCTTGAATAATTTAATATCGAGCATCTATTACGATGGCAAACAGAAATGCTCCGAAACAGCGTCAGCGAACAATAACAAGTTCATTAAACAAAGCCGTTGTTAATTCGTAGTAGATCTATTATGAATGGAAGAGTATACATGTGCGGTCTAAAAATACATGCGACAAATAGCAATATCCTGTTGATGCGAAAGTTTCGTCCTGGGACCCCTGTATCAATATTCCCAGGGAAAACCCTGCTGAATGTGATGAATACCCCCAGAGACTACTGGACACAGTGACGTAGTATGAGACGTCTAATTTATGAAGATATGCATATATGTCTAGTCTAGCTTATGCAGCCAATCCGGATTATTCAGTAATTGAAGGATCCCTGCATATGATTGAATATGAAGACTTACTGTAGTAGGATCATTTCTTTCACCAGCATGATCAGCTTCACCATTCCTCATCACGTCATCATCTTCAGGCTCAGAACCAACAAAGTCATTATCTAATACAGGCATATCTAGACGTATCTTCTTAACACACGTTTGAACCTCCTTCTTGCTGCCGAGTTTCTCAACACGTTCAATCACTTCATCAAAAGGCATTTTGGGAAACAGACGGTGGGCCCAGTGTTCCATCTGTCGCATGATTACAGCTAAATCCTGAGCCTGGAATATTGAACACAACACATCTTGGTACTGTTTTATCAAAGCACTTAAAAAAACATTCTTCATAATTCGTTCATAACTAAACATTGTGTCATAAATTAAGTCAATAATGCTAACTTTCATAATTTTCTTTAAGGAAGAGCAATAGCTCTACCCTGGGTGGAGTCTCAACAGAGGGTGGAGTCTGAAAGTGGGGTGGAGCCTCTCAGAGGGGTGGAGCCTCTCAGAGGGGTGGAGTCTCAACAGACAGTGTAGTCTCTCAGAGGGGTGGAGTCTCTCAGAGGGGTGGAGCCTCTCAGAGGGGTGGAGTCTCTCAGAGTGGTGGAGTCTCAACAGATAGTGGAGTCTCTCAGAGGGGTGGAGCTTCTAAGCGGGGTGGAGTCTCAACAGACAGTGGAGTCTCTCAGAGGGGTTGAGCCTCTAAGCGTGGTGGAGTTTCTCAGAGGGGTGGAGTCTCAACAGCGGGGTAAAGTCTCAACAGACAGTGGAGTCTCTCAGAGGGGTCGAGCCTCTAAACGGGTGGAGTTTCTCAGAGGGGTGGAGTCTCAACAGACAGTGGAGTCTCTCAGAGGGGTGGAGCCTCTCCAGATAAATGTCATTTGAAACTGTTTTCAAGAAGGTATGTCAACATAAGGTACACATTCAACAAGAAATTATGTAAAACCCTGGCTACTTTCATCCTGTAAATGTTTCATGTTTAACAGGGGTTCCCCTAGTTTCTCAATCTGAAGGGTCATTTTGAATAACTGGACAAATTACACAAATACGCAATACATTCAACTTTCAAAATGTCAAACACAATAATTGGATTTTATTTTTTTTGACATATAAATTTGTTACAGCACCAGACAGACTTGTTTTCAATCATGCGAGTACTGTAGATAATTATTAGTAACATTTAGTATAAATATTTGGCAAAACGTTTCAAGCAATTACTAAATACTGTAAATAATTTACTTCAATTATGTCTTTATTCAATGTCTGTGTTTGAAACTACCACATTATAAATATAGGAAACAATTGATCTTGTCAAAATGTAGACTCTGGCATACAAGATGAAATAATTACCAATCTGATCTATATTTGACTGCAATTCTTAGAATGTTTAAGTAATGTGAAGTTCAGTGTTCTTAGCAAGCTCTGCTTCAATAATGATACATATACCTCCATGCTGCGACATGGGCCATAAAATGAATACCGGTGTAGCAGTCCTTTTTTCCCTGGCAAGATTTTCCCCAGGGGAAAACCGGGCCCGCCTAGTTTTTACCGGGGAAAAAATGGACAGGGGTAAAATTTGGCCTGTTACACCGGGTAGTTTAAAGTCAAAGGGTATGACCAACCTTCGATACATCCTAGGTCAATGTTTCCTAGGTCTATAAACGTTCTGAGTAGTTGTAGGCATTACCCTGTTCATGATAACTTTAAAATCGAACCTGTGTAATCTTTTTGATGGATATAATATAACATGTCTGGTATTTGTTACATTTAAAAACAAGTTGGGAAAATTGCTCCTCAGCAAGTCTGTGGTTAACCATTTAAAGGACATCAGTGGCTAAAAGTTCATAACTCTTTGGTGTCTCAGGGGTGTTAATTTTCCTGATTAATCCTGACCAAAACGAAAGTTATTTGATGAAAATATCTCAAGAAATGGCAAAGTTATGGTCAGTCTAATCAGCTCTGAAGGATTTTATTCAATAAAAACCGAGTTAAATGTGGAAACAATGTGGTTAAAGGCCTCTTGTTTGGCGAAAATGGATTTTGAATTTGGTTCTGTTGACACCGCTTAACTGTCTTCTGCCCGATGATAAATCTATATGACTGGTCAAAGGAAAGAATTCTAGGCTCAATTTGTTAGCGTTCAACTGAGACAGTCGGATGTGCATGGACATTCGGTTGTAACCCTGTCTAATTGGCCAATGACCTTCAGATTCAAGGCAAGTTTTAGGTTTGATAATTGTATATACATACCTCATGACCTTTGCCCTTGAACTTTGTATTTTCAAATAATTTTGGTAAAACAGGTATCCCTCTTTCTCCCGTCAATCTGTAAGGTATCATATAGAACTAACAATCATACAAAACGTCAATTGGTGATGTTACCAGTATACTGCTCAAAATTTGATAAGACTCACCAAACTTTCCTGGCAAATTGAATTAAACAGATTGATGGATTGGAATTTTCAGAAAGCTAATATTACATCTGTAATATTGTAGACGAATAAGGTCTGCTTCAAATTACTATGTCTAAGTGCTGATAAGCCCAACCTCACTACAATGTTTGTGCTGTATTCAGACAACGTAATAACAAAATGCATTCCATTGTTTTGGCATTTTGGGTCTTACACAGTACCAGAATAGACAAGAGGGTCATTGATGAATAGTTTGCTCACCTGTCAAAGTAGTACATGCTGGCCCCTATGATAACCTAAGAAATCATTTACAACTTTTAAGAATCAAGTAAATACACAGTCTCTATTGTATGTACAAGGTTTTCATATTGTCTTAACCAGCAGATAACCCATATATATATTGACAGATAATGCCAAGTGACATCACAAGTTTTTTTTATGATTTGACCTAGTGACTTAGTTTTTGACCCCAGATGACCCAATATCGAAGATGACATAGAGTTTGTTAAGATGATCATTATGACCAAGTGTCATAAAGATTAGGCCAAAATTGTGATCTCTAGTGACAACACAAGGTTTTACTATGATTTGACCTAGTGGTCCAGTTTTTAACTTCGGAGGAACCAATATCGAACTTGACCTAGATTTTGTTGAGATAATCAACCTCAATCAATCAATGTTTTTATAATAATTCAGGAAGAAGGTAATGTATACAGATGGGTGACCCAAATAAACAAGTTATACAACATCAACAAATCAATCTATGTTTTTGTAATATTTCAGGAACCAAACAACAAGTTATTGGAAAGATAGAATTGCTCTACACATATCAGTTAAACATCTTCAGAATCAGATATTTAACATATTTCTCTACAGACCCTTCTCATTTTATCAGCAATATCCAGATTTGTTTAAATGGATATTGCATAGAGACAGGAGATGCATAATAACGTGTTATCATGGAACAAATGATGCACCAAGGTATGATTATTGATAGTAGAAAAGCGTATCGGAGGTCAAACCAACCATAAAACTAGAACTGTCGCCATTCGGCAGACTAATATACCCCCCCGCGTTGCAAAATCATTGCAGCTAATTCTTTTCTTTATGCACATTTACATGTTGAGGTTGTTCATCTGTTCAAGTTTGAAGAAAATGCTGCAAAAACTGTAGGAGAAGTTGCGTCCACAAGAACTATTCACTGTATATTGTATAGTGCATAAAAGTACAAAGGGCCATAATTCTGTCAAAAATTGTCGCAGCGTAAATTCTTTCCTTTATGCACATCTACATGTTGAGGTTGTTCATCTATTAAAGTTTGAAAGAAATGCTGCAAAAACTGTAAGAGGAGTTGCGTCCACAAGAACTGTTCACTATATATCGTATAGTGCATAAAAGTACAAAGGGCCATAATTCTGTCAAAAATTGTCGCAGCGTAAATTCTTTCCTTTATGCACATCTACATGTTGAGGCTGTTCATCTGTGAAAGTTTGAAGGAAATGCTGCAAAAACTGTAGGAGGAGTTGCGTCCACAAGAACTATTCACTATATATTGTATAGTGCATAAAAGTACAAAGGGCCATAATTCTGTCAAAAATTGTCGCAGCGTAAATTCTTTCCTTTATGCACATCTACATGTTGAGGTTGTTCATATGTGAAAGTTTGAAGGAAATGCTGCAAAAACTGTAGGAGAAGTTGCGTCCACAAGAACTATTCACTATATATTGTATAGTGCATAAAAGTACAAAGGGCCATAATTCTGTCAAAAATAGTCGCAGCGTAAATTCTTTCCTTTATGCGCATCTACATGTTGAGGTTGTTCATATGTGAAAGTTTAAAGGAAATGCTGCAAAAACTGTAGGAGTAGTTGCGTCCACAAGAACTATTCACTATATATTGTATAGTGCATAAAAGTACAAAGGGCCATAATTCTGTCAAACATTGTCGCAGCGTAAATTCTTTCCTTTATGCACATCTACATGTTGAGGTTGTTCATCTGTGAAAGTTTGAAGGAAATGCTGCAAAAACTGTAGGAGGAGTTGCGTCCACAAGAATGCGTCTACGGACGGAAAGACAGACAGACAAGCTGAATCCAGTATACCCCCCTTACAACTCGTTGTGCGGGGGGTATAATAATGTTTCAATGACAAGCGTATCGGAGGTCAAACCAACCATAAAATAATGTTTCAATGACATAACTTTATCCAGTTGAGGTAACCATTCATGACATAGTAGGTAATGGCTATAAATGTATTCTTCATATGGTCATATCCATAATGATAATCTAACTGCAGACTACATTGTTTTTGACTGAGGGACTGTTCTATATATATATATTAGGTAACAATTTCTTAGTGATAGCCAAATTAAACTGATTTTACATCTGACTATGGTGTGTCCATTGTAAATTAATCATTATTAATAGAACTTATTTGTTTGTAAATACCTTGTTGGGTCAAGTTTTGGTTGAGGTTTTCTCACCACCTTTTTGGATGCTCCTTTAGAGAGATCTTTAAGTCTTGCTAAAACTTCAGCATTTTCTGAAAGAGGGATAACATTAACCATTTTAATTTAGAACAAGATATACATGTATTCTGAGAAAGAAATATGTGTTTTTTTTGTGATTTTTAATCGACATCATTATTTGGAGAGCGGTCTAGCAGCCACAGCTTAATATCTCTGAGCAAACACCTTCAAAATTTCCCTATATTTACTATAAAGTAAACCTCTGTAGAACAACAACCTCTGAACAACAACCACCTATATTTACAGCTCCCACAGAGTGTTGCTCTACAGAGGTTGTATGGTATGTGCATAATGACATAAAAGATGACATTACTTTTGATTTAAAATAAATTACAATATACAAAAGGCTACCTTCATCTTCATTGTCTTGTGTATTGAATTGTGTATCTTCTAGATCAGGTAACGGACCTAGGGCTCCTATATCATCATCGTCTCTACCGTCATCATCAAATATCTCACCCATATCAAGATCAGTCGATTCCATTATCCACTATATCAACCTATAAATAGTAACATACAAAACATTAAATATATTTAATACACCCTGTCTTACCCTGATGAAGGCTATTGCATATCTATATTGCCAACATATTGACGCCACATCTGTTACTTGTTCGTTCCAATTACATCTTTATTGCTTCAATAAAATATATTGTTCAGATGACATTCGGTCAAGATGGCCAATTAACGAAGCCTAAAAAAGTTTATCTCAGAATCAAGTCCAATTTAGGGACAAATATTTCACAAATAACACTGTTCAATATACCAGTGTTTTTTGTAAAAAAGTTTAGTTTGGGGTTGTTCATTAATGTATTTTAACCTCTGACAAAAAAGTTTTTGGTGCTTGACAATAGATGGTCTTGATTGCACATGCGGCTGCCAAATGAAACCATCTGTGAAAGACTGGTTCACCGTCAAACCACAGGAGCTGCAAAATAAGGCAGTTGGTACCAGTCAATCATTGTTAAATTAATGTACCTAACATTCGACAGCGGAACCAACTGCCGAAGCATATTGTACTTTCTCCACAGTCACTAGACTCCTTCCTCACCCTCATCAAGCCTGGTGTCTCGGATTGTTTAAGGCTGGCACAATTAAAGTAACTTGGGTGGCACAGTGGTCGTGTTGATAACACTCTTGCCTTCTGATTGAGAGGTCCTTGGTTCAACAGATATCCCATAAGTTGGCAAAAATGGTCTAACAAACTACCGGACCAAAAGCAAAACTGCAGAACAAAAGATTTTTGGGACTCAAAATAAATGTGTTTTAACATGCAATTTTCATGGAAAGTATACGTTTTCCCATTTCTTTATACTCTTAAAAACTGCGGGACCAAAAGCAAAACTGCTGGACACAAAAAAAAACCACTCAAAAACATTTTTTTGGAACTCAAAATAAATGTGTTTTAACATGCAATTTATGTCAAATTAAACTATAACCAGCTATGATATATATCATCCATTTTTCATGGAAAGTATGTGTTTTCCCGTTTCTTTATACTTTGTGCAGACGGCCGCAGTTAAATGAATATTTTTAAGTACTTGCGCATTTAAACCAGCATGCCTACTGGAATTTTGAATAGTATATATGTACCCACTAGTGTTGGAAAAAGTGGGTACAGGTCCAAAAACGTGGGTACTGTAATTTTTGTATGTGGAAAGGGAGTAAATCATATCTGATTTGTGAACATATTTTCGGTCTGTTTTTTTTTAAACATTCTTAAAATAATGGCTGCCAATTTGCGCGAACTTTCCAAAATGTTTTATCCTAAATTAATGATAACACACACATAGTTTCAGTTTACCGTCTCACTCGTAGTAACATGCTGATATGACCAAATTACAACTTCGTTCACTTGATGGATTAGTAGAAATAGTGCCTCAGCACTTGGACTTAATATGTATGAGTCTAGATCGTCTGGATGTTTGACGCAGGTCGTACAACGATTTTCAATTAAAAAGCAAGCGTTTAACTTTACTGGGTATAGGTCGCCGACTGCTAACAGTTTTGCCGAGATTGTGTATTAGTCGGCCCCAACAAAATGCGTACCCGCACACACGGACACGAAAATTCAGCGTGAAAAATGCAGGATTCTGCGTGACTGGGCATGCTGTTCAACGTCATTTTTATTTTGGCAGTTGTTGATAATGGCTAGTCAGTTGGACTGGTTTAGGATTGAAACATTGATCGAATCAAAATCTTCTGGACCTGTCCGTCGGAACTGGCTGGCGAATTTTGGAATTACTGGTTCAATTCTTGGCAGTGTCATTTGTGAAAGCTTATCACCGTTTCCCACCTAACAAAAGATAAACTAGTTGGTTACCCAGAGTTAGTCTCAGATGTGTTGGTGTTCTACACCGGGGAATGTTAACAAATCAAGGAGTCTATTAATTTTGGCTCAAGCTATGCCTAGGGGCCAGTAGGGCAATGCGTCCTGATGAAAGCATCCGGATTCCTAGTTCTGGATACCATAACTAAATGGTCTTTTATTTACACTGACGTGTCGGCCTTTTAGTTATGGAATTACCCTCTTCAATAATCAACTGTTTAAGCTTAACGCCTAAAATGCATGTTCATTGTTCAAAAATCGCCCCAAAACTATAATTTACGTATAAATGTAATATTTTTCAAGTGTTTTGTCTTAAAACAGTCAATGTAACACCTACTGATAATCATATATTGCTTAAAGTTTATTTAATTCCGGGTTTGATCAGCTCCCGCGGCCATTTTGAATAATTAATTTATCGCAGGTGCGTGCGAGAGCCGTTTTCGAAAAATCCGTTATTTCTTGAAACATGGTCGAAAACGTCTTAAAATTAAACAAAACCTTTAGATATACCTTTACATAAGAAACAAACACGTTATTTTTGCTATAAATCATGTAACTCCCATTTACACAAATAAATATTGCAATTTACGCAGCCGACAATCAAAACATTGACCACGTGGTTCGTTTCGGAACACTTTTGTTATAATCCCTTTCAAATAAATGGCGATCGTAAACGAAAACAGTGAAATTGTACTGGTTTGAAACAATCGACGGAATTAATGGTATTTCTTGCAAAACATTTTGTTTTTGGGGGTATACTGATAGAATATGCTCCAATTGATAGGGTGTCAATGATTATTTAGTTCAAAACGTGCGTTTTGTCATAAAACGAACGCGACTCAAACTGAGACGTAGAGTGAGTGAACCAGTGCTCGGTCAAAAAGTGTATATTTTCAAAATTAAAACTTACAAACTCAATAAACTACAGTAAAACAACACATTGAAATAATGACCAAGTCTATTCCGACGAGATTGTAAACAAAGCGTCCACCTTGACACCGATTATAGGATAAAACAGGTGCGGTGAAGATATGGATCAAACATTAGCAAAACTGTTAGTGACGGAACCAGTGCTCGGTCAGGGGTCTAATATAATAACTCAGAAATATATTTTAGTAATATTCAATGGAAACTGTTTGTTTAACATATCAACTGATATAATGTGACATAAAAACAGAAATAAATGCTGATGATAAGGGCCAATTGTACCAAACTATTGCTTTACTACCCCTCACCTTTTCACGTCTTGTTGAATGACAACGTAATTATGAGAAATGTGTGACGCTAACAATTACATCAGTGATTATAATTTATTTCAGCATTATAACAATGAAAAAAACTGTTATAACTTTCCCCCTGAGCACAAACAAATGAAAACAATTGTGAACAAATTATTTAACCGCACCTATTTTATCCCATAGTGCAGATTATGCAGTTTATCCATGAGCCGCGCAGCAAATAAATGACGTCAGCAGGTGGGTGGGGTATTTGTTTATTGCCTGTTAAATCAGTCACTGTGGATTACAGTTCATTTTTTTCTGTTGAAACACAAAGCTTACATATTTCGAAGTTTAGGTACATGGTAATAATATTCTAAATGTAAATATCTATGATTTGTCAGTACGGAAATGTAGTGATATTCGTTCTGTCTTCTTTCGATGACGAACAACTGCTGTCTGCTAAATTATTTTAAAAAATGAAAAAGGACGACTTTCTGGTGTAATAAGGTGCCAGAGGGGTTGAAATAAACAAAAAAGTGGTAAAACATGATTAACAATCTTTATTTCTCATTTAATTTTACATAACAAACGAAGTGACCGAGCACTGGGCTGACCGAGCATTGGTCCCCTCACTCTAGAGCTGTTAGGTTTCAAAGAACAAACGGCTTTGACGATGAAATGGAATGATCATCGTCAAAGACCTTGGACTACCGGATTCCTTGCTTCATACCTTCGTCTCTTCATTGATTTTAATCTGCATTTGTCTGACACTTGTCAGTAATACTTGAAAATGGTGTCAGACAGTATAAACAGAAAGATAAGGCAGTATTGAGTAAGGAGGGAAAAATGCCCCCGAACTCCCGACTCGAGCTCACGACACCGGTAATCTCTAGTCCGTAGAGCTATGTCAACTGAACTACATAGCCGGGTCTTTGCCATGATTCATTATACATAGTATTTATATAATGACAATATCTAACCTGTAAACAGTGAGTATGAAGAGTTTCTTCTTATTTTTCCACTTTTTTGTGTTTCGCGGGTTATTCTCGGTTCGCGTTTTATTTAGCTATTCGTAATACTTATCCACGCTACGTATAAAACCCAGTACACGGTACGTTAAGACATTTCAAATACAATGTAATAAAGTCTGTAATAACAAAGATTATATTTAAGGTACTCTATGATTTATATTATTATTATTATTATTATTAGTTGACATACCTTCTCCACAAACCAACTGTTTCAAAGATTCATTTCCTCAGGTCGATAGGCCTACCAGCATAAAATGAGATTTCCGAATAAACGTTGACCATTGTCTTATTGGACTCTTTCAAGAACGTCATTATGTCAATGTCACCACAAGAGAAAACATGTATGTTGCCTCGCGGATTGATAATGACATTTTCCTAGATGTACGGGCATGGGCATTGAAGATGAATTTGTGACATGTTCTTCTTCTTCTTCCATTTATTTGCAGGACCCACTCTGGGGCATTGTCGCAATTTATTTTATTTTATTTTTTTATATTTTTTTTTTGTCTGACAAGGGCAGACTTATATATCAACGGAGAGACAGAGGTGTGATACAAGGAATCCGGGTGCGTTACCCTAGCTCGTTTCGAATAGACTCCTTGGTTCTTTAACGTGCTCGGTGTATAGCACCGATACACGCAAGACTACCTCTGGGTTTCCAACCAGTTCATCTCTAGTTGGGTGGGAAACACTGAAAAGCGTTTCAGAAATGATCAAGTGCCCCGGCCGCGAGATTCGTCCCAGGGACCTCTCGATCAGTAGTCAAGTGCGTTACCACTCGACCACTGTGCCACCCAGTACAAAGAAACTGATCATTACCTCAAAGAATACATGAGTATATCCGTGATTACATAACTCGTTTAATAAAAAAGATTATATTAAGTCAGACAGGGAAGGCAGCACGTCAGTCAATATCGTGTGGAAGACATACAATAAATGTGCGCCCATTACATTAGATTTTATAGTGGACCTGCACGAAATTTGTTTGCAGCAGCTGCACCTATTTACAAAGCACTTAGAAATACGAGAAAACACGTTGTGCCTTGTTTTAGGTAACACACCTCTATAAGAAGATAGAACATGATATTTCTTTAAAACAGAGGAACCAAGTGGCGTCAGGCATACTTTAGCCACGGGAATATTACTAAATGAAGACGCAAAGTGAGATCCCGGTAGGGGATTGTTTGTCTTTTGTAATATAATTCTAGCCATATTAAGTATATAGAAATTGTAGATACCATTAAGTGAAAAGCGACATTAGGACCGATACAATTATTAGACAAGTTCTGGACAGTGCATATGCAACACGTACAAAACGTCGTACAGTTCACATCGAATAACAAATGAACAGGTTAAAAGAGGTCCAACAAATCGACGCTCAGTCTAAGCTAGAAAAAGAATAAAGTTACAGATACTATTATGAAATGAGCCTAAATGTCGATGAACACAAAACCTTCAACGCGGTATATTTACAACATACATGTATTAACAACATAAAGCAAGACTTAAAAAGTGAGCGTCATACTATCCCTGTAGGATGAAAAATAACAATATTGATTGCAAGTACGGGGAGACGTTTTACGGCCGCCACACTGCCACAGACAACACTATTGTGCATGCAAAATGATTATATTAAGTCAGACAGGGAAGGCAGCACTCAACTTGACCAGCCAGACACAGAAAACATTAAAAACACACAAAGCACTGGAAACACGTCATCCCGTCCTGAAAGTCTGCCGCCTCAGTCAGTCAAATTAAAACGGAGCGAGAGCCATGTGACGAGAAAACAACAACCGGACACCACACACCACAAGGACAATCTACAACATATATATAGTGTACACGGAATTTTGAAAGATACGAAGCAGCCTTGTGCTGGACAACGAAATTGCAGAATGGCATAAAAAATATACAAAATGAACAAAGTTCAACAAAAAGGCACAATGGCGAAATAGTTTTGTATTTTTGTATTTTTACTATAAAGTGGACCATACATACAAAGAGGAAACTTGACCAAAGGGCTTCCGCCTTGGTACGGACAGCGATAAATGTCACTGGGGGCTTAAACGTTTGACAGTACAGTGTAAATAAAAGTTTCCCGCCATGTAATGCCCTCTAACAAAAAGGTCACAGTGACAGGTAATAAAAGAATGTAAACCATGAAACATTATATAAATAACGTCCATCGAGTAGCACAGAAAGTACTCAATAACCTATCAGAAGTCAGAACAACAAGAGAGCAAAACATTTAAGGGTACGACAAGTAAAATGTAACAGACAGGCATCAATGCCAGCCGTCCAAAAAGGCCTGCGGTTAGGCATATCATAGAGTCTGTATCATTGTCCGGTCATCGCACAATGAAATAGGAAGCATAATGGCGAGCTGTAAATGGACCCACTACTAAGCATGCAGTCCGTTGCAAAATTAAAGGGTCATATCCTCTACTCGTTTTATAATGTTGATAAACACATCATGAAAGTGACTTCTAGTATGACCCAAAACCTTTCTAAATTTGTAAAGCACATCACCATGAAATTCAGGCTGAGACAGACCTTGTCGCAGAAGTGTCTTTAAATTAATACCATATTACGAAATGAGATCTGAATTACGCCTATAAAATTTTGCAAAAGTTTTACGAAGTTTATGGAAGCGATAGCCTTGTTGCAGTAACTAATTATTAATACAAAGATTTCGATTATTAAAGTCTTCCGTCCAATCAAGAGTGACAGATTAAATGAAATATAAGGCAGCGACTATCACACCTAAGGAAGCCAACCAACTACATGGGCATACCTGTTTCTCTCAACTCGGTGACATCCACGGTATTTGAATATATTGTTCACAATCAGCTCGTACAGTTCTTTGACCGCGGTGGCATTATCAGCCTCTGCCCACACGAGGATTCGTTGTTGTGTGACCAACCATCATTGCCATCTACAACATCGCGGGTTCGCGACACACAAGGGGGCCAACAAGTAGGCGGTATCCTGCTTGATTCATCTCAGGCGTTTATCAGGTTGTTTACAGCTACAACATCGCGACACACAAGTGGCCAACAAGTAGGCGATATCCTGCTTGATTCATCTCAGGCGTTTATCAGGTTGTTTACAGCTACAACATCGCGACACACAAGTGGCCAACAAGTAGGCGATATCCTGCTTGATTCATCTCAGGCGTTTATCAGGTTGTTTACAGCTACAACATCGCGACACACAAGTGGCCAACAAGTAGGCGATATCCTGCTTGATTCATCTCAGGCGTTTATCAGGTTGTTTACAGCTACAACATCGCGACACACAAGTGGCCAACAAGTAGGCGATATCCTGCTTGATTCATCTCAGGCGTTTATCAGGTTGTTTACAGCTACAACATCGCGACACACAAGTGGCCAACAAGTAGGCGATATCCTGCTTGATTCATCTCAGGCGTTTATCAGGTTGTTTACAGCTACAACATCGCGACACACAAGTGGCCAACAAGTAGGCGATATCCTGCTTGATTCATCTCAGGCGTTTATCAGGTTGTTTACAGCTACAATATCGTAAGAGTGTGAAAACGATGTTTGAGTTTCAGCTATATAACCTCACTAGAGCGGCCCTCTATACATAGAGCAACAAACTCTCTATATCAACACATTCACAATTTCCCTGAGCCGATACCTACTACATATATATAACTTGAAACAAGGCCTTTCAGCTTTTGACAGCTGGGACTTTGACTTTCGTTTTTTTGACAGCTGAGACTTGGACTTTCGACTTTTTGACAGCTGAGACTTGGACTTTCGACTTTTTGACAGCTGAGACTTGGACTTTCGACTTTTTGACAGCTGAGACTTTGACTTTCGACTTTTTGACAGCTGAGACTTGGACTTTCGACTTTTTGACAGCTGAGACTTTGACTTTCGACTTTTTGACAGCTGAGACTTTGACTTTCGACTTTTTGACAGCTGGGACTTGGACTTTCGTTTTTTTTGACAGCTGAGACTGGGACTTTCGACTTTTTGACAGCTGAGACTTGGACTTTCGACTTTTGGACAGCTGGAACTTGGACTTTTGACTTTTTGACAGCTGGGACTTTGACTTTCGACTTTTGGACAGCTGGAACTTGGACTTTCGACTTTTGGACAGCTGGAACTTGGACTTTCGACTTTTGGACAGCTGGAACTTGGACTTTCGTCGGTTAATTTAATTTTCTCTTTCAGTTGTGTGTTGGGCATTGTGCTGTGTGATTGTGGACTGTGTTACTTCTGTTTTCTGTGCTTGACTGTTGCAGTTGAGTGCTGCCTTCAAACTCCGATGCTTTTATTATCTTTTCGTTTTCTCGTTAAGTTATGTGTTGGGCTGTGCCGTGTAATTGTGGTATGTGATGTTTTTATGTTTTCTGTGCTCCACTGTTTAAGTCGAGTGCTGCCCCCTGTCCGATTATCTACTATCTTCTTGAAAAAAAAACCCCGTATGATCTCAAAATGATTGAAGTGGTCTTGTTTGTGGAACTTGACGGTACAAAATTAATGAATAATGGCTAGACATGAATAGCCTGTATTTATCTTGGAATTTTGTACAATATAACATTGCGATAATGTTTCTGTAAGTACAAGAATAACTCAGTATATCGACACATTATACAGTAAGAGGGAATATAGTCAATGGAGTTTGTTCACTTATGGTTCCCCAAGGAACAAACGTCGTATACCTATCATTAATCTCCCTGCAAGACTTATATTGTTTATATGGCTGAGTTATGCGCAGACTATGGGTTTGGTTAGTTGGTCTGGCTCGTAGTTGCTATCATAATCATTTGATGCGCTGATCGTGCAGCAAGAACTAAAAATGGAACAAAATCGCACCGAGCAATTAGAACTAAAATGTACGTTAACATGTATAGTATGATAGCAGCACCTTTGAAAATTAATGGTGCTCGTTTTTGGTCATTGAGGAAATAAATGTTAAACTATAATAAACTAAAGGAGTACAAAATGTATTTATAACAAATTCAATTGAATAATGTTGTTGCCATTGTGGCCATACCACGTGGTATGTGACGTCATTTTTTGGTAGGACGCTAGCCAAATTCCGTCGGCAATATTTCGTCAAATTCGAGTGGAGTATAATACAATTACACGACTTTTAACTCCGAGCCGACGGAGTTTGGCTGACCATCCTACTCATAAATGACATAACATACCAGATGGTATAGCCACACTGATTACCATGTTATATAGATAAAGAACGAAAACGCGAGGTTGTCTTTATTTGTCGATGGCGAAGCCAGAGACAAAATAAGACACAAGAGTGTGAGTTTTCCAACTGCCTTGTATTGTAGTCGTCCAATCACAAGGTATATAGGGTGTGTCTATTGTGCATACAATCAACATTTCCAATGACTGCACGATCTATTGATTTGTAACAATGGAATGTCATTAATCAAATTATAAATCGTAATTCACGTGAATCACGTACCTGTTCCGAAGCTTGTGCTTAGATAGTTAAAAGTGCCGTGGCATTATGTTACATTAGATCTTGAATCGGACAAAGAACAGTGCAAGTACTACAGTGCACGAAAGTGATTGCTCTAGTTCCTTTTAAAATTAAGACCCACCATCAATTTCCATTGCATTAAGCCACACCCCTTCACTTATTAACATCATTGTGAATTGACGTAACTATGATACAAGGGTTGTATATTACAATGGATCATGTACGAATCTACATCATGATATCTAGCAGAACAAACAAATATATGAGCCAGTCTCCAGGAAAACCTGCTATATTGACATTATGTTATTACTGCATGTAACAAACTTTTAAAAAAGCTTTCAATAAGAAAAGATGACTTATTTAATGCTAACTGATGAGATATGGAGTTCTATCAGTGAAATAAAACCTATATCAGTCACTGGTTATCACCTACAATGTGACTGATATAAGCTCCGCCCCCTCACAGGGACTACTTTAATTTACCAAAATCTCAACACTAAAATGTCTGTAACTTTTTTATTACTGAACGGAAACATGTCATGTGGGGGTTTTTATTCTTAGTTAGAACATTTCCTACAAGTTGGTGTATGATTTATTGCAAAATTCTCAAAAAAGTCGTTTTCACCTATTCACCATAACCCAAAATGGCGGATTTGAAGTGAAAAATATGAATGGAATAACATATTCATACGTAGCCTTACTACAGTGGTAATTTGGCATAAATAGTACCAGTTTTGACACCATAAAAGCATTAAATAAATAGAATATTTGTTTGTTTTGATTGAATATGGTTAATCTCTCATCCTGTAGTGATAAAATTTTAATATTTTCACTCGCGCTACGCGCTCTTGAAAATATTGAATTTTATCACTACACGATGAGATATAAGCCATATTCAATCAAAACAAACAAATATCCTCTATATATCAATAGATTCAAGTTTAAGTCATTTATCCATATATTACTATATCTTAGCTTTAAAAGTTCTTATGAATAATGTCGAAATCATTTACTTCGTTGCTATGGTGACCAATTTCAGAAAAGTACTCTGATTAAGAAAAACGAGGAGTTAGTTGTTTAAAACAGTAGTAGTCTTTCTATAAATGTGAACATTTACAATTTGGATGTATATTTTAAAACTTATAACATCATTCTAAAACTTGATACCATTTTGACCAGTTTACGTCAAGAATTGCAGTATATATAAAGTACTTGTTATAACGACGTCGAATAACGTTTGAATGATTCTTGCGACGTCACACAAAAAGGGTCTGAATAGGGCCTCAACTAAACAGCTGTAACTTCCTTAAAAATCAAGATATTAATAAAATTTCTTTTGCAGTTTGCTTCATTAGGAATACACTTTTAGACAATAAAAAAATCTCAAAATCAAATGTTTTGCCAAAATAGCAGGTTTTCCTGGAGACTGGCTCATACATAGTATTCCGCCACAGTGCTTTCGTAATTATTTATCAGCCGTCTGATTTGAGGAACTGGTCATACGTGGAAAATATTTAGATGAGAACATATAATAGATTTTTATGTTGTATAATTTCGATCTGTAGATAAGTGGCAGACGACATTTATTTGCCGATTATAGATTGTAGCACGTGGATCGTTAAGATGCTATAAATACTTACAATTACGTTTTATTTATTACTAATATTCACAGTGGTTTTTCATCTGTCTATGATGTTTGTATGTGTACAGAAAAGTTCCGCTAATATAAAATACCACTTTAATTATTTGAAACTCATGCAGACGCACTAGTAGACTATAGTACTAGGTCTATAATGTCGTGAAATACACAGTGCAACACACCAGACTTAATATACCGTCTTGGGGGCCTAGTGGAATTTAAAAGTTGGTAGTCTGGGCTTTAACTCTCTGACCGTCAGTTTCATATCATAGCCGAGATTAAGAGCAATGATTGAATAGTGAAACTTGAACTTCTCTTCTCTATTAGGCTCTTGATGTTGGTTAACATCGGGAGTGAGGTGTCCAGATAAACCAATCATAACATACGTGTCCTACATAAAACAACAACAATCTAATTGTAGAAAACTTTTTACAAGGCACTAATAAATCCCCGTGTGTTTTCATTATTATACCGTGGGAATGTTTTGACCGGTTGAAATAACAAAGCTGACAGGACGACGGATAAGCGCAGATATGCATGGGTAAAGGCAAATAGTTTTAAACAATATCAGACATGAATGATATCAGTAATGTGTATTTCCAAAGAGTAGCCTTTATATGATCTTTGGTATTTCCTAAATAACGCAGCTCACTACATACCACAGTATTCGAATATTGTCCCATAATGAGGTAGGAGGGGAGACAACCCTCGTAAATAAACCCACTCTAGCTAATCTGTCGGGTTTATAGAGTCGTGTGTTAAAGTACTAACATTCTTGATTCTGTTTTACTAGCACAAACATGAACTACATGCATATCGATTTATAATTAATTAAGGGAACCGCGTGTACTTCAATATATACACACTGTTTATTGGTCAATTATTTATTAACCATGTTTTTATTGGCTGATCCGCTCAAAGTTTGTTTTACAAAGTTCCTCATGCAAATATATACCGACTATACACATATTGGTACATGCCGTGAATCATAATTAAAACACCATTACACAAATTAAACTCAAAGAGTTACACGAGCTTGTATAGCAATGTAGAACAACAATATGGACTTGAATAATGCATTTAATAATACATGAATAGTTCGTCAAGTTCATCTCTTTTAATCATTCTCACTTCATATAGACTCTATCGGAGTCCGATGAAATCTTGATAAAGGTTTGAACTAATTTAGGATCCAATTTGTTCAGTCACACTCAAAATGACGGGAAAGTCAAAACAAAGTCCGTTCATTTGACTTTCAGCATGGAATTCGTACCACGATGTATGTGAACGCATATAATTATTAAACATGAATATATATACAGAGCTATCTCATAACCCTGAAGCAAGTAGTCAGGAAAAGTCTTGTCTGTATCACATGTGCTTGGCATGTGGATATGACCCCATTATCTCCACAGGTAACTGTATCATTGATCTAGAGTAAAACATTTTTTAAAATAAATTCTATGTTATCTTAGAAAGGTATATTTGTACTAAAGTCGTCAGATTTTCATGGTATCAAAAACAAGAATTGGCTTCCGATATCTTTATAAAGTAATTACATTCATAAACAACATTGTTCGAACTACCTCCATGCAAAATCTCATCAAAATTGATCTACTAGTTTAAAAGTTATACCATGAAATGCATATCACGGTGTCCAGTCAATTACTGAGGTGCATTCAATTAAACCGACTATTCTATTCTAAACAAGAAAAATGTGCTTTTACACCCTTTATGGGTTTATTTTCTTATTTGTGGACGGATTTTTAAAACATTGATATCAAATTAAAGACGTAACTCTCTTGTTTCTGATTAAGTAAATATATTTAAAATAACACGAGTATGAATAAAATGTTTATTACCAACAAACTGCACCTCAGTGACTGTGTTGTCAATTTCCCGTGTTATGAACCTTTCTAAGATATTATAAATTTTATTTAAAAAATATGTTTTTGTTTACTCTTTATTCATGATACATGCACCTGTGATTGTCTCCTCTACAACCCAACAACACATTTTTTCAGATCTCTATATAAAATATAGAGAAATCTGATTATCAGCGTTAGCTGTGTATCTTGATTATTGACCCACTTTAAAACCAATCGGATATGTTTGTAAATATATCAGCAGTAAATAGATAAACAAACCTGATAGCTTGGAATATGTTATACTCATCATAAAAGATACCGGGAAAACATTATATTTATGTTAAACATGTCAACTAAATGTACTGTAGATACACACAGATATGTTACTCGTGTTACCCTCGATGCTAAGTTTATCGGGTTGTTAACTGTTTGACCGTAAAGTGACCCAGGTGAAGTGAGGAGTGACTGTAACTTATAATGGTAAATACCACACGCTGAAAATTAGTAGCGAAATATAGCATTAAATGTTTTATGAGCAGAGGGCGCGAGTTCAAATCTCCACTGAGCCAAGATTTTTTCTGACCCCCCCCCATTTTTTTGTCTATAATTTCGACGTTTATTTAAGTTAGTCCCATCTACAGTTCTTTTTCAGACATAATGTGTGCTAACATTAAATTCTGAGTTAAGTTTGGAATCACTATTGCTATAATTGCCGGATATAACGGATCTACTACACATTCCTATATTATTCTTTATTGATTTACTGACATACAATAATTATACAGTAGCTTGACTTGTGTGTTTCAATTCCAACGAGATGAAATAACATCCGCATCTTCATTGAAAGCGTTTATACACTTATCTTCCATCTTAACGCTGATTATCTTTTTAAACGATATTTCTTGTTTTAATTGTTGTTGGGTTGTAGAGGGGACCGTGTGGGTCATATGCACATGCCAACTACCTGTGGTCTCTATCCAAATTCATTCACTTATAAATTCGTTATGATTTTTACGCATTTATTCACTATCACCAAAATGTGAACTTTGATAGTCCGTATATGAAATGTCTGATAGTGTTTTCGACAGGTAAGAATAGTTATTTCCGGGTGTAGAATCGGGCCCGCGATTAATCTCAAGGATGAGAAGGTATGGAAAAGCTCCAGTTGTACATCAAACGCATAGTGTATACCATTTTGCACATTACTTAACAATACAAAGACGGCAACACATCCCTGGCTCGATATTTTGAGAAAACAAGAAAAAAACTGTCTGAAAAAGACTCTTTACTTTTTAAACTTCAGATTGGTCAGCACGACCTGTTCCGATTTTCATGAAAAAAGGCTCATAACAAGCGCCTTGTGGTGCAGATTTCAAATATACATGAGTCTTATAAGGTCGTAAGTCGCACTCCTTCTCATTCTTAGTAAGCGACATATCGGTATGGGATGGAGACGGGTTTTGACGTGTTTTGTACGAAAAATCAAACAAACATCGTGAACGCTCGGCAATTTCCGTGGTTATCCGGTAAATATTGCGAAGCATCAAGGTGATTAGATTGCATGAATTATTAAGACGTTCATCCCAGGTTTAAGTTTATTCATGCTCTTACTTTCTCGTTGCTCTTTGATTTCCACAAAAAGCTACTTTCACACGCAGGAACTGAAGTACACTGTGTAATTAAACTGAGAGTATAACGTATTCATAGAGCTTGACGTATGCACGAGCACTATGCACGTAAAAACCTACTGTAACTTATTGTATGCGTGTATTTTTTTTAATTGAAAGGATGACGTTATCATAAATATAAGCAGCACGAGGTAAGGCACCAACTGCCCGGATATATACATACACTGCCCGGGTATATACATACACTGCCCGGGTATATACATACACTGCCCGGGTATATACATACACTGCCCGGGTATATACATACACTGCCCGGGTATATACATACACTGCCCGGGTATATACATACACTGCCCGGATATATACATACACTGCCCGGGTATATACATACACTGCCCGGATATATACATACACTGCCCGGATATATACATACACTGCCCGGGTATATACATACACTGCCCGGGTATATACATACACTGCCCGGATATATACATACACTGCCCGGGTATATACATACACTGCCCGGATATATACATACACTGCCCGGGTATATACATACACTGCCCGGGTATATACATACACTGCCCGGGTATATACATACACTGCCCGGGTATATACATACACTGCCCGGGTATATACATACACTGCCCGGGTATATACATACACTGCCCGGATATATACATACACTGCCCGGATATATACATACACTGCCCGGGTATATACATACACTGCCCGGGTATATACATACACTGCCCGGGTATATACATACACTGCCCGGGTATATACATACACTGCCCGGATATATACATACACTGCCCGGGTATATACATACACTGCCCGGATATATACATACACTGCCCGGATATATACATACACTGCCCGGGTATATACATACACTGCCCGGGTATATACATACACTGCCCGGATATATACATACACTGCCCGGATATATACATACACTGCCCGGGTATATACATACACGGTGGTATTTTATGCTGAGTAAGCAATCAACACCTCGCTATACAAATGCTAGGTAAGCCTCGAATTTACAAGAAAGTGAAATGGTTCATAGGTACATACATGTCAGAGATCATCTGAATGAAGCAACCACCTGTTTTAAACCGCCAAACTTTATTGCCTACCATGAACCTAAACTCTATAATTTTAAATCGAAGTAAAGGGAAGCAACCTCGACACAATATCGGCTTTACCGAAACACCAAACAGGAAGGGTAACTGTGTAAAAATTGACCTCGAAAGTTTGGCATGATAGGAATCATTCATCAGAATAATTTAGTTTCGGAATATATTTAGATCGGGATAAGGCGGCGAGTGATTAAACATTGAGACCAAAACTATCGATAAAGAGCTTTCATATAATCAATGATTCTATCGCAGAGAATTACTTATAAAATATGTATAAGGGTAACTGAAGAAAACAAGTTGTCGTTCGGATAATACATTCATAGCATTCGGGTATAGTCGCTCCCTGTATGAATATTGATCATGTATTGTTTCAGTATATATGGTGTGTGTTATACATAGGCGTATCTGTAGCTGGGGTGGTGTGTTACTTTAAAACTGGAGTTTTTATGTTTCTTGAGTTCAACTAGACTGTCGTAAGTACGTGGTCATTTGGTTTCTCCTTGCCTTATGATTGGCCCGGCTTCGAAGGAAAACACAAAGATTTGTGATACAAGGATCCGGGTGCGCTACCCTCCATAGCTCATTCCGAATAGAGGCATTGATTCTTTAACTTGTACCCGATGTATAGCAGCATCGATATAAGCGAGTATACCTCTTGATAACCAATCAGCTCAACTCTAGTTGGATGGGAAACCCTGCAATATACATGTACGTACACTGCCCGGGTATATACGTACACTGCCCGGGTATATACATACACTGCCCGAACGAACGAACGAACGAACAAACGAACGAACGTGTCTGTATTTTTCCAAGAGACAATCTAGCATCGACTTCTGCCCAGCGTGTTTATTAGTTTGTTACACCATAAATACCTGATGACTGTATTGTTATATTGGCATATAATAACCAGCTTATGTTAAAGCTGTCTCAATAGTTATTACTGATACCTGGGTATGTCAGAGGCTGCATTCTGTCCATTCCATACCTAGACGATAACGACATACCATAAACTCAGGCTTCAATATTCCATGCTTCATAACATCAATGTAACTTACCATCGTCAGTATAAGACTTATTGAACGAACTTTTTTGATAGGAGTTGTTTGCACATTAATCAATAGCAGTCAAAGACGAAGTTGTCATCTGTAATCGCTACTTTGGTAAAACCTCGATTCTGAAGGTTATACTGTTATAGAGATACCGTACATGGTGACTAGGGTAGATCTATATCAATAAGAAATATATGGACATGATCCTCTGTACCCAAATTATTAGTATTCAAAATTTAATAAGGGTCAACAAATTTCCCCTATTGTGAATTTGAAAATGATGGACAGATGGAATTTCAGAAATATAATGTTACATCTGCAATATTGTAAACGAAATGAAGATTGTCTCAAAATTTGATGTCTAAGTGCAGATAAGCCCAACCTAACTAAAATATTTCAACTACATTCAAGTCTCTGTGATAACAGAATGCAGTCCGTTTTTGGGGCGTTTTGTGTACTGTCGTACACAATGTGGGAATTGAAAAGGGACACATATTCTATGTTATTCTTGTCACTTTGGTCCCTGCAAATAGGGGTCACCAGTTACATGAAAAAGGACGACATTAAGTCACTTTCAATGCATACCATATGTACCACACATTTTTCGAAATTAAGCAACATATTAGATGATATTTAAATATCTGCACAACGTTTCTTAATCGGTTTTGTTCAGTTAATAAGAGTATTATATGAGTATACATGTACATTGTTTTCACATTCATATATGGTGGTCAGTTGAAAAAAGCAGTTAATTATCTACATGCACTCCCCGCCTTTAGTCTAGTCTGGTTGAGAACATGTCCGTAGCCAAAGTCATAGAAGTAAAGGACTTCCGCGAGCCAGGGAAAGAACCTGAACCTTCTAGAGGACACTCTACGTCTATATAATATTTACTTACTTTCCACCTGTAGATGATAATTTGCTATAGTGTTTATTACTCTGTCAATTTATACGCATATGAATAAAGATACAGACATTGACTTTCTTATATACAGTCTACATACATGTAGTAGCGAGATATACATCTATGTATACTTAGCAAGTCATTAATTATTCATTATCACGGATAGCATAAATATAGAAACTAGGCACCTCGTTGCATTGATCAGTACACGGGCGATCAGGACATCATTAGCAATGGTAATAGTTAGCACACCTCGTGGTTAGTACTAAAATCAACGAAATCACATAAAGGAACGCAGTCTTTGAGGCTAAGTGTTGAGGTAGCATGTTTTTCCAGCTGAGATATGAATGCCCGGGATGATTCAGTTGATGGTCAATTATCGATGTTGTCTAATACCTGGTTTACACATTCAAGCCGAAGATCGAACAACGTAGTTTGAGGCTGGGCGGACATCGGTCGATTATCGGGCCGGAGGCTGGGCGGACATCGGTCGATCATCGGGCCGGAGGCTGGGCGGACATCGGTCGATCATCGGACGGCGGCCGTAGTAAATCTCTTTTGAAATATGCATTGCCTCTCAACCACCGGCGCGAGAACGATGCCTGACGTCGGGTACACATCGGAAAGATGGACAACGTTCGGCGTCCGGATGATTGTCACCCAGGTATTATAACTATGATGTTTGTTTTCTGTAAGTGGTAGGATTTAGGCGGCGCTATGGACAGTAAGTGGTAGGATTTAGGCGGCGCTATGGACAGTAAGTGGTAGGATTTAGGCGGCGCTATGGACAGTACGTGGTAGGATTTAGGCGGCGCTATGGACAGTAAGTGGTAGGATTTAGGCGGCGCTATGGACAGTACGTGGAGTTATGTGATAGTGTAGCTACCAAACACTTCTCCCGCAATATGCGCAATTATGCGAGTAATACGAACAACAGGCTTAGAGATCAAAGGCATGCTTCACTATTGACATATTCTAGAAGCTATCAGTTGATATACAGGGATATCAAATGCGTGTTTAACTAAACATCGTATACTTGTACAGGGTATTAAATCTTTAATGACAAAGCTGAATCAAATGATGTAAAACGAACCTTTCGTGGGCTTCAAATTAGTTTTAACTTACAAGTTCCATAAATATTCGATGTTTACAGTACGCACACTAGAGTATGGGGGATCACCAGCCTGTCTTGGTTATGGGAGACAACTCATCACACTACTCTTTCTTCATTAAATTATTTCCATTTGCAGTTTTTATTGTGGACAGGCAGCTAATGGTGTAACGGTATATCAATGCATGCTTCTCTTTCAATAAGTATAATCGCGGTAGGAATCCCGATACACCGCTTCTCAGTTCCGTCAGAGAATTGTTCTGTTTTCATTTGGCTCTGACGGAACTGAATTTAGATTAAAACGCTCTGACGGAACTCAGATGTCATGTATCCCGAATTCCGTCAGAGCGTTACATTGGTTTTCAGTTCCGTCAGAACCAAATGAAAACAGAACAATTCAATTCTCTGACGGAAATGAGAAGCGGTGTATCGGGATACATACGGCGTGATAATACATGTATAATGTATGTACTACATTAGTGTATTAAACGATATCTCCACAACTCCCAGGCTGGTATTTACAAGGCATCTGAGAGGAAAACTATAATAGGATGACTGAAATTATTTGTGATGCTCATAATTGTTTCCTACTAATTGAAATTTGACCAATATTTCTTAGTGACTGTGGCTTGTAAACTATTAAAAAGAATGAATACTCGTGATTGCCTCATTTAGCTGATACACCTTAGAAAAATAATTTAATAAAATTTAAGAACTAACGTACCTAGCGCATACTAGCTCAGGTGTTCCTTTAATTTAGTTTAGCAATCATCCCAGGTAGCGTGATTAATCAACCCAACCCCACCGTGACAACATGTATCGACAAGCTACGCGCCTGGTATCGTACTATAGCTAAACCAGAGAATATAAATGAAGTGGGCATGTGATGGGATATAAATAAAACAATCGTTATCATGGGAACAGACACACTCTTGTTAGATGATGTTAGGTTATACCACAGTTTGACTTGTCCGTAAATTGTTATCTGGTAATTTGTTCAACACGATGTTTTTACTATTTAAACATTTGTTTCTATTCTATACTACTGTAACAGGAGTCAATTAATGCATTGCCTCGGGGAAACATATTGAGATGAACTGTGGATACATACTTTAATTCATACGGTAGATGGATGTGATGTGTATACATGTGTGTAGTAACTGTGTAAACATAATGTGTAAGATGCATATACATCGTCTGGATTATGTGGTTATTACGCTGCGTTAAAACGTTTGGAAATTTTCAACACGAGGTGTGTTGATTAAAGGTAACTTTGTATTATTCGGGGAATACTCGTAAAAATGAGTTTCGTGGAGCAAGGAATGGATTTATTGCAAAGTTTGAAGTTACGTTGCCGTGGTATAACGTTCGTTACTATATTAGTCATTACAGCATATTTAGGATTTGTTGTATTTTCACCTGTATTTATTACCGTATTTCTTCTAAAGTTCTCGTGCGCACGATGGATTGTGGACACTATAATAAGCTCGTGGTTCGCTCTGGCCGTAGCTACGTACGAACTGGTGTATGGGGTAGATATTGTGATCACAGGCGATGTGTCCAATTTGGATAAATATTGTAGTTCTTTAATCATAATGAACCACCGAACACGCTTAGATTGGTTGTTCTATTTCTCTGTACAAGCCAGGTATTGTTCCCTACGGCGGTTTATTATATCTCTAAAAGATGGCTTACGTTATGTTCCCGGTGCGGGATGGGCCATGCAAGCCAAACAGTTCATTTTCCTACGTAGGAGCTGGGAACAGGATAAAGTTCGGATAGAAGACGGCTTGAGACATTTCGAGGAGGTGAAATACAATCCTCAATTGTTACTGTTTCCGGAAGGAACGGACTTTACACCGTATACTAGAAGTAAAAGTAAAGATTATGCAAAAAAGAACGATCTGAAGGATTATGACTTTGTACTGCATCCTCGGACGACAGGGTTTGTCTCTGTTCTAGGCTTTATGAATACACACAACGATTTAAAACAGATTGTTGACGTAACTATAGCATACCCACAAAACATGTTACAAAATGAAAGCGAACTTTTAAACGGAAACATTCCACGTGAAATTGTGTTCAATATTGAAACATTTGATGCAAAAGATCTGATTTCGCTGAACGAGAGCGAGCTATCAGCGTGGCTAGAAAAACGCTGGTCCTTAAAGGAGGAGTACCTTAAAGAGTTCTATGAAAACCCACAACGAATATCAACGAATAACCTGTCTCACAACATGAACATTGACTTAGAACGAGAAAATATGTTGTTTTTACTTGGAGTAATGCTGTTTTGGGCTTTTATATCGTTATCGACTATCTGGTGCCTTATATTTTATACTTACTTTCGTTGGGTATTTATTACGTTGACCATTTTTAACGCTGTTATTGGCACACTTGTGGGGTTTGATAATCTTTTTGCCAAATTGTCACTTATTTAAAAGTATTGTTGTTTGTTATTGTTTGTTTCAGATGATATATTACACGGATGATTTAAAGATATGCACTCCTTGGTTATTCTTTCCTTTTTAGTGTATACATTTTACTATATACTGTACAACCTCACCAGAGCGACCCTTTGTAGAGCAACTACCTCTCTACAACAACACCTTCAAAATTTCTCTTAGGTAATACTTACTCTTAATTTAACCTCGGTAGATCAACAACCTCTTTACAACAGCCAATATTTGCAGATCTTAAAGGATGTTGTTCTACAGAGGTTGTACCGTGAATGGATATTAGGTGAATCTCTCGCACCAAATATTACAGCCGAGGCGGTATAAATTTCATCCATAAACACCAATTGTCGTATTGGACTAGTGTAAAGCTGACGGGAACATTTTTTCTTACACGTGTCTTATCAGATCTGTACATTGTATATTAAATGAGATTGTCCGGTGTGAAATTTACACCTGGCCACAGTACTGACAGCCGTATTAAACTCACGTCCCACTTTAAATTTGTTATAATTCTTTAACGACTACAAATTGTGATTAAGGCAATCTCATAAAAATCAGTCCCTTATTACGCTTCACTATCTTACGTTGACAGCGTAAAGGAATGTAGCAAATGTTAGGGTCTGAGTTTAATGAGATTGTGATTAAGGGATCTGCAATAGTATTGATGAATGATTCAGTTAACCAACTCCTACAAATCATACCTGTCCGTAATCTGTAGTTGTTAAGGACTTATATAGAATTTAAATGGGAGCGTACGTTTAATATTTCTGTAAGTGCTTTGATAAAACAGTACCCATGCAACTTACGGGAAATATTGTATGTTCCTCTTTCAACACATGATACACCAGAAACATGCTACAATGTATATATATACCACTTGTCACATATATACATAATGGACGTTCTACTTATGTCAAATCCGTTCCCTTGAGAAAGATGATTAATTTATTTGAAGTTAAAAGTCCACACCAGACTATAACAGCATATGGTATTTTCCGTCGTCGGTCGGTCGATGTCGCTTCTTCTCCGACTGTTGCCGGAGAATATCGAGTTAGGCCGAAGCTTATCGATACGTCTGTCTATATGTGTGTTGATAAGCATACGTATAATTTACTCAGAACATTAAAACAACCAATGCATTTGTAATCCACACTATTTGTACAGTATCATTGTATTGTACATGTAATCTAAAAATCATTTGATATGAAAATGCAGTAAAACATGTGTAAGTAACAGCGTATAAACCCAATCACTGTATGACTTATTGGGAGAACATACAATTCAACTTGTATCAATGTATGACTTATTACGAGACAAGCACCTATAACTTCCGATCACCGCATGACTTATTGGGAGACTATACGATTCAACTTGTATCACTTATTGCTAGAAAAACACCTATAACTTCCGGTCAGAGTGTGATTTACTGGGAGACTATACAATTAAACATTGATGTAACAATAAAACCCCTTCTCATCAACGTAGATCTCGAGTGATGATAATGATACAATTATTATTGTAATAATCTTCCTTGATGGTATAATGTAAAACCATTCATTTTCGCGGGTACTTAAATGTCGCGGAATTTTGGTAAAATGATAATTTGGTGTTTTCTTAAATTCGTTGTTTCAATATTGACACAAAAATCTCTTGTTACATATTTTTGGGGATCAATTATTCGAGGGTATTTAATTTCGCGATCTAGTTCATCAGCGAAATTATCGAACATTAATCCACCGCGATTATTAATAATTTTACAGCAGCACGATGAAGTTAGGTGTGCCGCGATAGATCACTTATCTTGTAGATTGGAAATCTCCCTCGGCAATATTATGTGACTAGAGAATTACATGACAATGTGTATTATGATACAATTGTTCACAGATGTAATGATAAGATACCTAGAACTAGTAAGTTGTAAAATCCGAAATTTTTCGTCAGATATACATTTCGCGAATGTGTTATTCGTAAAGCCTAGGTCCCACTGAGCACTTCTTGCCTCGGCCTAGGTCCCACTGAGCATTTCTTGCCCCAGCCTATGTCCCACTGAGCATTTCTTGCCCCAGCCTATGTCCCACTGAGCATTTCTTGCCTCGGCCTAGGTCCCACTGAGCATTTCTTGTCTTGGCATAGGTCCCACTGAGCATTTCTTGCCTCGGCCTATGTCCCACTGAGCATTTCTTGCCTCGGCCTATGTCCCACTGAGCATTTCTTGCCTCGGCGTAGGTCCCACTGAGCATTTCTTGCCTCGGCCTATGTCCCACTGAGCATTTCTTGCCTCGGCCTATGTCCCACTTAGCATTTCTTGCCTCGGCCTATGTCCCACTGAGCATTTCTTGCCTCTGCCTAGGTCCCACTGAGCATTTCTTGCCTCGGCCAAGGTCCCACTGAGCATTTCTTGTCTTTACCTATGTCTCACTGAGCATTTCTTGCCTCGGTGATGTACTCCCGATTGAAATCAATAAGCTATCAGGACATCGGGAACAGGTTCGTCGTGGTCTAGGGGAAGCTTCGGGGAAGTCATGAAACAGTTTGTGATATTTTTATTGTGAAGGAATTGTGATGATCGGGTGGTATCGGAAGAAATCGGGAGAAAATCGCCAATGTGGAATTCCTCAGTGGGACCTAGGCTTGAGTCGTTCGCGAGGTGAAATGTTCGCGATTTTGAAATTCAGGTTTTGGACTATTTTCTGTTGTTTAACCGCTGTTGTTTAGGTTCATGAACATGAATTTTCGCGAGTTTATCGATTTCGCGACTATAGCGAAATTTAATCCCTCGCGATTGGGTGATTTTACACCACATCTTCTAATTTTTCGTGATTGAACGAACACTCGATCAGACACTGTTGTCTTTCTGACGTTCCTCACACGTACACACAGGGGAGCCTAACTCCTAACATGTAGAACTGTTAACATTAAGTCTAACGTTCATTGCTTCAACCTTGAAGCATTCATTCCATGGATCATAGATTCAGAAGTTTCTAAAATCAATTTATGACTCACACCACCTTAATGTTATGTGATGCATCGATGTCTTTAACGAAATATTCAGTTTGTATAATGGAAAACGTATTGATTTCCTGATATATATATATATATATATACATTTGTACATGTATTACATCTTTACGGGAGTTCTATAATTATACTATTTATAGAACATGGGTGGTATTCACAAAGCATCTTAAGGGAAGTTTCTTAAAATCTTAAAATTTTCTTCTGATCATAAAACCCCTCCCACAATCTTCAGAATGAGGTCACCAAGAATTTATATCTCATCAATATCGCGCCTAGGTTAGCAGCACGATCGTACGACATGGGGCCTACAGGTTATAGGTCCAATCCGAGACCCATTCTGATCACCTCGGCCTTTATGTATTGCATATTCACCGGAGAAAAACGGAAAATATCGAGGTTTTACGATCATTGTCCGATGCCGCTATATACCGCAGTCGTAAAACATCGTACAGGTGCACGTATTCGTCAATATAGAAGGGTATAGTCCAGTTAGGATATTGTGACAGTGACGTTGCAGTTTATGTGTACGCAAAAAATCACAACCATTGTCTAAACAGGTAGAGCGAAGTTTAGTATGTTAGTTTAGAATTGAAATTATAGTGGTGTGTACAGTATAAGCCTTTATAGTTGGTTTTACACCGTTATAGTGGACTCGACCGCTGCATCACTGGATATTTATCCTGACTGGACTATAGTTTCGGGACTTGTTAATATTATGACCGACTATCGTTTAGACGGTTGAGTATAGAATGTACACCATATAACATAAGAATCAATCTTTATCCCGTGATTGAAGAAAGTCACATGCACGTGTTGCACTCGTGGCTAGCACACTAGTAACATACTGCTTACTGTAATCACACGATGAAATCAAATTTGATCTTACACTAAACTTAACAACTTTATAACTTTACTAGTACGATAATGAGAAGTCGAAAGCTTGAAAGTACAATTCATACCAAAAAACAAGAAAAACGATAGTACGTAGGTGAAGACACGATAGTTCGATGGTGAAGACACGATAGTACGTAGGTGAAGACACGATAGTTCGATGGTGAAGACACGATAGTACGATGGTGAAGACACGATCGTTCGATGGTGAAAACACGATAGTTCGATGGTGAAGACACGATAGTTCGATGGTGAAGACACGATAGTTCGATGGTGAAGACACGATAGTTCGATGGTGAAGACGCGATAGTTCGATGGTGGTGAAGACACGATAGTTCGATGGTGAAGACACGATAGTACGTAGGCGATTACACGATAGTACGTAGGTGAAGACACGATAGTTCGATGGTGAAGACACGATAGTACGTAGGTGAAGACACGATAGTTCGATGGTGAAGACACGATAGTTCGATGGTGAAGACACGATAGTTCGATGGTGAAGACACGATAGTACGTAGACGATTACACGATAGAACGTAGGTGAAGACACGATAGTTCGATGGTGAAGACACGATAGTTCGATGGTGAAGACGCGATAGTACGATGGTGAAGACACGATAGTTCGATGGTGAAGACACGATAGTTCGATGGTGAAGACACAATAGTTCGATGGTGAAGACACAATAGTTCGATGGTGAAGACACGATAGTTCGATGGTGAAGACACGATAGTTCGATGGTGAAGACACGATAGTTCGATGGTGAAGACACGATAGTTCGATGGTGAAGACACGATAGTTCGATGGTGAAGACACGATAGTTCGATGGTGAAGACACGATAGTTCGATGGTGAAGACACGATAGTTCATGGTGAAGACACGATAGTTCAATGGTGAAGACACGATAGTTCGATGGTGAAGACACAATAGTTCGATGGTGAAGACACAATAGTTCGATGGTGAAGACACGATAGTTCGATGGTGGTGAAGACACGATAGTTCGATGGTGAAGACACGATAGTACGTAGGCGATTACACGATAGTACGTAGGTGAAGACACGATAGTTCGATGGTGAAGACACGATAGTACGTAGGTGAAGACACGATAGTTCGGTGGTGAAGACACGATAGTTCGATGGTGAAAACACGATAGTTCGATGGTGAAGACACGATAGTTCGATGGTGAAGACACGATAGTTCGATGGTGAAGACACGATAGTTCGATGGTGAAGACGCGATAGTTCGATGGTGGTGAAGACACGATAGTTCGATGGTGAAGACACGATAGTACGTAGGCGATTACACGATAGTACGTAGGTGAAGACACGATAGTTCGATGGTGAAGACACGATAGTACGTAGGTGAAGACACGATAGTTCGATGGTGAAGACACGATAGTTCGATGGTGAAGACACGATAGTTCGATGGTGAAGACACGATAGTTCGATGGTGAAGACACGATAGTTCGATGGTGAAGACACGATAGTTCGATGGTGAAGACACGATAGTTCATGGTGAAGACACGATAGTTCAATGGTGAAGACACGATAGTTCGATGGTGAAGACACAATAGTTCGATGGTGAAGACACAATAGTTCGATGGTGAAGACACGATAGTTCGATGGTGGTGAAGACACGATAGTTCGATGGTGAAGACACGATAGTACGTAGGCGATTACACGATAGTACGTAGGTGAAGACACGATAGTTCGATGGTGAAGACACGATAGTACGTAGGTGAAGACACGATAGTTCGGTGGTGAAGACACGATAGTTCGATGGTGAAGACACGATAGTTCATGGTGAAGACACGATAGTTCGATGGTGAAGACACGATAGTACGGTGGTGAAGACACGATAGTTCGATGGTGAAGACACGATAGTTCATGGTGAAGACACGATAGTTCGATGGTGAAGACACGATAGTACGTAGGTGAAGACACGATAGTTCGATGGTGAAGACACGATAGTTCGATGGTGAAGACACGATAGTTCGATGGTGAAGACACGATAGTACGTAGACGATTACACGATAGTACGTAGGTGAAGACACGATAGTTCGATGGTGAAGACACGATAGTTCGATGGTGAAGACGCGATAGTACGATGGTGAAGACACGATAGTTCGATGGTGAAGACACAATAGTTCGATGGTGAAGACACAATAGTTCGATGGTGAAGACACGATAGTTCATGGTGAAGACACGATAGTTCGATGGTGAAGACGCGATAGTACGATGGTGAAGACACGATAGTTCGATGGTGAAGACACAATAGTTCGATGGTGAAGACACAATAGTTCGATGGTGAAGACACGATAGTTCATGGTGAAGACACGATAGTTCGATGGTGAAGACACGATAGTTCGATAGTGAAGACACGATAGTTCGATGGTGAAAGCACAAACTAATATCGGGTTATCACTATCATACTTTCATTCATAGGCAGTCAGCACGTACCCAAATACTACCCCGGCCAAATCGGATTTTACCACTGTTTACTATGTTATGACAGGTTACTTTCAATATTTTCGATTATAAAAGTGCCTGTCACATTTGTAGCCGTGTAGGTTTATTATTCATTGAAATGGTATATTACGGGTATCAACGTGTAGCTACTATATTTTACTTTCAGGATATATCAACACTTTAGTCCTTAGATACACACCCGTTTACACACCGAACGTCAGAATCAAGAATACAATTCCTTAATTAGGTCGCTAACTAAGACGTTCAGCAAAACCCAGATTTTCACGCTTGTAAACGTGAATTTTGCCTTGAAACAGAATGTATGCTTCACAAACGGGCCTAGCTAGTCATCCTTTCAGTTAGTGTAACTAAATAATTTACCTCACATGCCAATTAAACATCGCAATATTTCACTAGATCGATAATTAAAAAAAATTGTACGAAATTCGCCACCGTCAATTTCCAATTTTATTTAGTATTCCGATAACCTTTCGACCTCAACAGATTTCGAAGCGATCGTTTGATTGGCTAGAGTGGACATTGAAAAAAAATGCATTACTTTTCATTCTTATTTGTAATGTATACTTACATCTATACTAGAGTTATACTTTGACACCCGAGCATACACTCGCATGATTATTATAATTCAAAATTTGAGTGTCGGATGACACGATAGTTCATGGTGAAGACACGATAGTTCGATGGTGAAGACACGATAGTTCGATGGTGAAGACACGATAGTTCGATGGTGAAGACACAATAGTTCGATGGTGAAGACACAATAGTTCGATGGTGAAGACACGATAGTTCGATGGTGGTGAAGACACGATAGTTCGATGGTGAAGACACGATAGTACGTAGGCGATTACACGATAGTACGTTGGTGAAGACACGATAGTTCGATGGTGAAGACACGATAGTACGTAGGTGAAGACACGATAGTTCGGTGGTGAAGACACGATAGTTCGATGGTGAAGACACGATAGTTCATGGTGAAGACACGATAGTTCGATGGTGAAGACACGATAGTACGTAGGTGAAGACACGATAGTTCGATGGTGAAGACACGATAGTTCGATGGTGAAGACGCGATAGTACGATGGTGAAGACACGATAGTTCGATGGTGAAGACACAATAGTTCGATGGTGAAGACACAATAGTTCGATGGTGAAGACACGATAGTTCAATGGTGAAGACACGATAGTTCGATGGTGAAGACACGATAGTACGTAGGTGAAGACACGATAGTTCGATGGTGAAGACACGATAGTTCATGGTGAAGACACGATAGTTCGATGGTGAAGACACGATAGTACGTAGGTGAAGACACGATAGTTCGATGGTGAAGACACGATAGTTCGATGGTGAAGACACGATAGTTCGATGGTGAAGACACGATAGTTCGATGGTGAAGACACGATAGTACGTAGACGATTACACGATAGTACGTAGGTGAAGACAAGATAGTTCGATGGTGAAGACACGATAGTTCGATGGTGAAGACGCGATAGTACGATGGTGAAGACACGATAGTTCGATGGTGAAGACACAATAGTTCGATGGTGAAGACACAATAGTTCGATGGTGAAGACACGATAGTTCATGGTGAAGACACGATAGTACAATAGTTCGATGGTGAAGACACGATAGTTCATGGTGAAGACACGATAGTTCGATGGTGAAGACACGATAGTTCGATGGTGAAGACACGATAGTTCGATAGTGAAGACACGATAGTTCGATGGTGAAAGCACAAACTAATATCGGGTTATCACTATCATACTTTCATTCATAGGCAGTCAGCACGTACCCAAATACTACCCCGGCCAAATCGGATTTTACCACTGTTTACTATGTTATGACAGGTTACTTTCAATATTTTCGATTATAAAAGTGCCTGTCACATTTGTAGCCATGTAGGTTTATTATTCATTGAAATGGTATATTACGGGTATCAACGTGTAGCTACTATATTTTACTTTCAGGATATATCAACACTTTAGTCCTTAGATACACACCCGTTTACACACCGAACGTCAGAATCAAGAATACAATTCCTTAATTAGGTCGCTAACTAAGACGTTCAGCAAAACCCAGATTTTCACGCTTGTAAACGTGAATTTTGCCTTGAAACAGAATGTATGCTTCACAAACGGGCCTAGCTAGTCATCCTTTCAGTTAGTGTAACTAAATAATTTACCTCACATGCCAATTAAACATCGCAATATTTCACTAGATCGATAATTAAAAAAAATTGTACGAAATTCGCCACCGTCAATTTCCAATTTTATTTAGTATTCCGATAACCTTTCGACCTCAACAGATTTCGAAGCGATCGTTTGATTGGCTAGAGTGGACATTGAAAAAAAATGCATTACTTTTCATTCTTATTTGTAATGTATACTTACATCTATACTAGAGTTATACTTTGACACCCGAGCATACACTCGCATGATTATTATAATTCAAAATTTGAGTGTCGGATGTAAAATGTTACATCAATTGTGTAGTGTGTAAGTTAATAGAGAGTTATATATACATGCGCTGTATTTCAACATTTTCTATTTCAGTACAAACTTGTCTCCTTTCCTGTAATACATACAGTTTGATCTATCATATGATAGTGCAGTTGTTATAGGAAGGTCTGGTGACAAAGTTATAAACTACATATATAAGTGTTCAGAGAACTTAATACTTTCTTACTGAAGTAAGACGCAATTGATGCCAAACTCTTTTAACGTATTTGAGATCCGTTTTATAGAACTTCTTACGTTGATTTATATATTACAAATAGAAACTTCAAACAAAATGAAAAACAAAGTTTTAACTTTCATTTGTTTCAAATACACAAACTGACAAAGCTGCTTGTGTATTGGAAAGGTCAAGGAATATAACATTTTTCTATATATTCATGATGATTTTCGTTGACAGATTGTGCATGTGAGGGTTGTGCAGGCGAGGGTTGTGCAGAAGTTGTACGAGAAAGGGGTCCTCTTTAGAGGTTGTGCATGCAAGGAACGTTCTTTAAAGGTTATGCAAGTGAGTGCCACTGTGGAGAGGTTTTGCAAGTGAGAATCGTTCTGGGGAGGTGGTGCAGACAATGACCGTTCTGGAGAGGTTTTGCAGGCGATGGCCGTTCTGGGGAGGACGTCAGACAATGTCCGTTCTGGAGAGGTTGTGCAATCGAGGGACATCATGGAGCCGCTATGGAGGGCATTTACATAATATTATTCAAACTCGGACGCTCTGGAGAGGTTTCACTGTAAATACATCAACTTGTTTGAATTGTATTGTTTAAAACCGTATAAGCTCAATACTACATATATTCCAGCTTTAACTATCAATAAATTGGACGAACATTGTTGCACTGGCGTAACATAGAACATCGTACAACAGTGTCAATGCTGGTGGGTCAACTAGGGTGTTTAAGTTCTACGGTAATAAAATATTTATCACCGTTACCAGTCTGTCGGTAATAAAAACGTCGATGTTTTATTATCGACACCATGTTCACACTTATTCTGTTTTATTTCTGCAGTCATGGGGAAAATAAATTCGAATATTGAATCAACATCGCTAGTTTGATTTCTTATCTTACACCGTTCTGGGGAAGTTCTAAAAATCATTTGTTTTCGCCATTTCAAAGTTTCGCGAATTGATTAAGGTCTATAGTCTGGTTCCTGTCTGGTTCCTGTCCTCAAATTACAGTAATTTGGGTTCGGCATCGTCTGATTAAAATGAAATATTCCCTAAAAAGTCACCTACTTAGCAGTTGGTCTTCATATTAAGGTTGAATTAAGTAGTTTGTAAGAACATAGCAGTGAAAAACGTATAATTGTGTGTTCCAAATTTAGTGGATGTCTCATTTCATTATTTGATCGTCTTATTGTATTTTAAAGAGATCCAGCGAAACTCATCCGGTTCGCCTAAGTGACAATTACAATGGCTAACGTTTGACACGTAAACAATACAACATGAACTAAATTTGTAGTGGTACGACTTTATATAAGTGGCGTTCTTTTCAGAATTCACACAAACATCTTATACTTTGCAATGATGCATTTCCTGTTGTGAAGAGTAAAGTAGTTTTAAAACATATTGTCGTATGATAGTTGCCACTGAAAAAATGCAAATACTACAATACTGTACTTGAAAAATGTGCAATAACTACAATACTGCACTGTGTTTGCCTTTTTACCACCGTCCTGCCACGCGCTCAGTTGCACTATGATACAAAACAGATAGAGGACAGACACTCTGATATCTTATTTAATTATCTAGGTGATTAGCGTTGGAGTTGGCAGCTCGACGTCGCGTGATGGTGTCATAGGAGGACGCGTTCGTTCAAACTTCGGTACATAATCGGTTAATAACGATAACTAGTGAATCAATTTGAAATAATTGTTCCTACATATTCTGACCGATGTTTAGGCTTGCAGTTAAAATAAATGTATAGAAATGAGAGCACTAGTTTCGCGCATTTATTGAACACCCCTTGTACGTCATTGTAACTTGTTACATAATGGATCCGAATAATATATTAAATTTAACCCTTCCGCAATTTATACAAAGTTTTCCTTAAAAATGGAAATATTATACGCTTGGTATCACTTCAATTTCACACTCACCGTGTCATTTATGATAACATAACTTCGCAAATGCGGATACATTGTATGTTTTAAAATACAAATGTATGTTTTAAAATTGTGTTCAACTTTGATCGCGATTTGAAACACATGGGTCGTAAATGTAGCAAAACTAAACACTAATTTTATTAAACTTCTAACTTTATTACCCGGATTCTCGGAGTGGCCGGGGATTATATGTCATGCTTTATGAATAATGTATATTATACACCAACAACGGATTCAATACTTGAAGATGTATGATTTTCATGCATTGTACTGTAACATGGTTAGATATCGCTGACTTAGAATTAGAAGGTCGTTAGTAGTACCTTATAAGACTCGTGCATATTTGAAATCTGCATCTCAAGACGTTTCTTATGAGCCTATTTTCATGAAAATCGGAAGTGGTCATGTTGACTGTTGACCAAACTGAAGTTTAAAAAGCTTGTTTTTCCATAGGTAAAGAGTTGTTTACAAACAGTCTTTTTCTTGTTTTCTCAAAATAAAGATGTTTGTACTTACGACTTTCTAATTGTAAGCCAGCGACAGAGAGTCTTACTGATACCATAAAGGTCGTTGGTCTACTTTCATCTGGTGGGTTGTTAGGGTTGCTGAAGGCATGAGTTACACAGGTTTTACCGCATTACCTGTTTGTTTCGAGACATCGGAATGAAGTATATGAAAGAACTATTTTTCTTGACGTATCACATTTTTGAAGCGGTGGGTTGATTAGATTACACAAACGATGCATAACCCAGATGTTAGATTGTTGGCTCGCATGAATAAACTTTGTCTAGATATCATGACCTTGCTATGTGGATAACGTACAAGAATTCCAGCTTTTCTTGCCAACAAAACTTTGTGTTTAGATTGCAAAATAAATTTGAACCATCATGTGTGAGATCGCCAACTCGGGTTTCTAACATCCCAGGAAACACCTGCTCGGGCATTTCCGTCGATCCGTGACGTCAGTAATGTCGAAGATGTCGCAGTTTGCGTAAGCGTTATCCCCGCTTGTCTGTGTTTGTACATACCAAACTGGAAAAACACATTGTGTATTGATATACATATACTCACACAAAGTAACGATATAAGTTTTGATTCAAATAAAACACAAATGTTCCGTTTCTTTTAGCAATTAGAAATTATGTTTCACAGGGCATTTGACTTCTCCAATTTATGTACAGGGCGGGACTTCACTCGTAAGAAGTAGACTCTTTAACGCGTTTATACAACGAATTAATTGATTTGCTAATCACATGAATCAGCTCCGTGGAACAGACTCGTAAGAATGAAATACTCAACGCAGGACTCAATCGTACAAATATCAAAGTCGCGAGTATGGGTACCAATCAGGATTCAAAATCACGAATATGGGTACCAGTCAGAAATAAAAGTCACGAGAATGGTTAAAAGTCAGGATTCAAAATCACGAGAATCGGTACCAGTCAGGATTCAAAATCACGAGAATGGGTACCAGTCAGGAATAAAAGTCACGAGAATGGGTACCAGTCAGGATTCAAAATAACGAGAATGGGTACCAGTCAGAAATAAAAGTTTCGAGAATGGGTACCAGTCAGGATTCAAATAACGAGAATGGTACCAGTCAAAAATAAAAGTCACGAGAATGGGTACCAGTCAGGATTCAAAGTCACGAGAATGGGTACCAGTCATGATTCAAAATCACGAGAATGGGTACCAGTCAGGAATAAAAGTCACGAGAATGGGTACCTGTCAGTATTCAAAATAACGAGAGTGGGTACCAGTCAGGAATAAAATTCACGAGAATGGGTACCAGTCAGGAATAAAAGTCATGAGTATGGGTACCTGTCGCCATTCAAACATTTGACCTCCAGCTCTAAAGGCGGACGCTTTAATCACTCATTCACTGGAACACCTTTGTGTGAATAAGGCGCAATAAGTTTAAAATAGCAGCATCAGGGTTCTCTGGTTATCTTGATGAATTAGGATCATTGATACATTAGGATATTGATGAATAAGGGTCAAATATTGATGAATTAGGACCAATACGTCCCTTTGGCACAACACGGTTGTATCTTACTATACACTACGCAAGATACAACATTGTTGCAACAAAGGGACGAAATATTGATGAATTAGGATCATTTATTGATGCTTTAGGGTCAATTATTGATGAATTAGGATCAATACCACCGGATATGATGTCGACTGATTGCATGCGGATGGTAAACATCACGCTATTGTTGTACATACATGCAGAAACCTATATAATCGTATTGATCACCTTCCGGTCGATGTGAAATGAGCAAAAAACAGACGACTGTTGTAATAGCAGACGACCCTTGAGTTTAATTATGTATCGATATGTGGATTGTATATAGGGAAACACATATATCAATTATTTTACCCTATATACTAGTACAATGTAGTAGTAGAAAGCTTAAGAGTCTAGAACAGTTTTCTAGGGCAGATGTGTTATTAGTGGGGAGCGATGGCCTAGAGGTAGGGCACGCGTGTCGGGATCGAGAGGTCCTAGGTTCGATCCCCGTCTGCGTCAATGTATAATTTAACCGAGCAAGTGCTCCACACGACCAATGTGTGAATTGGTACCTGTGAGGGCAGTGACTGAATATGTCCGATATCCCCAGGTGCCACAGATCGATGATGGCTGCACACCCACCAGGAGAGAAATAGTTTCCTCAGGGAGACTCTAACGCAGGTTAACTAAGATAGCCCAATGACCAGGGTTAAAATCTCAAAGGGTGGCTGAGCGGCTGAACTGTAGAAAGCAGCCCTCGAACATTGGTAACTTATCATAGGATCCGCGACCGCATTTTCCGCAAATGAACAGGTAATGTCCTATCATAGTTATGACAATTTACCTATTTACACTGATGTTAACTAAAAATGTGGGGCTAAATGCAATGCTAATTGATGGAGTGTGTCTTAATTTTCAAGGAATGATTGCAACAACTACAGTTATTGCACACCCTTTCGTTCCAGCCAAGATCAAAAGAAACAGAAAGCCATGCCACTAAACTATCTAAACACTAGCTACCGTCTGACTACTGATTCACGTAAATATCGATTTTTAATTTCATAAATGACATTTAAAAGTGAATTTCATTGGTTGAATTGTACTTGGTCTTTATTTGTAAAATCAGTAGACCGTGTTGGTATTGAAAATTGTATTTTCTTGCATATTACACGCGGAAAATATACGTTTGTTTTCCTTATTTTGTCTCTCTGTCTGACCCATTATAATCTGATACAATTTTGAAAAGTTTACGTCAACAATTGATCAAATACTGCATTTGTGCCGTTTGCGACGTCACTCAAAACGTTGACAGGAGTGTCTTAGTTTTAAAGGTATGCATTTTGTAGATGAAAGTCATATTTTGCTAATATTTTCAGATGCTGGTGATAAGACTCTTTCTAGCGAAATAGTATCATGAGTTTCATATAGTTCGTATTTAAAACACATACCTGACCAGTTAAACCAGTTTCATTACTTTAGAGCTTGCGTAATACAGCATGTGCGTTAATAATCAACACGGATTTAAGTGTACGTGTTGTACATACCAATTTGTAGATTCTATTCATGATTATCAATATACAGATTATGTAATACGCACATAACTCTATATCAGTAATTATAACATGTGATATATACAATGTACATTATGTATATGAATTCAAACGATAACAAAGCTGTCGCCATTTGAACACATATTACTATTATTTGAAAGATGACACATACAGCTGTTCGATCAAAAAGTGTATAAACAGCATCCTGAGCATGTTATTGTAATGATTTGTTTCATAGTTACGGTGTAAAAGCGTATATATAATAACTGCAATACTGCACTGGAAGATAGTGCGATAACTACAATACTGCACTGGGAAATAGAGCGATAACTAGAATACTGCACTGGGAAATAGAGCGATAACTAGAATACTGCACTGGGAAATAGAGCGATAACTAGAATACTGCACTGGGAAATAGAGCGATAACTGCAATACTGCACCGAGTGCGTACTTTACCACCGCACCCACAATGCCCTCGGTTGAACTATGATACAAAACAGATATAGAACAGCCATCCGGGTACGAATCTTATATAAGCTCTGGGTAAGCATTCGGCTAAATGAGATAACCTCATGTTTCAATGCTCTATCGATAACGCATCAATAGGCAGCTAGTTACATGATACTAATTACACTTCTTGGCCTCGTCTAAATTATGATGGACTATTTTGCAAGTTCTCATTTCTCATAACAACCAAAGTGTTATCAAGTGGAGTTAGTCAGTAATTATGATTTCGGGGATAATGACATTGCTCTTTCCTGGTAAAATATGAATACTCATATATAAGAACATGGTCTATTTGACTCAATCGGGACAGGACCATTGTGTTGTTGTGTCAAGAGTAAACACAATTATAGGCAATTTGATGGTACTTAACAATCCACGGAAACAATTGAACTAAAGTGTCAGTGAGTGTAGCTATAAAATAACAGAAACAATTGAACTAAAGTGTCAGTGAGTATAACTATAAAATACCAGAAACAATTGAACTAAAGTGTCAGTGAGTGTAGCTATAAAATACCAGAAACAATTGAACTAAAGTGTCAGTGAGTATAACTATAAAATAACAGAAACAATTGAACTAAAGTGTCAGTGAGTGTAGCTATAAAATACCAGAAACAATTGAACTAAAGTGTCAGTAAGTATAGCTATAAAAGAACAGAAACAATTGAACTAAAGTGTCAGTGAGTGTAGCTATAAAATACCAGAAACAATTGAACTAAAGTGTCAGTGAGTATAACTATAAAATAACAGAAACAATTGAACTAAAGTGTCAGTGAGTGTAGCTATAAAATACCAGAAACAATTGAACTAAAGTGTCAGTAAGTATAGCTATAAAAGAACAGAAACAATTGAACTAAAGTGTCAGTGAGTGTAGCTATAAAATACCAGAAACAATTGAACTAAAGTGTCAGTGAGTGTAGCTATAAAATACCAGAAACAATTGAACTAAAGTGTCAGTAAGTATAGCTATAAAATACCAGAAACAATTGAACTAAAGTGTCAGTAAGTATAGCTATAAAAGAACAGAAACAATTGAACTAAAGTGTCAGTGAGTGTAGCTATAAAAGAACAGAAACAATTGAACTAAAGTGTCAGTAAGTATAGCTATAAAAGAACAGAAACAATTGAACTAAAGTGTCAGTGAGTGTAGCTATAAAATAACAGAAACAATTGAACTAAAGTGTCAGTAAGTATAGCTATAAAAGAACAGAAACAATTGAACTAAAGTGTCAGTAAGTATAGCTATAAAAGAACAGAAACAATTGAACTAAAGTGTCAGTGAGTGTAGCTATAAAATAACAGAAACAATTGAACTAAAGTGTCAATGAGTGTAGCTATAAAATAACAGAAACAATTGAACTAAAGTGTCAGTGAGTGTAGCTATAAAATACCAGAAACAATTGAACTAAAGTGTCAATGAGTGTAGCTATAAAATAACAGAAACAATTGAACTAAAGTGTCAGTGAGTGTAGCTATAAAATACCAGAAACAATTGAACTAAAGTGTCAGTAAGTATAGCTATAAAAGAACAGAAGATTCTTGATATACACGTATGTTGTATATACTGAATGAGTCCAATGTGGTAATTAACAACATAATTGCGGACAGGTGTCTTCAAAAGTCTGCAATATTTTATTCTTTGAGCGAGTTAAACGAGACTACCTCGACACTCAATCCGAGAATGAGTACTATCCAGACCACTTAGTATTTTTGTGCAAACGTTCACAGTTGTTGCCCGAAACCGAATCAATTGCTATCTAATAAAATACTTACGACTGTTTTAACATTGTGTTGGCAGATTTTTTCTTGCGCTCTTAGCAACAAATTACGTCACATACCACGTGATATGTTCACACTGATATAGACGCCTCTTCTTTTTCTATACTGTAACTACAAATACGGATATTCGTGAATATTTTAGTATTACACGAGTTTTACACTTGGTTTAATTTGAATAGAAGTTTTAAGTCTGATCATGACGAAGTCGAACATTGAACTATATTTATCAACGAACTCTATATACAGAACACTGCAATCGTCTTGAATGTACAGTCACATTCCTTGCCGCCCGTGAATTCCCTCATTATACGAGCACGTACATATGGGAAGCTTCATTAAAGACGTATTCAGCGTAAACATTAGGCATAAATGCTTATCGACAAAACGTAACAATCAATTAATGTCCAATCAACAGACCAGGTCTCTCATGGGTCAACTTGGATGCTGAACAATAAACGGCTTCCAATAGACCAATGCTCGTACAACATCGATTCTAGAATTATTTATGATCTAGAGTTAGATCTATCTGAATACTAAACCTTATTTGAACGCAATATTCTGAGCCAAGTGTTTTGTGTTCTATGTTTATTGTTGGTTGCCTCTTGAAGTTATTTTCTTCTTATAGAAGCTATACCAACGTATAATGTAACCACTGGAACAAAGCCTGAAAAGTTGATTTTTTTAATTTTGACCATTTGGCCACCGTTACGGCTTTTACATTGTTAGCCTTCATCGGGGACCGAGTCATAAAAACGATCAATTAAAACAGTTTGCCTGCATACATGTACGCATCACTTAAAGATACATTTGATGTCCAGGCCACTTTACTGCTGAGACGGCACAAGTAGTCACTTCTTAATTTGAACTTAACTCGTTTGGAGGAATTAATTATCAACCAGTACATAGCTGGCCTGCAAACAAATGGAACATTCTGTTCAAATATGGATGACGGGGGAGCAAAGCCACATAACTCGGAATAAACATAGTCAGTAGGTCTACACTGATTGATATGTAAAGTGACAACATCTATTGGTCTACCAACAGAGATGATGGTTAAACAATAGCTGGGACAACCAACAGGTTGACCTAACAATAATCAGCAAATACGCCAAATAGTTTATTTCGTCATATTGTAAGTGTAGCAATACCACGTGACATTGATGTCGCAAGAAAGAGGTATCACATCCAAGACGAAATGTGTCAACATTGGAAAACAAAAATAGCCGTAAGTATCTTGTTTCAATACCGATTTCTATAAAACATACGCCAGTCTAAGGAGAAAATATAAGATTTCCACGAAAATGTAGGACCCCTATCAACAGCTGTGTCGTTTTTTCCAGCACCCTGTGAAACCCAAAGGTTATAACTGTATCATAATAAAGAGTAAATAAAAAAATATTTTTTTTTATAAAATTTCTAATATCTTAGAAAATTGACCACAATGAGGTGCAGTTTGTTTATATTAAACATTATATTAATGCTGGTTTTATTTCAAATATATTTACATAATCAGAAACTAGAGAGCTTCGTCATTAATGTGATATCAATATTTTAAAAGTCCGTCCATAAATAAGAAAATAATCCCATAGGGCGTGAAATCACTTTCTGTTTTTCATGTTTAGAATAGTAGTGTCGTTTCTATTGAATACACCTCAGTGACTGACACGAACTGGACATCGTGGTATACATTTCATGGTATATCTTTTTAACTAGTCGATCAATTTCGATGGGATTTTGCATGGAGGTAGTTCTAACAATGTTGTCTCTGAATGTTATTACTTTTTGAACATATCGAAATCCAAATCTTGTTTTTGATACCAAGGAAATCTGACCACTTTAGATCAAATCCCCCTCTCTAAGATAAGATAAATTTTATAAAAGAATTTTGTTTTTACTCTTTATCAATGATACAGTTACCTGTGGTGAAACCTTGGAAAAGAGAACACTGTAGTCCGCTCGCTTTCCGTATGCCTTCAGGGATGTCCGAGTCATTTCAAGGATTGAAATTTCCATGATTTCAAGGGCGACAACTTCACTTAGTGAAATACACAAGTTTAATTTATTGGTTACCTCCCTTCGACACGTTAAAGATTTCGTGACAACATCTTGTGAATTAAATGGCCAGGCCCCGTATTCACAAAGAGCTGGTTTTCAGGATAAGAACTCAAGCGCAATTTTATTTTATTTCATATACAAAAAATATGTTAATAAAAAGACAATTTCTTTAATGTAGAGGAAACAATGATTGATATTTCCTCAGATTTCAAAGAAAAAAAAATTTTTTAACACAAATTGTTATATAATGTTCTTAATAAATTGAAGCTGGGTTTCAAGTTTGATCCTGAATGTACTCCTAGCAGCATAAAGTTGAAAGTCTAGCAGCCTAACAGCCTGGTAACCTAGCATGGAACATTCTCTATATGTACAGGACTTGGTCATATCGAATGTTGCAGGTGAATATAACATGTCTTACCTTGGAATAGTACTTGGTAACACCGGGTGATAGCCTAAACAACAGCAATTGTTACGTACATGCAGATTATCTAATACATCATGGGTTCACATACTACCGTAGCTGAACGGATTACACCTGACTACCCACCAACTTTTATCTATAATTATTGTAATGTATACGTTTGCTGAAAACTAATTATCCACTGAGTTTAAATACCCATACTGTTATACTAGTAGTGTATAAGCACTGACCTTGTTTTACATACCCGAGTGTGACAATGGTATTGGTATTTTCACGTAAATTATGTCACTTTAAACCTGACAATTGAAAGGGAATCTAAATTTAGACAACTACCTTTGGTTCAAATTACCTTAAATTACCATACATGGAAAAGACTTCTCATAAGCTATAAACATACATACTCGTAACATGTTCAATATTTGAACTGAGTCGTTAAATAATGGGAATACGCAAGTTTTTTCATACTTCAGATTATGGGATAACTTCTTAAACAGGTGGATTTAACTACAATGTAACATTCTGTTTTTTTTAGATTTAAGTTGCATAGTTTGTCGTAGTTGTATGAATTCTGTTGGATACCTGGTTCATGATATATTTGAATACATGTATTGAAAGAACATGAATATTCGAGAGTGTTATATTTCCGTTGATATCGTAGAATAACTCGATCATTAAATTAAATCGTCGCGGAAACCGATCTTCAAAAATCCGGAACAATGAGGGTTCTTCCATCTTCTTTAATCCACGAAACTTAATGACCGCAAAATGGTGACATTACGGTAGTTGATATTATTGTTATAATAAAGACTTTATTATTTTATTTTACGAGGAAACTCATTTATATTAAATGGCAATCTTCCATGAGATCCTCAACAATAAACAGTTGAACCAGAACACTAGCACATAAAAGAAAAGAGGATATGGGCAATTTGGCCCATATGACGTCCACAATATCATAATTTTATATATAATTGGGGAATTTCATAAAAGAGTTTCAGTGAAAGGATGTGCGAAATAGATATGTTAAAACGTGTTATAAATAAGTTAGAAAATGACGACAAAGGTTGTTAGTGAAGCTGTTTTTTTCTATACGTTTAAATGGATGCTGGGGAAGCTTATAGGGTATTATGGAAACCTAAATAAAGTACGGAACTGACTGATGGGCAATAAGACTGCAAAGAATAAAATAACTGCGGACCATACTTCGGTAAGAAATCGTCAACATTTGTCAGTATTACACACTTTGATGTAATCGGGCGTCGGCCGGTCATCGGGTGTTGGTAGGGGTAATTTATGTCTCTTGTTGCTCAAGGGTCGGCGTCCGCGTGATGCCTAAACGTCGGGTACACATCGAATACACGAACATCGTCCGGCGTCCGAATGATTTAGTGGGGAGCGGTGGCCTAGAGGTAGGGCGCGCGCTTCGGGATCGAGAGGTCCCGGGTTCAACCCCCGTCTGGACCACTGCTTAATTTCCCTGAGAACGAATAACCCACATGCTCCACTAAACCAAGGTGTGAATTGGTACCTGTGAGGGCTGTGTCTGAACATGTTCGATAGTCCTGGGCGCCGAAGATCGATGTTGGCTGCACATCCACCAGGAGAGAGATAGTCTCCCCAGGGAGACCCGAACGTAGGTTTCCATAGGTAGCCCAATGAACAGGGGAAGTTTAAATGTCAAAGGGTGGCTGAAAGCAGCCCTAGAAAATTGGTATTTATTTATGACCAAAGCATAGGTAACTGTTAATCGTATCAAGGAAAAACAATATTATATATTTGACAAAAGTATTGCAAAGTTGAAGAGAGTGGTTTTGAGGCTCGAAGTTTAATTTTTTGTCATAAATTTATGGATCATAAGTCGTATTCGTACCTTTCATCTTCCACTTCGACGGCCGACAACTTTTAAAGCCCAATGGTCATGGTTAACGTTCCAAGAACAATACATTTGTACCTATTTCAGACAAAAGTCCCTTCCATTTTACCCGACTACCCTAGTCCCGAGCCTCCGTTGTTATACCTAGATGAGATACGTCCACCCATTCCCTGGTATCAAGATGCGGAGGATGATGATGGCTTTGATTGGGCAGATGTTGAAGCAGAGATCGGTCACACTACAGATACCCGGAAATATCCTAAGCCAGGTACCATAATCAGTAATCCAAAATTACGTAGACTTCAGTTATATAGCTCACATTCGTTATACTTTTACAGAAATTCGTTATAGTTTTACTGCAATTGCCCACGTTATTTTTTAATAACCATCGTATGCGTATTATTACTATTTAAATGCTACATTCGTTGTAGTTTTACAACAAGTGTTATTATGAACACCCCTCGGATACGTAATATTATTATTTTTACATAATCAGTACACTGAGATGCGAGGGAGGTTCAAACACAACGTAGCCTTCCGCTTTAAAGCCCGTATTCGTTATAGTTTTACAACGAACGTTATTTTTGAACACCCCTTGTACACGTACATGTATTATTATTATTTACATAATCAGTACACTTAGATACGAGGGATGTTCTAAATAACGTAAACTATTATTTGATACTTATCTATTTTTATTATGTTTGTACCATAATGACGACAGTAAGTTCACCTTTCATTTGATGCAATGAATCAATGAATGTGTTTTCCTGGTAAAAAAACAACACATTCTTACTGTCGCGTTTTTAAATCCGTGAAGTAACGTTATGATTTTTTTAAATTAGTAGTTTTAAAAGCGGTATTTACCTACAGACACGTATTTAATGAAACTAACTATTTAAAACGTTTTTGACAGCAGCGGGGACTTGTACATTGTGCCTTGTAATTGTGGTATGTGCTATTTTATGTTTTCTGTGCTCGACTGATTCAGTTGAGTGCTGCCTTCCCTGTCCGACTTTATATATCTTTTGAGTTGCAAAATATCATCATTTACATTTGTTGAATAGCTGATCATTGTTGACAATGTCAATGTATCGTGTACATTTTGTAGCATCCAGTTTAGACCCAACCTCTCCACGAACTCCAAAATCTGTGTTGTTGAATGCTGTTAAGGTGGCAGGACATTCAACGAATCGGTCGCTGATAACTACATCGGGCCGGCCTACATCATTTATGAGCCAGGAACAGACACACAGTGTGGTAACCACGCGACGATTGTCCGTGGCTTCAGCGAGTGCCGTGTCGTTGCATAGCAACATAAGACGTAGCAAACCGAAGCCGAGCACGTTGATATCATTTGTTGCTATTGATGAACACGCTAGAAAGGTATGTCTGATGATAGTTTCGTTGTAATATCTACTGTTAGAAACTAATATACTTAATACATTAAGAACGCATATATTGAGTGACGACCTTGCTTTTTATGAGAGCTACTCCGAGTCTATATGATCCTTTTTTGCATTGGAAGCAGACACAACTTACGCTCGTACATTGAGGAGTTTATCAAACGACCAAAATACATAATTGCACGGTATAGGTAGGTGCGTATAATAGATGAATCATATCTAGAAATGTCTTGAATGCAAATCTATAGTCTGCAACATGGTCACGCTGTATTGAGTGTTCCTGTCTGCAGCTACCGTGTAATTACTTTTAGTTTGACTGGTAAAACACTTCGCAATAGGTCATAATGGTGACTTAGAATAAGGCTCATTTAAAAATCTTACCGTCAAAATTGATAAATTTGCTACTGGGAGATACAATCCAGAGTACGACATTCTGTAGAAGATGTTTATTTCCCCTTTCTTACAGACAATGACGCAGCATACACTGACGTTTACGTCACTCATAGAATACTTGAAGGAGCCAATCAAATATCATCAATATCCAGAAATAATGCTGACACGAGCAATTATCATATGGCTGGCTTATCAGAATGTCAGCAAGTCATTGTCTCGAAAGGCGGACATATCCACACCTCTAGGATTAGTACAGCTTATAGCGCATGGAGTACTGTCATATACATCTGCTTTCACTGTTCTGTGCAGGTAAATATGCGACCTTTATATGAGTATTTAGTACTATTTACGGTAGATCTAAAACCTGTTTTAGACATTCATTCAATTGATTTGCCTTGAATACAAATTGTTCAATGGTTAAAGTGCTCTTGCTTTCTAATCTGGTGACGTGGGTTCTAATCCGGGAGGAGGCACACTTATGCCCGCCATGGCAAAATTTAATATTGGCTATGCTCGGCATTGATATGCCATTGGTTACTTTAAATCAAGTGGCGGCTTCATTATTATGTATTCTATGCTTATTCCTGACACACAAATCGCCCGGACGCCGGACGATATCCGTGTATCCGATGTGTACCCGATGTCTAGGCGTCGTGCGGACCGCCAAATGAGTAGCAATACAAATTTCAACAGAGACCGATGTCCGTCCGCCTCCAGTTCGATAAGATCAAAGTATTAGTTCCCCGTCCGATGATATATGTGTGTTCATGAAGCTGAACGCGCGTATTCATGAAGTTGAACTCAAATTAATAATCCTTTCAAATGAAGTAAACATAAACTTAATTTGAACTTTCTGTTTATCTTACAGAGAAGCCGGCTTACAATGTGCAATAATAGAAGGTGTTTCTAAACCGTCCGATCTAGATTCATTACAAGATACTATAGATGTTGTGTCGGATACTTGGACGTGTGTTCATGTTGAGGGAGAATGGCAGATAGTTCATCCACTACGCATATGTAAGGTAAAATAAGGCTGTTTTTCCATGTTTCAATACAAACATACAGAATGTCAGAGCGCATGTGTAAGGTAAAATAAGGTTGTTAATGCATGTTTCAATACAAACATACAGAATGGCAGACTGCATGTGTAAGGTAAAATAAGGTTGTTTTTCCATGTTTCAATACGAACATACAGAATGGCAGAGCGCATGTGTAAGGTAAAATAAGGTTGTGTATCCATGTTTCAATACGAACATACAGAATGGCAGAGCGCATGTGTAAAGTAAAATAAGGTTGTTAATGCATGTTTCAATACAAACATACAGAATGGCAGAGTGCATGTGTAAGGTAAAATAAGGTTGTTAATGCATGTTTCAATACGAACATACAGAATGGCAGAGCGCTTGTGTAAGGTAAAATAAGGTTGTTAATGCATGTTTCAATACGAACATACAGAATGGCAGAGCGCTTGTGTAAGGTAAAATAAGGTTGTTAATGCATGTTTCAATACAAACATACAGAATGGCAGAGCGCATGTGTAAGGTAAAATAAGGTTGTGTATCCATGTTTCAATACAAACATACATAATGGCAGAGTGCATGTGTAAGGTAAAATAAGGTTGTTTATCCATGTTTCAATACGAACATACAGAATGGCAGAGTGCATGTGTAAGGTAAAATAAGGTTGTTTATCCATGTTTCAATACAAACATACGGATGGCAGAGCGCATGTGTAAGGTAAAATAAGGTTGTTTATCCATGTTTCAATACAAACATACAGAATGGCAGAGCGCATGTGTAAGGTAAAATAAGGTTGTTTATCCATGTTTCAATACAAACATACAGAATGGCAGAGTGCATGTGTAAGGTAAAATAAGGTATTTTATCCATGTTTCAATACAAACATACAGAATGGCAGAGTGCATGTGTAAGGTAAAATAAGGTTGTTTATCCATGTTTCAATACGAACATACAGAATGGCAGAGTGCATGTGTAAGGTAAAATAAGGTTGTTTATCCATGTTTCAATACGAACATACATAATGGCAGAGTGTATGTGTAAGGTAAAATGAGGTTGTTTATCCATGTTTCAATACGAACATACATAATGGCAGAGTGTATGTGTAAGGTAAAATAAGGTTGTTTATCCATGTTTCAATACGAACATACATAATGGCAGAGTGCATGTGTAAGGTAAAATAAGGTTGTTTATCCATGTTTCAATACAAACATACACAATGGCAGAGTGCATGTTTAAGGCAAAATAAGGTTGTTTATCCATGTTTCAATACAAACATACAGAATGGCAGAGCGCATGTGTAAGGTAAAATAAGGTTGTTAATGCATGTTTCAGTACAAACATACAGAATGGCAGAGTGCATCTGTAAGGTAAAATAAGGTTGTTTATCCATGTATCAATACGAACATACAGAATGGCAGAGCGCATGTGTAAGGTAAAATAAGGTTGTTAATGCATGTTTCAGTACAAACGTACTTGTTAGTCAGTTATTCCTCTTACTCAAGGAATGGCAAAACTTGACCTAACGACAGATGTAATAAGATAATATAAAATTGGACAGGGAAGCCAGAAATAGCAGAACATGACAGGCGCGAAGAGGAACATACAAAAAATACCAATAGTGCACGCCACATTAACCAACACAATCTGAAAAATTCGAGAAAGAAAGGATCTAGTTTTTGGTTAAAAAAGGAACATGACAAACTATGTACATGGTGGCATAATCCAATGGATATACTTGTAAACGCCATCAAGCAACCTTACGACAGTGCAAACAACCAAGCTGTATTGTTTTATTTTACATTGTTCAACTGAACATATATTGAATATACATTTTCGATTTACTGAATGTGCAACTTTCGTAAATGTACTCTATCACCTAATCAAACCATATTGGTAATTTAACTGTTCTATGAATTCCATGATTTTTTACTCAACACTGTTCTTATTGTACCTACCCAATCACAAACATCTCGAATCAGCAAGAATGAGGATAAAATAAAAATCGACACACAAGCATGTGCTATTGCTATTTAGATTGTACTATTTATTCTGATTTGATAACTGTTAATTACTATTCCGCTGTATTTGCAGGGTTTATCCGGTTCTGGGACTAGTGTTGACGATTGGATTAATCGCTTAATCCGAAGTGAGGGTCAAACACATAAAACAATTGTACAGAACTTGAAACGAACAGTTAAATGTTTCATAAATGAAGATTACTTTATGCCAGCTCCGGAAGTATTCGTTCATTCTAACTTTCCAAAAAATCCAAAATGGCAGCTATTACAACCGGAAGTCACGATTCCATCACATGAAGAGTTTACGTCACTTCCGTTTCTTTTCCCCGCGTTTTTCAGGCTAGGATTTAGAATGATTACGGAACCTAATTTCGTATTATATTCTAAGGAAGGGAAGAGCCGAATATGGTTTGCAACAGACTATAACAACGCACACAAACTGTTTTTAACTTATGAGTTACATATACTGCGTTCGGAATATGTCAACACAGAGATACTCAATGAAAATATACATCGCCACGTGGTTCACTGTAGACATAATAATAAATTTTTCTTTGAAATAAGTTTTCCGATCGAAGGAGAATTCAAGTTGGATATAAATGCAGGCTACCACAAAGGACATGTAATGAGATTGTGTTATTTTATATTAATTTGCGAGAAACGACTATCACCATTTCGATATCTGCCATACTATCCTGGAAACCTAATGTGGGGTCCCGGACCAGCATGTTCAGACTATGGACTTTTGTTGCCATCTAAACCAACGGGTATTGTTAGGGTGAGTTGATGTGTCTCTACATCCTCTTCTACAATAACTACTATTAAGTCGCCAGTAATTGAATCATATGACTAAACAACATTATATTACATTCAGAGGTGCTTAAAAACCTCAAAGAAAATAAACCATACACATAAATATGTGAATATGTAATTTTTTCACTTTTGAAAGGAAAAGGCAACTGCATATTTAAGTTGGGTCTCTGCCTAAAATTCTTTTAAACCATTCACATCATTGATAGTGTTGAATATCTGGGATGTGCAGTTCAAAGCCAGATCTTAACATTTTTGGAACGAGGCACAGCAGAACACTAGGTGTTGAATTGAAAATGGACACGTATTTGTAAAATGCCATAATAAACCATACACTGTAGACAAATAGTTTGTATATATTCTAAAATAACATAACTGGGCGGACAATAAACGCCTACTTGAGACACCATAGTGGTTCCTAGTATATATCGCTGCTTTTTGTATAGAGAAGTGTATAATGTTATGAAATTGATACATGTATATAGCAATCCAAACATTTAAGCAACAATACATTACGCGTATTGTTGTAATAAACACTTTATGCTTACCTTTCAATTCAACCTTCATGTTTATTTCAGATATACGAACAGCCAAGAACAACATTAAATAAGAATCAGAAATTACATAAAAGGTCACCAGAATATAGAACTAAACAATTCACTTTCCGTTTGCATCCTGATAAGTCAAAAGGATTTGAATACCATGCTTGTTTGTTGGGTTATCCACTTGATGTTGTCTATGAACTCACCTCTCCATTTGACGAGGATGGACAACTAAAAGTAGTAGATAATGCACAAAGGAGAGGCAAGCGTGGAACTGATGATACTCCTGATTATTCATATTGTGTCGAATGTGAACGTCGCGGAAATAAGAGACACTTTCTAGTCAATATATCTATACCGCATGACGGTGAATTCGCTCTGGTAATAAAGGCCGTACCAGTTCGGACTGATGGAGATGACGCACATGATGATAGCGTTGACGTGTGTGCATATCTGCTTCGAACTGTGATTGGTGCAAGAAAAGAGGTAACTAAATATGTAGAGAATATTAATTTTGTCAAGTCTATTTGTTAAGACATACAGACAGTCTGGCAGACCAAATCTAACATACCATTTTTGAGAACATGGTTTTGACCATAGGTACCTGTGAATATAAGTCTATTTCTGAAATTATTATTATTAATCAGTGCTACAGACACCTGCTGTTAGGTTTGGTCAGATTGGGAAAACTTCTTGCTTATTGGCAATCTTTGTTTCCTACTCCAAAGTTTGTTTCATAATCACTGAAATAGTGTCCATTGACAGTCAGAAGGCGATATAATCAATACGCTGATAGTTCCTTTTGGTTTGGGCTGTCAGTGGACGATATGTCATAGGCCTACTACAGACCAATGTGGTCGTGTTCGTGTTGAAACAAGCATACTGCTGATGATTGTCATCGTGACTCAGATCTTGTACATGACACACCGTCTTACTGAGACAAGCATGTCCGCCTTGCTCCACTTATTTAAAATCAAATCGGGTACCCTCAGTGGGAAAATTGACATACCGCGTTGTAAGTGGTAACTTTTTGGCTAAAGCCGCAAGAGGAAATCCGCCAACTCAAAGTCGGATAGAAGTTGAGTGGTTTTCGGTAAAAAACTATGACGTAACTTCCTGTTTTAAGAAGAGCTGGTACTTTTGTGTACGACTAGTATTGCTGAATTATCTGATTATACATTACTTGTCTTCATAACTTGTAGCATTAGTTTATTGTATTATACTTTTTATTGTAGTCGGTTCACCAGAAATTAGCTAGAAATGATCTTCAACGATCAATGCGATCCAAAGATGGCGACTGTATACAGTCGTGTGTTGAAAGGTGTATAAAGGTGAAGTTGGATCCACTTGATGATGATATAGCTGCTGCACATACCAGGCTGGAATATCTCAATTATAGAAAAAGTATAAATTGTTGTTTTTGTTAGAGACATTCGTCAAAAATTTGCAAATATACTAGAAGTAAATAGATAACTGAAACTCGGACGGGGAAGGCAGCCCTTAATAATGAGGTCCTCCATTGTGCCATTAAAATGGTCCACTATAATGGGTTTCTAATTAATTCGGTCTGAAACGTAGAATATGTCAATGCAAAACAAACTTGTTTTTATTTTTTTAATGTTTCGACTTTTAATAAGTCTTAATAGGAATATCATAAGACCTAAAACAAGCAATGTCTGACATGAGTATACGACGTCATATAAAAGATGACGTGAAGTTGAAGGAATTTTAGAAACAGTGCAAATGGACTTAGAGTTACACCCTTAACACAGTGTGCTATAAAAGATGTCCTATGATGAAATAATTGAAATAAAAACATACAGTCAAATCTCGAAACAACGATTTCTTCAGTGTAACGATCCTTTTTCAAAAAGTATAATACTTTTTTCATATTATATCTGTCCAGTGGTTATATTGCGGTAGATTTGTAACGATTCCCAGTCACCGAAGGTTATTATCCACCATGACAATTTGATGTAAACTGCATCGTTTTGCAATTATTTACATACCAATATTTCCAACCATGTCTTTCTCTCTCCAGACGTGTTCGATGCAATACATAGACGGAATTATCGCTTTGCTAACCTGATCCTGTCACAAGTCGGTCAGTACAGACACAAGGAAGCTCTCACTGTAGAAATCAGACGTTTATTTGCTCTACGTAGACAACTGAAACAACTTCAAGAGTTTAAACAATACATACCATATCTTCAAGGTGCTGGTAATGAGTTGGTCACCATGACAGAACCACCTGCTGAAGTTCATCTTACAATGGGAGCATTACTTCTTCTACTAGAAGAACCCGACAGATATATTGAGGTGAGTTATAGTAGGGATACTTTGACTGGATCCTGATATTTGTGCATGAATATATTTCAAAGTTCTTGCGTTGAATATTTAAATTTTTGACAGGCAAATCGTGCAATATCGGTCCTTAAGATTTTAGTTTTATATTAAATACGACTCGTGTATCGTGTTCTTATGGTCTGTGATGTATGTCCCTTTCTGTCCCTATCTAACGCCTCCACAACAACGACGTTAGCGTCTATAAAAGACTGTCGGTCATGAAAAGTGACTCTCTCTCTATAAATATATAAATACACGTACATACGTTTTCAATTTATTTACAGAGTTGGGAATATATTGTCCATCAGATGACGTCAGTAAATGGTTGCTATGGTGACGCACCCATCTACAAGAAAATGTATCTGATAGCTGAAATGTGTCCTACAAAAAATTCAAGACGAAAAATCCTTACTCTGTTAGCTGAATTTAACCACGACCAAGTTAAGCGTGTCAGTGAACAAGCCGGCATGTTTTATATTTGGGTGAGTTTGGCTTCTACATATAATTATGCTGCTAAACAAAATGCTCGTAACCTTGACATTATACTCAAGACATTATACGTGTCCGCCAAATTCACAATTCTATGAACATATGTAGTCCGAATGTTTCACCATTGCAAAGAACTTCACATTAAAAGACCCCCGCGTGAACACTGGTGCCAATTATATAATAACACTGACCCAGACACGCCTGCTGTCAGTGAGTTTGTAACACACCTCTCATGGACTGGCGGTCAGCCAATTCCAGGCTGAGAAAAGTAAGTTCTGTATTTAAAACTTTGTTATTTTTACCAGGTAAAGAAAGTGATGAATGTATTTGAAGATTCAGAGGTTGACTTAGAACTACACTCGAACACCAAACACATCATGGTGGAAGAAGCTAAAGAGGATATCCTTCACCAGCCAATCAAAAACGACAGGGCTGCTGCGCATGCGTTAGCTACGAACAAAACACACAACAAATAGGTGTAGATTTAACACTTTGGATTAGTTTATTCAGAACTTGGTTATTCATACATGCCTACATGTAGTTAGAGGATGAATGGGTTATCTTATATAGAGAAATCCTCAGTAGTTAACCATTGGACCAATCTGGATTACCTGCCCCTTACATAATTCTTACTATAGAGATCGTCGGGAACCAGACTACGTACCATTGGAACACGATCACGGTGAATTGATTTTAACTTTCAAATATATAATATATATATATACAATATACACGATTTTAATAGAACCATGTGTAACTAATGAAAATGATTAGTGCATACACGTGTTCAGTTAATGACTAACAATAAAAATAATCATTGGCCTGAAATCTTTCTGTCGGACATATGTCGGACATATGTCGGACATATTATGTCGGACATATGGATTTCAGACCAGAACACTAGTATGGATATATCGGTCATGATTGTGTCCTTTTATCATAGATAAAAATCTCATTGTACATCGGTATTGACCTGTTATCATGGCGTTCCGATGTACCGATGTAGTTCCGATGTTAGATGACATGTGACTATCAGACAGGACAGGAGACCCCTACTTTGATAAAAACGTCCGACAGGGGCCATGTTAACTTCGACTATTAAAGTAAGTGAGTGAGTGAGTGAGTGAGTGAGTGAGTGAGTGAGTGAGTGAGAGTGAGAGTGAGAGTGAGAGTGAGAGTGAGTGAGTGAGTGAGTGAGTGAGTGAGTGAGTGAGTGAGTGAGTGAGTGAGTGAGTGAGTGAGTGAGTGAGTGAGTGAGTGAGTGAGTGAGTGAGTGAGTGAGTGAGTGACGACTTTATTTATTGTAGATAACATATTTGGTATAAACCAATTTCAATATGGTCTAGATAATAAACAAATATAAATACATGATAATATACAAACACATTTATGAAGAAAATGAAACAGTATTAGTTAAACTTAAAAATATGGGATACACATGTATTGTTCAAAACATTAACATATAATTAAATAGCCTAGTATACATGTACATATAAAATCAATATTCAACTGTGAACAAACGGGTTGAGATTTGTATACATAGATGATTAAGTAGTATTGCGTTTCCATTTCAAGAATTGTCTAAAAAAGAACTTATGTTCTCTGCCTGTCAAATATGTAATGGAATATCATTCCAAATAGGTGATCCTGAATAGAGAACATAATTCTTAAAGAATTCCATGTTTGGGTGTGGTACAACCAACTCTTCATTCGTTGTTGATCTCCGTCCAGGATTAGATTTTAATACAAATTTATCACTTAGATATTTTGGGACTTTATTTTGCATTGAGTTATACATGTACATAAAAGCAGCTTTTTACTGGGGGAACCCCAGTATTTGTATTACATACAATCCTGAAATCACTACGATTTTAACGATGTAATTTCTCAACAACCAATTCATCCGAGCAAGAAAGAAGTGCCTGCAAAACTCAACCGATATCGTAATTTTCGACCATTTATGAGAACTTTTGTTTACAACAATTTAAATATTTGTTTATTTGTTTGTATTGTGTGAACTTTTTGAAAGCTTATTTTGATGAGAAAATGTATTTGTGTGTATAAATTCCTACGCGCTGTAAAATGACTAATGATTTTTGAGGGGCGATAAAAATGTCACTGTTAAAAGTAACCCGTTGAGCAGACGAACTTAACACAATTCATGGTTTTAACATTCATATTACAGTTAAGCTAGAAATTTCTAATCTAACGTATGCTTGTCTTTTACTATTTACGATATTTTGCATTTGTTGATAGTATTGATCCACGTTTCGTCCTTTAACTTACCAGAGATCTTCAGCTAAATAGTTTGGATCTACCGTTAGAACAACCCTTTTCCAAGCGCTGTTACATACATTTTCCCGCCGAATGTCGTGACCATATGAGTTATTTATGTTTCGTCCCCATCTTATTCGTTCGCGCTATTCGCACCATATCCAGTTCGTACGCCGGTATACTTATGGAATAAGGACTCTGTGTACGCAGTTTTTTAGTTTCTATTTTTTTTCTACAGCAGGTATATTGCCTTTATGAGCTCTAGTATTGTGATGGGTCCGTTGAGGTGTGATTTGAATGATTCAGCTGCTATCGCGTCTCAGAAACCTTGTCACAATATTATCATTTGTTTTGAAATTCATTACCATTAAATGTGAAACTCTGGGTAAGTTCGTAACGTCTGTTCCGCACAGTATGCGGAATGTTCTACTCCGAACAACTTACGAACAAAACGGAACTGTCCTGCACAGTGTGCCGAATGTTCTACTCCAAACACCTTACGAACAAAAAACGGAACAGATAGTAAAATGTTTAAGACGACCAAAATTGTAGTTGCAGTCGTAATATTGGAGAAAGAAATATGCATGTTGATATGTTTGAATGTGACTGTTTTCCCGCAATGGCCCATAATTAGAAAATAAATTTATTATATTCTATTTTATGACACAAGCGACCATTGTTCTTGCTGTAATCACGTGACTGTTCTGGCTGCACCACCTCTGTGGTGGGCACAGAAAGAACAAGTTCCGAACAGTGTTCCGATTTGTTCGTAGGTGTGTTCCACTGTCCGGGATGTGTGGAACATCGTTACGAACGCACCCCCTATAAATTAATACCCAGAATTGCGATTTCCCCCAGTAGTAGTACTTCAGTACTTTGATTTATATATTATTATTTCGTGAAATGTCGTTCAATTTAGTTTAATGAAGAGTTCTTCTGATGGATGGTCATGTGGTTTATCCAGAATTACTCTAGCTGCCCTTTTTTGAAAAAAGTAAAGTTTATCTCTGAGTTATTAGCACATGCCCCCCCCCCCCCACTTGTACAGCAATAGTCGAGGTGGGGCAGGATATAAGCGTTGAGGAACAGGTTACGAGAATCTATATCAAGACAATGTTTGATGCGTAGTAGTAGATATAGTAGAGAGTTACATTTTTTAAGAACATGATCAACTTGGCTCTTCCATGTTAGAGTTTGATCTACAAAGATGCCAATCAGCTTTTCTTCATTTTAATTTGAAAGAACTTGATTGTTAAGAGTTATATTTGAATCATCATATTTAGATATGTCTTTTAGCTTTTGGTGAGATGCAGCAACATACATAACTTCAGTTTTTTGGGAATTTGGTATCATGGCATGGCGTTCTGTGTGCACCATGTTTCAGTGATGTTAACTTGCTCTTGTAGGGATGCGTTAACGTCGCTGAATGTTTTACCTGAAGCAGACAGTGTAGTGTCATCAGCGAACGTGTCGATTTTTGTGTTATTATGTTGATAGTAGGGAATATCATTTATGTAGATAATGAAAAGTAAGGGTCCTAAAACTGATCCTTGTGGGACTCCTGCATTTATACCCTTGGAACGCTGGGAAAACAGAGAGAAAACACAGAATGTGACAGCCTGCATAGAATCAGTAATTGATCAACTGATTACGACATTAAAGTACTTGTTTTAAACAAGGAAAGTCGTATTATTATACACTTACTAAGGTAGTTATACAGTGAACTTAAAAACGAAAGCAGGTTCGTATCGACTATCGTCCTTCGTTACTTCGTACCCAAAAATGTCACAACTTTTCTACTGACTGTACATATATGAATCATATGATCAGCAATCATTCTGTACTGGATGATCATGTCACTAATAATAAAGGACATCTGACAAGTGTCTACTGTTGTGTTTCAATACTGACATGTAGCAGTGAGCTATGAGAATTGAACAAAATTATGAAAATGAACAATTTAATATTTAAGATAAAATTCGCTAAAATAGGCTGTGCCTTAGTTCATATTAACCAGTGATGATAAAGGCTTTATTTCACTGATAAAACTGCATATCCCATCAGTTAGCAATAAACAATTGCAATTATCGTTCCGTTGTAGCATGTACAGCGTTAAAGAATTGTGTCAGTGTTGTAGTTTTTTTGTGCTACTGGGCTGGTAAAACCCGATCGTTCATATGTTTAGGAGTTCCGGTGGAAACTCCTACCTTTGTTAAAGTCCCTCTTTTGGTTGTTGGATTTTTCCTAGATATCATATATAACCAATGGTTGCGATTATGGAATGCGTCGTCACTTTTTGGCGTTTTTTAAAAATAGTTTACGTAATTTCACAAATAAGACCAACAGAACGCAAAATATCCTTCTTGTGACGAAAAATACGTATTGCCTTTACAGAAATGGAACATTCATGTTCAAACAACACCTTCTGGGTGGTTCTATGTGAGTGGTAAGCCTTTAAAAGCCGAACAACACAACCTCAACAACAGTGGTGTTTATTTGTTCTAACCATATTAAAACAAACCAAACAGTGAGTGTAAGTACACATTGTAGCAACGTTAAATGTCGTAACCGACGCTAATAGTGGGGTGACAATTGGTGATTTTTTGGGGTGAGGTGACAACTCAAGTAGAACAAGCAATGTTATATACCAAAATGTTCGCCTATGTATATACTATATGGAACTGCCGGCATAAATTGTCAACGCGTGGTGCGGACACGGAAATCCAAGATGGCGTCCAAGATGGCCGCCATAATTTACACATACACTTAAAATTCTATGTTCTCATGCAATTTTTTTATTTATGTATGTAGTCACAAATATTTGCTTGGATATTATTCATTTGATAATGTACATCAAATGGACATACAAGACAGACCACTTTGAGGTCAAGGTCATGGTCATTTCAAGGTCAAATTACGAAAAAAAGCTGAAAAAAATATGTTTCCTCACTTGTTTTCTTGTTTTAGCAGATGTTTTATATTCAAGTTGATATTAAAAGTGATAAAAGTGTTGGTAAGCACATATTCTCTTATTATTAGTTGAATTTCAGTTCAAAATATTGAAACTTTGTCAAAACTGACATTATTATGCATGTACATGTTGGACGAGATGGCATTCTAAATTAGATTGCTGCTTCCCTATTTAAAATTTTAGTATTCAACTATTGACACTATTATTTCTAATGGTATGATTAAATGTTTGTCTAAACAAAATAACTTTGTATTGTACTCCAAATGGACTTGAAAAATGACCAATCAAGGTCAAGGTCAATGTCATTTCAAGGTCAAACTACCAAAAATACCTGAAAATTTGATCTTTCATAGTATTTCTTCTTATTATGAAATTAGGTGAACATTATATTTTGTTGTAGATCATTGATGTGATCAGAGTTCTTTCATTAATAATAATAATTTATACTGAACTCCTATATGTGGCATCCCAGACCATATGGGGTACATAACACTGTCAAGTACAACCATTCCGTGCCATAATGGGTACTCACTACTACGTGTTAAAGTCATACTAAGTCCTAAGGGTACCATATACAAAGTACAGTCAAACCAAATCATCACCATCACATACCAGGCCAGAATGGGTTCTAACCATCAACAAGTACATTCTGTAACCAATGGAGTATATGTCATGTTCTTACAACTGCCCTTAACAACCATTCCTATCGAGTTCTCAATGTCACTAGCTATACCTGAGGCCCAATGGGGTACTTACAACCACAGAGTAGAGCCATCAAAGGCCATATTGGTTAATCACCACCATATCAATCTCGATATGGTACTCACAATCACTGAGCACAGCTGTAAAGGCCCTATGGGTTACTCACTAGTACAAATCACAGTCGTATAAGGCCCAAAGGGGTACTCATCTAAAATAATTACAACTTTCCATGCCCAATAGGGGTGCTCTTAACCAATGAATTAAAGCCATACCAGGTCCTATGGGCTACACTCAAGTCACAACAAAAGGGTACAGACATCCAAGGCCCAATCAACACCACCAATAAGCATTGAGTACAGTCACACCTGACCCTATGTGGTACTTACCACCGACGATTACAGCCATACTATGTTCTAATGGGTACTTGGACCAACTGAGTACAGTCATACCAGGTGCAATTCAGCCATCCTAAGTCCACAGGCCTAAGAAATTATATCACAAAATACAGAGTTTTGAAATTCCCCATCTTCCCGTCATTACTATATATAATAGACAGGTTGGCAACGCTTTTTTCCGGCCCCAACAGGAATCAACTATTTAACGCATCACTGGGCCGGGAAACGGTTGCAATCTGGTCTAGATGTATTTTACTACATGAAACAATCAATTTATCTACCATTTAACTTGTCATAAGTTATATTTCAGGTATTTTGTTTTTAGATCGGTGGTTCCGATTCCATGACTGTTATTGTTTACAACTAACAAACACGCATCGGAAATATTTTACGAAAAGGAACGAAACGGAACGAAACGGAAGTATAAAAGTTAATAATATCCAATGCGCCAACTAGGGACCCTATATATACCGAGATGTATATGTAATGGTAAAAGTAAGATTTAGATAACTTACCTTTATACATTTGGAGATCCTAAAACTGGAAAATTACTATATAACTATTGAAAAATAACATAATGGTTACTGAACACACGGCGAATAGGCGTATTTTGAATTCAGATACAAATGTAGTTCAAAAAATGCATTAATTAGTATGCATAAAACTATGCCTATCACGAGCAGGGATATATTATGTAATGGTAAAAATAAGTTCCGTAAGTTGAAAAATGGCCTGTATCGTGGACTAAGAGAGCGATTAGCGTGTTGATCACACCTATTTCAACGAATGTTTTAACTTGATTTGGATATGTTAATTCCGTCGTTCCATTGAATAAAAATGATAATCCTAAAATCATACTTTCATTTCAGTACAATTATAATTTTTGAATCTGTTAATAATCGACATATCATTTTTGTGCACGTGTCTACGATTTCGTGGGATTTTTCAATATCGACAATTCTGTATAGGACAGCTGTGATTGGTCGACAGGTTAGTCACGAATTAACGCCTTGAAACACGTCCTTGTGTGTAAATAGGGTCCCTGCGACAATGTACGATTTTTAAGGTGGAAACGTGGTCCAGTGGTAAAGGCTTCTGACTTCTGAGTTGTGGGTTCGATCCCTAATCCAACCGGATCAAAAACAAAAATGCTTTCGAGTGTTTCCCACCTAACATAACTATTAAGTCTTCCGGATGGGACGTTAAGCGAGGACCCGTGTATGATGCTTTACATCGGCACGTAAAAGAACCAGGGATGCTTCTTGAACTGGGGCATCTTCTGTATCATGCACTATCCCCCAAAAACTCAAGTGTGTGATTAACTTCTTCTTGGGGGCCTCGCCCATATGAATTTCCGGTGGCCAGAATAAATAAAAGCATATAAATAAAAATGTACGATTTAGGAATAAAACAACTAAGTACTAGTATATTAATTGAATCGTGAATTATGATATTTTGAAATTAAACACGTTATGTCATGTAATTACTCTAAATAGCTCGGTATATACATAATTTCCGATTCGTCGGTACATAGATAGAGAAAAGTTCCGTTTAATAGAGAGAAAATGTCCGATTCAAAGAGAGAAAACTTCAGATTCGCCAATTGGTTGATGGAGAGAACATGTCCAACTTTGGGTCTCATGGAGAGCGACCTAAGACGCTCAGATCTATATAGAGTTACAGAGTGGAGATTAAGAAAAACGATTATAAATTAATAACCGTTATAACTATCGACTGTACGCAAACGGGGTGATTTAGTTTAATTATTTATCTTTCACGCAGTCTTAATTTGGAAAAATAAAATACAAAAACGTAAAAGCATGTTGGTCCTTATTAATGTTTTTATTGTCACTACCATTCATATAGAATAAAGAAGGAATGGAAAATAGTCGTTACACTGTCAGGTCGTTTACTATTTTAATAAAAATCACATCATTCGTGTGCGAACGGCTTCGTTTATGAAAATATAGTATCTGTCCAATGATGTAATTTGAAATAATTTGCTTTAAACAGATGTTGGTCCTTTTTGATGTTTTTGTAAAAAAAATACTATGTATTATTTCCATTTTTTATCGATCCATATCGCATAATATCTCTCTGTAACTTATTTTATTACCCACTGTGAATTCCCAGCATATATTCGTCCTCTTCGCTCGGGTTATTGTATTGCCTACCAAAAACGTTGATCTTTTATAAAACCGCGATATATGCCTTGTTAGTTAGATTTTGATTAAAGTTCGATGATATTCATACTGACTTTATTACATATTACAAATGTTATATTTGTTTTTATGAAAGGACGTCTTATATAAGTACAGTAAATCGACTAATATTTAAATTACATGTGTTCGTGTTAATCACAGCAGCTGTTGACAGTATACATGTATATACAGGGAATGTACACTTGTTCATGTTTAATTGGCACACATGTGAAAAATATCATTGAAGAAATAATATGACATTTGTAAGTGAAAAAAATGCCAATACATTTATATACATTTATATTAGAACGATTGGAGGTAAAATGACACATTATTTATTATTTCAAAATAAGTAGTTTTAAATACTTAATGAATACTATTCGACATGACTTAATTTGTAAAGGAATTATATAAGAGACGGCTTGTTTCAAGTCAAGACTTTTTTAAAATGTTGTACACAAATATAGTGACACCGTTATATTTCTTTGTATACACGACAGTTATTATCGTCAGCGATAGTTGATTGTGCAGCATTGCCTGCTTCGCACCAAGCAATTTGATCCTAACAATCGAAAACATTCAGTACTTATTACTCAAATCAACAGAGGATCAAAACTGTCCTTAACTTTTTTATTACTGAACGGAAACATGTCATATGGGGGTTCATATATAAGGCATGGTTATCGTATAATAATTATGTATTCTTTATTTCGGTCTCATTCACATATATACTGTTACTTATATGTACGTTGGTGCATCGGAAATTATCTATCAGCCAATTGGCGAATCGGAAATTTTCTATATCTATGTACTTGAGCCTCACATATTGTATATGTACAACTCTACGGATTCCATTTGTCATTTGGAGTAATTACACTATACAAATTGTATATTTTCTAATTTCATAATTCAAATAATATACTTTGTCATTCCATGCATAAATCGTAATTTGGCGAATTGGAAACTTTTTATCTATAACTATATACCGGCGAATCGGAACTTTAAGAGTTATTAGTACAAATACACACACAGCATGAAAAAACGGATTTAAGTGCAAATAATATTTTATTATATTTACTTTTATTTGGAATTTCACAAAAACGTCAAATTTAAGTCGATTTATTTTCCGTATATTAACTAAATTTAATTTGTAAATTTAATCGCAAATAATACTATATTATCTTTCCGTTTATTTGGAATTTCACAAAAACGTCCATATTTAAGTCGATTTTTTCCGTATATTAACTAAATTTTATTTATTTATATAATCACAAATAATACTAGTACATGCATCCAACTAGATTCGCGTTTAGATTACATGTAGATCTCCAAATTTTATTTCACAAATTTTAAAATTAGAAGAATTTCCATAATTGTTTTATTACCTCCCTTGAATAAAAATATTAGTAAAATTTGTATATATCTTTTCCTTGTCGTTAAATATACTTTAAATACAAATTACACCGTTAAGTAGTTTCATTGTGAACTAGTGTATGTGTAACATCTATAAATTCTACTTCATATTTGCTCATGAACATTGAAATAAAAAGCAGTACATATAGCTAACATAAAAACATATGTTTATACTTTATAAATCGTACAAAGAATTATTTGTATTGCTTACTGCTCTACTACTGAGCGGTTTGTTGTCTTATTTGTACAATATGTGCAGAATAAATTTTATTAAAAACAAAAAAAAAAGATATTTAATCACCTTTAAATGTAACTTAAATTTCAAATTTAAGTTAAACTTTAATCGCATTTAAGTTTATATTGCATAAACGTGCATTTAATCCCATTTATATTCTATATTTAATCACCTTTAAATGCAACTTAAATGTGACTTAAACTTGTAGGAATAATTCGACTTAAATGTAGTATTAAACTTAACTTAAATATGGAATTTAATAGTTACTTTTTTCTGATTTAAATTCCGAATATAATTAAATTTAAGTTAAGTTTAATAGTAAATTAAACGTAATATTTCATGCTGTGTACACTTTTTGTAATGTAATTTACATTACACAAATTTTATATTTGTATATTTTCTCATGAATCTATTCAAATAATATATGTTCTCTTTCTATTCATAAATCGTATGTTGGCATATCAGAAATTCTCCGTTAACCTGATGGCGAATGGGTAATATGTACCTGAGAATCGGAAATGTTCTATGCTGGTGCATCGGAGATTTTGTATGTATCTTCCTACTGGCTATTTGGAGTAATTACAGTATACAAATTGTATATGTTCTCATATATCATCATTCACAATTATCTCTACGAATCGGAAATTTACTCTGCGAATCAGAATATAAAAAATCCATCATGAGATGTAGGATAAGGATATCTCACCCGAGCGAGGGGTCGAATTTTAACTAGGGACGAGGTATCATTACCCTATATCGACTGTCTCATGATTATTTTTCTCAGTCCTAACTTGAGAAATTGGGACATTTGCCGTACGTTCTTATAACAATTATTAATAACAGCATAAATAAAGCGTACGCTGTTAATTTATGAAAATGTTCTTTAAACGGTATAGAGCCTATTGATGCTCGACTAGTTAGTTTAATATCGTCAGTTACTTTTAAATCCCAGAACTAAAAAAGCCGCTCTATGTTGCGTGTAGGCCCATGTAAGAAAGAGCCATTGTCCTGTTGTCTCGTACATCCGTGCTTCTTAACAGTATTAGCACATACGAGTTCAAAATGTATCTGCACCAACACAAAGAGCATGCACAAAACAAGAACAATGTCAAAATGCTTATGAAAATTCGTAAAATTATAGCTTTTGCTCTGAATCCTGTTCACTGGCAACCATGAAATCCGTGGCTCCGTATAAATATGTCATTATTTGGGCACCATGGAGTGAAATTTTGTGTTTAAATTAAGTAAATTTGGAGTAGTACTTATCATAATCTGTTTTCAGTTTGAGTGTAATAGACAGTGGTGATAAAATAAAACGCGTAATGAAAATGTTATGCAAAACAATTAAACCAATTACGAAATATTACGAAATAGCCGAAATGGACGGTTACGATTCAGCCTGGTTACGAAATAGCCGCATCCCATTCGTTCCATGCGTATTTTAGTGGGAATTATTTTATCAACAAATGGCGGACAGTCATGGAATCAGAACCATCGATCTAAAAATGAAATACCCGAAATATAACTTATAACAAGTTAAATGGTAGATAAATTGATTGTTTCATGTAGTAAAACATATCTAGACCAGATTGCAACCGTTTCCCGGCCCGATGGTGCGTCAAATAGTGGATTCCTGTAGGGGCCGGAAAAAAGCGTTGCCAACCTGTCTATTATATATAGTAATGACGGGAAGATGGGGAATTTCAAAACTCGGTATTTTGTGATATAATTTCTTAGGCCTGTGCTAAGTCCTACTGGGTATTTCACCACCACTACTTATGGCCATACTAATCCATATGGGTTAGTTGCAACCACTAAATACAGCAATACTAGATCCCATGTGGTAATTACCACCACCAATTACAGCCACCATAGGCCCTATGCCCTACTCACAACCACTGTGTATAGCCATACTATGACTGAAGATACTCGCATCTACTGAGAACAGCCATTCAATGCCCTATTTGGTATTTAACACTGCCTATAGAACAGTCATCCCAGGCCAATTTATGTTCTCACCTCCAAAAGTTCAACCATTCCAGGCCCATTTGGGAACCCATCACCACCAATTACAGTCATACCAGGTCTTATGGAGTACTCGCCACCACTCAATACAGCCGTCCTAGGCCCTATTGGAAACCCACAACCACAGACAACAGCCATCACAGGTTCCATTTGGTACCCACCACCTTGAGTACAGCCACCACAGGCCCTATTGAATACCCTATACCACAGAAAACAGCCAACCCATGCCTCATTTGGTACCCACAATCTCTGAGCACAGCCATCCCAGGCCCTATTGGATACCCATCACAACAGAGAACAGCCGATCCCAGGCCCCATTTGGTACCCACTACCTCTGAGTACAGTCATCCCAGGCCTATTGGGTATCCACCACCTCTGAGTAGTCATCCAAGGCCCCATTGAGTACCCACCCTCATGAATTCCAGCTATCACAGGCCCTATTGAGTATGCACCATTACAGATTTTAGCCATCCCAGTCCCTATTGAGTACCCACCACCTCTGAGCAGTCATCCAAGGCCCTATTGAGTACTCTCCCTCACAGATTTCAGCCATCCCAGGCCCTATTGTGTACCCAGCACCTCTGAATACAGTCATCCAAGGCCCTATTGAGTACTCTCCCTCACAGATTTCAGCCATCCAATGCCCTATTGAGTACCCATCATCACATATTTCACCCATCCCAAGCCCTATTGAGTACCCACCACCTCTGAGTACAGTCATCCAAGCCCTATTGGGTACCTGTCATCACATATTTCAGCCATCCCAAGCCCATTGAGTACCCATCCTCACAGAATTCAGCCATCTCATGCCCTATAGTGTACCCACCATCACAGATTTCAGCCATCCCAAGCCCTATTTTGTACCCACCATCACAGATTCCAGTCATCCCAAGCCCTATTGTGTACCCAGCACCTCTGAATACAGTCATCCAAGGCCCTATTATGTACCCATCATCACAGATATTAGCCATCCCAGGCCCTATTGGGTACCAACCATCACAGATTAAGCCATCAAAGGCCCTATTTAGTACCCACCCTCACAGATTTCAGCCATCCCAAGCTCTATTGGGTACCCATCATCACAGATTTCACCCAACCCAAGCCCTATGTGTACCCACCATCAGATATTTCACCCAACCCAAGCCCTATGTGTACCCACCATCAGATATTTCAGCCATCCCAAGCCCATTGAGTACCCATCCTCACAGATTTCAGCCATCCCATGCCCTATTGTGTACCCACCATCACATATTTAACCCTACCAAAGCCCTATTTTGTACCCACCATCACAGATTAAGCCATCCCATGCCCTATTTTGAACCCACCCTTACAGATTTCAGCCATCCCAAGCTCTAATGGGTACCCACCATCACAGATCTCAGCCATCCCAAGCCCTATTGAGTACCCATCATCACATATTTAAGCCATCCCAAGCCCATTGAAAACCCATTCTCACAGGTTTCACCCATCCCATGCCCTATTGGGTACCCGCCATCATATATTAAGCCATCTCAGGCCCTATTGAGTACCCACCCACACAGATTTCAGCCATCCCAAGCTCTATTGGGTACCCACCATCACAGATTTCAGCCATCCAAAGCTCTATTGAGTACCCACCCTCACAGATTTCAGCCATCCCAAGCTCTATTGGGTACCCACCCTCACAGATTTCAGCCATCCCAAGCTCTATTGAGTACCCATCCTCACAGATTTCAGCCATCCCAAGCTCTATTGGGTACCCATCCTCACAGATTTCAGCCATCCCAAGCTCTATTGGGTACCCACCCTCACAGATTTCAGCCATCCCAAGCCCTATTATGTACCCACATCACAGATTCTAGTCATCCCAAGCCCTATTGTGTGCTCACCATCACAGATTGAGCCATCCCAGGCCCTATTGAGTTCCCACCCTCACAGATTTCAGCCATCCCAAGCCCTATTGTGTACCCACGTAACTTATTAAAGCAATACCATACCATACGGAGTACTCCCCCCACACGGAGTGCAGCAATCCTTGGCCCTATTCGAGTAATGACCAACACCAATTATGGCCATTTAAAATTTTGAGGGATACAAAGGCAATCACTGAATTCAGCCATACCAGACCCTATGTAGTAAACATACTTACCAATACAAATTCAGCCATATCCGGCCATAAGGGATACCTAACCATCACATAGTTCAGCCATCTTAGGCCCAAGAGGTGACTCACCATGTCCAAACGTTTTGTTGAAATTCCCGCAGTAGGAGATGCTTGGTATATTAAATGGCCTGCCATCTTTAATGGTTGCAGCAAGTCTGCTTTTTGCTGTGTCTAAATTCCCCAATCCCAGAATCTAAGTTCCAGCCAAAGTCTATTTCCCGGGATCGGGAATCAAAGGGCCTGTCAAAATCCCGTCCGTTGGGAATTGTTTTCTGTCTAAAGTCCACTGTATGCCCGCCACTCCCCCACCCTGGGGCAAAATATTGATAGGTGCATTATTATATATAATAATTGTCTAATATGTAATAATGTTGTCAAACCATTAACAATAATACTGTCAAATATAGAGATTCAACGATCAAGGAAAAACCATTCATGGCTGCAATATTGTAAATTACGTAGAATCGCTTATGTTCCGTCACAAAATTTAAATAGATTTTCTATTTGCAGTAAAAATTTATCACTGCTAATGAAATAATTTACACTTAGAATACCTGCTATCACATCTAAAACAAAATACAATGTTCAGCATTCGTTTATAATAACAATTTGCGACGAAATATCAAATTTTCAGGTATTTTTGGTAGTTTGACCTTGAAATGACATTGACCTTGACCTTGAGTGGTCATTTTTCAAGTCCATTTGGAGTACAATACAAAGTTAATAATGTTTAGACAAACATTTAATCATACAATTAGAAATAATAGTGTCAAACAGTTGAATACTAAAATTTTAAATAGGGAAGCAGCGATCTAAGAATGCCATCTCGTCCAACATGTACATGCATAATAATGTCAGTTTTGACAAAGTTTCAATATTTTGAACTGAAAATTCAACTAATAATAAGAGAATATGTGCTTACCAATACTTTTATCACTTTTAATATCAACTTGAATATAAAACATCTGCTAAAACAAGAAAACAAGTGAGGAAACATCATTTTTTCAGCTTTTTTTCGTAATTTGACCTTGAAATGACCATGACCTTGACCTCAAAGTGGTCAGTCTTGTATGTCCATTTGATGTACATTATCAAATGAATAATATCCAAGCAAATATTTGTGACTACATACATAAACAAAAAAATTGCATGAGAACATAGAATTTTAAGTGTATGTGTAAATTATGGCGGCCATCTTGGACGCCATCTTGGATTTCCGTGTCCGCACCACGCGTTGACAATTTATGCCGGCAGTTCCATATAGTACAGACATAGGCGAACATTTTGGTATATAACATTGCTTGTTCTACTTGAGTTGTCACCTACTCCTTAAATAAGCCACTTTTGAGCTGATTGTCACCCCACTATAAATGTCGCAATTCCCCCTGACGCTAAATGTCGCATCTGTGACGTTAACTGTCGCAACAAATTGGACTGACGCTAAATGTCGCAACATCAACGCTAAATGTCGCAATCCTTTATAAACACTATTCTATACTATGAATGTTATACAAATGTAGTTTTTGTCCAGACTTATCAAAGAACAGTTATTAGGGGTTTACCGGGATGAACCGAATCTTACTCTGTATACACGGTTCAGTGAACCGGTGTACGACCGTAACAACATTTGATAGCCAAGACGAACCGGGATGAGCCGTGATAACCTTATCGAACTGGCAAAAGTGGCCCGATTGTTTTAAAATGTTTAAAGCCTCATGTAGTCCCCAGGAGCTACCATGAGGAATGTACAAGATTTCAACAGAATCGGAATATGGAGTCAAACAACCGGTTACAACCGGGGCTACACCTTAAGCCCCGTTCTCACTGTCCCGGTTCAGGTCCCGGTACGTCCCGGTGGAGGAAAGCCGATATACCGTGATGATCCGGGACATTTTTGTAACAAAATATCAATTGCATTCTCACATTCCCAACGTTTCCCCGGTGTACCCCGGTCTCAAAAATATTCTATCAGTTTGACGCCGGGGTAGCTAGAGTTATTCCCAGTTAAGTACGGTGTCGTTACCTTGTCATTATGGTGCAGAGTGGGAGGGCCCCGGTGTCCCGTAAGAATCGTCAGAGGTGTTATATTCGTCCGACTGGGATAAGTGCGCATGCGCGGCACTTACATTTCTTACGGCGGATGCGGGCGGATGTGCAGATTCATCGATGAAGACAGGTTGCAAGGTAAAACGCTTGTTTATATTGTAATTTAATAAACAATATTGCGTGTAGTCTGTAGATGCAATTTTTGTTCGAAGTTGTTACATTTCGGATTCTGAATTCCTACATCGGAGAACATATCAATAAAATACAAATCATCACTAAGTCTTCTGTAAACAAAACACATCGAAAGTGAAAGTAGACTGTCTGCCGTTTGTACGCAGTTCCGAAAAGTCCTTGCCATGATTTCTAAGCGTATATAAGCAGAGTGTTACATTAAGTACACTGTGTCACTGTTCAAAGAACTATATCTAATTCATAGATGAGTTTTATCATGCATGCTCGACTATACGCCAACGGTGGGTGGGGTGTTGTTGTCCTGACCCAGGGCAGGGACGGGGAAAACTGATGTTTGATCAGGGAATTTTGTGTCAGAATATTTGTCTGAACCCTGCTATTTGTCAGCGTTTTAAATCAGTTGGCTGAATCGCATGGCCCAGTAGTCAAACCATATCGACGCTAACAGTACCTTACTAGCTGTGGCTGGACCATCAGAATTCAAAAGCTGCCAATTGGAGACAGCTTATCTGTCTGCATGGACTCAAAGGTAGTCTCATGCGTATCAGTGTTTTTCGCTGGGCATGTTTAAGAACCAAGGATTCTTCATTATTTGATAGGAGCTAGGATAACGCACCCGGATTCCTTGTTTTACATCCATAGCTGTCTCTTAATTGAATTTAAGTCTGCCCTAAACAGCACACCTGCCAATAAACTCGAAAAGAGGTGCATGTTAGTTAGTGAAACTAGACAGAGAAAATATTTACTTCTATGACAAATGAAATTTTCTGGATAGGTCTATCCCCCACCAACCCCCGTGAGAAAGTTATTGAAAAGCACATTTGTAAGGAAATTTAATTGTTGTAGTGTTAAAGCCCTGTATGCAAAGGCATGGCTAAAAGATGATCTACTAGCCAGGGGCGACGCTTTTGTGTTAATGTAAACTTCAGAATGCACCATATTTACATACTGTTGGCATGGCTCACAAGAATATTTTCGTTGTAGGTGCTGTGTTTTCTTTGTCTGTTAATTTCTAGACTGGAAAATTAAGAATGTTTAGGTTGAGTGTGGCACACTTGTACCCATTGATTTTAATTACTTCATGATGGCCTAAACCATTTATGAGTTATTCACAATAACATATTGATGTAGACTCAGTAGTACATATTATAAACTTGACAAACCTTCATTGTTATTAAATAGAGCTGTCATCTATAGAAGCGATATTGATGTATCGACAATATTTTTTGGTCGATTGATTATCAATTCACATCAGGGGCGGAGCAAGGATTTAGTGTTAGGTGGGGGGTGAAATGAAAAATGAGCTGGGGGCTTCAAGGGCCCCTGGTGGGTGCAGGGCAAAGCCCTGCTAGGGGGTCCAGGGGGGCGAATCACCCCGGTAGCTCCATTTAATACGCATCCATCTTTGTTGTCATAAAATGCAGCGAAAAGAGAATCAATGTGCAAAAAGAGCGATACATCAGAATCGCAAAGTTCGACCTTAATAACTGGGCGGCAGAGAGTCTATCGAAGTGTCTGTGGTTAGTGGAAAATGTTAATTGTGCGCGCAGAAAGCAGAACAAAAATGACTTTAAATATGTGATTTAGTGTGATACAACTTTACTTTGGTGATTTTAGGGGGGGCGTACGCCGGGTCCGCCCCCCCCCAAAGCCCCCCCCCCTTTGGATCCGCCTATGCACATCTTGAAATATCGATACATGAGAAAATGGTTAAATGGAAGTTTACAAAATGCAAAATTTGTATAGTCTAAAATAAAACTGAAGCTGCTAGGTTCAAGACCTGAATCTACGCTCAATATATACTAATGAGAACAGTTAAATGAGTGAACCATGACTGATGTGCCTGTTATGATTCATCTATATGTGCAAATTGATATATTTGCACTACTTGTCATCAGATACATATCAGAATCATCCATACCGAATCAGACAGAGCTGTACTATTAAATTAATAATAAAAGTGGTATTTTTTACATGCATCTATATATCTTTTGACAATAGGTGTATAATACTTCATTAATTATTATTGTTTTATCTTACTTGAAGTAATCATTTCAATGATAATTAATTGATCTGACTTTATTTCAGGTTTTGGCAGTCAAGTACTTTCCAAGATCGGCTCATTGACTGTCACCTTTGTTTTGAAGATCTGGTATTAATACTTACTGGAACTGCAAGGTAATTCTGACCTGAATAATGTCACTGTTGTGTCCAATAATTTTCTAAAATTAAATTTATTATCAAGAAAATAAGAGCAATGTTAACATTTCCATCCCCACAGTACATGTTTGTTACTAACTGATGTTTCATAGAAACAGGACTAAGAGGGAAAAGGGAAATATCATTACTTCTTTGGTTAAAGGGAAATAATTCAAGAATGGTACCAGTTAGAGTTAGGTTTCTTTAAGTCACAACACTTCTCCTAGATGCTATTCTACTTATATGTAAAGTTTCAAGTCAATCAATTGAATACTTAATTAAATTAAACAAAGGGAGATAGTTTGAAAACAGGGCGACATAGAGTTATGGTTCTTGGTCACTGCACTTATATATATATAGTTGCCACCTATTTACAAAATTAAAGGTGGACAAGTGGTCTAGTGGTAAGGGCTACTGACTGCTGATCTGAAGGTTGTGGGTTTGATCCCTACTCCAGACGGTCAAAAACAGAAATGCTTTTCAGTGTTTCCCACCTAACATAACTAAACTTACTAACAGTCTTTTGGACGAGACGTTAAGCGAGGTCCCGTGTATGATGCTTTACATCGGCACGTAAAAGAACCAGGGATGCTTCTGGAACTGGGGCATCTTCTGTATCATGCACTATCCCCCAAACACTAAAGTGACTAGCCTCTTCTGGGGGCCTCGCCCATATGGATTATCCGGTGGCGAGGATAAATAAAAGCAAATAAACGAAACAGAATTATCTAGGTTTAAGTAAATACCTTACATTATTGTTTTGCCATTATTTAGGCCCTTTATTACTTTTACTATATACCCAATAATGAAAATTTTGTTTGAACTCCTCACAAACTGCTGGATGGAATTTCTTCAAACTTTCGCAAATGAACAATCTCAATGTATAGATGACAGTAAAGATGGAACATTTGTTGCGTCAAAACTACTCATAAACTGGTTCTGATTCATTTAAAGCTCCTGCGGGTATCATCTATTGAGTGACATGACCTCTGAATTTACGATCTTACATTGCTCACCGTTTAAATATTGTCATATTTTACAAATTATTTTAGAAAAACTCTATCATTATGTCATATTGTATATATATCCGGGTTGATATCCTTATCAAATACATTGCCTACAGGCTACTTTATGTATTCTAATTCATTAAAAGCTCCTAGGGGCATTGTCTATCAAGTGACACAACCTCTGAAATTCAGTTCTGACTTTTCTCACAGTTTAAATGTTGTCTTATTTTTCCAATTATTTCAGAAAAACTCAATAATCATGTTCTATAATATATAAGTTGTGTTCTTCATCAAATATATTGCCTAATTTATGTATTCTTATTCACTGAAAGCTCCTCGGGCATTGTCTATCAAATGACGCAACCTCTAAAATTCAGTTCTTACATTTCTCACAGTTTAAATATTTTTATATTTTCCAAATTATTTTAGCAAAACTCAATCTTTTGACAGCTGGATTATAGCTGTCAGATTGTTGTAGTTAGTTGTAGTAGTTTATTCACAGCTTTGTTGTGAGCCGGAATTATTGTATTGTATTGTTCGTTGTTTCTGAGTAGTATGATGATACTCATAAAATTCTTGTAGTTTTGTATTTGTCTACTTTGTTTTTAGTAGATATGAATTTATATTTCCTTTTTGACAACTGAAAGATCCAAGATAAATTTGTTGTTAAAATAGTTTATTTTTATAGAATAATGATCATAAACATACATGCATATAATTCAACATATAAAAATGTAATTAACATACATGTATAGTTTAAACAAGAATAAATGTAATTTAAATCAAATACATATTAAACAATGATATAATACAAACACAAGATAATCAATTGAAGTTATTAATGTTATAACTTTCTTAATTTAACGAACAATACAATTTATTATGAGGAACTCGCTTAGCAAAGTGAGGGTACCTTAATGATAAGGATACCAATTTAAACAATACAAAATTGCTTAACTGATTACTGAAGTTATTAAATAATTTCAAATACAATGTAAGTAAATATGAAGTAAAACATGAGAATTGAAACATAAAAATAGTATTATTAAGATAGCAAAAACATATTGTCTTACCTGAAAGATCCAAGATAAATTTGTTGTTAAAATAGTTTATTTTTATAGAATAATGATAATTCTTCAACATGGAGCTGAGCCTTATATAGCGCTTGGTTGCCCCACGCGTTTCCATGGACTCGTGTCCATGAGAGACCAAAAAACAACAACAAAATATCTTGGTACATGGTAAGACCTGTAAGGCCTAAATATCTAAACCCTACTTGAAATTGAAGAAAATAGCTTTTAATATAAATAATGATGCAAGATAGGAATTATTTCAAAAGTCAGCACAAAGTAACATTTTGTTAATCTGCACTATCATTGTCCATAAAAAGACAGATAATTAATGTATTAGCCAGGTAAATTGGCTATCAGTAAACAACAGTAAGTTGTCAATAGAGAGACTTGATTAATTCACAAAGACTAGCTTTATAGGGATTAAGGTAATGTAATAATTATGTTGATAGTAAACAACAGTTACTCAAAATAGCAACTTACATAAATTATGAGAAATTAAGTAGAAATAATTTGAACAAGTCAACAGTCAAAATATGATAAAATTACACTGTGACAACTTCCCCCGCTTTGACAAATCAATGCTCCTGCATTGAATAACTATTACATTGATTTAATTAATAAACAAAACGTATAAACATAAACATGATATAAACATGAGTTTTAATTGATGAATAATGATGATAAATGAAGAATATTACATGTGTAATAACAAAGATAAAAACACAATATGAAATCAAATAATATAATACATGTCATGATATTCAAAATAAATGTCTTTTCACTGGAATATCACTGGCATATCACACAATTATATACACAAATCACAAATATATACAAGTTGACAAATGTTCATCTCATTTGTTGGTAGGCCCCATGTAGATTAATGAGGAGATTCGACTATTCGATTATGAATACACAAGCTTTGCTTTAATTCTTATATAATAACTTCTGATTTATTTGAATTTTGAAAAAGCTATGATTCATTTTGTTACACATTTATTTGAGAGGTTCACTTTTGAATGGATAAAATGATGAAATCTATTATGGTAACATAAAATGATAGTAATAATGAACTTGTTTCAAATGAGTTCAAAGCACAATTGTGCTAAATTCATAAATATATTTTATTTTTGATTCCCGAAGCTATCAATCCTGCGTCGACCATATCGTCAGTTGATACTCAAGCAACTTTCCAACAACAGTTTCATAAAAAAGATGAGTTATTTATTCAAAGAATGACTATGGTTGAGTTCAAATAATTTGATATCATTTGGTTGCTAACACTTAGCAATATTATTATGTACACAAATGATTAACTTAAGATGCATGCATGCTGCAAATCTAGAATCACCATGAAATCTAAGGATATATACAAATATTCACTCTGAATATTAATTACTCATAATACATATTCCCAAAAATTGGAGAACTGAATTAGATTGTCTTCCCCAACACAACTGTCCAATAATACAACAGTTACAGTATAAATGTCAACATTCTATAGATATCAGCATCATTAGCAGCTAAAGCAGTAACAACTGCAAGTAGAAGAGTTAAGACCGTCTAAGAAACTTTTCCCCATTACAGAACACATCAATAACAAATTACCATGGATTTAGCACTAATATAGAGTAACAATTAACAATAACAATTTGATGGAACTGAATGAAAAGCATTTTCCAGACTTGCCCTAAGCAACTACACGCATGCCCGACTATATAGAAACCTAATAGACTTTGTTGATGACAAAATACTACAAATGACTACTATTTTACAATATACTTGTAGACATTACAACAACTAGTACTAGTATAGTTACCGAACTACGGATTACAATTTGTAGACAATTTCTACATTACAATACAGTTTTCTTTCTGAAAACATACTAAATTCCAACAGGAAATTCAAATTCATTACACTGAATGACTATTTATTACTATGCTGACTGACTATTTATTACTATCAGTTTTCCTCCTGAAAACAGTTAACTTCTTCTGACGACGTCTACGATTATTGTCAGTATACTTAGCATGATAAGCATCTCTCATTTCCTTGGGGACTGTACCCTTATATTCCCAAGTATTATGTTTATCATTGGACGGTAAGCCTACCCACTTAATTCTATAATAAGAAACACCATTTTGCTTCTTATACCTGAGTATTCTCTCAGGAATCCTATCAATTATATCATCAACATCCCCATTTCTAGTATCCTCAACCAGCTCATCATCAGCATTGTTTTGAGTAATACTTACATCATCAGGGATTGGATCAATTTCTACATCATTATCTGACTGAAAATAAGGTTTTAACCTATTCGCATTTACAAGCGACTTATTGAGTTTCCCAGTTTCAATTGACTTTAACTTGTACGTATAATTTGGACCAAGTTCCACTATTTCATACGGACCGATAAACTTTTTCGAAAGCTTTTTCGAGAGTCCAACTTTAATATTCTCTTTACTCATCCATACTTCTTGACCAAGATAAAATGAAGGTTCCTTAGCATTCCTATCATGTAACAACTTTTGCCTGATTTGTTCACCGGCGCGGTTAGCTTTCACCAACAAATCAGTGACCTCCAACTGTTGATTTAAATGTCCCACATATTCCTTAACATTGACTGGGAGATTTTCTCTAGGTATGAGAGACGTATCTATGGGTAACCTCATATGTCTACCAAACAAAACCTGATACGGAGTAAAACCAGTAGTGGCTGATGAAGAATTTCTAAAAGCCATCATTATTGAAGGTATAAAGTCTGCCCAATTGTCCTGATTATCATTACACAATGTTCTAAGAGACTGACCTAAAGTACCATTAACACGTTCAACTACACTATTACTTTGAGGATGGAACGATGAAGTGTGATGTCTAGTTACTTGAAATTTCTCACACACTGCAGATATAAGTTTGGAAACGAAATTCGATCCCCTATCGGTAACAATGATATCGGGCGAACCGAAACGACAGAAAATCTCTTCAAACAAAATCTTAGCAATTTCACTTGCTTCTTGAGTACGCAATGGAAAAGCTTCACACCAATTTGAAAATGAATCTACTACAACTAGAATGTACTTAAACTTTTCTTGCGTGATAGGTAATGGTCCAACTATATCTAAGTGTATTCTTGAAAAACTATGAGCAGGTACTGGTAAAGGACAAAGAGGAACCTTACGTTTACCAAAATGTCTCTTAGACTTTTGGCAATCCTCACATTTCTTTACATACCTTTCAACATCTGCATACATCTTTCTCCAGTGGTATTTTGATCTGATTGCAAAATAAGTTTTATCAAACCCTAAATGAGCAAGAGACTCATGATACGACTTGATCACATCATTACGTAACTCAATTGGAACTGCAATTTGCGTGAAACATTCACTCTGTCTCTTACCTTTCTTGAAACGTGGTTCACAAATGTGATATAGTATGTTGTCACGGACTATATATTGCTCAGACAGACATAACATATGCTTCTCATCATCTTGGATTTTTGTACCATGTACAAGATATGACAATATTGGCCCTAGCTCAGGACATCTCCATTGGTCAGCTGATAATTTTACCTTATTGTCTGCATCCACTTCAATATTCTCTATCTCTTCCTCAGTCTCATCAACTATATCCATAGCAGCTATTAAGGGATGTGCATCTGATAACTCGTCTTGGTTCTGATACTCAAACTCTACTTGCATGTACTCATTTGGAACTTCATTAATAGAGCTTACAACAGGTTCTAGCTCTTCAGTCTCATCATATGTTCTGCGACTTAATGCATCGGCATTGCCATTTTTAAGTCCGGGTTTATGAACAATATCAAAATCATAGCCTTGAAGTTTCAAAGCCCACCTACCTTTTCTTCCGCTGAGGTTCTTCAGAGTTTGAATGTACTTCATACCAAGATTATCAGTATAAACAGTGAACTTTGAATTTGCAAGATACGGATTAAATTGTCTAATAGCTTCTATCAATGCTAGACATTCTTTTTCATGAATGCTCCATTTAGTCTCACTACCACGCAAAGACCTACCACCATAAGCTATAACATGCTCAACTTTCTCCTTACCAATCTGACCAAGTACAAAACCTACCGCAGTGTCTGATGCATCAGTTGATAAGACAAATGGCTTTGTCATATCAGGATATACAAGAATGGGAGCTGATGTCAACAGTTCTTTTAACTTATTAAATGACGACTCACAACTGTCTGACCATTCAAAATCCTTATCCTTTTTGAGCAAGTTATTTAATGGACCTGCTAATTGTGAAAACCCAAATATGAACTTTCTGTAGTAGTTACACAACCCTAGAAATGCCCTTACATTTTTCACAGATCTAGGTCTAGGAAATGAACGTACAGCCTCAATTTTAGCAGGATTAACCTCAATTCCATTATTTGAGAAAAAGTGCCCTAGGTACTCAACACGTTCAACAGCAAACTTACACTTCTTAGGTTGAAGTTTAAGATTAGCTTCCCTAAGCCTATCGAAAACTTGTTGCAAGTGTCCTAAATGCTCTTCAAATGTGGATGAGTGAATCAGAATATCGTCAACATAGACTAATGCAAACTTAAAGTTAATTCCCCTAAGAATGTTATTCATGACTGTTTGAAAAGCAATCGGTGCATTACGAAGACCGTAAGGAAGGCGTTTGAAGCTATAGCTGCCTTCATGAGTTATAAACGTAGTTTTATGGCTAGTTTCTGGATCCAGAGGTATTTGGTGAAACCCACTACGCAAATCTAAAACACTGAAGAATTTAGACTTATTCTCTGCAACAGAGTCAACTACATCTTCAAACCTTGGTAATGGAAAATTGATGGGTTTGGTAACAGCATTTAAGCGGCGATAATCTACGGCCATGCGAAATGTATTATCTTTTTTCTTACACAATATCACCGGTGCTGCCCACATAGAATCTGAAGGTTCAATGAGTTTATTATCTAACAGATCTTTGGTTTGACTTTCAACTTCCCTTTTACCTTGAGGTGTATTTCTGTACGGCCCCTGCCTTTGAGGAGGTGCGTCCCCAGTCTCTATCCTATGACTATGTAAATGAGTGCACCCTAATTCAGAAGTGTTTGTGGCAAACATATCTTCATTATTTACTATGAAAGTCTTAAGTGAATGTTTCTGTTGAGCGGTTAATACTTTGCTGGCAACACTGATACCAAGTTTTTCCAAGACACTATCTAATTGTACTTCAGACATGGAATTAATACCACTACTATCATCATCAACATGGCTATTATTAGCATCACTACTACATGTACCTTTCGATGTGGCATCGTCAGGAATTTCCCTGATTGAACTTTCATCTATAGGAAATAACTTTCCTACAACCATATTTGCACCCAAATTTACATCAAATGGCATAGGGTTTAAAAGCCTACATGCTGCCCTACCATTGTTTGACCTGATAACTACCTTTCCTAATGCTACGCTATAGTTACCAAGTGACTGAACTGGTTCCATTATAGACACACTACCGTTTTCTACCTTGGATAACTTTACTGGAACTAGAGTTTCAGACATTGCACTCAATGTTACAGAACCTTTGAGTCGTACTAATCCTGTTCTAAGTGATTGGATACAGTGAACTTCAGGATTAGTCTCAAATTTCAAAGTACCAAAATTCAATACACACTTATTAACGGTAAGAAAGTCTTGTCCCAATATAAGAGAGTGATGAATGTTGTCAAATACATGGAACTTTTGACAGAAAACAGAATCACCTATTTGAATGTTAAGATCTATGGTACCTTTAACATTAATCATTTTACCACTAATTCCCCTGACTTGCCCAACATTGTCACTTCCAAATGAAGTTATTCCTACTTTCCTTAAGAGGGATTTATTGATACAACACAAATCTGACCCAGAATCTACAAGTGCTCTAAATGTTTGCTTATTTATGTCAATCTTTATGAAATTTTTCTCCATCATGGTTGCTGAAGCAATATTAGGTATGTTTACCTTTGAATCTTTACGACTTTTCTTTGATGGTTGAACATATTGCTTCTTGGTATTTTTGACAGTTTGCACTTTTGAATTTTTCTTAATTTGCCTAATTTTATCTAAAGAAGTGGGTTTATCGATTTGATTAAAAATATTTGGCCTATCCAGATGGTTCCCTCTACCCCTGGCAGGCTGGGACCCCTATTGTCTTCTGATATTCGGACATGCAGGTCTAATGTGCCCAATTCTTTTGCAAGCATCACATGTTTTGTTCTTTGCCCAACAATTTTTAAATTCATGACTGTCCCTAGGTTTTCCACATGCATAACAAAATTTTTGAACGTTATTTAATGAATTTCCATTTTGATATTGCCTATGCCTAAAAGAGGTATTCCTATTACTAGTATCTACATTTCGTTTTTGTTCCGAGTTATAATTATTTCTGGTCATACTATTAATTGACATTTGATTAGCAGCCAAAGAATCAACTGTTTGTTTCAACTCAACCATATTTATACCACCAATTGCGTTTTTCACTATCTCAGTAAAAGAAGCTTCTGAAAGATTTACTTGAGGCGGATTTAAAGCATATGCACTTTCAGACTGTTCTGCAATTTGAAGTAAATTATCTAAATCTGTTGGAGGATTGCGTCTGAGATCTGCTCTGATATGATTTAACAACCCACCATTGATAGCACTCAAAATATTATCATCGTTAAGTTTTGCTAACTGAGCTTTTGTTTGAACTTCATATACAAAATCTCTAACTGACTGATTATGTTTTTGTCTCATTTGAAACAGTTCAGAATTAATTTGAATTTTATCAATATTTTTACTAAATCTTTGTATGAATTTTTCTTTTAAAATGCCAAAATCATTTTTTATTTCATCCGTCAAATTAGTGAACCAATCAAATGCTGTTCCTAAACTTAAAAACATGCCAAAAAATTTAGCTAAAATTCTGTCTTCAACATTAGCGACAGTACCAAAATATTGGTACCTAGTTAGCCAGCTTCTGGCTTCATCCTTACATGGGTCGAATCTCCCTACTAATTCTACTTTAAAAGGGGGCCTACCTTGCTCAGTTGGTGCAGCTGATGAAGTTGACGTCATGGTTCCTTCTTGAGTGACTTCTGGCCTGGTTCTTGCTTTACTTGTATCGTAATTTTCCTGGCTAGTGCTGGCGTCTACCAATGGTCCCTTTGAACGGAGTTGGTATTGAGCAGCTGGTGTCCTTATCATATGAATCTTCTACTCTCCACCACTTTTGACAGCTGGATTATAGCTGTCAGATTGTTGTAGTTAGTTGTAGTAGTTTATTCACAGCTTTGTTGTGAGCCGGAATTATTGTATTGTATTGTTCGTTGTTTCTGAGTAGTATGATGATACTCATAAAATTCTTGTAGTTTTGTATTTGTCTACTTTGTTTTTAGTAGATATGAATTTATATTTCCTTTTTGACAACTGAAAGATCCAAGATAAATTTGTTGTTAAAATAGTTTATTTTTATAGAATAATGATCATAAACATACATGCATATAATTCAACATATAAAAATGTAATTAACATACATGTATAGTTTAAACAAGAATAAATGTAATTTAAATCAAATACATATTAAACAATGATATAATACAAACACAAGATAATCAATTGAAGTTATTAATGTTATAACTTTCTTAATTTAACGAACAATACAATTTATTATGAGGAACTCGCTTAGCAAAGTGAGGGTACCTTAATGATAAGGATACCAATTTAAACAATACAAAATTGCTTAACTGATTACTGAAGTTATTAAATAATTTCAAATACAATGTAAGTAAATATGAAGTAAAACATGAGAATTGAAACATAAAAATAGTATTATTAAGATAGCAAAAACATATTGTCTTACCTGAAAGATCCAAGATAAATTTGTTGTTAAAATAGTTTATTTTTATAGAATAATGATAATTCTTCAACATGGAGCTGAGCCTTATATAGCGCTTGGTTGCCCCACGCGTTTCCATGGACTCGTGTCCATGAGAGACCAAAAAACAACAACAAAATATCTTGGTACATGGTAAGACCTGTAAGGCCTAAATATCTAAACCCTACTTGAAATTGAAGAAAATAGCTTTTAATATAAATAATGATGCAAGATAGGAATTATTTCAAAAGTCAGCACAAAGTAACATTTTGTTAATCTGCACTATCATTGTCCATAAAAAGACAGATAATTAATGTATTAGCCAGGTAAATTGGCTATCAGTAAACAACAGTAAGTTGTCAATAGAGAGACTTGATTAATTCACAAAGACTAGCTTTATAGGGATTAAGGTAATGTAATAATTATGTTGATAGTAAACAACAGTTACTCAAAATAGCAACTTACATAAATTATGAGAAATTAAGTAGAAATAATTTGAACAAGTCAACAGTCAAAATATGATAAAATTACACTGTGACAATAATCATGTTCAATAATATATAAGTGGTGTTATTTATCAAACATATGATACAATGTAAGTATTTGGGTTCATTAAAAGCTCCTGGGGGTATCATCTATCAAGCAATATGACCTGTGAAATTCAGTTCTTACATGTCTCACTGTTTAAATATTGTTATTTCCAAATTATTTGAGCAAAACTCAATAATCATGTTCAATAATATATAAGTTGTGTTATTTATCAAACATATGATACAATGTTTGCATTTTGATTCATGAAAAGCTTCTGGGGGCATCATCTATCAAGTCACATGACCTCTGAAATTCAGTTCTTACATTTCTCACAGTTTAAATATTGTCTAATTTTCAAAATTGTTTAAAAAAACCACAAGATCACTTGCTATAATATAACTTGTGTTCTTTATCAAACATATGATACAATGTATGTATTTGGGTTCCTTAAAAGCTCCCGGGGGCATCATCTATCAAGTCGCATGACCTCTGAAATTCAGTTCTTACATTTCTCACAGTTTGATTATTGTCTAATTTTCAAAATTATTAAAAAAAAACCAATAATCATGTTCTATGATATATAAGTTGTCCTCTTTATCAAACATATGATACAATGTATGTATTTGGCTTCCTTAAAAGCTCCCGGGGGCATCATCTGTCAAGTCGCATGACCTCTGAAATTCAGTTCTTACATTTCTCACAGTTTAGATATTGTCTTATTTTCCAAATTATTTCAGGAAAACTCAATAATCACTTGCTATAATATATAAGTTGTGTTCTTTATCAACTATATGAAACAATGTATGTATTTGGGTTCATTAAAAGCTCCTGGGGGAATCATCTATCAAGTCACATGACCTCTGTTATTCAGTTCTTACATTTCTCACAGTTTGAATATTATTATGTTTTCAAAATTGTTTTAGAAAAAACTCAATAATCATGTTCTATCATATATAAGTTGTGTTCTTTATCAAATATATGAAATAATGTTTGCATTTTAATTCATGAAAAGCTTCCGGGGGGCATTATTTATCAAGTCACATAACCTGTGAAATTCATTTCTTCCATTTCTCACAGTTTAAATATTGTCTTATTTTCCAAATCATTTCTGAAAAATTCAAAAATCATGTTCTATAATATATAAGTTGACTTCTTTATCAAACATATAATACAATGTAAGTATTTTGATTCATGAAAAGCTTCCGGGGGCATCATTTATCAAGTCACATAACCTGTGAAGTTCAGTTCTTACATTTCTCACAGTTTTAATATTGTTATATTTTCCAAATTATTTTAGAAAAACTAAAATTTAATAATCATGTCCTATAATACAAAAGTTGTGTTCTTAATCAAATATATGACATAATGTATGCATTTTGATTTATGAAAATTTCCCGGGGGAATCATCTATCAAGTCACATGGCCTCTGAAATTCAGTTCTTCCATTTCTCACAGTTTGAATATTGTCTTATTTTCCAAATTATTTCTGAAAAATTCAAAAATCATGTTCTATAATATATAAGTTGTCTTCTTTATCAAACATATAATACAATGTATGTATTTGGGTTCATTAAAAGCTCCTGGGGGCATCATCTATCAAGTCACATGACCTGTGAAATTCAGTTCTTACATTTCTCACAGTTTGAATATTATTATATTTTTCAAAATTGTTTTAGAAAAAACTCAATTATCATGTTATATAATATATAAGTTGTGTTCTTTATCAAATATATGATATAATGTTTGCATTTTGATTCATGAAAAGCTTCCGGGGGGCATCATTTATCAAGTCACATAACCTGTGAAGTTCAGTTCTTACATTTCTCACAGTTTAAATATTGTTATATTTTCCAAATTATTTTAGAAAAACTAAAATTTAATAATCCTGCCCTATAATACAAAGGTTGTGTTCTTAATCAAATATATGAAATAATGTATGCATTTTGATTTATGAAAAATTCCGGGGGGAATCATCTATCAAGTCACATGACCTCTGAAATTCAGTTCTTCCATTTCTCACAGTTTGAATATTGTCTTATTTTCCAAATTATTTCTGAAAAATTCAAAAATCATGTTCTATAATATATAAGTTGTCTTCTTTATCAAACATATAATACAATGTATGTATTTGGGTTCATTAAAAGCTCCTGGGGGCATCATCTATCAAGTCACATGACCTGTGAAATTCAGTTCTTATATTTCTCACAGTTTGAATATTGTTATATATTCCAAAGAAAATTTAGAAAAACTCAATAATCATGTTCTATAATATATAAGTTTATGTTTTTTATTAACTATATGATACAATGTATGCATTTTGATTCATCAAAAAATCCTGGGGACATCATCTTTCAAGTCATTATTTTAAAAAAACTCAATAATTGTGTTCTGTAATAAAGAAGTTGTTCTTTATCAATTATGTTGCCTAATAAAAGAACCCCATTCATGACCTATAGAGCCACATGTCCACATATGAATTGGTTTGCATGAATACTTTGTTAAATAGGGGCATACTGAGAAAATAGGGACACATTTGTTTTGGACTCTACAGGTATTCTCTCAGCATGATGTCAGTATGTGCTCCCTATTTTTCAAGATGTCAAGATACAGTATTGCACACTATTGCATAATATTGCACAGTCTGTTAATCAGTTATCTTACATCACCCAGATACCCTGTTTGAGAATTAAATAGTCCCTTTATGACAGGAAGTTAATTATAAATGGGGGTATAATAAAACCAGTTACTTGTAATTAAATAATATCCTATACATTTTTTTTATATATAACCTTTGTTGTAATCAATAAAATATATAGTCTGTTCTGTAATCAATACATGTTATAAATGATCAAACATAACCTTTTATTAGGCTGGATATTTTTTGACATCAGGCAATGGTGACATGTCAAATCAACCTACCTGTACATTACCAAACTATAAGTGTCATCATTATATACAGTGTGAAAAATATGTAGACATTAAGTGACCCTTAATTTTAATGAACAGAACAGAATAAATGGTTTATTCAGCTTAAGCATAATATACAGCTGAAATGGAAGTAATAGATGACTTCAAAATATTTTTATCCCATGATTGTTTTTTTTATTAATGGACCTGCGCAGAGGTGACACTTAATGTCACATATCAGGTAGTCAGTTATTAATCATTGCACTTGTGAAGTGAAGTAAAACAGTTACATTTTGTCACCTTCATTTTCTATGTAAACATGAAATGAGTGAATCAAAGGTATTTGGCTTGAATAAAAGTTATTTGGCTTGAATAATTTAATACCTATTGATGTGTTGTAAATATTACAGATTATATATTTGCTAGACATTTGTTTTTATGATCATTTAAACATTACTACACATCCACAATTCAAAATTCAAGAATCAAATATTAATTCCTAATCAATCAATCAATCAATCAATCAATCAATCAATCAATCAATCAATCAATCAATCAATCAATCAATCAATCAATCAATCAATCAATTTAAAACCTCAAAAATATAATATTATGTGTTCAACATTATTGAAAGTCAATCCTGTGATGGTATGTTTTGGTTATTGATACAATAAGATGATAAATGTTTTTTTCTATTTGTAGATTGTTTGATAGAACAGCAAGACAGCTGTTGGAGATCAATTCCACGAAACTGGTATTCGTAATGAAGAACAATTCATATAGGGTCAATCCGTTTGAAGTTGGACAGAAGTCGATGAATCAAACTTGACAAGCAGCTGTACGTCAGTGTATGGAGCAGGAATCCTGTTGACTATTTGCATCTTTATCTTCGGATTTTGTATACATTTGAACGATAATATCAAAACTATCCCGACAAAGACAGAAATGTTATCAACAAATGAAATGCCAAATCTTGGGCAGTGCAGCTAAAAAGTAGAAACTCCACAGTGCATAATCGAGTCAACTTATGGTAATCGCAATAAGGCATACATGTTGAATTGTATAGTCTTGCAATAAGTCATACATTTATCGGAAATCATATGTGTTTTTACTCACAAGAAGTAATACAGGTTGAATTGTATAGTATCCCAATAAGTCGTACAGTGATTTGGTTTATACGCTGTGAACTTGGGACGTTTAATTTTAAATATTCAAAATTTGGACATTTTAAAAATGAGCATAGTTAAATCAATCCTATTACATGTGCTGTAATCCAACTGAATAGGATTAGCACGTTTGGACTCGTGTTTATCCTTTACCCTGAGAGACATATAATTGCTGACTGGACAGAATAAATCTAGCAGGTAAATTAATAAGACAAAGTGTGAAATCGAACGCTAGGAATTTTAACAAGTGTTCAACCCCTATCGGGTATGTCTGGACAGCACTATATGAAATGCACCTAAAGTTAACAGCATTGAAGACTGTCCTGAAACTAACAAATATTGTATTTATGTTGGGACTTTACTAACCCTGTAGGCGGGGGGGGGGGGCTCTACTTAACCAAATAGGCGGGCCTACTAAACACAGTAGGTGGGGCTCTACTAAACCCAGTAGGCGGGGGGCTCTACTTAATCCAGAATGTTGGGACTCTACTAACCAAGTAGCAGGGGGGGGGGGGGGGCTCTACTTAATCCAGTATTGAACATGTATCCGACTTAAAATAAATATTGTATTTTTGTTGGGACTCTACTAACCCAGTAGGCGAGGGGCTCTACTTAACCAAATAGGCGGGCCTACTAAACACAGTAGGTGGGACTCTACTAAACCCTGTAGGCGGGAGCTCTACTTAATCCAGTATGTTGGGACTCTTCTAACCCAGAAGGCGGGGGGCTCTACTTAATACAAATTTGTAAATGTATCCGACTTAAAATAAATATTGTATTTGTATTTATGTTGGGACTCTAACCCAGTAGGCGGGGGGCTCTACTTAACCAAATAGGCGGGCCTACTAAACACAGTAGGTGGGGCTCTACTAAACCCAGTAGGCGGGGGCTCTACTTAATCCTGTATGTTGGGACTCTACTAACCCAGTAGGCGGGGGCTCTACTCAACCCAGTAGGTGGGGGCTCTACTTAACCTAGTAGGCGGGGGCCTACTAAACCCAGAAGGCGGGGCTCTACTTAAACTAGTAGGTGGGGGCCTACTTAACCCAGTAGGCAGGGGCCTACTGAATCCAGTAGGTGGGGGCCTACTAAACCCAGAAGGTGGGGCTCTACTCAACCCAGTAGGTTGGGGCTCTACTCAACCCCGTAGGTGGGGGCCTACTGAATCCAGTAGGTGGGGGCCTACTAAACCCAGAAGGTGGGGCTCTACTCAACCCAGTAGGTTGGGGCTCTACTAAACCCAGTAGGCGGGGGGCTCTACTTAACCAAATAGGCGGGCCTACTAAACACAGTAGGTGGGGCTCTACTAAACCCAGTAGGCGGGGGCTCTACTTAATCCTGTATGTTGGGACTCTACTAACCCAGTAGGCGGGGGCTCTACTCAACCCAGTAGGTGGGGGCTCTACTTAACCTAGTAGGCGGGGGCCTACTAAACCCAGAAGGCGGGGGCTCTACTTAAACTAGTAGGTGGGGGCCTACTTAACCCAGTAGGCAGGGGCCTACTAAACCCATGAGGCGGGGCTCTACTAAACCCAGAAGGTGGGGCTCTACTCAACCCAGTAGGTTGGGGCTCTACTAAACCCAGTAGGCGGGGGGCTCTACTTAACCAAATAGGCGGGCCTACTAAACACAGTAGGTGGGGCTCTACTAAACCCAGTAGGCGGGGGCTCTACTTAATCCTGTATGTTGGGACTCTACTAACCCAGTAGGCGGGGGCTCTACTCAACCCAGTAGGTGGGGGCTCTACTTAACCTAGTAGGCGGGGGCCTACTAAACCCAGAAGGCGGGGGCTCTACTTAAACTAGTAGGTGGGGGCCTACTTAACCCAGTAGGCAGGGGCCTACTAAACCCATGAGGCGGGGCTCTACTAAACCCAGAAGGTTGGGGCTCTACTCAACCCCGTAGGTGGGGGCCTACTGAATCCAGTAGGTGGGGGCCTACTAAACCCAGAAGGTGGGGCTCTACTCAACCCAGTAGGTTGGGGCTCTACTCAACCCCGTAGGTGGGGGCCTACTGAATCCAGTAGGTGGGGGCCTACTATACCCAGAAGGTGGGGCCTACTCAACCAAGAAGGTGGGGGGCCTACTCAACCCAGTAGACGAGGGGTTGATTATTCGCTAGATATCAGGGTGTCACAAAGGCGGGGGCTCTCAAACCAGTAGGTGGAGGCCTTCTACACCCAGTAGGTGGGGGCTCTACTTAACCTAGTAGGCGGGGGCCTACTAAACCCAGTAGGCGGGGGCCTACTAAACCCATTAGGCGGGGGGCTCTACTTAAACTAGTAGGTGGGGGCCTACTAAACCCAGTAGGGGGGGGCCTACTAAACCCAGTAGGCGGGGGCTCTACTCAACCCTGTAGGTGGGGGCTCTACTTAACCTAGTAGGTGGGGGCCTACTAAACCCAGTAGGCGGGGGGCTCTACTTAAACTAGTAGGTGGGGGCCAACTAAACCCATTAGGCGGGGGCTCTACTCAACCCAGTAGGTGGGGGCTCTACTTAACGTAGTAGGCGGGGGCCTACTAAACCCAGTAGGCGGGGGGCTCTACTTAAACTAGTAGGTGGGGGCCTACTTAACCCAGTAGACGGGGGCCTACTAAACCCAGTAGGCGGCTGCTCTACTCAACCCAGTAGGGTGGGGCTCTACTCAACCCCGTAGGTGGGGGCCTACTAAATCCAGTAGGTGGGGGCCTACTAAACCCAGAAGGTGGGGCTTACTAAACCCAGTAGGTGGGGGCCTGCTAAACCCAGAAGGTGGGGGCCTACTCAACCCAGTAGGTGGGGGCCTACTCAACCCAGAAGGTAGAGGCCTACTCAACCCAGTAGACGAGGGGTTGATTATTCGCTAGATATCGGGGTGTCACAAAGTTTTTCCACGCTTTTCTCCTTATATCCATTGGTTTGATTTGAATGTAAATGGCCTAGTCATGGAGTACATGTATTTAGAGAATTTATAACATTCAATGATCTGTTGGGGATAGTTCTGATAGTTGTTGAACTTGTTTGATTATATAACTCAAATAACTCAAGTGTTATCGCTTAGTATGAAATTGTACTAATTTTATTAAATTTTCATTTATTATCTGAATTAAATGTTTATTTTATAATATATATTTTCCTTATTTATCCACAGATTTATGTTATCTCTTATAAATAACTGGGTCACAAATCACCCTGACGCTGGGCGACTTCCCTGTCTTTTGCGGCTTTATGTCTATGCATATCATGCGGACGGGCCAATTAGTAGCAATGAATATTATCAAAAGACTCTTAAAATTACTCCTGTCTCTGCCCAATGCTCTACAATACCCCCAATGACCATAAGATTCCTTCAAGCAGATAAGCATTCGATCATTGGATTGCAATCGGATGGGATTTGTGACACCAGGTATAGTTACAGAATTTAGTCTGACAGGTCCATGTTGTCGTTTGTGATTTACTGAGACGGTCGTAAGTGCATTGTCATTGATTTTTCCCTGCTAGATCAGACAACCACCTCCGAGTTCGCGGGAAGAGTCAGTTTGTTACACTAGGAAACCGGGTACGCTACCCTAGCTCTTTCCAAATAGACTCCCATCTTTCTTTTACATGCCCCAAGTAATTAAAGCACCGATACACACAATAATGCTTCTGTAATTTGGTGAGAAACTCAGAAAATCAGTTCTGTGATTTCCAGTGTCTAGCGGAGATTTGAACCTGGGACCTCAGGGTAGCCTAGGGTCCTATCAACATGATCATGATAGATGGAAACTCAGCACAGGTATTAATTCTTAGCACTGTGTGGGTTGGCAACATCAACAAAATCAAATGCTCAAAATATAATGAAAACAACATGTACATAATTATCAGGGTATAGATAATTTTAATTGAATAGCTCCTGATAATTATGCAGCGGCTCCATCTAAAGCTGATTTCAAAACCCAAGGGTAAATGGACTTTTTCAGGGGTCAGAGGGTCATTTCATATATTCAATTCTCACATTAACATTGAAAGAAACAAAATCCAAATACCTCAACGAACAATTTTAGATCTTTGCAAAAGCTCCCTATGGACGCATGTTCTTTTAACAAAGACTATATATAGATAACGTTTACAGATCTCTATCGAACGTACGTTAATAGTGTAAAATACGTAACTAATACATAAATTTATGTGAACGTATTTTCTAATGTATAAATCAATATATAGGTATATATAGGCCTATATATAATGAAAATAAACAATTAAACTTGACCGCATGTTAGTACCAACGTACGGCGCATCCCACGTACGGAAGCGATCTATATATGCGTCGATAAATCTACGATAATACATAGTAGAGGACGTTTAAAACTGTGAATCATCAAGTATATTTGGAAATGTTCGTTTCTTTTATAAAAAAACCCATAAACATGACCGCGAGCTCCGAATTTAAACTCGCCAGGACTTTTTTTATACGCCTCGGCAGACAATTATCACGGCTGGTGATTAGCACTTGTGTACCGCATAAAATGTGTCAGCTATACTTCCGGTCGCACTGATCTCATAGTCGAATGACTCTCACGCGACACCGGTATGGTATCACGCACGTTAATTAAATGTATATGACACTCTATATTCACGTATGTAAAATTGGTAAATATGCTGCCGCATCGGCCGATTAACGATGTTACCGCGGTAAGCGTGAAACGCACTAGTCACATTCTACCCTACTTTATATAAGATCTATTATCCGATTTTGAATATTTAAAGCTTGTAATGAAGCAGAGATATATGTCTGTCTATTTATACAACAGTCATCACGATACCCTAATAATTAAATCCACGACGACGAGTAAGAATCCGTTCCGAGTAAAAGTAAGTTTAAAATATCCCGTTTTTTACCAAATAAAAAATCAATCAACGGTCGAAAATCATCAAATATTAATTTAATTTTCGAGCGATTTTGTTCATTAAAGCTTGTTTTAAAAGCTTATACTGTAAGGTTTTATAAAATGTAAAACCTATTTTTAAAGCATTTGCGAGTTGTCGACCGCCAACGAAATAAAACAGAACGGACGTATTCATAATAATGTTTGATGTAAACTACGCCGACCATTGATCATCTTTTGTGGCGATTTTTTCAAAAGCTAGCATCATGGTTCGTAATTTAATGCAACCAATACCTCTCAAAATGCATTTAATAGCAGGTTATATTGTAAATAATCGCCATTTTATAATTAACATTCGGCAATAAGTCCGCAAGTTCAATACAGCTACCGAAAAAAATAGTTCCGCATCGTGACAAAAATCACTATTTTTGACTCCATTTTGTAAAAACAGAACCAATAGAAACCAGAAAAAAGTACAACCAGTACCTCAAAACGTATTTATTCTCACAATTTAAACAAGTTTCAATCAAAAATATGTTTTCAATTAGCGCATGGAAGGTGTGCAGGTGCCCGTTTCACACGCTTTTCGACGTGATTCCGCCATTTTGAAAATTTATTTGCATAAATGCACGAAGTTTAATCAAATCGTTGGCGGTCGACAACTCACAATTGCTTTATAAATAAGTTTTACATTTTATAAAACCTTAAAGTATTAGCTTTTAAAACAAGTTTTAATGAACAAAATCGATCGGAAATTAAATTCATATTTGATGATTTTCGACCGTTAGTTGTATTTTTATTTGGTAAAAAAGGGGTATTTTAAACTTACTTTTACGCGGAACGGATTCTTACTCGTCGCCGTGGATTTAATAACTAGGGTATCGTGATGAATGTTGTATTAAAAGACAGACATATATATCTGCTTCATTACAAGCTTTAAATATTTAAAATCGGATAACAGATACGAAAATTACGAGGTCTTACATAAAGCAGGGTAGAATTTGACTAGTGCGTTTTACGCTTAACGCGGTAACATATTTATCGGCCGATCGATATGTGTAAGCGGCAGCATATTTACGTTAATATAGAGTGTCATATACATTTAATTAACATGCGTGATGGTATTAAGGTGGTAGCCGGTATCGCAACGGCTGTGCCCCGGTGATACCGGGGCGCATCAGGGCTATACCGTACATAACCGGGGCACAGTCGGCTCTCGCAACAGTCTATATTATACCCGCTGTGCTACGGTTTACCATGGTACACATAGGATGGAGATACGGTCCTTCCCCAGAAGGCCCCGGTATTGTCCCGGTGATCCCCGGAGTAAGCCGCTTCTCGATATCGCTCCATTCAGGGCAGGCAACTCTGTCCGACCTATTTTAAGTCGATAAGAGTGACTTCCCCTGAAAATCAGGGGAGAGAACTCTACACACGTCAAGAGTTACTTCCCTTGAATTCAGGGGAGGCAACTCTGTCCGACCTATTTTAAGTCGGTAAGAGTGACTTCCCCTGTAAATCATGGGAGATTACTCTGCATATGACAAGAGTTACACTTTCCTTGAATTCAGGGGAGGCAACTCTGTCCGACCTATTTTAAGTCGTTAAGAGTGACTTGCCCTGAAAATCAGGTGAGAGAACTCTGCACTGAGCAAGAGTAACTTCCCTTGAAATCAGGGGTGGCAACTCTGTCCGACCTATTTAAGTCGGTAAGAGTGACTTGCCCTGAAAATCAGGGGAGAGAACTCTGCACTGAGCAAGAGTTACTTCCCTTGAATTCAGGGGAGGCAACTCTGTTCGACCTTTTTAAGTCGGTAAGAGTGACTTCCCCTGAAAATCAGGGGAGAGAACTCTGCACATGACAAGTGTTACTTCCCTTGAATTCAGGGGAGGCAACTCTGTCCGACCTATTTTAAGTCGGTAAGAGTGACTTGCCCTGAAAATCAGGGGAGAGAACTCTGCACTGAGCAAGAGTTACTTCCCTTGAATTCAGGGGAGGCAACTCTGTCCGACCTTTTTAAGTCGGTAAGAGTGACTTCCCCTGAAAATCAGGGGAGAGAACTCTGCACATGGCAAGTGTTACTTCCCTTGAATTCAGGGGAAGCAACTCTGTCCGACCTATTTTAAGTCGGTAAGAGTGACTCCCCCTGAAAATCAGGGGAGAGAACTCTGCACTGAGCAAGAGTTACTTCCCTTCAATTCAGGGGAGGCAACTCTGTCCTACCTTTTTAAGTCGGTGAGAGTGACTTCCCCTGAAAATCAGGGGAGAGAACTCTGCACACGTCAAGAGTTACTTCCCTTGAACTCAGGGGTGGTAACTCTGTCCGACCTATTTTAAGTCGGTAAGAGTGACTTCCCCTGTAAATCATGGGAAATAACTCTGCACATGGCAAGAGTTACTTCCCTTGAATTCAGAGGAGGCAACTCTGTCTGACCTATTTTAAGTCGGTTAGAGTGACTTCCCCTGAAAATCAGGGGAGATAACTCTGCACTAAGCAAGCGTTACTTCCCTTGAATTCAGGGGACGCAACTCTGTCCTACCTTTTTAAGTCGGTAAGAGTGACTTTCCCTGAAAATCAGGGGAGAGTACTCTGCACACGTCAAGGGTTACTTCCCTTGAATTCAGGGGAGGCAACTCTGCCCAACCTATTTTAAGTCGGTGAGAGTGACTTCCCCTGAAAATCAGGGGAGAGAACTCTGCACACGTCAAGAGTTACTTCCCTTGAACGCCATTTCTGATACCGCGCCACAACCCATACCACCACGATATAAACTCTAGGTCTGCATGTTCTATAGTATGCTTGACTACATCAATGTTCGGGATGTAGACCAATGATGAATCGATTCGAAATGTCATCTTACAACAAAATATGGTGAAAAACTTTTATGAAAAAAAATCGCATTACCAGTGACGTCACGATATGAATGATAGTATGACGTCATTATGTTTCAAGTGCGGCTCAAGAGGGGTTCGTACCCCTGGCATTTCGGGCTAAATGTATCATGTGACAGTTGAGCTCCATCACATCTGTAGATTCATAAGCAGGTTCCAATGATCAAGCAACCCATTATTCATGGTCTAATCCTAACTAGTAATGTTGATATTCCCGGGTGACCAAATTGATCTAGATCTTTCAGATAGATCTACCAAGATAGATAGATCAAAATAGATCTACAAGATAAACCTTCCAGAATAGATCTACAAGATAGACCTACCAAGACAGATCTACCAAGAATACATCTACAAGATATATCTACCAATTATAGATCTACCAAGATAGATCTATAAGATAGATCTACCAAGATACATCTACAAGATAGACCTACCAAGATAGATCTACAAGATAGACCTACCAAGATACATCTACAAGATAGATCTACCAAGATACATCTACAAGATAGATCTACCAAGATACATCTACAAGATAGATCTACCAAGATACATCTACAAGATACATCTACCAATATAGATCTACAAGATAGATCTACAAGATAGTTCTACCAAGATAGATCTACCAAGATCTATGTGTCATTTTCTGTTTTATTTTTGTTTACTGCTCTATTCTAAATCTAAATTAGTTGTAGGATCTAGTTGTTAGATCTACTTGGTATAGTAAAATCTGTCTGAAAAGGCCATCAATTGAAACATCAAAAAATAGCTTTTTGAAAAATGGTCTTTCTTCACAGCTTAATTAAATATCATTGGATTGGTACAAGATAAAATTGTTGGTCTTTGCAGAGACCACTGCTTTTATCAGGGTTGCATTTGCTTGCAGGTTGTCTTAAACACAGGTTTAAATATACAACTGTTATATATTGGGCAGTGTAGCAGGAATAAACACAGTTAGTTATTAGTAACAGCAATTTTATTACATGTATTATAAGTTGTGACAGTAAATATTTCCACTGGCTGCAGTATTATTTCTCCCAAATGGTTTCAGATAATTCAGCAGTCCATGACCTGAAAATAAATGCAAAATGATGTCAGATATGACTTAATTGTTTATACATATGACAAAAACTAAAACCAAGATTATACCAAGTACATATATATAAAAACTACCAAAATGTCTAAATACAGCATGTTAGAGTTTATTTTGTAACTTTTGTTATTTCCGGGTAGCTCAGTTGGTAGAGCATTTGCCCTGTAAGCGAAGGGTCCCGGTTAAGCCCCCGGGTCTGGTTGCATATTTTTCTCACCCTGTTACAGTTACAATATAAACATTGGGTAAATATGTATTGCATGAATCTACACATCTATTTCAAGGATCAATAATTAAACTCTAAACTGAAATGTCACTCACTATCTTTGCATAAGGATCCTTACAACACCCTTAATATATTATTTATGACAGTCAGTGGTCTCAGCTCATTTTTTTTAAAAATTGCTCCTAGAATAAGTTTAAATACCTTTATTATATGTCAGATTTATCCTGATTTTAATTATATGTCTTCCTGGGAGATCTACATGTCTTTTCTCTTAGATGAGTAGTTTTCTTAAACATTGGAGTGAATCCATCTATGTTCTTTTCTGGATATAGTTCTGCAATAATAAAAGGCAACTTAGTGAGTGGTGTAAATTAATAAACAAATTAATTGGTGCATTTCAACAAAACATGGGACAGAAAATTATTCAAATATTTGTTCAGGTCTATCCTTTAGGCCTATAAATATGTTATTGTGTTGTTTATTAGGCCTATTTCTGTACTTAAAGCCAATTTAGATTAGTTTCTAGCAGCAGTGCCTGTGGTTAAACATCTTTACTGTGAATGTGATGCAAGTGGGTGGGGTCATAGGCAGCCTGCACGTACCCTACTACTTCACAAGTCATATCAACCTTCTCATTGTTTACCTATATAAGAAAGGTTACTTTCAATATTTCCGATTATAAAAGTGCCTGTCACATTTGTAGCCGTGTAGGTTTATTATTCATTGAAATGGTATATTACGGGTATCAACGTGTAGCTACTATATTTTACTTTCAGGATATATCAACACTTTAGTCCTTAGATACACACCCGTTTACACACCGAACGTCAGAATCAAGAATACAATTCCTTAATTAGGTCGCTAACTAAGACGTTCAGCAAAACCCAGATTTTCACGCTTGTAAACGTGAATTTTGCCTTGAAACAGAATGTATGCTTCACAAACGGGCTTAGCTAGTCATCCTTTCAGTTAGTGTAACTAAATAATTTACCTCACATGCCAATTAAACATCGCAATATTTCACTAGATCAGTAATTAAAAAAAAATGTACGAACTTCGCCACCGTCAATTTCCAATTTTATTTAGTATTCCGATAACCTTTCGACCTCAACAGATTTCGAAGCGATCGTTTAATTGGCTAGAGTGTGTGTCACGTCATTCATAGTTGTGCAATCGTGTAAGCTCGGCCATTTCCGTTTGTGTCCGGTGTATATACTGAACTTCTTAATTGATGACCAAAAAAAATTCGCGATTTGACTTATATTGTGTTAAGGGTGTGTATTTAAGGACTAAACTGTTTATATATCTGGAAAGTAAAATATCTTGGCTACACGATGATACCTGTAAGATAGCATTTGAGTGAATAAATAAAAGAATACGACAAGTTATGTGACAGGCACTCCATTCTTCGTGATTCACCTTGTCATAACATAGTAAACAGTGGTAAAATCCGATTTGGCCGGGGTAGTATTTGGGAACGTGCTGACTGCCTATGGATAAAAGCAACATGATAAACATTGAAATATTAATGTAAGCAACGTAGATATGTCTATGAAAAGAGAAAAACACGATTTACCTGGGTCAAAATGCCATCGGTCCAGCGAAGACATTTCATTGGATTTTGGTCGGAATTGTTTACACCTCGTACATTTTGACAATTCCCACTCGACCAACAACGTAACTGCCCAGTAATACTTCGTCCCAAAACTATTCGAACCTTCGTTTAGTAGTTGAACATACTTAAAAAACATTTGAAGCGGTAAAAAATGGCGGCCATTATAGCAGCGATCTTAGTGTTCTATCCCACAATTCAATGCACTTAAGACAAAATGTCCTCCTAGGACAGCTCTAGACCACTCCTAGAGATAGGTGCAAATTTGTCTTAAGAGCGAATTTGGGAATTTTGATGAAACGCACTTAGGAGGAAAATTTGGACTTAAGATCAAATTCGATCCTAGGAATGATGATGAAACGCACCACAGCCTCTTAATCTGTATGGTACGCATAATTCAAAAGTGAAAGTAGCATCAAACTTGAAAGTCAGCGGCAATGACGATACTTCCGTTTGGTTATGCCCGTGAAACGCTTTTACGAAAGGAGGCGTAATGTTTTGCCTATGCAAATGACGTCATTTGACGTTCTGTTTTTCATGATTGCGTCATGTACGTATTTACGGCGATGTTTAATAGTGTTTAAAAGCGTTTAGAATATAACCTACATTATGAGCTAATGAAAACGTCGCATTTTTGCGGTTAAATGAAAATTTAATCATTAAAATTTTCTCTTAATAGACTTGACGTCATGCGTTGGCGCTAATTTCTATCGGCCAATCAGAATGCAAAATGTTATATTCTAACTTGAATCTAAGTTAGTTAGAACATATTAAGTAAATTTTAATGACTAAAAAGGCCTCGCTTCGCTTCGCTCGCTCTGGCCTTTTTAATCATTAAAATTTACTTAATATGTTCTAACTATAACTCAAAAGCGTTTAGAATATAACCTACATTATGAGCCAATGAAAACGTCGCATTTTCGCGGTTAAATGAAAATTTAATCATTAAAACTTTCTCTTAACAGACTTGACGTCTTGCGTTGGCGCTAATTTCTATCGGCCAATCAGAATGCAGAATGTTATATTCGCTTCGCTCGCTCCGCCCTTTTTAATCATTAAAATTTACTTAATATGTTCTAACTATAACATCAATGTCTGAAACTAGCTCGTTTTCTTATTTTATCGGATATGAAATAAACAATTTATTTTTGAATTCATAAAATTATTCAACTCGCTGGTTGATAGAATGCTATGTGAATGGTAGAACAACTGGGTAGAGTATTTACCAAGAGATAGGCAGGTCCTATGTATCGACACACATCATTTGATCAGAATGTAAAGTATGGTAAATAGTTACGTATGTACATTCCAGCCCAAGGGGCAGCACTCTGTAAAAAGATGATTGGGACCACCCCCGAGTAAGTCGATTGACGCCTGTCACGGGTCGGACCCCTTATATGGAACAACTTTTTACATATAGAGACAACAGTTCATTGAGGTTATTTGAACAATGGCGTTCTTTTGGTACCAAAACCTAGACTTGAGTTTTGCAGAAAATAAATGGCTTACTCAAATGCAAAAGTATGGAACTTATGATATAAGAGTACCTGGAAGTGTTGTACATATATGCGTATATATAACAAAACGTTTCGCTCAAATGAAAGATAATAATATGATCAGAACGTCCGTGAGATCTAGTTTATCCATTTGTTTTATTTAAAAGTATGTACAAGGTATTCTTTATTTTGCATTTTAGGCCACCGTAAATCTTAAACATATGTGTTGTTGCTACTTGCTGCTATAAAATTAAGGTACATATAATGTGATTATGAGGGTCACTGGGAAAACTGGGTATACCCAACTGTGTTGCCTCTTTAAGTATAGTCTTTATTATTATTATTATTGTAATCATTATTATTATTATCTTTTTCTGAGAACAAATGCTGGTCGGACCCCAACTCAGATAAATATTTCTGGATCCGCGCATAAACGCTGATGACACAATTAATATTATAATATAAACAGTCATAGCAGGTAGGTGCCTTCTTTTCATCAAAACGATTACCGGTTTTGGAAAACTAAAATCGATTTCAGTTATAAATTGAATCGGTTCCGATTAACCGGTTGATCGTGACTGCCCTACTCGAAATTTCTGATATATTTATGTTTAAATACAAACCAGCTCATCCAGGATCACTGTACCGGGAAACTTGGCCTTACTTCCTGGCAAACCTTTATAATAGCTGTTCTTGGATACGTCGGGACTAATACTAGAACAATAATACAATGTACTACAAAAGAGTGCTTAAAAAAGCGTTGATGTTGCGACATTTAACGTCAGTCCAAATTATTGCGACATTTAACGTCACAGATGCGACATTTAGCGTCAGGGGGGTTTGCGACATTTAGCGTCGGTTGCGACATTTAGTGTCAGCCTTGCGACATTTAACGTCAAGTGCGACATTTAGCATCGATACGACATTTAACGTTGCTACACACATGACTACACGATACAAAAGAGTGAGTTAATTAATACCGTGTCTGCATGAAAATATTCGATGTTCAACACTGTTCAAATATAAGTGGGACACCTCTCGTATCCTTGTTATTGTATTGAAAATACAACACTTCATAGCCATCATTACTATAGCTTGTCGGAAATAACTCTTATAAATAAATAAATATGGATAATATAAACACGACCCGGTCGACTGGCCGCTTGTAATCAGCGTAGATTGAGTAAGTTATTTACATTAAAAGTGAATATACACAAGCTTGAACAAAAATGAACATTGAAAATGTATTTAATTTTAATGTTTATTAGTAAACAAAGGCTAGTGTTATCATCGGCGGACTATAAATATTCTTTGGTTAACAGTACTGGTCAAGTGCAATAATTCCATTTTGAGTTATGCCCCTTTTTACCTTAGAATTGTGTTGATAAAAGTTTAACATGCAAGTTACATTCAGATAGTATCTTATATACAATCAATGATATTACATTGGAATTTACAACACTAGTTTAACATATTTTTAATTAGTCACTAGGTGAAGTGCAATAAATTTAATTTCATTTTAACTGGAGTAACGCCCCTTTTTAAATTAGACTTGGCTTGGTGCATGCAAGTTGCATTAAGAATATCTCAACTTCTATCAATTATATGACATTTCCTCTCGTAGTATCCCATGCTGTGACATTGAAACTTTCACCACTTGCTTACCATCATTAGCCAATAATGCAGGTCAAGGACAATAACTTTGTTATGACATTAATAGAGTAATGTCCCTTTTAACTCAGCAAAGTATTGGTCACCTGCACATAACTATGATAACATTGCCTTAGCAACAAAATTCTATTTATTGGTCAATTTACTTTCGGTTTCCTTATCATAATGTAATACTCATCTGACTCGTATAACTTATGGCCTGGTTTGAAAAGGGGTTTTTACTGACAAATGGCTGCGATGAGACGAACGTCCTCTCTAGTGACAGTTATTGTTGTAGTGTAACCAAGGGGTTATTCACAAACGTAAAAAAACTCTTATCACAGTTAACTACATTCAATTTGGTTTAGCGACATCACAACTGACATTTCGTGCAGTAGTTAAGTCAGTTGGTAATGTGCATTTGACATTTCGTGCAGTAGATAAGTCAGTTGGTAATGTGCATTTGACATTTCGTGCAGTAGATAAGTCAGTTGGTAATGTGCATTTGACATTTCGTGCAGTAGATAAGTCACATGGTTTATTATCCGAGGTCAAAGATTCATGGAACTACCATTTATATTGTAATGAAAGCCAAGCAAGGACAGCAATATCACGTGACGTTACTAAAGGCACCAACTCCAAGAACAAAATGGTCGACATTATTCGTCTTCTGCATTTTATGTATCACCTATTTATGTGAAACTTCCCCAAGCTAGTAGACAAGTATGAACCACAAATACAACAAACCTTGAACAACTTCACCATGTGAATCGTGACTTTGTACAATTTAGCTATAGTTCCATGTTGTTGAAACGTGATTAGGAAGATATTTATTTAGATTACACTTCGTGCTTTAAACACCATTCACTTATCTAAATATATCCGACCTTTTACAAGGACTGACCAGAAAGTTGTCGCTTCTCTATGACTACAAATGTCCACACTATCAACAAGGACTGTCGGTCTACCGACAGCAATCATCACACCCACAATGCTCTTACTGTTTACCTGTGTGCGATCAACTGAGATAGTCGTTAGTGCGTGGTCATTCAGGTTTTCCCTGTCAGAGACTTCCGAATTCGGGGGAAGAGACAAGTGCGCGATACAAGGAATCTGGGTGCGTTACTATAGCTATTTTCGAATAGAATAGCACTGGTTCTTTAGCCGATGTAAAGCATTGATACACGCTAGACTACCTCTGGGTTACTAACCAGTTCATTTCTAGTTGGGTGTAAAACACTGAAAAGCGTTTCTGAAATTTCCACAAGTACTTGGCATGTGGATATGACCCCATGATGCTTTACAACCCAAGAACAAATAAAAAGAATAGAGATCTGAATTTGGTTTATTTGTTGTTTGGTTGTAGAGGGGACCACGGGGGTCATATCCACATGCCAAGCACCTGTGTTGTGAAGAACACAATAAACACTGGATAAAAACTCTACTGCTCATTATTAATAGCAAAAATCCACATCACACATTTTGCAAGGTGAACAAAATTCCTTTCGTTGTGTGTTCAGGATTGACGGTCTGTCTTACGGGAATATTGTCTAGTATAATAAAGTATAGTATATATTATTTACCAATACTATTCTGACAGAATGTTTAAAACACGAATACTATTTCAAATTGCACTATAGATGAACAATATTTATTTCATATTGGCACTATTTGTGCCATGTGTCAAAAGCAAAGTCTCCCAGTACATATACATAGTCAGTGTTGTTATCGATATATCAAAACTATTATACAAATCGGACTGGGAAGGCAGCACTCAACTTAAACAGCCACGCACAGAAAACAGAAATAACACAGACCACAATTACACATCACGATGTCCAACACACAACTGAACTAGAGTTGGATGATCCAGTTTCATCACATCGACCTGTTACTGTTGTGGTGTGGTGTAGTCACATTGATACAGGTGATTTGTGCAACATTTTTAGCGGGATTGATGGTCTTATGCGTTCGTACTTAGGCTAGACAACACATTGCTAGGCGACACATTGCTAGGCGACACATGGCGACACATTGCTAGGCGACACATTGCTAGGCGACACATTGCTAGACAACACATTGCTAGGCAACACATTGCTAGGCGACACATTGCTAGGCGATGGCGCCGTACATTACAGGTTCGAATCCAACTATAGGTGCAAAATATTTATCATAGACATATAGGCATGCATACATTGGTAAGTGAACCTTTTTGAAGAGAGAAGTTGTCTATATACTAGTACCGTCCGTGAAAGTATGAATCGACCCTCATTTTTCTGAGACGAGCTAAGACGGGCTCTGACATAGTCTATGATAAGCTGCAGATTTGGAATCAGATGTCAACTTGAGTTTGAAAAATGAAGTCGATTATAATTTTTATTTGTGCTGCTTGGATGGTGTGTAAGTACAATTGTTGATCATTGATCATCTTCCTAATTTTATAACAATCTACTGTAGGCATAACATTCATTGGATGTTTATAAAAATGTAATTTCGTAGGATCGTTAATTCCTGGATTAAATAAAATTCTCTCAGTACCTTCGTGGAGTCGTAACTTAATGGATTACAAAATACGAAAAGTATTAAATGATTTACACATTTATTATTATAGTGTTACATATCATAGCTTTAAATTTTCTGATGAATTATGTTCAAATAACTTGTCACACTCCGAACAGGACATCTACAAAAACAGCTGCTACTTTGCTTCATTGTAATTTTTCTTTTAAATTAAGGAAAATCTCAAAACATTTTTTGTCAAATTACAAAATTAGCAGGTTTTCCTAGGCACTGGCTCATTATCTTAGTGGATAACAATTTCTCATAACTCATACTTGTAAAGCAACGGATACGTTTTCGTAGGTTTTTATTGACGTAAGCTTAAATGGTTATGATAAAAAATGATTTAAACTACCGAAAAATATTTGAACAGTACCAGCGTTGTTATTATTATAATTGTTATTATTATACATGTATTAGCTCTAGTGTTGAATAATGATGTAAAATAAGGAGGTTTGGTATTGTAACTTGAACAATATGTCAGGAAAGGGTAGAGAAATGTTCACATTATTTTGGTCAGTTGAGCTCAGTATCTATCCGTTTTGTTTTATAGATTTGTGCTATGGTGAAAGCTGTAGACGTACGAGCGACTGTGACCATGAGGGATGTACAGGGGATGGATATAATGTAACTTGCCATAACTACGTGTGCACGTGTACTCACTGTAAGTTAACCATTAATACTCCATCCACACGAATCGTGAACGAGTCGAAATGAAGACAAAATGTAAATTTGAAATACATTCCGAATGATAGTTTGAATTGACCAAAGTTGTTAGAGCGTAGTCAAAATGCCGTTCTAATACTTCGAAAGCACATGAAAACAACCCGACAACACTTCGAATCCATCTGGAATGATTTTTGTATGTTCAGGATGTATAGTGTTCTGCCGTGAATTCTCAGTTTCAGTACTCTGGGGAATTGTGTGTCTGTATCTTAAAGTACAATAAGATATATGTAGTTTTCCTCCTTGTATTGTTTTAACTAGTTTTACGTTCAATAGTCCGATGAATAGTGTATAATTCTATAAATAATAATCATATCAAATACATGTACAACCATTATAGGTCCTATTGAGTACTCTCTACCACCATATACTAGTACATGTACATACATTCATGGTCGTATTCGGAATGCATAGCCACTATTCCGGATCCTGTTATGTACTTCATGTGCAACTATTCCTGGTCAAATTAAGCATGATCAAACACTAGGTACATACATTATTGGTCTTGTTGGGTACAGACAACCATTAGGAGCACCCATTCCTCGTCCTATTGACTACTTAGTGCCTAAGTAAACCATTCCTGGTCTTAGGTACTCATAACCATTAGGTACATCCATTCCTAGTCCTAATGGGTATCCACAACCACCGTGTTCATGCATACTTGGTCGTATTTGGTACTTATTACCACTAGGTACATCCATTTGGAGTCCTAGAGGGTACTCAATACCACAAGGTACAGGTATTTCTGGTGCTGTAGGGTACTCACACACACCATTAGCAGACAGTACTAATGGATACTTTGACACAACCATGATGAACTGTCATTGTTTCATAACGAATAGCTGTACAATAACATTTGTCAAATTTGAATGTATATTTACCCCCACCCACTCTTGTAAAATAAATATAATTAAACACAATCCAATGAATCCATACATATATTACTGATGCCAACTATAACATACATTGCAAACAAAGTGAAAAGGATAAATAGATTTTATAATCATATTGTGAGTACTTGTAAATAAGTAGAACTGCTGTTTTCAATAATTTAGTGAATTTGGCAGCCATTTTGGTGGCCATTTTGACGGCCATGTTACATAACAGACCCACCTTTTGTGCATTTTAGTATTGAAATATATTTTGGGAATATGCCTTTATTTGTATTCACAATTGCAATTAAAATACAGTAAGGCACATTGTGTTATAGCATAGTTAAGTGAATACATCGTCACCATTAGTACTTAAAAGCAGGGGGAGATAATCTTATTTTTGCTTTCCCTTATAAATGCCCCAATGCTTGAAGTGCAGACTTTGGGATAAGTATCGGTTGGTCAAAGCTTTTCATAATTACCAAATAAAATGATCAATGACACTGTATTCTGCCATTGTAGTTTACCGATTCTCAAAATTCATACCTTTTCATGATTGTATCGTTTAATGTTTTACCCCAAAAATATCGCATTTCGCATAATAACACGGGCCTAAACTTTGCAGACTTAAACTATGAGTTAATATCAACCCATGGAAGTGTTTAATTACAAAATAACTTAATATATAGTATTATTTGGTTTCTTTCCAAAACATTAGGCATTATGCCCATGAGTTTACAACGATACAGAGTGTAATACATTAAATATACTCACATACTGTCACACACGCACACAGTGAATGTGATTGTAATTAACCAATTCCAGAAATTTACATTTTCGTTTAACATTTTTAACGTTTTACCCCAACAAATTTAACGCCCTAACGGCCAAAGTGCAGACTTTGGAAAAATACTCTACTGACCATAGGCTTTCAGAAAACAATAGTGTCCGAAATTCCCTAGGGGAGGGAGGGTTCACCCTACTGGCCCATGGACTATAATCCCCGTTAACTTATATAATAACCAATTTAAATCATTCAGAAAAATAACCCTGTTACAATAAATTTATATAAAATGCATTTAATTTCCAAAATATAACTTACAATTTACGATCAAAGTTTCCCCGAATATAAATTTCTAACTGTAGACGACATCTTGATACAATAATTATCTCCATTACTTTTAGTAACCCAATCATTTATATTAACCGACCGCATCAAAGAGCGGAAAGCGCAATATTAGATTCCTATCAAGTAATGGTCTAAAAATCAAAATTTCAACAAATTTACAAACTATATACTTCAAATATAGTTAAACAATGAACAATGTAATTCATATACCTATCAAAAATGAACAATGCAATTCACATACATATTAAAAATGAACAAGATAATAAACCTACACATTGATTTCGGAACATTTCCATGATAATAATAATGAACAATGTACTTGAAAAATATTCAAGCAAATACAATAATAATTTTTATTCGATCTTTTAAGTATATCCTCTAGAGTACATGTAACATGTTTTTTTGTCAAACCAACTGTTATGGTCCGTTATTCAATGACTAATTTAGTAGTTACATGTTTTTTCATATCTGCATCTCAAGGCGCTACCTATGAGCCTAATATCGGTACATCGGAAGTGGTCATGTTGACAAAACTGAAGTTTAAAAAGCCTGTTTTTCCATAAGTAAAGAGCTGTTTTCAGACAGTTAATTCTTGGTTTCTCAAAATATTGATTTTGTACTACTCTAAGCCAGCGAGTTATATCTTGAAAATCGAAATGCACGAAGCACACGTGAAATAACATGCACATAAGCTCTAGGCGAAATAGTCGCTTTTGCAATTACCGTGCAATATTTGGTTATTGATCTAGGATTGCCATGTAGTAGAAAGCCTATTTGCGAACCTTTATCTCATAATATAGGAAAAAGCTTTTCATTCAAATGTACTTCCTGACAAGCAATATAAGCACTTTCAGAGCTTTCAGAATGCCCCTCGTATGTAATACTTGTCCTACTTGCGATCTCTTTTCTTTGAAGATACTAGCCTGGTGATACATGTAAATAGATGAACTGTATCTTGTGATTAGGTAACAACCCCGTTTCAGCAATATATAGTTAAAATCATTTACTTGTGATTTAACATTAAATTGTCGGACACATCCTTTCGGCATCAGTTGATACATATTTGCTACCATTCATATATTTCAGTTGACAGCTGTCTCTCGCCTGGTGACTGCGCAGCATCTGGTTGTAACAGTGATTGGCATTGTCTTGATAACACTTGTAGGTGCTTCAGTTTTGGAACCGGAAAGAAATAAAGCTTGAAACCGTATAAACGTTTGTTGTCATTGATCCATTCTTCACTCTGTACTACAATTATGCTGGTCGTCCTCACCAAACTGTACAATAACCCTCGTAAGAAGCAACTTTTGACACAAAACTCATACACTATCTATTACATACATTGTATATGTATAGTGCGGAGATTACCTGAGTTTCATCAATTGATAGCAAAACACTGAAAAGCGTTTATGACATATCCAGTGCCACGGTCGAGATTCGGACCTGAACCTCTGGATAGGTAGACGAGAGCGCTAACCACTGGGCCACTGTTCCACCCATATACAATGTTATGATATTGCATTGTTTGTATACATGTGACGGACCTAAATATACAGACTTAACGAATTGTTTACTTTAAAATATTTTATATAGAAAAAACAATTAACAAATCAAAGTTGGTAACGTAACATAGGCTTGTTATTAATAACACTCACTACACTCAACTATAAAATTAAAAATACATTTACGTTTAAAGCATTGAAACATCGTCAACATATCGCTGGCTTAGAATTAAAAGGTCGTGAGTACAACTTATTAGACTCATTCATATTTGAAATCTACACCTCAAGTCGCTTCTTATGAGCCTGTTTTCATGGAAATCGGAAGTGGTCATGTTGACCAAACTGAATTTAAAAAGGCTTGTTTTTCCGATAAAGAGTATTTTTGAGACATTTTTCTTGTTTTCTCAAAATACTGAGTTTTTACTTACAACCTTCTAATTCTAAGTCAGTGATATATTTCTTTAGGACCTACACTGCCGATGATTTTACTAAAATGTTTATTCGAATACCATACTAGTATTGACAAACAAAATACAAATAAACATGAAATTGCAAACAATATTTATACAATTACATACAGATGACCCACGGTGATATTTCACTAAAACATTTCACCATTTCACGATTTAGGATTTGAAATAGTTAAATCTTGAACTTGAAAATCTACCAAAACACGAATTATTACCATATATGACGCAATACTATTAGACTTGGCGTATACACATGTATGTGTTAAAGTTTTATGATCGTCACACCAGCATAATGGAATAATGATAATAAAGAAATAACATAGAAATCTAAATATTACGTTTAAAATTAAATCATTTATAAGTATTTAACAGACGCAAATTGTGATACAGGGTTGTTCAGAATTAATTATAATTCAGTTAACTAATTCCTACAAACAATTGTCTTTCCCCAAACGTATAGGTCTTAAATAAATAATAAAGAATTTAAATTTGAATTATAATATTTCCGTTAGTGTTTTGATAAAACCGTACCGTCGGCAACGCTTGTCTCAGAGATGTGTGTAACCTACCGTTTTATTTGTATCACCTTTAGATCTGTTAAGAACATAATTACACGAATAAGTTAGGTTGAATTAACGAACCAATTGCAATTTAAAAGATTAATCTGACATTAATACGATCAGATTACTATTGGTTGAATAATCGCCGTGGTAAAGATGTCGTCATTTAGCGACATTTTTTGTCGTTTCTTGTAACGTTATGTACAGTGTACAATAAAGTTTTACTGTATAATCCAGTTAGGATCTGGTGACAGTGACGTAGCCGTTTATGGGTACACAGAAGAGTACAACCATTGTCTGCATGGGTAGTGCGAATATATTTTGTTAGTTTAGCATTGCAATTATGACTGTCTGTTTTAGCCGTTATATTTGATTTTACACCTTGATAGTGAACCCGACCGCTGCGTCACTGTATTCTTACCCTGACTGGACTATACACCGTGATAGTGAACCCGACCGCTGCGTCACTGTATTCTTACCCTGACTGGACTATACCGACCATTTCTACGACCAGGTCGTAAACGAGTGCTAATACAAAAGTACACTAGCTGTGTTCTCAACATTCTTTAAATCAACTTATACTATCTTATATAGTCATTTATAGTCATATATACATGTTGATTTATATCTTTGAGATAAACGTGACATAAATAGCTAAATGATGAAAACGAGGGTCATACCAACGTCATAAAACCTTATCATATAGAAATAACGTGAACCATTGACCTAGCATACAACACAATCATAAATATTTGAAATCATGAAGGTTTTTACAATTTTTGTTGACCAAAGTCTTACAGAAATGTAAAAATGGTCCGTTAAATTAAAGCCACAATAGTTCTTAAACGGCTGTATTTTCAAACAGCAATAGCTTGGTAATCTACTTGAAGAGCTTTATATTTTGATAACTTTAGCTGAGTCTCTAAAGGTGGAAAACACCATAAGATTGAGGAAAACGAAATACAACCTCCAGTTGTTTGTTTACAAAATAATGAATTGCAAAAAAAACCAACACAATTTATAATCTAAGGGAAGCAACTCTTGCAAAATTAGTATTTTGTCATTCATACATTTTACTTAATTGTGTTTATTGGCATACTATTTCGACAGATACATTTAACATTATGTCGCCAATTATTGGTCATTTGTGGAAAATATCTCAATTCCTTGTAATTAGTCTATTTACTGGATAATCAGAAAAAAGGTTGTGGGAGAGATAATGTGGCTTTAAGACTACATTTTTGACGTCTTATCATTCTGATCAGCCCGGCCTTTATGCATGGCAATAGACGCATATTTCACTGGCACTCGACCAGATAAACAATTTTATAAATAACCGAGGCCTGTAATCTATATTAATATAAATATAGATTTTAGGCCAGGGTTATTTATAGACTCGTTTGTCTGGTCGAGTGTCAGTGGTATATTTACCTAAAAAAACAGCAACGGCAATTTCAGCCTCGTCTTTGTCGTACAGTTTATACAATGAAGAATACAATTTACAAAACATAAATCATAGTACAAAGTCATTCTTAGACTATCATATCACAATTTCAAACTGTGTATCTAATGTTTGCACAAGCAAACTGACTATACGACCCAATAGCGCCATTTCTGAAAATGCACTGAGTTATATACTCACAAAAACATTTTACAACAAAACAATATAAATATAACCAAGGATAACAGGGTGCTGTGGTAAGAATGGTGGTTTCGTTAAGATAAGAATACAAGTACAATGGCCTGTGTTTGATTACAATTTCTGTTTAATGATAATCTTATTGTCCACATTGTTGTTTTCGTCTGTGACGTAATAACTCCATGGAAACTGGTTTTGCATGCGCATGCTTATACATTCATCAACTTAAATGTAATGCGAGCAAAGTGGGTGTGTGAGTAAAATGATCAATATTTTACAAGATGTCGGCATCACACAATTACCACACTGACAGCATGTCTCCAATAAATATAACTTGAAAATATGAAATAAAACGTTTGTTAATTGAAGCCTTGCCATGCGTATGAATTAACCACACCCATTTGTCGGTAAGGTGATGACGTCACACGTCTGTCATGGTCCGGGATCTTTTCTTTCTTGATTTGGGTAAGTCTTCCGAGCTGGAATAAAAAAGGTTAAGCATATCTCGGTAACGAAGGTATAAATGTATATCAATAAACAGTAAATCAAGTATAGTCCGCCCAGGATAATGTGATATTTACGATCATGACTCGGTTTGGTCAACTGTGGCAAAATTGGTTTTACAAATCACTTAAAAAACAAATAAGGTCAGTAATCTACTCAAAACATAATTGATAAATGGTGTTCATAGTTTAACCACCCTTTGTGGAATATATCAAGTTTTCCCGCCTTTCATATTATCCTGAGCGCACTATAGCAATCAAACAAGTGCCCGGTGTACGCTCACAGAAAAATGGAAATCTGTCAAAACCGACAAATATACAACATATGAACGAACTACACACCAGTAAACGTACGGTCCAGTTAGGATAATGTAAGAGTGACGTTTTCTTTTATTTGTACACAGATGATAAGAACCGTTGTCTGAATACGTAAAGCGAATATTATATTTTAGTTCAGCATTGAAATTATACATGTCTGGCTTAGCCTTTATAGTTGGTTTTACACTGTTATAGTGGACTCTAACTGGACAGTATAATATTTTTCCAGGCTTATTTAAAAGTAAACGTGGACTTCTTTCGTACATACCATTTCGTCTATTTCTTCCTGGTCCATTTTCTTACCAACACGTGAATATGGACGTTCTTTGGGACTCGGGGATTGACATAATCTATTTACGGTCTGATCTATTTCGTATTCCGTCATTTTCTGATATCCCAGTCCAAATTCGGGCTTCAAGATGGTTCCCCACGGCAGTTTGCTGGTATTGGTACGCACAGAGGAATGGACAGCCGCCATGTTTCACTAGTAACTGAAGTAAAAACCATAACATATTTTATATGACAGTTATTTTTCAGACTTGTGCTAGATTTCAGGTTTTTGAATCCTGAGTTTTCCTTTTTAGCACCACTATTCGTAGAATAAGGGGAGCTATTGCAGTCACCCGAGCGTCGGCGTCGGCGTCGGCGTCGGCGTTGGCGTTGGCGTTGGCGTTGGCGTTGGCGTTGGCGTTGTTAAATGTTAAAGTTTAGGTACAGGTTTTTTAACCTCTCATATTGTCAAAGTCCTTTGAGATACTGCTTTCATACTTTGCATACTTGTTCGCCATTATGACCCCAACCCATATGCAGGAGTAGGTTCCTCTATCAGGCATTTTGTTGAAATTATGCCCCGTTTTTCTACTAAGTGCCAATAGTGCAAATGTTAAAGTTAAGGTACAGGTTTTTCAACCTCTAATATCTTCAAAGTGCATAGGCATATTGCTTTGATTCTTTGCATACTTGTTCACCATCATGACCCCAACCCATACACAGGGGAAGGTAACTCTATCAAGCATTTTGGTGAAATTATGCCCCCTTTTTTAACTTAGTGCAAATGTTAAAGTTTAGGTACAGGTTATTTCACCTCTAATACTTTCAAAGTGCATTCACGTATCGCTTTGCATACTTGTTCTCCATCATGACCCCAACCCCTACACAGGGGTAGGTAACTCTATCGGGCATTTTGTTGAAATAATGCCCCCTTTTGGACTTGGAAATGCAAATGTTAAAGCTTAGGTACAGGTTTTTTAAGCTCTAATATCTTCAAAGTGCTAAGACATATTGCTTTGATACTTTGCATACTAGTTCATCATCATGACCCAAACCCATACACAGGGGAAGGTAATTATATCAAGTATTTTTGTGAACTTATGCACCCTTTTTCAACTTGGTGCAAATGTTAAAGTTTATGTACAGGAATTTTCACCTCAGATATTTTCAAAGTGCATTCACATATTGGTTTGCATACTTGTTCGCCATCATGACCCCAACCCCTACACAGGGGTAGGTAACTCTATCAATTATTTTGTTGAAATTATGCCTACCCCGTTTTGGACTTGGAAATGTTAATGTTTAGGTACAGGTTTTTTAACCTCTAATTCCTCAAAGTGCATTGACATATTGCTTTGATACTTTGCATTCTTGCTTATCATCATGACCCCAACCCTTACAGAGGAGTAGATAACTATTTAGCCTTTTTTTGAAATTATGCCCCCTTTTGGACTAAGAAATGCTTATTTGTTCACTTTCAAGACCCAGATGACCTCCACATGAGTAGGTAAATGTCCTGAATTTTGTCAAAATTATCTCCCTTTTCGACTTAGAAGCCCGAATCCCTTCACAACAGAGGGTAATACAGCTGATACGTAGCATCTTGTTTTGAATTTATAATGATTATACTATTCTAGCATGACGCTGCGAATAGTGGAGCGCGCTGTTCGTGGACAGCTCTGGTGTGTTTATATTGAAAAATAGAGTTTCGGGCTTTGAAATTTGATTTTCAGGCCTGAGCAGGATTGCGAATTACCAGGTCTGATTTTAGCATACCACCTAGTCTGTCTTAACTATTAGTAATTGACCTTGTAATAGAGTGTTGAGTTAGCCACGCCTTATGGTCTGTCGGACGTTGTCCGACGAACATTTACAAGGTAATTCATTGGATTATGCAAACATGTACACTAGTGGCAATGGTTTCATTGGTAAACTGAATTCTCGATTTACATGTTTAACCATATGTCTAAAGGTCAATTAAGGAACAAGTCCAAGGTCATGTACGAGATGTATGCCAGTAATACAACAAAGTCGCTTAAATTGTGTCATTTAAACATTTTCATACCGATCTGACCTAAACTGATAATGTTTTAAAGCAAGGGTCAACGTAATTGTGGATCACCCCTAGTATACGTGAAAAAATGACTATTCTTTTTTAAAGTTACTGGCTGATTTACACTTGCGTGACTAATAACACTATAAAACTAACCAATATCGATTTAATGTTATTGACTGTTGAAAACAGGTGGTTGTTTGATTCAGGTAACTATTACACAGTCTTGACTTCACCTACGTTGGGTCATAAACTTTGCAAAAGCTGCAAAGTAGTAGGTGTCAATCTTGTCGGTTTAGAGGGTCACTGAGAGGACTCGGTTTGTTAAACTGTGTCGCCTCTTAAAACATATATAATAACATTTTACGAGGAAACTTATTTGAAAATATATAGACAATATTGCGTAAGATCCTCTACAAAAAAGTCGTTATTATCATTTAATAACCATTTGTTATTATTTTTATTTATTATTATTATTGTCATGTTTAATTTTGAATGTAAAGCAATGACTTTCGGGTCGTTTGAATATATACAAAGAAACACGTTAATTGATGCTTCAAATAAAACTATTTCAAGTATGTGGTCGGTTCCTACATGTGTAAGTTAACAATGCACAGATACGATGTACCGATCCAGACTGCTTCTACGACGAGACAGATGGGTACCTAATACAAGTACTTGCTAACTGCAATTTAACTGTTTATAAAACTGTAATAAACATCACAATAACTGATACTTTTAAAACGATGAGTGTGTTTTTATTCACGAATTTACCAAAGGAAAATTATAATGGCATGTTCCACGATCAATACAGTCTACTCGAACATTAAACACAGAAGTTTTTTAACAATGCACAGTCGTTTGTGTTAATGTTCGTTTAATAGATAGTGCAACATAAAGAGATGATCCAAATATGTTTTACAGTTTATTTCAGAGATTAAGGCATAATGCCCATGGATCACATTTATAAGCATCGAAACATTAACGTTTTCATAAAACTTTGTAAATCTGTCATCAAAGTGTGAAGTATCACCCGACAATAGCATATATATGATTACAGATCCGATTGAATTCATGAAATATAATAACTACCACAGCTATTGTTTCAAGCAACATGTAAAACAATACCGATAATAATGATAATGTTTGTGTCGACTTAAGAAAAATAAAATCCATTTAGAAACAAGTGTGATTGGTGTAAATAGACCGAATCTGCAAACGTCCCTTATAATACGAGTAGCGCGTTAGAATGGTACCCGTTGGAATACGTATTTTGGGATTTGATAGTCAAATTCGGACCAATGTAACAGACTAACTGACACAAAAGCTAGAAATGCTACTCGTCGTCATGGCGTACTACAAAACCTCGATAATAAGACCATTTCAGTGACCTTTGAATACAATCATAATTATGTCCTTAAAACTGTAACTTGTCTTAAAATGTTGGCGACTTTTGAATGTATTCGACGTATGTTCTTGAAAATGTGATTTAGTCTTAGAAAACTTCTTTCTTGTTAACATTTAGCCTTTGTTGCAGTGTTTTAATATTTAGTTTAAATAAAAAGTAAAACAATGAATATGGAATTGAAAAATTGTTTTCGCAATTTCATCAGTGAGGTGGTCTTGGGATTAAGGTGGTCTCAAAATTAGGTTTTAATGTTCTAGCAATTAACGAACAATATACTTGGAAGCAGATCGAATAAACCGATTAATAATGTTTCATAATACATGTACATGTACTTGCACGTACTATGTTTCGCCTTCTCTAACCTAGAATAAGCTTGTGTTTTCTGATCAATCAGCATCAACAATTGTATAACCTTACTTGTTATTTTACGGGTCCTTTTGAAACTCAGTTGACGAACAGAAACATTCTTAGATTTATAATGAATGTATCGATTAAACTTGCGTTCATTAGCGTTTAACTGTTTATATGCATTTTCTAAGATTCAATGTCCGCAAACCATGCAGCGCAGTACATACAAAGCAAGTATGCATGTATTATATAGGATGGAGAATGTCGCTAGTAAATTTGAAATTATTAAATGCGGGAACTAGGTCTGAGGATCGTGAGCTTCAATATCACCTTAGTGAAGATTATCAAACTCAAATATCAGATACTGAATGGAATTGTATTGCATGGGAAACTGATCTACATTTGTGCATTAAACATGCAGCAAACAGCCGGTACACACGAGTAGCTTATAGACGGCTATCACACAACAAGTACTTGCAATTGCCGAATAAGACAATAGACGTAATTAACGATTCTTATTTATAAGTCATATGTCCGTTTTGTTATCCGTTGGCTGACCGTGAACAGAAGTGAATGGTTGTATCCGGGCACGTTAAAGAACTAATGAATCTACTTGGAAAGAGCTAGGGCAGCGCACCCGCATTCCTTGTATCCCACAAAAAAGCTGTCTCTTCCCTTCACGTCGGAGGTCATTGGCATATTTGGCAGGTATAAAACCGAATTGCCATGCAATATGTTTGCCTCAGTCGAACGCAAAATGTCGTTCATCAGATAAAAGTATGCCAAGATATTTAGTACAGGCACATTGTATAACAAACCAATCATCAATATATCAATGAAATAGGTCATCAAACAGATCAATTTAACAATAAATAAATTACATCTAGTGTTGATTAAGTATCGACTAATTAATGAATAATTGATAAATCGTTTATTAAATTGTCAGAGATTTAGGTACTATTGTGTTAAGTTATGAAATATCATCAATGGTTGGCCTTTTGTTCTTGTATCATAAGTGCCGAATTATTGTGTGCAGCTCTAGTTCACACGATGAGGTAGATTTAAAGTTGCTAATAATGTTTGTTTCTAACCCTGATCCCGGCTAAACACAAAGTGTAACAGCAAAGAAAATGATATGTACCTGTCAATAGAAATCACGGCCCCTATCCCGGATATGGCGGGGATTTTTACTTTTGCTTTTTCAAACCTCTGGTAAAATCCCTGTTCCCCGGGCAGGGTCATACAGATGGTACCCCCCCCCCCGCTATCCACCACCTTCCCTGGGATTTGGGACCGTGGTTTTAACTGACTGGTGCATTAGCAGTATACACACCATAAAGAGTCGCATAAGGATGATTGCTCATGGTAAATTTGTAGCAAAAATAATAAATTGCTTTTACTTTAATTTTGAAGTAATCCCTGTCCATTTTTGAGCAGTATAAGCATTAGTGTCTACATGTGAAGGTTTAACTGATTAAATCATACTAAGATTCTCGTGAGATATATATTTAATTGTCTAATGACATGGGTATAACCCGCTCTCTGTAAAGTTTCGATGGTGATTTAAATTGAACAAAGAGTTGATAAATCGAACTGGCATAAATATAAATACAAAGTAATCAAAGGATTACGGTGAATCCAATACCGTAATTATATACCACTTGGACCATTGTCCTTGGTTGTAACAGATAAATTCGAGTGTAGGTATAGTAAAAGTATACATTTGCTAAACTTAGTAATTTTGTCAGTTTTGCAGATATGTTTAAAGCAGTAAGCGAAGAAAAAACAACACATGTTGCAATATGTTGTTTGTTTGGTTGCTTGAGATCTACTGAGACAGTCGTTAGTTCGGGGGTCATTCGGTTTTTTCCTGCCAACATGGCCACCAGCTTGGGAGAAGAGTTGTGTGATGTAAGGAATCCGAGCGAGATACCATAAGCTCTTTTCGAATAGACTCTATTAAGGATTTATAATGTGTCCAGTGCACAGCACCAATACACGCGAGACTACCTCTGGGTTTGTGCACCAATACACGCGGGACTACCTCTGGGTTCCCACCAGTTAAAATCCCTAATTGGGTGAGTCACACTGTTTCCGAATAGACTACTTGGTGCTTAACGTGTCCGGTGAACAGCACCAATACATGACTATTTCTTGAGTTCCAACCAGCACCTTTTAATCTGTAACTGTTTGGGAAATACTGTTATAGAATTTCCAGTTCTATCCAGGGACCAAGAGCATTTCCCTGATTGACCATCCGGTGGTACTTTTAAATAGGTGTTTGATATATGCAGCATATGTGCATATACAAATCGATCACCTGAAATTCATTAAAATTACTGCTTGTGACAGGTAAACCCGGTAATAACTTGCATTGACTCGACGTTGCATTTAAGATCTTTTAATTTTAATTATCACCTTTAGATGTTCATTGTTTAGTTTCGGCAAGCATGTATTGATAGATTGTGCTTCCCCATCACAATACTCACTGTGTGCTGTAGTTTATAAACTTTATATGGAAGCATTACCAACACCGTTATTCTGGGATTAAAAGTGATTGAGAAATCTAACGTAATGCATTGTTGTAAGTTGGTCGTAGCAAACCTCAGTAATGTATATAACTACAACTATTTACCACCGCGTATAAACCAAATCACTGTATGACTTATTGGGATACTATACAATTCAACGTGTATGGCTTATTGTGATTGAAACATCCGATGATTTCCTATCACTGTACGACTTATTGCAAGGCTATACAATTTAACGTGTATTCCTTATTGCGATAACCGGAAGTTGACTCGTTTATATACTGTGCTATGATATGTCATAATTATAATGCAGAGCCAAAACTAAGAGAAAGTAGTCCCCTAACTTTACACCATAGTGGTAAATGTACACAATTAAACTTCAAACGTTTACATGTACACTAATCACATTCATCGAAAATACTATTGCCCCCAAATATACAAAATCGCTATAATATCATGCTGCAATATATTCAGTGAAATGGTCTAAAAATCGTAATAATTTATATACGAATACGAAAGTTTATTTTGCATCAAGGATAATACAATGCTTATAACAAATATATACAAATAACAGAGATGAAAATAATTTATATAAAATCATACCTTCGTCTGTGAATTATAATTCCGACTCTTCAGTGAGTACAGCCTATACCACCTGCATAGAAATCAAACAAAAGTCCTACGAAGAAATAAAAAGCAATTTCCATGTACACTTAATTTCACCTCACACTCTACTCTGTCATGAAATCACGTACAATAAAATACGATTTCTTAATCAATACTCGAATGATCGATTATTATAAAGTTTACGTTTATAAGTCTTATCTTGTAAATACCGGTTTAACGCACTAAATGAATAATCTTTGATTAAAAGAACCGACTATGTTATACAATTAACAAGGCAGAATTGACAAGTGCCACTTTAATCAGCTTAAAGCCGAGATAGCAATATTGAACTAATATAAAAGTGTTGTAAACTGCCGCTGTTACAATAAAATCACGCTGTAAATCATAGCACTGTGCTGATGCTGTAAACTCATTAGGTTTCGAGGGAGTTGAAATTTCATTGATTTCATTGTTGCACTCTACTACGAAATATAATCCCCACGATTAATCGACCTCTCAAATACAGAATATGGGTTTATCCTAACATGTTTTGTGATCCATGAATTTACGACCCCGTGAAAATGTATTTTATCAAAATCCACGAAATTTAACACCCACGAAAATATGTGATTTTTCATTATACATATTATATGTAACCATTACACTAATGACGTCCCCTCTAACTCGGACATAGGACAGTTTTGATATATTTTAATAACCTAAACTGTTGATTATTTCTTCCAGAAACAATAAAATCATGCTAACAATGTACGGTTAACGCATGGTTCATAATGCAGAGTCGGTTGCTGCTCAAGCCCGACAGGTCGAGGGCACCAACGCTTCCGAGAGACTGAGCTGATGTTATAAAAAGCACACTGTTATAACACCAAAAACCCACCAACATCTCTTATAATCTCTAATTGTCTCTAGTTTTGTTCGATTTGGTTACCGTAATTCGTTTTATAACAGTGTACTAAACATAAATTTGACAACATTGTTGATTTTCCTCAACATGTGGAAAGGTTGCCGGTTCCTTATAGAAGGGTAAGTTAGTACTGGTTAGGATACAGACCAGGTGAACTGGTAAGGTGTTAATTTAAGAATCGGGTTTTAAACTACCTGATAGACAAACAGATATTTGAAATAGAATAGAACAAGAACAGTTCTGTACTGGAATGTAGCACATTTCTTCGCAATAAATTGATCTAGTTTAGTGCTTAATTTCCATTTGTTTGTCCACGTTCAATCCAATTATTGCAGTATTTATCTAAACAATGGAATAAAATACACTTAATTGTATTTATTGAAATTTTAAGCTACAGTGTACAATGTAACTTTCTGATCTTTAAAGTCAATATTGAAACAGTCTATATTCTGTAAAGTTGGTTCTATTATTCGCCAAGTGGGGTCTGTAAGAGCAATGATTAGCAATGAAGTTGTCATTTTACTTGATTAACTTCCGTATTTATTATAGTTAAAAGTTTAGAGCGCGTATAGAGTCCGCCGATGATAACAATATCCTTTGTTTACAAATAAAAATTAAATGCACCTTCGATGTTCAATTTTGTTCAATATTGTGCATATACACTTTTAATGATATACTTTTTAAATCTTCTCTGGTAACAAGCGGTCAGTCGACCGTGTAATGTATATATTATGCATGTTTGTTTATTGATAAGTCTACAGTTATCTCCGACGAACTATACCACTAGTCTTAATGGGTATGAATAGATTTGCACCTATTGTGGGATTAGGACCCGTACTGAATCGCCTAGAGTTCGCATTAGACACACAACCCAAAAATAACCAGTATCAGTATGACTACATTAAACACCGCTCCATTAACAGGTTGATGAATAACACAACAAATCTACTTGTTCAAGGGAGACAACTCCCACACGAACTAGCAATTTTGTAAAATATTATCTCCCTTTAGAGTTTAATAGGCATAGTATCTTGTAGAAGTAAAGTAGAAGTTGGCATGTTTGACTTCCACTTCTTCTTCCATGTATTGATCTGGGCATTTGTTATGCGTAATGAGCTCACATATATGTGCATGGTGTTGCTGTACAGTATCTCAAATTTAAAATAGTCCAAAACTGATTAAAAACTATAAACAATGTACACCTCACTGATATCTTCTCCAGTAGGAGGGTCTTGAATGCGTCTACACCGACACCGCCGAAGCTGGGAGGAGGCTCATTTCTGGAACAGTTTTCACAAATAATGTGCTGGCATGGGTCTAGTCATGGACCCTTTGCTGGTATAGGCGGTGTTGACCACGTGTCCTGACATCACTCTTGTGGAAATATGTGTCCTCTATGATCAACAAGCCCGTTCTGGACTGTGTAGCCTACATCATGCACAGTCTGTTTCTCAAGGGACTCCCATTTCAGGTATTTCAGCATATTGAAGACGCACCCTGGTGTCGTTGTGGAGTAGTCGTTGTAGACAAAACGGGCTACTCGGTGTTCGATAGGCGAAATATTGCACAAGCCTACTATTAATGAAATTGCATTACCAAAATAGTACATGCCGTTATGGATTGAATAATCTATTTACTGAATATAAAGTATGTAGATCTAGTTAACACTGTTAGATTGGTAAGTATGTGTTGTGTTCTAGGGTAAAGTTAGAAAGAGTTATTACTCGGAAAGACACGTTGTGGTATGTTGTTTGTTTTTATTATGTGCCGTGTCGTGTCGTGTCGTGTCGTGTCGTACCCTGTCGTGCCGTGCCGTGTAGTGTTTTGTTTTGCCGTGCCGTGCCGTGCCGCAATGTGCTGTAATGTGTCAGTGCTGTACCGTGCTTTGAAGTTATGTAGTTTGCTGAGTTTTAATGTGCAGTGTTGTGCGATGCGGTACGATGTGATGCTCTGCTATGCATACTCTGCGATGTCGTGTCGTGTTGTTGTATTTGTGATGTAGTTGTTATGTAATTGTGTTTTCTGTGAGGTTGTAAGTAAGTTAGTAAGTAAGTAACGACTTCATTTTACATATGGGTAACATAATTGGTTGACACCAATTTTCAATATGGTCCACACAAGAAACAAATACATCAATATACATGAATATTAGTACTTCTTTTAAGTTGTGTTGTGTTGTGGGTGTGGTTGTATTGCGCTGTAATGTGTCGTGAAACCGTACCGTATACCTTATACATACAGTGTCGTATTGTACATTATACATGAATTAGCAAACATTTATATATATATAGTAAATACATGTACATAAGCGGGATATATGCGTAATGTGTATTGTCCGAAACCCTGGTCCAATGGTATATAATAGTACGGTAAACACGTCACGATGATAGTCAGAATCATTTGTCATCATGTGTAGCTAACACCCACACTTTCAGTTTTACTTTCCGGATGTAGACATGAGATATAAATAAGATACTATATTATAGTAAGTGGTATTTCTTAGAAAAGTACTGTAATATCAGAATGTTCGAGACGGTTTTATTTTAGAAATATTCGCGAATTCGACAACGCCAGGAAAACGCAGAACAATAGGTTTCTAAAGTTTAAAAGAGGGAGGGCGATGAATCGTGGGGAATTGCTTTGGTAAGGCGGTGGACTAGAGGTAGGGCTTGCACTTCGTGATCGAGCGGTCCTGGGTTCGATCTCCGTCTGCGCCAATAACCCACTATTCTCCAATCGACCAAAGTGGAATTGGTACCTGTGAGGACAACGTCTGTACATGTTCAATATTCCTGGGTGCCGTACCTCAATGTTGGCTGCACATCAACCAGGAGAGAAATAGTCTCCCCAGGGAGACTCGAACGCAGGTTTCCTTAGGTAGCCCAATGACCAGGGGAAGTTAAAATACCAAAGGGTGGCTGCACGGCTAAACTCCTGAAAGCAGCCCTCGAAAATTGGTAACTTAACTGTTTTTGTTTTGGTCGAGTTTATCGACGGAATCAATGCAGATTAATCTGCCACAGATATCAATGTTTATGCTGTTTATTTCATTGGTAAATGCAATCCAATCATTAGGCAAACACAACACAGAACTTTACAAGTTGATAATAAGTACATTAGTATTAATTAAAAACACTTTCAGATGCATACCTTCATTATGCTCAAACAGCAATAGGTAAATTTGACCTTATATACCTTATAATATAACTGTCAGTATTGTACATTGGAGTTACACTTAGTAGTTGAACTCGACAACGAAACCTAATCCTTGCGAAAAATCGACCTCAAAATGCATGAACAAGGCTTTATCCTTGAATTTACGTCAACTGCCACTAAATCGCTTCCTTCACAAAAATCCAAATGATTTTACTGTACATGTTTGAAGTAAACATTTAAGTTATTTGTATAGATCTATATGTACTCTATTTCCTTTCGTCATGGTTGGTGAAGTGTCACGATTTATTAACGTTTAAATGACTTGCCTTTAACACAGTCATCATCTACCCTTTAGCAGGAGTTATGTTCAAAAACACAATTTTGTTTTTTGTAAAGTTTTCTATAAATATGATAATCACAACGCGTCATATTGCTGACAAAAATACCTTGGTTCAATAAAGCGTATCGTTCACAAATCTGATCACGTTAGATCTACATAGTCATTAAAAGTGTTGCAATTTGAAGAAACAACAATAAATCGTGGTAATTGATACTATGTGATTTGTTTAGTAAGAACCACACTAATTAACAGTTTCGTTGAAGTTTATATTCGGTTAATGGTTCGTTTACAGGATTCGGTGTACATAAAATGGATTTTTGAAATAGTGTTTTAACTTTTTTGTGAAAAGTCGAACCACCTTTCTGTTTAAGGATTGATTATACCATGACAGTGAAGTCATTTTCATTTACAGTATTTGTATAGGTGGAATTCACGGGAGGTTGGCAGGGTGATACTGAAACCGAAAACGGGATACTACGTTTGTGATACAAAATGTATTAGTGTGTAGTGGAAAATTCGTAATTGGATGTACATGTACAGTTTTGTAGTTTCTTTTGAAGTATTCGAACTAGGCTGCTTGTGATACCTACAGTTACCAAGGTATTGACCATTACACTGTTACGCAATAGAACAGACAGACACCAGCCATGGCATTCTGTGCAGACGGGGACACGGTGGTGAATCCCATCATAAAATACCTTCTACTATTCGGTACTTTTATACATTGGGTAAGTCAACATTGCTATCATGTTCTGAACCAAGATTTCTTGTATCATACGTTTGTAAAATATCTAGAAACTTGAATGTAGTGTTAATTATCTGAGCACATTGCACCCTTGTAGGACAATGTATTTGTAATCGTCTTTTTGAACGATTGTGGATCATGGACATACTAGTAGCCATGATACCCGGGACTTCATGCATGGAAGTCGTCTGCTACTCGCGGACGTTTATTCGCCCTCTAATAGAAGGGTCCCGGGTTCAAGCCCCGGTCAGGCTGCACAATTTACCGGCCTGCGACACATAACTGAATCAGTTTGTATAATCCCATCACGTTGTATGTTATACAACTGTTATAAACTACACCATCTCCACACGTTACTTAACAATTTATTTTCAGTCACACGAACAACACCCTATACAAGACATTTCATTTTTCACTCACAAACATTGAGGAGCTCTTTGTACAGTTTGAATTAGATTGATATATCTCACAGTACGTCCATATACCGCTAACCTTAACTTTATGACTGAAGTCATGAAAGCTGAGCCAGTTCCGTTAATGCAATGCATAAAGGCCGAGGTGATGAGAATGGCCCGGGTGGTATAGTGCTAGTTAGATCCAGGTTCGATTTACAGGTTTGGACCTATTATGTGCTTTTATGAATAAGACTACTGTCATGTCCTTCACACACAGAGAGCATGTTTATCATTGCTTTAGAAATTTCAAGCAAATCTGGTTTGATATTTAAAAAAAACACAAATAATAAAAAAGCAAGCATGTGCGTATACACGACTTACTAAACATGAATATAAATTACAAAATTACGCAGTTTATCTGTAAGGTCACAAATATGCGAACATTCCGCCTATTAGTTCAAAGTATTCATTAAAAATGGCATACAATTAACAGCTTGAATACATTCAATCTTATGATATACAAAAGGCTAATTCAAACTACCTGACTACTTGTAGTATTATCACTTGAGACATTCGTTGATTGATCTATGAATACATACACGAAATCTGTTGCGCATATTTATCATACTGCAAAAACACGCAAATAGCTCTATTTTACACTTTGTAATGACAAGTTTAAAATAGTTGTAGCAGTAACATTTTGCAACAATTCGCTACAATGTTTCAGTAACCGTATTTACGGCGTCCGATTCACCTAACTAGTTTTCACGGACTCCTTTCCAGTACTTACTTGCCCTTCCACAAGGAACCAGTCACTTCTCCACATTAGGAGGAAAATCAACATTGTTGTCAAATGTTCACGGAATGTATGACCTGCCACGACAGGGAATCGAACCCGTATCACAGGGTTACAACTCCAGCGCACTGACAACTGCACTGTCTACTGTCCACAGGAGAAACGAATGTTTGGTCATTTAATTACTAGTAACTAATTCTGTATTTATCTAATTGTGTATGTTTCTCTCGTATCTAGGCAACAGGAGGAGCCATGGTTGGTGTGGGAATCTGGGCTTTCGTTGAAAAGAATAAATATTTCTATCAACCAATCGACGATATATATGATATAATGCTGGATTTATCTATCATGTTGATTATAGTTGGTGGAATCATGTTTATCATAACAATGTGTGGGTTTGTTGGCGCACTGAGAGAAAACACGTGTTTATTGAGGGTGGTAAGTGTACAATATTTACAGCTCTTGTTCAGATGGTGAAGTGCTGTGCTGTGTGCCCTGATAGTCCGCGTACGATACTCAGGGTAGACAGTTCACACTAGTTAGCAGATGGTAGATCGCTGGGCTGTGTGCCCTGATAGTCCGTGTACGATACTCGGGTAGACAGTTCACACTAGTTAGCAGATGATAGATCGCTGTGCTGTGCGCCGTGGTAGTCCGTGTACGATACTCGGGTAGACAGTTCACACTAGTTAGCAGATGGTAGATCGCTGTGCTGTGCGCTCTGGTAGTCCGAGTACGATACCCGGGTAGACAGTTCACACTAGTTAGCAGATGATAGATCGCTGAGCTGTCCGCCCAATGATGTACAATATTCAGACTGAGCGGTTCATTGCCTTCTCTGATATTTGACTGTGACTATTACACAGAAAAAGAATATCGTGTGTTGGAATGTGTGCATTGTTCTGTATATCTGAAGTAATGTTGATTAGTTGATTGGTGCTTGCTGCAAGGCAATAAAGTGTGTGCAAATATATAGAACTACATCCACAAAAAGGTAATACGTTGCTGTACATCTGTTAATATTTATAAATGATCTCAGTAAGTTCATTAAAGGTAAACCTAATTACTTGGAAAACTAATTTGCCTTCAAACTGTCAACTGTGTAAGTTGTATGTTATGCATACGTGTACGTAAATGAACGCAATTCAATCAAACTTTGGGAATGTGATTCCGAGAGATCTTTGTACTCTATGAAATGAAGTTTGTGTCATTTCAGTACCATTTTAACGATATTGGTGTCCTATGTTCGAACCCACAACTTCTACGTTCCCGAGATGAACATCATAACCAAAGGCTGCTAGCCCGCCAGGCTGTCAACTTCACGCATATCCAATTAGAACTCGGAGGTTGGCTAGTATATTCTTCTTCTTCCTTTATAGTACAGACACCATCTTGCGAATACTCGTACTGGCATCACCTGTTAGTACATACATGTAGTAATACCCCACCACCCTATAGCACAAAAATGAAACAGCTTCATAAAACATCGTTATGGTTCTTTTTCAGTTCTATATCGCACTGGTTGTTATATTTGTTGCTGAAATTATTGGTGGAGTTTTGGCGTTTGTGTTCAAGGATAAAGCAGTAGATATTGTCAGTAATGTTTTAAAAGATGTATACATACTCGGTTACCAAGATGATGAAGACGCTATCATTGATCACTTCCAAGAAAATGTAAGAACATGGCGAATATCTGATTATATTAATATTATAGGTTGTATCAGTTTATACATAAGTACATTTAATTTTTGTTATTCCTGAAAATAAACTCAAACAAATACAATGTACCAGCAAGAACTGCGTGATAGAGCGTCAGTTTCGAGTGTGGGAGTTCCCCGATCAGATCCCAGGCCGCGCCATACCCAATACACATAGTTTTATTATTATCTCAACTAAATGCCACTTCTAATAATTAAATCACCTCAATATAAAGAACAGGATTTTCAGATCAATGTTATATGAAATCACCTAAATAAAATGACATGACCTCTTCCATGTGTACTAAGTATGGTATTATTATTGAGGCTTTACTGTATGTATAAGTTGATCAAAACAAACCAGAAAACTAAGAGGCAAGTTGAATGCTATATAGCTTTATATATATAAATTGGCCGGCGGTCCTTTGACATTGGTAAGTACATTACAATATGATAGAATCAAATATGATGTAATTGATGATAGAAAGATAAAACAATATTGTATTAAACATGTATACACACATGCCCAAGATAATATCACTTCATATACAGGTATACTCGTAAGTAATACATGGGTCACAAATCCAAGCCGAACGTCTTCCTGCGTACTTTGTCTTTAGAATCGGGTCGGAGGACGGATCGACATCGGTCGGTCATCGGGGCATTATTGAGTGTCGGGTGGCGCGGCGGTCGGAGTAATTTTAAGTCTCTTTGAGATATGCATTGCTACTAATTGGGCGGTCCGCACGACGCCTAGACATCGTGTACACCACGGATACACGGATATCGTCCAGCACCGGGTGATTTGTGACCTAGGTAATCGTACAATCATGAATCATTTAAATGACATGACTTTGTATACTATAAGAAATTGTACATACATATGAACATATTATCTAATTACAAGATTGCAAAATCCACGAGTCATTGAAAATCAGTCATTAGAAACAAACTCTGCGACAGATTTTTACAAATAATAATACAAAATGTATAAAACAACAATATAATTATTAGTTGAAAATACACCATGTCACAAATTCATTTGTTATGGTGTGAAGACATGTGCTTTTATACATGAGTAATGTTTCAAATGTTAAGTCATTTGTACAGATGGTACGACATAAGGTTGAACGCGTTTGCGTTGTCACGCTAAATGATTACAGCAAGTCATCTGTGCCCAATTTTATGACAATATGTTATAGAAAGAGAACGCAGACGCGAGGTTGTCTTTTTTTTGTCGAGGGCGTAGCCCGAGACAAAATAAACAACCAAGCGTTAAGCGTTTTCTTTCTGACTTATATCACTGGCTGTCACTTTGTAAACATAAGGCGTGTCCAAATTTTTACAATGCTGACCGATTAACATGTCCATTGAAAATCAATACCACGGTGTTGTGATTTTAAAGTTGTGGACTCCAATATAACTCGACCACGAAAATCGATAGAGGTCACGTTGATTGAATTAAAGTACAATGGAGTTGTATGTATACAGTGCAGGATAATATTATCCTGCACTTTAGTAATTGCACTCATTCCTTTGAAAATTAAGACACACCCCATCAATTATCATCGGATTTAGCCACACCGCCTCAGTTAACATCAATGTAAATTGCCGTAGCCATGATATATGCTATGCTTATCGCATCGTGAAAACCCGATCAATGTTTGAATCGGTTACACACAAAACTGCAACATCCTTAATTATTTCATAGAAGTATTTCACTGTGAACTTTTTCGTGACGATTAAAGTTTCGCAATATTCGCAAATTTATGCTAGTGAACTTAAATAAAGCCAGTAAATACAGAAAATAGATATTTCTGAAGTAGATTTCTATTTCTGAATAGATATTAGCATCGCCAACTACTTCAGAATGACAAATTCCCGAGTTTTTACGTCGCGAAAATATATGATTTTACTGTTGTTATTGTTTCTATTGTTTTTATTCAGTATGATTGTTGCGGTATAAGTGGATATGATGATTGGAACAGGAATGACTATTTTAACTGCTCAGATGAGAACCCAAGTCCACTTAGTTGTGCTGTACCGTATTCATGCTGTAAAACCCCTGATGAGTTATCGGTAAGTTTCATTGTGTCCTATAATAAATGTCAGGCATATGCTTATATAGTACGACAGGAAGAGCCTAATAGGCTCGTAGACTTGACTTGAAGATTGATCAATGTCAGCAAAGATAGGTCAATGTTAGAAAAGTAAGTCAATGTTAGATGAGAGACAATACATGTAAGCAAAATATTAGCAAAAAGGGACCCAGTTACATTATGTTAGTACGTCAAATTGTATATAGCTAATTCTGACATAACTCAAATAAATTTTAATTCAATTTCAGGCGGGATTGTACAACATACTGTGTGGTGCCGGTGCATTGTCGGCGGTATGTATACATTTTACTGGTAGCAGTATATTGCACATATAGTCCGTTTATTCAGGTTTACAAACATTAAAATATCATTACATTGTATTTTTTATTGTTTTAAGCATTTTAATTAGAGAAAATGGCAGTGAAAACCAATAGCTAATTCACTTAGGTACTTGCTAATACACATAATATATATAAATGAGACGAAATAAAGAATATATATATATATACCTGTTAAAATAAGATAAGAGAACTTGCAATTTTTATGTACACAATGATGTTATGCAAACAAGTGACCATCCCGAATAATCGATTAATACCAATTATCAATTTTGATTTATCATACTTGTACATGTAAACATATTTTTTTATATTTATTCAAAAAGTGGTTCTTCACACACATCGCTGTATTCACATTTACGCGCCTCACCTTAAACGTCCATTTCTGTAGATTGGCACTATAATAACCATTATAGCATAAAAACGGTGATTTTGCCCATACGTTAACGGGACGAAAACCATGCGTAAACATAAAGATTCACGCGCTGTTAACGTCCAGTTTTACGTATGCTTATTTCAGGGCCGCGCCAGCGACTATAAACGTTGTAGAACGTCAAATGAACAGTAATTCTCATTTTATTTCTAACTACTAATTAGTTTTCTATAATATTTCCATAATATTTAAATTATAAATGTAAACAAACCCGCAGTATCCATGTTTTTTTTTTGTATTTGCCGATCCCGACAGTTGACGTGCATAACAATAACTGGTATGACGTTACGTTTGTTTTCGTGACGTCGCCACAAAATCTCCCGCCAAAATATCATTATTTAGACAAACAAACGCATTAATTGATGTTTTGTATGCTATAATAGCGTTTACGCATGTTTTTTTTCTTGTTATAACATATGCAGAGTCCCTCGGGAGCGTTGGTGCCCTCGCCCTGGCGGGCTTGGGCACCAACCGTCCCTCGGGACTCTGCAGATGTTATAGCCCGAAAAAGCATGCGTTAACCCTACAGTCGTATCTGAACATTTTATAGAACATTTTATAGACATATATAACGCGATGTTGTGGTGTCAGTGTTTATCAGGAGCGTTTTATACCTTCTTTGAAAGTCGTGAACTTGATTCCTATATTGAGATAATAATAATAATAAAAATATCTTTATTTAAAGAAGATGACATATTAAATTATACAAAATGATTATATCTTTTTTACTATGTGGTCTTCTATCTAAAAACATATGGAGTACATTCAAATACATTCAAATAAATCATTCATACATATAAACAAACATTCATACATGCAATAGCACTTATTATATTATATAGTAGACAGACACACCCATCTCAACAGTAATTAAAAAATAGAATGATTAGAATAGTAAAATGAACATGTTGACTAATGTTTTGACATCAGATATTTCTTATATTTATGTTTAAAAGCTGATAATGAATTTAAATTTCTAACAGAAAGAGGTATGCTATTCCATAATTTCATTGATATACAGGAAAATGTTTTTTGACCATAACTAGTGTGTATGAGCCTCAGCTTCGTCCGTTGATCGAGAAATTGTAGAGCTCCACAAATACATACACTGTATATTCACGGTCTTGTAAACAAGTTTATATTTGTATATTATGTTGCAGAATATGTAGCTTAAAAACTACAAACACATGAATTCTAATATGCTTTCGACTGTAATAATATTCTTCAGATAACACTATTTTTTGTGTTTCAGAATAGCACCACTATTGATAAAATCTACACCATAGGATGTGTGGATGCCTTGATTGCTATGGCTGAGGAAAACCTTCCAATTATTGGTATTATCGTCATTGCTATAGCAGTACCACAGTTAATGGGGATAGTGCTGGGACATATATTTGTTAGACAGATACAGAATCAGTGGGATATATACAAGGCCAGTAACCGACCACGCCGTGCTGGAAGGTCCAGGCAACAACATCACAGATACTAAAGGGACAAGAAAGCCCGGACAAGACAGAATTCCTACCAGTGTTAATCTGAAATCTAGAGGCATCATGAGAAGTTATAGGAACATATATATTACTCAAATTTACGTTAACTCAACAAAATAGATTTAGAAAACGTTGCAAATATTAAATACTATAAATTCTGCTGTTATACGGTATTTTAAAACTCCAGGAGATAGAGTTTCCAGGTTTGTTGACAGGGTCCAAAGTGGAGGAATCGGGTTTATTACTTTGATTTCCGGATTGCTATTTCCCTAAAAAGGAAAACAGTAATTTCTGCTGTACTACTAAGTAAATGGCATGTTTTGAAAAATACACAATTTGTCGAAAACACGCATCCTTAATGCCGGAGATCCAAGCTGGTGCATGAATGTAGTTGCAAGTCCCTCAAACGTTTATTCTTATCATCTTATTATGTTGAAATCATTTTCTTTTTGCACATTTTATAAAATCTTACGTTATGATAATCAAACTACAGGTGTATATTTTTGATATCATCATTTATACGTTTCAAATAAAACATTGAACTATCACCAGCCTGTTTATATACCCTGAATTCCTTGTTACAAAGGACCCCATAATGATTTCGGTGTTAGCTAGTTTACGGTCAGAGTCCGTCATTGGTACCTGGCCTAACCAAATTACCCAGCACTATTGGGTTCTATTTCCTTGTCAGATTATGTTCTATCGTAACATTGGATGTGATAATATGTCTTTAAGGCCTAGGTCCCACTGAGGAATTCCTCATCGGCGATGTTCTCCCGATATCTTCAAATTCCACCCGATTCATCACGATTCCTTCCTATATCACAATTGTCTCATGACTGGCTCGAAGCTTCCCCTAGAACACGATGGACGTGTTCCCGATGTCCTGGTAACTCATTAATGTACATCGAGAACACATCGCCAAGGCTATGCTCAGTGATATTATGTTATGATAACCAAACTACAGGTGTATATTTTTGATATCCTCATTTATACTGCATGATTCAAATAAACTATGTAACTATAACACCAGTCTGTTACCCCGAATGTCTTGTTAAAGGACACCATAAGAGCACGTGATTGATACCTGTCTAACCCAGTCATCCAGCAGTACTGACTTCTATTTCATTGTTAGTCTGGTTCCCGTTCCCCAATCTTACATTACATGAAATTAGATCCTTTGCTGCGTAGATTGTAACGATCGGGTACCAGCTTATTTCCTTTATAAATCGTAACATTGGCTGTGGTAATAAGTGTTCGACCTGTGAAGGATTCGTCAATTTCTTGCCGATAAGTAAATTAGTACATTGTACTGGCTGTTCATTCAAGGGTGTTGGGCGAGGACGTGTGTCGACCAAATAAAACACATGTACCCGTCAGATGATCCTGAGACGAAAACATTGGAATATACACAGTTGAACATCCAAGTTTATTTCACTTTATACAATTTAATTCGAAATTTCTTTAAGGTCCTTAATACATGCATATCAATATGGACTATTGTAGAATAGGCGTGAATAAGAGAAGACCCGACTTCGAAAAATATTTCCAATGTACGTATGATAAAAAAATCTACGTTTACGGTGAACATAACAATGCCATCTTCTGTTTAGCCTATATGTAAGGCTAAAGGCAAAGTCGTGACAGGAACGCAATACAAGGAACGTGGAAACTTAATCAAGACTCGGAACTCGAGATATTTTCCGGATAAAAATCAAGTGTACATTGTCATATCGTCCATGGATAGTCAAACCTCGTATCTCAGGTTCAAGTTTATTAACAGAAACGACTTTTGGAAGAAGCGGGAAACATGAAACCGTGTTGCATCTCAAAATAATCGTGAAAACACTCACCATGGTATACGTTCAAGTCAAGTCAAAATTAATTTATTGTCAGATTTTGGTACAAAAATAAACATAAGCTAAGTATAGCTTTTGACCGACAGACAAAAAAAAGTACACTATAACAGGGTCAATATAATAACAGGGACAGGATTCTCGGGTTTTAAGAGTGACTAACCTGTCGTCCAATCACTGCTCTCCTATAAAAATTGGTCGATATATTGAAAAATCCCGCGAAAGCATAGACACAAAAATGCATAAATATGTCGTTTATTAACAGTATCAAACATTGTAATTGTGCTGAAATTTATGTTTAAACTTACGATTTGCATTTTTATTCAATGGAAAGACGAAATTAACAATTATATTGTCCCTAACTATAACGAATTATGAAGTAACATCAAAATGTGAAATGGTTTAAGACCATAATATGACTAAATACACAATTTGTAAGTAAAATGTATAAAAAATATCATATATTTTCCGGCGGAGATGCATATCCGCACGTGAAATCGATCAATATGATTTCCAAGCAACAACAGGCTACTATTTGGGTATAAGGCTACCAATTACACAGACGTATCCACTAGTTAATTCTTCGGAGACGAACCCCTTGTCCAGGCCGTATACTAATAACTCATTTCAATATATAACTGTTTCCATGTAGAAATCATCGAAGTGTGCACTTTCTATTACATGTATATCCAATTAAGCCATGAACAAAGGGAGGCAATCTAATAGGGATTTATGGATCCAAACTTCACAGCGTTATCGTTCATTCTAACACGATCTGCGGATTAATCCATTAAATATAGAGCGGACCTGGCCATGTTTTATTACCCCCATAAAACATGGTATCAAATTGGCTGTTACTATTTATGAATGAATGAACGTAAAATTTATAGTAAATCTTCAACGAAACGCGATAACAAGGCAAGATGCACGGTATCCAGTGCTACAGCTATGACGCATCTATTTTTAGAAACTCCAATATAATCTCGAAACTAGGTTTCATAAAAACTTCTGATAATCAATGTTTATATTTTTCATTTCATTAAATAGCTAACCTATACTCGTGTTATTAAAATTGTTTCAATGTTTAAAGGGACTGCCTCACATATTGGTGTATTGCAAAAATAAAATAAAATTGTCAAATATTCGCGTAATTTTGGTATAGATGGCTTTATATCACATAAACAACCACACTGACATCTAAAATAACTTGAGAAACTTAGGCATTTTGTAGTTATTTAGTATTTTTACATCAAAAATTCTATAGGGTATTAATACCCTATAGAAATAACCCTACTATTACTTAACTTGCGTGAAATTTGTTCGCATTTGATGAAAACGAATATAAAAACCTACCAAATACCTTACAAATGTTTATGCTCTCGATTGTTGATGTTATAGTTCGATCACATGTGAATTACATAATTCACAAAGCATATTGAAAGGAAACTTAACGGTTTTTTTTCAAGAAAAAAAAAACTCAGTGGGCGTTATCGAGAGTGGTTAAAATTGCTCATTTGCACCAAATCTGTCAAAAGGAACGGTCAGTGGCTTTCTATTACATCAATACTTGGATAGGTTGGAAAATCACGATATACAAATTTTTTAACCCAATCTGTGAGGCAGCACCTTTAAAATGTGTTATTTCCTTTAGAAAATTACGAAGGTCGTTTTCATTAACGAGGGAGGTAATTGTACCAGCTAATAAGCCACTCAATTTCAGCGTGGAATTATGTTAAATGTCAAATGGGTGAAAATGGAATGCGCGCAGTTAAATAGTACGGGATATTATCGTGTTTAGAATCGAAATAAAAACTCTGTTCTTGTATTTTGTCGGTGAATAAAACACGGGAACTCGTTCGGATGCGGAAAATTAAATCACTCGTGCTAATTTTTCCGCATCCGAACTCCTGCCCATGTTTTATTCACCGACAAAATACGCGAACAGATTTTTATTTCTTAAATATACTACGACAAGGGAGAACACTACGTAATAGTTTGGTTTAGATCATACTACTGTACACTTCAAGTAGAACCCAGGTACACGGCTGTCGCTATATCCATGGTACCACGTGATGATGTCGCTGTATCCATGGTACCACGTGATGATGTCGCTGTATCCATGGTACCACGTAATGATGTCGCTGTATCCATGGTGTCACGTGATGATGTCGCTGTATCTATAGTGTCACGTGATGATTTCGCTGTATCCATGGTGTCACGTGATGATTTCGCTGTATCCATGGTGTCACGTGATGATGTCGCCGCATACATGGTATCACGTGACGATGACGAGGATGATAGTACATCAGGTCTCGTATGTTGAACAGTAAATATATCCATATTTGGAGCGTCTCGTCTATCTTCACCCGCTATATAAACTTTCGCCTTTTCTACAATAATATTAACCAAATCACCATGTAAGAAGTTAACACACATGTAATTAGCTCGGCAAATTATATATAACAACTACTAGTAATTCACTCATCCATGGGGGCGGCGGGTATTCACGGGGAATTAGACATAAAGACTTTTCCGATGTATGGGAGTCTGATAAACCTTGTCGTCACATGTAGCGGGAATTAGACTTGGCCCGTATTTTATGGACTGGGAATGTAATAAAAATCTATCATAGGGATATTTGGCATCAAGAACAACCACACCCCAAGGAATTAGACATGACTATCTGCACATTGGAGGGAAATATGACAATCAATTTCCAAAAAATGTCTGATTCCCCTATATACCCCCCCCCCCCCCTCTGGGGGAAACATTGACAAGTGCATAAGAAGTAAATCATTTATTATTAATATCTAAAATTCATGTCGCACCAACACATTTAACATAGATCTGAGGTGGAGACTTATAGAATACATGTAGTTATTTTGGCCATATGACGACAGAAAAATACCACAAATCTACCCCATTCATGGATTCTGACCTATCAAATGTGTAAGACAATAATTGTGATATGGGAACTTTAGGCAGTCACGGGAGACGGGGGTGGGGGGAGGGCTAGAACAACTAAAATACTAAATAGTTCATTATAATTTTCTGAACATATCTATTGCAATTTATTATGAAATGACTACAATTAAACTCAGCAGCATAATGAAAGATCTTACTTTTATACAAGCCATGTTTGCTCTGGTACTTGTATCGTTTATGTAGACCAAATGTTAGCGACACGATAAGGGATACAACCAGTAATACTATAAATAGTATGATACTAAATCTAAGCCAGTTTGTATGGCCGGAACTGAAAATAGAATACATGTATGTAGTTCCAAAATCAAAATAATTTTGCTTACTCTGTCATTACCAAATGTTGATCTAAATCGCCCAAACGAAGCAAAATCGGAAAACTGTCTGTGGTATTGCTACACTGGGTACATTTTGATTTCAACGATGACGTGTCCTCCACCAAACGGATAAATTTTAAGTTGTTTGTTGGAGGTAACTATTTGAATTGTTTCGGGCCAGGAAAACTCGACTGGGCAAAACGTAAATTCAAATTAAAACAAGCAAGTCGTATACATGTACATTTGTATACGTTTAGTTGTTGGTTCATTTCTAAATAATCCTCAAGTATATAATTAAACAAACGTACGAGACGTGTATATCTCGTAAGTTATGAATAGAACTTCAAAATTTGACGCAACCTTTTGTGACGAGTATACTATATTGTGACCAATTAGATTCAAATATTTCATTTAGTGCAGAAATATTTACAAGCATTCCATTGGTCAACTTCTTCACAATAAAGTATGTCAGTATTTATTTCAATCAGCTTACATCGATAAATGCTAACACATACCCATTGTCGTCGTCTTCGGAACCATTGTCTTGGTGCTGTGTTGTTGTTGCTTCTGTTGAGTTAGTGGTTGTTGAGCTGCTGGATCCTTGAACTGCAAACATAGTCCATAGTCCGTCAACATATCCCAGTTATATACATTGTAATAGAACAACGAGTTAGAACAGTCCAAATAATGTTAGGATCTGGGTAAGACAGTAGTCCGCAGACGGCTAGGATCTTGGTTAGCCTGAGAGTAGTAGTATGCAGAACGCTAAGATCTGGGTAACACAGTAGTCCGCAGACGGCTAGGATCTTGGTTAGAGAGAAGTAGTCTACAGAACGCTAGGATCTGGGTTAAAGGGTACATTTTGTATTCCACAGAATGCTAGGATCTGGGTTAGAGGGTAGTTCGCAGAACCATAGGATCTGGGTTAGAGGGTAGTACGCAGAACGCTTGGATCTGGGTTAGAGGGTAATCCACAGAATGATAGGGTCTGGGTTAGAGGGTAGTACGCAGAACCATAGGATCTGGGTTAGAGGGTAGTACGCAGAACGCTAGGATCTGGGTTAGAGGGTAGTACGCAGAACGCTAGGATCTGGGTTAATCGGTAGTACGCAGAACGCTAGGGTCTGGGTTAGAGGGAAGTCCACAGAATGCTAGGGTCTGGGTTAGAGGGTAGTCCACAGAATGCTAGGATCTGGGTTCGAGGGTAGTCCGCAGAATGCTAGGATCTGGGTTAGAGGGTAGTAGTCCACAGAATGCTAGGATCTGGGTTAGAGGGTAGTCCACAGAATGCTAGGATCTGGGTAAGAGGGTAGTCCGCAGAACGCTAGGATCTGGGTTAGAGGGTAGTCAACAGAACCCTAGGATCTGGGTTCGAGGGTAGTCCGCAGAATGCTAGGATCTGGGTTAGAGGGTAGTAGTCCACAGAATGCTAGGATCTGGGTTAGAGGGTAGTCCACAGAATGCTAGGATCTGGGTTAGAGGGTAGTCCACAGAACGCTAGGATCTGGATTAGAGGGTAGTCCACAGAACGCTAGGATCTGGGTTAGAGGGAAGTCCACAGAATGCTAGGATCTGGGTTAGAAGGTAGTACGCAGAACGCTAGTATCTGGGTTAGAAGGTAGTCCGCAGAATGCTAGGATCTGGGTTAGAAGGTAGTCAACAGAACCCTAGGATCTGGGTTCGAGGGAAGTCCGCAGAATGCTAGGATCTGGGTTAGAGGGTAGTAGTCCACAGAATGCTAGGATCTGGGTTAGAGGGTAGTCCACAGAATGCTAAGATCTGGGTAAGAGGGTTGTCCACAGAATGCGAGGAACTGGGTTAGAGGGTAGTCCACAGAATGCTAGGATCTGGGTTAGAGGGTAGTCCACAGAATGCTAGGATCTGAGTTAGAGGGTAGTCCACAGAACGCTAGGATCTGGGTTAGAGGGTAGTCAACAGAACCCTAGGATCTGGGTTCGAGGGTAGTCCGCAGAATGCTAGGATCTGGGTTAGAGGGTAGTAGTCCACAGAATGCTAGGATCTGGGTTAGAGGGTAGTCCACTGAATGCTAAGATCTGGGTAAGAGGGTTGTCCACAGAATGCGAGGATCTGGGTTAGAGGGTAGTCCACAGAATGCTAGGATCTGGGTTAGAGGGTAGTCCACAGAATGCTAGGATCTGAGTTAGAGGGTAGTCCACAGAATGCTAGAATCTGGGTTAGAGGGTAGTCCGCAGAATGCTAGGATCTGGGTTAGAGGGTAGTCCACAGAATGCTAGGATCTGGGTTAGAGGGTAGTCCACAGAACACTAGGATCTGGGTTAGAGGGAAGTCCACAGAATGCTAGGATCTGGGTTAGAAGGTAGTACGCAGAACGCTAGTATCTGGGTTAGAAGGCAGTCCACAGAACGCTAGTATCTGGGTTAGAAAGTAGTCCGCAGAATGCTAGTATCGGGGTTAGAAGGTAGTACACAGAATGTTAGGATCTGGGTTAGAGGGTAGTACACAGAATGCTAGGATCTGGGTTAGAGGGTAGTACACAGAATGCTAGGATCTGGGTTAGAAGGTAGTACACAGAACGCTAGTATCTGGGTTAGAAGGTAGTCCGCAGAATGCTAGGATCTGGGTTAGAAGGTAGTACACAGAATGTTAGGATCTGGGTTACAGGGTAGTCCACAGAATGCTAGGATCTGGGTTAGAGGGTAGTACACAGAATGTTAGGATCTGGGTTAGAGGGTAGTCCACAGAATGCTAGGATCTGGGTTAGAGGGTAGTCCACAGAATGCTAGGATCTGGGTTAGAGGGTAGTACACAGAATGATAGGATCGGGGTTAGAGGTTAGTACACAGAATGCTAGGATCTGGGTTAGACGGTAGTCCACAGAATGCTAGGATCTGGGTTAGAGGGTAGTCCACAGAATGCTAGGATCTGGGTTAGAGGGTAGTCCACAGAATGCTAGGATCTGGGTTAGAGGGTAGTACACAGAACGCTAGGATCTGGGTTAGAGGGAAGTCCACAGAATGCTAGTATCTTGGTTAGAGGGTAGTCCACAGAACGCTAAGATCTGGGTTAGAGGGTAGATGATCTTGTCCAAATAACGTTAGGATATGGGTTAGTTTCCCGAGGTGGAAATGTTTTGTTTTACCCTGGACTTGCATAGGCAATGGTCATGTCTTCCAAATGTCTTGACAAGCTCATATCGATAACATCACTTCAAAAATGCCGAAGTTGGTATTTTAGCGTATTTGGAATTTACATCATTATAAATTGTAACGTTAATCGTTAAGACGATCGAACGGCATCTTTCGGCAAACTGTCGTAGCCTTCGCTCAATCATTAACTGTTATACACGAGCATGTTTCTGTTAGAAAATCACATATATTAATGCTGTCACTGTTTAAATTGCAGTTTTGTGCAATACAATTTAATTATTAAAAGAAACTAGGGAAAATGTTGCTCCTTTGAAAGCTAGGGTTGTAGTTGTAGCTTCGGCATTTAGAAGTGGTCCCATCGATGATTTGCTTGTTATTGACAGTACTGCCATGGTTGATAACTAGGCTAGCTCCCGGTCAAACTGGTAGGATGTGGTCTGATTACTGAGGTTTTACTAAGCTTAGTGACCGTTAACAGTATTTACAAGATGAATGTACGGCAGGACTCGTGAATGTATATTCCCAGCATGCCATGTAGTTAGAATAAAAATAAAACACGAACGCAATGACGTTAGTTACGTTGCATCCGTTGTCTTGTCGTTTGTATAAAATTTATATTGATGGATTAATGCCAAAAATAATCAAAGGTATTCATTTGAATTTCGTATGAATATTTGTTGACATCCATTACAACCCTGTGAAATTGGCTAACCGGAAGTCCGACATTCGTGCACGATGTTTAGCATTAAACATACAAGCTAGTAAAGTCATTTTTTAAAATTATGTTTGTAAAACAGTTTACTGTGGTCTCATTTGTTTCAATACTTGAAACAAAATATCCGTCGTTTATTCATTAGTCATGCGGAACTCCTTACTCAAATTACTACCCCACAAACAAGTGTGGACAAACTACTTGGTATTGGACATACCTTTTGGCTAAGAACGCAAGTAAAAATCTGTCAACGAAAAGTTAGAAACAACGTAATATTTTAATCTTTGACCGATTTGTACGAGACATCTACGACGCTCAAGCCGAGAAAAGTACTTTTTATTGACATATTTGTACTTGCGTTCTTAGCCAAAAACTACGTCACATACCACTTGGTATGTCCACACTATGTATGGCAAGCACTAATAAACATACATGTAGGTTAAATATATAAAAAACATACCTTGTACAAATTGGTAAAATAAAACACACGAAAGAGTTAATTCCAAATACTCCATTGCGATGTCCTTAATAACTATGAGTTTTCCATCCTAAATTTGAACCGGAAGATGAAATTTTACTGTTGTGTGTATTTCTGTCATTCACAGACATGTTTTACAATCAATACAAATGCAAAAACTGTGCAAATACCGTCGTGTATCGTATACGCATACATGTATAGATCTATTCAAACACACGATAAAATAGGACTTGATTTATAATAAATTAAGATCTTCTGACTATGACATCCGATCAATATTATGTTTTTTTTTCCAAAATCTGATTAAATTCTTGGCATTAACTCAGATATGTTAACGTACTAATCCGTATAATTTAATTCTTTGTTTATCGTTCCGCACGACCCCTGGCACAAATTTTAAAATATTTCTTTATTAATTAGGACTTAAAACGACTTCTCCCCGTGTCTTAAATTTGCTATTTAACTTGTACTGCATACAATCATGTAACATGTAGTATTTATTTCAAGTGTATTACCGCAGAAGAATGACTACAAATGCATTGAAAAAATAGTCACGAATATTGATTAGACAAAATTTGTCAAACCCGAAAGTTAAAGCATACAAATAATTTAATAGCCATATATTTTAGCAATAGATTCTTCTGCATTTTTCATATAGTGTTCACAAGTAATAAATTAAATGTATATTCAATCGCAATTTTAAGAAACTTAAGTAAGCTTGAAACAAGCAAATTCTACGAATTGATATCCTTAGCCTCACAGGTTATCGGTATGATTATACATTTTGGAACGTACACTTGTAAGACATCTCGTCTACGCACATACAGTTTAATGATAACTACAATTACCAGGCGTTATACCGTCGATCAGCCCAATGTTGATACCTGGAGTGGTATTCAATATTGATCTTACTTGACTTAAGGATAAGGACAAACAATCATATCACATCATATTAAACTCTTGGCCAGTAACAGGCGATATGATTGGCTATCCTTATTCTCTAATTAAATAAGGTCAATATTGAATACCACCCGACAGTTATATACGAGGGGTGATCAAAAGAAATGAGACAAACGTTGTACAATGACAATGAATACTGATATACACTGCCCTCCAAAAGTTCCTTCACACTCTTCAAATAATATGATTTACTTCAATTGACTAACGCCTATTTAATAGTTACCACTTTTCTTGCAGTTAAATAATTACATAATACAAACCAATTAAGAAAATGATAAAAAGCAATCATTTCCAAAAGTTTTGAATGAAAATCATGAGGAAAACAAAACTATCCATAAAACCAAAGAATACGATAGTGTATATCCGTGATAAAACCATGAAAATCAAGAGTACTGACAACTAAGTTTGTGAACTATTCAGTAACACCGGTATTGTTTATTAAGACCCAGACAGGGTGATTTGTAAACATTACAGACATTTCAAGAGACTGTGTAATGACATCGGTTCACCTCCTGCGGGTCTTGAGATTGGTACCGTGCCATCTTGCCAACATGTTGAAGAGATTGAAATAAAAACATACCTCTTGGGGTTAGAGCGGTAACCCAAGTCACCAGACTTAAATTTCATAAAAAATGTGGGTTAGCAATGAGTTTTTGCTTAAGCGCCAGAATTTTAGAAGCCGACAGACCAAGGAAGCCAATGTCCATAAAACTTGGAGGAATAACAGTTTAGAAAAATGAAAACAACTGGTAATGTCGATATGACGATAGAGAGTGACAGACATTTAATGCTTTAGATGACCCTACCATTATTTATTGCTCACATACTTGGGTGTCGGAACTTTGAATTATCATGGGTTTATGGATGATACTATTTTCCTAATGATTTCATTCAAAACCTAAATAGAAATGATTGATTTTCATCACTTTCGTGTTTGGCTGATGATACTTTGTAATTATGTAACTGTAAGAAAATTGGTAAATTTTACATAGGTGATAGTCAATTAAAGTAAATCATATAATTTGAAGAATGTGAAGGAACTTTTGGATAGTGTAAAAAATTGTATCACTATTAAACAATATAATTATCCTCTCTTCGTCTGCTGAGTTGTATCACTATTAAACAATATCTATCCTCTCTTCGTCTGCTGAGTTCCATATGTAAATGGAATTACTAACCAGTATAGGCTGGCATGCCTCCCAGGATAGCCCTACATTGGACATATCACGGTAGAAGAAACAGAGACCAACCAAAGGAGACTTGCAGACGAACCATTCACGAACTGAAGAACCGAGGTTTAACAATCAGGGGTCCTACTGAGGCATAATGCAAAATCCTAAAAATGAGCTGCAATTCTGTTTAGGGTGCCATAAGCACAAATCTACAGCTGAGCAACATTGTTCTATAGTTAAAATTCAGCTTGTATAAATGTAACATCAAATGATCATAACTTAGTCAACTCTTATATTTTCATCAAATATTTTGTATTTTCTGCAGGAAAGTTGCTTTTTTCTAGTGCAGCAAATCTGAATTTTCGGATTATTTCGGAATTGTAGGACCCCTGAACAATAGAGACAGCGCCTCAAGTTACTGCAGGCCAACCTAGATTGTAACCAGAGATCACAGCACCAGACAGCGCCTCAAGTTACTGCAGGCCAACCTAGATTTTAACCAGAGATCCTAGCACCAGACGGCGCCTCAAGTTACTGCAGGCCAACCTAGATTGTAACCAGAGATCCTAGCACCAGACAACGCCTCAAGTTACTGCAGGCCAACCTAGATTGTAACCAGAGATCCTAGCACCAGACGGCGCCTCAAGTTACTGCAGGCCAACCTAGATTGTAACCAGAGATCCTAGCACCAGACGGCGCCTCAAGTTACTGCAGGCCAACCTAGATTGTAACCAGAGATCCTAGCACCAGACAACGCCTCAAGTTACTGCAGGCCAACCTAGATTGTAACCAGAGATCCTAGCACCAGACGGCGCCTCAAGTTACTGCAGGCCAACCTAGATTGTAACCAGAGATCCTAGCACCAGGCAGCGCCTCAAGTTACTGCAGGCCAACCTAGATTGTAACCAGAGATCGCATCACCAGACAACGCCTCAAGTTACTGCAGGCCAACCTAGATTGTAACCAGAGATCGCAGCAACAGACAGCGCTAGGAGGATCGAGCGATTTGCTGGTTTCTTTGCATGCACCTTCAGCATACAAATCAGAGCTCACAGGTATGAGAAATGACTAGACCTATAAAGCTATATTACATCATCCAACATAGCAGTTAATGGTAAACCATGTACTGGTATTTAGACCTTGATTCGAGCACACCACCTCTAGATTAACACAAGTAAATCTCGTAATACTGTCTGAGCTAACCTACTGTCCTGTTAGGGCAATGCACCAGTCAATATTATGCCCATCCGGGGAGGATCAAGGGGGAATTAAACAGACAACTCTTCCCGACAGGCGGGAATTGTATATAACATTATCGACTCGGAGTCCCGGGAAATAGACTTTGGTCCGGGAATTTTGACACCACGATAGACCACATACATACTTCTATACGTGTTTTTATTAAAGTGCCTGGATGAAAAACTATGACCCACGGTGGGGTTTTAGACAGTAAGCATTGTCACCAGGGTGGGGATTTAGACATAAAGAAGTCCAATTTCTCCTGGTCGCCTGCCCCCCCCCCCCCTCGGGCGGGCAAAATATTGACTGGTGCATAAGCATTGAGTGATGCAGCGGTCGAGTCCACTATTAGTGTAAAACCAATTATAAAGGCTTATGCAGACAGCTATAATTTCAATGCCGAACTAAAATACTATATTCGCTCCATACCTGTTCAGACAATGGTTGTAATCTTTTGAGTACACTTAAACGACAGCTTGGGGAGCAGTGGCCTAGAGATAGGGTGCGCACTTAGGGATCGAGGTCCTGGGTATGATCCCCGTCTGCACCACTGCTTAATTTATCTGAGCAAGAATACCCACATACTCCACTGGACCAATGTGTGAATTGGTACCAGTAAGGGCTGTGTCTGTACATGTTCGATATTCCTGGGCGTCGCAGATCGATTTTGGCTGCACACCACTAGGAGAGAAAGTCTCCCCGGGTAGACTCGAACGTAGGTTTCCTAAGGTAACCCATTGACAAGGGAAGCTAAAATGTCAAAGGGTGGCTGAACGGCTGAATTGCTAAAAGCAGCCCTCGAAAATTGACTTAACGTCACTCACACAATATTCTTACTGGACAGAACATGGTAAATAAGTAATAAGGAAATAAGTCAAAACAACACTGGTCTATCAGAGGGATATTTTACTACATAAATCAACACGTGTATAATTGTTTTATTGCAATAACCAAAACTGCAGCTTTATATTATCAAATACAGGGGAAACAACGGTAATAAAACAAGGGGAACATTATGCCAATTTACCCAAATCAAAACATACATTAGACAGTGTCCAACAAAACGTAACAATAACACCACAAGCAGTTGAACACATGCTGTACTTATCAAACAAATCATCATCCGAAATTTTTTTCGGGGAGTATAAAAATCAGTAGTTTATTAAATAATCATCACAAATGAGTATAATTTTATCACTACACACTTGGCCAGAAAAAAACGCATCCTGCGTCCAGACAGTATGCCAATGTCTGGTATGTTGCTTGTTCGTACTTGCTGCCGATGGTTATTTTTAACAACATTCACTGATTTCTACATTTTTTACATCATTGTTTGAAAATTAACTAATTAACTCTAAATTAGATTGAGTATAATATCAAGTTGTTCATAGAATGCACCAATTCTTCCTATGATAATGAATATTATAACTTTTAATCAAATGTCATATTGATGGAATTATACGATCTCTGCTTAGTAGTACGATATTTACATTTAATTCAGACACAGAAAGTTTTAAAACTTTACGTCAGTCATAAATTTGCTAGAATAGAGCATTATTGGTCTCACATGATCATACAGACTACAGACAGGTTTTCAGAAAGTCTGAAAATGTTCATAAGAACTAAGATTAAAAAGAGTGTAAACATTGAATAACAAAAAGCACTTGGAAAAAAATTGGAAAATAAAGATTTTTTAACATTCGGCAATAAATATTAAACAAAAATTTACAAAAGAAATATAATGTAGCACAGGCGCATTAACTATTAACACATTCACCGCAAGAAATGAATATTACATAGTTGGTATTGAAGCACTAGCTTTTCATTGAAGAAGCTATTCACCTTTGTTTTAAACTTTTTTGTAATAGTTCTATTCGGCATCGTCTTTTGATTCTCAATTTTTTTCAAGAAATTTACCAAGTACCAAGCATTTACTAAATATAAATACAGTAACAAAGGAGATTTACTAGAAGTATTGAAGAGTTTAAAGATGGTATATTTCTCTGATGAAGCTGATCTTCTTCTTATAAATTCCACTTCCTCGTTAAAGTTAAAAGCACAACAAACTTCCTGGATTAACAGTGAACTGTTATTGCTTTTACTTATAAAATTGTACTAAAATATGGAGCAAAGAAATGAACACACATACATCTACAGACACCATAATACAGGTAAGAGTGGATTCTGTAAGAAATATACTACATCAAACATCAATATAGATGGAATGATAGGAACAAGGAAATTGAGAACACACAACTATTGGCATTAAACAATTTCGGAGTAATCTTTTATCATAATTAGTATAACTTTGTTTACGTGTATCTTTAAAAATTTATATCCAAAGACTAAATGATTGCATTACGTGGGTGTACACATTTAACAGGTGTCAATATCTCAGATCAAGCCTACAATACTATGAGTATCAAACAAACTGCATCATTACCAGTATTTCACAAATACATAAAGATACCAGAAGCATTATTCATTAACACAAGAAAAATGAAACCTAGCCTACATTTTTTTGTCCTGATTCTGCTATTTAATTATATCGTTTATAAAAGCGCTCCACAGGAAACAACAGTTCCACTGAATATGAGAGAAATAACATTCTTTATACAGGTGAATGTATAGCAGGCCTAGACACTAACTATTTTGGCCAAAGCGCCCAATTTGTAAATAGGACAGTTTCTGGTCCTCCAGAATTTTCACTGGTCCTTCCGGATTTGCACTGGTCTCGGACCAGCGGACCAGTGTTAGTGTTGAGCCCTGTATAGTAGAGCATATTTGACCAGGCGCTAATTATTCCTCATATAATTTTACAGTACCGACTGAACAACGGATAAGCACGAATATTCATGGATGCCTGTAAAAAGGAGATTTGAACAATAATATTCACAATACTAGCTGAAGTCTGAAGTCTAGGTTGCAGATTTGAAATGTTCATGAAAAATGCTCCAGTTTGGAAAGTATTCAAAGACTTCAAACATAGAACATATTACACAGGTTAACATAAAATTGAGCAAGAATGATTCCAATATTATTCCAATGTGATGATTTTTTTCTTCCCCAAGATGAAGGCTTAAAGATAAGAAAAAACTTTGGCAAGGCAAGAAATAATCTCATTTTATTCAAATTCCAAGTGTCAGACTGGTAGACTTCTTTAATAATATCAATATTCCTATCAAAAACAAATGATGTCTGCAGTGTTCGTATTTTCTAATCTACATTGTTCGAATTTTAAGCAGTTATTTTAAACGACTTAACTTGTTGTTCACATTCAAAATGATACAGAATGTATGAATTGTGAAAATTTGTGTTTCAAAAATATTTTACATCTAAGACGCTAACTGCTTCCGCTAATTACTCAATATACACCAATCATATTTCATATCAATAACTATGAATACAAGGCAAAACAACATCAAATTTAACACAACAGATAGACGAGGCTTTCACTAGTCTCTGAAGTCGACAAAGATCACCAAATCCTATATTTCACTTAGATGCTTCACAAAGAGAAGAAAAAACATCTCATCAAATGTTTCGTTTATATACACTGACACAAGTTATGCTGATTAGAAAAAAGTATTGCTTTATTATACAAAGTGTAGACTATAAATAACTGTTAAATTCTACATCTTTTCTCTAGTCCATCTTGGTTGCGTCAGTCATACGTTTCCTAGCAACGTCAGCCATTGCTTCAGATGCCTCGTTGGACATGACATCCGATACTAAAAGGAGAACAAAAGAAATATATTACAATAAAATAAACAAAATTAAAACTTCAATTATAACACCAACTTAGGGACACTTGGCCCGATTGCCCGAAACGTCTCAATCTGAGCTAAATTTCATCTAAAAAATTGGGAGGCTAGACTCAAAATTTGCATCTGAAAACAGAAAACATTATTCTTAGTTTATTTCATTAAATTTAAAGAGCTAAAACTTCGAATTTATCTCTAATTCAGACTCTAATTTGAGGAAAATCTCAATTTGAGATGAGATTTCTACTTGAGATGCTTCGGGAGATCAGGGCCTGATAACTTGTCTTCTAAGCTAGTTGGGTCTTTATGTTGTGATTGAAGAAAGAAAGCCAAGCACTTAAAGTGGGTCCCTTAATTTTGAAGTAGACCTTAAATGAGGGTTGACTGTATACAATTGTATTATTTAACTAATCATATACATGTAGACATATCCAATATGAACACATGAAGATCCGACAGGGAAATTAAATATCCTGGTAAACATAAAAAGGATTGGAGTGTGGATTTCCTAACATAGAAAGATCAAATGAAAGCCACTTTATTTTCCTCCATATATACTCAAGCATAGTTCAATAGAATGGCTTATCATTTTATAACACCACGACCAATTAGGAGACAATCTGTAACTGTTAATCCTTTGAACCACTACATTCAGAAAAGAATGTACTTTGATAATGTATGGAGTTACAGACATGAAAACAACAGAGACATTTCAAGTAACACTGGTTTAAACAAGCATGCCTTTTTCTGATGGTAACCCACTCAATGTTTTGAGGCATTCTGACATGATCACAAAAGCAAATTTATGCAATGACATATAGCTCCCAATTTTAGCAATTTACACCTGCATTTTTTATTCAATACTGCTGAAGTATATTATTGTGATATTTACTCAAATTTTGATCATACAATATGAAGAAAGGCCAGAAGAGACTAGTAAATACTGGAGAGTGGGGTTTTATGCTCCTCTCACCTGTGGTAGCATGCAGACAGACACTGGGGTGTACATTATATAAGATAACCTACTAGAATAATCACATATATATGAACCAAGGATATCATATAATAATAATTATTAGTAATTTATGACACATGAAAATGATATCATGCCAGACAAAATACACATCTACTACCATTCAATATAACAAAATACTTTCACTTTTAAATGAGATTTGAATAAATTATGAATGATCAATATAAACAATATTCGTTTACAAGTAGTACAAGATACAATTTGTATTCAAGACCCTTGAAATTTTTAAAAAGGCACATTTCTATCCTAAAGATTTTAGTTGAAGGGTCATTTTTTCTTTAACTCGTGTGTATTTTGCTTATAAAATGGTGTAAAACAGTTAAACTTCGGACAAAATGTTGTTTCGGGGCACAAAAGGTACGGAAATGTCTAATTAGTTAAAGGGTTAATTAGTTTGCATATCATGCAAGTACTAAGTGCCGAGTTAAATGTGTGTACAGATATTTTCAATATAGAAAATGAATAAATCACAGATTTTGGTTTGGGAAAAGTGGATTAGATGAATATGCATTGAATATGACTAACTATAAATCACTAGGAAACTCAGAGTGACCAGTGTTTGGATTCAGTGAACCACTCAGAGTGACCAGTGTTTGGATTCAGTGAACCACTCGGAGTGACCAGTGTTTGGATTCAGTGAACCAGTCGGAGTGACCAGTGTTTGGATTCAGTGAACCACTCGGAGTGACCAGTGTTTGGATTCAATGAACCACTCGGAGTGACCAGTGTTTGGATTCAGTGAACCACTCGGAGTGACCAGTGTTTGGATTCAGTGAACCACTCGGAGTGACCAGTGTTTGGATTCAGTGAACCACTCAGAGTGACCAATGTTTGGATTCAGTGAACCACTCGAGTGACCAGTGTTTGGATTCAGTGAACCAGGCTATTCTTAGATCACTAGATTTATACTTGTTAGCATTACAACATCCATCATAAGCTTCAATGCAGGATAAGGATATTTGATATCACCCAAGGGGTAGGATTTTAACCAGGGATGAGGCTAGCCGAGTTCTTGGTTAAAGTTCTGAACCCGAGTGTGAGATATCCTTATCCTACATCGACTGTCTCTTGATGGATTATTTTTCTCTGTCAGATGTAACTTGAGAAACTGGAAGTTTATAACATTATTTCGCTTTCATAGCTTCTACATGATGTCATCATAACGTGACATTTGCCGTACGTTCTTATTCATAACAAATTATAACAATCATTAATAATAATGTAAACATAGCGAACACTGTTAAGTTATGCTCAAAAAAATGTTTTTTGAACGGTATAGAGCCTATTGATGTTCATCTAGTTAGCTTAATATCATCAGTAACGCGTAAATCCCGAAACTAAAATAGTCTGCTCAATGTCGCGTGTATGCCCATGTAAGATAAAGCTATCTTACATTAGCAACATTGGAGAAACAATCTTGTTGTGCGAAAGAGACAAAATTTATTCAGCTACAGACCAACACTATCAACTGATTATGTATTGCAATACATTTTCAAGTAGAACAAGTGAGTCAGCTTCGTAATTAAATGTAGAAATTTATTCTTAACAAATAGCATTAATAAAATATCAATTCGATAAAAAGAAAGAGCTGCCACTGTAAGGGAGAGACAAGGCTCGTTAAGTGAAAGATTTAATTTTAAAGTAACAATTTAAGAATATTGATGCCAATACGGTATAGATGAGAGTTGCAGCCAAACCAGTCAGTTTAATTATGTGCTGAAGCATTAAGAAGACACAATCCAGTATTGCATATTTGGTGATATCCTCAAACTGAGACGCTTGTAACATGTTACTAGTGAGCAGACTTTAAGGTAGTTTGGCGCAACAAGTCAGAGAAACGTAAACCTAGATTGTTGTACCGGTTGTATGGGTAATAAAACAAAGCTTAAATCAGCATTATCGATTGAACTACATCAGCGTAATCGAGAATCAATTAAGTGAGGTGAAGGCGTGTGTGCAGTATTTGTCCTTTATATGACACAAGTGAAGAGCCGCTGCAAGGATGTTTTTATTTACTTCAGTGTTTGTCAAACTGTTCGCGAGGATATTTCAGGGAATCTTTTTATTTAATTCAGATTTGAAAGCTGCTGATAATGCACTAAAGGATAGGCAAATTAGTTTATAAGAGTAGTCCTGGAATTGAACTACATGTAGTTAAGGTTCATACTTAAACAGGAATAAAAATAACATAGGGTGTGTATACAATCAGAGCAAAAATCTTGATTCATTTCACCAAATAAATATGAACAGAACAATGAACAAGAACAAGACTGCGTTCAATAAACGCTTATGCCCCCTGTGGAAGCCTTGTCTATAAATAAGTCCAAAATTAGGTCAAGGTGAAGGTCAAAATGGGGTTAGGTGATACAGGTGTGTGGAGAGTGTTCATACACAACATCCATGCAAGTATGAAAGCTTTGTAGCAAGCCATATTAATGCTAGAAGAAACGGTCAATTTGGGTTAACCAGGACGGACGGACGAACGGACAGGTGAATCACTATATGCCTCCCCATCTATCGATAGGGGGGCATAAAAACAACAACTTTATTATCGCTAAGATAGACATGATGATGTAAGCTTAATCTTAGAAACAATTTTCACATAAACTAGACTTCAAAATGATGTTTTCCGAAACCAAAAGCCAAGGTGAACAGGTTGAACAATAAACTCAAGTCAAGGAGTAAATCTTAAATTGAACCAAACTCACCTTTTTGTTTTGCAAGACCAAGAACTTAAAAACATAAATAAATTTCCATTAGGATTAAACGCATTTGTAATGAGTGTTAGAAGGACAACACACTCAACTGTTTCAAGAGTGTGCAGAGTACCTCGGGGGATTTGTTGCCTTCCCCCGGACGTGTTGCCTTCCCCCGGACGTGTTGCCTTCCCCCGGACGTGTTGACTTCCCCCGGACGTGTTGACTTCCCCCGGACGTGTTGCCTTCCCCCGGACGTGTTGCCTTCCCCCGGACGTGTTGCCTTCCCCCGGACGTGTTGACTTCCCCCGGACGTGTTGCCTTCCCCCGGACGTGTTGCCTTCCCCCGGACGTGTTGCCTTCCCCCGGACGTGTTGCCTTCCCCCGGACGTGTTGACTTCCCCCGGACGTGTTGCCTTCCCCCGGACGTGTTGACTTCCCCCGGACGTGTTGCCTTCCCCCGGACGTGTTGACTTCCCCCGGACGTGTTGCCTTCCCCCGGACGTGTTGACTTCCCCCGGACGTGTTGACTTCCCCCGGACGTGTTGACTTCCCCCGGACGTGTTGACTTTGGGCATCAACAGACTGTGCAGATGTAATAGCATGAAAAAGAATGCTTTAACCCTACAGTCAAGGTGCAACACTAACGCTCAGGTGAGCAGCACAGCTCTCTGTATTCATTCAAATAGTTGAGCTAAACATGTGTTATAAACATTGGTGTGACTAATACAGCATGAGGGAAGAACAACATATACATTACCCAAAATATTAACACATTTACATAAGCTCCAATACATTACTTAAAAGCCAACCACAGGTCAATAATATGTTTAAATTGAAGCAATTGTGCAGTGTTAAAATAAAACAATGTCAAAAATGTGTTGTAACAAAAATAAGGGTAAGAAAAAAGGAACAACCATATATCCAAGGCAACATATCACAATTTGACATTATCATTCAGTGATTCAATCAAATAAATTACCGGTAACATTTTATTGTTTTTTACTGGAAAATTCAGAAACGCTTTTCAGTGTTTCCAACCCCACTAGAGATGAACTGATTTCTAACCCAGAGGTAGTTATGCTTATAGCGGTGCTATACACCGGGCATATTAAAGAATCAAGGAAACTTAGAACATTTTTAAAATAAACTGTGGTGAATCTTTTCATACAGCAATCATATTTCTTAATTGTTTTTCAGCAATATTCATAAGTGTCAGCACAAATAGACATTTTTTTACACAAAATAACGAGAAATTGGAGGTAGGAGTAATTCACACACATGAAATAGTAATACAGTCAACACTACAATATACTGAAAGTGAATGCACACAGCAAGTAGAGTACAGAAACAAACAAATAATTACCATCTTTAAACTTGTCCGCAGCATTGTCCAGGGCCTCATCAATTTTCTTCTGGTGTCGAAGAACAAAAGGTCGAATAACTCTATTGTAGATCATATCTGAGCCGTTCCATGATGCTGAGCACATACACCAGAGAAGGAATATGCACTGCAATATATATAATCTTATATTTAATATCATATAAAGAAGACTCTGCGTCCTGAAAACAGACCCATTCCCAAAGCAAAAGGACCCATTCCCATTTGAAAGTATCTTCCACTTTCCCAAATTGCATAAATAGTATTTTTCGACATGGACATATTTGAAGTTCAAACATCAGTCATTTAATTGTTTTCAACTACGCAAGAGTAAACATTGCTGGGGAACAATATAGATGACATTGAATTATGCTGCTTGTCATACAAAAAATTCCCAATTCACGACTGTGTTCTTTTCCCAAACCTCTGGAAGATCATAATTATAATCATGTTTAATTTAAATTGGGTGATAAATGTACAAGGAGCTAAAAATGCATATTGATGTTTTTCAAATGCAATAAAAACATTATCGTTGTGGACATAGCACATGGTATGTGACGCTATTTTTAGGTTAAGTTTTTATTCTTTGACCAATTTAACAAGATATCCTCAATGCTCAAACCGAGAACAAGTGCTTTCCATGCAACTTATTATTACAGATTTTTTACTTGTGTTCTTAGCCAAAAATTACGTCACATAACACATGGTTAATGATTAATAATAAAATGTTTGTCGAACCTTTAAGAGCCAGTAGAATGGAATCCAGAAGAGAAAGATATCAGTGAAAAATTCCAATAATGAGAAGAAGCTGTATACAGCCCAGTACATTAACCACTGTGTATCATCTTCTTTGTTTACTGTCTCTATAGCTTTCACTCTGAAATATAGGAGTCATCATGTATAACATGTAACATATAAGCAGCACCACAATAAACTGCCAGGAATGCAGCTAAATCAGGGGAGAGCTGTAACTTCTAATAGTAGTTACTAATAACCAAGTTTGTTTGAACTTGTGATTGTTCTGCTGATAAGCTATAATTATGCAGGGGTCCTACTAAGGCATAATGCCCAATCCTGAAAGCGAGTCTTTTTCGGTGCCATTAGCACTCATCCCTACACCTTAACTAGGTTTAAAACATTGTTATATTGTTAAAAATCAGATTTTTGAACTTCAACTGACCATATTGAAATAACTTGGTCAATTCTTTGAATTTATTCATCAATTTCAAATAAGTTATATTGTGCAAAAAATATACTTCTTTCAAATACAGCAAATCCGGATTTTTCCGATATTGTAGGACCCCTGATTATGTTAGTTTGGTCTTTCTGACAATAAAATATGCTTAATCTAAACCTAAATGCGAAGGGTTTTTAAAATGAATGTATCATGTCTCCGTATAATTATCTGACATGTCACCAAAAACAGTATGACAGATAATATGAACAACTAGCCTAGGTACAGACTATTCATGAATGTAAAGTCAAATTGAAATCTGACCATATGGTTAAGGAGGACAAGCACTGACAAACTCTGTAATTATAATATGTGAATATTCTGTAAATTTCTGTCACCTTCCTTCGTCACTGAGTAGTTCAATAAAATAAACAAACTGTTACATTATAATAACCAATGATGGTAAGAATCTTAACCAATCACAACTTTCAGAAATGCCTATGAAGTTGTCAAAGATGAATAAGTCAGAGTTCATTTTTGTCATTTAGTAATAACATATGATTCAGATACTTACGATGCATAAGCAGGATATAAAAATCCAATGAAATTGCACAAGAACTGAGCTCCATACCCGATCATCAAATATAAGGCACAAATAGCCGCAAGACCTAAAAGTAGAGATTATTAGATGTAACAACTAAACATTATAATACCGACACACTAACTGTAACAGATTAGAAATGGGATACATTTGAAAACTGTCCTGTTTCAATGACTTGCAGTGTGACTTTCTCTGTTGCACTAAGCATCCCTGAGCGCAGTAACTGGGGGGCTGCAAGTACTCACAAGTTAGGACAGACTAAGCAACGAGTAAGCTGCACACTGATACCCGTAATGTAACAGATAGACATAGGCACTTTTATAATCGGCAATTACTTCGTCGGTAAACAGTGGTAAAACCCGGATTGGCTTGAGGAATGTTTCAGGTCCAAATAGGGTATGTGTTGACTGCCTATGGCCTGATTGGCAAATATCCCCAGCCTGGTAAGGCATGCATGATGGTGGAACTGGCTGTTGATTTCATTTGCAAACATACTGCAAATAAACAATGGTGGTAAGCTATAGGTAACAATTCCCTCCAAAGACAATAATCATAAAACTTTTATTTACAGCTGTCCACGCCCTAAATATGGTTACACATTGCTCGCAACCGTGGCACGGCACGAGTGAGTGACAAGATACCACTTCCGGTAAGTCGAATAAATTTTTAAAGAAACCAACCTAGGGCGAGATACAGTCTTCTTACACCAGTTTTCCCTTCGATCTTTTCTAGGAGATCAGTAACAGCATTCTTTTCATGCAGTTTAGCGTCGATTTTTTCTTTCCATCCCTGGACATTTTGTTGTACTGCGCTTGCCATTTTTGTGCAGTTCGAAAGAGAGACTGGTTCCTTCCTCAATGTAAAGTGGGGTACCAGTTATTTGGTTACTCAACGGCAATTAAGTATAAAACGCGGAACCAATACTTTACAGAAAGCCGGACCCATGCAACGATAGTGCACCCCTGGCAGAAACATCTCATAAATAAGGTTGAAGGTGTCCAGAGAGCTGCAGCTCGGTACGTCTGTGGGAACTATGACTATCAGAGCAGTGTCACCACTATGCTAAACGATCTTGGCTGGGTGACACTGCAACAACGAAGACTGCAATCATCCTTAATCTTTCTATATAAAGTCCAACATAACCTAGTCTTCGTTGATCATAATCATCTCATCCCGACCCGCAATCAGAACTTTCTAATACCGCAGTCAAATACCCAATATCATATCAACTCCTTTTTCCCGAGAACAATAAGACTTTGGAACAGTCTCCCATCCCAGGTCAAATCGAGTCCCAGCCTAGACATCTATTCTAACAGGCTGGCGACGGTCACATTCTCCTGCACCCTTTCACCTATGATCTTTGATCTTTCTAACCTTTAATTTGAGCACATAACACAATTTTTAAACTATTTATAACACTGTTTTCCAGACAACGCGCCTCCCAATCATAATCGAGTTCGATTGTTCGGGAGTATAATGTAGATGCATTGCTTGATACAGAAAATTAAATAAATACAGACAATCTAGAAGATGTGAAAAAAGACCTTTACATCACATGTGTATTTGGTGTGAATCAATGTTGAATCCGTGTGAATAGATCGAGGTTTATACGTGTATACCTCTTATTTTCGTGTCTTCTCCCAAAGACCTAAATATACAAAGACCTAAATATACAAAGATTGGAAAAATCTACCAAATCTCACAATATCTCGCGGCAGTTTTCTGAAATCTCGTTTGTTCTTAATACCTTATATCTCCTGTTTTAATATACATAGGAAAAAATTAATAAGTTTATGCAATATATTTATTATTCTGCTTTAAAATGATACCTAATTTATTGAAATCGGTTAAGGAATAAAACAATACACCTCAAAGAGCCAGACCTACTCTCAGTTTTATCACGCACTTAACGTGCGTGGTTTTATTGAAATTCCAATTTTTGAATTCTATAAGAGTTAGAAAAAATAAGTTATCTCATGCAGTAGAAGAAGCTAAGCTCTTCAAAATGAGATATTGGTCATTAAAAAAGGATGGCGAACAAAAGTGTTCATGCAAAATATCAGAATCCGCTGCATGTTATTTTGCATTTTCTCCCCGTTTTCAATTAAGTGTCCAATCTGCGTATATTTAGGTTTTTGCTTCTCCTGAAATCCGTGCTTGGTTTAATTAAGCTCAAACACATGAGCTGCATTGTTAATATAGTAAAATTACCCATAATAATAATCACACAAATAGTGGTTCTAAAAAATAAGCCATTGTTGAATAATAGTTGGGGTGTAGATAAATTGTGAGGATTGAATTTTACGATATAGTTCAACCAAAACATTGATTAAAATTTAACGCCACAAACTTGATGTTTTACGGTAATAAAGCATATTAATCCATGGTGTGTTTTTACACGGATATACACAGAATGTATTTCCGTGGTTTTTAGAATTTCCTAGCTCCATGTTTATTATGCTTTAGGCAATCAGTTGCTCAGGCCCGGGTTCACCGGGGGGGGGGGGGGCACAGGGGGCCCGTGTCCCCCCAGCTGGCCTCAGAGTGACCATTTTATACAGTCTAAAAACGTTAAAATTCTTAAAATATTTCCAATCGATTAGGCTATGGGTCGTTATTTTGTGATAACAATCTCTGTATATTACATATAGCGGAAGCCAAGGCAATAAAATGTGCCCCCTGTTGTTTATCCAGGCACTATAGTGCGGCCAAGATATATTAACACATGCTAATTGACCTTTCTGCAGACGCTTCGTAGCCACGCCCCCTATAGTTACGGGTATTCGTTGTTGCTACGCAAGACAAGCTTGCATTAAAATGGCGTCTAATACGGAGATGTCGTGTGATGCTCTTGGTACAATTCCGTTAAATATTTCGCTTTTAGTCAATGTTTTGAAAATTTTGTGAAACATAATTATGTGCCTACTTAAAACTTGCAAATCGAAGAATTTTACGTAAACAGTTACTAAATCAGAGCCAAGCAGTGTCCGAATAAGCAGACACTCACAAGCGTAATTTTGCCGCTCAATCAGAATGTTTCTTTTTATCTAAATAGCTATTTATGTATAGTTTTTGCGCCAATCGGGAATGACCTGGCTTGAAAGATACACCCTTTATTGTAACAAAGAAATCATTAAGGGTTAGTACATATATTTACATATACACGGTATAATGGAATCTTCCATACACTATAGCATTTCATCTTCCGTATACGTTCGTATGATAGTGTGTTTAATAAATAATCGAAATCAAATGTGCGTAAAAATTATTTAAGTAAAGTTACAAGACCTCTGCAAGATTTTCTGCGTCGGGTTTTTATTGATGTCTTCCGTGTGATCTACCGCTTATGGCGGGGACATACATTTTGTTGATTACTTACGACTGAGGCTGTATTTGATTGCAACTTCCGCAAAAAATTAGCGCTACGTTAACAGAGATGAATGTGAATCTTTCAAATCCCACATCGCTACGTAATACATGATTTGTCATTAGCAGTCAGCATATCAACAAAAAATGTACAATCACGCGTTATTAAGTAAAAAATATCGTTTTCTAACATAACGTTAAAACTGTCGGGTCAAGTGCAATAAGTGCTACACAGATTTCATATGCACCATTATACAAGAAATAAATAAGCCCTAGATTATAAGTTAGTTAAAATTCCAATGTGTTATATACTTTGATGATCTCGTTTAGATTCGTATCTCGGACATCAGTCGGGGACCAGTGATATACCGCGGTGTCAGGGGAACAGTATGGGGTCAGTTAATTGCTATACATGTTTTGTAGTAATGTGTATATATCCGACAGGTCTCTGACCTATAGATACTTTGAAATAAACTTGTACATGTATATATCTATCATGATTTACAATAGCTGTCCGGACCATACAGTAGCCTACATATGTTTAAAAAAAATTTTTTATTAGCTTTGGAGGTTGAATGCATTTAGCACCACGAGGGTATCAACTGAAAAGTGCTTTAACTATTACATAGACCAAAACAACATAATGTTCAATATTATTAAAACACTTCACAATCATCTTTCATGGGAAATACACACATTCTCGGGGTTATGTTTCCTTATTCTATTAACATGCATGATATCAAATAATAAAATAATTTCACGAGTCTATGGTATATATTTTTTAACAACATTCATATCAAATTAAAGACGAAACTTTCTAGTTTCACAACATGTAATTATTTCAAATTAGATTAATGTAAATATCAATGATATAACTTTTAAATCAGACTATATTTGAGACAAAATATACATATATAGCTACTACTTCCGAGGCCTTATGGATTTAATAGATTAATTCACTTTCATGACATTGCTACCAAATTAAAGTTGAAGTTCTCTAGTTTTTAAACATACCAGAATTTTAAAAATGTGTTCAATATTAATGAAATAAGGCTTAATTGAATATTGCGCAATTTACATTGATTTTAGCTTGTCTAATGTCCAGGTTGTCTAACAAGATGGCGGCGATAAATCGTTGCCCAAATGCTGCAATCTAATTGGCTAACGCCACCTGTCAATCAAAATCGACAGAAAGGTCAATTAGCAGCTGGGTTCATTTTCAACAGAAAGGGGTGCTTATTTACAGTCATGGTCAATAAACGCTTGTTTTGTATTACATTTTCGCAATATGAGCAAATATATGAGACGATTTTACATGTGCCTCGTTAGCTCAGTTGGTAAGGCGTTGGAAATACAATAATATTGTGGATGGAGGTTGCTGGTTCAAGTCTCACTTTTGTGCATTTTTTGGTAATGATTTATATTCTTCAGTTCTAGTAAACTTTTTTTCTTAGTATACCCCGTTACACGTTGATTATCTTGTTACATTTTTTTCATTCGTATACCTACTCTATTCTGTATATTTATTAGATAATATTTTATTATATTTATCTAGAACACTCAATTATAAATAAATAGTCTGTACGTTTGCATGTATATGTAAATTATATGAATTAACATTGTTCATCAGCAGTGTTTGTGACAGAATCATTTTAGAAATCTCCAAAATCATCATCACTATCACCAACCGCCTCGTCATAATCACTGCCATTATCATCATAATCAAAAGAATCCAGTGAGATTTTGTTACTTCTTGATTTACAACGTTGTGCAATGTCGTCGCATTAAAGTGTGAAACCGTCCTTTCTGATACCCATTTCGTCGCAGTAGTTTGTTTCCTCGGACAGGACAACGGAATCACTGACAGTTCTATTGATGCCTCTAGAGTGCAGAAGTCTAATACATTAGACACAATGTATCGTCCTTGCTGCGTTTAAACGATACGTTTAGCCATAGTTCTATTTAATAGTGTGCAGTTTACACAGGTTATCTGGTTGTAAGGAATACACCCACAAATACAAATACAGTTTCGTGAAGTGTGCGGAAAAATAATTCGCGAAAAAAAATAAAAATAAAAAAAGATTCTAATGGGATTCGAACCCGGAGCGTCTGTGTTGAGATTAGAAACGTTATCACTAGGCTATATAATAAATACAACGTTCTACTTTCTTAAATTAAATAAGTTAAAATAACTGAACAAGCGTTTAGGTGATCGTGATTTAATTACTACCCGCGTTTTGATATGGACTAATCCAACCAGTGACGTTTACACAATGTTATTGTGCCATCATATCTTGGACGCACTATAATTACACCCGATCTGAATCAATTAGACGCTTTCCCAAATGATTTTATAGCGTCTGAAAGATCATGATTTAGGTGATTCATTGATCTATGTAACTATTCAAAACGTGTGAACTGATCGATTTAAAAATAGTGACCCGACATATCGAAATTTTCTTGTTGATCGATATATTACTGATATTGATATTTTGTAACAGTGCAATTTTAATAATTTCAGATGAGATTAAAAACCTTAAAAGCTAGAAAAACGAGTTTAATTCAAAATATTCCGGGGGGGGGCACATTTTTTCTAAATTTCCATGTGTATAGCATTGAATTTTAATGTTTAAAGACGTTATAGAGCATAAAATTTCATGATTTCTATTAAATGTTAAAGTTTACTAAATCAAAGTACTGAAGTACTACTACTGGGGAAATCGCAATTCTGGGTATTAATTTATAGGGTTTCACATTTAATGATAATGAATTTCAAAACAAATAATATTGTGACAAGGTTTCTGAGATGTGATAGCAGCTGAATCACTCAAATCACACCTCAACGGACCCATCACAATACTAGAGCTCATAAAGGCAATATACCTGCTGTAGAATAAAAACTAGAAACTAAAAACTGCGTACACAGAGTCCTTATTCCATAATTATACCTGCGTACGAACTGGATATGGTGCGAATAGCGCGAACGATTAAGATAGGGACGAAACATTAATAACTCATATGGTCTCGACTTTCGGCGGGAAAATTAATGTAACAGCGCTTGGAAAAGGGTTGTTCTAACGGTAGATCCAAACTATTTATCTCTGGTAAGTTAATGGACGAAACGTGGATCAATACTATCAACAATACTATCATAATGCAAAATATCGTAAATAGTAAAAGACAAGCACAAGTAATAAGAATATAAAAACCATGAATTGTGTTAAGTTCGTCTGCTCAACGGGTTACTTTTAACAGTGACATTTTTATCGCCCCTAAAAAATCATTAGTCATTTTACAGCGCGTAGGAATTTAAACGCACAAATACATTTCTCATAAAAATAAGCTTTCAAAAAGTTCACACAATACAAACGAATAAAAAATATTAAATTGTTGTAAACAAAAGTTCTCATAAATGGTCGAAAATTACGATATTGGTTGAGTTTTGCAGGCACTTCTTTCTTGCTCGGATAAATTGGTTGTGGAGAAATTACATCGTTAAAATCGTAGTGATTTCAGGATTGTATGTAATACAAATACTGGGGTTCCCCCAGTAAAAATCTATCTGAACCAGTGGAAACTTTTAGATATAGATCTAATATTGTTTATTTTATGGGCTATGTATTTCGATTTGTAGCAGTTATATTAAATAATTTAACGGCTAAATATAAAATTTGAAGTTCTTACTTGATAAAATCTTCAATGGGATAACATACATGTATATTTAAATAATTGCTTAAAAAATGAACGTTGTCTGATTATGTAGCGAACAGTGAATTTTAATAATTTGACGCCTGATTTGTAAATTTTAGGGAATTGAAAGAAACTACTTTGATCGGTGCTATACATCGGGCACGTTAAAGAACCAGGGAGTCTATTCGGAACGAGCTAGGGTAACGCACCCGGATTCCTTGTATCACAACTCTTTCTTCTACTCCCTGTCCCTTCAGCAAAAGACAGGACCCCATTAGAAATAAGTGCTTGCACTTTCATGGGTTATCCTTGACCGAAAGGCCTAAATAATTACATACAACTACTTTTTTTTTGTTTTTTTGTTAAACTCGTCATATTTTATGTTGATGTAGCAGTACAATTTAAATACCTTAACTTCTGATTTTAAAAGCTTAAAGTGCTGGAAATTGCATGATTTCAAAAATATCTTGCCCCCCAGTCAAAAATTTCTACATCCGGGCCTGGTTGCTATATATATATATTCGTTATTTTATTTTTATTTTCGTCTCATTTATGTACATGTACATGCATACAACTTTAATTATAAGAGACATAAACGCTCATAAAAGCACCATATTAACAACATTATCACATTACTGACTTTAAGCATTATTTACACAAATAAAACTAAGAGACCGTTGTTAATGCATTGTTTTAAAGGGTTGTTAGGAATGTACTTAAATAAGAAATTGAATTTTGTAAATAAAGCACTAATGCGCAAATTGAAAAACATCTTAAAATACCAATTATCACCCCGGTCAGACCGTAGATCAACTGATTAATAACAACCTCTTAGGATGAGATAAAAGAAGCAACTATTAAGACAGTTTGTCAAGCACATATATGTATAAATAACAGAAATATATTAAATTATCTATAAATCACATTTTCGCTGGATTTTAAAATCATAAAACAGGCTTTGGCACTAGCTTTAAAAATATCGTTGTTGAATAAAATATATATCAACTTTTCTTCATCTATCAGTTCGGCAAAAGTTTTATTGATATCAGAACATGCATTAAGCAATTCATTTCTGATATTGTTATAATAAAAATCCATGTAATTCATTTTCAATGTTATCTGTTTTGCAAATTTGACAGAGTCTGTTATTAACAGTAATATTCTCAAACCGTCCAGTTTCAATTCTTAAGGGGGCAACTCCACCTCTAAATTTGGTTAATGCTGTCCTATATGTAACTGGCACTAACATAGACAAATAGCTCTCTCTTTCAAAATTTTGCTTAAACATTCTATATGTTCTTAAATATTACCACCTCTACCACTTATTCCGGTATTACTATTAAGCTGAGATCTCCAGTCATTAACAAAATTATGCATGTACAGGTCAACAAATTAGTCACAAAAACATTTCGACGTCATAGTAAAACATAATCTCGATGGTTCTTCTACTCCAAGGTTATTCATATTCTTGATAGACTCGAACTGCCAGTGGTTACAATTATTTCCACTTTTAGAAAAACAATATGTAAATATGTGATAATTAGTTCTTGACTGTTCCATTCTATTAATCCTATACCACTGCTGGCACATACATTTCATTTCTTTAATATGTGATGTGGCTGTGTTGGGTGTGTACTTACCAACGCCCAGATAATAGCGCATGACCATGTTTTGGACTGCATTGATACAGGAGTATGATTTGTTGCCCCACATGGAGGAACTATATGCAATAACAGGCCACACACATGAATCAAACAGTTTAACATAAACATTATATGGCACAGACCCAAAATGTTTACATTTTGCAAACAATAAACCAAGCGCCCTGTTCGCTCTTTGTGCATCACATCTGACTGTCTTATTAAAATCTAAATGTTCATCTAACAAAACACCAAGGTATGTATATTGATTCACGATGTTTAACTGTTTTTCTCCAGATGAAAACATGTAAGCTGATCTACTAATACACTTGGGACGAAAATGTACAATGTTACTTTTTTGAGCATTCACAAACATAGAACTATCATTACACCATTCATTCAATACATTAGGCATACATTGAAGATCAATTACATTTCCTGCAACAAGTACAATATCATCCGCATACAACAAAATACACACATTTTCGTTATTCAAACAAACACCCTTACCGATCGCTTTTATTTTAACGGCTAGGTCGTTTACATATAAATTAAAAAGCAAATGCGATAGAGAACAACCCTGCCGAAGACCACAATGAACATCAAACCATTCAGTATGCAATCCATTGAGTCTTATACACGAAGCAATTGAATGATACATTGACTGCAAGGCTTCGTACATTTTTCCATTGATACCTAATTTAGATAGATTGGTCCACATAATACCTCTAAAGATAAAATCACAGGCTTTTCTAAAATCTATAAAAGCACAAAATGTAGATAATTTAGACTTTTCCTTGTTTCTATTATGTTTGTTACAGACGACACGTGATCAATAGTACTCCGGCCCTTTCTAAAACCATTCTGTTCATCGACAAAACTACCATTACTCTCAGTCCACTTAAGACGGCAGTGCTATATTTTGGCATCGGACAGATAATTACTTTACTCCAATCAGAAGGAATATTTCCTGTCTAAAAACAAACATTATATAAGATATGTAAAACAGAAACAATCATTCTTTAAGATTTCCACATGTATGTTATCGTAGCCCCAGGCTTTACCATTTTTGGCCTTATCAATGGCATTCTTAACTTCTAACATTAAGATCACATCATTTAAGACATCAGCATTATTCTGTGTGACATCATTATACTCATTATTTCTAGGTACATGTACACTGAATTTTATATCCGGTTTATTAAACAGATTGCTGAATTCATTCTTCCATTTATTCAGTACCACATTAACATCAGTAGATATGCCAGTTTCAGTAGTCACTTCCATCGGAATAGATTTATTGCGAGAATGAGCAACACCTACTTTACCAATAGTTTTCCAAAAATTCTGTTGGTTACTATTACAATCAGACATTATATCTGTTTGAACTGTCTGCCAATGCGACTGTTTACTACGTTGGACTACTCGATCAAACTTTTTTCGAGCTTCTATAAATTTTGATTTTAGAAACACTTTATCTGACAAAACTTTGCACTTTAACCAGGCCCGCTCTGCCTGACATAATCTATTCCATAGATAAGACAGATGTTCATTCCACCGCGGCTTACCTATCTTTCTCGTTTATTGGAAGTTCTACTGTCAACATTAACATGTTTATAACTAATTTTGTCATACATTTCTGTCTTAATAATACCACATAAATCACTATAGGTACAATCAATATAATTTTTATCTTGCATACTTTGTTCTAATTTAAAAATGCAAGCATGTATGTTTTGTACAGTATCTAACTCTAACATAAAATTGGAAGGAATTGTCCTAAGGTCAAACTTATCATAAGACGTAGATGTAGCACCAGTAATGCTCGGACCAACATGACCTCCCTCTGGTGTGGTTACCTCAGAATGCACACAGTCATTATCTAAAAATGATTCTAGATTAATTTTCCATTTAAGTAGTGAATGATCAGGTATGTTCTTTGATAATAAACAATTTACTTGTCTGGATTGGTAAACTAGATCTGATGCCAAAGAAAAAGATATATCATAAACAAGAGGGCCATGATGGCCCTGAATCGCTCACCTGAATCACCTTGCTCATGATATTTTATATATGAAACTGTAGCCTCTTAAAGAAGACAAGTGCCCTAAATTTGAACTTGGTATTGTAAAAAAAGGATTTTTGAAGTTTTTTCTATAACATAATGTAAAATGAAGGAATGCCCGGGACGGGGCCAATATTGGCCCAGGGGTCATGATTTGAGCAAAATTGGTAGAGGTCCTCTAGACAATGCTACATGCTAAATATATAAACTCTATGCCTTATGGTTTCAGAAAAGAAGATTTTTAAAGTTTTTTCTATATATCTCTTTAATATATAGAATTAAGGGAGGCCCTGGGTGGGGCCAATATTGACAGAGGGGTCATGCTTTGAGCAATCTTGTTAAGGTCCGCTAGACAATGCTACAAGCAAACTATCTAAGCTCTATGCCTTGTGGTTACAGAGAAGAAGATTCTTTTTTAAAATTCTATATATCTCTTATGTAAAATTAAGGGAGGCACGAGATGGGGCCAATATTGACACAGGGGTCGTGATTTGAGCAACCTCGGTAAAGGTTAACCAGACAATGCTACTAGGAAAATATCTAAGCTCTATGCCTTGTGGTTCCAGAGAAGATTTTTTAAAAGTTTTTCTATATTTATTTCTTACATAAAATTATGAGATGTCTGGGGTGGGGTCAATATTGACCCGGGTCACAATTTGAGCAATGCTGGTAGAGGTCCACTAGACTATGCTACATGCTAAATATCTAAGCTCTATACCTTGTGGTTCCAGAGAAGAAGATTTTTTAAAGTTTTTTCTATATATCTCTTATACAACATTAAGGGACCCCGGGGCGGGGCCAATATTGACCCGGCGGTCATGATTTGAGCAATCTTGGTAAAGGTCCACTACGCAATGCTTCATGCTAAATATCTAAGCTCTATGCCTTGTGGTTTCTTAGAAGAAGATTTTTAAAGGTTTTGTTACCTGGTTGCCATGACAACAAGAGTTCTAGATGGATCAACTTTATTTCAGCTATTTTAAAATTCCCCTATGTCAGGAACATCCAGGCAAATTTCCTCAATATTGGTCAAACGGTTTCTGAGGAGATCTCATTTGAAAGTATGGACGGACGACGGACGGACGACGGACGTTGAGTGACAGATCATTGTTACTAGTTATGCAATAGTCAACAACGGACAGACCTTTTGTAGACACATATGTGAAGTCATTGTTTATGAAATTTCTACCGTTTAGAATGCACATGTTAACATTAATACAAAAATCTATTAACAAATCACCATAAGCGTTTGTCTTATAATCAATAATATGTAGGTCAGGTAGAGTATCAACACCCCTTATGAAATCATCAAGTTGACCACATCGACTGTTAAAATCGGCACATATATATAGTAATCCCTCATTCTGATACTTGTATACATCAGTTAACAAACAATCATAAATCATATCAACATTTACTCGTCGAGAGGAATTTTCAGGAGGTAGACAACACACTTTTTCGACTTTATGTGTCTTCTTCAACCATAAAATACTCTCAAAAACGATCTAAAACGCATATATAAAATTCATCACAAATACTGTTCTTTACTAAAAACCCGACTCCACCGGAACCAGTTCTTGCCCTTCTGTGGACATGTGTACGATCAAAACCAAACCACGTAAAATCATCTATGTCTAAAACATTATCATCAATTAGATGAGTCCCAGCCATTCTTAGAATATCACAGTCACTTAGTGTCGCACAATCCGCTCGTAAAACACTATTTTCAGAGTTGTTGTCAGAGTTACAACCGCGAACATTCCAAAACCCGACAGATAATTAACTACGTCGGTTCCCATTTCCACGACGTTGACCGTGACTATTTCGACCTCTGCCCCCAACCCTGGTCCAACTTTGGTCCTGATTACGCGAACACGGTTACTGAAGTTCCCATCGTTAGCATTTGTATATGTCGTTTTATTTAAAACTGTTTGTTACCCAAATTTGTCATAGTTTTCGTCTAATTGACCATTTATGGCGATTATTTTCGGAGTAAACGTTTTGTACAAACAATTTTCTTATAGCTCACAAAAGTGCCCGCTTACGAAAATAATGTATGTACTTTTTGAACGGAATCTGTGTGCATTTCTGAGTATAACTATTCGTTAACTATTTATGAAAAACCAAAAACCAAAAATAACTATTCGTCAATATTATTATACAAAAGTCAGGTTGTATAATCCATTTATGATCTGGTGACATATCCATTTATGTGTACACAGTAGGTTACAACCATTGTCTGAATAGGTAGTGCGAATATAGTTTATTAGTTTAGCATTGAAATAATGCCTTTATAATTGGGTTAACACCGTAATAGTGGACCCGGCCGCTGCGTCACTGTATTCTTACTGGACTACTAGTATTCGTTATTTAGACACATTGGTTTGTTTGTTTAACTGCAAATACCAATAGGTAATTAACGAAGCAAGGTCGCGGTTAGTGTCCTTAAGTTTGTTAATCAATAGTTTACGAGTGTACAATGGGAAGTATTTGCATAATAAAACTTCGAATGTGGCTATTTCTATGTGTGCAGAGAAATGGTTAAGAAATCCAGAGATATACAGGCGACAGTTTCTATCTGGTAAAACTAAGGACATAAATTGAAAGGATAAAACAATCGTTGGCATCCGTAATTTAGCGACAATTATATAAGTATATATGAAATAGCAAATATTGAAGACCAAAATGGATATATAAAAACATCGATGTTGCTAAACAAAATTGACTGAAGGACTATGAGATGATAACAGAAGGACTTGAATAGTAAAACAACGTCAATATGGCTACGAACCAACACCTTTGTTTTAGTAGTGTTTTAATTTTTACGCTCATAACCCTTTTAATTATGATGTTCGGAAATCTAGATGTTGGTAATTTGAAGACAGTGCCTATTGATGTACCACGCGTACTTCGCGGTACTAAAATACCCTCAGATGTATCCGAGTACTACAGCCTTAATACAACATCACACCGCGGAAATTTAGATGTTCTTAATTTGAAGAGAGTGCCTAGTGTTGTACCACAGGTTCTTGGTGGTACTAAAATACACACAGATGTTTCAGAGTACTACAGCCTTAAAACAATTAAAACAACATATGATGACCAGTTTGTGTTGTTTAATCCTAATTTTTGCGCTGATTTGGATGTGAATGTCATTATTATATTGCCAACAATAGCTGAAAATTTTGATGCACGTCAAGCAATCCGTTTAACGTATGGAACACTGTCACGTGACAGAACGTTCGATATTGGAGGTGTCAAGACGGAATTCATCGTGCGCGTTCTGTTTGTTTTCGGTAAAACACAATTAGCAGAAGATCGACAACTCATTAATAGGGAGCATGAATTGTTCAAAGACATTCTGTTAATAGATTTTGTTGATAGTTACTATAACTTAACCAGGAAAATGATAAACTCCTTTCGCTGGGTCGATGAATTTTGCACGAATGTATCGTACGTCATCAAAGTGGATGATGACGTTTATGTTAACGTTCCTCTGCTGCTAAACAAAGTTAAAGAGTTAAGCGACAAGTCACGTGATATTTTATTCGGAAGAGTACTAGCAATTGGACCAAGAAAGGGGAAAGTTCAGCGACGTGGAAAATGGCGTTTATCTTATGAGTCTTATCCATTTTCAAGATACCCAGGGTACATTTCCGGTACTGTTTATACTATTTCCGGTCATCTGATGGCATCCATTGTGCACTATGCGCAATTCTTTCCGTATGTGAACATTGAAGATGCATTTATCACCGGAATTATTTGCAACAATGTTTTAGGGGCTAAGCTGGTTCATTCTGATCTTAGTTCTAGATTTAATGATGAAAAACCAGACGCTTGTGAGTTTGTATCTACTGGTCGCTTTGCACAGTCCAGCGTGCTACCAGATAACATGTTTTCTATTTGGGATGCTATGCATGATTATAATAAACATTGTCAACGTTCAGCGAAGAAAGTTAAACACCCTCGATCATGGGTTGTTCATCATCTTAACTCCAGAACTGGTAGAGTGACAATCTCAAGAAAATAAAGTGGAGATTAGACATATCTGCTATAAATTAGTACACCAAAATGATCAGGAACGAGTTTATAAATAAGCACACCGTACAACCCGCTGTGTGTAAGGCAGTTCTGTATGTTGAAGGCAGAGACACACGCGTTTTGCGCCACTAGAGTGCGGTAAGTATTTGTTATTTTATATGTGCTTTGCGTTGCTTTTGAGAGTAATCACTTACATATATCGATGACGTGATGAATTAACAATTTATGTGCCCACAAATGCCATATTAATCGAGTAAACAGGTTTTAGGTATGCGATTTTGCCAAAATTTCGAAACTTTTGCCTTTGACATTACATTCTCAACTTAATTCGTGGTTTGGAACAATTCTAAAACATTGAATACAAACTTCAATCCTTCCTCAATATATCTGTCGTTTCCGTTTTGGAAAATGTACATTTTCTGTGAAGATACAGAGGTTTAAATTGAACGAGGTACAAAATGCTAACGATTTGTATGTTATAAATATAACCCAAATTCATGTTAGGCTGTATTGCACTGCCAATTTAACCAAGAATAACGAGTGTTTAGTGGTTATTTTCATCAAGTTGATTAACGGCATATATTACATACCTGGTGATCGCTGACGCTGGCAATTATCGGTTGTGAGTGGCCCTTTATGTCTGTAAATGACGAACTGGTGTGTTTGGGGGGGGGGGGGGGCAATAAGCACTCCATTTGTTATCATGAAGTTAAGAAACGAATAGTTTTTAGCATTCTATAGAATATGCAAGTTCGAAATGCAGCAATTCAAATTACTTGACAGGGAACTTAATTCATTGTTTTGTTTGTACAACAATGTATGTTATTTGTATGTTACAAATTTTATTTGACTATTTTTCGTGAATAACTCACACGACGAACATAAGACATAATGTCGTAAAACATTTTAATGCCCCGATACATTACTATACATGTGCAGTCGAACATATGATCTTGGTATTAATCTTCTAAGCATTCAATGTTGATTAAAATTACCTGTATTTTATAAATAAAACAGTCAGGTTATTTAAACAGTCATAGAGTATACGGTATTACATCTATTTATGGGCTGCTTAAGACAGTTCGGCAACACGTGCTCATGTAGCATCACGTATATCATGTAACATATTATTACATGCTAAGTTGTTTGGTCTTCTAAATGTATTCTAAATATTATAACTACATGATTATCATTGCAAGCTGTGATATATATTATATCTTACCTTTTTTACTAATTCACATTTATACATATACACTAATTCAGAATTTGTAAGGTGTGAACTGGAATGCCCTCGACCCAGGCACACCTATTGACGAGGATAATAAACAATCACTCCATCTAAAAAAAAAATATTTCTTAATACAATTGTATAATCATTTTAAAGTGATTAAAACGACGATATGTAGTGTGATATGTTTTCTTTTGTTATAGTTACAATTAGCAAAGATCTGATTTCTGATTGTTTTGCTGCTGTTTAGAAGCACGAACAAAAGAGGTTTAATCTAAATAGACAATTCAGCTTACATGATATATTAAGATTGGAAGAAGAGCCAATTAAAGTTTCGTCTGAAGACACAACATATGTTGAACTTCTTTTTATTGCAATATCTTAATTATAGTACATGTTTTTAGTATATATGTCCAATTTGCACGTCAATAGTGGTTAATACGAAAAGAAACGAAAATGACCATACGTATCCGAGGTGGATTTAAATGAAAAAAAAGTTGTTTGGTATTAATGACATCATCTAACGTCTTCCGGACCGCAGATAATTATGCAACCAGGCCTAGCATAATACCAATAAGACGAGACGCAAGTACGCGTAAATTCTTTATGTACATGTATAATTAGATTTACGATGTACAAATGTAGTTGTTATCAATAACATTTCATATAAAATCAAAGCGCTGAAAGGCATCAGTTGTTCGAATGAATACCATTCTGATCACCTCGGCCTGTATGCATTGAATTATTTTCCGGAGACAAACTGAAATGTCCGAGCTTTCACGATTGGAATGAATGCATGCAGGAAGTACAAGTCAAATAGTTTTCTGTGGCCAGATAATTTCTACTATTGTTCAGCAGTTTGGATGCTGATCGAATTTATTCCGGTTTATGTTAAATGTATTAGTCCAAATAATCCAGATACGTGTAACATCGGATACTACCGTCTGATTAATCTAACCTAACCAACTACGTGTATGTGTAACAATTTATATAGAGTGATGCTCGGAGTTATAGATATTCCACGTACCGCTCGTTGAGAGTAGCTAGATTGATTACGCAGGGAACTATGACCTCGATATAATTAGAAATACTGGGTCTGTACCACAGTATATGATTACGTAACAGTTTATGCCGACGAAAAAGGTACGGAAGGCAGTTATCAGAAGTGGTAATTGCTTTGTAAATACAAAGAAAGACTGGAAATAGGTTTAAATTATTTATTGGGATATCCAACTGTCCTATAGATTTAGAAATATGAAATAGCTTTGTAGTATTTATATGCTGCAATTGATGGAACTATTTTGCATGACGGTTTACATCCGTGTCGGTAGTTATGCAATACCTGTTGACCGGTTTACTATTGCAAAGGTGGCGCTACCTAGCGGCGGTGTAAGAAGAAAAGTAGTTCCATCAACTAAAGTATAGTCGATTGTAGAAACGTGTGTATATAACTATAGTTGGTCGATTCTCGAACAACCAAAAAGTATCTATATTACATAAAGCAGTTAGAGTGACACGTAAAAATACAGTATCGATGACTTACAGTTTATGTAAACTGCTGACAAACAAGTGCTGTATTTATACCTTACTGTCATAGATCTACATTTATTAAATATGTAAACGTGCATGGACATGCACTAAGTTTAAGAGAATTAAAGCTCTAGCACGAATAAGATGTAAAGTACAACCTCCTCGACAGAGCAACAACCTTTGATTTCCGGTCATTGTATTACTTCAATGATTAGGAGACTATAAAATTCAACTCTTCTTCTTCTTCCGAATCATTTGCAGGGCCCACTCTGGAGCATTGTCGCAACTTGTATGACTTATTGCGCCTCCCAAAAACTGCAAATTTCACCGTCATTTTGTTAACATTGTACTTATATTATCGATAGAATACTACGAAAACCACTCGTTTCTAAACTCTAAGACAGTGCCCGGAGAGCGTAGGCCCCAAAAAGCCACGCACTTGTCATTAACAGGCATAAAAGGCAACTCACAACCGACAATTGCCAGCGTCAGCGATCACCAGGTATGTAATATATTCCGTTAATCAACTGGACGAAAATAACCACTAAACACTCGTCGTGCACGTGATTCTTGGTGAAATGGACTTTGGAATACAGCCTAACATGAACCTGGGTTATATTTATAACATACAAATCGTGCAAAAGGGTTTTATGGCCCTGTCAAGTCATTAGAATTTTTGTCTTAGTCGTAAGCATAAGTCGCTTATCTCTGCCTCTGCGTTAGCATTACTATTTAACGCACTGCCTTTGTCGTTATCATTCGAAAAACAGAACTGCCTATTTCGTTAGCATTTTTTTATACCTCGTTCAATTTAAACCTCTGTATCTTCACAGAAAATGTACATTTTCCAAAACGGAAACGACAGATATATTGAGGAAGGATTGAAGTTTGTATTCAATGTTTTAGAATTGTTCCAAACCACGAATTAAGTTGAGAATGTAATGTCAAAGGCGAAAGTTTCGAAATTTTGGCAAACATCGCATACATAAAACCTGTTTACTCGATTAATATGGCATTTGTGGGCACATAAATTATATATACTTAGTGTTCATTCATCGCGTCATCGATATATGTAAGTGATCACTCTCAAAAGCAACACAAAGCACATATAAAATAACAAATACTTACCCCACTCTCGTGGCGCAAACGCGTGTGTCTCTGCCTTCAACATACAGAACTGCCTTACACACAGTGGGTTGTACGGTGTGATAAGCTTAGCTTTCTACTCAATCCTTAATATGTGTAAATGAATGTTATTATATGTTTATAAACTTACTTACACATGTATAAAGAAATAAATATTGTTTAAACTAAGAATGTTTAGTCAGTAGTTTTAAAATGCTTTTGAGCTGCATTGATAAATAATTGAAATATTCAACAATCAGTCAGTCACCCATTACAGTGCAACATTAGTTTTTTTTTTTTGGTTTTCCGCACATATATGAATGATGTTGAATTTGTATATTGGTTATAAATATGTATGTATTTTATACCAAATAAAGATTAAGTTATGTTATGTTATTTCAGGACTCTTAGCCCGACAAAAACCCCAACCGGCACTCATTCTTCCGCGTCCCTCCATTATCCTATTGGGTTTGGTATTGTCACCATTCAAAACGCGCTTACGGTGTGTAGTTGTTATTACACAATTATAAATACGAGAGGACCAATGAGTGCCCGTTTGGTGTTGCCGAACTATTATGATCAATAACGACAACCACTGTGTATGATTCATACTGTATAATTCTAGCATTTGGTACTTCTATATAACCAATTGTTATGATAATATATTTCAAATATATACGTATAACAGACGGATTAATGTGTATTTTGGCAGATATGGTCATGGCAGCGTAGAATTAAAACAAGTAATCACTCCGTATTTAAACACTACGGAGTTACACATATGACGAATTCCTCCGCATTTATACACTGCGGAGAAAGATATGCTATTAATGAATTTACTTGGAGCGATCAGGGGCGACATTTTTGAAATCCGAAAACCCTTCCCATGTTGCACGGTAACTCTCATTATGTTGACGCCGCCTGGCGTATGAAGAATATACATGAATGCCGCATGGCATTCAAACGAACCATGGCCGCATGGCCTACCATTTTAACTATTATAAACGCCGCCTGGCGTGCAATAAAACCAGTCAGTCCGCAAGGTACCCGCCTGTACCCAAGTGAATAATCGCCGCATGGCGAGCAATAATCGGCGCATGCCGAGCAATATTCGCCGCATGGCGAGCAATAATCGGCGCATGCCGAGCAATATTCCAATACTAGTATTCGCCACATGGCGAGCAAGAATCGGCGCATGCCGAGCAATATTCCAATACTAGTATTCGCCGCATGGCGAGCAATAATCGGCGCATGCCGAGCAATAAGTACGCTTGTACATAAATAAACCAGTGCAACAAATAAACCATCGCCGCTTGGCGAGCAAAGATCGTACTCAAAAGAAAGCTATTAAAGAGCGCCTAGTCAAAGCTATCTGGCCAGTTCTTTAATGCTTATTTAACCCAAGCCCGTAGATTAGTTTTAGAAGCTTATTACTCGCTGTTCACCCCACATTTTTCACTGTGGAATAAAGCGAGTATAAGCATGCAATGTAGTTAATGTATAAAAGTTATTCTATCCACATTGATTAGACCCATGTACACCCCCGATCGCTCCTAAATTGAAGAATTTTCCGCTGCCAGACGGTTTGATTTAAAAAAAAAAAAACACTAAAAAATTGCGTACAGCAAGGTTTCACTTTCTTAAACAGACTTTCCAATATTGAACTTTACTTGTTAAATTTTTGCTTTTATTGACCCAGATATTAATATATTTGATTAGGTTCGTTTGTGAAACCTTACTGTATGCGACATCTTACATAAGAGAAACTTCAATTGCATAATACAAATATATTAACCCTGACAACGTATAACGCACTTGGTATATATTACACATAATGTCTTCCCGCATTTCTGAATTTCAGCGCCAACACTTGCACACGTAAAAAATTATAATTTTATTAATGAAAAACTAACACTAGATTTAAACACTGTAGTAGATGGTCACTGAATAATCCTCGGATACTTGATATTGTTCCATGTCCTTCCGTACAGATTCTTGCTGAACTATGATGACTTTGTTCTGATGAACGTCAGACGTCCTGAATGGTATGTGTCCTCGCTTACCATTATTATATGTCGGAACTACGCCAGGACTTCTACCTGGATGACACAGTGCTGTCTTAGATTATATTCTACTCGGAGATGCCGCTATACCAAGTCCACACTATAAACAAGTCCACAATACTGTAACATATAAACATTAGAGGCAATATCATTCATACCAACATTCTATCCTTATTTCCATTAAAATGACGTGATAAGGGTGTGGTGGGCGGGGGTTTAGCTGAAGCGTTTGTTAGCAGAATGAGGCCGAAAACCCGGTTACAAGCGCTTATAAAGGGTGCCTGTATACGTCACAATAGTCTACATTGGATGAGCAGTATAAATTGTAACGGTCGATTGGCCTGGTGTGTAGTGACGATAAAAACTACACTCATGAGTAATAATAATAAAGTAATACAATAAAACCCGTGCATGATCGAGCCGAAATAAAATGGATTGAATTTTGATTGAAATTAATCCTGATTATTTCAGGACTCTTAGCCCGACAAAAACCCCAACCGGCACTCATTCTTCCGCGTCCCTCCATTATCCTATTGGGTTTGGTATTGTCACCATTCAAAACGCGCTTACGGTGTGTAGTTGTTATTACACAATTATAAATACGAGAGGACCAATGAGTGCCCGTTTGGTGTTGCCGAACTATTATGATCAATAACGACAACCACTGTGTATGATTCATACTGTATAATTCTAGCATTTGGTACTTCTATATAACCAATTGTTATGATAATATATTTCAAATATATACGTATAACAGACGGATTAATGTGTATTTTGGCAGATATGGTCATGGCAGCGTAGAATTAAAACAAGTAATCACTCCGTATTTAAACACTACGGAGTTACACATATGACGAATTCCTCCGCATTTATACACTGCGGAAAAAGATATGCTATTAATGAATTTACTTGGAGCGATCAGGGGCGACATTTTTGAAATCCGAAAACCCTTCCCATGTTGCACGGTAACTCTCATTATGTTGACGCCGCCTGGCGTATGAAGAATATACATGAATGCCGCATGGCATTCAAACGAACCATGGCCGCATGGCCTACCATTTTAACTATTATAAACGCCGCCTGGCGTGCAATAAAACCAGTCAGTCCGCAAGGTACCCGCCTGTACCCAAGTGAATAATCGCCGCATGGCGAGCAATAATCGGCGCATGCCGAGCAATATTCCAATACTAGTATTCGCCACATGGCGAGCAAGAATCGGCGCATGCCGAGCAATATTCCAATACTAGTATTCGCCGCATGGCGAGCAATAATCGGCGCATGCCGAGCAATAAGTACGCTTGTACATAAATAAACCAGTGCAACAAATAAACCATCGCCGCTTGGCGAGCAAAGATCGTACTCAAAAGAAAGCTATTAAAGAGCGCCTAGTCAAAGCTATCTGGCCAGTTCTTTAATGCTTATTTAACCCAAGCCCGTAGATTAGTTTTAGAAGCTTATTACTCGCTGTTCACCCCACATTTTTCACTGTGGAATAAAGCGAGTATAAGCATGCAATGTAGTTAATGTATAAAAGTTATTCTATCCACATTGATTAGACCCATGTACACCCCCGATCGCTCCTAAATTGAAGAATTTTCCGCCACAAAATAAAATAATGATTTTATTTCCCCAAAATTCCTATACTATTTTCGACAATAATTCTCTAGAGCTATCTAATTCGGTCTGGAAATGTAGCACCCGTCGGCCCTGTGGAATCCAGTCGTTGTAATATCTATATCTACTGTTAAAATGTAATTGTTTTAATTTTGAATATGTTTAGGCTAATTTTGAATATGTTTAGGCCCAAATTGATTAATTATCTTCTTTTCAATAGCTTTGTTATAACATTCCTCTACCACCATGAAATTATCTCAAGTATCTCAATTCAAATGAAACATGACTCCGGAAAAGGCCCCAGACAAATATTCGATGCTTCATGCATCATTTTTAAAATGTATACGTTTGATAAAACATTCACATCATTTCAAACATGGTTTAAGAAATATTCGATAAAGATCACCTCGTTTTCCCTGAGTGTAGTATGTGGGTCCCTTAATAAGACCGGAAGTTGGGCACAGCTTTAAATCTCGTTTCTGAATATTACCCTCTGTCCAACCAAGTAAGGGATTGAATCCAAGTAAAAAATTGAAAGACTAAATTCCAGCTGTCAAAAATTCCGAAATTACAACTTTATTTATACTAAGCCTTTCCCTCTCGATTGTACGTCAACAAAACAATACCGAAAATATATAATGTATCATTACCGGTCAATTACCTAACATGGGAATATTTATGCTCTGAATGAACTCATCATTGTATTTTAAAAGATCGTTTTCTTTTTCCCTAACACGTAGTATTTAGTTTCCTGTTTCAATCGTCTCAGATGTTAACAATAAACTAATATACATATCGCATGTATAAATAACCACTACCAAAGTACCTGAAACTAAATTGTATACATTAGTTATAATAATGCCTTGCGATATAAATACTGTCGTATTTCATTTTTGGAACTGCCAATACCTGTAATTACATTTTATACCCTGAATGTACAATCCGGAATTTGCTAGCGTCCAAAAGAATGATGCCATTTCGAAATACGTCCAATGAACCATTACCATGGTCTTGTGATTATCTTACTCGGGATATGGCGTTTGTTTTCATATCAACAGCGTCTGGTTGGAATTCCTTTATGTCGCCATATGCATATATGCAGTTGCCATTAAAACATAAACTTGAATGTATAGTAAACTAATGTGACCGCCGACAGGATACGTTAGTCCACATAAAAAACTTAGTGAACTTAATGACCTCAAAACACAATGAATCTATCATATCACATATAGTGCGGAGATAATGACCCGACCCAAACCCCAGCAAGAATCCGATACAAGGCCATGTGCCGACTATATCAATTTTTCAAGCAAATCGCGCAAAATCGGCCCTTGCGCTCTGTTTTTGTACGACACATCGAGCGCCAATGTGATATTCTCCTATGAAAGCATACAATCGGGTCATAGATATACACTGTAGCCAGATAACGGCTGTTTAATTATGTTAATAGAGGGCGAGGATCTCGCCGAACTCCCCGCACCATACGTTCTTCTGATGTAAAATTGCATACCGAACCAACAGCATTACCGTAAAATTACTAAACGTCACATGTGCACTCGTAACTTGACATCTTCGCAGTAACAGACTGATGCTAAACAAATATGACAAACACAAATTAAACTATGTATGTATTAATTATACTTAACCTAAACTGCAGTTTTGATCGGGTGCCCTTTTAAAGAAGTGGAATCAGAACCAATGCCTTCCGTTGACGTCAATCCTTTTCCTAGCTCCTGCAACATTCCAGTTTCTCTTTAATCATATTACAACTACAATAAAACATATAGAAGTGTAATAAACAGTGTCTTCACTTGATAATTTTAACTAATCGTGATAATTATACAAAATATACATAATTCCTTCTCTTAAAGACCCTAATAGTGTAGTCTGCCCAGGACCACATGATCCTAGATTCTATTTCAATATAGACCACTGGTAGTATAATGCAAGTATGTGTCAATTAAACACCGTGGATAAACCTACTTAAAATGATTACTGTACCACGAGTAAGTTTTGAATCTTGCTACAGCTGGGATAAATTGACATGATCCCGGCCCCTATGCACACACAAACCGTAAGGTTATTGCGTTTAATATATAAATTTCCGCGAGCAAACTAGCAGTATCGGTCACCTTGATTTGTGTTCGCATCACACCTAAGCGTCCTCTGACACTTCCAGCCCATGAAAACATACCAACCACACTATAGATATAAACAGCATAATCAACTGTTAAATTATGCTAATGAAAGTTCGAGGGGCATATCAAACTCGCCGGACTATCCTAATTGTTGACCTTATAGCCTAGATTTGAAAAAACAGTGATCAGTCATCCACTACTAAAAAATTAGAAGTAAGTCGTGCCGTTGATTGGCATAACAAAGTACTAGTTACAATCTCGTGCTCAACTGTAGGTGATTTATAAAAACACCGGCCGCTGTTAAACACTAAACATAATGACACATTCGCCGATCTTAAATCCATTCTAAAGTACGCCAGAAATGCACGTGAATTCCGTGGTACAACAAGCGTACTCTACTACCCTAGAGCGTATCAGTATAAACATAATACAATGTAACCAAAACAATTTTTATCTTTACAAACCAAGTGTCGAATCAGTCAAACGTCACAGTGGCAAACTACAAAAGTAAATGATCAGTCAAAGTTTACAATTGTTAATCAAGTCTGCTAATTAATTCACCTGCCGGGTTATACAAAATCATACCAGTACACCAGATATTCGCCCGGGTCGCTAACTATAAGCCACCAAGTAGTAAAACAAAATAAAATTTCACCACGTGGCTTTACCCTGTGCTATAAGAAGTATAGCCGACAGCATTTAACCTGTCGCTAATTAATCGTCGTGTTTTTTCGCTACCCTAGCATAAGCAGGTTTCGATAAGTTAAAATGAAGACAATGTACGGATGTTCAAAGTTAAACGTTCTTAGCTATAAACCAAAACAATAAACCATTTCCTTTCCGAGACAAACGCACTAAGCTGTACTGTTGTACTGAAGACAAAATAAAAATGGTACCAGTAACTTTTTACCACGTGGCGTTTAGGCGACAAACCAAGAGTACTAATGTAAGTGCATGGTCCGCTTCACGATTAACTCCCCAATAATTTATTAAAATCCATATACATCACTTGTCAATGCAGAAGTGTTGAAATAACAAACAGAACATACACAACCACCGTACGACACGACCGGTTCAGACTAAAGCCCAACTCATGTGTTTATATAGATATGCCAAAACTTGTGCTATGAACAGGCTCGTGCCACAGCTATCATTACATGAACATATTCATTACAGACTCATGACAAAACTATCATGAATGTTCGATATTTACCAAAGCAATATAAATTGAACTCATTACGTAAGGCACAAAACTGTGCGTCAAGTAAAAAAGTGTGCTGCATGAATTCAAATTAATTACTTGTCACATTTCTTCGTTTCTTTGATACCTTTTGAATATATGACCTGTTCCACGTGTCATGCAATGACTACAAAAACAATAAACACATTACTTATCTTTTCTACCATCTTCAATGTCTCACAGCAATATTTGTGTTCAAATTCGCCGTCCCACATTCATTTGACCTCGAAATCTCGCCGTCCAAGGTGTGCACAGTTGTAAAACATCTAACTTGTAGGTTTAGCTGAAGCGTTTGTTAGCAGAATGAGGCCGAAAACCCGGTTACAAGCGCTTATAAAGGGTGCCTGTATACGTCACAATAGTCTACATTGGATGAGCAGTATAAATTGTAACGGTCGATTGGCCTGGTGTGTAGTGACGATAAAAACTACACTCATGAGTAATAATAATAAAGTAATACAATAAAACCCGTGCATGATCGAGCCGAAATAAAATGGATTGAATTTTGATTGAAATTAATCCTGATTATATGCGCTTACCAACATATTTTCGGTTGACTTTTGTCGATGAATACCCTAGATGTCTGAGCCATACAGTGAAATATGACTTATTTTAGTATCAAATATATCAAAAATACATTATGAGGTAATTGACTGTATTCTAAAACTTTGATAAACTTGCAGATTAATATAGATCTATCAAAATTCTATTAATAAGCTAGCGTGCAAATTGAGACATTTTGATTTAAAATTGTTTTTAAAAAGGACTTTTTGGGATCGGTCGACTATGTACAATGCCATCCTTTAATCTATTTGATAACATAGCATTGTGATAGGTCCCCCATAGTTTCAGGCTTTGTGCAAAAATTTACTAAACGAAAAGTGTGGATTTCTGAAATCGATTGACAACAATAATAATAGAGGTTATAATTGATAAAAATTGATACAATAGATGCATATTTATATACAGTTTAAAATATAAAAACAATCTGCAAAATGGGCCATTTTGGGGTAAACATTGCAAAGTTTTAACTAAAAGTGTAACGCAATGTAAACAAGTATACCTTCATTTACCATCGTTTAGCAGTACGAACGCACTAGATTGCTCGGCTATCACAGCAACCCCCCCCCCCAAAAAGGTTGCGCAAATAATCAGTATCAATGTGACAACATCACACCACACCAGTAATAAGTTGAGATTGATGCTGTATAGTTTTATTGACCTTTCAAAAAACATAAACACGTGGTTTGTGAACAATATAGATAAGCCATCTCCAGAAAGGTGAGAATTACTAATCAATATGGTGCAGCGTTTGTGAAATTATGTTAATTTTGACAGGTCAAACAACTCCACAATAATATTGATACCATACTGTGTAACCCGTACAACGCATATGGCTTAAATGTTAAGATTCAAATCATTTGATCAATGTTACACGAAGGAGTCCATGTATTAGAATCATGGGTCCCGACCTATCATAAGAACAAAAGTTACCAAATATCGAGGGCTGCTTTCAGCCGTTCAGCCGGTCAAGTACATTCCTTGACGAGGAGACAGTTTTATCGTACTGACCTTCAGCACCTTCCTCAGACCAAGTTGAAGGTCTGATCACTGTTACAAATGATACCAGATATAAAATTGTTTTGATGGTGTTGATGTTGGTACATTGAAGATGTTTTTATTACTGTATGCTGATGATATTGTTATTATGTCAGAGAGTGAAACATGTTTACAATTAGGATTGAATCTGTTACATGAATATTGTCAAAAATGGAAATTAAGTGTAAATGTCGAAAAAACTAAAATTATGATCATGAAAAAGGGCGGGAAAAATAAAAGAAATTTGTCATTTACCTTTAATAATATAGAGTATACCGTTTTTGTGTGGAATCTTTATACTACAAAAATGTTAATATGTATTGTATTGTATTTACTATAACTTTGGAAGTTTATTTTGTTTCGAGTTTTCATACACAATTTTATTCACTATTAACGTTGTAATTGTACGTGTTTCAATTTATACTGTATTATCAATAATTTTGACTTGAATCAGTGACTATACATAATTATGTACATACGTTATTACTGTTGCCATTGACCATTTTATGTTTAAATTTGTATTGTAAATATTTGTAATGCTCATAGACTGTAAAGTCTTATGTATTGGAAAATAAACTATATATAAGCAAATACACTACTTAAGGAACTACCAACGCACTCTTGTCATAGTGTAGACTTTATTTGAATACACTGAAAGGAAACTGGTGCCATCTTATCCAGTGCATTGTGTATAAACGAGTCAACTTCCGGTTATCGCAATAATGCGTACACGTTAAATTGTATAGTATCACAATAATGAGTACCGTTATTAGGTTTATTCGCGGTGATACGCATTGCCTACACATTTGGAAACAAACAAGCCGTGGATTCATTAGACACAGTCGAACAAGTGAGATGCCCCCGGAAGTTAAAATGATTCGGAAATATGATTATCAGCAGCTCCTTAAACAGTGTAGCAATACCACGTGACAAAATACTACAGTCCAAAGAAGAATTGTTTAAACAAAAGTTCCACTTGGACACTGTATGGTAGCCTGTATACCCAAAAATGCGCTGTGGATTCAAGATGGCGGACGACAAACACGAGGAAAGTAAGTGTCTTTTGTTTTCGACCCAATCTTTTTAAATATGACAACCTGCATTGTGAATGAATTATGAAATGAAAGAGCTTAAATGTTCAAAATTTCACAGCGCTGTACATATTTTTGGCTAGTTTTGCAGCACAGCGCTATACAGAAATTGAATTCACAGCGCTATACTGTGGTATGTTTGTTATTGTTCACGTTTTGCACAGCACGGTACAGTAGCCAAAATTTCAAACCTTTCAAACATCTTACTAAGTGATTTTTTATCAGAAAACAATGAGTACGTGTGACGAGGAGGACGATTTCTACAGATTTGGGTGATTATTTATGTACTGGTATTCTTACTGGGGGAAATATCGTCAATTTTCTTCTTGTCTCTCGATTCACTTTTCAACTTTCACAAAACATCGTGTTCAGTTAAACTTTACAGAAATACGTTGGCATTTCATCACAAACGAATAGTCCCTTTAGAATCGCCAATTTAAGCTCTTTCATTTCATAATTCATTCGCAATGTAGGTTGTCATATTTAAAAAGATTGGGTCGAAAACAAAAGACACTTACTTTCCTCGCGTTTGTTGTCCGCCATCTTGAATCCACAGCGCATTTTTGGGCATACAGGCTACCACACAGTGTTGAAAGAGAAAAACAGAAGTAAGTATTTTATTTCTTCACCAAATGCTTTGAAATACAGACCACGCTAAGGGAAAAACTATAAGGCTTCCGCGATATATAGTATATCTCTCCGCAGTTTGGCCGTTTTTTTAAAATTACCCTGTGAAACCTTGGAAACAATGTTTGTGAGAGCGGACTACAGTATCAAGCCTTTTCGTTTTCCTGGTATTATCCTCTCCATGCGTGATTGAAAAGTCATGTTTACACCTTCCTGGAACACCGGAGGCTATTTAGCAACAAACAAAATGCATATTGTAACAACGCATAGCACTTATATGACATTTTCTTTTAATTTGCAATTATGGCTACAGTTACAAGAAAACACATTTAGGCTACAGTTTAAAGCTGTTATCAGAATTTAACATAATACCAAGCAACATGCCATCCATTGAGTGTGGAAACTTTCGTTTACCATCAAAATACTTTATTTTATGTACATGCATTTAAATTTTGTTGATTCAACATAGCTTCCACATGTTTATTAGACCTGCCGTCCACTAGGACCCCGAAGGGTTCCCGAAGGCTAAATTTGCCTAATCGGGATGGTTTGTCATGTCTTCGCGATGTTCTGGAACCCTTCCGTGCCATTCCTGTACGCTTCTGGAAGCCTTCTGGACACTTCGGGACCGAAAAATCATCGGCATCCAGATTTTAAAAGTTTTAAAATTTGGACGCCGAAGGTCTTGTTTGGGAGTGCTTCGGGGTAATCGGAATACTATCGGCAACATTTCGGGGTGTTCGGGAATCGATCGTCATTCACTTGGCATCTTCGGGAAGCCTTCTGCGAGGCTTCATTATCATTTTGACCACCCCGAGCGGTTCCAGAAGGAAGCTGAATCGAATACGCCCCGAATACGACGAACGGATGAGTTATACACACGGAAGCTTTGCCGATCATGTAAAGAAACATGCCGAATAGTTGCCGAAGGCGCCGATTGTGAACGGAAGGGAGCACGAGTCGTAGCCGTATTTTCCGAACTATACACGAGCAACTGCAAAAGCGATGATGTCAGTTTGCCGATAGATTAAATCTGGAATATATCGCTTTCATCATGGTACTACAAATCAAGGGCAAGCTGCTAAATAGGACAACGAGACAACATTTTATTACAAACTAAACTGATTTACACGTAGGAAAGATAAGTCAATGCACATGCAAAATTATATTGCAATAACATAAATACTTTGAGCGATATTGGACTTTGAATTAGATGAGGCGTTTTTAAAGTCCGTGAGTGTATATAGTATCATTTCGTTTTACAATGCCCACTTTATAGCGATTTAAGAAAAAAAAACATTCCTTCATACTACAGAACCAGACCAAATATGATTAAATTTACCGAACTTATTAATACTGAATATAAGAACCAGATCAGACAATTAGGAACGTTTGTATTAGGCGCTTTCGAACTAAGAAAATTATGTTTTGAATAAATATTTTAACTATAGTAATAATTATAATAATATAATAATAATAAAGACTTTATTTTACGAGGAAACTCATTTGACAATTAAATTAAATGGCAATCTTCCATGAGATCCTCAACAATAAACAGTTGAACAAGAACACTAGTACATAAAATGAAAAAAAGCATAATGGCAATTTGGCCCATATGACCTCCACAATATCATAATTTTATATATAATTGGGAAAATTCATAAAAAAGTTTCAGTGAAAGGATGTGCGAAACCGATATGTATGGAATCTACAATAAAAGGAAGGTATAAATCAAAATGCTAATCAATTAAATTTATAATTAATCACTATAAAGCTTAATTAGATATAGGGACATCATAAGAGCCAGCATATCATATAACAACATGTAAATTAAAACAATGACATTTTTAAAAGCATGATACGGAATTGAAACATAAAACACACTATACATGGCTATACATGTATATTGAAGTAATGATTATGACTAGCAAGTCATTAGATATTTAAGTAGCAGAAACATGGGGTGTTTCAAAACAAGACGGCTTCACCCAGCGTAGATATAAAGTTTTAAACTGTTGAATAGAAGAAGAATTTTTGATATTATGAGGAATAGAATTCCATATTGAGGTACCAGAGAAAGCAAAAGTGTGGCGAAATAATTGGGTTTAGGACTATATAATTGGTATGTAGAAGATGAGCGTAACAGTCGTGAATGAATATCTGCAGTAAATTTAAATGCAGATTTAAGATAGTCTGGTGCATCACCTCTGAGAGTTTTGTACATTTGAATAGCTTTCTGCTGAATAACGCGTTCATGAAATGTCATCCATTTGAGTTTTGTAAATAGAATACTTGAAGGAGTTGAATAATCACAATCAAGAATTACTCTAGCTGCTCTTTTCTGAAATTTTATAAGTTTATCTTCAAGACTGCTGGTACAATTTCCCCATACAACACAGCAAAAGTCAAAATGTGGAAGAAAATATGCGTTATAAAAGCGCTTCCGAGTTTCAATGGAAAGAAACCATTTAATTCTAGATGAGAGGTGCAAATAGGAATTACATTTCTTTATCACATTATTGATATGGTCTGCCCAAGATAGGCTATCATTAATTGTGATACCTAATAACTTTGCTGTTGAAGTAACTTCAATAGAATTATCATGAAAAGGAATGTTGAGATTGGATCCAACAATATGATGTTTATTACGTTTACTTGTTATCAATAAAGACTTGGATTTTTCAGAATTAATGGCCATTTGATTTAGTTTACACCATTGATCAGCATGCAATAAATATCTAGTAAGTAAAAAAACAACATCATCTAATGTCTTGCTGTGTGTTGATAATGTTGTATCGTCAGCAAATATGTCAGCAATGGAATGTGAAAGAGAAAGAGGCAAGTCATTAATAAATATTAAAAATAATAATGGACCGAGAACTGAGCCCTGTGGAACACCTGCTAAAACTTTGCCAGGACAAGAATTTTTGCCAGATATAAATGTTTTTTGAGTTCTTGAATTGAGATAGGACTTAAACCAATTTAGTGTTGTAAAATGCATACCATATAGTGATAGCTTTTGTAATAAAATATCATGGTTTACCAAGTCAAATGCTTTACTTAAACCAATGAACAATGTTCCAACTATTTCATTATTATCAACAGCTGATATCCAGTCATCAAGCATTTTAATTAAAGCTGTTTGACAAGAGTGATTTTTACGGAATCCTGATTGTCTGTCATACAGAAGTTTGTTGTCAGAAAGATAAGACTTTAAGCACTTGCTAACGTGTCTTTCAAGTATTAAGGAAATAACTGGTAAAATGGAAATAGGTCTATAATTATTTTTATCATGTCTATCACCCTTCGTGAAGATTGGAATGACTTTTGCTGTTTTGAATGCGAATGGGAATTTGTTTGATTTTATACTACAATTAAATACAGATGTTAAAGCTGGTGCTATCACTGAAGCTGATAATTTTAGATATTTGGCATTGATATTATCAGTACCTGTCGATTCAGTGGGATCAAGGGATTTTAATTGGGTTTCAACAAAGTCACTAGTCAATAGTGGAATTGTAAATTTATCAGAATTAACTGACTTAGATTTGCTCACGGTTTTTAATAAATCAGGAGGTTTGTATTTAACACTGAAGTTGGATCTGATATGAAATTTCCCTCAACATTATGAAGACATGGAGTTTGAGTTTTATTACTTTCCAAACAAGACAACTCTCGGAGACCTTTCCATAACAGTTTTGGATTGTATTTATTTGAGTTTATTTGGTCATTATAATGATTATATTTTGCCCTGTGGACGAGTGATTTTACTTTTGATCTAAACAATTTGTAATTACATATGTCTTGTTTTTATGATAGTAATTTCTTTGTCTAGTAGCAAGAAGTATATCAGAGTTGAACCAGTCTGGTTGCGTTAATTTCTTAACCCTTTTATGCCTGAGAGGAGCATGCTGTTGTAAAACTGACCCAAACAGTTCTATGAATAAATCAGCACATTCATCAGGATAATCAACATTATTTATTATTACCTAGCACTCTATATAACGAGTAATTCGTTATTTTTGACTGTTTCATGTCTTAATATTGATTTTTAGATTCATGTATGAAACAGTTCATTGCCGGGAGGGCAACAGTTTTGACTGTTACACCCCTGGATGAACTGTTACCTGCGCACTACGATGCGCAATATAAATTCCTGCAAAAACACCCGGATAGATCTATAGCGTATTTTTAATATAACCCTTGAACAATGTTTTCTCCCACTTTAACTGGTGTAAGATAGGTTTTCAGCTCATGTAAGAAACTCCTATCTTCCATTAGCAACATCTTTCTTACATGAGCGACCAGCGCGTGATTTAATTCCGATAGTTTCGGGATTTACTTGTTCATGGCGATATAAAGCTAATAAAGACGAACGCCAATAGGCTCTATACCATTTAAAAAGCATATTTTGAGCATAACACAACAGCGTACGCCTTTATTTACGTTATTATAAATGATTGTTTTAAATGAGAACGCCGGCAAACAGCACGTTATGATGACGTTATGATGACGTCATGTTGACGCCATGAAAGCTAAATAGTGTTAGAAAGTCCAATTTTCTCAAATTACGTCGGAGAAAAATAATCCATCATGAGACAGTCGATGTAGGATAAGGATATCTCACCCTTGGGGTCGGAATTTTAACCAGGAACTCGGCAAGCCTCGTCCCTGGTTAAAATCCGACCCCTCGGGTGAGATATCCTTATCCTACATAGAAGCTCATGATGGATTCTTATAATCTCTCTTTTTGCTTTACTACATGCCGATTTTATTTGTTTGATAATAAAATCATGGGGATAATGACAGTCTTGAATTTATAACAAAAATTGTCCGCTATTAGTATGACAAAATGTCCTAAAAATATCCTTTTTGTTTGTTGAATAAGTAGAACTTTACTGTAGTTATATAGAGTATTAGGTAATTAAACAGTTATTTCATGTCTGTTTTTGGTTAACAGTCAAAACTATTGTCCCTCGGTATCGGGGAAGACTTTTGAACTGTTGCACGAGGCCGATATTTTATCGGGGAAGACATTTTGAACTGTTGCCCTCGGCCTTTCGGCCTCGTGCAACAGTTCAAAAGTATTCCCCGATACCTCGGGTCAATAGTTTTGACTGTTAACCAAACATACATGAAATAATTGCATAATGTAAACCAGGCGTGTGTGGTTAGATCATTGAGAAAATCTGTTTCATTGAAGTTTTTGACAGATCTCTATAAAATATAATCATGGCAAGATTTTGTAGCTATGTTGTGATTACATTTCCTTGTAATAGCAACTGGATAGTGATCACTTAATGCATATGGCGGAACATTTATTTCAACAATGTTACTAGGAATGTTACTGAAAACATGGTCTATTAAAGTTGCCGAACTATCTGTCCTTCTAGTTGGAGATTTTACAAGCTGGGTGAAATTCATATTCTCCATTGTTTGCATTCAAGATTTTGAAGTTGATATTTGTTTAAGTAAGTCATAGTTTAAATCTCCAATGATGATAGTTTCCTTTGTTTCATTGAATGATTTGTCTAGGCTGTCAGTGAAATGATTTAGCCATTCCACTCTAGATAAGGGTGGTCTATAAACATAACATAGAAGGAATGTCTTAGAATTAGTGAATTTAAATTCTAACCATAGTTATCAACTAAGACCCCGGAGTGTAAATGTAGCGAGTCTAGCGACACATTCAAAACAGGTTATTTTTAAGATTATTATCTAACCATAGTTGTATAACTTATCAAAGTATATTTTGTTATTATTTGTGTAATCTACAACTTTTTACTTGTTACTTCAAGTTGTTAATTAAAATTTTAGTATTGTTATAACTTCAACGCGATAAATTGCAATACAAAAACAAACACAAAATCCGCTATATTTATCGTTTCTGAATATTTAGGAGCATGCAAACTTTATATGTTGTGCCAAATGTTTGAATGCTTTCATAGGCAAATGTTACGGTCCTTGATTTTAATCCATAACAAAAATATAGGCAATTTTGTGTTTGTTTTTGTACATTGTGTGCCATTTATTCCAAACGTTGAAACATCAACACTCACGAATACTAGCTACAACGTATGTGAAACGTAATATAAAGCACCCACACAAAATTTTATCCAAGTTTTAATATTTGTTTAGCAAGCATCCCGACTACTTTAAAGGAATGCTCTTTTGCATTTATTTCGTAAGAATATAGACTAGCTAATGCAAAAAGGGCATGGGCTCATCTTTAAATATACACATTTTTCAAAAACAAATTATCGCGAAAACTGAGTATAACGTATTCAAAACGTTGATGTTATTGGTAAACTCTCCTGGTTTTCGACATTTCCGAAATTACCTAAGTGTCAATTAAAAAAATCTAGCCGAGCAACTGCCATGAAATTTGGGATAAAACTTCTATAATAGTTACTCTACTGGTTGCATGTACGAAATCAGTATGTTGTTCAACTATTTGTTTCGTATAGCGTAAAAATGAAAAATCACATATTTTAAAATATCATTTAAAAATACATATATAGCATGCATAGTCTAAAACAAACGTTGTCGTTTGATTCCGTATATACGAAATTTCGTGCATGCCAAGTTTCATGTGATTAAATGTTAAACTTTTTCGGTGAAATGCAAATATCAGTTTTTAGGGGGGTCCCCCAAAATCTAATAATATCTTGAAAACTAGCCGAGCAAAACTGTTATGGGTTTGCACAATCACTATCCTGAGTGTGTTCTTCATAAAAATCAGGTGTTTGATACCTCTTGTACAGAAAAATTTAAGATTCGGGAATCACCTTAAAGTATGTAGTCAATGTATTTTAACCGGTTTACTCAACAATCCAATATATATGTTTATAGGTATGTATAGTAATGTGTACTAGTATATTGACATACCATAAAATAACTATTGTACGTATAATGTTATATGTTATTAGGTATACAATTACCTTACAGTAATAACCCATATGATATCACTGAAACATGATGATCTGCATCACTATATTTCAACATCCGTATACATGCATGTACTAACAAATACAACATTATGTATCATTAATAACCTTCTCCGATTGTACTTGATTAAACTGCTTGCCATATTATGTATTGTGACATCATGGGCCTTATGGCCTACGGGTAATTTGTAAATAAACTTGTTCTAACTTATATAAAATCTTAATTTAGGCAAGTTACAAAGGCCCTTTGTGTTTCGTTTATAGCTTCCCTTAAAGTCTTAGTATTTCTAAGAATTGCATAGCCAGTATAATAATAACATGATTGTAGTTATCATAGATTTTATTTCCGATTAGAATTCCTACTACAAGTTTGTAAATCAGATAGACTGTAAGTATGTGTATAAGATTGATATTGTTTTAAAGGTGCTGCCTCACGTGTTGGTGTATTGCAAAAATAGAATTGTCAAATATTCGCTTAATTTTGATATAGTTGCTATAAACAACCACTCTGACATTTAATGTAACTTGCGAAACATCGGCATTTTGTAGTTATATAGTATTTTTACATCCAAAATCCTATAGAATTAACACTTAAATTGCCTGAAATTTGATTGCATTTGATAAAAACGCATTTCAAAACGATGTTAACGCTGTAAAGTTTAAAACAACTGTAATTATTTTATGATTTAAGCGATTTTAACGTGAAATACTAGTGTCGTATTTCAAGGATGTCTCGTTAAAATCAGTCAAACAATAACATGATTACGGTTGTATTTCACTTTGAGTTGCCAGATTTTTACTTGCGTTCTTAGCCTGAAATTATGGCATGTACCATGAGGTATGTCCTCGCTGCTTGAGTTGCATTCAATAATTCACAGTGAATATCGATGGCACCGTTCAATATTTAATTTAGATCAAACATCAAATGCACGTATGAAAAATACTCAAAATTACCCTACACGCAAGGTTATTATCAATTACTACATGTATATATTTTAAACTACTGTTACCCATGTGCGTGTTTGTTTTCTTAAATTTGGTATTATCTGTTATTACAAATAAAACCTGACGAAATAAAGAATATTGTATTGTGTGTAATTTTGACAAAAATAGCATCTAGGGTGACATGTTGCTTGGTATTATGGTAAATTCTGAAAACAGCTTTAAACTGTAGCCTGAATGTTTTTATTTGGCCCAGTAGTCATAATTGAGAATTAAAAGAAAATGTCATATAAGTGCTATGCATTGTTACAATATGCATTTTGTTTGTTGCGAAATAGCCTCCGGTGTTCCCGGAAGATGTAAACATGACTCTTCAATCACGCATGGAGTAGATAATACCAGTTTACAAAATTCTTCTTTGGACTGTAGTATTTTGTCACGTGGTATTGCTACACTGTTAAAGCACATGCTCGATTGCATGGTATGGCTAGTCTGTCTATACAAACCCTATGTTTAATTAAAGGAGACAACTCATCAGTCTACTCTTTTATCATGAAATTATTTCCCTTTGCACCGTCAAATATATATGACATCCACTGTGCGATTTCCAACATCTTCAAAAATTAACATAATTGAGGAAAATCACATTTAGTACAGAGCAGAATTTTTTAGAGGGAAAAATGCAAAACAAGTATTTTTCTAGGATTATGTCACACAATGTGTGTACTAAAAATCTAGGTTGATACTTTCTAGTGAAAGTCGACTTTTTTGGGGGTATAACCTTACAAAATATATAACCAAAGCATGAATTTTTGGAATCTATATATCAGTTTATCATTAATAGGTTTATTTGATAATAATATATTTTAATGGGTAGGTTGTTACTTGTAGTTTAAGATATTAAACATCGTTTTTCATGTTGGTGCGCAAAATGCAATATTTTTGGGCAAAACCTTTAAAAATATAAACAAAACCGTGAGTTTTGGAAATCGGTTGAATGCGAAGTTGTTAATAAGTTTATTTGATAATTAATCACTGTGATAAGTCATAATGCCTTGTAGTTTATTGCATCAAAAATAAATTGCCAGAATATTGCGCTAAATGAGAGTCATTTTGGGCTAAAATATTACAAAATATAAACGAAACGTGCGCATTTTGGGAATCTGTAAATTATTTTGTAATTTTTACCCCATAAAATAAATACTGCACAATATGGAACTTGATTTCAGCATTGTACGAGACATCCATAACACTACATGATCCAACAAAATTGTTTTCTGTGTATTGTATATACCTTTTTGTTAATGGGGCACTTACAGGGGACCTGTGCTAATTAAATGACGTCATCATAATTATTGTGTTTACGCGACTTCAATAACGCCATTTCAATCGTCATGTCTAGTTTTCACCATGTCATAGCATGTCACTTAGTTGGACCATTTTGAAAAGGTATAACTTTTTGGAAACCTTAAAAATTTAACTACACAGTTGAAATTTTGTCCTCAGGTCGGAAATCCGACAGCACAGCTCAATTATAATAAAGCCCAAAATAAAATCCAGCTAAATTGAAAATAAAGTTATGATAATTGATTGAGCAAATATTGTCTAGTTGGGTAGCCAGATTATGGTATAGAACTTGTTCAATATAATTTGTTCTTATTTGTTTTGAAATCGAATAGCTAAAAATAGTTAAACATTGAAATACATGATCAAAGCTCAAAGTTGACTTGAGTGCCTGATTGTTTGAAGAGTCTAGACAACCGATAGATACAAGTCTAAGAAATCGTTAAAATAATGTCAGGGTGTTAAAAGTTCCTTCAAGTGTGCATTTTTGTACATTCATAACGATGTCTCCATGAGAATGCGCAACTTCAAAGAGTGCTAGCTGTACTAGTATGGAGGTACTAGGTTAAACAAATATGAATGTAGCCTGTTTGACTGATTCAACAGGAGAACACTGGAACAAGACGTATGTTGCTGTCCCTTCTTACGATTAAATATTTATAAACAAATAATGAAGTTGACGTAAATGAATCTTTAAGCAAATAATGAAGTTGACGTAAATGAATCATTAATAAAGCACTCTTTTATGATTATAATAATTTTTAACAATAATAGTACACACAGTTCTAAAAGGCCCAATGACAATGATTCGTACCTTGACTATTTGTAAACATTCAATTTAGGTCACCATTTCAATCATTCTTGCGTCCGAGATTACAACTTCTGAAAACGAAAATATATTTCTGGTACATGAAGGCAACATTAACTGAGACAACAAAAGCATGTGATGTAAAGGATGATGTTGATAACGTTGCGCTAAAATGTGATTTAAATTTATATGAAATATGTTCACCTACAACATAAATATACGGGGATAAGAAGTTTTTTTAAAAAGCCAACTCTTGACGAATGTAAAGCATTCAGTGCGTGTGTTTTATCTGTTTGAAAATAACCGTTTAGGCGAGTCATTTTAACTTTTAACCTCAAAATATTTCAACATTCATTTTTATATTGTGCATCAAGCAAATGTAAACCGTGAAAAAAGTCCTAAGAAAAAATTCATTGACTTTTCGAAATATGCTCATAATATTGAATTTCACATGTTTTTCGCGATATTTGTTCTTTTGGAGGGTGTATGTCTTGACCTGTATTTTACTTTTAATGCATTTTAATTGTAAACGATTTAACCAAGGAACAATCCTGTAACATTAAATTTTATTTTCTATCAGATATTCAGTTTCTGCGAGGAAAATGTCCAATGTTATCTATTACATCCACTACGAGAAGGTAGAATTTATTCACTAGCGGCAATGTCTTTCGACGAACCTTAACTGTTTTAAGGGATTTGGCAGAGAGTCACCCAAGCAATATTTGAGCGAATTTATTTTGAAATCAAACTGCTGCTTCTTAAGCAAAATACTGAGAAAGTTGTCAATGTTAGTACATCTAAATATGGAAAATGTGCTCCTCTTCCTAATATTCAAGTTTTTAAAAAATGTAATCAAAATTATGTTCAGATTTTTGGAAGTGACCCAATGACCATTTGTGCCAAAATAATTTTATTTTAGAGCAGTTGTTTTCAAAAAAATGTGTGATTATCTATAGAGAAAATGTGTCACGCCCCTGGTGGTCATGTTGTAATTCGTATCATAGCGCTGTTTATGTATTTAGTTTAGAGGGTCATCAAAGAACCATGTGTGCCAAATTATTTTGAAATCGAAACATTAGTTTCTTAAAAGAATTAAGGTTTTCAAAACTATATAACCTTTGACCTCTAAGTATGGCCTTGACCTTTGAGCTTGGGACCTAGGTTATGCGCATGACACACCGTCTTGATGTGGTGAACATTTGTACCAAGCAATTTTATACAGATACAGAGTGGATGCCACTTGCACGACTATAAAATCTTTGACCTCTAAGTGTGACATTGACCTTTGAGCTAGGGACCTATGTCTTGCGCATGACACATCGTCTTGATGTGGTGGACATTTGTACCAGGCAATTTTAAAATCCAGTAAGAAACGATCAAGTTACACAGCGGACACGACGTGCATGGCTATATAACCTTTGACCTCTCAGTGAGACCCAGACCTTTGAGCTAGGAACATGGGTCTAGCGCATGACACACCGTCCTGAGGTGGTGAACATGTGTACCAAGCCATTTTAAAATCCAGTCAGAAGCGACAAAGTAACAGAGCGGACACGGTTTTGCTAACAGAAATATATTCGGGAGTATTTTGTATTTCGGGCACGGCCTAATTCATGTACATCTTCAGTCATTTATACTTTCTGAACAATTATGTTCATTTACCATTAGATACACAGGTATATAATACCTTTAAAGTGTAATTTCTAAAACAAATCGGATAGAAATTATAGAAATGATTAACACTTATGTTACCCCTTCCAAGTGCTCACTTTTTCGACAATCCAATAGGTAATACCCCTACATGTATAATGTCATACAGGCGAATATTAAATTCTATTATTTGTTTCTGCTAGAGTCAGGATGTATCTTTCAGAAAATATGCACTTTTGTGTACATTTAGTGAATATTTAACTACTTACAGAGGCATTATCAGAACTTAAAATGTCCCTCGTACTACGTATATAAGAAGATGCTATACTTGCTATCAGAAGTGGCCTTAAACATACGGATTTTTTCCCGTCAGAAATTTTCTTAGGACTTTTTCTAGAGCGTATAATAGTTTGTAGGTGATGAAACTGTATTTATATATTTGTGTTGCAATTAGTTTGCGGTTGACCCTATTTTTCAGCTTTAATGACTCGCCTATTTCGCAGTGAATGTCTTTCGGGTAGCTTGGTAGATCGTTCTACCCTTTTTGGGACACTGACGGCCATAAATATGTCTGACAAGAAAATAAAACACCTGGTTACACTAATTTTGTTCGCCGTCTAGAAATATAAAAGTTAGTGTCATTTTGCGATCGCAGCCTGTATCGTTGTTTACTTTGCACTAACATTTCCCTCAAATACAGGGGAGCTGTACCATTGATGCATGAGACCCCATTACCAGAACTTTGAACATGCAGATTAGCACTTGGTACATTCATCACCACTCTGGCAGCATGATTTTGTAAGCTGGAAATTCAGTAATTATACGAATATTTCCAAAAGGCTTTTTTAAAAAAAATAAGTTTTGCAGATGTATGACTACGCAGTTTTACGATATAGTATCATAATCCGTTTGTTTTCCAAACAAATTCGATATCATTGCGATATTAACGGAAACACATCCGTAGTCCCCAATCATCGCTTCACACACAGTAACGTACAGAAATGACATCAAACGTTATATAACACAACGTAGATGAAGACATAACGTTACAAGATGTTTTCTGTTGAAATGTTTTGCAACAACACTACGCTCCCTGTCATATTTACACTCTAAATATCACTAAAAACCTGGGCTGGGCCGGGTAGCCCTTAGTTGTGTTACTACAGTAACCATAATTTGTGTTCGGTTGGATGAAATCATACAAAGTTTTGTCAAATAATCAAGAAGGTGAGTAAGTCTTCTTAAACGAAAATTTATTAAAATCGTAAGTTTTAGTCAAGCGCTATGGCGATAGTCCGGGTATTAAATGAACGACCCTCGTACATCTTGCATGACCATGCGTCATTCAAAACAGAAATGAACTTGATCAACAAAGACAAGTCGCTTGCTTAGAATTAGAAGGCCGTAAGTACAAAATTAATATTTTGAGACAACAAGAAAAACTGGCTGAAAACTACTCTTTACTTATGGAAAACAAGCATTTCAATTTGGTTTGGTCAACATGACCACTTCCGATTTTTATGAAAATAGACTCATAAGAAGCACCATGATATGCAGATTTCAAATATGCACGAGTCTTATAAGGTCGTACTTACGACCCTTCTAATTCTAAGCCAGCGATGTAACTGGTTGAGTTTACTTCGTTCTATTAGGATAACTTAATCGCCTAGTGTCCAGCCCAAAACCAACGGACACCCCTATGTTTCTAAGGAACACCAAAATAGAAGTTACGAAGATCAGTTTATACCTATGTGCTAATGTAATTAATTAATTCAAAGAATGAGTGCAAGTCAACGTCAGAAGATCAATAGAGGATATTTGTTTGTTTTGATTGAATATGGTTTATATCTCATCGTGTAGTGATAAAATTCAATATTTTCAAGAGCGCGTAGCGCGAGTGAAAATATTAAAATTTTATCACTTCAAGATATTAACCATATTCAATCAAAACAAACAAATATTCTATTTATTTAATGCTTTTATGGTGTCAAAACAGGTACTATGTATGCCAAATTACCACTGTGGTTAGGCTACGTATGAATATGTTATTCCATTCATATTTTTCACTTCAAAATCCGCCATCTTGGAATAATGGTGAATAGGTGAAAACGACTTTTTTAAGAATTTTGCATTAAATCATACACCAACTTGTAGGAAATGGTCTAACTAAGAATAAAACCCCCCACATGGCATGTTTCCGTTCAGTAATAAAAAAGTTACAGACATTTAGGTGTTGAGATTTTGGTAAATTAAAGTAGTCCCTGTGAGGGGGCGGAGCTTATATCAGTCACATTGTAGGTGATAACCAGTGACTGATATAGGTTTTATTTCACTGATAGAACTCCATATCTGATCAGTTAGCATTAAATGATTATTATTATCATTATTTCAAACGTCCTAAATGAAGTTACAAAATGACGTCACGGACGAAATAAGGTAATTTTAGTAAAGTGACATTTTTCTTAAACACAAACGTGTAATATTCTTAAAACTGGTACCAGAAAAAACTTAGTCTAATTTCTATACATGTGCAAGTTTTTTTTATGTTAGTACAGATGCATTATGTAGAACGTACAGATTTGGTATATTTACACTGAAACTGTAAACTTTCATTTTTGGACACCCTGTTACTTGGTCATTTACGAGCAAATGTCCGCGTAATTCTGGAGCACCCCTCGTAGATATCGATTTCACTCAACATTTTACTGTGTCTTAAACAAATGTGGTTTCGTTTTCAGTCTGAATTACTTCCCTTTATATATAGTTGATAGTAATATTAACATATTGATCATTTGTAAAAATACAAGAAATGTGTCGCAGATTTACACACACTTGTTAATATTTCTTCAGGATAATATTTTTATCAGGATTGACAATATCATCTATAGACAGAGTATCGGTATTTCTATGGGAACAAATTGTGCACCACTTGTCGCAGATCTATTTTTAGAATTATACGAGATGTTCACAATGCTTTATGTATTCACAAAGAATGATCTTTGGTATTCATGTTCAAATATAACAATCCCCTATATCATTTAAATAGAACCATGGCAAAAGCCAATAACGAAAGAAAGTTCATGCAATTAGACATGCATTCGAAAGCACCAACATTCATGTTTTATTAGGAAAAATCGCCAATTTCAAAATGTTAGTTGTCATATGCGAACAAATAACCCACCGTTATGAAACCTTGCAGATGCTTTGTATAGGATAGAACATGAGTAGGTGTTGTATATGGGAATTATAACTCCGAGTGAAACGAGGATTATAATCCCATATCAACACCTACGAGCCGTTCTATCTGACTTAAATAATCTTTGTTTATCAGGTACATCTTGCCTATAAATCGACCAGTACCCGATACATAGGGTATGATAAACCATTTAAGTGCTGGTGTGATATGTTAAGTGTTGCATGATGCATATATATTTCTATTTACAGTAAAACCTCAACAATGAAGTTCCTTCTTGGGACTGTAGAAAACTTATCTCAATAATGTTGAGTGATTGCATCATTCTATCAAAGAGCAAACAGATGAAAACGGAACGAAAAATGGTTAATTCTGAGCCAATCTTGTTAAAGAGGTGGTCTTCATATAGGTGCAATTTCACTGTGAATTTGAGGTTGAATAATGTGCAAGTCAGTGGACAGAAAGTAGTGGTCTTTATTTTGAGGTGGTCTTGGGGTGAGGTCTTAATTTGTAAATTATGGGTTGTGATAGTATAAAAGTCATTTACTTCAATCACCTGCAGACACCATTGAAACCCTACAATTTGTTTTAATCGTTTAGTTGGTTTTAAGTTCTACTCTGTGGAAATGATGTCTTAGAAGAGAGGGGTAATCTGCACGTAATTATTGAAGACACAATATACCAGAACAACCTATGTAGAGTGTGACCCTTTGTGGGCTGCAAATATTGGTCATTGTTTAGAAGTTGTTGCCCTACAGAATTTACAAAATTATATACATGTAGTAACTTCAAGTAACTTTGAAGGTTGTGTTATACAGATGTTGTTGCACTACATATGTCCCCTAGAGAGGTTATACTGTAGTCATAGAAGCTACCACGGCATTCACCCTCTACTGATAATGTTGTCAGCACTCAGCACAGATGTTGGCAAAACCTAATTGGTTAATTATTTATCAAAATTGTTGTCTCAGATTATGACAGTAATTATGAACAAATGTAGAAAGGTTTGATATACATGTACATGTATTCTAATAAGTCCAATTAGTTACGTGTTTAAAACATAGTATTGTTATAATATAGACTAAACTAAGCTTGGTATCAAAAATGTTTGGCATCCACATTTTCTGTGCTAAATGCATGTATACATTATTATAGCTATGCTCAATTATTTTGCTTGCAATGTATTGTTATTATATACCACAGCAAAGTGTTATATACGGGATGTATTCAACACTTTTTCTCCATGCTGATTGGCGAGCTACTGAGATCTATAGTGTAAAACAAAGATAGAACACGATTAACAAGCGGAGTCCGAGATTATTGGACGAATTAGTGTGCCCTCGTCCATCTTGCACATAGGTACACATTAACAGAAATACCACGCATTATAACCGTATTGAAAATGCTTCGAACAAAGTGCCGTGAACAAAAGCAATAATTATAAGTGTGGTCACACGTGTCACGGATTACATACGTAGGCCATATGTTACGGCATAAATATATAACGTCAATCTATGCACACGTGCTTAATTCATCTTAAATAGTGTTCTAGTAGGCCAAATAGTATTCGTTATACGCCACAAAGAGAGGAGTATATTATATTCGTGGAGATGTGAACGTCTGCTCTTTTGGTCATGTGATAGAGCTATGTATAACTTAAAATGGTTATAAATAAATATACAAATTTTTATAGCGCCTTTGTCATACGAACGCACGTTCAAAGACACTTTAAATATTGTGTTGCAGCCACAAGGGAGCAGATGCATCATTTACCAGTGCAGATACAGATACAGCATGATCTGACCAGAGGGAGAGAGAGAGAGAGAGAGAGAGAGAGAGAGAGAGAGAGAGGGAGGGAGGGAGGGAGGGAGGGAGAGAGAGAGAGAGAGAGAGAGAGAGAGAGAGAGAGAGAGAGAGAGAGAGAGAGAGAGAGAGATAGAGAGAGAGAGAGAGAGAGAGAGAGAGCGTGTCCAGCGCCTAGCTCTTATTTCGAATAGACAGTCTGGCACCGATACACAGCTACCTAGCACCTTACCCAGATAAACACGGTCAGTTGGGTGGGAAACACTGAAAAGCGTTTCAGAAATGACCAAGTACTCCGACCGAGATTCGAATCAGGGACCTCTCGATCAGTAGCCAAGTGCGTTAGCCACTCCACCACACCATGAATATCTATCCAGGCAATAGATACATTAGTAAACTGACAGAAGACATACTCCGAAATATGTAGATAAATACTCGTTTAACTATATAATATCGATTACATGTTATTATTTTTACAATGTGTTATTATTATTGTAATAATTATGGCAATCCAATAATAGCCAGGATACCTCTCAGATGTCAAATAAAAACTTTAATAATTTAAATGACAAGCAAATATTTATCTGGTTAATGTCTAATGAAGATCCCGTTCTTAAATTACTTAATTGAAATTTATAACAAAAGAACTATCTTGATATCCAAGTATTCAGACCTTTACACAGCAACCAATTCATAGAAATAAAAAGTTGCTCGTGTACATATATATGTAACGTTATTATGTTTTTTTTATTTCCTTTTTATGTTTAGGTATTTTTGCCTTAGTTAACTTGTTGTTAATATAATTCGAATTAAGCCTTCCTAAAAGTTTTCTTTCGCATTCTTGTTAATAATTTTGTGTCATTTTATTTCGTTTTACTGTTCATTGGCTTTTTATACTGTGATTTACATGTCATGGAATATGACCCTTGATTGGTTCAATAACTATTTTTAGTCTTATTCCTCTCATTTTACTAAAATAAAGATATTTTGGGGGATTTCCATGATAATTTGATTTTGACTAACCATAATGAAGTTATGAAGTGGATGTATCCTGATAAGATGTCACAGCTGTTTTAAATTGTAGAGTCCCCGAGTACAACATTTCTGATTCACGTGGCCAACGTCATTTACAAAGACCTAAATACCCAAATTTAGGTCTTTAGTTTTTAACTGGAACGTATAGATCTAGTATAGTTTTTAAATAATTAGTAAATGTCAAACACCATTTTTGGGTCAATACAAAGTAGGCAACACATGGGAAAACGTCGCGTTAATACGTTCGGAACCTCTCTACAACTATCCTTGCGTTTACTTGGCGGTCCGAGAAATTACGGATTGCTAATCCCGGAAGTTGTTAGCGCATCGTCGTGGACCAATCAAATCTCGACAACACACTTGCACCGTCCACGTTCTGAGCCGGCGATTTGTGGAATCATTTACCGAAAACAATACACGAGAAACATGATTTTCCGACTAGCTTTTTTGAGTTTGTTGGCGTTTGCAACAGCTAGTGATGTTCTTGAATTCACTGACGCTGACTTTGACAGCAAAATTGGTGACTATGATGTAGTTTTGGTCGAGTTCTTCGCACCATGGTAAGTAAAATAAGTGGGTGGGGTACACTATCATTTTTTACAATTGTTTGCCATTCGTGTTCTGCTATGACAAATTGGTATGACATCTCGATATTTGTTAATCTTGTACAATGAACACGTGTAAGCATTGAAATTACGTGAAAAAATTACGCGTTTTTGTGTTTAATCTAAACAAATTGTTCAGAAAATGAAGGCACGTCGTGCCTTGACCATTATGTGGCTTATTGTAGTATAGTGTGGGAGTAAGACAGCTGCCTAGTTTGCTCATTAAGTAGGGGGGTACCATGCTATTCTTCAAGGTTGTCACTAGGAGGCTGTTGCCTAACCAAACCGCTACCGAGCGCTCGTAAGTGCTATGCTTCCAGTTTTTATCTTCACTCTTTTTACTTTTAACTATCCGACGTGCACCCTGCCAATAATACTCGGAAGAGGCGTTAGGCAGTAAAGATAGATAGATATGCTAGGGAATGGCTTGCTTCAAAAAAGCTACGGAGCGGACGGAGCGAAAAATTTATATGCTTCGGGCGAGTGCTCGCAGCTAGCAGACCATTGTGCAGCAAGAAGCGGACTGTTGCATAACAGTGATTTTTTTCGCTTCTTTGGGAAAGGGTCCGGGTCCGTTCAGATCGGGAATTTTCGCGTCGTGACAACTTGAAATTGGGAATTTTCTTAAAGCAGAAAGGCCAAATAAAACAGAAAAAGAGATTACATGTGACTATTTACTGGTTTCTGTAAACTTTTATGCTTGACCTCTTATTAAAAATGTTAATAACTTTGTCATTTTATGTCCGATTTTGAATTTTTTTTTTTAAATCTTCATTGGGAATTTCTGCCTTCAAATTTGGGGAAGTTATAGCCTTTTTCAAATTGGGAAGGTACCGTTTACTGGTAGCAAACAAAGGAAAAAAATCACTGCAAAAGAAAGTGCTCAGTAGTGCTCGCCATGCAAAGTGCTGAGAAACAGTATGCTATCAGCAAAAAACGCTGGTTGCGTTTCGTTGTATAGATGTTGTAAAGGGCTTCCTAAAAGCGCTCGGTAGTGCCTTTGTTAGGCAACGAGCTCATGTTCAAGTGTAGTGAGCACTGGTGATTGTAGACTATGGCTAACAACATGCACCAGGCTTGGGTCAGTAAGTTGGCTGAAACCAGTATTGGCTGCATACATACTTTTTAAAGTATCATTTTTCTCCTCAATTAATTACACAAGTGGTCCAAGTCACCCCAGGGCATGTAAAGTGTGTGAGTCTGGCTTATTCAGCTGGTAGAGATACAGACTAGTACTACAGGGGTCATGAGTTTGAGTCCCTGTCCGATGTACTTCTTCTTCCTAAGTTACTTAAAGTTTCGCATCAGATATGGTTTACTTTAATGGTGGTTTGGTGGGCTTTGTCGGCTTGTCTGGTGGTATTATGGCATGTTTTGCCCATCTTTGTCTACTCATTTTTCATATGAGTGATATGACATCTTTGCATGTCACCATATCTATTCTAATCATTTATTTCTAATGTTTACTCGGTATAAACATTTATTAATTCATACACGTAGTCTAAATTCTCCAAGCAAAATGAAGGAAACGATTGTCAATCAGGATCCTCTAAAAGACTATGTTTATAATTTATTTCTTGTGTTCTAGGTGTGGGCACTGTAAAAAACTTGCTCCAGAGTATGAGACTGCTGCTACCACATTGAAATCTAATGATCCACCTGTAGCCCTTGCTAAAGTAAGTAACATTATTTACAAAAAGTTTATATAATATTCAGAGCTACAGATAAGGTTTTAGTCCTTTGGGGCCCAGGGTATTTTACCCCCAAGTTTCAATTTTAATTGGGTTTTGACAAATTTTAATTGGTTATTTAATAAAACTTAAAGGGTAAATGGTCTTTTATGTACTATTTTTCACTATAACATAATTTTCAATTTGGGTATTTCAGATTGTCTTTTTCTTACTCCCTCCTCTCAAAATCTATTGGGTTTTTAAGAAAATTAATTTGGTAATTACCCCAATACGCAGCTTATCTGTAGCTCTGATTATTATTTACGACTGATCAATTTATTAGACATAAATTATGTTATGCCAATATACAACAGTCCCATTCCAGTCATGGCGAAAGCCATCGGACAAAGCCGAACAGCGTCCATTTAGGGCCGACGAAACTCTGCAGTTCGTCAGTCCAAAAAGTCGGACGATAAATTTTGTTTATTGTCCAGAATGTTACGGCTAAGGTATGGCCTCTACCCATTCTCCATTAAAATGAGGTAAAATTAAGTTTCATTTGCTTGACATTATTACTCCATCGAGCGAGTGGACGACGCCTATTGTTCTTGTTAAATCACGAGTGTGACATCACTGAATGCATTTGTTATCATTGAACGTGAAACTCACAGCGAATACAGTTGGTTGCTAAAATGGGGCTCTTGTAGGCATTCCTGAGAAGTCTTATCTTACCTTCATTTAAGACCTTTGATCAGGGAAAAGTACTGGTACATGTAATATGGGGGACTTATTTTGTTCAGGCGAAATTCATTTGCCTTGCAGAAGAGGTCTTATAAACCCTCTGTTTGATTATAATGATATAAGCCTGTGATGTAATAAAGTTTAAAGGCTTTCGAGTGTCTTAAAAGGATATTGTTTTAAAAACCATCCTTTTGTAAATATTTTTCCTAGATTGTTTCGGTCCAGCAGATTCTCATTCGGTCTGACGGGATTACAGGATCTGTAAACCCGTCAGACCGAATGTCCTTCTGAGTCCACAATCCTTTCGCCATGACTGACATTCTTAAATTTAGTATAACAAAACATTATGTGATTCAATTCATGTCTACATGGTTTGTCTTCACAAGTTTTTCTTGTTTTGTATTGTATCTACATCATCAGTATAATAGGCGGTTATCGGAATGCTGATGTATAAATTCTTAGTTTTTGATTGTGAACAACTAAATTTGCTGTGAGATACTTGACTGATATTTGTTGTAAAACTTACGAAACAAGGATTTCATAGTGATGTATTTGATTTGTCAAAACGCTGCGAAAATGGGTGTGCAGTGAAATCAAAATACAAACAAACTGTATATTGTATCATTCTTTAATTTCAATTTATTTTAATCATTGTTGAATGTTCAGAGAATCAGTGTATATGTTATTGTTTCAAGTCCATGTACATGTTCAGGTTGATTGTACTGTGTCCGTCAAAAGGTGTAAACGTTTAGGGCTTAAAGTATACCCTACACTGGCAATATTCCGTCGTGGAGAGTGGTTCGAAGAGTTTGACGGAGAAAAAACCGCCGGTATTTAATAGTTCGATGTTTATGTTATACACAACATATTTACTGTACATTCACAGTCCTGAACTTGATCATATATTGTCTGTGTACATACTGTTGTGTCTTTTGGGGATATGGTAATAACTTGTTTAATGCTGCTGTTTTATGCTATAAGTGATATACAGTGGAAGCTCTTAATCAACCCCCCCCCCTCTTTTAAAAAATCCTGAAAAACATATTTAGCTTGACGTGATATCTAGTCTTAAGAGTTGAGACAAGAGGTTCCACTGTATTTGTAGCAATGTGTTTATTGTTGTAAAATGTTATTGTATAACAGTAATGGACATTACAACACATAAGATATTTCTGGGTGAGATTGTTGTTGAAATTTCATTTTTATTGACTATTTCTGTAATATTGAGGCTCTGTAGCTCACACAATTCAGTTAACGATAAGTAATTGTTTTCTGATCTTTTGTTTTTATTTCTGTTTACTCCTTGCTTAACAGCAGTATCAACTGTCAAGAATGTTTGAATAATTAACTTAAAATGAGTAAGAATAACACTCTGTATTGACTCTCAATTTGCTTTGATTTTGATCCAAATTTTTATTTTCTTCTGTTACTTCATACATACGTATATATTAATATATGTTGTTTAGTATCAAACATTGTTGTTTTTGTGATTTCAACTTGAAGTTAGTAAACTTAGTATTGTATGGTATTGTTAACACAGCTAACAGAATATGACTTTTATTATTAGGTGGATTGCACAGCCAATTCTGGTGTTTGTGGAAAACATGGAGTCAGTGGTTACCCCACCCTGAAGATATTCAGGGGCGGAGCTTTAGCTGAGGATTATAATGGTCCCCGTGAAGCAGGTACCGTTACATGTGCATGACATCAGTTCTTGCAGCTGCTTTATTCCTTGCTATGTCATCTTGATGTTCATCTTGCTTGTAGCATGCGGCTAAATGATGTCGAATGTGGTGTACTTCTGTTTTATGTCATGACTTGTGTTCCGTTTTATCATGTCTAGTACTAGTAGTTGCTTTCATGTCTTAATCTGCTTTCTAGATAGTCTTTTTGCACGCATCAATAGTACTGTTTGCACGCATCAATAGTACTGTTTGCACGCATCAATAGTACTGTTTGCACGCATCAATAGTACTGTTTGCACGCATCAATAGTACTGTTTGCACGCATCAATAGTACTGTTTGCACGCATCAATAGTACTGTTTGCACGCATCAATAGTACTGTTTGCACGCATCAATAGTACAGTTTGCACGCATCAATAGTACTGTTTGCACGCATCAATAGTACAGTTTGCACACATCAACATTCTTTGTGTTACAGGTGGTTCAGGGCTGACAGTCCTGAAAGAACATCATTTCTTTGGCTTCCTAATCTATCGTACTACAATTAACCTTGTTGCTATGTTACCTGGTTCCTGTTGCCTAACTAAGGCGCTACCAAGTGCTTATCTATGCAACAACACGCTACCAGCGAGCAGTACCGTTTTTTTCAGCAATTTGCTAGGCAAGCGCTACCAAGCACTTCCTTATGCAATAGACCTCTTGGGTAGCGCTTTGCTGCGCAACTTCTGCTAAACCAGTAGCAGTATAGTTAGGCAACAGGCTCCTGTTAATTGCTATAATGATGCACATTACATTAATGATTCTGTCCCCTTGATGTGCTGAATCTTTGGGGAGTTTCGGTTTTCGTGTCCACAAAAACCATGTATAGTTGGAATTTTATGTTTCTCTGTCCACAAAAACCATGTCTAGTGGGAAGTTTTGGTTTCTCTGTCCACAAAACATGCTGAACCTTAAATCTGTTTCCTGCTGAAACCTAGCATATTGCACTAACAGTACACATCTCTGGTTTCCTTCTGATTGTCTTTATTATCTTCACTATTCTGCTTTCTTCATCAGCTTTCAGGTTCATTGTATAGGGGCTCCATTATGCTAGTCTAGTTATAGTATCAGTGATTTTTTTCTCCACTTTTGGAAAGGGTCCTGGTCAGTTCAGATTGGGAATTTTCGCTTGATATAACTTGAAATTGGGAAATTTCATGAAGCCGAAATACCAAGTAAAACAGAAAAAGAGATTTCATGTGATTTTGAAACTTATTTTTTGGAATGATCATTGGGAATTTCTCCAGTCAAATTTGGAAACATTATAGCTTTTTTGCTATTTGGAAAAGGTCCGCTGACCGGACCCTAATAAAGAAGGGAAAACATCACTGCAGTATAGAACATATTAATACTTAGTGTGCTAGATTTATTGTAGAATTGCAACTAATTCATGAAAACCTCAAACTTGTGTATGTTTCCTGAAAGTTATCTGTCTGTAACCCTCTACATTATAGAACCCTAATTCGTTGTCTTCTGTATTCTGATTTGATACTAGTTAGATTGTGTGCACCGTCCAATTTGTGGCATATGATACAAAGGGGATATATCTAATCCCCTCACCCCAAATAAAATCCTTGGAGTCAGATATGTTATGAAGAATTTAAAAAAAAACAGATTTATCGACAAAATTTAATAAAATTGCCCTCTGATAACGTACATAGAGGATATTTGTTTGTTTTGATTGAATATGGTTTATATCTCATCGTGTAGTGATAAAATTCAATATTTTCAAGAGCGCGTAGCGCGAGTGAAAATATTAAAATTTTATCACTACAAGATGAGATATTAACCATATTCAATCAAAACAAACAAATATTCTATTTATTTAATGCTTTTATGGTGTCAAAACTGGTACTATTTATGCCAAATTACCACTGTGGTTAGGATACGTATGAATATGTTATTCCATTTATATTTTTCACTTCAAAATCCGCCATCTTGGATTATGGTGTATAGGTGAAAATGACTTTTTTGAGAATTTTGCATTAAATCATACACCAACTTGTAGGAAATGGTCTAACTAAGAATAAAAACCCCCACATGACATGTTTCCGTTCAGTAATAAAAAAGTTACAGACATTTTAGTGTTGAGATTTTGGTAAATTAAAGTAGTCCCTGTGAGGGGGCGGAGCTTATATCAGTCACATTGTAGGTGATAACCAGTGACTGATATAGGTTTTATTTCACTGATAAAACTCCATATCTCATCAGTTAGCATTAAATAAATTGCTATTATACATTCAGACTGTTACAGGAAATTCACATATTTTTGTTTACCTAAGCTAGGTTTAGCAGACTTCACAAAACCTGTTGGCAAGGGGTGGTATTCAATATTGATCTTATTTAATTGGAGAATAAGGATAGCCAATTATATCGGCTGTTACTAACCAAGAGTTTAATATGGTGTGATCTGATTGGTTGTCCTTATCCTTAAAGTTGCTATCGGGTCCAGCTTCTCTAAATCATTGTATCCAAAATAAATGCACAAACTACAAGAAAAGTATCTAATTTGAAGATTGCCAGCCAATATAATTCTAACTTCCTCCGTAAACTCCGATTCCTGTGGAATTAAAACCAACGTCCCGGTTACGATTTCATATTGGCCGACTTTGTCATCAAACTTCTTCCACTTAAGAACTGACGCCAGTTCTTAAGAAATGGCGCTAGCGTTAAGAACTGGCCACATAACACAAAAAACAACAACACAAATATGACGTTTTATGCTTTAAAATTATAAATTATAGTATTTCGGGTTTATTATGTGAGTTTTAGTACAATTGGAATGATAAAACATAAAGATAACATTTATAATTTTAATACATAAAAACTTCATATTCGTGTTTGGTTTTTAAGTTAATGGGGCCAGTTCTTAAGGCTAGCGCCATTTCTTAAGAACTGCCGCCAGTTCTTTTAGCGCACAATTTAAATATTTTATGACCCCCGGGGTCATAAAATAAATTCGATTTTTATATTAATTGTATTTTAACAATGCCATCACTTCTGGGTGAAAACAAAGCGTCAACGGCCAAATAGAAATGCATTTTAATAATTGCAAATATAGTTTTTGGCCTACTTTATGGTGATATTTAACCCTAATGCACCTTTAAGTCAAGTAAGATCAATATTGAATACCACCCCTGATCAACATATCTGGAAGAATCCACCAACAAAAGTTAACAGATTTTTGTCAGTTTATCTATGTTCTTGTTCGGACAGATTTATATGATCTGACAGGTCTTCAGTCTTTTTATGCCCCCCTATCGATAGATGGGGAGGCATATAGTGATTCACCTGTCCGTTCGTTCGTCCGTCCTGGTTAACCCAAATTGACCGTTTCTTCTAGCATTAATATGGCTTGCTACAAAGCTTTCATACTTGCATGGATGTTGTGTATGAACACTCTCCACACGCCTGTACCACCTAACCCCATTGTGACCTTCACCTTGACCTAATTTTGGACTTAGACTTATTTATGGACAAGGCTTCCACAGGGGGCATAAGCGTTTAGTGAACGCAGTCTTGTTTGTCACTTCAAATGTCTGTCAGCTCCTGTTGAAGCTTTTGTGAAGTTTGTTAAGTTGGTACCAACTGTTATTATTTATTAATAACTATGTTATGACTAATTATACCAGGTTGACTGCACTGATAATGAAAGAACTTGTCGGAAATACGGCATCGGTGGCTACCCGACTCTAAAGATTTTCCGTCGTGGTGATATGTCTGAAGATTATAAAGGCACTCGACAATCCAGTATGTCCAGAAAACAAGAATTTGAAGAAATAAAATATAACATTCCCATGTTTATTCTTGCTTTGTGAATAATAAATCTTCTGTATTTACACCTATCCTGTCACTAGGCATTGTGACATGTATTATGCATATTATTTAAACGTATTATTGTTGATGGCTTTTACATGATATACTTATTTGTTTGAACTATCATTCTGCATTTTGATTTTGGATTTTCTTTGGGAGTGCTTCAGAAAAAGTACCACATAATTCTTTATGCTCTTGATTGAACCCCAATTTTTAGAACAGTGTTGCATTGTGATCTAAGTTTTACTATATACACAAGATTATATATTCAACATAACCTTAAAGAAATATGAACGGTATGTTAAAATAATACTGTCATTTATATATATATATATATCATGTGTATGAAATGGTGCATGGTTGTTGGTGCATGTTTGTTTAGTAACTTCCTAACATATCATTTTCTATTTCATTATAACCGATAAACATCAGTTATTATTGTTACAGTATAACCTCCAGAAACGGGACCTCTGAGAAGCGACAACCTCCGGGAAGCGGCACTTTTATTTCCCCCGTTCGTTTTCACTCTTATTTTAACCTCCGTAGAACGACACCTTCACAGAGCGGCAAACGGCCGTTAAAATTGTTTACCTTTTGTATGGTTTACCTCTGAGAAGCGACAGGTGTGTTTTTACAACGACATATTCACATGTGGATTATAATAATTATCGCTCATTAGGTAACGATAGCCACGGGCGCTAGTAAATTAGCGACTGTCTTTGGGATCAGTTCGACAAACACCGTAACACCGTACATACCATATGCACTTGCTGAGATGCATTAACTCGATTTTTTTTTTAATCAAAAACGTTATTAATAATTTTAAATGAATTATCAATACGCGCTATAAGAAAAGAAATTCACGTACACGTCGTGTTAATGGTTAATCAGGTCGTCTAAAACTGTCAATTTCAGCATATGCACTGACCAAGTTACACGCGAGAGGTAAACAAATTACCGATCACGTGTGCAAATTGTGTGCTGAGCGATATGACGTACTAGAGATTTTAACACTTTGAAGGTAAACAATTCAATTGAATACGGCATGTGCGTAAAATAATATGGATTCGGTTTATAATGTTGAGAGTTGCGTTTAATAGCAATAAATACTAGACCTGTGAATTGTACGCATTTTTGTATCTAATCAATGATCTTAATTAAATAATCCTAAGAATTATATCGCAAAACGCGCGGCTACGAGTAGATCTAATTGTATGCATTTAATCAGAAACAAACAACGTCAAATTTAAAATTACTGTGATTACGTACACTCAATAGTCTTATGAATGACATTCTGAAACAATCAACCTCTACAGAGCGACACCTCCGCAGAGCAGCAGTTTTTTCTGTCTCCGCCGGATGTCGCTCTACGGAGGTTATACTGTACCTATTAACCTGATTTTCATTTTCATGAACCAATACAGTTAACATACCATTTCAGCATATTTGTGTACATACATTATTACCAACTACTTACTATTTGCCTTTAAAATGGATTTTCTGATACAATTTCAAACTGCACAGGTATTCTTACATAAATTCTGCTTTGAATTTCTATATTGCTTTGTATTATAACAAGTTACTAGTACATTCAAATAAAGTAATAAAGAAACTGAAAAAAATATTTGTGATAAGCTTCTGTACGTAAAATCAAATTAAATGCTGTGAGTAGGTGCTTTATGTCATTAACTGTTTTCATGTCGGCATTTAGGTATTTTTCTTCGGGTCATACAACAATAATTAATACATGTATATGTGTTATTTCAGGTGGTATTGTGAAAACAATGAAAAGTAAGGCTGGACCTGTTTCTAAGGAACTTCAGAATCTCAAAGATGCTGACAAATTTGTGGGTGATGCTGAATATGGTGTTGTTGGTGAGTTATTCAGTACTTTTAGTTAAATCAGGCATCTGTGGGTAAAGTTTGGCTAAGATGGTTATGTTTGACCCACAGGTGCATGACACAAAATCATATTTGGCTATATAGGCCTATAATATCGTATTTATAAACAGAAAAAGTTCCAAAAACACCTCATGCTGAACAAACAAGAACACTGCTGCAAGAAACAACCTGGTCACGATTATATCTTTGTGGTTGCCTAATGGAAGCATTAACAAACCAAGAACACTTTTTATTCCATGGAAATTGATCAAATGGCAAAGGAAATACGAAGTTTCCCCAAACCACCACCAATTTCAAACCATGTCTTTTTTTGACGTCCAAAACAATGTCAATATTATCACTGTGTAATGGGGTACCCTTGGTAATCACGATTTCCTGTCTTATTTGTCACAGGTTGCTTCAAGAGTGAGAATGATGAGGAAGCCAAAACTTTCCAGAAAGTTGCTGCAGCTACCTCGTCAGAAATGAGATTTGCCCACACTTACTCTGCCGATGTCATGAAGAAACTGGGTTACGGAGAAAAGTAAGTTACATGCATAGATCCTTCTGCTTGCTTGTTTCTTTCATTTCAGTGATTCAAAACAGTTGAGCACTTATAAGCTGCACCAACGTAAACATTCCTTGGAAACTACAATCTTGTGCTACATGATGTATATAATATAAACATCTCCTGTAAGTCAGCCTGTTAAGACCTTGTAGGGCGGTTGTTTATTTTTCCATTGCATGCAAATTCTACTTTGATATCAGCGGGTAGAAAGGTAAAAGGTCACGGTGAACTTAAAACTTAATGGTTATTCATCTTTTACCAGGTTATAAATATACAATGTTATAAATAAGGTATAATGTAGGTTGATTATATAGATTCAACAAGCACACTGATGATGAGCATACTGAGCCTAATTCCTTACTCATTTGAGTGTTATTATATAATCAGTGATATTAAATGATAGGACTGAAGTGTGCTTCTATCAGGCTATCTTTACACATGATGACACAACTGACACACTGTTGTGTAGTCTTGTTCCGATTAACTGATTTAGTCAACTTTGAATATTTGTGGCCGAAAATTTATTGACGAATAAATCTTGTAATCAATTTCAAATGACTAATTAAACATTTATTGATAGAAACAACAGTTGAATTGATTTAATTAAAAATTAGCCCTTATTTCAATCTTGGATGAGAAAAACAGTGCTTTGTTACCAAATATCGTCAACACCTGATATTTTCATTTCGCTATCTACACATAGAATGACGAAATCTGCTCCCAATATCTCGGACAAGACAGGCTGAAATTGTTCTTTTCTAGACTGTTTCGTTCCCAGGGACAACAGAACATTTATGTTACATTCTGGTTACCATTAACAATTTAAGCAGCTGGCTGTTTAGTTGATTATAAGTCAATCATCAGTCAAGTGATGAAATGATGATCATTCAATCAGAAAATTTGAGGCGATTCCAAAAAGCAATGTTGGGAATAACTCACCACCGGCCATGTTCAAGGTTGCTGGTGTTTGTAGTTCTACGTACATGTATAGTAATATTATAATCCTGATTATTTACTTACAGTGACGTTGTTATGTTCCAACCTAAGAAATTACACAGTAAATTTGAAGATGCTGAACGTAAATATGATGGTGATATGACCGTTAACAAAATTAAGACCTGGATTGCTGACAGCAGGTAGGGAGTATTTGTATGAACACCATCTATCCTTGCTTGAGTAATTACTCATATTATTCTAGGTTTTTGTTTGTGTATAGTGTGTTGGAATAGTGACTGTGGCTTTGAAACCAGTGCAAATAACAAGATAAGGGTATACAGAGGTCTCCACAAGCCCAAGCTGTCATTTTGCTGATTACTCAGGGATTTAACACCGGCTACTTCTCTTAAACTGAAACAGTTTTAAATAGTTCAATGTTTAAAATAAACATAAAGCAATAGTTGAATGACAAGTAAACAAACAAACCGCTCTTACGCATTTAAGTACCACTGACTACTTTGTAACAATCACTGGCTACAATAGAAGATAATGGAGAGCACTGGGTATATCCTCTTTAGATATACATGTAATAAAATTAAAGTAAAAAATAGTAAGCATGTTTATGGTCTGAATAATATAGACAGTTTATCTGAAATACCAACTGTACATGAATGAATAAAAGTTGTCAGGATTTTCCCCCTAACTTCAGGATTTTAGTGTCCAAAAGTGGGATGTATTCTTTATTTTCAGGATTTTAGGATTTTCAGATTTTCTAACTTTTACCCAAATGGCGTGTACATGTATATTAGTGGTCTGGATGTTATTTTGACTGTTTCTGTATTGCTATTTTCCAGTCTTGGATTGTGTGGTGTGAGAAGTCAAGATAACGCTGATAAATTCAAGAAACCCTTGATTGTTGCTTATTATGAAACTGATTATGTAAAAAATCCTAAAGGAACAAATTACTGGAGAAACAGGTATGTTGGTTTTCCTAACATTTTTTTACACGAGATAGATATATATACTGGGCGTCACTGAAAAGTTACCACTTGTATATACCTCTGTATTTGTATACAATATGACCTATCGGTACAAAAGTTTTATAGTGTGTGCATTTGAATATTGTTAAATAGGATAGCTGTGACACACAGTAAGGTCAAAACATGGTCGTGTTCGACTTTTAAAACAGTGTAAGGTGAATTTAAAATATAAGAGTCATTAGGGTGGTTACTTTTCATTGACGCTGAGTATATCTATAAATATCTTGACGGGTATTTAACCTTTTCACTGTAAAATTGTTTGAATTTGTAATCTCGGAGTTATGGGCATTTTTAGGCAAAATGGGTTGATATATTGTTTTGCTGATTTCAGTCTGCCTGTCAGACAGTAGACCATAGACCAAATAGTGTCTGTATGATAACACTAGAAACATCGAACTTCGTATAGAGGTTGGTCATGACTATCAATTGACCCCTATTGTTTTTAAGGTCTAATGTCAAGGTTGTGGGGGCATTTGGAGTTGTACAAGCTCTTGTTTGAACCAAATTACTGTTTTTCATGTTTCATGTTTTTCATTGCAGGGTAATGAAGGTAGCCAAGAAATTACAAGATGCTGGCAAAAAAGTTTACTTTGCTATCAGTAATAGTAATGACTTTGGTCATGAACTCAGTGAGTTTGGTATGACTGTTAGTGGTGATAAACCTGTTGTTGCCGGTAGAAATGCTAAAGACCAGAAATTTGTTATGGCTGATGAATTTAGGTATGTGGTAACATTTTTACCAAAGTCCATGTAAAGGTTTAAACAGAATATTTCTGCAGAATCGGGAATGTTTGCTTGTTTATGTCCTTTGAATACAAAAAAAATAGAAATTAACCAATTGAAAATACAGCAAAATCTTGCTTATCGAAACACTTCCATGATAAAACTGCTTCAAAATTAAGAACACAAATATATCCATTTTTCACTGCGCTGTTCTGTATTTGATCTAAGTATTAAGACCAACTGATCAGAAGGTCAGTATTCAGGGCCTGTTTTCTTGTTTGCTGTTTTCAATATACTGCAATGGAAAATATACAGACTCGGTGAACCATTTTATTTGTATTTCAGTATGGATAATTTAGAGAAGTTTGCCAATGATTTATTAGAAGGTAATTTAGAGGCATACATGAAATCAGAGGCAGTTCCAGAACAAACAGAGCCTGTCAAGGTAGGGTATAATATTATATGTTTCGCTGTGTTACTTGTACACATTATAAATGCTAGTCTGATATGTGTGCTCAGAGCACATGTGAAGAATCAACTTCATGGATGAAGAATGAATGAAACCATACTAATATTTATACCCCACAAATAGTTGTAAGAGGGGTATACTGGATTAAGCTTGTCCGTCAGTCCATAGACGTATTCTTGTGAACTCAACTCATCCTACATTTGTTGCAAGATTTGCAAGAATAATTTGCACTGCAATGATTTTGGCCAGAATTATGGCCCTTTGCAGGTGGGTGTATATTAGTCTGCCGTTCTATTTTATCATCATGCAAATTCGTACTTTGATGGAATATTTATTACTTTCTTTTCTAGGTTCTTGTTGCCAAAAATTTTGATGATATTGTAACAGATGATAAAGATGTATTGATTGAATTTTATGCACCATGGTGCGGACATTGTAAACAGTTGGAACCAAAATATACAGAACTTGCTGAAAAGGTAATGTAAAGACATTCTTGTTCCTTGATATAAGATTCTGAGGTAACTACAGTTCCAAAATGCCTCATCACAGAGGGGCTGTATTAATGGATCGCCTTTGGTGGTGTCATTGTCACCTCTCAGATTGTGTTTAGGATTTAAATGACTAATGTCACTTATATTTAGGATTAAAGTGACCAATGTCACTAATTTGGACATTATGTTTATAGTATGTATCTCTTGATGAAGATTGACGCCCTGCTTAATCCACTTGGTCTATATGCAGTTATGTCCCTTATTTGAGATACTTATATCTCCCTTGCTAGGTTAAGCTCAAAATTAGTTTATTATCATACCTAACTTGTACATACCTGGCATCTGTTCCCATTATCTTCCTCTTCTGTAAGGTCATGATGGTTGAAACATGTAGTGAAAGGGATTCCCTTGTGTTATTTTCATATTTGGGCATTATGCCTCAGTATTACCCCTGATAAAGTTCAAGGGATAAGAGAAATTGCAATATTTATGTACACAATGTTATAGAAACAAGTGACCAACCTAAATAATCAATTTATATCATTTGTGTATTTGATATTAACTATCAGTTACCATATATTACAGTTGGCAGGTGAAGATGAGGTTGTTATAGCTAAGATGGATGCTACAGCTAATGATGTTCCACCACAGTTTGAAGTACAGGGGTAAGTTATCTATATGTTAATTGTTGTCCCAGAAGTATCAGTCCTAGTAATTAGGATATGTTCGTACTTTTGTACCTTACATTTATAAACATGCTATATCTGTGTTCAATCTGGTCCAAATAAACACAAACAAATACAATGACTCTCCATTACTGTCGAGCATAGCCTTTATTTGCCAGTCAGCTTTCTGCTGAAATATGGCAGGCATATGAGTGCCTCCACCCGTATTTGAACCCGGGTCTCCAGATTAGACAACAAGCGTGCTAACCATTGAGCTACGAAGGTGCACTGAAAAACAATGAACAGTTATTGCCTGTCTAAATTGTTTTGGTTGTAATTAAGGGTAGTTCCTGGACTGATTGTTCCCAGAAACATGTGACTTAATATTATCTATGTGACTCAAGTCTGAAGTTGTGGGACTGCAAACCCGTACTTAAATAGCCACATTGATGTATTTATCAGTGTTTGCATTTTGGTATGTAATATAGAAAATGAAGCCACTGTAGAGGCTACGTTTTGACTTGCTATCTAGCATTTGAATGGTGTTTCTCCTTACAGCTAGGGTGTTATGTTTAACAGTTTTACTTCCTGACTAGTATGAATAGTCCTATATATCTTGTTCTACCAGTATGAAATGTAACATTGTATATCTTATCCTTATTCTATATATTTCAGATTCCCTACTATATTTTTTAAACCACAAGGTGCTCCTCCAAAGAAATATCAGGTATGGTCTTCTGTTAGTTGTTAAAATTATGAGGGTTTAAACTACTAGTTTGTGACATTGTTTGATAAAAGTAGAAATTGCCTTAAACGGCTATTTTCAAAAAGCCATAACTTCGCAACCTTTCTGCAAAATGATGCTATTTTAGCACTGTAGTTGAGTCCCAAAGGTGAAAAACACCATAAGATGGAAGAAAATGAAATAAAGCCTCCAGTTTGTTTGTAAACAAAATAACGAAATGCATAATTTAAAGTCTAAGGGGAGCAACTCTTGCATATTTAGTATTTGTCATCCATACATTTTACTAAATGTGATTTTTGGCATACTATTTCGACAGTTAAAGCTGACATTCTGTCGTCAATTATAGGTCATAATTTTGTGAAAAGCATCCTAATTCTTTGTATATAGTCTATTTACTGGATAGTCGGGGTAAAAACTTTGGGAGAGATAATGTGCCTTTAATGTTGACAAGCTTTTAGAGTGAAAATCACATATTCACACGGAGACACTACTGAGAGGAAGGCATCAACTGTAAAATCAGAACTTTTCACCACAGATTAATTTTCGCTATATTCGCAAAATAAATAAGTTTGCAAAAAACCATGCTTGTGAACTCAAACAACAGCAGTAAAACACAAAGTATTTTTTCCTGAAATTAAAATTTAAATGCACTTAATAAGGAGTGTCTTTGAATGTCCATTTCAATTAAGCGTGTCTTTGAATATCCATTTCAATTAAGCGTGTCTTTGAATAAATACTCCAATAAGGATTTTGTTCTCTTAAATAAGGAGTGGGTATGAATGCTGACATAGGTTGAAATGTTGAAATATCTGTGTTACAGGGTGGACGAGAAGTGAATGATTTTGTCAAATATTTGGCCAAGGAGGCAACCAATGAGATGAAAGGATTTAACAGGGATGGTAAAAAGAAGAAGGGCGACAAGAAACAGGAATTATAGATAACATTAGAGTGTATAACATACGTACATGTAACATCACCAAATAACCAAAAATTTGTTTCTCTATTGTTAGCTCATTTACAGGGTGTTAAAAAAGTTTGTGCTCAATGTTTAAATTTCAATAACTTTTTCTGACGTCAGGAGAATGTAAAATATTCAGGTTAATTCCTGAGGTTCTACATTGTTATAATATTTTCAGCATTAAATGAATTTATTAGAGTTAGAAATTAAAATTGCACACTAGATACAAAGCTCAGATGAAAGTTAGGAATTTCAATTTTGAGAACAAACTTTTTTAACACCCTGTATTGCCATAAAGTAATCATGTCAGAACCCATATAAAGTGTTTGGGCTCTTCTCGTACACAGCTGAGTGCCATCACAATTCATGTTTTTTTATTTTTTGTCTTTAACGTTTTGATGTTTACATACTTTGGTTGAAAATATTTGCTATCTTCTTACGTAGTTGCATATGCGTGTATTCCGGTAGATACATGGAAAGGTCCAATAATACTTACATTTCTAAATGTGTCATATGTCGTGATTATAAGGGTATTCAGAATATTTTGGCTGTGTGTAAATTTTGATAACATTTTATTTTGTTGGGTTTTCGTAATTCCTTATAATGCTCAATTGTTGTGTGTTTAAAGATTTGTCAAAATGGTTGATTTTTCGAAAATGTGTGACGGTTCCTGTATTAAGTATTCTGGTTCATTTTTAAAAGAACTGAATTTGTGATAGTTTGGTTACGCAATTTATTGACTATACAATAGTGAATAGTGTTATTTATTAGGTGGTACTATAAAGTAAAACCTTGTTTTCATCTTTGAAGAGTCTGAGATGGTCAGTAGAAGTATAACGGTATACCATGGTACATTATCATATAATGAGCATATCGTTACACCTCGGTGGTCACTATGTGGTAATAGTTGTAACTGGAGAATTTATGGACTAGTGTGTCATTGACATATTGAAGACTGTTAGTTGTGAGACAGACTTGGATCCTGTAAAACTACTTGCATATATTTTCCTGCTAAAAATCATGTAAAAAATATTGAATTTTGTTTCAAATATTGTGTGCGATTGTAATGTTAACCAGATAAGTTTGTACAATTTTATCATTTACATTTGACTGATTGGGTTTAGTTTATTGCATTTAAATGTTATTTAAGTTTCTGATAAATCAAGTGCTGTAATACATCTTGTCATACAATCAAGTGCTTCAATCATCTTGCCAGCATTGTTACCACACCAAGCTAGAGTCTGTGTATCTGTGGAAGAACCTGCCAATGTACAGCCCTCAATACTGTGTCCTTAGACTAACATCTGGGATCAATTGCCTAAGCAAAGCGCTTCCTAGTAGCTACTGAACTCCTGTATTCATTTACCTCCTTTTGAATATAGCAGGCATGGATTACCTCCTGTGGAAAGTGCTCTGTTGTCGTAGTTCAGATAACAAAAATCCAAGCTGTAAATGTTACAGGTTTGTCATATATAGATTAGGGCGAGATAAATATAATAGAGCACTGTTTACGGTTGCTGGATAATCAACTGTAAAATGTTTCTGTTTAGTTTAGGATTGTATAAGTTATTGGTATAAGTGTATGAATGTTCTGTTATAACATTTACTTGTCACTGTTGTGTATTAAATGTTTATGAGTGTGAATACATAAAAATAAACATGAATAATAATATGATTGAATGATGAAAATAAAAAAGATATTTTATGTACTACTGAGTTTGTCTTAAGCTATGCCTTTGTTTGCACAACTACATCATGTTCATCGTGAGTTATTACAAGTTTTGTCTGTGGTCAATTAACATTTGTCTGGAACGTCTTCAAACTACTCACAGCCATTATGTCAAGTTTAAAGCATCTTTAAATCACCTAGACCAGTGTATATGTAAGGAAGATCACTGCGTAGGAGTGTCAATGGGGCTTGCTTATTATGCTCCGGCATCAACATGCGGGAGACATACAGTGATTGTATGTCCGTCTGATCGTTCCATTGAAAAAGTTCATGAAACTCAAATAAGTCCATAAAGGCATTGCTTTCAAACTTGACATACTAAGTCTTGTTTACCATCATTAATATCTTACAATGTCAATGCCGTGTATCAACATTTCTACAGAGTTATGGTCCCTACTGGACGTAGCTAGTTATTGTGGACACGGCTTCCTGCGGGACATAAGCATTTATTTGAGAGCCATAGAATGTCTCCTGAAAAATATGAGTATTCACTGGTTGGAAGCTTTGGTTATGTTAAAACAGGTTGACTTGTAAATGGAGGAAAGCTGATTATATTTGCTGACCACTATGTATGACTGAAAGCGCTTCCAAAAACTAACATCCTGATGGAAATCGTGATGGTCCATGTATGCTGTGTAGCTCAACTAGAATGCTTGGCCGGGGTACTGGAAATTTCAGAAATGCATTTCATTGTTTCTCACCCAACTAGAGATGAACTGGTTGGAAAAACAGAGGCAGTCTTCCGTGCACCAGTGCTGTACCAAGGGGGTCTATTCGGAAAGAACTAGGGTATCACAACCAGATACTTTGTATCACACTACACTCTTCTCTCGAAGTCAGAGGTCATTTGCCGAATTTGCAGGGAAAAACCATATGATCACAGACTGTCTCAGTCGATCACAGACAACAACAGAATGATTAGTAAGTGAATGTAGAATACACAAAGCATCAAATATCGATGTCTAGTACATGTATAATGGAGTTCTGGTACACTCAAATCACATTGCACATTATTAGTCACATAGTGACGAGGTGAGCTTTTGTGATCGTCCGTCGACCGTCCGTGCGTGCGTCAACAATTCATTCAAACATCTCTGAAATCACTTAGCCAATTTCAAAATAATTCTACACACATGTTCCTTGGTTGACCCTCTACTGAAATCCTTGAAATAATTTTGATTCGTCAAAACCAGGCCGCCAAATTTCAAAAAATATTTTGCAGAAATCATTCTTGGATGGCACTCTTACAAAAGTTACATTCTTTCATGATTCAACAAAAACATGACACCAAGGGTTGGGGTTTGTTACATTGGGAAAACTGCTAGGCCGTCTGCATTTATGCATTATAGCATTTTTCAGGGACTCCCAACAAGCTAGTTGTTATTGTTAATATTCACATTTTGTACATGCTCACATACGGATATTGTACTTGTATTGTGCAGGTGAGCGATCTAGGGTTAAATTGTTTACTTGCCTGAGCCTTATGGGTTTAAGGTGAGCTATTGTGACCACCTATGTCGGTCATGAATCATGCTTCGTGAAAATTTCAAGTGTTAACACTCATGATGTATTAGTAAACCACATTAAACCGAGACTCATCAATATTGAACAAGCGTAATCTTGGAATCTCCATTTAATGTGACCGTGCAATAACGATTATTAGCTCAACTATTCGAAAAATGTGGACAGCTTTTGTACTCGCCCATTCGTCGACGTCACTATCTTGGTTAAGGTTTTTGGTGCAGGCTACTATATTTGGCCTTATACTCCGCCCCTGATTCCATTAAAAAAGTGCACATTATTTTCGTAAGCGGACACTTTTGTGAGCTATATTTAAGAAAACTGTACAAAACATTTACAATTAGACGAAAACTGACAAATCTTTGTAACAAACAGTTAAATAAAAGACAAAGCAACTGATTGCATAAAGCCTAAAAATGTAGGTAGAAAATGATAAAAACTCACGACATGGATTAAACCAAAGATCTAAAAATGTGTTTAGATCTTTGTTAAAACTGATGAAACATCAATTGTGTTGCGTTAAATTTTAATCAATGTCTTCAGCAACACCCGTTTGTTTTTCATGGAATGATGCTAATGAATTCAGAATTCTGCATGTATCAGTATCATTTTCAAAATAATTTGACGAACGGTTGCTATGGATACTCCCAACTTGTCATATCACGATGGGTTCATTCATTTGTCATAGGTATCACAAAGACTGTCGTAGGTGTGGACAATGTTAGGTGGGTTTTAATCTTGGGTGCCATTATTTATCATTACAAGCAGTATAATACACTGCTCTCTTCTTACTAATTATAACTAAACCTTTAGTTGTAGCAGTGTTTATTCAAATAATAAATACATTGTATCTCCAACATTTGCATGTATCAAAATGCTTAAAAAACATACAACATAATAAAATATCCACAAACCACAAACTACAGGAAACTGGGACATACTATCTGAAACTGTTAAGCCATACTGACAACAGTCTCGTTTGTTCACCAGGGTACTTTTCACCCATCCTTTTGTTCTAGTCTAGAATCTAGGGGACCTGGCAGCTATGAAACTATACATTGCTTTTAAAATAGGTCTCTGCATCATTTTATGTTTGATAAGGGAAATAACTCTAGTTATCTGTATTCTGTATTCTGTATTATCTTCACCGCCTATGTAGGCGAACCTCCAATGGAGTGAAACTGGTTACTATTTACAGTTCAGCACATATAATCCAGCACCATATGAATAAAGTTCAGAACATATAATCCAGCACCATATGAATAACGGAATGTATAATCCAGTCTCAGAATAATTATGTTAGCGACAGTTATTTACGCACACATGTATAATAGTACGGTTTTTAAAAGGTTTTAAGACCGTGATAAAGGTAATATTCTATATACGTATACAGTAGTGTTAGTATACTCAAAGAGTATTTTACAGTTTGTCTGCACTTTTCTTTTAGTTATCTGACTTGCTAATAAGATTGCTTTCAGCACCAGCACTGAAGACCCTGCCACTATCTATCTCTTTCTTCCCTTCAGACAACTAAGCATTCTGTATCGGGCAGTGTGCAATGAATATATGAGTCTCCGACAATGATGCTCGATCATCTTAATTGTGTCCGTCTTGGCCTCTTTTATGTTTGAGCAGTCGATCAGTACAGCTAGCTGACTGTCTGTGTCTAGATCTATGAAGTTTTGTCCTAGTTCCTCAAGTAGCACCGTAGTAATATCACATAATATAGTTTTTCGAATAGTTTTCAGAATATTACATTCTAATATAAAGTGTTGTAGAGTCTCTGGAGCTTCATTGCAGAGTTGACAAGTAGGATCTATTTCATTTTGGTTGAAGGCGACTCTTGTAGCTTGTAATATGTAGGTACCCGTCAGGATTTTCATTTTCATTGGAATTCTTGCACATTCTCTCATGCATGATCCAGTGTGCACCATTGGATGAATTTTTCCTGGTTTGTAGGTTTTATTGAGATACTTCAGCGACTTGTAGAAACTGGCCAAGGTTGTTATTTGCTCTTCATAATTTTCTGAGACACTTCTGTAGACTGTACTTTTCCACTCATTTTTTGATGGGGGATTGTTCAGAGTCTCATTAATTTCTCCTAATTTATATTTCCAGAATAGCTTCTTGATATCGATGAACCAACTTGCACTTTTCATTGTTTTTACTTCAAGTTGCCTTCGTGCTAGGCGCTTCTCCGTGCTTTCTTCACTCATACGGCAAATGTTACCAAACATCCCTAGGGCTTTTATATGTATTTGTGCTTCAACAGGTAGGAACCCGGATAAAATGTATGATGCAGGATCAGCCGTAGTTTGTGGTAGAGATAAAACTTGTTTCAGCAGCTGCTTCTGGAATACTTCGAGCTTCACAACAGATCGTTGATTTGGAAGAATAATTTCCAGCCCATATAACAGCCTTGGCAACACATATACTTTTATAAGATGTAATGATGTTTGTGGGTCTAATCCATTCTCCCCGTGAAGTCCAGCCGAGAGTAGACTGTACATAGTTCTTCTTGCACTTTTTATATTATGATCAACTGTTTGTGTTATGGTTTCATTTGTACTATTTGTTCTTTGAATACCAAGGTGTGTACCACTGTTTACATTCTGCATCTTCTTGTCATTCATTGTGTATTCAGAATTACTGCCTTTCGCATTCATCACAACACTTTTATCAGGCTGGAGTTTATACCTCTGCTTCGTACTAAAGTCATAGGCAATGTCTACTAGCACCTGCGTATCTTCATAACTGGCACTATTTATGGTTACATCGTCAGCACACGCTGTTGTCGGACATTTCACTGGACCAATATTCATTCCGCGGTTGGAGTTTTCAATTCTATGTAGTAATGGATCGATGTATACCTTATATAAATCGGCACTCATAATACCTCCCTGCCGAATACCTTGTTCTATGTTAAAAGAGTCAAAAGTGTTATTCATCCACTTGATTGATGTTTTGGCATTTGTATGTAAACTATCTATAAGTGTCCAGTGTTTGTTTTCAACGCCGATTTGATATAAACGTCTCATGAGATTCTGGTGATTGACAACATCGAACGCTGATTTAGCATCCAGTAGTACCAGCTCTAATGGTTCTTTTTCGTCTTTGCTCTCCCGCTGACATTCTTCCACTATCAGTGCAGCGTTAAGTGGCGAAGCGCCCGCCGTGAAGCCTCTTTGTAAATGACTTTGTGTTTCACTAATATTTGGCTGAATCCTAGCTTTCAGAATACTATCTATAAGTTTACATATAACAGGTAGAACTGTGATACCTCGATAAAATCTAGCGTCATTTTTCGTTCCTTTATTCTTGAATATTGGCGTTAATAATCCTATTTTGAGACTATCTGGAACTTCTCCCTCCATGAAAATCGTATTTATCAGTGTTTGTAAAAGAATAACTAGCTGCTCTCCACCGTAAGCTACATGTTCAATCATCAAGCCATGAATGTCTGCAGATTTACCTTTATTTATAGATTTAATAGCTTTTTCAATCTCGTCCATTGTAACTATAGGAATATCTTTATTCTTCGCCATTGATTTGATTTGTTCATATTCAATTTGTACAACTGTGTCAAACTCGCCATCATATTCTGGATCTTCTTTAACTTTCGCTAAGCTTTCAAAGTGTCTTCTGAAGCCATCGAGAACGTTATCACACCCCGAATAGGTTTCATTTTCAACATGCAAGTCAGTGATAAAGTTACTGGTTTTGTTACGTTGTCTGTTAATAAGCTTGTAAAATAGCTTGGTGTCATATGTTTTAGCCTGGAGTATTTCTTCTTTCTCATTCATGGATCGCTCAGCATGTTCTGTTCTGATTTTACTACGTAAGGTCTTCTTCAGTTGCTTTCTTTTAACGACTATAGGGTGCTCTGGTTCATTCGGTTTCCCGTTGAGATTCCATTCCTTGTTCGCTTGTCTGACATCTTTTAGAGCATTAGCTATTTCATTATTCCAAACTTTCAGCTTTGGTTTAGCTTTGAATGACTTTCGATGTGGACAGCTATGCTGCGCTGCTTCTTTAAGTATTTCACATGTATTTGTTGCTATGGTTTCTGTATCAAGTTTCTTTTGCACAATCACGCTGCTTAATATATTCAGACTATCGTTTACCATCGCTGCATACAAATCCTTGTCAGCTTTATCCCACTGCACTTTTCTATTAACTCGACCTTGATTTATATCGCTTGAGGTTTTCTTTATGAGTTTATATTCAATCTCTATATATATTGGATGATGATCAGAAACATTACTGTCCAGACCTTTCATTACAATTTTGCCGTTAGTTTGTATACTTTTGGAATGAAGGAAGTAGTCAATTTCGCTGCAATCTGTTCCTCTTGGGCTGACATAGGTTGTGTCGGTACATGTGTATTCCAGGCACGTTTCATTGATAAAATCCATGATATATTCCGCTCTTTCACCTTTTCTTACTAGTTCATTCAGGTTTTCATTTAGATCTCCTCCCAGTATAATGTCGTGAGTCACTTGAAATTTCTGTACTATTTCATAAAGTTCATCTACAGTTTCTTGAAACTTTGAGATACTGTCCTTATAGCCTCTAGTGGGCATGTATAAGCTTGCCATAAATAATGGCTTCGCTCCTGGTTGACAGAGTTCAATACACTGTACACGTTCACTACCATCAGGTATTATTTTAATTAAACTGTCTATTGATTTATGCCATAGGATTCCTGTACCCCCATAACCTCTCGGAATCTGGGATGGTTGGATTGGGTCATTCATATCTACGCCTTTCCCTGCGGAACAGATATTCACGTCAATTTGGTTTAACATGTCTATTTGAAAATGGAATAGCCAGTGCTCTTGTATGAGAACGATATTGGCATCTTTAAAAAGTTCAATGATGGCTATACTGTTAGTTTTTATATTTTTAACATTTAGTGACACGATCTTCAATGACTGGTGCTCTGTAGTTAGAACTGCCGGTTGGTTTGTTGGCCCTGTGCCAAAAAACGCTGCTCGCTGGAACCTTGATGAGGAGTTGTGTTCTGGACTAGCATAGGTGGTGGAGGTTTGGTCAAGTCGATGTAGATATGTTTGGGCACTGTGGAGGCTACCTGTTCTTCAATATGTTTGGGAACTGTATTTCCTACCTGTTCATCTGGCTTGAGTAGCTGAGCCTTGGTTTGAGGAGCTGGTTTTGGCCCATATCGAAGAGGTTGACCTGTAAATGAGGCGGCTCTCTTGTAGGGTGGAACATATATGCCATTCGTCTTCTTGTCGTCTCGCTGTCTAATTTCTGCAACATTGGGAATAGATTCATCACTTGTTGTTTGTCTGGTTGGCTCAGTGCCTTTGTTAGCTAGTGTGGATGTTTCTGTTTGGACTGTATTGGTTTCTGGCACAGTAGCATCGCTGGTTTCGTTCTTCATTAGATTATCTATTTGTGAGTCAATTTGTCTTAGGATATACCCTGTGACTTTGTCATGAACTTTCTGCATGAGTTGAGCATTATGGCTACTACCTTCATTACAAGTACTCTGCTTTGTTGCACACTGACAGCCACTATTGTCCTTCACGCCATTATTATTCATATCTTTAATTTTATTGTTAAGTGTTTTTATTGTGCTTTCATATTCGATTTTCTCATGTTCTAGTTGCTTGATATAAGAGTTCATTCTCGTTTTTTCTTTACTATTTTCTGTTAATAATTTTTCTTTCATTTTCAGTTCATTTTCCCATTTTCTAAGTTTTAGTTCCTTTTCTCGAACTTCACTTAGCTTAATGTTGGCTGTTTCATTATCCGATTTGGGCTTTTGTACGTTTATAGAGATTGGTGCAATTTCTTTGACTTTGGTGTCGTCTGCGTTCAGCGTTTCCTTGTTTTGTAGCTTAGAGCCGATACAGCTGTAGCAATCCTCGGACTGCGAGATACAAGATACATGAAATGTTAATTGACAAGTGTTACAGTTCACACCTTGGGTCACACTTTTCTCACAGTTTGGACATTCTTTATGCAGCTCCTCAATAAGTATTGATTTGGCATTTGTATATTTACTAATATTTTTGGTTACCGGTAGTTTCAATAACGTGTTTGGGAAAGTTGGTACCATAGAACTGGTTTTACTTCCTGGGCAGGTTCTACAGGCGTATATGTTACCTTTTTTAGCTTCAAGGACAATAATTTCATCCTTTGATAGTCTATCACCATTATAGTGGATCCAGTGTCGTTCTGAGTATGTATTGCATTTCAAACAGCTAATATCCCCTTCTTCATCCACCCTGTCATCATTCGTCTCGTTATTCGGAGTAGGCGGTATAGCTTTTATGTTTTTGGACACTGGTGATTTTGCAGTAGATGCAGCCTGGATTGCTCTTGTAGAAATAGGTGATTTGGGCACGGGTTCATCTTTCAGTTCCTGTAGTACTTTACTCAGTTGCGTCTCTAGCAGTAAATTCAACGACTCGAGTGATTTATCAACCGGAACGACGGATGCAACTAACTTGTGTATCTTGGGAAGATCTACTTCTGTGAATATTCGGGATCTCTTACCGTTTGCCATGATTTTCGAAGTTGTAGGGTATATATTTACTGTGTATCCACCAGTATCTAGTTGGCATCTGATAGTGATTTGTACTGAGGCGTCGGTTGTTTCAGTAACATGAGCTGAACCTCTTTCTTCATCGAAGTTTCTATAGTATTTGATAAGGGTATGCTTCATCAACTCGAAGGTTGCCGCATCGGCCACCCCGATAAATCCACCACCTGTCTGAGTATATTCAAGGTTTCGTGTGCGTCTGGTAGCTTTCAATTTCTTTACAAGTGCCTTTTCGACATCCAGTTCATATTGGACCTTCTGTTGTTCTGTATCCATTGTATTTGTCACCGAGGTCCGTCTTTGGGCTCTTCTCGCCAACGCCATGATACGATGAAGATTATTGGTGCACTGGATAGCAAGGGGTGGGTTCAACGGTTATAGGCGTAAGGCAGTCCTTCACAGCCTACGTTGTATCCCCCACAGCTAAGGGCAGGCTAAGATAGGCTAAGATAGTGGCAGTGTCTAACAGTGTCAGTACAGTCAGCAATTGCTGAGCTACAAAATGTATTTAGGAAATGTTCATTTATAAAGTAAATCGTTTTTCACATTATATCACTCGCGAACTGTTTATAAAAGTTATAAAATAGTTGACACACTATTAAGATTGGTTAAAATGGTTAAAATGTATAAGAACTGATAAAAAGTTTGATCTGTCCACTAAGATCGGTAAAAGAATTTAAAATTTCAGTCAAAAACTGTCATGGCCGCCATTTTTCCCGCCCGTACCGGGACAATAAAATTGCTTTTGCAGAGTCTAAAAGCTGTTTATAATAGATATATTGGGTCACACAACACAAATTCAAACCATTCTGTATCGCGTTTTTATCAATAAAACAGTAAAACAGTAAAACACGTCCTTTCACCACGACCGCCACCACATCTTTTAAATTGCGGTACGGTCCGGACGGCTTTTATCATGTTCAAAAAAGCATGCCCCGTAATTTTGCGATGTAGACTCTTCCACGCAATTCAATTCAATTCAATTCTTTATTTCCCTCTGTGAAGAGGATATTGAACACAATATGTACAAAGTAACAGAGTAATAAATGGTTATACAATTTGGAACATGATAATAATTACAAAATGTACATGTACATGAATAGGCATTACATGCCTCAAAAGATTATTGGTCAGTTATTTGACCGTTCAATTTACATGTATTACCGACATGCCTTAGTTTACACTATAAGCAGAGTATATGTTCAGACAGTTGTTCACATACTTATAAGATGAACTAAGGAATTCGTGCTCAGTATCGACATCAAACACTGGTTCTAATGGAGCTCCTAAGAGCTTAAGTGAGAGCGAAATACTGTCAAGTGATGTTATTTCATTTATATCGTCTCTGCTGATGTATTCAACAAGCGAGTCTAAAAAGAGAGATCTGATTGTCTCAGTACAGTTACATTCACTAATCACATGTACAAGTTCTTCCTGATAAATGGATTCACATATTTCACAGATATTATTTTCCAGTAGAACTCTTCGTGTCCATAGTCTGGCTATAACGCACATGATGTAATTAAAAGTTTTTAATTTACAAACGTTATATATTATTGATGGAGTTATTTGTGGGTGAAGAATCCGGAAGAAAGTAAAATCAGTGTCCTGGGACATTCTATTGTCCCACAAGAGAGTTTCATTCCGTTGTACTGCAGACGTTACAGCATGTTTCCACTGTTGCTTGGACGGTATAGATTGCGGAGTGGTTATGAAAGTATTAATAATTGACTGTAAGCCATATTTAGTCAGAATGTTACAAATGTCAGGGATGAATCCAAGAGTTACTTTTGATCGATCACTTAGAAATAGTACAAGTTTTCGAATAAAAATATCTCTTGTTACAGAGCCCGATGGAAGGGTCATAAGTTTGAGTAAGAACATAAGTTTGCGAGATTCTATCTTGGACGGCAGTCGGTTCAGACCTAGCATAGGTTCTGCCATATCAGAACGGGTAGCTATTGGTAACCCTTGAATGCGCTTAACAGCAGAATGTTGAAATCGAGATATTGCAGTAAAGTCTGAGGTTAGAATGTTGTTCCACAACTCCGAGCCATACAGGGCTATCGGAATTATGATTTTATTATAGATACTTGCGGATATACGTGGGTTGACGCCACAGACATGCACACCCTGCGCAGATAATGCGAAGAAAGCATTTCTTGCTTTGAGTAGACGCTCATTAATCCTGTCTTTGTTTTTTAAATTAAACGAGTGCAAAATACCAAGATGGACGAAATTGTCAGTCTGATCAATGAACTGGTTGCCGTACAAAATACCCACTCTTGGTTGGGACCGTTTCTTAGTGAAGACTGTAACGCTACTTTTGTGAACATTAATAGCAATATTCCAGTGATTACAGTAATTATATACGATATCGACCTGTTTTTGGAGGTGTAGGGGTGTTAGGCATAAAAGCGAAATATCATCAGCAAATGCGGGATTTCCGGTTTTTACGGTCATGACCTTGGACCCGTTCCTGTTTTGTTCAAGTTCATTTAGTAGGTCGTTTATGTATACCAAGTAGAGGAAGGTAGACAATACACCACCTTGTCGTACACCTCTTTTTATGTGAACTATGTCTGATGTGTGACCTTGAATTCGTACCATAGCTTTAAGGTTAGTATATGTTGATATTATAAGTCTTAGGAAGTTTCCAGTGAAGTGCAGTCTACCGAGTTTAAGAAAAAGAGCTTCAAAGCGCACTGTGTCGAATGCAGCTTTTTGATCGAGACAGGCAACGTATACGTCAGAATGACGTTCAATATTGTATAAAATTGTTTCTTGTACTGCGAAGGCCGTTGATAAACAGCTGAGATTGGGTTGAAAGCCCTGTTGTTGCCTATTTGGGAAGGTAGAGACCCAATTTTTCAGATGAAAGTTGACTCGATTAAGAAGAACTTTTTCAAATACTTTGCAGAAAGCAGGTATAAGGGAGATAGGGCGATAGCTGGAGGGATCTGTCTTAACCTTACCCTTTCCCTTGTATATGGGGATAATAATGCTTGTTTGCCAGTCTCCAGGCACCTTGACGTGGGTTAAAATAGAGTTAAATAGTGAAAGCAACATGAGTTTGATTGTGTCTCCACCGTATAATATATGCTCATTTACAAGCTGATCGTGACCGGGAGATTTCTTCCGTGACAAGGAAGGTAGAACTTTATTAAGTTCTTGGAATTCGAAGGGTCGGGTTAGGCGCTGCGTCTGAGCATTTGGTTCCATGCTAATGTAGTTATCTAATTCCGCGCGGTAATACTGAGATAGTTCGTCGCCTTCGTCGTGGCTCCCAAACACGCCGTTGAAATGTTGTAAAAACCCGTTTATTACTTCCGAGTCTTGAAAGCTTTGACCGTTTACATTAATGGTGGTACATATGTCGAAATTCTTTCCATTGTTTCTCTTAAGCAACTTCCAGAATAACTTATAATCAGTTTCAGCTGTCTTGTTTAGTTGGTCAAAAACGGAATTCTCGTGTTCGTCTATACAACGCCTTTGTATGCGTCTAAATGTCCGTTTAGCTGCCTTATAATTGGTATACGATTCGTGAGCAAAACCCCTCGGTCGCCCAGATTGTTTCCATATCGACCGGAAGTGCCTAGCTTGCGCGTGCGCATGCTTAAGTTCCGAGCACCAGTACGGTTTCGCGGCCTTATTGAATCTTGACTTAGGGAGGTGCTTTTCAGCTTCTCGAATGAAATTTGTTATGGCGGAGTTTATAATGTCGGGGCCGAGCGTCTCGATATCATGGGTCTGATGCATTTTTGCGACGTGATTTTCTATTTCCTTGTTGAAGTTATAGATTTGTATTGGTGTGCATTTTGACCAATTTATATTTGCACTGGGGCGGAGGGTTGGAGTTATCCCGTTGCCTGTAACGTTGACCGTGACCATTATTGGTAGGTGGTCGGATGTGAGGATATCGTGTGGGTCGGCTATACTATAGTTAGAGAAAAGATGGCTGGAATTAGTCTCAACAAGTATATGATCGATATTTGTTCTGGTTGGTACAAAGGTATAAGCATTGCAATTAAAAAGATTGTGGAGGGATATCAGACTGTTATTACGTACGAACTCCGAGAAAAATCTGGATTTTCTGTTAGGAAATTGTCGTGATTTTGTTACAAGTTGAGCGTTAAAGTCTCCACCAAGTACTACTGTACCCATTTTACAGTAATGCGACATAATAGATTTAACATCCGACAGAGTATCATTGTATAAATTAACATCGTTATCAGATGGCATATACACACAAAATATAAACATGGGTACATTACATACATGTTTGATCTCTATCCCAGATATTCTATCATGATTAAGGTTGGTTAAGGTAGTAACATGTTTTTGTAAGTTTTTGCGTATGAGGATGGCGGTACCCGCTCTCCCACACTTCATATATCCATAATTATCAACATTATTGTCACAAGTGTTTATAGCATGAAAATCAGGGTTGATAGAATGCAAGAAATGTTGCGATCTAGGTAATAGTTTATGTTCCGTTATTAGAGCTATGTCTATATTCTTATCTTCGAGAATTTCAGAGAGGCAGTACGCGGTTGACATTATGCCTCGTACGTTCCAACACAGAATATTCACGGACATGATTAACACAAAGAAAAGCACTTTGATATTATGAGCTTCCATTATATCGCACTTATGGGCACTACACATAAACACAATTTAGTTATCAATCGACTGTCGATCCCAGGAGTTGTCGTTCCAGTTGTTGTGGTAACGTGGTGCGTCGTATTCGCGTTGCTGATAACTTCGAGAATCGTCGTCCAATCGGTTTTCGTGTCCATGGTTACGGTCATTGTAGTGTTTACGTTGGTGATGCTGTCTCGCGTTCGTGTCATAGGGTTGATGATATTCATGTTCTGTATCGACAGGTGACCAACGTTGGTGTCTAGGTGGTCGGTTTTGACGGTGGGAGGATTTGGTTTTCTCCCATTCTTGTTTATTCACCCACTTCCGACATGTAATGTCGGGTGGCCAGAAGTCCTCCTGGTTAATAGTGTCCTCATCTTCAAAGTGGATGTTGATTTTCGCTCCGGCACCGTTCCTTCCATAGTATACGTTAACGAGAGATGGCTTGACATTTTTGTCTAACATAAAGTCATATATGTCTTGTTTTGACACTTGTATATCAATATTTCCTAGAAAGAACGAGAGTGTTTTACTCCGTCGAACAGCCTTGAAGCCGTGGTCTGTATGTTCTTCCTCGGTATCAGTGTTTGCCGTGGTATGATGATTTGGAGGTTTGTTGGTAACAGCAATAGTACAAGTAGGCGTGGTTGTAGTTTGATGTACTTCATCTTTAGTAGTGTGTTTGTTCTTTGTAGGGCTCGATTGTCGTTCACTTTCTGTGTGGTTGTGTTGGTTATGGTTAGTGCGGTCATCAAGGAAACGTTTGTTTAAGGTGACGAGTGCCGTTTCCATTTTTGTACAGTCTTCCTTTAGTTTTGTCATTTGCTCTAAAGAGTTCGCGATTGTACCAACACGTGAGAGTACACTGTTTACAGAGCCGTGAATCGTCCTAAATAGAATTGCTACCTGATTTACATCGGTGCGTACACTTTCTAACACAACGGAGTCGGTTGCTTGTCTTTTCTTAATGTCAGTAATATCAGTTTGTATGTTGGAGAGTATACCAATCACATCAGGGAGAGAATATGGATTTTCGTCGTCTATCACAGTTGTTGTATCATTGATCGCAGTACTGTTTGCGAATACACCGTGGATGTCTCGATTCTGAACTCCATGTGTGAAGGAGTATAATACATAACAGTCAGCCGCGCACTTTTCTTCTTTTGTACCCGTTGATGAATTTCGTCTGTTTACTAGTGGAGCCTGAGGGCAGTTGGGGAAACTCTGTGCTCTCTCTGCGAGTCTGTCCCTGTAGTCGTTTATTTTAAAGTAGTCAGAGTGACAAATACGTAGCAGTTCACTGATGTACTCATCACGACTGAGGGTTTCAAGTTTATTATCAAGATCAGAATAAAAGCGCGGAGGACGTATCGTTTGAGAATAATCAAAACTTGTATCAGACTCTGATATATCGTCGATAGATGCGTCCGTGCATAACTCTTCTTTGATTTTGTTGAGTTGCTCGTTTACTCGCTGTCTTGCTGTATTGATATTAGGGGGGACAACGCCCGCATACGCTTTGCGTGAAGTAGCCATAGTTGCTTCCCTTGAGTGGTCAAGACTATTTTATCAATGGTCTAGTATATAGTGACCAGTGGAGCGTGACGAATTTTTTAACGTAACCCTGGGGCGGGAAAATTACCGCTTTGGTATTCCCCACCCACTTGATTTACAAGGGTTAGTGAAAAAGTCAGAAAGTCACAATTAATCATTCGTTTATCACCTCTAACGTTGGTGCCGTGGTAGATGATCTTACGCCGATATCGTGCTGGTCATCTCGTAGTAGATAAGCTGTAGTAGCTGAGATATACTCTTTTTTTTTTCTGGTGTAAACAAAGGACGTCCATACGGATGGTCGCTTACGTAAACATCGGCCATTTTCTGTGCTTCTCCCAAAGATAATCCCATCTCTGCTAGTTCTGCCATCATAGTCCTACGTCATGTTGTCTTCGGTCGACAAGGTTTTCTTTTTCCTGGAGGTGTCCATCGCAGAGCAACCTTTGGTAGTCGTGTTTGGTCCATCCTTAGTGCATGACCTAGCCACCATAGCCTTCTCCGCTTGATTTCCGAAGTTATGTTATGACAGTTGGTTTTCTTAAATAGTTCTTTGTTTGTGATCTTGTTTGACCAAAAGATTCTGCATATTTTGCGCAGGCAACCATTGTGAAATCCTTCTATTTTCTTCATGTCACTTTGAATGACCCGCCAACATTCAGATCCGTAAAATAGGACTGTTTTTACATTGCTGTTGAAGAGTTATAGTTTAGTTTTCAGCGAGTATTAACTGGATTTTCAAAAGAGGTTTAAGGATAGCAAATGAGTTTCTGGCTTTCCCAAGTCTTGCCTTGGTGTCTTTATGGGCTGCGTTGTCTTTGCTTATCAGGCTGCCAAGATATGCGAAGTCTTCGACAGATTCCAAAGGTGTGTTTTCAACTGTAACCTGTATCCCAAGGTTGGTGTTGGTGTACATAACTTTCGTCTTTGTCTTATTGATATGTAGGCTTGTTTGTGCAGCAAATTTGTTGAGTCTGTTGATTTTTTCTTAGCTTTTAGTTAGGTTTGAGGATAGTGTGGCTAAGTCATCTGCGAAGTCGATGTCTTCCAGATGTGAAAGGAGGGTCCATTGAATTCCTCGTGGTTAGTCAGTCGTTGTTTGTTGCATTATACAGTCCACAGTGAAAAGGAAGAGGATAGGCGAGATGATGCAGCACTGTCTGACTGTAGGTGTTTATATGTATGGTGTTGGAGCGTTTACAAAACATTTACTGGTAGATATTTTTGGTAAGTATTGACGATTACTTAACCTTAAATGACATTATGTAGCCAAATTTTTAATAATACTGCAACAACTGTAACAAGCTCTGCACCAAGAATGGCAAAATTTATCTCAAAATCGCATTAGACGCCTTACTGGTAGTATGAGGAGAAGGGTTGAGGCTGTCATCCGGGCACGTTGCGGTTACACGTTATTAAAATTTTGGCTACATAATGTCATTTAAGGTTAAGTAATCGTCAATATTTACCAAAAATATCCACCAGTAAATGTTTTGTAAACCCTCCAACACCATACATATAAACACCTACATTTTTGGTAAAAAAAACAACACATTTGCTTATGCTTCAATAATTTGGATAAGAATAAACTAAACCCATACCTTTACTGGTTTATGATTACTAAATAGCTATCGCTACTTATCAAATTACTATTTCTTAGCTCAATTAAGTCGTCATCTCAAGACAGTGCTTTCAATCACAACCAATTTTAAATTTCCGGGGTGTGCTTAACTTATTTCTTTGTGTATATAACTGATCCATCATTCCTTTTCTGTCGACATGAGCCTGTCCAACGCGCTTCACTTACTCCTAGTATATCAAGATGGTAGTTCTTCATTTCTCTGGTGGATTGTGCAGCTTTGGAAGTTTCAAACATGGTTCGTACATTCCAAGCTCTAATGCGGATGTTAGTTTTGGGTCCTAACATACTCTCGGTCGTACTCCTGACTCCTGTAGCACAGCTTAGGTCAGGAGTATTCATACTGACATTTGGTTGGCCGAGGTCTGTTGGTGGATCCCAGTGGTTCAATTTCATTGCAGTTTCGGTAACATTTGTGTTTTTACAGGGGAGGGTTGTTAACCCGACGCCTAACCCCCGTACCGGTGGACCAGGTTCTCTCTCTGTGTTTTCCTTCCCGTACATGATTGCAATTACCATGCTAACGAGCTGCATCTGTCCGAATTTTCTGTCTGGGTTTATTCCCATAGCCTTTGACTTTCCCAAGACAACCACATGGCAGTGGAGCCATTTAACCCATAGCTGGGAACTAGGTTTATAGGCATCAGGGCGTATCCGCTCATCGATGGGCCTGGCATGCCATATATCTGGGGGCCTAGTTTCCTCCGAGACCCTTTGATTCAGCCTGGGGCCACAAGGTGCCCAGTTAACCGTCTACCACCTCTAGGAGGATCCCATTTCTGGGTCACATAGGTCTTATTGCACGCTAGGCTATAACTGGTATGGAAGGCGTACGAACTCGGCTTCCTTTTCGCAGCGAACTGCTAACCAATGATGAGGCTGAACTCGAGAGTGACTATCACATACACTACAACACACACACTGTACGCATCATGCAGTCAGTTGGCAGACAAATCATTTGGCAGACAAGAGCTTTAATTAATCATAAGACAAAAGAATATTGTCCAATTCATGATTGTATTAAACTACATGTATTAAATAAGTTATCGTGATAATATACAATCCAATATACTTTTATATAAGTTGTCTACCACCAGCTTTGAACTTGGATCGCCTGTGTGCGAAGCAGTCAACAAAACATACTTTCATATAAGTTGGCTACCACCAGCTTTGAACTTGGATCGCCTGTGTGCGAAGCAGTCAACAAAACATACTTTCATATAAGTTGTCTACCACCAGCTTTGAACTTGGATCGCCTGTGTGCGAAGCAGTCAACAAAACATACTTTCATATAAGTTGGCTACCACCAGCTTTGAACTTGGATCTCCTGCCAGTGTAAGAAGCAGTCAACAAAACATACTTTCATATAAGTTGGCTACCACCAGCTTTGAACTTGGATCGCCTGCCAGTGTGAGAAGCAGTCAACAAAACATACTTTCATATAAGTTGGCTACCACCAGCTTTGAACTTGGATCGCCTGTGTGATAAGCAGCCAACACATCTAGAGGATCATGCCTTGCTTGGATAGTTGGTTGTTTGTCGGATAGTATAATATTATGTCGGGGTATTTTATACTGTATAAATATTATGAGAAGACCTGTCTTATACATCTAATACAGACTACACCGAATTGAACAACATTGTGTAAGAGTATTAGGTTGCATTGTGTAAAGGAATAATTTAACTTTCAAACTATACAAACTACTATCTACCTTGTCCATGACAACTTACTGACAGTTGCTATCAATAAAGTTATGTTTATAATCAACATAACAGATATAAAATAGTTACAGTATTATTTACTTGGAGGATATTCTGCCTGATACTGTACACCAATTTACATTCGCGAATACTACTTTTCGCGTTTTGCTGATCGTTGGTATATTCGCGACTACAAATTTTCGCGTTTTTTAAGTTTCCTGCAGTCCATATTAATGTTAATTAATGTTAATGCATTTTCGCGGCGACTTAATTTCTCGAATTCTACTTCGCGAAACTAAATCGCGCGAAATATTTTTTAGGTTTACAGTTATAGTATCGCTTGCACAGTCGACCCTCAATTCTAATTCCTATTGAACAGAAAGTACAATATAATGATACTTGGGTAAATATGGTCACTCCTCTACTAACTATTGTCATAGTGCGCTTCAATGTAAATAGCCAATAAGAAAGTGCGTATTTTATTGCTTTAATATATAAGCTTCGAACAATTCATTGGAATATAAATGGTTTCAAATGACTAATGTGCCAGTATTATGGACTGAATTAAAATCAGGGTAGAATATAAAACGTACGGGTAAAATAACCCATTCAAGGTTTAATACTATTGGTTGTACGTGACGTTCTAACGTTTTATACTGTCTATCCTAAACCGAAACAGTCATTTTCGAACAGTGCATGTAGTTATAGAAAGTTTATATTCTATTTTAACGAAATAATGGATGGTTGGACAAAATGGATTAATTTTGAAGCATGTTATACTTCATTGTTACTGTTGTTTATAATCACAGGTAAGGTCTTATAATATAATTACATATATAACTGTATTATTATCTAACCAACGAGTAAAAATGCAAAACAATATTATTTTCGTTATATAATTCAAAGTATGGACGCGCTACCTACATAAAACAGCCATGCATTTTTGGTGCATTGCACTTTTTATAGCTAGTTTAATGATGCATTGTAAATGTTGTAACATTATATATCTGCATAGTTATGTTAGTTAGTTTGTTGTTATAAAAGTGAAACTGAGATAAATGTGCCTTATAAAACATAATTATAGCGGCGAGTTTATAGTACACATGTACATACAATTACCGTGAATATCTGATGACATGGGGGTGTCACATCATATAGCCGGGAGTTTTACCATAGTCCCTATATATCGACAGTGCCCGTATTTACAAAGTTTCTAACATATTACTAAGACGCAGACTATTTAAGTTAGAAATAAAACAATCGTAATTTCATTTTAGACAAGACGTAATGTTTTCATATTGAAATGCACCGATTAAAGTCCATCTAAGAAAAACACACTATTTTTTGCGAAAGCTAAGACAATTATTCAACAATTGTTTTCTTCCACGAAAACATACCTCAGAAGTTTTGTGATTACGGGCCTTGATGTCATATGCAACTTGTTAAATATTCAGAAATGCAGAAACACTGTTAAAATGCATTATATCATGACTGGTTACTAGATTTTACTCAAGATGAATTAATTATTCAAAATGTATTTGATCCCATGGCGCTACAGGTAAACGGTATCAGCTAGATAGTAAATGTCAATACTACAGTCTCTCAACAACTACCGTCGTAAAACACGTTGTTAAAACGGGAAGACACGTTGTAAACACGGATAGACACGTTGTTAACACGGGTAGACACGTTGTAAACACGGGTAGACACGTTGTAAACACGGATAGACACGTTGTTAACACGGGTAGACTCGTTGTAAACACGGATAGACACGTGAACGTTGTAAACACGGATAGACACGTGCACGTTGTTAACACGGATAGAGACGTTGTAAACACGGGTAGACACGTTGTAAACACGGATAGACACGTGCACGTTGTAAACACGTATATACACGTGCACGTTGTAAACACGGAAAGACACGTTGTAAACATGGGTAGACTCATGCACGTTGTAAACACGGATATACAAGTTGTAAACACAGATAGACACGTTGTTAACACGGATAAAACGTTGTAAGCAAGGATAGACACGTTGTAATCACGGATAGACACGTTGTATATCCGGATAGATATGTTGTAAACATGGGTAGACACGGTGTTAACACGGATAGACACGTTGTAATCACATATAGACACGTTGTTAACACGGATAGACACGTTGTAATCACGTATAGACACGTTGTTAACACGGATAAACACGTTGTAAACACGGATAGACATGTTGTTAACATGGGTAGACACGTTGTAACGGTGTAAGCACGGATATACACGTTGTAACGTTGTAAACACGGATAGACACGTTGTAAACATGCATAGACACGTTGTAACGTTGTAATCATGAATAAGCACGTTGTAAACAAGGAAATACACGTTGTAAGCACGGATAGACACGTTGTAAACACGGATAGACACGTTGTAAACACGGGTTCACACGTTGTTAACACGGATAGACACGGTATAAACACGGATAGACACATTGTAAACACGGGCACGTGTACTTAAGGAACATATAAGCAGGTAAAGTATAATTATGGAAGCTAGCGTGTTACCCGGATGTTGAAGTTCTCATTAATATGTTTCTCTACATGACCCAGAGCACACATAAATTGCGTCGCGTTTTTCTTTGTGGTAAACATTTAAAGGAAACTAATTATAATAGAAAACATCCGCTCACAACTATATCCTTGAAAACTACCCTACCTGTAAATTGTTAAATATATTTTACTACCTTATAAGTGTCACGTGGCGAAATAATTGAAATATTTTACACTGGTATCTAAATTTACATAATTATACAGTTTTCAGCGCATCTAGGAACACACTCACGTGGACAATCTTTGATTGGTTTGGCGCACCATTATCTTACATTATCAATTGTATAGTTTAATGCACTGTGTCCTATGAATATACTTTTTCATATTAAAATAGACATAGTTTACACATCATCTATAATAGTATGCATGTCTCCGTGTTAAATGTATGGATAGTATTTCTAGATTTCAGCTCAATTAGTTTTTTATAATAATGATTTACTGAAATTTTAAACCAAACCTATTCTATTATCCCTCACTGCTGCGGGCGCCGAATCTTTTATGATTTCTACTATAGTTTCATTGAGAAAGGAACAGTGGTTTATTATTGCTTATGATGCTTCATCAACGAATACAATTCAGTTGTGTTGCCTTAGACTTTGGTTCAATATTATATAATATCCATGCATTCATGCAAAAAATATACATTCATACATTGATTTTCACGGTGGATGTCATACCGGTACGTCATCATTTTTATTACATTAATGTAATTTAGGAAGACATACGTCATTAAATTAATATTTTAAAAATAAATGTAGAATATGAAAGACCGGAAAAATTCCAAATGGATGAAAAAACTACATGAAAACAGTCAACATTGTATAGGAATATACACACTTTATTAGACAGCTTACTCATACTTCTATAAACTACAGTAAAGTTTCGCTAATAAGACCACTTTGATTATTTTGAAATCATGCAGATTTTTGCCAGTTTAAGGTCCCAAAGTATTAAATTTAGAACAAAAAAGGTCCACTAATAAGACCGATTCTCTATTAAGACCACCTTTTGACCAGTCTTATTTACTGTAGTTAATTATGTGCATTATATACGTAGATGTAATTATGAAGTTCACTACATAGTGATATTATAATAAAAAAAATCCGAATTATATCATGACCTTATAAAGTGAACTTTTATCCGTATTTCAATTGTGATTTCACCTTTAACATCTACATGTGTGGTCCGACACGGATAGTTCATAACTTACGTTTGTACGTCTAAAATATTTAATGAAAAGGACAGCTACAAATATGAACGTTAATAAAGTATGCAATAACTTGTCTGCGTGTTAAATAGCTGATAGCATAGAATATAAAACGATGTTTTCATATTACAACACAGTCATAAGATATAAAGTACAGGTATATGTTCTTTATACTCGGGAGTTTAATCTACTCTCTGAACGTTCACTTTAGGGGATACTAATTATGCTACATTGTAATGTACAATAAATAAATCAATATGAGCATGCTATATGACAATAGTACATACATATTACATGTACATGGTTCATTAACTAATTTACATTCAGCCAATTTAGAAACCCAGGGGTTTTCATGATGGGTATTTGTTCTACATATAAAGTAACTATACAATTTCTAGTTCAATTTAAATCTTATAAATGTAAACTGTTATCAGCAATAGTGTGTTTTCCACATCCCTAATATAATTATACTAGTTAACACTTTAACATTTTAAGTTTTGTTTTACTGCTGTATTCTTCATCATATACATCCACGTATTTATGTGGATTTACGGAATCCGTGGTAAAATAGTTTTTCTATGGTTCAGCGTAGTTTGTGCTAGTTTGTATAATTTAGTAACTGTTGCACAAAAAAACCCGTGCGATTTGGATTATGTAATTACCTCGCTGGGTACCAAATTGACACCCAACAATGTCAAGTAATTGCTTTGTTTGTCTAAATTGAGTGTCGAAAATAGGGAAAGAGCGATCAACTGACTCCAGTCAGACGTCAACAGCCGTGACGTCGCTCGATGGTGAAGCGGTGTACATAGTAGTGTCGCTAGTTTAGAAAACAGTGTTTATATGTTGTTTATTTCCAAAACATTAGGCATTATGCCCATGCGCCATGAGTTTACAAACAAATTATATACAGATGATATCATTAAGATCAGCATGTTCGAGATAAATATATAGACAGGGTTTGGGTTCAAGGTTGTTTTACATTAGGCATTTGATGAAAACAAGAGTTTTAAAGTTGTATACAATTCATTCTCTCATGGATACTTTAGTCAAGTTTAGTCAAGTCAAATATGTATTGGTATAAATAACTAAGTCCATCGCCAGTATACAACCTTGTTTATTACAATGAGACTGGATTAAATCCAATTAATGTTTATTGCTGATTCAGATACATCCTTCAATGTTGTAAATAACCTCAGGGCATCATTTAAGTGTAATTTGCTACAGAATAAATTTTCCAAATACGCACAAAACTATCCGTGTACATTGACGATATATCAAACCTTTAAATTAGATACATGTATATTTAGTCATGTTCATGTCTTTGTATATATGTTGGCTAAAAATATGCTAAATGCTATTTCATGCCCGAATAAACTTTGTATTGTATATTTAGTCGATTCAAACATTTAAAATCTGAACGTGACTCGTCCATGGTAAAGCTGCCGTTGTGTAGGAAACATTCATTTTTATACCATTTCAAGTTTATTATTCCAATTATGGTACGGATTGACAACTTGAGTTAATTAGCTTTATAGTCAGACTTCGTTCAAGTATAGTTCAAATTTGTGTTTGACAAATACACAGGATGCACACATACTGCATGTATCAGATATCCAACGTATTTACGATCGATTTGTTAAAGTAAACGTGAACATGTGCTGATCTTAACATTGTATGGACATTTATTATGAGAGTATGTTTATGTGCCCTATAAGTAAACAATTTACACAATGTTGCTAAAAGCACAAGTATCAAAGTATACATTATATAGTTACTGCTATACATAACATAACATAATCTTTATTTGGTATAAAATACATACATACACGTATTTATAACCAATAAACAAATACAACATCATGTAGTGCATAATGTGATAATTATATAAATAGTCAAAATAATCTGGTTTAATTTAAACGTTAACATGGAGAATTTAATAGTAGATTATTCATACTATTCATTAGAATCCCGTTCTTTAAAAGCATAGTACAAAAATCGTGCTAAATTATTAATGTGCTTGGGATTTTTTGATAGTAATAAATTTTCAAATTATTTAGTTGTTGGCCAGTGGCAATAATAAGGGCTAAATATTTTTCTTCGAAGGTTAGTGTATTTTTCACAGAATAGTAGGAAATGCATTTCTGTTTCTAATGTGTTCATGTTGCATTTTGTGCATTTTCTATGAATCCCATCGATTTCCAAGTATCGTCCAGTTTCTATGTTTAAGTTATGTGCGGAAAGTCTGAATTTGGTTAAAGCATATTTGAATTTGTTTTTTCTAGTTACTGCTATACATACACGTTCATCCAGACTTTCAAATGTTTCAAGTTTCTTTCATAACAACTAACCCTACATTAACAGTAAAACAATGTTGTTTTAAAGGGCCTAGCATTAGGCGGTTCACGTGCTAACTAAAGCGACTTGAATTAAGCGGCACAGGGTAGTAAATTACCAACATCGCGAGGTTTAATTCAATGTTTGCTAGAATCTCAGGCTATTGCATGGTTTTATAATGGCAGGCCTGAAATCAATATTCCGTTTTTATCTATTTTAAGAAACAAACTGTCGCCAACAGCTACTGACAAACTGTGCATCTAACCCGGTGAAAGTCTGTCTTGAGAGGTTAACCATTTGAAACGTATGTCATCAAAGTATTGCGATATTATGAACAGTTTGTACCAAATTTGATCATGTGAAAGAACATTGTGATGTTGTATCTTCAACAAACATTATACCGCATTTGATATACAAATGTACCTCAAGCCATTTGTTGATTGCTAATGTATAGGTATGTTTGAAATGATGACGTAGTGTATGTTAGTTCCTGTCTGTTTGGATAATGTTGTCACATTGTCGATTTTGAGGACCCTGAGTATGTGCTGGGTCCTACACGATGTCGTTCCGATATAGACTCGACAATAATACTGAAATAATCCTAGAGTTTCCCGACAAGCACAGGGTTACAAGTCGACCATGTACTCGACCTCTACCCGAACTCTTATAATACCCACCTTTCCTATTAATATCCGATCGCTTTCCGATGTCCGCAATCGACTCCCGGCGGAAGCAGGATAATAGAACCGATAGTTACCATAGGCCCATCTCTGTCATGTGCCCAGAAATAAGAGAAGGGATTGGGGAGATACTTTGGTAGGTGTCTCATAAGCCAATGTGGCTGGCTCAACAGGTTCTGTTCTGTTCTGATACTATAATAAACAAAGCATTTATTCTTGGTCTGTCTAGACATGAAACAACTAGTATGACAATGTCATAGAGGAACGTATTAAATTATTGAAATGTTGTCCTGTTGTAAATGTACCACGCGCTCTTGTTTGAACTGTTATATACATGTAGCAAAGTTGTACTAGAATCGAGGCAAAATTTCGCCGAGAGGTTAACGTACTTGATATCCAGACAGTCACGTGACCTCTCGTATTGTAATATAATTATATGTAATATATTGTTAACACCTTAAATAAGTCAATATAATAAGATAGTATTATAAATATTGAATCATTGTCTAAGCTTCATAAGAAGATCATAGTACAGCTAAATGTGTAAATATGAAAGTTCACCGGTCCCAGAAAATGCTTACAGAAAACTGTTAAATATAAACATACGACGGCATTATTATATGTAATATAAATAATTGCAGTCATCTTAGGTACTTGAATATATAAAACAAACATTGGGTACGAAAATGATCCACCGATATCATACGCTACCTGTCTGTATGTTAATCCGTACAATAGGCGTTATATTTATATATCAACAATCGAAGTTTAAAGGTGTTTATTATGTTGTCAGCCATGTTAAAAAATGTAATCAATTTTAGAGCCAATTGTATGCTGTCTGCTCTTAATTTACATATATTTCATATATTTCATAGGAAAGGATTTAAATAACGTTTCTCTATATAAGACCCCTTCGATTATATTGAAATGCAGATATTTGCAATATAAAATAATCATAGTCTTCAACATTTTCAGGTACGAAAGCAATTAGCTACTTAATAGACCACATTAGATATTTCTTCCTAGACGAGACTTTACTGTATAAAATATGATTTCCACTCACCATTCGACCTTTTCTGTATAGACGGCACACACATATCTGGTGCTATAGACTTACTTTACTGTATAGACGGCACACACATATCTGGTGCACTTGACTTACTTTACTGTATAGACGGCACACACATATCTGGTGCTATAGACTTACTTTACTGTATACAATATAATTTCCACTCACCATTCGACCTTTACTGTATAGACGGCACACACATATCTGGTGCTATAGACTTACTTTACTGTATACAATATAATTTCCACTCACCATTCGACCTTTACTGTATAGACGGCACACACATATCTGGTGCTATAGACTTACTTTACTGTATAAAATATAATTTCCACTCACCATTCGACCTTTTCTGTATAGACGGCACACACATATCTGGTGCTATAGACTTACTTTACTGTATACAATATAATTTCCACTCACCATTCGACCTTTACTGTATAGACGGCACACACATATCTGGTGCTATAGACTTACTTTACTGTATAAAATATAATTTCCACTCACCATTCGACCTTTTCTGTATAGACGGCACATACATATCTGGTGCTATATACTTACTTTACTGTATAAAATATAATTTCCACTCACCATTCGACCTTTTCTGTATAGACGGCTGCTATAGACTTGCTTTACTGTATACAATATAATTTCCACTCACCATTCGACCTTTTCTGTATAGACGGCACACACATATCTGGTGCTATAGACTTACTTTACTGTATACAATATAATTTCCACTCACCATTCGACCTTTTCTGTATAGACGGCACACACATATCTGATGCTATAGACTTACTTTACTGTATACAATATAATTTCCACTCACCATTCGACCTTTTCTGTATAGACGGCACACACATATCTGGTGCTATAGACTTACTTTACTGTATACAATATAATTTCCACTCACCATTCGACCTTTTCTGTATAGACGACACACACATATCTGATGCTTTAGACTTACTTTACTGTATACAATATAATTTCCACTCACCATTCGACCCTATCCGTACAGACGGTACACCCATAGTCGGGTTGGAACCATTGAGTTCCCGTTGTCTAACCCATTAGATACATTATTTGGACAGAATTATGGTATGTTCTCATTTCTTATAGTACTGGTCTGTCCCTACCTGGTTTAGGGTGAACCCCCTAATTATATCATAACTATAGCACAGGGTCTTCTTTCTAATACCTATGGGACAACCGATATTGTATAATATTATACTATTATCTTAAACTGGTTTGATTTTTTTCAAAAATATTATTTTCAAGACCAATGTGATCTTCGTTGTAATATATTGACATGTAAATGTAGAAAGGACAGTTCAATAAATGTAATATCTGTGAAAATAAAAGATATCTAACCTAATAGAAATAACTTGACTTGAATAACCATTCCACTGACACTCTAATATATCTTCAGCACTGATATGAGTGTTGTAAGGATTACAACAACGAGCTAATATTTATATAAGTAACAAGATCTTACAGTTTATCACATCAATCAATATTATTAATATCCAATCAACATTCTTAAATATTTTAATCGTCTCCGAGCTAGTATTCTTATATTAGGCAAGGCAATGTAACATTATATCTGTGTATCGATAAAATATTTCACCTTCAATCATTTCAAATTATATACATTGTATATGCATAATATAACTGCCTTTATACTTTTTCATTTGGCTATAAAATGGGTTTACTTTTCATTTACAGGTATTCGAGCAATTATATGAACTAGTCCGTTAATTTAATCTGTTGTCATCATAGTGTAAATGGTTTAGTTGTAATGTTACAAAATTATAATAACTTTCATATGTCATGTCAATGAAAATTGTGAAATTTACAACTATCCCTTATATAAGCTTATAAAGTTGTCTTATTTCTGTAATCAGTAATAAAGCTAAGAAAGAATAAAAATAATATATATATTATAAGGACAGTGTGTCATTTTCGATTCAACAAAATAATGGGTGCTAATTGATTGCGCCTTAATAAATACGATGTGTAACGTATATTGCTTTATATGCGATTGTAAAATGCACTGTGTAAAATATAATTAACCGTCGTAATGTTATGATACTAAGCGACCGTTGGATTTTATTGTTTGCATTTATATTATACATAGTAACATGTGCAGGAATGTACATTAACATTCACGCGATCGCGTCCATTTTAATAACCTTGCACACGAAAATAATGCTAAAAATGGAAATTGTCATCACATTAATTGCTAATAATCAAATTATATGAAAACGTTTTGAAATTGTTTAGAATAAGCGCACGTGTTGTCAATTTGTCCCGAGTGGTAACATTCCGGTTGTTTGATTGCGAGGCCCTTATGTCTATTTCATGAAGTTATAAGTTTTTCTAGTTTATTATTCGTCATATATCAATGATATACAACTTAGAACATAACAATAAAACACAACTGGTATAATCAAATATAAGAGAATTTATCACAATGGACTCCGCAATATAAACTGCGCTTAAATAACACAATTTACGGGATATAATGATGTTATTTGGTGAGAAACTGACTTCATGTATACGTTATGCTATACTAGTGTACTATAAGATTTAAATTTACACCGTACGTAGAGACAGTTTCACAGCAAGCATTAACTAAATACTGTAATAATATGTATGTGATATTTACAGATCTGCACTACGTAGAGACAGTTTCACAGCAAGCATTGACTAAATACTGTAATATATGTATGTGATATTTACAGATCTGCACTACGTAGAGACAGTTTCACAGCAAGCATTAACTAAATACTGTAATAATATGTATGTGATATTTACAGATCTGCACTACGTAGAGACAGTTTCACATCAAGCATTAACTAAATACTGTAATATATGTATGTTATATTTACAGATCTGCACTACGTAGAGACAGTTTCACAGCAAGCATTGACTTAATACTGTAATATATGTTTGTTATATTTACAGATCTGCACTACGTAGAGACAGTTTCACAGCAAGCATTGACTAAATACTGTAATATATGTATGTTATATTTACAGATCTACACTACGTAGAGACAGTTTCACAGCAAGCATTAACTAAATACTGTAATATATGTATATTATATTTACAGATCCATCGTAAGTAGAGACAGTCTCACAGCAAGCATTGACTAAATACTGTAATATGTTATAGAAAGAGAACGCAAACGCGAGGTTGTCTTATTTTGTCGAGGGCGTAGCCCGAGACAAAACAAACAACCGAGCGTTAAGTTTTCTTTCTAATTTATGTCATTAGCCAGTGATTGGCTATCACTTTGTAAACATAAGGCGTGTCTAAATGTAATTGCAATGCTGACCGATTAACTTGTCCAATAAAAATCAATACCACGGTGTTGTGATTTTAAAGTTGAGGACTCAAATACAACCCGACCAAGAAAATTGTGTAGTTCACGTTGACCGTAGTAAAGAACAATACAGTTGTATGTATACAGTGCAGGATAATATTATCCTGCACTGTAGTAATTGCACTCAATTCTTTGAAAATTAAGACACACCCCATCAATTATCATCGGATTTAGCCACACCGCCTCTGTTAACATCAATGTAAATTGCCGTAGCCATGACATAAATGTATGTTATATTTACAGATCCATCGTAAGTAGAGACAGTTTCACAGCACGCATTGACTAAATACTGTAATATATGTATGCTATATTTACAGATCCATCGTAAGTGTGACAGTTTCACAGCAAGCATTGACTAAATACTGTAATAGCGGACAATACGCAGGCCGCAAGGCCTGCGGATGTCGTTCCGCTTTACGATAACACGTGTGCACATGGTTTGGTCAGAGTTTGAATTCACTAATGGATCTAAAAATTCGTGTTAAAATCCCGCACTGAAGCAAAGATACTAGAAAATGGCTGCTAATAGAATAACAAAAAAAATTAAAATGCGATATTCGGCAGCTCATAAATTTTCTTTTATTTTTTAATGATGTTTAAAAATATTCCAAAAACTAGCTAGGCCCCTGTCTAGCAAAGAAAAGATAATAATTATCAGTCTTCCATGGTTGCTATGCAACCAATCTTTTTATATGGGGAGGGCTATTTCCTAAATGTTTGGACACAAAAAAGGCAGCCATTTTTTGCCCACTTCGGAAGGAAATTTTAACATTTTCAGTGCATAAACGATGCTACAAACTGTTATGAGACACATGATTACTCTGAGATAACGAATTAAGTCGAGCGGGAATCGTTCATATGCGCGAAATATCAACCAATCTTAAGAAAATCTAATGAAAAAGACACACGTTTCGGTTATTTCCCATCGCAAAGTTTGCAATACAATTAATTAAAGTCCGTTTCGGGTATTTATGGGGAGGGCTATTTCCTAAATGTTTGGACACAAAAAAGGCAGCCATTTTTTTGCCCACTTCGGAAGGAAATTTTAACATTTTCAGTGCATAAACGATGCTACAAACTGTTATGAGACACATGATTACTCTGAGATAACGAAGTAAGTCGAGCGGGAATCGTTCATATGCGCGAAATATCAACCAATCTTAAGAAAATCTAATGAAAAAGACACAAGTTTCGGTTATTTCCCATCGCAAAGTTTGCAATACAATTAATTAAAGTCCGTTTCGGGTATTTACGTATCTAGACCGGACGGTGATAATCCACATCGTAGTTGTAGGTTATTGTAAAGAAAGTAAAACAAATGCATTTTCGTAATTCCTCGCCGAGATGTAATTAAAAAATCCCTCCAAAATCGTCAAAAAATATTCGCGGGATGAAGGTCGCGAAAACTAATTACATGTTGTTGTTGTCGTTATTGGATACAATAAAACCCGTAATTTTCCGTCTAAATCTCTTTTATGTTGTGACGATTTGCAGGGTTTATTTAACGAAAAAAGGTGATTAAGATTAAAGATGTTTGATATTTAATCGTAATATGATTAATTGAAATGAAAATAGCCTTTTCTTTTGAACAAAAGTACTATCTGGTATGCTCATGCAACCCATTAAAAAAAGATAAAATATCAAATAAGGCCTAGAAATCAGTTGTTATCTGCGTTTATATCTAATTATTCATTTTTAAATTAGTTACCCCTGAATTAAGTAGACCTAGAATTAAACAAATTGAAAAACGTGTATTATTCGTGTTCATTCGGACTGACAAACGACGTCTTTCGTTACTTTGTACCCAATATTTCGTATCAAACCGCTATCGCGCGCTTTCTTGTGCAACGAACCGCTTCGATAGGTTGCATAGACGTAGGAAAGCGCTCGGTAGCGCCTTTTGCAAACGGCTTGCTCCAGATTCGTAACTTCGTAACCAAACAATTTTTTGTGAAGTTATGCATCACCAAAAAATCCAGTACTAGATGAGCATGTTACAAATAATGTAGGACAACTGACATAGTCCGCTACATATGCTGTGCATTAGTTCATATTATATGTACGTTATATTTACAGATCCATCGTAAGTAGAGACAGTTTCACAGCAAGCATTGACTAAATACTGTAATATATGTATGTTTTATTTACAGATCCATGGTAAGTAGAGACAGTTTCACAGCACGCATTGACTAAATACTGTAATATATGTATGCTACATTTACAGATCCATCGTAAGTGTGACAGTTTCACAGCAAGCATTGACTAAATACTGTAATGTATGTATGTTATATTTACAGATCTACACTACGTAGAGACAGTTTTACAGCAAGCATTGACTATATACTGTTATATATGTATGTTATATTTACAGATCTACACTACGTAGAGACAGTTTCACAGCATTCATTGACTAAATACTGTAAATGTTATAATTACAGATCTACACTACGTAGAGACAGTTTCACAGCAAGCATTGACTAAATACTGTAAATGTTATATTTACAGATCTACACTACGTAGAGACAGTTTCACAGCAAGCATTGACTAAATACTGTAATATATGTTTGTTATATTTACAGATCTACACTACGTAGAGACAGTTTCACAGCAAGCATTGACTAAAACCTTGTACGATGATTTGATGACTGACTATGATTCAAGTCTTTTACCAATTTGTTCATTAGGGGATAACGTGACGCTTAATATTGATTTAGCTCTTCGACAGATCATGGATGTGGTAAGTTAGATTTTCGGCAGATTATAGATGTGGTAAGATCCTAATTCGCCTCTATTTATAAACTTTTAGATCTTTATTTTAATAGACACGTATAATACGCAATATTTTCGGACGATATGGAATGTAAATATAACTGTTTTTAGTTGTTCGATTAGAACAACTATATTTAATACACACGTTTCTAAAATCGACTATACTTTAGTTGATGAAACTACTTTTCTTCCAACGCCGCCGCTTGGCGGTGCCACATTTGTAATAGTAAACCGGCCAGCCAGTATTGCATAACTACCGACGCGGATGTAAATCGTCATGCAAAATAGTTCAATTGCAGCATTTTTACTTCGAAGCTACTTCTAAATCTATTATCTATAGGACAGTTGGATATCCCAATAAATAATTAAAACATTTGTCACAAAGCTTTTGCCACTTCTGTTAACTGCCTTGTGTAATTTTATCGCATAACCATATAAAACGCTCTTTATTGTTTAATAGGATGGTTTGCGCTGCATATGTTTAAGCCAAAATGCAGCGCAAACCATCCGGTACAATAAGCGTGACGTCATGGCGACGTTGATATTATCTTGACCTCATTGACGGTTAACGTCACGTCAAGCTAATTTAAATATTTATTGCACAGTCTGGGAGTGCCGAACGATATTTATGACACGGCTTTACGGCACTCCTGGACCGCAGGTTATGTGATAAATGTACAAAATGTATATGTACATGTTGCAATTTAAATTTGCTTTCGATACAAAACTTGTACGTGCAAAGTCACGTGATAATTGGATCGCGGTTTATTCATAGAATATGAATGTTAATTTTAACGGAATGAGTCAAGGGACCGCCTCCTCGATAGTCTTATGGTAGAGCGTCCGCTTCGAGTGCGTGTGGTCCCGGGTTCGATTCCAGGCCGCGTCATACCAAAGACGACAGAAAAAATGGTACCAGAAATTAGTATTAGAAAGAGAGTATTTATATACAAGTATACAAGTAGACGAAAAAGAAATCTTGTTCATGTCAATTGTACATTGATCGCATAAATCTGAATTTTTTTTATACTAGTAGCTCAGTTTAAACACAAAACGCCACCTTTAGACATATCATACTTTCGTAAGTATGTAAGTGTTAAACACATTTTTTTCTGATTTCAGAATGAGCGGGAACAAATCATGACGACGAATGTATGGGTCCGCCTGGTAAGTTCAATGATTGAAGTCAAATAGATCTAGTGTTATTGTCTTTGTAACAAGAAGTACAGAACAGTCTGTACGATACATTGCTCACATGAGCATACTTTCATTAATCACTGACGACCTCGTTTACGGATACACACTTGTTAGTACATGTATATCATACTTATCACACGTATTCCATATTGTGGTCCAGCGTATGAGATAAACAATATACAGGTTTCTAGATTGGGTTAAGGCATGTTAGGAGATTGTTTTCAGCTGACCTCGCGACTCAATGTTTAGGGGTAATTGCACTATACATTCGATATAACGGACGCATGTCTGAAAACGATTTTACCTGGCTGCTTTACTTCTTTGTTGCGGTGAGCTTAACTGTGCAATATAACAATGCAGTCTCTTTGGTGAAATATAGAAGTATTTCAATGCACACCATCAATGATTGATATGACTTTATACACGATCATTGGGTCTTCTAAATGAACACGTGCACATGATCGGAAGAAATACTGCCAAGTACAATTTACATATCTAGTTACATTGATCTGAATCAGTCCATTTACAATGGAAGTCACTGTTACGAATGATTTTAATATTTGTACGATTTATGTGTTCAACTATCACGTGACTTAAGTTGCTCATAAATACAATCATGTTCATTGTTACTTATATCATCTTACCTAACTATGTTATAGCAGTTTTTAAGTTGATATTTTAAACATTTTATTAGTTTTCCACGGGACAATAATATGTCGATACCCTTAACCGGTATGAATAATGTTTTATTTAAAGATCGAATCGTCCGCAAAACAACTTATTGTGGAAGGCAATTGATATAATTGGCGTTATTATGATACAGACAAACATCACCATGAATTTATTCGAGATAGAATGTTTTTCTAATGGGGTACCTTTCCTTGTCTCGTGACCATTGAATTCATGTTTTGTATATCACTTTGTACAGTTTTGGGTTAGTCTGCAAAATGAAATGGTCCCTAAATTCCGCCCCTAAAGGTGTGTTAACTTGCAGAGGTTAAGTCCATAATACGCACGGCTCATGTGGCCATTACATTTATAGCCGGATGACGGGTGTTCCTGTAGGAACAAATTGTGCATCGCTTGTCGCTGGATTGTCCTTTACTGCAATCCCTGTGATTCGTTATTATTTATGCTACATATAGTCGGCGTATCGAGTCGTGTTTGACTGACTGATAGTGTAGACTGTCGGAGTGTGGGGCGTGTTTGACTGACTGATAGTGTAGACTGTCTGAGTGTGGGGGCGCGTTTGACTGACTGATAGTGTAGACTGTCTGAGTGTGGGGGCGCGTTTGACTGACTGATAGTGTAGACTGTCTGAGTGTGGGGGCGCGTTTGACTGACTGATAGTGTAGACTGTCGGAGTGTGGGAGCGTGTTTGACTGACTGATAGTGTAGACTGTCTGAGTGTGGGGGCGCGTTTGACTGACTGATAGTGTAGACTGTCTGAGTGTGGGGGCGCGTTTGACTGACTGATAGTGTAGACTGTCGGAGTGTGGGGGCGCGTTTGACTGACTGATAGTGTAGAATGTCGGAGTGTGGGGGCGTGTTTGACTGACTGATAGTGTAGACTGTCTGAGTGTAGGGGCGTGTTTGACTGACTGATAGTGTAGAATGTCGGAGTGTGGGGCGTGTTTGACTGACTGATAGTGTAGATTGTCGGAGTGTGGGGGCGCGTTTGACTGACTGATAGTGTAGACTGCCGGAGTGTGGGGGCGTGTTTGACTGACTGATAGTGTAGACTGTCTGAGTGTGGGGGCGCGTTTGACTGACTGATAGTGTAGACTGTCTGAGTGTGGGGGCGCGTTTGACTGACTGATAGTGTAGACTGTCTGAGTGTGGGGGCGCATTTGACTGACTGATAGTGTAGACTGTCGGAGTGTGGGAGCGTGTTTGACTGACTGATAGTGTAGACTGTCTGAGTGTGGGGGCGCGTTTGACTGACTGATAGTGTAGACTGTCTGAGTGTGGGGGCGTGTTTGACTGACTGATAGTGTAGACTGTCTGAGTGTGGGGGCGCGTTTGACTGACTGATAGTGTAGAATGTCGGAGTGTGGGGGCGTGTTTGACTGACTGATAGTGTAGACTGTCTGAGTGTGGGGGCGCGTTTGACTGACTGATAGTGTAGACTGTCTGAGTGTGGGGGCGCGTTTGACTGACTGATAGTGTAGACTGTCTGAGTGTGGGGGCGCGTTTGACTGACTGATAGTGTAGACTGTCTGAGTGTGGGGGCGCATTTGACTGACTGATAGTGTAGACTGTCGGAGTGTGGGAGCGTGTTTGACTGACTGATAGTGTAGACTGTCTGAGTGTGGGGGCGCGTTTGACTGACTGATAGTGTAGACTGTCTGAGTGTGGGGGCGTGTTTGACTGACTGATAGTGTAGACTGTCTGAGTGTGGGGGCGCGTTTGACTGACTGATAGTGTAGAATGTCGGAGTGTGGGGGCGTGTTTGACTGACTGATAGTGTAGACTGTCTGAGTGTAGGGGCGTGTTTGACTGACTGATAGTGTAGAATGTCGGAGTGTGGGGGCGTGTTTGACTGACTGATAGTGTAGAATGTCGGAGTGTGGGGGCGCGTTTACCTGACTGATAGTGTAGACTGTCTGAGTGTGGGGGCGTGTTTGACTGACTGATAGTGTAGAATGTCGGAGTGTGGGGGCGTGTTTGACTGACTGATATTTCTGACTGTCGGAATGTAGAGTCGTGTTTGACTGACTGATAGTGTAGAATGTCGGAGTGTGGGGGCGTGTTTGACTGACTGATAGTGTAGAATGTCGGAGTGTGGGGGCGCGTTTACCTGACTGATAGTGTAGACTGTCGGAGTGTGGGGGCGTGTTTGACTGACTGATAGTGTAGAATGTCGGAGTGTGGGGGCGTGTTTGACTGACTGATATTGTAGTCTGTCGGAGTGTGGGGGCGCGTTTGACTGACTGACTGATAGTTTAGACTATCGGAGTGTGGGGGTCGTGTTTGACTGACTGATATTTCTGACTGTCGGAATGTAGAGTCGTGTTTGACTGACTGATAATGTAGACTGTCGGAGTGTGGAGTCGTGTTTGACTGACTGATAGTGTAGACTGAGGGCCTTACGGCAGATTGACAATTATGTTAAGTATGTTCCCTCTATAAATAAAGTCTTTATTATTATTATTATTATTACTGTCGGAGTGTGGGGTCGTGTTGACTGAAAGATAATGTAGACTGTCGGAACGTGGGGTCGTCACTATCAGTCAGTCAAACACGACTCGATACGCCGACTATCTGTAGCATAAATAATAACGAATCACAGGGATTGCAGTAAAGGACAATCCAGCGACAAGCGATGCACAATTTGTTTCTACAGGAACACCCGTCATCCGGCTATAAATGTAAGTGCCGCATGAGCCGTGCGTATTAATGGACTTAACCTCTGCGTTGTTGTTGATTTCATCCATTTACATAACTATATATTGCATAATGGAATTTTGCTCTGACGATTTACGACTTTCGGCGCATGCGCACTTTGTAGTTCTTAAATCTTAATGATATTTTAATTATGAATTATATTTATGTTATTATATACTTGTTGGTGGTAATGGATGAATTAAATGTTAGGAACAACATTTCTAATTTGATAAACTGTATAACATTGTGTACGTAATGAATGTAAATACTGTTTTTTCAGACATGGAATGATTGTAGGCTGACATGGGATCCAAACAGTTACAACAATATGTCAAATATAATGTTATCATATACTGATGTCTGGATACCTGACATTACATTGTATGATAGGTAAATATAACACTATTATATATATAATGTTATCATATATTGAGTACCAAACAACATGATGGTTTGGGAGTGATGTCCATTTAATACATGTTGAAATCAATATATATTTGTATAAGTACAACATCTTAGATTTCACCATGTATTCATGTAGCAACATATCATTATTCTAATATTAATATGGTATACTATTACAGCGCTGCCGAGGAAGTCATGTTGCCTGGTGTAGAAAATTATCGTGAGGTAGATAAGACTACTATGTTAATATTAACATACCCTAATGTTAGAGCGCTACCTAGAGTATAGGGTAGATCATACCACTATGTTAATATTAACATACCCTAATGTTTGAGCGCTGTCTAGGGTTAGGGGTAGATAAGACCACTATGTTAATATTAACATACCCTAATGTTTGAGCGCTGTCTAGGGTATGGGGTAGATAAGACCACTATGTTAATATTAACATACCCTAATGTTTGAGCGCTGCCTAGGGTATGGGGTAGATAAGACCACTATGTTAATATTAACATACCCTAATGTTTGAGCGCTGCCTAGGGTATGGGGGAGATAAGACCACTATGTTAATATTAACATTCCCTAATGTTTGAGCGCTGCCTAGGGTATGGGGTAGATAAGACCACTATGTTAATATTAACATACCCTAATGTTTGAGCGCTGCCTAGGGTATGGGGTAGATAAGACCACTATGTTAATATTAACATACCCTAATGTTTGAGCGCTGCCTAGGGTATGGAGTAGATAAGACCACTATGTTAATATTAACATACCCTAATGTTTGAGCGCTGCCTAGGGTATGAGGTAGATAAGACCACTATGTTAATATTAACATACCCTAATGTTTGAGCGCTGCCTAGGGTATGGGGTAGATAAGACCACTATGTTAATATTAACATACCCTAATGCTTGAGCGCTGCCTAGGGTAAGGGGTAGATAAGACCACTATGTTAATATTAACATACCCTAATGTTATAGCGCTGCCTAGGGTATGAGGTAGATAAGACCACTATGTTAATATTAACATACCCTAATGTTATAGCGCTGCCTAGGGTATGAGGTAGATATGTTAATATTAACATACCCTAATGTTATAGCGCTGCCTAGGGTATGGGGTAGATAAGACCACTATGTTAATATTAACATACCCTAATGTTATAGCGCTGCCTAGGGTATGGGGTAGATAAGACCACTATGTTAATATTAACATACCCTAATGTTATAGCGCTGCCTAGGGTATGAGGTAGATAAGACCACTATGTTAATATTAACATACCCTAATGTTATAGCGCTGCCTAGGGTATGAGGTAGATAAGACCACCATGTTAATATTAACATACCCTAGTGTTATAGCGCTGCCTAGGGTATGGGGTAGATAAGACCACTATGTTAATATTAACATACCCTAATGTTATAGCGCTGCCTAGGGTATGAGGTAGATAAGACCACTATGTTAATATTTACATACCCTAATGTTATAGCGCTGCCTAGGGTATGAGGTAGATAAGACCACTATGTTAATATTAACATATCCTAATGTTATAGCGCTGCCTAGGGTATGAGGTAGATAAGACCACTATGTTAATATTAACATACCCTAATGTTATAGCGCTGCCTAGGGTATGAGGTAGATAAGACCACCATGTTTATATTAACATACCCTAATGTTTGAGCGCTGCCTAGGGTATGGGGTAGATAAGACCACTATGTTAATATTAACATACCCTAATGTTATAGCGCTGCCAAGAGTATGTTAACAATATTATGCCTTAATATTACAGCGCTGCTGAGGAAGTCATGTTCCCTGGGATAGAGAGTTATCGTGCCTATGTGTCCAACACAGGATCTGTAACTTACAACTTTCCATCAGTTATCAAAAGTGTATGCAGGGTAAATGTCAGGGTGTTTCCATTTGATACACAAGAATGTTCCTTACAATTTGGTTCCTGGGCACATCATGGTCTCGATCTCGATATAGTGAACAAAAATCCCGAAGGTTAGTGCATCATTCAATCCGATTATTTAAATCATATCCTAAAACCAACTACGCATGAGGATCTGACGTCAACCTATAGAAGGTCACCCCAGCGACCTTTCCCATTAGCCAATCGGCGCATTACTTTCAGAATTCTGAAAGCTATTTAATTCTATTTTTAAAGCGGTAGTTATTACGAACACATACATATTACGCACATACTTCGTTCTGTTCACCTCGGTCTTTATGGATTGCAATATTTACCTTTGATATTTACCTTTTATTTATATTTGAATTAATCAGGATTACTCCGAAAAAGTAGACTAAAGTTGTGGACACCTATTTTATTTTTAATTTACCGTTTATTAATACGACCGAAATACCAATGTAACGAGCTATATGATTGGCTAAATTATAAATAGATATAAATAGCGATAGTGGAAATTCCGATTTCTGAACATACAAACTCGTACAGCGTCGTCATCAGATCTACCGGTATGGAAGATCAAGTACTTTAGTCAAATTGTTTATCATTCCCCTTATAACTTTATACTACGTTTGTCTGTACATTTAAACCGTTATGTTTCGTTTTACACTTATCACCTTTCGTACTTGTTTGTGGTTTAGAGAATGACTAAGATCCTAGGTCGCTGTAGGCGTATTTCTGTTTGTGGTTTAGAGAATGACCAATATGCTAGGTCGCTGTAGGCGTATTTCTGTTTGTGGTTTAGACAAGTGTTTCTGTTTCTGATGAATGCCTGTCCTTCCCTGTCCGATATGACGTAACCTTTTTAGGGACCCATATATTTGCATAGCGATGTTGATCTACATTTCCTCTACATCTTGATCCCGTAAATAATCTAATAAGGAATAATCGACCAGGGTGGAGTCATTGGTGTCCTATAACAAAATACAACTATGGGTAGTCCATTTTTGGAACAGGTACAACTAGATATATGTACGTATAAAAGGTTCACTGTTCTGCATTATAAAAATTACCTTCTATATCGTACCCTTATGCTTGAAGTTTATTTGACAACTTATCGATGTATATTTCTAGGGGATATAGCCAGCTACATAGAGAACGCTGAATGGACAGTCGACAATATGCCAGTAACACGACACGTTGTTATGTACAATTGTTGTCCGGAACCATATCCTGACGTCACGTTCTATGTCGTCATGAAGCGGCGCCCAGCGTTTTATTTACTCACCATGATATTTCCCTGCATTCTGACGTCATGTGTGGCTGCATTGGCATTTTTGTTACCGGTGGAATCAGGGGAGAAAGTGTCACTGGAAATAACTGTACTCTTATCACTGGCAGTATTCTTACTCCTTGTTTCTGAATCCTTGCCACCTTCGTCAGATAATTTCCCCATCATTGGTAAGTACAGAAAACTTGTATTTCATACAATAATAACACAAGCGGGACAAATAAATCCTTTCTAAAAATGTGCAAACCTCATTAAATTCACCAGGATTTCGAGATGAGGAGCCAATTTATACATTCTTCCATACGCTTCTATTATAATATTTTCGCTTTAAAAAGTACGTACATGATCATATTATTGCACAGGGCCGGTGGACATACAGTCGATATTGGCATACTAGTTTAGGTATTGGCACAAGGGCCATGATGAAACGGTCTAGTGAACCATTGCTATGCATTGGCGCCGTACACTGTGGATTCGAAACCATCAGGCTCTTTAGATCACAAGAGTGGTGTTTGTGCCATGTGGCGACCGTATGAGAAATATCCAGTGTTGTTTTCCACATGACAACCAGTCATTGGTTAGTGGGGTAGTATAGTAACATAACTTCCCAGTTATATACGCAACCGCCTTGACTTGTTGCGATTGGTGAATGGTCTCATGTTTTCATACCTTGCATTGCTCGGTGATTTCACAGCACCGTACTTGTTCAAATTCTACTAAAGATGTACAGACTATTTGTCACACGTGCTTGTGAAATATGCATTCTTTTCATTACATGCACTATTATATTTGTTCTGGCTATACGAGGGATGATCCATATATAACGAGAAAATGTTTATAAATTTATCATGATCCGTTAGATTTTACTCAAACTTTAGCTGGTAGTTATAACATACATTAGCAATGTTTCACTGAATATTCATGATTACAACGATATCATGCTAAAATATATGGCTGCTAAGATAACCTCAATACGCCAAGGCGTGGCATTGTTGGGATTTTTCACCATTATCACGCAAATTCAAACTCTCACTGTTTTCATGTCAGCAATAGCAATGTGATGAAAATTGGTACTGTGGGTCACCTTCGACTCGCCTTAATGATGATAACGTCATACACGGGTGTGTTGTCATTCGTTACGTCAAACATGTGTTATCGTTCCGTGATATAGCAAACATACGGACGACGAAAGATTTTCAATAAAATGTTTAGTTTTGAAAAAAAAAGTTATAATAAAATTGTGCACGATATTCAGTAATCATTGCGTGGGCATGCCATGTCAAAAGCTTCGATTTGTGAACATAATAATATATTAAAAATGGACTGGAAAAAGGTTAAGTATCTAACGCAAAGTGGGCGTAACGTGACGTCGACGTCAGAGCTACGCACGAAAATGTTGAATATTTTGAATGAAATTTCTAAAGATGACTATTATGAGTCTTTTTTCAACTTGGTATGGAATTGGACAAGATGTATACATATTGAAGAAGGATAGTCTGAAAAGTTTTAAAAACTAATACAATGGGCCTAAGGAACGAGGTCGTCAAATTGATCATACATGTAGTTAAATTTATAATGACGTTAAAAGGTGCAAAAAAGACGATACCGCGCCTATCGGTTTCATAGGTCGGCAAAAATGTTCCAAACAATTTATTATTCGATATATTTGAATACTATTTAGTACTTTTTCACCTAATATGTGTAATAATCACCACATACAGTATTTTGTAGAAACTAACATGTAATAGCAAAGTTATAGCTTATATATGTTGATCCTCCCTCGTATATGTATATGTTATGTATTATGCCAAATAAAGTAATGTTATGTAATAATTACAGGCTCATATTTTGCAAGTTCTATGGTATTGGTGTCTCTATCTCTGCTCCAAACTGTTGTTGTATTGAATGTGTGTTACAGAGGCACGAATGGTCGAACAGTTCCTAGGTAATATAATCATTGATTGTGTAAAACAAACCTATCTTTGTACATGTAACAGTTCCTAGGTAATATGATCATTCATTGTGTAAAACAAACCTATCTTTGTACATGTAACAGTTCCTAGGTACATGTAATATAATCATTGAGTGTGTAAAACAAACCTATCGTTGTACATGTAACAGTTCGTAGGTAATATGATAATTCATTGTGTAAAACATACCTATATTTGTACATGTAACAGTTCCTAGGTAATATGACCATTCCTTGTGTAAAACAAACCTATATTTGTACATGTAACAGTTCCTAGGTACATGTAATATAATCATTGAGTGTGTAAAACAAACCTATCTTTGTACATGTAACAGTTCGTAGGTAATATGATAATTCATTGTGTAAAACATACCTATATTTGTACATGTAACAGTTCCTAGGTAATATGATCATTCCTTGTGTAAAACAAACCTATATTTGTACATGTAACAGTTCCTAGGTAATATGATCATTGATTTAATGTGTAAAACAAACCTTTCTTTGTACATGTAATAGTTCCTAGGTAATATGCTCATTCATTGTTTCAAACCAACCTATCTTTGTACATGTAACAGTTCCTAGGTAATATGATCATTCATTGTGTAAAACAAACCTATCTTTGTACATGTAACAGTTCCTAGGTAATATAACCATTCATTGTTTAAAACAAACCTATCTTTGTACATGTAACAGTTCCTAGGTAATATAACCATTCATTGTTTAAAACAAACCTATCTTTGTACATGTAACAGTTCCTAGGTAATATAACCATTCATTGTTTAAAACAAACCTATCTTTGTACATGTAACAGTTCCTAGGTAATATGATAATTCATTGTTTAAAACAAACCTATCTTTGTACATGTAACAGTTCCTAGGTAATATAATCATTCATTGTTTAAAACAAACCTATCTTTGTACATGTAACAGTTCCTATGTAATATGATCATTCATTGTTTAAAACAAACCTATCTTTGTACATGTAACAGTTCCTAGGTAATATGATAATTCATTGTTTAAAACAAACCTATCTTTGTACATGTAACAGTTCCTATGTAATATGATCATTCATTGTTTAAAACAAACCTATCTTTGTACATGTAACAGTTCCTAGGTAATATGATCATTCATTGTTTAAAACAAACCTATCTTTGTACATGTAACAGTTCCTAGGTAATATGATCATTCATTGTTTAAGAAAACCTATCTTTGTAGATGTAACAGTTCCTAGGTAATATAATCATTCATTGTTTAAAACAAACATATCTTTGTACATGTAACAGTTCCTAGGTAATATAATCATTCATTGTTTAAAACAAACCTATCTTTGTACATGTAACAGTTCCTAGGTAATATGATCATTCATTGTTTAAAACAAACCTATCTTTGTATATTTAACAGTTCCTAGGTAATATAACCATTCATTGTTTTAAAACGAGTACACATATGTACATGGAACTTATATGCCAAGGGAGATAATAATGATATACATATATTTATACGTGTAGAATGAATGGATAATACGTGTATATTACTTCGCGTTTGGGAATCAGTGAAATACTTACTACATTTCAACAATCTACGAAGTCCTAAGTGCATAAACTACTTTCATTTAACCTCCACTTAATTAATGTTGATCTAAATGATAGTGAATACTTCCAATTGTTGCCATCCTGTCATACTTGATAGTCTACATGTATAACACATATAGACAACCACCAATTCTTTTTTTTATTCACATATGTTAGGAATTACCACCCGTCTGTTTTCAATGCCATAATTGTAGCCGTTCTATCACACGGCTAAACAAAAACACCCGTTTTTTCATATTACAACTTTATAACCGTTTCGCACTAGTCTGTCATGTTTACACATTAAACAATAACCATATTCTAAGACCATTTGAGACATCTATTAGAATTCTCTTCTTCTACAATTCAGCTATAGTTTTAATGTGTACTAACATTTACAATTCTGAATGTATTATACTGCAAATTGCCAAACTACATGTATATCTAATATTATACTGTATGCATGTAGGTGGATGAGGACGATATTCTTTCAGTATTTGGGGAAGATTCTGTGTATGAAGACGAACAGAATAGAGCATGACCCGTGTGCTGAAAAGGTAGGTCGAAAACTGATCCATATTGTCTGTGTTAGAATAGAGCATGACCCATGTGCTGAAAAGGTACGTCGCAAACTGATTCGTATTGCCAGTGTTTGTAATAACTAAACTGGCGAATATAATGTAGCATGACCCATGTGCTGAAAAGGTAGGTCGCAAACTAATTCATATTGCCAGTATTAATATTAACTAAACTTGCTCAATTTGTTTGAAATTTGTCATTGCTTATTGGAACACTTTACAATTGGCCAAATTGAATATGTAGAAACTCAATGAGTCATTCTGTTATGTTTCCCATATTTATTATGTATTCCTGTAAATTACTATATTAAAAATTGGTCTAGAACCAAATATGCCATCCACAATGAATAAAAGCCTTATTACTATTAGAAGTATAGTAATAATAACGTTAGTTATTTTTTCACATTCAGCGCATACTAGTAATTATCTATGTTTTGTTACAGGTCATTATTCCCTTGTTTGAAATGTGGTATACTAGCTATATCCACTGAATTCAAGTACCACCGTTAAGATGCGTTTCTTAAAATGATACATTTAAACAATTTGTCACGTTACATGTACTTAACATGCTTTGGTTGTCGTAAATATGAACAATCAATCTCAAACGCGCATTATCCCAGCAACACCTTATTTTGAAAAAGGTTTATAAAACGTTTTCCATGAAACGTTCAATGGAGTCATCATAATTATTGTGTCTTGTAGGAAGATGGATGTAACACGACCGGGCTTGATCCAAGTTTTGATAAGTATGAAAATTCCGTCGGATTATCAACGGTTGGAGAATCGAACACTGATATTGGTCAAACAGACGACCAAAACAACCACGTACCTACTGACAAAACAAGAAAAAGCAACGGTGTCATGCCGGGATTTCTTATTCGTGATCCAACCATCAAATATTTGAAAGAACAAACAGATCATTTGAAATCCATTTCGAATCACTTTGAAGGGAAATCAGGAGATACAGAGAATAATGACTGGAAAGAAATCTCGAACATTTTAGACAGAGTTTTCCTAATTATTTATTTATTTATTACTGTTGTCTCAACACTGGCCTTTATTTTGCAATGTTTGTAAGAGTAATAATTGTGTCACAACAGTAGGAGATAGCCGGGAGTCAATACGTGTAATCAGTTTTAGTTTATTTTATTGACATAAGAACATTATTGATGTTCGTTGCCTTAAACAATAGGCGGCAGGTACATTTACAGAAGAGCATGTTCAATAAACAATAAACAAGGTAAACAAAATAGCATAACACAAAAACCCACTATGTGCACAGAATGTAATTATTCATGTACATGTATACATATATGTTAATTAATTAGTACATTACTACCGATTATTTATATACGATTTACGCTTATCAAATGCTAAATGAACATATTTGGTTTTTTTTACATATTACCCTTTTTTGTGATGAAGACATTAATCTAGTAAATATTTGGCGAAAATAAGGCCAAACTAAAACAAAATGGCATTCGTCTTCCACAACATTCATTGAACAAAGTACACATTTTCTATTTTCGCGTTCAATGCTACGAATTCTTCCTTCTTAAATAGCGTAATTTATCGACAGAACAACGTAGTTTAGTTAGAGATACACGATGTTTGTCATTATTTACAACAGTAAGATATATTACACATTCGAATGCTGTTTTAAACTGTTAATATAGAGATAATCTAGACATGTTATTTATTTCACTATATAGTTTTGTTTAGCCTGATCATAAAGTCTGGTTAAAACACTATTTAGTTGTGCGGTCGTTATCGAAAGAGAGTTCCACAGAATATCCAAATCCTAACGTATTTAATAATTGTTTCACATTAGAGTACCAAGAGTCTAGTGTGTCTGCAGCAAAAATACACTTGATGCAATAATGTATCAGGAGAATTTTACACCAATATTTGATAAGTTTTACTTTCCTCAAAATGAGTAACGGAAACAACACCATTTCACTTTATGTAATAAAATTTGGCGTTTGGGAACTAAGCTTTAAAAGTCTTTTTAAAAAGGAAATATATATCTTTTCAATATCTGGTGCTTTATAAAAACCCCATATTTCAGAACCATATTGAAGAATGGGTAAAACCATAGAGAAAATAGCCTTAATGTGTCACTTATTGTTAGAGACACGTTATCAAATAGGGAATACAAGGACAAAAAAGCTTGTGATGCCTGTTCTGATAATTGTTTTTGAGTGTAATAAAACGTCCCATTAGCGGATAAAGTGACACCAAGATAGACGAATCTTTTAACATTAGTGCGTTTGACATTGCCATAGAAAACATTTACATTTTCACACCGTGAATCTTTTTTGAAAACCATAACAACAGTTTTTGTTGTATTAACTCTTACGTTCTATTTTCTGCAATAAACCTCAAGTTTGTTCAAAAGTAGTTTTAAGCCATTTGCCGAGTACGTAAATAAGACTGCATCGTCCGAAAAAAGAAGAATGAATATTTGCAATTGTTCAATACTTAACATATCAGCATTTTCATTGTGTAACATAGTCGACGAATCATATATAAAAATAATAAATAATAAGGGAGATAATGTCTCACCCTGTTTAACACTCATAATACTTTCAAAAAGCTCTCGTAGGTTCCCGTTTGATTTTACTGCATTTATAACAGTGGCATATGTACAAGATATACCACTATTTAAAAGCTTAAGCCGTATACCATTTCTATACACCAATTCAAACGCTTTGTTGACGTATATAAATGAACAACATAGTGTTTTTTTTATTTTCAAAATGTAAAACCTTATTAATGATAGATTGTGGAATAAAAACGCAATCCGAAGTGCTTTTATCTTTACGAAAACCAAATTGGTAATTAGATAATTTATTGTTTTCCTCTAAAAATGATCTAGCACGCATGTCTAGAAGTAATGAGAATATTTTAGAGAAAATGCTTGTCAACATTATACCGCGATATTTATCAACGTTATTACTGTCACCCTTTTCGGGTACAGAGATTAGGATACCGCGGGTCCAAGGATCCGTGTAGATACATACTTTACTGTAGTTAACATACTTCGTCTACTGTAAAGTCATCATCTAATGCGTTTACAACGATATTTAGGTTAAATAAATCATTCATAGAATGATCAACCTCATCATCAGAAAATGCATCAGTATTAGAAAATAGATCTTTTAAATTATTGTAAAAGTCTGTAGAAGAAATTTACAATGTTTATTGGGCTTCCCCTTGTATTTGCGTATTAAATCACAAAAACGTTTTGGATTACGCTGCGATGCATTATGCAAATCGTGTTTTTAGCTCACATGAGCACAAAATGCTCGTGCGATTCACAACATTTATTCCCGAAACAACATTTGACCATAACTGAAATCACCGATCATGATACATGCGCAATTGAAGTAACTTATTATGACAATTATTTCAGTATTTGAAGTCACTAATCATGATGCACCATTACTTCAAGATAAAGACTTTATCATTATATGTCTGACTTAATATTATCAATTTGTGCTGTGATACAAGCAAGGGAGGCCTGGCCTAACTCTCATAACCTCGTGACAATGGATTCCACCAATAGCTGTCGAGCGTGCTAAAACTTAATTGTAAAAACATGTTTCACAATTCAAATTCTTGAATGATGCACGCAGTACCCGAGGACATTACGCATGGTATTTGAGTAAATAACCACTGGTAATGAAATGGCAGTATCCGAGGACACTACGCATGATATTTGAGTAAATAAGACCACTGATAATGAAATGTCAGTACTTGAGGACACTACGCATGATATTTGAGTAAATAAGACCACTGATAATGAAATGTCAGTACTGGAGGACCCTACGCATGCTATTTGAGTAAATAAGACCACTGTTAATGAAATGTGAGTACCCGAGGACACTACGCATGATATTTGAGTAAATAAGACCACTGATAATGAAATGTCAGTACCCGAGGACACTACGCATGATATTTTAGTAAATAAGACCACTGACAATGAAATGTCAGTACTTGAGGACACTACGCATGATATTTGAGTAAATAAGACCACTGTTAATGAACACAGCCAACTAGGGTGACTTCAAGTACCTCAACTATCATAGATCATCTGTACTCTAACACACCCTGTAACATTTCTGAGGTCAATATCCCAATCATCGCTATAAGTGATCATTTTCCAGTTTGTTTTACAAGAAAATTTACTTCAAAACCAGAGAAAACTATGTTTCATAAAACAATAGAATATAGATCTTTAAAAGGTTTTGACGAGAAAGGTTTTAGAGACTCACTGGATGAAACACCATGGTCTGTTATTGATACATTTGATGAAGTGGATGATTGTATTGATACATTTATATCATTGTTCAATCAAAACCTTAACACACATGCTCCATTAAGAACTAAACGAGTAAAGCACCAGAACCAACCGGATTGGTTCACGAAAGAAATTTTAGATGCAATTAAAGCAAGGGATAAAGCGAAAAAAGCTAATAATATAGGACAGGTTAATTATTGGAGAGGAATGGTTAAATCATTGTCGGCAACGGCAAAAAAAACATTTTTCAACCAGGCAATTAACATAAAAGACAAAAATCCTAAAAAGCTATGGCGAAATTTAAAAAATCTTTCTGGTAAAAGCACACCCCAAAATAACATTACTATAAATGATGATGATGGTAACCCCATAACTTGTTCAATGAAAAGTGCTGAAGTATTTAATACATTTTTTACAAATATCTTTAAAAAAGCACCATTAAACATCAATGAATTAACTAAAGAAAACAAATCATTACTGAAAAACTTTGTTGACGTCAAAACACATGCTTGTACAGAATTTAAAATCCCTGATATTACGGAAGAATATGTGAGAAAGGAACTGCACGCATTAGATTGCAGTAAATCAACTGGCCTTGACGGCTTAGGAGCCCACTTTCTTAAAATAAGTCACGATAAAATAGCTAAACCTCTCACAACAATATTTAACCTTAGTATTTCTACAGGGAAATTTCCGAAAATGTTCAAGATAGCAAAGGTAACTCCTATTTTTAAAAAAGGTGAGAAGACAGACAAGAATAACTATAGACCAATATCTATTTTGCCAGTCCTATCTAAAATATTGGAAAGGCATATATCTAAGAATTTAAAGCATTATCTTGAAAAATATAAACTACTACATAACCAACAATCCGGTTTCAGGCAGTACCATTCTTGTGAAACTGCTCTAACAGATATAGTTGATGATTGGATAAAAGCAATTAATGATGATGCTCTAATTGGAACAATTTTTCTTGATCTTACAAAGGCTTTTGATCTAATCAATCATAAATTACTCATTGAGAAGTTAAAATGTTACAAGTTCAATAATAATGCACTTGAGTGGTTTTATTCTTATCTGTCTAATAGATCTCAACAAGTCAATATATCTGGAAAGCTCTCCGCAGCCCAAGAGATTGTAGCTGGTGTTCCCCAAGGCTCTGTCCTTGGCCCAATACTTTTTATTCTTTTTATCAATGATCTACCTTTGAATGTTAATAACTCACAACTTAAAATGTTTGCTAATGATACAACTTTATCAGCTTCTGGTGCAACCATTGATAATATTAAGCACAACTTACAAAATGACCTTGATTGTATTGAAAACTGGTGTAATAATAATGCTATGGTTCCAAATGCAAATAAAACAAAAGCTATGGTTATTTCTGCATCAACAAAACTATCTAAAGAAATTGAAAACGATGATAGCATGGAACTAAAGATGTGTAATCAACCTCTTGATATTGTAAAAATGATAAACTCCTTGGAGTACAAGTCGATCAAAACTTAACCTGGAAAAATCAAGTTGAAAAAACACTAAAAAAGTGCAACTCCCTACTTTATCTTCTAGTAAGAATAAAATGCTATCTTGACTTGCATGCTCGCAAACTATTTTTTAATGCTTATATTTTACCTCACTTGGATTATTGTAACACAATATGGGGGAACTGCTGCACAAAAGTACTAGATGATTTGATAAAATTTCAAAAGAGAGCAGTCAGAATAATTTTAGATAAACCATATGATGCACCATCCAGTGATCTTTTTAAGCAACTAAAATGGATGACATTTCCACAACGTGTCGAATACAAAAAAGCCATGACAATTTACAAATCTCTAGATATTAAAAACCCAAAATGTCCTGAATATATCTCAAATAAATTTGAATATGTTAAAGAATCAGGCCTTAGGTCTTCAAGTCAAAAATTACTTCATAAACCAAAACCAAAAAAGGAATTCTTTCGAAAGTCATTAAGCTACACTGGACCAATACTTTGGGAAAAGATACCTTTTTATATAAGAACTGCTAGCTCTCTCGAACGATTCAAAAGAATGTATTTAAAATGGAAGTTTCCCGACTGGGACTACCAATAAAATAAGTATGTTCTATCATCGTTGTAAATATTATGTTATTGTCTCTTAACTTGTTTATATTATGTCTTTGTATCATAGTGAGTATTTGAATAGCACAGTCGTGTTTATACAAACTTTTCATTATTCATCTTAGTTAATATGTTTTATCTACTTTCATTCAATTGTTATGTTTGCTTACTTTCATTTCAGTTGTTAAGTTTACTCTGTTTGCAACTATCATGTTAAATGTATGTATTATATGTTGAGGTCCGCATGGAAGATTGTGTTTATATGCAAATGTGTTAACCTCGTAAAATAAAGTCATTATTATTATTATTATTATTATTATTATTATTATGTCAGTACCCGAGGACACTACGCATGATATTTTAGTAAAAATACCACTTATAATGAAATGGCAGTTCCCGAGGACACTACGCATAATATTATAGATTCTCAACCAGAACTTTTAGGTGTTCCACTCGAACCAATCCTCGATTGAGACACTGAGAGACAATTTTGTAAATATATCTACGAATACATGTACATAGTGCAATGTCTGAACATTTACTCTGATCAAACATAGTCATTATCTGTCGGTATGACGATTGTATCTCGTCATGCCCACATATTCACTGTTTATTTATGCATTCTATATACGTATTACGTCTATTGTAATATTTGATTGATAGTATAATATTATTTGTACATACCTAACACAATATGTTCAATATCCTCTTCTACAGAGGGAATTAAAGAGTTGAAGTTGAGGTAAGCTCACTAATCGTAGTACGTCGGTATTTTAAGACACAACCGATGGTATTGTAGTAAATAAGGCCACTGATCAAGATAGTTCGGTAGTTAAAATTCTCAAAGGACTTTTGTGCTACGCAAACATTTCCTTTAAGTATGTCAGAAAGGTTTACCAAATATAAATCCTTACGTTCTTAGAATGAGATATTTTAGGAATTTAGAAGTTGAAAGTAGTGCAACTAAAGTTTCCATGAAAGTTTACCTACTGTTTGTAGATAGTTAAAGTCGAGAACTTTTGGCCTGTCGCTTATTAGTTATTAATCCCCATGTGTTTTCGTTTTTGTACCGAAAGAATGTTTCGATTAGTTGAAATATCAATTCTGATTGGACAATGGATAAGCACGGGTATTCAAGGCTTACGTGTTAGGATACTGGCCATTACTGGGCAATACTGATATTGTCTTATTTGTCTAAATTCCTATATTCGTAGATTCCTGATTCACCTAGCCTACTACGGATCAATGTTAGGATACTATGCAATACTGATATTGTCTACTCGTGGGATTGTTTAATCTCTAGTAATGTATATTAAAGCTTAACCATTGCTTTTACAATATAATTATTTCTAAACAACAAATAGATTAGTTTTGCTAAGAAGTTTGTGAAATATGTCTCAATAATTGTTAATAAATTCAAGTTAAATTATATTTACCTGTTGTTGTTTTTGTAAATACACAACTCAACACTTGTAACCGGTCACTTTTCAAACTCGAACATTTTTGTTCATGGCAAAAGGGAAATGTCGATACTTATCTCAATCGTCATCATAATTAGTCTTAAGCAAACAATGTCATGTTTTATGTAGCGTCGTCAACTATACGGAGTTATTGCCCGTTGTTTATAAAAACAGTTTTTATGTGAAATTTAAACGTTTGTACGAGGAAATGGAAAAACTATTAAAAAGTATGACTCAATGTTGATCGTCCAAAAATAAAACATTGCTTAAATGAAAACAGATGTGAAATTACCTCCCTTTCAATTGAAGATAGGAAGAAATATAAATTTAATTCAAAATAGTTCAAACGCGTGGTGATATATTAGTTAAATGTCCTTCTTTTGTCAATTCGTATCTATCAAACTTAATTATATTAAAATACAAGTGCGTTTTTTTCTATAGGCGACACTGAATTTCCTATGGTGAATTACATTGTCGCTAAACAAATCCAGCTAAATCGTAAAGTCGATGATTTTAATTTGTTTCACATTTCCTTGACTGAACAACCTTTCACAGTAAAACTTTTTAATATGCTTTTATTGTTGTCGTATCGTCCATATAAAATTATTGTTTATCGTGTTTCATGTTTCAAAGATGGGTAACCGGCATTGCATTTAATCCAATTATTGTGTTTTTTTCTGGTTTTGATGATGGTTGTCAATTACATATGTATGTGGAATAATTATGTTTAGAATTAATAGAAATAGTAGACTAATCTTTAAGTTTTATTTGTATGTTGTTAACACCTGGCGTATACATTTACAACCGTCAGAATATTATCTCGTATGAAATGAATTTCTTGATGTGTCGCTGTTTGTATACGTACCGTTTAGGTTATAAGTGATTGAAACTAGTATTGGAGCTATACAACTTCCCCGACGGCGTGTGATCAACTGAATGAAGTTTCATGACATAAGGGAAACCACGAAGTACGCACGAAAAAGGGGCATCTACAATGATCGCAAGTCGAGTTTACTACCGAATGTAACAACAACTTTCTGTTCTAGCGTATGTCCAGCGTTCTGGGTTAAGATCCATTTGTTGTTATATACATTTCATTAACAAACACATATAAGAATTATTCTGCACAAATATAATTTTCAAATGTCACATACTTTTTACGGCGAAAATGAATAAAAGTGTCCTTGTATGTTACACCACTGATGCTTAAAATCACGGCGTATTGAAGTTTTCAAGTTAAGTGCTATTTCAGGCTTTGACGTATAGGCACCCCCATTTTTACGTCCAGGCATCCCAATTAAAAGAAATCCAAATGACTTATATTAAGTCCGTGAGTGAGGAGACCAAGTAAAGGTGGCTTTTAGCGAAATTAATCGATCGCCAAATTTCTTGGCACTACTGAAAATGTATGGCAGCATTAGGACGTCATGCACGTCATATTGACGTTGCATGCGTTTACTCGTCATATGGAAATTTGGGCTTATTAGCATTATAACAAGGGTCAAATCACTTCGCCATCATAGTTGACAAAGCTGTTAAATTTATTTCTGTTATTATCTATTTATAATCATCCTATAAGTTGTTGTTTTGCGTAGAAGTGTGACTACCCTATAAATCAACTGTTAAATGAAGACTAGGATTATTGTTCGAGAAATATCCAGATAACCTTAAGGCCCGTTCCCAGTCCGCCCCAAAAGAATTAGACTCAAGCGGTAATGACTTCTAGAGTGCTGTTAGAAAGAAAATATAAGTGTAATGTCACGCAATCTCAAAATTTGGGCCAATCTGGATGGTACAGGAATGAAAAATCTGACCTTTAAGTTCATTAAAAACATCTATCTGACATGCAAGTCGAACATCTTTAGCAACATTTTTCATACATGGCCTCATCAATAAACATATGCATTTTTCTATGTTGTTGTTTGAAACAAGCATGTGTTTTCATCAGTGTATTTTACGTTATGACTGCATATATGATATACGGATTAACCTAAAGAACACAGCAATGATGTTCAGTAATTATTATGTTATTTTGAATACTCAAATACAACTTCAAATAAATATATACTACATGTATCCTTGTAGTACATGTAATAGATACAGTACTGGTTTTTGATAAAAAAACTAGTTCTGTATTAGACTTATACGCCGACAAAAATAAAATGATTATCAGAGAGAAAATGATTATCACATAATATTCTGGCACAATTTATAAATATAAGATCTTTTAGAAAATATAATTCAAATGTACAAAATAATCCTGGACTTTTGCTCCTAAAGGATAAACTAACGGTATAATTATAGCTTTCATTATAGCACGGATAATTCGACACAGCCCTGACTTTTATTCATAAATACACATGTATATTACATGTACAAGGTTCTTGCGTTGAATATATATACATTTTCGCGAGCAAATATCGGTCCTTTAGATTTGTGTTTGTATTATACATCGAGCGTCTTTGTGATACTTTCCGTTTATGAAAACATACAACCGGGTTATAAAGTAAAGTATAGCATAGTATAGTTTATTTCCAAGTCCAGAAGGTCGTAGACCTATGAGGACAACATATTTACATACTAAGATCATAGTGGCAAATGTACAGTTATCAATACAAAACATATATACACGCATAAATGTACCATCACACGCACACACTCACTCATACACGCACACACTCACATGTACGCCCACACGCATAAATACTTCTAACACAATATTTTTTACAATGCTAATGAAAATGATGATATATGACTATTGAATTATAAATATGGAACATAATACATGACAGCAAAAACAATGCAAATGTTTTGTATAGATAAAGTCAATGTAAATGTATAAGCATTAAGCCAGTGTTTAAAATAGTAGCCTAGTTAATCATTATAGTATACAGTGTTGCGTTTATTGAATGCTTTATAAACATACAAACCTAAATTCTTTAACAATTTTTTAATGTTTGTGTTTATCAATTCAATAAATTTAAACATGTTTGGTCGTACTCTATAATAAGCAGGTATATATCTGTTACGAAATTCGTTATATAACGGACACTGTAAAACAAAATGCATTTCATCTTCTAATGAATTACATCTGATACATTTTCTCTCATCAAATGGAACGATATTTGGGTTAGCCCATCTACCAGTTTCAACATACAGTCTATGGGAAGCAAATCTCTTAACCTAGAGCACCAATTAACATGATTACGTTCCATGTCAGATTTCAACATTAAATATGCATTCTTTATTAATTTTTCTTCGGATGTGTATACTATTTTTATCCAGAATTTTATTATATCAAAATACCTCATGGTTTGATAAGATATTCGACCTAGTTCCCCATAAATAAAATCGTTATGTGTACATTTTTAACGCCCAATAATCTCTTACAAAATTGCATATGTACTATTTCGATATTTTTGCCTGCGTTGAATCCCCAGACCTCACTACCATACTTAAAAATTGGAGAGATGAGCTTGTCAAAAAGGTCAAGATTATGTTTCACAGATATGTTTGAAAATTTATACAGATGTTTGTTCATTACAAAAATAGCTTTCATAGCTTGACCACTAAGTGTATTTTGTGTTTCTTCAAAAGACCCACCAGTCGTAAAAACCATACCTAGGTAATTAAATTTATTCACTATTTCAACTTCATGGTTGTTATAATAAAATTTTAAATTATCTGCAATCCTACCACCTTTCTTAAATATAAGAATTTTGGTTTTATTTATGTTTACTTCAAGTTTCCATGTTTCGCAATAATTAAATAATTTATCTAAACCGGATTGTAATTCTACGACAGTATTCGCAAATATGACGATGTCGTCTGCGTATAATAAGATAAATACTTTAAACATGTGAATACCAATACCTTCTAATCCAGAAGAAAGAAAAACGTCCTCAATATCATTTATAAACATTGAAAATAAAAACGGAGATAAACACTCGCCTTGTCGGACACCTAGCGAGCAGAAATATTCGTCACTCAGTTGATTTCCAAGATGTTTGACCCTAGTTTTGCCCGTAGTGTACATGGAACGAATAATATTTAATATTTTACCCCGCAATCCCAGCCTAATTAGTTTAGACTATAAGTTTTCCCTGACAACGTAATCAAAAGCCTTCGTAAAACCAACAAAAGCACAGAACAACATTTTACCAGAGTTAAGGATTTGAGAAATAACACTGTGTAGTACAAAAATATTGTCAGTAGTACCCATTTTAGCCCTGAAACCTGCTTGTGCTTCTATGTAAATTATAAATATAGACTCTCAAAATAATAGATTATGAAATCATTATTGATCATATTTATTTCCAATTAACTGTTATATAATGTTAAGTAATGGATGTATGTTAATAATTGTATTCACGTTTGTATACCACGGATAATTTGACACGACTCTCGACCTTCTATTAGCATAATTTGACAGCTGATATATTGCCTAGCATATATTGATAAGTCCGGTTGTATGTTTTGAATTGTTTTCATAAGCGGGTAGTATCACGAAGATGCTCGAGGTGTAATACCAACACAAATCTAAAGGACCGATTGCATAAAGGTCAGGATCAAGTCAAATTACCCGTGTTTTACAAACAGTATTCTTATAGCTTACAAAGGTAACCGCTCACGAAAACAAAGTACACTTTTTGATTGGAATCAGTGGGCGTGTCGGAGTACACTACGCCGAATTTCTAATTAAATTTGATACTATGTGATATATTCTATATTTTAAAATTATGTCAGATAATGAATCTTTTATTCGACAGGTTTTTGATGAACAACGCCAAACAAATAATACGAACTGTTGGGCTAATAAAATGAAAATAATCTTTGATGATTTAGGATGTACAAATATCTTTGGAAACTTTGATACGAATTATCTCCCTTTGCTCAAAAGACGACTTCGTGATCAATTTATTCAGGAATGGCAATCAACTGTACACGATATGTCCAGACTAGAATATTTCAAAAAAGTTAAGTGCGTCTTTGAGTGTTCTGATTACATTCGATTAATTGATAATGATAATTTGCGAAAACATATTACATCTATTAGACTTTCTTCACATTCCCTTAATATAGAAACGGGTAGAGCAAACAATATTCCAAGAGAAAATCGTGTATGTAAATTGTGTCCGCTTAATCAGGTTGAATCTGAATTCCACTTTGTAATGTGTTGTCCTCTATACAGTAATATTCGAAATAAATATCTAGGAAATTCATCATGGCCCACTTTGAACAAGTTTATAAATATAATGTCCTCAAAGAATAAAAAACATTTATATAAAATTGCTACTTTTTTAAGAGAAGCCTTTTCTATCAGAAATGACCAGTTGAAAAATCTAAATTAGATAACTAAAATTTCTTCTTTTAAAGTCTTAATAACCAACCACGGTATTTAATTGTATTTATCGACCACCATTTAATCATGTTTGTTTCCATGTATTTTTGTTTGTATGTATTTATATGAATGTTCTTGCATGTGTGAGAGTATGTATGTATTGAATGTATTTGTGCTGTTTTGTGTTATATTACCAAAGGCACGTATGTGCCGAGTTTGTAAATAAAGATATATATATAATCTATCAATACATATGAGGTTGCGTTATGTTTTCATTACACACATTAATCTACTGATATACAGAAATAAAACACGTGTCCGGGTGTAAAATCATCCATGCGGAACGGTTAGTGCGAAATTGCTTTGATGCACGTGGTGTTCGTGCAAGGCATGAACTATGTCCGTATATTGTTGGAATTTATTCCTCTGTGGATTGCCTTTCATGAAAAACCTTGCGAGAATGAGCAACGGCAACGCGCTCAAGTCGTCAGATGTATGCTTTTACTTCAAAAAATTTCTGTTTGACCACGTGTTTTTTAAATATTTTAGAAAAAGTGATTGCAGAAGAATACAAATAATCCAAAACCCGATGATGTCTACTTACATTGATAGGAAAACATGTTTCCCACAGAAGTTTGCGCTAAATTAAACGTAAATAAAGAGTTTGCATTTTTATAGAAAGACGTGTGTCGCACTTCGCTGTTTTTGGGTGTTGGTACTCATCATTCGGAGACTTTGGCGAGTTCCACATTATTCAATCTCTCAAAGTTTAATGTTTTTCATAAAAGGCCATCCACAGAGGATACATTCCAATCAAATACAAATATTTTTCATTCCGTGCACGAGCACCACGTGCACAAAAGCCATTTTGCACTAACTGTTCCGCATGGATGATTTTGCACAAAAACACGTGTTTTATTTCTGTAAATCAATAGATTCACGTGCGAAATGAAGATATAACACAACTTCATAATTATGTATTGGTTGAATGTATCACATAGTATCAGATTGTATAGGGTGGCCAATTAGAAATTCGGCGTAGTGTATAAAGATAAATAGTGTACAAAATCAATGTGTATCGACACGGACAAGCCATGAGCGGTGACATATCAATTGATCGAGTTGACAACATCAACTGTGCAAATACAAATACCAACTGCTAGTAATTTAATCTGTTTGGGCGAACCTTGTGTATCAACAAGTTTTAGAAGTTTTATGTCCATACAAAGGTCCGATTTAACATTTTGGCTAATTTCAAATTGTATGGCTGGTAATACGCTCGAAGCATTTTCTTGAGCTCATCTGAGACGTTTGGATGTGCTCGACCTTTGCTAGGAGGCAAACAATTATACGTACATGAGTTTATTGAAAAACAAAATTTATTCTTCATTTCATTGAACACAAACTGGTCTCTATCGTAGAATCTATTGATTCCAAGAAATCTTTCTACTTTCTGAAGTTCTGTGATAGGATCAGTGTCTAAAGTTGTTCCATCAAGGACTAACACTTGCTCCTTGCCGAAAACCCGGAGCCATACTTGTACATAGTCCACGTACCTTTCTCTTTGAACGTTGTTTGCATTTGGGTTAATTTTGTATAATGAATTGTTATCATATGTTGTCACCATGTCCTCAAAACTTTTCCCAAATACAAATGATCGGTTTAACTCTCTGTTCATTGCATACAGTGATATAGCTGTTTCAACTGGATCTTTTAAAAGTATCAAAATCTTTGTCTTATCGTTCATTTCTTTTATACGTAAGGCTGTCTTACGTTCATATAAATATGTTGGTGTCTTTTCAAATGTTATTTGATCTGATGTACTACATGGCATTAAGTTCCTGTACCATTCCAGGGAATAATTTTCATAGTTAACATCGAAATACTTGGGTTCCTCCGGTTTAAGACAAGCCGCTATCTGTGGATGATAACTCATGAAGAGTAAGAGTGCCGACGTACCGGATTTCGGTGCTCCTACCAGTATAGCTTGAGGCAGTCGTTTCTCGCATCCCTTCATCTCCTTTTGATTCATATTTGTTACAAGCGTATCCACATAATGTCTTCCTTGTGGACACTTTCTTTGAATCGTTGGTAATATGTAATATAAACAATACGTAACCACCACCAGTACGACACATGTTACGACACACGTTGTTAGAGGGCAGTTATTATTTCTCACCACCGTATGCATTCCCATGTCGTGTTGACTGTTGTACTTAAGTCTTACTTCTCCGATTGTCCCCTACGTTTGCAATCTACATGTTCTTAGTCCTGGAATGAAATCACCTCATCTTCTTTGCACCAACTCCTGCAATTTAAATTGAGATGACAGTTAAATTAAACATCCAGAAAGGGAAATTGCCCGACCTGGCAATTCGGATATTCCCCTCACAACGGGAAAGATCGGGAAACATTACACCTTGTTCGGGCAAGAAAAGTTGTTTGTTTTCAAAGTTGTACCATGTCGGCAATTATGTCCGACACAACACAGCGATGCTAGCCTTCGCCGATTATCTTCGCCCATGAATGATCATGTGGGTGTCCTAAGAATGAAATTAGACGATATAATTCATATTTTGCAAGAAATTGACAGGCTTCATGTATATACGTGGATGACGTTTCCGGACTAGCAGACGACACAGTACGCTTACAACGGGTTTATTAATAATATAATATTGATGAGTTCTCTGATAAGACTGGAATGATGGTGGACATTGAAAAATCGAAAATAATGGTCTTCAGAAATAGTGGACCTCTTCGACAGCATACAAAGAAATAAGAATAGACGTTGTTTCATTTTAAAAATACTTCTTAACATACTTTACACCAAAACTCTCTTGGACAATAACCAAGGACACATTGGCGAAATAAGCACCAAAAGCCATAGCATGTTTATAGTATATAAACTTTATACGGATGTCAGAAACAGTTTAGATAATTAACACCGATTTTGCATGGAGGTAGTGCCCACGATGTTGTCTAAGAACGTAATTACTTTATGAAGATATCAAATCCACTTCTTGTTTTTGATACCATGAAAATTTGACCACCTAAGTACAAATGCACCTTTGTAAGATAACATAAAGTTTATAAAAGAAACTGTTTTTTACTCTTTATCTAAGATACAGTTACCTGTAGTTAGGGTAACTCCGTTTATAAATATGATACCTTAATCGTCTATGATTATATTTGGCTAGTGTAATTATATCTGTTGTGGCTTTATCGATTTTGTCGTTCCCTACTAGATCTAGTATAGTCATTGACAAGGCCATTGACCTTGAATGTAAATACATGTATAGTAATATGAGCTATGTCAAATAAAATGTCTACAATTAACCTCAACAAATGTATGTTATTCATTATAATCATTGAGAGCAAAACACTGTTATTGAATAAAATAAATATACATGGAATGTTCATTTTTTTATAGCCTGTATTTCTGTTGCTTGAAAATAAATATGCACTTATATACCAAACTGGGGAAATTCAATCGAAATAAAACCAAATATGCGTTGGTATTAATGTAGTATGAAAGAAATCATCTCTGAAAAATATCTTTTTAGGGAAAGTTATTTTTATAAATGTTCCAATTTCAAGGGACCTTTTGATTAAATCAAAAGTTTTATCTTTCATATAAAAGTCGTGTTGCATACACATGGATAGTTATTATATTTGTCAATTGTTAAAAATTCCGGCATATTTATTTAGCATGCACCATCATAATTCAGGCTAATAATACATTGATCAATGTTTTGCCACTGGGAATGAACCATCAGCACCTTATTCATCATAAAAAGATGCATATTTCTAACTTCTCAAAGATAGGACAAGGTTCACTAATGGCTTAATTTGGCAATGTGATTTTTCAAAAAATAAAAATGCATGTTCCTATAATCTGTCCTATAATTCAAATAACTTAACATTTCCTGTGTAAAAAATAAGCATACATATCCCAATTTCCCTTGTAATTTGTTGACAAAACTGCCAAGCATATGACGTATATGTCATGTTTAGCCCAACATGTCATTTTTGGCCATTTTCACGACTATTAACGACGTAAATCCTTCCCAAAAACCACGATGGCACTCTTGCGACACTTTTATATTTTCACATAACCAGTGTTCTGCAAGTCTTTATATATGTACAAAATATCAAAGTGTCGCAAGAGTGCCATCGTGGTTTTTGGGAAGGATTTACGTCGTTAATAGTCGTGAAAATGGCTGAAAAGGACATTTTTTGGTAAACTTAACCTATTTCAAGTAGATTTCTCGACATATTACGAGCGGAATTTAGAAAAGTATGCTTAATTTTTGAAAGACAATGTTTCGATAAAACTCAGGGCCGAATTAAGCCACAAATGAACCTTGCCCTTTCATTATCTGGATTTCACCAGAACCAAAATCATGTTGTGCATGTGATAATCATCATGTCTTATCATGTTTATATATATCTTATTCATGCGGGTTTAAAAAGCCAATTTTCAATTATACTGTAAATGGTTGCCGATTAACCTACCCAGTTTTCCTCAACTGTATCCTAACCAGTACTAATTAACCCTTCCACAAGGAAACAGCAACTCCACATGTGGATGAAAATCAACATTGTTTGTCAAATGTTTATTGACAAACCCATATGACCTTCTGCGATTCGGAATCAAACACGGATTGCCCGGTTACAAATCAAGCACACTTGAGCCATAGCCATGGCTGTACTTTTCGTATGTCAACTGTATTCTTGAACCCCCCTCCACCCCTTGAATGAGCACTGATAAATACATATTCCATACTAGATTACACATTACCTTGTAGAAGGCTATATAAGATGCACAGGTATGAGGTTGATACAAAATAAAAGCGAATGTGAGCTTTCGTTCAAATTAGCTGAAATGTTTGAGTTTGTAGCCATGGCAACTAAGAAAGATACAATTATTAAGATTGTACATCTAATGATCTAAACTTTTAATAATGTGGTTGCTAAAAAATCGGGCATAAAATAATTATATTTATCATCATTTATCTCATAACATGAAGGAAAGTGATGTATACTAATATCCCTGTTAAAAAGTGGGTGGGGTACTAATTAAATACCCACACATTCCCAAAATATCAATTTTTGGACTAATTAAGATAGTTGTGTTGTTGTTTTAACAATATTTATTAAAAGTACGACCAGGTTTTACCAACCAAGTCCTGTATGTATGCAATTAAACTCAACGTACTAATACTTAAAAGCAGAAAATTATAGAAATGCAAAAGTCGCAAGTTTAGTCATTTTTAAACAAAACAATCAACAGTTTTTCCAGTGGTTCACCGAGATTTTTCTTAATTCATATGTTCCAGTCTATCTTCTTTGCTTGCATGGCATCTAGTATACATGTATGATATGTGCCCGGCTTTTTTAGCGAATATAATTTTAAAAATGCATGAAAAATGTAATTTTGAAAAAACTGCTGGTGGTGCTTTTAACGTTGATAAACTGAATTTTTCGGACTAAAAACCCCGGATTTGTAAAGGTCACATCTCACACTTCAATCATACCAAATATCATTACATTTGGCTGATATACAATATGATTGTAACTGTATATATGTGAATGAGACTCAAATAAAGAATATATATACATTTTCTTTCACTAAAAACTAGGTGGGAAACATTTTTCTGTTAATATTTATGTGATCGACTTGAAGTGGACAAATTTAAGCAGCCCCAATGTGGTCATTTCCTCTTAACTTTTCTTATTTCTTGACAAAAAGCACCGACAAGTATCACTGTTGAAGGACAATGCAGAAAAACGTACATTTTCCTTTTATTACAACTAAATTATGTGCACCCCATATTTTTATTTGACATGTACTTAGCAAATGCGCATGCTTTATTAAATATCATAGTAAAACTTTAAAAACCGTCCCGTTTTTACGACATTTGCATTTTAACACAAAAAATACGGCGTTTTTGGGCCGTCGAAATGATCTAAATGGCGCGGATTTTTGACGTTACTCGAATTTAGCATAAAATGAAATATACCAAAATACTTAGCTTACAAAGTCCTACAAGCAGATAGTTTTCATTTTATCGAAACGTAAGGATGTATTTCGAAAGCGGAGTTACAAACGCGTCAAAACTGCTACGAAAACGACGTCTCACCAGGTGGCGCTTTTAACGCTGATAAACCTACTTGTTCGAACTAAAAACCGCGTATTGGTAAAGTTCACATCACATACTTCAATCATACTAAATATCATTACATTTTGGCGTACATTTCTCTTTTGTCAAAAAGGTGGGAATCCACCCTAAACCCTCATTTGTAAACAAAATCGAACAAGCATGCAATTAAATAAAACATTGCCTTGTGTACGGTAACGAAGCAGTTTATCACACATTGAAAATAGCTATTTTTTGTGTCAAACTCCTGCAAAAAGTACTCACCCAATTTCAGTATAAATCCACATTGCTACTCTCCAATATTATCCAGGTAATAGACTATAGAATAATATTATATGAATTATGCTTGTCATTGAATATTCTACCACGTTAAACTTGAAAATATGTTTTGTTTGAAGATAGTATTTGTGTAGAGATTTTCTATTCATACATGATTGTATAGTCCGAGAGCTCACGGACTTCAACATTGCTACACAATGACTGGTTTTGAATGTAAAATTATATCAGCCGTATTAGTCCTAGAGCCCACGGACTTTTATTGCAACGAAGGAGGCCAAAAGAAGTTTGTACATATTTTGAAAGGTTGTTTCATATGCTATAAGAAAACCCATTTCTTAAGTGTCAAAGCCGTGACTACCTACATTTTTTTCTCATTTTTTGTATCATAGGGTGTATGAAAATAAGCATAATTTCCTAAGGGGGTAGGGGTAGCTCTATGTCTAATAAAAAACGAAAACAATATTCAATGGGGAAAATTATTGTCAAAATTGAAATAACACATAAAGGGCCATACTTTACACATAACCAACCATAACCTCGACTTGTAAGTATTATGTAAATAAGGGTCAAAGGTCAACAATATGATAAAACCCATAGAATTTATACAAATGCTCCAGTATACTTTTTCATCAAATTTCACGTTTTCCCCCAAATTCAATGTGTTGCACATATTTGCATGCCTTAATGTATACTTAATTTATAATGTTATACAATTGTTAAAGAAAATATCCGAATTTTACAAAAATACATGTTTTGTATCATATACATGTAGGTGCAAATTGAAACAATTGAAAAATAGCAGTATTTTGAGGGTATGTTTAGTTTTACTTGTACCTTTGCTTCTATCACGCATGTTAATTAAATTAACATGCGTGCTTCTATAGGTCAGTAATAATTGTATTGATTGAATATTATTTTCACATCAGACAATATGAAAATTCCATCGTTCATTGAAAATAGGTCAAAGTCTTCAACTCTTTTACATGTAAAAAGGTCAAAGGTCAAATATGTAGACAATAAATAAAAGTAGAGTAATAAGGCAAACTTGTGATAATTGTATTATTCCGAGAACCCACATACTTTTATTGTAACGAAAGCGGCCTCAAGAAGTTTGCAGATATTTTTAAAGAATAGTTCATATATTATTATCCTATCTGATAACCCATTTTTAAGTGTCAAAATCGTGACTATCTGTGTTATTTTGCACACTTTTATGCCATGAGGTCAATGAGAAAATTGTAATTTGCTGAGGGGGTAGGGTTACGTTTATAAAAAAGACAAAATAAACTTAAATGTTAAACGATTTGCGATAAAGGTAGACACATTATAAAACTTACAAATTATAGAGTGTCACATGCAAGTATGTACTATAATATAGGGGTCAAAGGTCACTGAACTTTTAAAATCCATGAAGTTTAATGTTATCCTGTCCATGCAGTTTTTACGTTAACTTCCATGTTTCTTCAAATTTAATAATCTGTACGTAATTTCATTCCTACATGTATACTTAATTCATAACAATATATATTTGGTTCAAAAATAAGTCCAATTGCACGAGAAAACGATCATTTATCATACTGGTAGAATCGCAAAATGGCCAGCATATCGAAGAAATTGTCAAGTTTATATTTACCATGCATTTACGTGTCAGTCTAAGGAGATATATTTTAATAAATGACTGCATATATGTCAGGTCATTTCAATGGGACAAAGTTTAACGTAAAAAGTCAAGGTCAAATATGGAATAAAAGGTCAAGGTCAATACGTCAAAACTCTCAAAATTAGCCGTAAAATGTGCAATAATTAGTCATTTTTGAATGTATTCATTCAGTACTCATATTTTATACAAAGTAAACTCAGTACAAAAAGAAACGTAAGTTGTAATGTATTGGGCGTTTTATATATACAATCGGGATATAGATAAAAAACAGATACTCATCTAAACGTTTATTATTCCATAATAACACATCACAAGTGAGTTCTTGGGGCGAATTGTTATCCATGAACACATTGTGATTTTAATGAAACATGTACACAAATGGTCAATAGTGTGTAATGTCAAAACATCAAAATAAAAAATGGACGATTTTGGTTAAAAAAAGATGCAACTCATTATTATACTTACTTATGAGAATTAAACAATTTTTAAATCTGCATACTAGAAAAATGTTTTTCAATGCATATATCCTTCCTCATTTAGACTACTGTTGTTCTATTTGGGGAAACTGCACCACTGAGCTTTCCAATGATATGTACAAATTTCAAAAACGTGCTGCTCGAATTATTCTTGACAAAGATTTTGACACACCTACGTACAGAGGAACTATTTATGCAATTAAATTGGATGAAAATTTCAGACAGAGTTAACTATAAAAATGCCATTCTAGTGTACAAATGTCTAAACGGCTTTCTCCCAAATTATATGGAGCAACTATTTACCTATAATGAAAATAAATCATTGAGGCCATTTGAACAAAAACTACTAGCAGTTCCAAAACCCAGGCTAGAATTTTGCAGAAAATCATTGGCATACTCTGGTGCAATATTATGGAACTGTCTTCCTTACGATATAAGAACATCTGCAAATATCTTATTTAAAAGCAACTACTTGAAGTGGTGGTTCTCTGGTGGTCAAGTACACTTCTCTCTCACTGGAGAGATGCATTGATTAATTAGTAACCCATCAATAATGTTTTATGCTATTTATGCCATCATTCAATGTGTTATATTATCTGCTCATTACTTTTCCTTTCTTTCAGCTGTGTATATATACTTGTATATATTTATATTACATTTTTGTACTTTGTCATTCATGTAACTTTTGAAAATGTACATATATTATGTTATATGAGGCTCACAGGGAAGACTGGGCATACCCAACTGTGTTGCCTCTTTAAATAAAGTCTTTATTATTATTATTATCATTATGCTCCCAGTGGTTGTTGGACTCGATAAATCTAGTTATGTATGGACCTAGTAGTTAATAGTGCTTATTTGACAAGGAATGTCTGTACATGATGGTGTCAATACCTAGCAGGAACTGGAATGTCTGTAAATAGTGGTTATGAGTACCCAATACGACCAGAAATGTATGCATATGATGGTAGTAAGTACCCAATAGGACCAATAATGGCTATGTATAGTGGCTGCGAGTACTCTATCATAACAATTTTGTATGTACATAGCGGTTGTGGGTACCAACTACGACTATGAATGTATGCATATAGTGGTAATTGGGTCCTAAAAAGGCCGGAACTGCCTTTACATGGTGGTAGTGGTGACCTAATAGGACAATATATGGTCTCACTTAGTGCTTGTTTGTACCCAATCCGACCACATGTCTGTCCATGGTGGTTTTGAGTATTCAATAGGACCAGGAATACAGTACATCGTATTTGCGGGTATCCATTAGGACTAGGAATATATGCGTGCGTATCTAATAAGAACCGGTCTGTACACGGCAGCTGTGGTTACTCAATAGGACAACAAATGGTCGCACCTAGCAGTTGTTAGTTCCCACTGTTACTGTACACTAAGGCTTTGAGAATCACATAGGACCAGGAATACATGCATATGGTGGTTCTGAGTACCCATTAGGACTAGAAATGGATGTACCTAGTAGTTATGAGTACCAATTAGGACCAGGAATAACAATACATGGTAGTTTTGAACACACCAAAGGGCCTGGAATGTATGTATATTGTGGATATGAGTGCTAAAAAAATACATGGCGCACCTGAGTTGTCAATTGACGATTGGCAGTATCCACCAGGAATATCAATGTCTGAACAGAATGGTTACTAGTAGAAGTATCCAATACGAGCAGGAATGTATGTACATGGTGGAAGTGAGTGCAAAATTGTACCTATAATGTACCTAGACCAGCAATTATGTACTCGTATATGGTGGTTTTGAATATTATATATGACTAGGAATGTCTGTACCTAGTGCGTACCAAATAAGACCAGGACTGTCCGTACATTGTGGATTCCAGGATTCAGTGGTGAAGAATACCTTATGGGGTAAATGGATATTATTATATTTAAAACCCTGTATAAAAGGATTCTTTATATATAGGGGTTGTAAGTACCTAAGGTGGACAATACTGAGGTTGCTGTACATCATGGCGGCAAGTAGTCAATGGGGCTAAGAAAGGCTGTACAGTTTTTGGCAATACATTATGGCTGTTCCGGGTGGGGTAAGTTAGTCAGTGTTCATTCGCTACAGTAAATTGGTATACAAAACGAATTTAGACACAACAATACTGAATTACTTTGTTTAAAATATGAGTACTGAATGAAAACATTCAAAAATGACTAATTATTGCTCATTTTACGGCTAATTTTGAGAGTTTTGACGTATTGATCTTGACCTTTTATTCCATATTTGACCTTGACTTTTTACGTTAAACTTCGCCCCACTGAAATGACCTGACATTTATGCAGTCATTTATTAAAATATATCTCCATAGACTGACACGTAAATGCATGGTAAATATAAACATGGCCATTTCTTCGATGTGTTAGCCATTTTGTGATTATACCAGTATGATTAATGATCGTTTTCTCGTGCAATTGGACTTACAAAGTGCAAAAATCTCATTTTTTAAAAAAATGGACATTGGAGACTATTAGAGCCAGTCGACGACATGTAATATAATAAAATACTTGAAGTAATGTATGTAGATTTATTTTTGTGTTGTGTTTTCATTATCTATCAAGTCGTATTTTTTCAATTATTTTTATTTTTATCGACAGTACAATAATCATACAATTATATTTAATATATTCACTACAACATGGGCATTTGATCATTTGAAGTATCGATTCATTAAAGCAGTACTTAGTATAATTCAAGATTTTACAACATGGATACATGCAATAAAAAAGTTGACCGAAGTGGGGATACAAGATACAAGAAGGTTTATTTAAAGTCGGTTATGGCAAACAGTATAACATTAGCTCGCAGTGCTATTTTCCGACAAACAATATGTTAATATAACAACACGGTGTAAAACAGCTATGGATTAAAAGACATGGTTAAATATTATCAAGCAATTGTTACAATATCGATGTTATGATCAAGGGACATAATCTAAGCTCGCTAACAGCTAAAATTGATTAGAGTTATTCCTCTTCGAAGAAAGTAACTTGAACCAGTAAAAGCACCAGGCACAGCTTAAATTTAAGATAAAGCACAATAAAAACTTACACAAAGCAAAATAAAGCACATCAAAAGTCCAATAAAAGCATATAAAAAGCAAAATAAAGCATATCAAAAGCACAATAAGAGCATGCATAAAGCAAATTAAAGCACATCAAAAGCACAATAAAAGCATACCTTAAGCAAAATAAAGCACACATAAAGCAAGCACAAGTATAAATAACTTTGACCAAATGCATTCACATAAAAATATAGCACACATGAGAGATAGATAATAAAGCAAGGTAAAACATGTTAAGAAAACTGTTGAGCTACAGAAAGCAAGCAGTACATGCAATCTCGTGCATAAATATAGACACACAAGCAGACAACGGTGACATTTACACGCACATGGAACACTTACACCTCGGGCCAGTCCAGGCACGGATCAGCCTGCGGAACTCCTTGTAATATGTAGTTTTTCTGAGCTCGTTCGGCAGACTGTTCCATACTCGGACTGCCTCGAAGCGGAAGGAATTCTTACCATATGTTGTTGCTCTGACTTGTGGTATTACAAGAGTGTTTTCATACCTGAAATCATATTTAGCAGTATTTAGCTTAACAAGGTCTCGGACATATATAGGTGAAATTGTATACATTTGAAAGTTTCTATGGCAATACATTGGATTCTGGTAAGTGTAACGTAGTCATGTTGACACGTTTTAACAAGTCATCATACGAAGTATTGAAGTCTTGGAAGACAATCCTTAGGGCTCTGTATTGTAGTTTTTCCAAGTTTTTCTGTGTTACCCTTACTACAGAAGTGCCATACAATAGGACAGTAGTTAAAGTTAGATCTGATAAAAGTTTTAAAAATTGTCAACATCGTATTCCGTGATAAAAAAATTACTCAGGCGCTGAAGAACATTCAATTGTCTTGCAGCCTTTTTAAATATTAGATATTAAAAATGATGGGCCCCATTATAGAGCCTTGGGGACACCCTTTATAGTTTGTAGCTAGGTACTTTTAGTATGCGGGCCAAGCTTAACACATTGTTTTCGTTCGGACAGGTATATCTGCTTATGAGACAACAGGCGTTGTCTGATAAGCCATAGGCTTTGAGCTTTAGCATTACCATTTTGACAGATCCATGAGAATGGCGGCAACATACTGTTTTTTGTCAAGGGCTTGTAGGATCGAACCTACAACTCAGAATAAAATCGAATCTTGTACGAAGTGTGGTTGGTTAAAAGTAAACTGAACCAAATATAATATAAAGAAGGTATTATTTGCTTAAACATACATGTTCTAAATTAAAATATGAGGCGCGAGCTTTTTAAAAGTCTTCTTTTGTTTTAATTTTTGCATGGGGGCTAACTCGTATCGTTTATCTTAAAGACGACAGCGATATTCGTTTAGCTTAGCCATTACCCAACATGGACGACGATTGTCAAATGTCAGCAATCAGAGTGTGTTGACTAATCGATATATTTCACATCAGAGATATTTGTTATTGAGAGATCACGGCGGAACACTAAGACGACATTTATGTACATACAAGAATCCATGAATTAAGGTAATATGCTGAAATAACGTGTTAAAATCCCTACACACATACATCACTTTCTGTATTTTTTTCACAGTTTCACTTTCATCCTCAGGAATTGTTTTTGTTTTCAATTTTATAATACATTGAAAACTATTTTTTGATTAGATGGTTTGTAAGTAAAGAAGTATTGGTCAGTTTATTCGATCATGTGATAAAATGGTGACATGTGCATCTAACATAAATGTTTGACTTCTGATCAGAATAATCTGGTTTCTTTGTAAACACTGGGGTGTATGACTCATTCTGGCATGATATGGGGGTACCGTGATGTGGGTTGCAAAATGTATAAAAATGAGATAAACTCAATGCAAAGATAATTATATGTACATCTATGTGCCGATATGAAGATTATCATGTAGACCTAAAGAAAACACTGCTTTAGGTCTTTCCAATTCCGACAGCCAAACGAAAATCGCTCAAAACACTGGAAATCTGGTCCGATTTAACCCTAGTCTAGCTATCTAGACGTTTTGGATGCTGAGTTAGTTAATGATCGGCAGTATCCAACAGCGTCTAGCCGAAATAGCTCAGTCGCCCATGAACTACAGGTGATCGACCTAGGGCCCTTTGCGCCCTCTTGTTTTCTTTTTTACTCTAAATGCTTCGAGGATGTTAATTGTTATAACTGAATATTTGATTGTGTTTCAGGTACAAGAATCGTCATGGCTTTTGGTGGTAAGTTATAACTGTTCAACTTTCAAAATAGTAGTTTACAGGAGTTATACTATTCCTGAATAATCTAGACTAAATAGAAGGAACTTTTCTGGAAAAAAAAAAGTTATTTGATGAAAAAATACCAATTATTGACTGAGTTAGGGTCACTTGAATTTCATATGCTGAATTTTAACAATAGAACAATGTTTGAAACAGAGTTTTGGTGAATGAATGTGTGATTATGGCATTCAAACCAGATTTGTGTCATATTTTCAGAATTGGGCATTATGCCTCAGTAGAACTTCCTAAGTTTAGTACTATGGTGCAACATAAAAATAATTTACTCTACAATATTCTATTAATTCGTGATAATATTCTATTAAAACACAGTAAAGTTGCACTCTGTTAATGATTTTTCGGCATATAAGCCTTTTTCAAATCATGAAAATTTACTTATTTTACGTCAACATGATCCAACCTAAAAAACCCAAATATCTGCATATATGATATTTTTTTATTTGCGTTAATATTCTATTAATTATGCCCCCCATCTTTGATGAGGGGTGTATTGCTTTGCACACATGTTGGTTGGTTGGTAGAACAAATGGATTCCGTTCAATAAGGTTGGTTGGCAACATTGGATGACCCCTAATTGATTTTGAGGTCAGTAGGTCAAAGATCAAGGTTGCTGTGACCTTTAACATTAATGACTATTTGGCTACCATGGGGGCAGACATGTTTTACAAACATCTCTTGTTGGTATTGTGCACCAATTACGCCTGCATATTTCACTTGCCTGATTGGACAAGTTCCTGTCAAATTTTACCTGCATGTACCAGAGCCGACATTTACTTGCTACAAGCATTATTAGGGCAAGTCATTTTAATCTTTTTGTAAGAACCTTTAATAAAATAACTTTGGCTTTTCACACACTTTATCAGCACATTTATAGTAACTTTATGACTCTATGATATACTACTTACTTTCAGGAGGAAGTTTTACCACCAATTGCTTGGATGATATTCCTTTCAAACTTGGCCCAAAGTTTATACCACCCACAAAGGTAAGAGTTGTAACTTGTACACGTTTATTAATGAGATGACAGCTTCATTATCAGTAATAATTATAAAGCTTTGGAAATGAGAAATTGATTAGGGGTACTTTTTTAGTTTGACTATTTGTGCAGTTACTCAAGAGTTGGCCTAGGCGTTGTTGTAAACCTTATGTTAAAGTTTAGGTACAACCTCTAATATCATCAAATCCATTGACATATTGCTTTGATATTTTGCATAGTTGTCACCATTGTGACGCCAGCCCATATATAGGATCACTATCAAGCATTTTGTCTCAATTATCTATTCTACTTAGAAATCTATGTTAAAGTTTATAAATAAGCTTAGCTTTCCAATCAAAATCCTTGTTTAGTATATATTTATGAAAATACACACTGTTTAAACCAAAGCTTAGGTACAACACCAAATGCTTTCAAAGTCCATATACAGATTGCCTTGATATTTTGCATACTTGTTCACCACCATGACCCAAAGCGATACAAATGAGTAGATACTTCTTACAAAGCTTGTTGCTTTAATTATACTATGCAAGCATGGCACTAAGAATATTGGAGCACGCTGTTAGGATAGCTCTAGTATTTAATCAAAATTTCTACGAGCAGCAATTCAAGGTCATTAGCCCCAGGTTTCAGACTGGTATGTTAGTCACAGTGTTGAGACTAATTTCCAACAGAAATGATATTGATGCTAGATATTGATTGAAGGTATTGATATGTTGTATTTAATGTTATACTTCCTTGTTTATTACAGGTTGTGTTACCGCCAGACTTTCAACATTCTCTACAGCCTAAAACACTCAATATTGAGGTAAGGTATCAGTTGTTGCTATTAAAGCAATGCCTGTCAGATTGTCTATGATTTCATCAGTCTATTTTGTTTAGATGCTGTTATTGTCAAGATCATAAATTATAATTGAAAATAAAAGAATGTCTTAAGATTTTTTTAAGAAGAAAACTACAGTGGTATCCATAATTGAAAGGCTCATATACTGATTTAAGCACTTGGAAGTTGGAACATCTGGTTAACTGATTGGTGGCTGGGGGAACAAACGGGCAGGTGTCAACAATCAGTTTCTGCTCTATAACTTCAGTTAGCAATGAAATATAATGATGAAACTTGCTGTGTAGGTAGCTTATGTGAAAGCCTTGCTTGGGATTTAAAGTGGGGCCCGTGGGGCCAAGGTCACAGTTTTTAAACAGGATGCATCCTTTTGTGCCAAATAATGCTTGGCTGACAGGAAAACTTGGTTTTCATGGAATTTCAATATATTGTCACATTGTTTAAACCTTAATCACTTAAATACTAGCATAATATAAACCAAAAATATAAACACTTTAATAGCACCCCACTAGAACTTCAGGCTTTGGTGAAAAACTGATTCTGGTTTTAAGGAGCTGGGTACCACATCACCCTCTGGCTCTGGGGAAGGACCAGCTGTATGAACTAAATATTATAAAATAAACAACAGAGTATGTAGAAAGAGTTAGAGTCAGGTACATATTGACAAATAGTCAATCTTAGCTTGCTGTTAATTACAATCTTAGCTTGCTTGTTTATTACAGTATACATTTGAGGTTGAAGAAGCTGTATTAAAATGGTCCGCAGAGAAAGAGAGACAAAGGCTGGAGTCTGAAGCTGTAAGGTTACATCAGACAGTTCCATCTCAAGATGATAACATAACAAATAGTAGTGAGGATGAAGAACAACCTATCTATGAAAATGCCAACAATTTACAAGAACCGCTTTATGAGAATCCAGGTATTTTAATTCCACAAACTGCACCTCGACCAGCAGTGAGGAGAAAACAAACAGATGACTATGTTAACACGATGCTACCAAATCCATTAATTGCCAATATATCAAATGATATCCTACTGCCAACCCAAAGTAACAGTTCAGATGAAAATGAAGAGAAAAATAATGGAGTCAGTAAAAAGACGAATAATATTGATTTAAAGTGGTTTGAAAACGAGGAAGATCCGTTCGATAATCTGGAATTACAAACTATTAATGTTATGGATGAACTAGCTAGTGTCCTTGAAGAAACAAAGAAATCTTCACCAGTTCCACCAAGTATTGTAGAAAATGGAAATGTGGGTCCTAGTGAAACAAAGAATGAGTCTGATGTATCTAGGAATATGTTTAATGATGAGGGGAGTGCACCAAGAGACAACGATGAAGCTCGATCAGATAGTCCAGAATATGAAAATGTGGATTTAAAATTGGTGGATTTGAAAATTAATGGAGTTAATGCAGTAAAGGAGAGGGGTAATAATGGTGTTTCAGATCTGGCTGACTTGCCACCTATTCCTCCAAGGCGGGACCTTGTAGGCAACAATCAACCACTCCCCCCTATTGGCCATAGTACAAGTGAACCATCGTTTACAGGTGGTAAAGATATAAACCTTGTTAATACCAGTTCAAGTATTGATAGCATTAATGATCAAATTGGACCGAGTCAAGCATCATTCCAGAGCCAGGAAGGATCCAAAGTTATATCAAACAGAAGGGCTGCATTGCCTAAACCTCCTCGAACATTCACATATAGTAGACATGAGTTTGATGATGGTGCTGAGCTGAACGAGGGAACTGACACTAATTGTGTGAACACAAGTGAACCATGTTATGATAATGCCTCACAGATTACAGTTGGAAATGATTTAAATGTGCAATTTACAAATACTGATAGGTCAGCTAGTGAAACAACTGTGAAGAATATTGGTGAAGAGTTGAATTTTGTTCAGCATCATTTTGGTAAGGAGAATGGATGTAGTACAGATACTGATGCCAACAAGCCACGCCCAGCACCCCGCAGACCCCCGGCCCCTCCACCTCGACCATCATCACAACAGGTAATTATAACATACTTCTTTAAATCCGCACATTTCATTTGAGCCTTATTTCAACACTCTGGACCCGGCTAATTCTTCTTCAAGTTCTTCGAGTATGTAGGCTATATAATAGCCAGTATATAAAAACACTAAAATCCAGTATAAGACTAACAGTGAATCACCTGTAATAGTGCTGTAAGAAAGTAGTAGTGCTGTTGAAAGGGGTGGATAATGGGGTCAAGGTCGCTGTTGCTTAATATGGAAAATTAGTTTTCTACTCGACAACTTCGGTTAAATGAGATTTTGGATTGAAACCTGCTGTATACATACTGGTAGTTTTTTTTAAAGCACATCTTGTGACTTGGGCTGTTAAGGCCAAGGTTACTATCAATAAACTTTGAAAATCAGTTTTAGCTCAATAACTTTAGTTAGGAATGAGACATTGTGATGAAACGTTCTGTATTTGCAGCTTATGTGAACACCCATCTTAGGAATAAATTCAGGGCTGATATGGGGCGTATTGTTAATTAAATAGAAAATTGGTTTCTAACAATGCACTGTAGTCAAGCGTGGTGTCGTGTCTTACGGCGTCAATGTAGTGTTAATGTCACTTTGAATTATTTTAGTATGGTCAGTACTGATTTTGTAAACCGGTGTTTGGTAAGGTTTGTCAATATTAACCAATGAAAACTCCATATGCCCAAATATGTGTCATTACTTACCAATGAGATCTTTCCATTTAACACACCCTTTGATTTAGTCCAGTCAGTACTTATTTTGCAAATATTGATAACTGGTAGACTGTAATTTTCATTAGCAAAAATAGGCCAATCACGAAATATGCAAATATTTCTTAGATGAGTACTTTATTACTTACACACAGGAGTCCTACAAGTACCGAATTACTGCACTAGAATAAATCAACATTTCTGTAGAAAAAATATGTTATTTGGAAAAAAAAATCCATGTACTGACAAAATTATGGTCAATTGAAAGTTGAATTTTAACCATAGAACACTGTTTGTGCTGAGTTTGGAGTAGGGATGTGTGCTAATGACATGCAAAACAGACTTGCGACTAATTCAGGATTGGGCATAGCTTCAGTAGGACAGTGACCCCTGTATTTAGGTCAATCAGGAACGCTTTTATTTACATTATATTATAATAAGTAGGTTCTGAAACAATGTTTGCTAGACTACACATGTCTATGTTGATTACTTTCAGAGTTGGAACAGGTATAGTCCATTACCACCTACTGGATCAGGATCGGTCACAGACCAGTCAAGTTCTGAATCAGAGTCCCCCCGAGATGGCGGTGGCGTTCATGTAGCACTGTCTCCCCGTGATAGCGGCGTTCATGTAGCATCTCCCCGAGATAGCGGCGTTCATGTAGCCCTGTATAAACAGTTATCATTAGAAGCTCAATCATCTGTAGATAGATTAGTCACTATGGGTTTCTCCAAAGACAGGGTGGTTAGAGCAGTAGATAAACTGGGACGAGATGAAAAAGAGGTAAAGAAGTGTTTCCTTACTGTAAAATTATTAATTTTTCTAGGGAGTTGAATTTTGGTTGATTTCGTTGTTAAACTCAACTACGAAATCTAATGCCCACGATTTACCCTTCCTTGCTTTGTAATCCACAAATTTAAGACCCCACAAAAAAGGATTTTTATTATAATCCACAAAATTTAATATCCACGAAAATATGTGATATTACAGTATCATGATAGTTAGGAAAAGTTGTATAATTACTTTACTTTATGTTACTGTACGTTACTGTATGTTACTGTACGTTACTGTATGTACTGTACTAGATCAGCAGAACTTTGTAAATGAATATGTTCACAAAGCTGACCTCTGGGCTTGTATTCACAAAGCATCTTAGAAGAAAACTTAGAATTTTCTTCAAAACCTAAAATATCAACAGTTCAACTAAACTTGACAAACAAAATTATTGATTTTTTGTATAGGTTTAAATCATTATGTAAGAGCTATAATAATCACTTAAAAAACAGGGGATAATCTACAATTTGTGAATAATATGAGCAGCACAAAGTTTTAACTTAAATAAACATATTTAAGTTTTCCACCAAGATGCTTTGTTAATACCAGCCCTGTTCATTATTTGAAGAAATTAATAGTTACCACGTTCTGATGTTTAAACAAAATATAATACAAGTGTAAATGTCAGTGCCTGGTCCTTTTAACTAAGAAAATATATATGCTTGTTATTTATTGTTGTATATGTTTTTATTTGCCTTTACTGTGGGAAAATGTCCTGGCATTTTATCAATCAATGAATGTTTTGATTAAAATTAATGACTCGGACTGTATTATTTAAGATAACGTTTTCATATTGTCCTTGTTAAAGCATGTCTTGTGACCATATATCTGTAGTTGAAGGTTACTAGGAGTAGCCATGTTGTATGTTTATATATTTATTATTATATGATTGTTATATGTTTATATATAGGTTGTGGAATACCTATGTTTGGTAGATCAACTTACAGAGAAAGGATACAGTATATGTTTAGCTGAGACAGCACTCCTAATGTTCAAAAACAGTATGAATCAAGTAAGTGGTGTATCATCTTGTTAATTGTTAAATTATTTGACACTGGATGTGCTTTATCGGATTACTGGTCCATCATTATGCCAAATTTGACATGCCCTGTAAACTAGAGGTTTATTACATAATGTGAGGTTTACAGTAATTGTGCCCCCACAGTTATTTACAAGTGGGGGGTATATAGCATTGGTGCTGTACGTCCATACTTAACGCAAATCTTGTGTGTTGAACTCCTCACAAACTGTTTGTCAGAATTTCTTCAAACTTTCACAGATTAACAACAATGTACATATGACAGTAAAGGATGGAATTGTTGCTGCGTCAATTTTTGCCAGAATTATGGCCCTTTGTTACTTTTTATAGATGATTGTAAAGATTGGAATTTTCGTTTGTCTTTTCTTACCAGAATTAGGCTACAGATATTGAATTATTATGTTAACTCAACCAGCCATTCATTCTCCTTCCTCATTTGAAATGATATGTGCTATAAAGGGGGTCGCTTTGTCCCATGGACACAATTCTAGTTCACTTTGTAAAGACATGATGGATATAACTGAAGTGTTAAGTATAAACATGTTATATGCTATGTATATGTTTCAGGCTTGTGCGTACCTGGAATTGTTCACACAGATGCAAGAACTCGGATTTAACGGAGAAAAGATCAAAGAAGCTTTAGTTAATACAAACAACGACAGAGAGAAAACTTTAGATATCCTAACAGCATCCTCATAATGTCTGTTGATATCCTAACAGCATCCTCATAATGTCTGTTGATATCCTAACAGCATCCTCATAATGTCTGTTGATATCCTAACAGCATCCTCATAATATCTGCATTATCTTTCATCTTAATCATGTTCGTTGCTATGGATATGACATCACTATGGATACAACATCACTATGGATACAACATCACTATAGATACAACATCACTATAGATACAACATCACTATAGATACAACATCACTATAGATACAACATCACTACGGATACAACATCACTATAGATACAACATCACTATGGATACAACATCACTATAGATACAACATCACTATGGATCAAACATCACTATGGATACAACATCACTATAGATACAACATCACTATAGATACAACATCACTATGGATACAACATCACTATGGATACAACATCACTATAGATACAACATCACTATGGATACAACATCACTATAGATACAACATCACTATAGATACAACATCACTATGGATTTTGTAACAAACAAAGTGTCATAGATTTGTCTCAGCATAGTACATACTATATACTGTATTGTTGTTATAACTATATTGTGATATATTGAGGATATTTGTTGATTCTGTTGTAAGCTCAAATTTCAATTCACTGAGTGATCACAGAACTAAATATTTTCACCACGAGTGAAAAATTCATTTTCTGTGATCACAATTGTAATCTAAAATGGTCTTTCACCAAAAATCAACTATTTTCTGTTTATTATATGCCTCAATTACTGGAATAATTGTACAGTATTTGGCTTAATAGAAAAAAAACCTATGAAATAAGAATGTCGCACCATAATGACATTACGCATGATTCGAAGCCCAGCGCTGTTGACCATACGTTTCTTTTTCTGTATAGTAATGGAGCCAGCTTCTATTGCAGTGAATTTCGCGAAATCAAATAATTTCTTGATTTACAGTATGTTCTAAATTTAGAATGATATTCTATGATGTTTAATGTTACATAACAGAGGGTTGAAGCATGTCAGTTTTATTAAAAACTCCCTCACCAAGGGTTCGAGAGGGGTATATAGATTTATCCTTGTATCTCAAGCTATGTCAGATCAGAATGCTTACACATAGGACCCATACGATTTCAATATATTGAAACAGGTTAATCGTTGATATGAAATTGAAACAAACCGGTTAATCGTTCTGTATTGTTTTAGATTAATTAGCGGTTTTGCAAAATTGAAACCGGTTTCACCTTCAGTGGTGTCAATATTTAGCTATCCTGAAAGAGCTATGATATCTGACCAAAATTAAAGTTATTTGATGAAAACATCTCAAGAAATGGCAAAGTTATGGCCAATTTAATCTTCTCAGAAGGATTTTATTCAATACAAACTGAGTTAAATATGGAAAAAATGCGATTGAATGCCTCTTGTTTGACAAAAATAGTCAGATGCATTTGATTTTCAGGATTTGTAATTTGACTCTGTTGACACCCCTGCACCTTACAATCAAATAATATCCGAGGAACCGGGTAATCTTCCCAGTACTAGTTGTATACTGTTAACAAAACATGTGGTTATTTTTGTCCTTTATAATATGGTGTTGCCACAATTTCTGTGTATCTGTGTTTATCTATCTAACTTGTAAGTTATTGATTATATAAACAGGTTTTTTGTGTTACTCAAAACTTTGTTTTACTCAACTTTAATTTATTTCTCACTGATTGTGTACAATCAAATGTTTTATTATTTTAACCAGAGATCATACTGATACATGCATGTTAGCCAATCATAATTTCACATAAACAATACTTCACTGGCTTAAAATTACAAGGTACTAAATACTACCTTATAAAACTCATTCATATTTGAAATCTGCATCTCAGGGCGCTTCTTATGAGCCTATTTTTATGAAAATCATAATCATGTTAACCAAACTGATGTTTAAAAATCTTTTTTTCCATAAGTAAAGAGTTGTTTTCAGACAGTTTTTCTTGTTTTCTCAAAATATTTATTTCGTACTTAGGACCTTCTAATTCTAAGCCAGCGACTTGTCTTCTGTTTTATATCTTAAAATTCCTCCATTTTAACTTGTTTGGTCAATATATATTAAGAACAATACATTGTTCGGTACTTAAGGAATTTTTGATAAATTGTGTTTCCATCATTTCACCAATTGTTGCAATATTGTGTTCATTCTGTATGTACATGTTTATACCAAAGGCATTTTCCTTTTCATCGTGTGTGTGACAATTGAGTGCACTATTTTACAGGGTTTGCTTTTGTTGCTAGATAGTAGTGTCATGGCAACATACTATTACATGATTGATTGCTCCGTGTATATAAATTAAACACTTTTTCTTTTTTTTGTATGGACTTGAATAAGATTGTCTCTGAAAATTGGCTTACCAGTCACTTTGAATCACATATTTGGACATTCATTTGTGATGCAAAATAAGACTTTAAGCAAGTTTGAATTAAAAATGTTTTTAAACCTTTTTCGAACCATAGCAGTGGTTTTAGAAAGTTTAATATTTTGATGCAGGATTTACGTTAAAGAAAAAATATTTATATAAATTACCTTTTTAGCTTTTTATTGTGTAAATCTTGATATTGTATAATATTATGTACAGTAGAACTTTGATGCCTTGAACACCCTAGATGCCTCGACCTGGGTCTTTGGTCCCAGCACAATCCCTTCTTTATTCATATTGTAAAACAGTAGATGACTCAAACTATATCTAGGTCAAACACTAAGTCACTTGAACTGATTGGACTATTTCCCCAGTTCGAAGGTAGTTCGAGGCATCAAAGTTAACTAACACACTACTACTGTGGGCCACTTAACCAGCAAAGTTAACTATCCTAATGCAATCCAATATACAGCAAGTCTGTGAACCACTACTAACCTACCCTATAATACAACAAACTGCATAGTATATGTATTAGATAAATACCATGGTTATTATAACTTCGGTGCAAGTGCTCATTGGTAAAGCAAAGTTTAATATATGTTTTATTTCTGACGAAAATAGGATTGGGCAACAGGCTTGGCCTATATTAGCCCTCTCCTTAAAGCATGATAAAGTACCTATGTTATTATTTCAAGGGGACTGTATGATAACTTTTAGTAATTCATTCTGAAAGTATTCTTCTGTTGTGTTTATTTCTTGTGTTTGTTTTGTGATCGATAAGTTTATTAGTATTGTATTTAATTAAGATTATCCAGCTATGATTTTGTCTTGTAATTTTTGTCCATGCTGCTAACCTGATAAATGACTGTAAATAATAAAGCTTTCATCCAAAAACAGTGGACCTCATACCCTTGTGGTGATTTATACCATCAAGAATGAGGGGTGGAGAGTGATTAACAGAAGTTGTTGAAATAAGTTCATGATACACATGTAATAAATGAGTAAGTTAAATGCAGTGAACACCATTGACATCACTTGTCAATCAACATAATTATAATGTACTAGTAAATGTGCATTTATACTTTTGTGGTAAATTACAGCACATATTTGAACCTGATGTGAAAACCTCTGAAAAACCTTTGAGTAGTTTAGTCATGTTTGTTTTGTTTTTAGTAATGTAGATTTTGTGTTTCAATCAATTCTTGTTGTATATATTGAAGTACTTTGTTTGTTTTCTGTTGTGTTTAATTATATATCTATAAGTCTTTCATTTTACTCTCCGTGTGATTCACAATTTTAAATGCTTCAATTTACATAATTTAGTCGAGTTTTAAGTTGTGTAATTTTAAACTAGCTTTGGTTCCAGTTTACTGATTGTGCTTGAAAAGTTTGGTTAGTTTTCCGTGTAGGTTTAACGTTTCTTATTGTATGAGCGTTTCACTACTCAGAATAGATTTCTTCATATTTTAGTTGTCAGTAACCATTCCATAGATGAAATGAAGAAGATTTCTGGTTCTAATTCATAATTTAACCAAATATTCCACTGGATAGATATCCGGGTACTGTTATATCAAAGCACTTACAAAAATCATAAACTTATGATCATATGTAAATTCTTAGTAATACTTCTACACCTTAAAGTGTGGTAAATGAAGCTGCATTCTAATAAAGATTCAGTTAATGAATGTCTACAAACCATATTTGTATATAATTTGGAATGATTTTAGAATTGTAACCAATTTAAATTTGAAAGTAAGTTTAAGATATCCGTCAGTGTTTTGATAAAACAGTACCCTGGAATTTATTCATGATCTCCAAAAATATTTTTGTTGCAATCATAAAACTTTACAAGAATATTTATAGGCATGTGAAGAGTACCTGGGATTTCATTTTCCTGGAACCAAGTTATCATGTTTTGTTTTACTGTATATGCTCACAAACTGTCTGAATCCATCACAAGGTAGCCACACTCATTGTAGCTACAGTTATACTATTGTCCAGCTCCATCATTACAATGTTAGTTCTATTACATTATACATCTAACTACATTACATGTCATTGTAGTTATATTTGTATGCTAGTGCAATGTTACATTTTCTCCATTTTCCAGTCAGTGGTTTATTCACTATATACCATTCATGTTACATTTGCTATTCCGTAGATGTAGGAATCAATTACTATCTGTGTCAGCCATGCGTTCAAGGAAGAACATCATGAACAATGGTTACACTAACCATAGGTGTCTGTTAGGCCGAACTTAAAATATTCTTGGTTTCCCCTTCCCGACCCTAGCAGATTAAGAATGGGTAGGTAGGTAGGGTTAATTTTTTTTTTGAATTGTTTCAGTATGATAGTTATTGGTTAAGACATGTATACAAATAATGAAATTTAGAATTAACTCTAAGGTGAAAAGCAACAGTTTAATGGTAAGAAAGAAGCCAGTAAACAAAAAAAATAAAATTTTCACTTCCAATTGTTAATAAAAAAAATATTATTTCAATTTGGGCAATAACATATTTTGGGTAGGGCCCTTTTTAATCAGGTAGGTAGGGGATGGGGAAACAAACAGTATTTTATTTTAGGCCTTACGGTTGCGTTCTCCTTGTGATTGGACATGATCCATGGGTGATAAAATCATCGGTGCCTTCTTTTGACATAACATTTCATGATTGACTGTGTTTAAAAAAGTTTACGTTATGTAGGAATGACAAACCTACTCTTTTCATGATGCACCTAGGCAGAAATGGTTTCAAAACAGGAAAAACCCACAAAGTCATACATTTCTCTAATTGAGAACGGAAAAGCTAGGTTTTACATGTTCAAATAAGTATTATAAGTACTGAAAAGAGGGTTTAAAGACACATATTGTGTTTTTCTTTAGAATAACGGCTCGAATTTTGGTGCCTACATCTACCTGTGTGATGTAGAACGCTAACATTACTGTCTTTACTTTGTCTGCTGGATAGAAACTACACATAATGATTGACATACTAAAACCAATACGACCACCTGTGGTTTGTTTTACGGTATGTAATTTTGAGATATGTTATGCTACCTTGAACGCATGGCTGGTTTGTTTGTGTTTGTTTGGCTATAACCAGGGGTTCTGCTGGGTGCTAAATATCTATGGTCACTTGAATGATCTTTGACAGGATGTAGGCCAGGTGGAGGGGGTAACCCTGTTATATTACTATCATAGCCAAAGTACTTACACACATATCTTCTGAAGTGGTTTTATAAGCATGTAAAGTTGTATACCTTGGATTTATTGTGTCTTTGTTTGAAATACATATTTCCAAGTTAAGATCACATGTTGTCTCTGACAATGCCATACTATTCAAATGTAATTATATGGGCAATCGTTATATGGGGTAACTTGTACGGTAATCGCTGAGCGGCATCCATATTGTTTAGGTTACGGTAATTTTCGTAACTCCCGCCTTCAACTGTCAGAGGGGATTGGCTTATGTGACAGGTGTTTGAACTACTAATATTAGAGTCTATTAGTAATCGCAAAGCGGCATCCATATAGCGGAGACATCCATATAACGTAGGTTTAAGCATGAAAGGTGGGATCACCAAGTTTACCTGAAAACCTACGTTATGTAGATGTCTCAGCTATATGGATGCCGCTTTGCGATGATTAACTTGTACTTATTTAAGTTACTAGTAATATTGATGTGATATTTGATCATTATGGATTTGTTATTCAAATTTATGACAAACACACAAAAACAATTCTGGATTTGAATATTCCGAGTTGTATGAGTGTGCTGTTTTCTACTGTAAACAAATCATTGTAACCATGTGACCATGTCTTATTGTGATTCTACATTGATTGTAGATATGTATATATATTTTTTAAACGTACACTATTGACTGTAGTCATAAATTGATGTGTCATGTGACCTCTACAGGTCATGTGACCTCTACAGATCATGTGACCTCTACGTGCCATGTGGCCTGTACATGCCATGTGACCTCTACAGATCATGTGACCTCTACATGTCATGTGGCCTGTACATGCCATGTGGCCTCTACATTGTACCTGTTAACTGTCATAATTTCATGTTATTGTATGTTGTTGAATGCAATGTACTTATTCTATGTACTGCATATATAAAATGATTTAAACAAGATCTTACTGTTGTTGCTTTTGCTACTTCCTCATTTATTATGCCCCCATCTTTGATGAGGGGATATATTGCTTTGCATGTAAGTCGGTCAGGTCGATCGGTAGACCAAAGGGTTTCTGTTAATAACTCAAGAACGCTTTGCCCTAGGATCTTCAAACATTACATTAACGTTGATCATCAACTGTAGATGACCCCTATTGATTTTGAGGTCAGTAGGTCAAAGGCCCAGTTCACTGATCTTTACAATTTCTGACTGTTGGGCTGCCATGGGGGTATACCTGTTATACAAACAGGTCCAGGTTGGAGAATATAACCCATATCTTATAAGAGTCGACACATCTGATTAGGGCATATGGATTTCAGAAGACACAAAAATATGAGACAGAGATATAACCTACTTCCATTTGATAATGTCCTTTAACTGATGACTGATGCCATATTATGTAAATCGATATATAAATGAATGTACAATATCTGGTGCATCAACCATGCATAGGGCCAGCAACCCTACCATGCAAAAACAACTCACGCTACAGAAACCAACACTACAAGAAATACAAATTCATCGGATTTTTGGCATCGACACCGGAGAGAGTGTATGAAGCAGAGAAATCTGCCGATGTCCCTTCCCTCTCCAAAGACCGTTACACGGATTGGGACTTGGAATGTGAGAACATTATATGAAACAGGTAGAGCTGCACAAGTAGCCAGGGAGATGGAGAGGTACGATCTGGAAATACTTGGTTTAAGCGAAGTAAGATGGACATCATCTGGAAAACTCATCATTGTTTCAGGACAGACACTTCTGTACTCTGGAGCATCTGAGGAAAAGGGACACCACAATGGAGTGGGGTTTATGCTTAGCAAGAAGGCAAGCAAGAGTTTGTTGGAGAGGGAACCTATAAATGACAGAATTATTACAGCTAGATTTAAATCGAAGTTCCATTACACCTCTTTTATACAATGCTACGCTCCAACAAACCAGGCAGAAAATGATGATAAAGATACTTTCTATGAAACATTGCAGGGAGTACTAGATCGAATCCCAAAGAGAGACATAGTCTTTGTGATAGGAGACCTAAATGCTAAGGTGGGGATTGAGAACACAGGAAGAGAACTGTACATGGGCAAAGAAGGCATAGGCAGCATGAATGAGAATGGTGAACTGTTGGCAGACTTCTGTGGAGACAACAGCCTGGTCATTGGAGGAACTATTTTCCCACACAGGAGGATCCACAAAGCTACATGGAAATCCCCAGACATGATAACAGAAAACCAGATAGACCACATCATTATATCCAGAAAGTGGAGAAGATCTTTGGTGGATGTCAGAGTCTGTAGAGGAGCTAAAATAGGGTCAGATCATGAGCTACTACTAGCTAAAGTTAGAGTCAAGTTAGCAGCTGTCAGGAAGACTGGACTCCAGAAACAGCCCCGGTTTGACACTGCCAAACTGAACTCAGTAGAGAGCTGCAAAGAGTTTACCGTAACTGTTTCAAACAGGCTCCAGGCCCTTGCAGAGATGGATGACTCCTCTGTAGAAAAGAAATGGGAAAGAGTGAAGGAAACGTTGAAGACTGCATGTCGAGAGAAGTTAGGTTTCAAGAAAAGAATATACAAAAGTTGGCTGACAGAACGTACCATCACTAAGATAGAACAGAAAAGAGCAATCAGACAGCGACTTTTTCAAGCGAAGACAAGAATACAGAAGCGTAACATCCAGGCAGAGTACAGCAGCATGCAGAAAGAAGTGAAGAGAAGCACAAGACAGGACAAGAGAGAACATGTGGACAAGTTAGCGACAAGAGCACAAGAGGCAGCTGAAACGAAAGACATGAAGACACTGTATGACATCAGCAGGAAACTGTCAGGTAAAACTGTAAACACAGACAGACCAGTGAAAACCAGAGACGGGAACTTACTGACAAAACCATCTGATCAACTGGAAAGATGGAGAGATCATTTCAGTACGCTACTAAATGGAACACCTATAGACAATTCCCCTGATATACCTGAGGGCGAAGACCTTGACATAGACACAGGTCCAATTAGCAGAGATGAAACCATAAGATCCATCAAAAAGCTGAAAAACAACAAAGCTCCAGGACCAGATGGAATCCCGCCAGAAGCCCTCAAAGCTGACGCTGAAGGGACAGCAGACATCATGTTAGGGCTGTTACAAGACATCTGGGAAAAGGAAGAAGTTCCTGCGGATTGGAAGACAGGTCTGATAGTCAAACTGCCAAAGAAAGGAGATTTAGGCGACTGCAATAATTGGAGAGGCATCCAGCTCCTGTCCATTCCCAGTAAAGTTCTAACCAGAATCATTTTAGAACGCTTGAAGAAGGCAGTGGATAAAGAGTTGCGAGATGAACAAGCAGGATTTCGCACAGGAAGGTCATGTGCCGATCAAATTGCAGCACTTAGGATAATCATTGAACAATCATTGGAATGGCAATCCCCTCTCTACATAAATTTAATCGACTTCCGTAAGGCATTTGACATGATAGATCGCCCAACCATATGGAAGATTATGAGGAACTACGGCATCCCAGTCAAGATAGTTAATATCATCCAAAGCTATTACGAAAACACCATCTGTCAAGTAATCCATAACACAGACCTCACCCCATCCTTCGCTGTCACTACAGGAGTTAGACAAGGCTGCTTGCTGTCTCCTTTAATATTCACAATGGTCATAGATTGGGTTATGAAAAGAGTGACGAGCCAGCCAAGAGGACTACAATGGACCTTCACAAAACAGCTTGAAGATCTTGACTTTGCGGATGACATCGGACTCCTTTCCCACTCATATGCGCACATCCAGGAAAAGACTCAAGCCCTTCAAAACATAGCGAGGACAACAGGTCTGGAGATCAACATCAAGAAGACAAAGAGTATACGAATAAATGCTCTCCACGATGATCCTATCAGACTTGAAGGACAAGATATAGCTGATGTTGACAGCTTCACATACCTCGGAAGCACTGTGAGTGGGAATGGTGGGGCTGATGAAGATGTTACAGTCAGAATTGGAAAAGCGAAGTTCGTCTTCTCGTCCCTAAGACCAGTATGGAACAACACCAACATACGGCTTAACACCAAAATCAGACTATTTAACTCAAATGTCAAGGCGGTACTCCTATATGGCTCGGAAACCTGGAAGCACACTAAGATGCTAGATCACAAACTACAGGTTTTCGTCAACAAATGCCTTAGAAGTATACTTAAGATACGATGGCCAGACAAGATCAGCAATCTGGAGTTGTGGAGGAAGACCAAACAGGAACCAATCATCCAGACCATCAAAGAGAGAAAGTGGAGATGGACTGGTCACATTCTGCGGAGAGAACAATCGAACATTACCCGCCATGCCCTGGACTGGAATCCACAGGGACGCAGAAAAAGAGGTCGACCTGTGACAACCTGGAGGAGGACACTGGAGGCAGAACTGAAACCCCTTAGACTATCATGGGGAGAAGTGAAAAGAATGGCCAGAGACCGATGTAGATGGAGACGGGTAGTGAAGGCCCTATGCACACCTCTGGGCGAAGAGGATTAAGTAAGTATAAGAGTCGACACATCTGATTAGGGCATATGGATTTCAGAAGACACAAAAATATGAGACAGAGATATAACCTACTTCCATTTGATAATGTCCTTAAACTGATGACTGATGCCATATTATGTAAATCGATATATAAATGAATGTACAATATCTGGTGCATCAACCATGTGGGCCATTTATTGTGTATTTAACTGTACAATACAATAAAGGGAAACTAAAGAAATAAAATACATAAATCTAGACTGCGATATCTTGGACTTCCCTTCTGTACATGTAAAGATCTGCATGCAATCCCTCGGAGATCGTGTAATAGGCAGCAGCATCAAATGACCAACATACAGTCTCCGCTGTACCACCCTGAAAGTCAACAATATACATGTGGTAAGTATAGTGTAAACATACTGTCTCTGCTGTACCACCCTGAAAGTCAACAATATACATGTAGTAGGTATAGTGTAAACATACTGTCTCTGCTGTACCACCCTGAAAGTCAACAATATACATGTATAACTCTAGCGGGATAAATTGCAATACATAAAATCCGCTATATTTATCTTTTCTGAAATTTAGGAGCATGTAAACCTTATATGTTGTGCCAAATGTTTGAATGCTTTCATAGGCAAATGTTAAGAGTGCTTGATTTTAATCTATAACAAAAACTAGGCAATATTGTGTTACAACTTATTACGTCAATTTCAACTATGGGACAATGAATATCAAAATCAGGATCGATCATTTATATATAGAGATTAATATTGAAAACACACGAGTTTTCATTACCGAGACATATGGCATGTCCTCCCCGGCATGTGTTAGAGTGTTAAGGACATCAGTATCAGATATTTGCCAGTAATACACGTGACCAAAGACTTTCACCAATACTTCAGTACCATCATAGGAAATATCACCTCCTGAAAGTAAGATTATCCGACATATAAATAATGAAAAATTGAATTAGTCTGGTTCACGAGATTCTTACAAAATGCTTCCGGGTTATTTTTCTTGAAATCGTAAACTACACTGAGTACAGGTCACGTGCTCCTCCATAGACAATTCACTTAAGGCGTTCAAAGGACTTGCGGCCCCATGGAGGTGCCGCCTCTACTTTGATGTAATTCCATGATGCTTATACAAGTACACGTAAGTCTAAAAATCACAATATTGGGATCCACAACTTGGAACAAATTTCCACTTAAGCCAATAGAACGCTGGCGATTTGTAAATCTAGGTCTTTCAGCTTTCTAAGAGCTGAAAATAAGTCTTTAAGCATTTTGACATCTGGGATTCAGACTTTCAGCGGTTAAATTACTATATGAACGGAGAGTTACGTACCCACACTCAGCAAGCGTTGACCAGTATTCGACAATGTGCTAAAAGTCTAGGCTAACTATTGCAAGACAACTACTATAGTCCAACCATATGTACGAAAAATGTTTTTTCCAGCTTTAGTCTCTGTTTTTACTAATATCATTTTTACCTAAACTTTCTACATACATATATTTATAAAGGAGAGTTGGTTTATTTTGTAGGAGTCTAGAGTCATCATACAGCTTTTGTTCGTTTCAGACAGACATGGTTTAGCCTGTTGATTTATTGACCAATTCCAACATGCCCTCCCACGAACAGTTGACAACTACTCTACCGACAAAGTATATCAAACAAATGACCTTGTTTGGTCACACATGGACGTTACCTGCTACCATTCAGGGGACTGCTGACAGGGGACTGCTGTAGTGAACTACATCACTACAGCCATATTGTTACGTTTCAGAATTGTAATGACGCAATCAACTTCAAATAAGGTAACTTTACACGAATACATAAGATAGTCTAGATAAGAAACAACACAATTCGCGATTTCACAACATTGTACGAGCTTTATACTCTAGACTGGTTCTCATTAGATCGTCAAACATGTGACCGAGGTACCAGTCCACTTACCCTCTGGATCCGTGTGAGCGGAGTACATTGAGAAATATTTGCCGGAGTCTAACCAGACTGCATTAGTTTGTCCCCAGGCTAGGTTAGGCATCTGTACCATTTCTCCCCGTCCTCCTAGAACATTCGCTATAACAAACACATTGGCCTCATTGTCAACCATGATAGTGTCTGCAGCTCTCTCCGTCCAACTGAAATCCATGTATAAACAGGAATGACTTGGATACAACATCTAGAGAATACGTACTATACATCAGAACACATGCGACACATTGGAAAATATACATGCATACTGCTCAGGTAGTGTAAGGGCAACTCGTAGTTATAATACAATACATTTGCAGATTGCAGTTATATTGAGTGCAGAAAATCAGAAAACAATATATATAAGAGCAATGTTCACCATACTAGATCTATATCACTTATGTAAACCTGTCAGAATGAAATTGTTGAACTATTATACGTACATAGCCTACATACCGGTATAAGTAAAAATTAATGGTATCTCGATCACATTACAAGAACTGGATCACGCGTATTGACAAGAGTTTATACTAATAATCATAACGACTTTATTTATTGCGGATTATCAGGAGCTATCTGTTAAAGCATGACGTGTGAAAAGGTAAAGATATTGCGTATACTTGTAAACGAGAGTAGAGTCTGGTGTAAGTGTCTGTGAGATCATACTAGCTGGTTCTACTACACGATATATCGTCCTCTTATGCTGGCTATGATACCTTCCATCATCCAGGATATATATACAGTCTACAGAATCACCCTTGGAACACGGTCCTACAGCTATATCCTCCCAATCATTACTCTCAGCTGGACTGTAATCATAACACAAGACATTCAAATACATACATGGCATTTTAGAAGGGTAAAAGAATACTTTAACTTGCTTTACTTCTATTATAAATTGGCACATGGTGACATACCCGTAGGTACATATGCGTGTACATGAACAAGTACGAAAGTAACCATCTTTTTATCAATATTTCGGTCGCATACCATTCACAGGGACCATCCAAGTCACAATTCACAGGGACCATCCAAGTCACAATTCACAGGGACCATCCAAGTCACAATTCACAGGGACCATCCAAGTCACACGAGAAGTGGAAATCTTTTGAGTCACATTTGGCTCAAGAGGTACGCAATTCTTCATGTGACTCAGATAGACAATCGCCGAGGATCCATGTGACTCACATAGTCACTGTCCTGTGATCCACGTGACTCACATAGTCACTGCCCTGGGATCCAGTTCCAATGTGACAGAGATGAGACATAGACCCTTATCATTATATCTACGTAAAACACACACAAGTATTTAAGATCTATTGAAATATTAGTTGTAAGCTATGTTTTCCAATCTTGAAAAGAGACAAATTTTAAATATACAAATAATAGAATTATGGATTCACAATTTTAACACCAATAAACGTACATAATCAGAACACGTTTGTTTGCATATTGGAAATATAACCCGTTGTAATGGGGGTTCAACGGGATCAAAAACGGGATCAATAATTGATGCCACTGCAGCGTGAAACCTACATTTGGGTTGCCAAACATACAGTGCGAAATAATATATACCGATATTACATATATCTAATAGCAAACTTGTATATAGACAATGTAATTCTTCAGTCAACCACTTTACGAATACATTTCAGGCCAACCAATTGATCAAAATTACGGATTCATATTTAATACAACAGAACTGTATCTACACTAATTGTGATACAAGGTGACCGAGTGGATAATGCTCTTTACTACTGGCCGACAGATCCCTGATTCAAATCATGACCGGACCATTTCTAAAACGTTTCAAATGGAGATAAACTACATGTAGTAACCAATGGTTAGTCTCGTGCTTAACGTGTTGAGCACCAGAACCAAGGAGTCTAGGGTATCGCACTCTGATTCCTTGAATATCAGACCTCTGCTTCTTCTACTTGCTGTCTCTCAATCACAGCAGATATCACTGAACATCATTGGAACTAAGTGCTTGTTAAATGTATGGGTTACCTTTGACCTAAAGTTCTAAATAATTACATTACACATAACATACGTACAGTACTTGTACACTATTCACCATGTCTTCCAAAAATGTATAATTTAAACGGAATTCCCTTCTATTACACGACGGTCAGTATGTTCACAAATACGTGTGGCCACTGACCACAGATCAGTCATAATTTCTGTTGTATAAAACACCAAATCTCTAAAACCTTTGATAAAGGAACTGGTCCGAAACGATATTTAGAATGAGTTAAAGTGTAAGTTGGACATTGTAATAGGGATAAGCAAATAATACCTGATTTCTAATACTGCAATGACTTGGGCTGTTGTTGCGTTGACAGCAAATATTCTTGGTCGATCACCATGATCATTATGCATGTATAGGACACCTATAAACTTCCGACTGGCAGCACATCCTGACACCTCATTTAACTCGATGTTATCAATCTTTCCTACCGATGTACCGTTAGAGAACGCCGGAGCTGTAATATATAACACCTCATTTAACTCTATGTTGGAGAACGCCGGAGCTGTAATATCTATGATACCTCATTTAACTCTATGTTAGAGAACGCCGGACCTGTAATATCTATGATACCTCATTTAACTCTATGTTAGAGAATGTCGGAGCAGTAATATATGATACCTCATTTAACTCTATGTTGGAAAACGTCGGAGCTGTAATATATAACACCTCATTTAACTCTATGTTAGAGAATGCCGGAGCTGTAATATATATGATACCTCATTTAACTCTATGTTAGAGAACGCCGGAGCTGTAATATATGTGTGACCAGTAAAATAACTTTATAGTTTATACTGATTCATTTTAGGTCGATTGTTAAACTGAAAAGGGTTCTAACAAATTATTTTATTCACTCTCGACATCTCATTTCTAATTATATCCATCATAACGAAGGTATTAGAGAATGCAGATGGTTTCCATTGTCTTCTGAACGCAAGGCAAGGTGATTACTGCTGTCATTTTCTGCTTCGGTTTTAGTATGACCCGGCCTAGATTCTATCCTGGAATCTACCTCACTCGAAGCGAACGTTCTACTTGTATACTGTCGTGGAGAACTCTATTATGTTTGTGTTGCCAAATTGAATGAAATGTGGTATGTTTAACCTTTACTGAGCTTTTATGGCAGGGACGAGTTAGTTTGTGGATAAATTAATATATTGAGAATACCATTCACGCACCAAATGTTTCGTTTGCAACGGTAAAATAAGCGGCAGTCTACAGGGTAATTTCTTCTTCGACAGACAATAAACATTAACTGTTCCCTCAGAATTTGAAATCATGCATAGGCTCCAATAAGATAGTTTGTATTGATTAGATTTCTCTGTCATGATATGTACGTGCAATACATGTAGAACTACAATGAAAACTGACTTGCCTGTATGTACCCAATCAAATGCTACACAACACCAAACGGCAACAAGACGTAAGAAATGCATGGAGTTCGTCGACGTAGAAAGCTACGAATGTTAAAATGTAATCAATCTGTAAACATTTAGTGCGGACAGTTGGACATGTAAGGACAGATAAGAGAAAGTAAATCAAGGCCATTGATCATCTCGTGCAGATGTGACCAGTGTGGTCTTGTTTGCCGTCTTCAGCTTGCTTATCATTTAAAAGTTCGTCTTAAGGCCAAGCGATTTCGACATAATTATAGGATATCTGAAACTGTTTATGGCTTTTATTGAAGTTCATAATATTTTCTATAGATTAATATGTCCCCTAGAAAATATTGACTTGCAACACTAAGATAAACTGACAGTGACCTTTTTAAGAATACAGGTCGTATTAAAGGGTCTATATAGGGCATAATGACCCTTATTCCTTTGTCTTGTACTAGAAGAGCGTTTTAATCAATCCTTCTTTTGAAAAATAACATCATTTTGATGCCAATTTTGACGTGCAATTCCTCGGGGAACGCTTTATGTGCAGTAACAAGTTAGTTCTATTTGAATCCAACACCTTGTCTTAAAGGGGCACGTGATATCCGTTGGAGTGTATGTGTAATTTGTGTACCAATGATAGTGATATTATCCGAAGTTGAACTTGTAGGCCTGAATGTGCCATTCTGTCCAAAACCGTTTTATATAAATATAATAATACAATGTGCATACATGCGTGTACCATTCCTTCCACGTACAATTACGCAGTCTTCATCCATTTTATTTTAAAATGTCCGTTTCAATAATCACCGATGCGATAAATGACATAAATAGTTCGACCAGCATTAAGTTTGATGTGTGTATTTCTTACATTCAAGTCTGGCTGATAATCATTTTCTCTTTCCTGTTATGAAGCGATAATTATAAACATGTACTCCTTGCGGAAATTGGTTTATTCATTTTAGCCACATGACCAATTTGAAAATCAAATCTCTGGAAATTTTAATATTGTAAGATGAGAATATTCTACGATATTTCACCATTTCAGAATGATTCAGCGTATAGTGTGACCAGTATTTCATTATAGAGTTTACAATACGTTACACACAATACATCGTAAATACCAATATATCATCATGATACGACATTTCATAGTCGAATATATGTTAGTAAGTTACTTACTTCAGCTTGACTTTCACGTCTTCATGGAAACGAGATTGGTTTTATTTTACTCAAACTAAACTAAGTATATAACAGTACACTCGCCTAGTTGGTGAACACTGCTGTAGACCGTGCTGATATAAGTCATAATATTTGGAACTTACCCACAAACGTGAGTATGGAATATATGTGAACACAGTTTTACTAACGGTTAATCGGGGATGATAAATCAAGCCTAATTTGTTGTTCAAAGCTTTCGCTCAAATTTTGACGAAACTCCGTTCCCTGAGTTTTATTTATCATTTTAATCGATCCACTTAAAACATTGTGGCTATTGTATGATATAACCGACTTTTTATATACAAAGTCCATGCGTTTTTTTAAAATAACATTTTCAGTCGTGCGAACAAAATTTTAATTTAGTGCCTGGCCATTCAGTTTCGTCCCTTTCTAATAAGCCAATGACATCCGGCTTCGAGGGGTAGTGTGTTACAAGAAATCTGGTCGCGCTGTCCTAGCTCTTTCCGACTTTAAAGTGCCCGGTGTATGAGACGATACACGCTTGACTTCTTCTTGGTTTCCAACCAGTAGTTCGGTAGGAAACCATGACTGAAAAGCGTTTCAGAAATTTCCAGTGCCCCTGCTGAGATTTGAACCATCGGGAGCGCTAACTACTCAGTAACCGTTCCACCCTTGAGAAAAATAGCACAATACTAGAAATAATAATGTTTTTATTTTTTAAAGTGTTTAATGTGATACGAAACGTCCTTTGTTTTCTAAGTTAGTCTTGTCACGGATATACACAGAATCTACAGAATCTAATGTATTTCCGTGGTCTTGTCTGGGACTCTAATATTGTTTTAAATACTAGTAGTACCGACAACATGATGATTGGTAGTTTTACAGGCTAGGTGCTGTCGCCGTTTCTGTATGGCTTCGAACACAGCTGTGTATGTTCAATAATATTAGACAATTCACAGTAACAAACTCGAGAATTAATACATGTATATGATTATGCACATTGTTTTAGATTCAGCAAAGACGATATAGAGATGGAGTGTATTACCAAGTTAACGTTGTTCTGTGCTGTGTGTTGTCTGATGATGGTGACTGCGGAACAAAAAAAACATGCAGGACACCATGTTGACAGTAAGCTTAGCATAATGTTTATGTATTTATCTGTTCATCTGTTTTGTAAATGTATTATATGTTCATGGGTCGGTGGCCTACATGTCACATAGAAATAAACTGTAAACTGTCATATACTGCCATTTATGGTATATTGTTTGTATACCATTACAACAAAACGCATTACAAACCGAGGCAGAGTGCATGCCGGAAAACACATGGAAGTTAACCGAGTGTCAAAATACTGTTACGTAGACTTCCATTACATAAAAACCGAGGTAGTGGGGTGTTATTAGTTTCATGTACACTTTCAAGCTCTTGAACATCGTATAAAAATATGTTTGTGTTGTTTTGGCACTGATGAAGTGCAATAATAGCATGTGCACCTCTGGCAATGCAGTTCATTTATGTCATATTAAATATACCAGAATCCACTAACACCAAAGTGGATTATAAAACGTACGAGGACGTTCAAAAATAAACAGGACTGGCGCCCTCTCGGGTATATTTGTTGAATGTCCTAGTATTGTCCACGTGTTCTATGATTGTAATTAGTTTTATCGAAGATGTATCACTAACATAATACCGTATAATTATATTTTTGAAAAACAAAAAGAGACTGTACACAGAAACTACTTTATGAGACCATGGCATAATAATACCCATAATTGCATTACAAATACATTGTAGGTAGAATGTGGAACTAAGCAGCCATATTAATACTGTCTTATTTTTACAATTACAGGTTCCATGCTGAAAAAATTCGAAAAAGATGAAGCTATGTTTAAAAAGATGTTGTGGAAAATGCCATGGGTTACATCGCCCGAGACGGTGAGATTTTGGGATACACTGTTTTCAGAGGATGACTCCGTCGAATATGGTCCTATGTATTAGATCACAGTGTCAATCTTGACATATGCATATTTAGTACCGGTATCAATTGTAAAGCCTGTAGAAAAGACTTATTTGACATCTTTAATACCTTTATTACCTCAGACGAGACAAGGTTTTATCTGTGAAAAATTTATAGACTGCTATTTGAGAACTGTTCACGAAGTTGCCACATGTTTTCTCTGGCCATAATGGTATGCACATGGTCTTTTGTCAAGAATAAGACCAAAATCACACTACATACACTCCCTTCAGTACCTTAATAACATGAGTGTGAAGTATATTTCACCAGAATAATAAATGCCGAAGTCTACAAATGCTGCACCCGTTGACTTTCGAATATTGTGGATATTGTAGTATTGATTACAGAAGAAATATGTGGTCTGTAAAAGGCCAACAATGATGCCCCTACAAAATTGTTAAGTTTAGTTCTAACCAAAATCTAAACAGTGAATGTAAATGTTACTTGAAATGATGCCCCTCCAAAATTGTTAAGTTTGGTTCTAACCAAAATCTAAACAGTGAATGTAAATGTTACTTGAAATGATGCCCCTACAAAATTGTTAAGTTTAGTTCTAACCAAAATCTAAACAGTGAATGTAAATGTTACTTGAAATGATTATTACCATACCCAAAAAACGATGACTTTTTAAAATTTATTATACAATGTATTTGTAACTTGTAATCAAATGATTTGTTGTAGTAAACGTTTAGTGTTGTCGTTATTTTAAGATCTTTGGAATACATGTACATGTTTTGCTCTATTGCTGTAATAAGTTTTATATTCAAGTACCTTAGCACTGCTCTGAAATGTATGTATCCAATATAATTGTGATGTAACGCCACTAAGATAAGATCTATAAGATAATCATTATTTAAATTATTATGATTTAACACATTATAACATAAGCTTAAAGCTTGTATCCGACACAGTCATGAACTCATATAGCTTTTTTCTTAACAACTTAAATGTGTCCTATTGTGGTGTTGTGTTAAAGTCTAAATAAAAGTTTCTTTGACATGTGAACTTGTGTTTGAAATTGTTGTTAATTATGACATTTATATATGCTGGACAACAGGAATGAAACCTTTAAGATACTTGTAAACAAACTATCACAGTAATATTGAATTCAGTGAATTCTAGTCTAACTTGTCTCCCATCTACTAAAAATCTGGGTCCCTTTCTGTTTGGGATCACTCGTGGTCAAAAACTTGGTCCCTAACAAAAATTCATTATTTCAAGGGTCACAACTCTGTTATTACTAGTGGAATCTTTGTAGCACAGTTAAGTTACGGGCACATGCATAATTTCATCATTTCAAGGCCTACAACTTTGTGTATACCAGTTGAATCTCTGTTGCACAATTAAGTTATGGGTACATGTACAAGCAAACTTTTATCGTTTCAAGGGCCACAACTCTGTTAATACTGTTTGGATTTGAATACAAATATAATATTCCTATGAAGTTTGATAACTATAACACAATTTCTTTTTCAATTTATGGATGACACAACATTTTGGGATGGACGGACAATCGCAAATTTATAAATGTCCCCAAAATACTTCAGTAGGGGCATAAAAAAGCTGCAGTTTTCTATTGTTGCCCCATATTTTATGGGGCCTACTTATTTGACTAATGCGACATAGTTTTTCAGAGGGCAAATGATAATTGCGTGAACCAGACAGGTAAGTTTATTGTAATGTTTAATTAACAAACAGACAACTCATAATCTGTCCATAAAAGAATGGACCCGTATCGGGATTCAACCCTACCAGCTTCTAGTCCAAAGGCAAATGCCTTTACCGTTTAGCTAGGAATGATGTACTAACATAGTCATTGAGAAAACAACAGAACACAATTTCTTCAAGTTTTTATATTTTATTTGATGGTAATATTTGTGAATCTACACAATCTAAGTATTGTACAGTTAAAGTGAGACCTAGAACTATAGTTTGTTAAAAGAAACACACAGAACTGCTTCTATATTAAAATAATCTATAATGAGCGTACATGTACACATATCGCTGGCTTAGAATGGGAAGGTCGTAAGTGCGACTTATGACCTTTTAAGACTCATGCATATTTGAAATCTGCATCACAAGGCTTTTTATGAGCCTATTTTCATGAAAAAACTTGTTTTTTAAAAAGTAAAAAGTAGTTTTCAAACATGTTTTTCTCATTTTCTAAAAATATCGATTTGGTACTTACATACTTTCTTATTCTAAGCCTGCGATATATATTAAATCAGACCATGGATGTATATATCAATGATCTGACATACACAAATTCATCATCAATAGAAAACATTTCTACCTGTATTTTGATATGTTAGCATTACACGATCATTGAACACTGTTTCAGTATGCAGTATTACTATAACATTAGGATAGAAATATTTACAGTCAACTCTAGTCTTAACTTACAGAGAAACATGACCCAACAAACCCTGCAGCACAAGCATTTACAGGACATATATTTGGTCTGCGGAAATATTCAAATAAAACAATTTTTAAGGACCAGTAAACTGATACTGAAATTCAGGAACATGTTGTGTAAACATGAAACCAAGGGTATCTCTATAGTCAGAGAAAGTCCGCAATACTTCCATATACCTGCACAATTATGTCTATACATGGATATTTTGACAAATACAATGTCTCCATTATTTAAACACCAGTCCATCAAATAATTGCAGATAACAGAGATAACTTCAATTAATTTACAAAAGTGTCTGTCCAGTGATCATTAATCACCTTAGGAAATTAGACAAACAAATATGTGCATCGTATTACATTACATATAAAATATCACAGATACTTTCGACATATAAAAGTTACCCAGACTGTCCAGCTAGCATAAATAGAAGTTAAATTAATTTAAAAGGCCAAATGATTTGTTTGTTTGTTGCATCAATACATGAAAGCATAATAAATACTTAGCATGGGTATGCTGGTCCATTTAATTTCTTACATTTTAAAGAAAGGAAAATACACATGAAAATATATAATTATTTCTAATCTCTCAATATGAAAGTAATTGTATATTAATATGAATAATAAAAACAATAATGAATCCTTGTTCAAATTTCTAGTATACATGAAAAGACAAAATGTTAATGCCAACAGTTGAGATGGATGTGTTGAGGTCTGGTCAAGGTTTGTAAAGAATGTTCAGGAATGGATTTGACATTTTAAATATAATTTGTACATTATACTACATATATTTTGATATTATATTTATTTTGATTATTGAGACAGAGTTTCTGCTGAACATGAAACTTTGAACAGCAACATAAACTTATTTATCACATGTTTGACGTCACGGAAGCGTAATAAAGCCATGATTTATTTTTGATAATACACTCGTGTAATAAAGCTTTGACGTGACCTCAATCAAAGCATAGGCGACGTCGTCAAAGTTGCGTGTTTATCGTAGTGAAAATAAGTAGCTATTTTATGTTTCGGCCGGAAAAGGCTAACATGTGATAAAAAGAACATTACATTTGTGACTTTCCACATTGAATTTATTAAACTTGATCAATAAAATCGATAAAATGCTCAATTATTTTAATCAACTCGTTTAATAAATTCAATATGAAAAGATACTCATGTAATATCCTTTACATGTAGTTTTATCATTTAACAAACAGCAAACATATAAGAGAACACCTGTTGAAATAAACTGAAGACAAAGTTGAATAATTGCTACATTGTAACATCAAATGGACTAAAACATTGATACAACCAAGACTGATCGGTCATATTATATAATTTAACAGGCAATAAATAATATTCTAAATGGTCGAGCATAAACATAAATTTTTATATAATTAAGTTTACAAACAGAGCTAAAATGATGGGACAATGTATGTGAAACTGAACAATGAAATAAAAAAAAATTATCACACACTTTTCTATAGTTCATAAAAATCATAATGTACAGTGTGCATTAAATATGTGTCCGGTGCCGGATGGCTAGCCACTGCCAACCTTAAAACCATACCAGATCGAATGAAAAATAATTTAAACATCAACAAGGAACATTTGATTGCCAGCTACAGCATGAAGGAATGTCACATATAACACATATGCGTATAATGATTGTACAGATATCACATAAAGGCGGATAAACTCCACCTGTAAGATCAAATCTAAACATTGAATAATGTACACAAAGTAAGATATACATATATATAAACAAGAATATTTATAGAACAGATGCTTCAAACGTATAATACGGCTATAAGTATGCGAGACATCATTGACATAGAACATGCAGATATTTGAATATGTGCATTTCCTCTTGGTGGTGAAACCTCTCAATATGTTTTACAGAATGCCAGATTAGTGATTACAGTGACATAGCATGAACACAAACATTGGAAGAATATTTGCACACACTGTGCAGTTTCATGCATAGTGTCATTGTAATTCGAACAAATCACTTGAAATTGTCAGGAAATATCCAGCAGAGATTGTATATGGTGCTATGTTGTTTTTATGCTTTGCAGCGAATAGTTTTGTAGTAATAGACACAGTCAGGTTAACTCTAAATAACCCCTTGTATATACACACAGACATAAGACATGGTAGATGCACATATTGCTCTACCAACACAAAGCATGATAAATTTGATTCGCCATTTGTGTTGATTAAACTATCACAGACAAGTTCTAATGGACGGATTGTGAATATGAAAATGTTACAATTGCATTTATATACAAAAATATACTATAAACAAAATGGTACGTAATTGTAGTACTATAACAGTAAAGTTGTCACTTTTAATACCAAATCCCGGACATACATTTGTAACTCTGTCTTCTCTGACAGAGTCATGTAAGTTTTAAAAATACTTAACTTTAAGCAGGGGACAGTACCGCTAAATGCCCAAACATTTGTGCCAACCCACATGGCATATCTAAACGCCCTCAGAATTATGGCCTGTGACATAACAAATACAATTAATTTACTGGACTATAATTTAGATAAATATGACATCTTTCTAGTTCACCCTTGAAAATATTAATTCTGTGTACTTATAATCACAACCTGAACACAACTTGTTCAATATGTACAGTGACACACTACATAGAAAATATCAAACATCATAAAACAAGAGATGTTTGTAAAACATGTATGCCCTCATCGCAACCCAATAGTCAGAAATGGTAAAGGTCACAAAGACTTTGACCTTTGACCTACTGACCTCAAAATCAATAGGGGTCATCTACCATTTGGTTTATCGACCGCCAACAGACCGACCGATATGTGCAAAGCAATATACACCCTCATCATAAAAACACCAAACATGATCAAATAAAACCACACACACATTAATGAACACACGCACCGTAAACCAATTTACTTTTGCGAATACTAACTTTCGCGTTATGCGGATCATCTGCATATTCGCGGCTACAAAGTTTCGCGTTTTTAAGTTTCCCACAATGTCCATATTTATATTTTTAGCACTTTTGTGGCGACTTAATTTTGCAAAATTTAACCACTCGCGAACTCCGCGAAATTAAATTGTGCAACATAATTTCTTGATTTACAGTACTCCTACATCAAACAACCAACGTTATTCACATTAATGTTACATCATTACTATTTCAAACTTCTGTCAACTTAAGTTCTAGATATTAATATTTCGGTAGCTTAGAATGAGAAGGTCGAAAGTGCTACTTACGAACAAACAAGACCCATACATACTTGAAATCTGTATCACAAGGTGCTTCTTAGAGTCTATTTACATGAAAATCGGAAGTGGTCATGTTGACCAAAGTAAAGTTTTATAAGCTTGTTTTTACATAAGTAAAGTGTAGTTTTCAGACAGTTATTTCTGGTTCTCTCAAAATAGCATTTTTGTACTTAGTTAGGATCTTCTCATTATAAGCCAGTGTTATGTCATTAAAAACAGAATTACAATATCCTATAGGAATATCTATACATAATATAGATATGTGTCCATAAAGTATTGTGTATTACATCATTTACATGTTTTTCATTTAAATAACATATTAAGTAATAATTAGTGTCTTTTTCACTAAAAGTGAAAAGGACAAATTACTAAAAACAATTTAATGAGCATATTTTAAATTCATTTTGATTTTATATTTAATTAATAAAATTATCTCAGAATAACAGCAAGTATTTTAAATACATATTTACAGTGACAATGCAATAACTAAGACCATCATGATTATAAAAGGAGACAAAAAAAGCAAATTCTGAGGTCTTAATATTAAAATAAAATTCATAAACTAAAACAAAATAATCTGGATAAAATCTGTAAAAAGAAAAAAATCAAGCATTGGTTGAAAATAAAACATTACAGCTATAAAGCATTTAGGAATGTGCACAGCTCTATAACATTCAGTTGATAATTTCAACATCGTAAAAATATGTATAAAATTAAATACAGTACGTACTTCTGATAAATTTGCATAATTTGTCTACTCATACTTTGAGAAATGATTGTGTATTCAGTATATAGCAATTTTACAGTGTTTCTGGCAAGAAGCAAATAAATAGGATAATAAACTATCTTTACAAAATCTTAACATCTTTATAGTATAGAAAATATTCTTAACAACATCAATGAGTATCTTCAACTTTACAGTAAATCATATTTTGTTATAAAATACTGTATGTTGACAAATCTCTCTGTTTCTCAATATTTCGACCTAATGAGGTCTTCTTTACATCTCCTGAGGAAGACCTCATAAGGTCGAAATATTCAGAAACAGAGAGATTTGTCTAAATACAGTAAATCTTGTGTTATGATAAATGAATATAATATTCTGAAAAATAATAAAACCTCTAGTCTCAATGTTAACCACGCACGTTAATTAAATGTATATGACACTCTATATCAGCGAAAATATGGTGTCGCTTACACATATGATCGGCCGATTAACAATGTTACCGCGGTAAGCGTAAAACGCACTAGTCAAATTTTACCCTACTTTATATAAGACCTCATAATTTTACTATCTATCATCCGATTTTAAATATTTAAAGCTTGTAATGAAGCAGAGATATATGTCTGTCTTTTAATACAAATTCATCACGATACCCTAATTATTAAATCCACGCTGACGAGTAAGAATCCGTTCCGCGTAAAAGTAAGTTTAAAATATCCCGTTTTTTACCAAATAAAAATTCAATCAACGGTCGAAAATCATCAAATATTAATTTAATTTTAGATCGATTTTTTTCATTAAAGCTTGTTTTAAAAGCTAATACTTTAAGCTTTTATAAAATGTAAAACTTATTTCTAAAGCATTTGCGAGTTGTCGACCGCCAACGATTTGATTAAACTTAGTGCATTTGTGTACTAATTATTGCAAATAAATTTTCAAAATGGCGGAATCACGCCGAAAAGCGTGTGAAACGGGCACCTGCACACCTTCCATGCGCTAATTGAAAACATATTTTTGATTGAAACTTGTTTAAATTGTGAGATTAAATACTTTTTGAGGTATTGGTTGTACTTTTTTCTGGTTTCAATTGGTTTTGTCTTTACAAAATGAAGTCAAAAATAGTGATTTTTGTCATGATGTGGGACTATTTTTTTCGGTAGCTGTATTGAACTTGCGGACTTGTTACTGAATGTTAATTATAAAATCATTAAAAATGGCGATTATTTACAATATAACCTGCTATTAAAGACATATTGTGAGGTATTGGTTGCATTAATTAACGAACCATGATGCTAGCTTTTGAAAAAATCGCCACAAAAGATGATCTATGGTCGGCGTAGTTTACATCACACATTATTATGAATACGTCCATTCTGTTTTATTTCGTTGGCGGTCGACAACTCGCAAATGCTTTAAAAATAGGTTTTACATTTTATAAAACCTTACAGTATAAGCTTTTAAAACAAGCTTTAATGAAAAAAATCGATCGAAAATAAAATTAATATTTGATGATTTTCGACCGTTGATTGCATTTTTATTTGGTAAACAAGACTGCGTTCAATAAACGCTTATGCCCCCTGTGGAAGCCTTGTCCATAAAGTCTAAGTCCAAAATTAGGTCAAGGTGAAGGTCAAAATGGGGTCAGGTGATACAGGTGTGTGGAGAGTGTTCATATACAACATCCATGCAAGTTTGGAAGCTTTGTAGCAAGCCATAATGATGCTAGAAGAAACGGTCAATTTGGGTTAACCAGGACGGACGAACGGACGGACGGACGAACGGACGGAAGGACGGACGGACCGGTGAATCACTATATGCCTCCCGATCTATCGATACGGGGGCATAAAAACGGGACATTTTAAACTTACTTTTACGCGGGACGGATTCTTTCTCGTCGCCGTGGATTTAATAATTAGGGTATCGTTATGAATGTTGTATAATTAGACAGACATATATCTCTGCTTCATTACAAGCTTTAAATATTTAAAATCGGATAATAGATAGTAAAATTATGAGGTCTTATATAAAGTAGGGTAGAATTTGAATAGTGCGTTTTACGCTTACTGCGGTAACATTGTATATCGGCCAATCGATATGTGTAAGCGGCAGCATATTTACACCTTTTACATACGTTAATATAGAGTGTCATATACATTTAATTAACGTGCGAAATGTTAACAACGAGCATTTACAAATGTAAATATATTATATTACAATAATTTCAATAGAACATTTAATTCTACAATACCTTTGTGTCATATATACATAGATATAGACAATGTTTGATAAAATTGGCTTCCCATCCATTTTACTTCAATAATTTAAAATATATGGATTAATGTGAAGGTATATGAAATGTTTATACTGACGAATGCATCATCGGTAAATGAAGATACCTGTTTAGTATGTAGTCATCAAATTTTGACATTGATACACCACTGACCTCCGAATCTCAATGGTTAACATGCTTTCCATCTAATCTGACAACCCAGGTTCAAATACCGGTGGAGGCACTCATATGCCTGCCATATTTCAGCAGAAAGCTGACTGGCAAATAAAGGCTCGGCATTGCTCTACAGCAGTGAGAAGGGCAGAGAACTATTCAACATTGACATATTTACAGAAGTTGACTCACTTCGTTAATGTCTACAAGCAAAGACCTATTTAGGTCTTTGCTATAGGCTTACAGTATTCCATTTACAAAGGGAAACAATTCATGACATACTCTTGTAGTCCTTTATGATATAAAACCAGAGTTACCTAACATGGGAACAATTGGTTGTAAATTAAGATGGAAAATATGTTTGTTCAAATGTAGTAAAATTAATAATTTATATATTTAAAACAGAACCTAGTCTATGTACAAAAAAAGAAGCAAATAATGATTGAATGCATATCAATGAGAGATAAATGAAATGACGTATATATATATATATATATATATATATATGGCAACAATGTTCTATCTATGGAGATGAAATTTGATTTTGGAATATATTGTAAGACACAAATGGTACAACATTGGAACCGCACCTAACCGGACACCGACACCATCACATGACCATCCGGACCAAACAACAAGTTGCGGTTTGTACTGACACAAACCGGACACCATCCGGACCAAACAACAATTTTCTCTTAGTACGGACAATAAATTCGAAATCAAGCAGAGACATTTATTTTATCATTATCAAATTGTAAACAGTAATGAGCAAAGGGTAAAAGACCACCAAACAGTTTTGTCTGTTTTGTGTATATAATATGTATATGGGCCGGACGCCATTTGTGTAATAAAATATTTGATTTGATTTTGATTTGATAGCGAACACCAGTAACTAAGTAAGTATTTTGATTTGATAAATATACATGTTAGACACACATTAAGCTCTTACTTTCCTAACTTGAGAGGTTTTTGATATTTTCCAAACTACTTAAATGTCAACATTTCACAAGTATCAATAAATGACATAATTGCATTTTACTTAAAATACTGCATAGAAAATAGAGTAATGTGAATGAAATTTATAGAGTTAAATACGATAAATGTACCAGTATATCAATGAACAAGTGATGACAGGTGTACGCAATAATTTACTAGCATGGAAGACACAGAACTATATAGTGAATGATTGTTCTACAGACAATTTACATACTATATGATATTACGAGGGGTGATCAATATATTCGAGAACTTTTTATTTAGCAATTTTGTTTGACAGCGAGGTTCATAATTCAGTGTTAGATATCTTCAACCGACTGCATTGATCACATCTTTTTATTCATGCAAAGGTCACTTGACATTGGACGTTTTGTAACCTATACTAGTCTTAAATATAATTGATTAATTGAAACACAAGATAATTGATTGATTTACATCAGCTGGTAATTTTATTGTTCTAGTATCAATATTTCAAAAGTTAGAAGGAAAGTTCGCAAATATATTGATCACCCCTCATATATGTGTTCACAGATTAAAGTTGATACTCCTTACAATACACTTCACATTGGTCTAACAACTGGTCCATGGGTGGTATTCAATATTGATCTTATTTGATTGCATAGCTAATTATAATGGCTATTACTGACCAAGAGTTTAATATGGTGTGATCAGATTGGTTGTCCTTACCCTTAAGTCAAGTAAGATCAATATTAAATACCACCCAAGGCCAACCCTCAAAATCATGGTTTTCTATGAATCCATTGACAATTCTCATCACATAAACCCACAACTTGATGACCTAATAAATGAACATTTTACTAGTGAACATAAGTCTAGCAAAGTGAGGTATTTCAACACAATTTTAGGAAGCAGAAGTTTTACATCAATCCTAAATAATGTATCTACTATAATTGCATGTTGGAACTCATTCAGTAATATTGACATGTTCTTCCTTAGAAGCATCTTTGTACTAAAAGTTTATTTACAGTATTTAAAATAAATTACAATCAATCTAGTTAAGCTAACAAATTCATGATTATTTGGCACAAAAAAGCTTCTTATCATAATCATTAAATAAAATTACGCGAACTAGTTTTATATGCAAGCAAATGAGGGACTACTACTACAGATTTTGTTCCATGTTAAGAGTTCACCATACAGGGCAGAAAAGGAGGCAGTTTCATTGTTACCCGAAACGAAAGTCATGTTGAAACTGTCCTGACCACACAGTGAAGTATAGATATATGTTCTAGCCTGTTGATTATACGTATAATGGAATGTGACAATGTGCATTATATCGCTGGCTTAGAATTAGAAGGTGGTAAGTACTACTTACAACCTTCTTAGACTGATACTATTTCAAATCTGCATCACAATGCTCTTCTTATGAGCCTATTTTTATGAAAATCGAAAGTGGTCGTGTTGACCAAACTGTAAAAAAAGCTTGTTTTTCCAAACGTAAAGACTAGTTTTCAGACAGTTTTTTCTTGTTTTCACAAAATATTGATTTTGTACTTACAACCTTCTAATTCTAAGCCAGTGATATAATGGAATGAGAGTATGTGCATATATGTCTGTTTGATTGTTTTATGAACGTTCAGCCGTTCTCACACAAGAACCACCATTTTTCTAATCTGACTGATTTCCTTGCGTAACTGATCTTCCAGCAATTTTCGTTTTCCTTCCATGACGGTCTTCATATTACTGATACTCTCGTGTACCGTAGAGAATCCGTCGCGTGTATCACGTTTCACCTTAGATATCTCATCATGTTGTTGACGTATAGCAGCATCAAGACGAGTTATCACCTTGTTCTCAATGTGCTGAAAATGAGGCAGAACATTGGTTAAACAAATATGCCATAATACTAAATCTCATCAATTCTGTATGCTTTTCACATGTATATACATGTACATGTATATATATATATGTATCAGAATAATGTCTACTATATCAAATCTTTCAATCTTTACAATGGATACATTTCTGCTGTCTGGAGTTATTGATTAAAGACAATTAAAGCAAATACTTTGCATACAATGTGCTGAAAATGAGGCAGAAAATGTGTCAAACAAACTAGAAGGGTTTTTGACACAAAAAACATATGTCTCCCACAAAGGGCCATAACTCTAGCAACATTCATCTTACCTTAAATGCCTGACTTTAAGCCCAACTAGGCATGGTATCAACAATTCATGTGAAGTTTCATTGAAATCTGACATGTTATATGGAGACCAAGAACATACTTTGTGACATCCATCCAGACATACATCCAGCACAAAAGAGTAATCAGAGTAATGTCTATAGTATGTGAAATCTTTCATTTATCGGATATTGGATGCATTTTTCCTGTCATTTTTCCTGTCTGGAGTTGTGAATTAGAAACAATCAAAACAAATACTTTGCATGGAAGGACAAACAAAAAGATGGACAGTGGTGTGCTGACTGTAACATGAGGAATATCACGATGTGGTCTACTGTGTTGACTATGGGTTCCTTTCCTACTGAACCAGTCTAGGGCTGATTGAAGGTATAGATGGCTCTTATCAACTGGACACAGAGCAAGTAAGAAGTCAGATACGAACAAAGGCATTTCAGTATTAATACATTTAGAATTAGCAATAATATGATAGCGCGAGACAGTCGGGTGGTGGTAGGTAAGTCATATATCTTATCCATTTGTGAATTGCATCGTGGGACAGAAATACAGACTTTACTACAGCGGTTACAACTTATACTTATGCAGATTTGAAGTGAAGGGAGGTAACTATATCACAAATTGTTAACACCAATATAAACAACAAACCTGTTGCATCTCATTCAGTTTTTCTCCTTCAGCAAGAATCATCTCTTCTAATTTCCTCATCTTCTGATCCATAACATACTGTGTCTCATCTAACTTCTGTCCTAACTTATCCTGTAATATAAAACATACTGTGTCTCATCTAACTTCTGTCCTAACTTATCCTGTAATATAAAACATACTGTGTCTCGTCTAACGTCTGTCCTAACTTATCCTGTAATATAAAACATACTGAGTCTCGTCTAACTTCTGTCCTAACTTATCCTGTAATATAAAACATACTGTGTCTTGTCTAACTTCTGTCCTAACTTATCCTGTAATATAAAAACATACTGTGTCTCGTCTAACTTCTGTCCTAACTTATCCTGTAATATAAAACATACTGTGTCTCATCTAACTTCTGTCCTAACTTATCCTGTAATATAAAACATGTATGATCATATACAAGTCTCATCTAACTTCTGTCCTAACTTATCCTGTAATATAAAACATACTGTGTCTCGTCTAACTTCTGTTCTAACTTATCCTGTAATATAAAACATGTATGATCATATACAAGTCTCGTCTAACTTCTGTCCTAACTTATCCTGTAATATAAAACATACTGTGTCTCGTCTAACTTCTGTTCTAACTTATCCTGTAATATAAAACATGTATGATCATATACAAGTCTCGTCTAACTTCTGTCCTAACTTATCCTGTAATATAAAACATACTGTGTCTCGTCTAACTTCTGTCCTAACTTATCCTGTAATATAAAACATACTGTGTGTCATCTAAATTCTGTCCTAACTTATCCTGTAATATAAAACATACTGTGTCTCGTCTAACTTCTGTCCTAACTTATCCTGTAATATAAAACATGTATGATCATATACAAGTCTCGTCTAACTTCTGTCCTAACTTATCCCGTAATATAAAACATGTATGATCATATACAAGTCTCGTCTAACTTCTGTCCTAACTTATCCTGTAATATAAAACATACTGTGTCTCTTCTAACTTCTGTCCTAACTTATCCTGTAATATAAAACATACTGTGTCTCGTCTAACTTCTGTCCTAACTTATCCTGTAATATAAAACATAATGTGTCTCGTCTAACTTCTGTCCTTACTTATCCTGTAATATAAAACATACTGTGTCTCGTCTAACTTCTGTCCTAACTTATCCTGTAACATAAAACATACTGTGTCTCGTCTAATTTCTGTCCTAACTTATCCTGTAATATAAAACATACTGTGTCTCGTCTAACTTCTGTCTTAACTTATCCTGTAATATAAAACATGTATGATCATATACAAGTCTCGTCTAACTTCTGTCCTAACTTATCCTGTAATATAAAACATACTGTGTCTCGTCTAACTTCTGTCCTAACTTATCCTGTAATATAAAACATACTGTGTCTCGTCTAACTTCTGTCCTAACTTATCCTGTAATATAAAACATACTGTGTCTCGTCTAACTTCTGTCCTTACTTATCCTGTAATATAAAACATACTGTGTCTCGTCTAACTTCTGTCCTAACTTATCCTGTAACATAAAACATACTGTGTCTCGTCTAATTTCTGTCCTAACTTATCCTGTAATATAAAACATACTGTGTCTCGTCTAACTTCTGTCTTAACTTATCCTGTAATATAAAACATGTATGATCATATACAAGTCTTGTTTAACTTCTGTCCTAACTTTTCCTGTAATATAAAACATACTGTGTCTCATCTAACTTCTGTCCTAACTTATCCTGTAATATAAAACATACTATGTCTCGTCTAACTTTTGTCCTAACTTATTTTGTAATATAAAACATACTGTGTCTCATCTAACTTCTGTCCTAACTTATCCTGTAATATAAAACATACTGTGTCTCATCTAACTTATGTACTAACTTATCCTGTAATATAAAACATGTATGATCATATACAAGTCTTGTCTAACTTCTGTCCTAACTTATCCTGTAATATAAAACATGTATGATCATATACAAGTCTCGTCTAACTTCTGTCCTAACTTATCCTGTAATATAAAACATGTATGATCATATACAAGTCTCGTCTAACTTCTGTCCTAACTTTTCCTGTAATATAAAACACGTATTATCATATACAAGTCTTGTCTAACTTCTGTCCTAACTTCTCCTGTAATATAAAACATATATGATCATATACAAGTCTTGTCTAACTAGTGTCTGAACTTATCCAGAAGCCTTGTAACTTATGTTTGTATACCCCTCTGGAGTACAATGCCTTTTATTTTAAAGGTGAATGTGAACCTTCAGCTTAAGCATTGTCTATCTGATGGACAGGTTTAGTTTACTGACCAACAAAGACATGGGCAGAACAATATGTGCACAGACTATCCAGCTTTAAAATGAAATACCTGTATCAAAATTGATTTTTTACAGTTCCTAGAAACTCTAAACAATAAAATTGTACAAATCTTTAAGAAACAGCAAAGCAGAAGAAAAATGGAACAAGTCTTACAATCAACTGATCTCTAACTTGTGCCTGATTCTCAAGAGCAGACGACAATTTTCCCTCCAATTTTTCCCGCTCAACATCAGCATGATTTTGGTACGTGTTTATGTTATTTTTGAGGTCATCGATGACTTGCCGGGTACGGGAGTCTAGTTGCGCCATCTGTTGGCCGTAATCACTTTCCATATGCTGTAACTTCATTCTCTGTTCACCCGTAGCTCGTTCAGAATTCCCAGCAATTGCCACAATCTAAAACATACATGGACATTGTTAATAAATTAAGTGTTGAAATGTTAACCCCCCATCTTAGATGAGGTCGTATATTGCTTTCAGGCAGTCGATCTGTCAGTTGGTAGGCCAAATGTTTTCCTTTCAATAACTAAAGAACGCTTTGCCCTAGGATCGTCAAACTTAATTATGTATCAAACCTTTTAGAAAACCTTGACCAGAATTCAATGAAGCATCATTCCGAAAAGTAAACTTAAGTGATTGACTGCAAAAGCATTATGCAATAATTTTTATTATGCCTTTTTTAGTTTTAAAAACAAGCTTATGGTTACATTAATCATTTAAAGCAGAATCTATGAGTAAATTATATCAAATATATAGGTAAAGACTTAGTACTAGCCAAGTGATAAAGCACATGTATAGATGGTTATGTTATTATAGTTATCGTACCTTTGATTCGAGCTCGTGTATTCGATCCATTAATCGGTTTTGATTTTCTTGCTGTGATTGGCCCACTTGTTTGATCCCGTCCACACACTGTCGTAGATCCTGTGATAATTTAGAGATTGACGTGTCTGCACGAACGATTCTACCTCGAAGGTCAGTCAAGGTCGCAACATGATGAACTTCTAAATTCTTCACCGCAGTGTTAGTACCAACTGTAGCAGTGTCTCTGGATCGAATAGTATCTTCCATACTCTGGTAATATAACAGAGAAAGCATTGTAGATAAGTAATCAATGTGAAATAGATATTAGCAACTACAGAATGAAAATTAAGTTTCACAAGAGTACAACCTACGAGTGCTAGACGCTCGACTTTCTCATACTTGATAGTACCCTTGCTTATCTGTGAGTGAAATTCCATGAGTAACAAGGGCAGATAACTCATAAATATAGGTCACAGGGTTACTAGTCTTGTCAGTAAGGACTGGGCCCCAAGTGATGGTGAATAACTATGTTGAGTTTCAAATGGATAACCTTCGACAGTCTTTGAGAAAATGGCTCTGACAATAAACTTAACCAATGCAGACGCCTACGCACACGATCCCGTCACGACAATAGCTCAAATATTTTCTTCGAAAAGTCAAGCTAACAAGAGGGCCCTAGGTCGCTCACCTGTCGTAGTAGTGCATGCTCACCCTTATGGTGACCTAAGTAATCATTTACTTTTATTGAGTAAGATTCAAGAAAATTCAGCCTCTATCGCAAGTTTTCTTATGACTTGACCTTGTGACCTAGTTTTTGACCCCAGCTGACCCAATATCAAACTTGACCTAGATTTTGTTGAGATGATCATTGTGACCAAGTTTCATAAATATTAGGCCAAAAGTGTGACCTCTAGAGAGGACACAACCCAATTGTTGACGGACGGACAGACTCACTGACTTGACGTTGTGGGGTTTTCTTTTGTTCTTTCTTTTGTTTGTAAAACCCCATAAGCAACATTTTGCACCATGTAAGCAACGGAATGAATAGAATCTAAATATAGCCTATTGTTCCACACCCCACAACGTCAAGTGGGTGCGTACATCCGGACGGACGACGGACGAAGAGTGATCACAAAAGCTCAATCTGTCACTTTGTGACAGGTGAGCTAAAAAGGGTATAAGTTTGACGTGAGAATGTCACTGATAAATACAGATATCTTTTCATCTTTTTATCAGAGATAAGTGATATATAATGAGGACATTGTATCCTACAGATTATCGTTATCCACAAAATAAACAATAAATCACAGCAGCTGATCTGCATAGATCATAGAACAAACAAACATGGCTGCCTGGGTACTGTTTATCAAAGCATATACTGAAATCATAAAGTTACACACAAATCTAAATTCTTTATAATTCTTGAACAAATAGTTTGTAGGAATACCTAACTGAAACATTATTAATATAAATGCAATGAATCATTTGTAATGTATTGTAATATTGCAGATCCATTGACCACAATGTGTATGGGTCCAGTAAAATTATCATAACAACTCTTAAAACTAGTTTTTTGACACAAAAACCATATACCTCCTACAAAAGGCTATAACTTCAGCAAATATCACAATACTTCATATTCCTGACGATATTAACAACAAAAGTAATGTGATGTTTCATTGAAAGCCATGTGGACAAACTTTGTGACATCCATCCATCCATTCAGATAGACAGACGTACGTCTGGCACAAAATCAATATATCTGCCCATTACGGTATATGATGAAGATGAAGTCCTGAGTGATAGTGAACCACCCCCTGTGTGTTAAGATTGTGTGCTATACTTATAATGAATCAACCCCCTGTGTGTTAAGATTGTGTGCTATACTTACAGCGATATCACTATTGAGACGGTTAACGACAGCTGTGATGGTACGTATATGTTCCTGCAGCATGTTACGCGCATGTTTCTCTTCCTGCCACGTTCCGTGTGTAAAGTTCAAACTTTCTATCACATCTTCCTTAGTTTTAAAGGCTCTCTCTATAAGATGCTGGGAGTTCTTCTCCTGTTGTGCTATCCTTTCCTCCAGTATATCCAAACGTGATGGTGCTCGTGATGGCCCGCGTGATCGTAGATCATTTGTCCGTGGTGAGTTATATCGACTCACCATCGCATATTCGGGCGGCACATTATTCTGACGTTTTGGTGGAGGTAGGCTATCATACCCGTTCTGGTCCTCAGACGTGTCATACGGGGCGCGTAGTTGTGATCTATTCCGATTAGCCATGATGAATTATTCCTTATTTACTACAAACGTCTATTTGGCACAGTGGTTCAATAAAACTCTAATCAAATCCACGATACTGAGAACTTTAATCACGTTCATTCATTAACGTTCCTCTTCTTACATTGGCAGTATTATGGTCCTGAAAATCAGAAAAAACAAATTCAACTTTTCTGTCATAGACCCGAGTTCAGTACACGAAGAATAAAAACCGGTAGCAATTATATCAAATATCATAGGGCAGAAATCTAGTGTTTTGATTTTCAAGTACGTTGTTGAATGTTGCAATAAATTATACAATTTCAGCCACTTTCATTCTAAAAACAACAGTTACTTTATGAGTCAAATCTCCATTTGCTACAAAACACTGACAATAATCTAAACATCCCTATTTGACTTTTTGAGAACATTAAAAATGATCAGTCAAAGTGAAGATTGTTTCGTTAGGGGGGCTTCCTTATGATACTGATCCATGTTATAATTATACATTTTGATGTTTAAGATTTATTCTTAACATAATTACCAGCGGGGGACTCAGAAACAAACACATGTTTCCGGGATAAACCAAGTTAAATTGGACTAGATTCTTTAAGTGTCCCACTGTAACATTATGAAGACTAAAAAGTTGTCTCAAACCTGCTGACAAAAATTGTTCAAAACTTCCAAAATATATATATATACACTGCCCACCAAAAATAAGAATACAGAGGTCATTTCCCCACTTACCGGTACTTGTCTTTAATAACACTATTTGCAAGACAGTGAAACAACAGTATTTTTGAAGAAAAGGAAAATTTTTGTTTATCAAATGTAAAGACCATACATGATTGGTACCCTAGGTGCAAAATATAAAGTTTCTATGTCCCCCTTGAATTGTAACTTTGTCTCAAAAAGATGGTTATTTTAATTCAGAACATTTCCATCTTTATTTCTATCTCTTTTTTGACTCATTTAAGAACTGTAGTTTTAGAAACTAGTACAGTTGTGACTGTCTGATAAACAGATATTGAATAGTTCAACCAAGTTTAATTTTTAAACAGCTATTTACTGTATACTTATTTTTAGTGGGCACTGTATATTATAAGCAATAAAAGTATGTACAGTACATGGTAGATATGTATATATATATACCAGAAAAAAATGTCCAATATTCCCAATAATTGCATGAAATGCAAAGTATTTTGTAATTCCATCGTACTAAACAGTTAAATGAACACAGAACAATATGTAGTAGATCAATATAAAATGACGGAGAAACATTAATTATTCATACATCATCCTGGAAACAATGTCGTCATTTAGATACATTGTACAACAAACATAAACTACTCATTCTCAATGCTCTGTTACACTATAAACAATAAACATGTCAATAATCATATTTTGCACCAAAAACGCCTGAATATTTCATGTGCCTGATCATGGATTAGCTCCTGTCAAATTTTACTTGCCCAAGCCAAAAATTACTAGCCATGGGCATAGGGCAAGTGGGTTAAATCGAAGACTGAAAATATGTCAAACCAATTAGTTTATGCCATTTTTATATTTTAAGTTGATTGTAGAACACCAAGTTCTTATTACATTTAATATATCAATTATTCTAGACACCTCATTCCTGTTGGTATCCTGATTGCCATTTATGAGGGTAATGAGAGAAGGGAACCTGAGCTTTCTCTTTTATGCTGAGTGTTAATATATAAGCAAGCCAATTATTTTTACCATTTTTATTTTGTCTTTCGATACATCATACTGATGCAGGCACAGATCAAACCTGTGATCACTCCAAGCACACTTACAACCAGGTTATCAAGGCTATAGCATTGACTGATGAAAACTTTAAATTCATTATTAGGAAACAATGTACCGGTATATGTACAGTCACTTCATTTGAAGCCTGTTTGGTGCTGTCCATGCATGCTAGCTACAGGACCGGTTGGCCCAGTGTCAGAATTATGTGACTATGTATACATGACTGACATTGTACTGCTAGTGAATTTTAAACACAAAATTATAAACTGTATTCTCAAGACTATATACATCATTTAGGTTCAACAGCTCAACCAGTCATTCTTATACTTATAATTGATTTCAATATAATACCACATGTCTACCTGATTGTGCTTATTATCTGGTACAAGTAAATTATATCAAAATCATTAAAAATCAATTCACCAAAGGATCAATTATCTGTTTTTGAAGTGGACAAAGTCCATGATTACTACAGTAAGTAAAAGTTGAACACTACAACTCCATTAGATCAATACTTATCTCCAGTACATTATTTAAGTACATGTTGAAGTCAGATACTTCAAGCTATCAATGATTTGATGACCCAAACTATCTTGATAGTTATAATAATATACATTAGGTATACAGAATAATTCAATCTTTTTGCTGAATAATATCTTGTCAATTATGGAATCAACAAATAAGCTCAGACGTCAGCACACACTATTGGAGCTTTCCTCTCTGTCACAATAAAACTGTGTCAAGCACCAACACTGTGCGGACTTCCTATACATTGTATATCTGTTATAGAACGTCTGAGTTTCAGGATTATAAACCCGTACAAACATGTTCTCCCTGACATATACAACTGGTAAGCTCGATTACAGAAAAGGCCAAAATATGATATCAACAGGTACTCTGATAATTGCATGATACAGAACATGTAGCCATATTTTGTTAAAAGCCACCCCTCCACTTCCCAATAAAGCGGCATAAAAGATTACTGTTAGAAGAGTGACTGAACATTGAATATCTAATGAGATCATACTACTAAAATCTTGTTTATAGGCACTCTGAATATTATAATTTATTAATGGATGGTTAAATTGAATTTTACGAATTTTTATTTTAGGCTTTCACTTAAAGGTGCTGCCTCACGTATCGGTGTATCACAAAAATAAAATAAAATTGTCAAATATTTGCGGAATTTTCGTATAGTTGCCTGTATAGCCCACAAACAACCACACTGACATCTAAAATAAAGCAACTGTCAGTGGATTTCTCTTACAAAAATAGTTGGTAAGGTAGGAAAAACACGTCTTACAAAGATTTTAGCCAGATCTATGAGTCAGCACCTTTAATGAAACGTGTTGATGAAGAGTAATGACTTTATGCTGATTTATGGCCTGACATTATGTGGATAACCTGTAACAACACCAGTATTCAGACATCTCGTGCCAAATATTCCCTCAACATATCAAATATCGAGAGATATAATTTGCACATATCGATTCATTCCCTGTTATTCTATATAAAGCAGCAAAATGTAATATACTTTTATCTTTTGAGGGGGATGGGAAAAAATATTGGATAGTTTCAAATAAATTTCATTTAATTCACTGGAGACATTATAAAAGTGCATTTAATGTCAAACAGATTCCGATTAAAATCTGAATAAAGATTATCGGATGAAAGGAATAATGTAAGGATGTATTGATAGATTCAATCTATATATCAATTTCAAACTGTTCCGATGTTCTAAAGATTATATTAACCTTAACCAAAGACTTTACTGTAAACTGAGACGGTTTAACAAATATATCATTGAAAAATTTCAGGACTTGCCCCATGCAGGACTTTAAGTCAGTTTCCGCTGCTTCATAATTTTAATCAGTGGACAGACTCAGGGGACACAAAATTGATAATGAAAAAACACACATTACAAAGGTTATTGTGAATTAGTGGGAGCAATTTCAATTGATGCATCCATGATTAAGACAGGTTTAACCAACAGTAGTTTATTTATTAATTTTTTATGTCTCATTTAATCACAGACAGAACACTGTTCCAAAAATCTGAAACTTTAAGATAATATATTATTATATAGCTTCGCCAAATTTAAATTCTGCATAATCATTTAAAAACTTTAAATAAGTTATTTCCAAATATTTATTTATTGTATTCAACATAAACTAAGGGGAAAGAAATTATTTATTATTCATTTCAACTTCAACAACTATTGTAAATAAATGAAACCTTCAGAATAAACAGTTGAGTTCTGTCTCAACCAAATTTTAACTTTTAGAAATTATTACATATATTTTGTATGTTTTATATGTAAGTATGATAGTGAAACTAGGTACACTCAACATTCAGCCACTAAATCAGTTCATGAAATGAGATCACATATTGGTTCAGACTTACGGTAGAAAGGCTATATTTGATGAACCTGTTAATTTATGTAAATATAATATAGACTCTGTGATTGAAAGTCTTTGAATGGATGTATTATAATGTTAATGAAATGATGTATAGACTTCACTAGACAACGTACAGTAAACATACGTATTGAAATATATACGTAAAGAAAAAAACACTTTTTGAAATATGGTAGATAGTGATTGGAATTTACAAATATTGAATGACGAGTTATAGTGCATCGGATGAAAGACGAGGTGCAATGGACGATTGATAAAAGAGGATAGATAAACAAATGATATCTTAACATATTATTTCGGTAAAATTGAAATATCATTGAGTAAATAATAGCATAAACTTAACAGAGAATGGAATAACAAAATAATTAAATAAAAGGACACGAGAAATGCCAGATAGGTTATATAATTTATCTGATATTACAAGTAAATCATTTAACTTTGTAAAAAGTGTATGTAAAGCTGCTCACGGTACAAAAAAAGGATTTATAGAAGGACTTTATTTAAAAAGCTCAGTGGTGTGGTGTGATATAATATGATTCAGACATTTCAAATTGGATTTTAATTGACTTAAATTTCAAGAATTGAATGTAACAAATAATTTGGAATAAATTTTTGGGAATAAAGGATTTAAATGATTGTAAATTCACGGAATAAAAAACAGGTAACAATTAATTATATAGCAATACTTTTCAATTAGGAACTTACACAAACTGATTATAGTATGCAACAATCTTCAAAGTAAGTAATTTTACATTACAATTTTTTTAAAGAAGTATTTGATGTTATCAAAATATTTTATTTAATTAGAAACTAAATTGTAAGAATAATGGAAAATCAGGTTTAAGGGATCAGTCCTTAACAACATGGCATTGGTGCTTAAAGGGCCCATTCATTAGCTTGAAGTATGACATAAAATGGTACAGACACAAAAAAGTCTTATTGATATTTTTCAAAAAATTATCCAAGTAATAATCTTGAAACTAGTACCAGAAAAATCTTACATCTATATTATCTGTACAAGATTTCTTTGTGATAGCAGAACATAGATACGGTATTTGATAAATGTACATTGAAACTGTAAACTTTCATTTATGGACACCCTTTTGCCAGTCCATTGTACGTGGGGTGTCAAGTCTATTGCCCGGGGTGGTATTATAGTCCAGGTTGCCTTATAGCCTGGTATGTAACGGTACTGTGGAACTAAGCTAAGAATGACTTGATAAAATTAATAAATGAATAGGAAAACTACTCTGTTAAAGTAAATGTATGCAATTGATATTATGAAGTTCTCTTGATGCAGATGTGTATAACATTTCAAGTTATTAAAATATGAAGAGAGATACAACATTATGGCATAATTCATACTTCTGATGATGTAAATGGTTGACCACATTGTGTTCATCATCAGATACTGTAAACCAAGAAATTATTTTGCCTGATTTAGTTTCGCGGAGTTCGAAAGTGGCACAATTTTGCGAAATTAGGTCACTGCAAAAGTGCTAAAAACATTAATACGGATATTGCAGGAAACTTAAAAACGCGAATATTTGTAGTCGAGAATATGCTGACGATCAGCAAAACGCGAATGTTCATATTCGCAAAAGTAAATTGGTTTACAGTAGTGTTGAACGTCCATTCATTGTTCACAGACATTTGAATACGACAACATGAAGTCTGACTTAAATAAGAGGGAAATATACAGGTATAAAACAGATGATAAAAGGGTATATTGTACCGACAAAGAAAAGAACATTCATTTTGTCTGTTTATTAGAATCCCAACAATAGATGTTCAAATTACAGCTTTGTTGATGTTATGAAATTTGTCTAACATTTAAACATGATATAATTAAGCATTTCTTTACACATCTGGTACTTCATATAACACTGGACTATTATCACTCGCTGTGGTGTAATCAATCAGACACAATAAATATTATTCATATATAGGATTTTACTCCTATTTTGAATATATGACAGGTCCTTTTCTTCAACTTGAATGTATAACCTTCTTATGGCTTGTGCACAACTATCATTCAATAACAAGAGATATTTGTAAAAAATGTATGCCTCCATTGTAGCCAAACACAAATTATATTAAGGGTAAGAGCGACCTTGACCTTTGACCTACTGACGTCAAAATCAATAGGAGTCATCTACTGTTGCTGACCAACCTTCATGTAAGGTTTGAGGACCCTGGACCAAACTGTTCTTGAGTTATTGAACGGAAACCATTTAGTCTACCGACCGACCGTTACAGACCGACCAACGGACTGACATGTGAAAAACAATAAATTAACCCCCCTCATCAAAGATGGGGACATAATTAATCATAAGCAAGAAAACTATGAATGTTTCAATGAAGGGTATATAATTTTCCAAACAAATAACATCAATATAATAAAACTAAAATCTGTTAATGCTACTAATGAAATGTGGATTAATATACAGGATAAGACTTGTGTATCTTATAGTATTAATTTATAGAGTGAAGTACCTTGGGTTGGCACAATATACTGGTAGCATGGTAGTTAGCTTTTAATACTGACTTCAGACAGCTAAAACTTTTTAGCTGTTTTACTGTTAAAACTAGGTCATTCAGCTTGGGCATTCAGCTTTCTGATTGCTGAACCTAGTTTATCCAGCTTTTTGACAGCTGGGAATTGGGAGGATCGTTTTCTCGTTCAGTTGTGTGTTTGGCTTAGCCATTTTGAATTTAAACCATGTGACTTATGATGTCATCAAATATTTTGAATATGATCAACCATTGCCTGTTGATCAACCATAATTCTCTGACCATATGGCCAGCTTAGTAACAGTCGAGGGTTGGGTGTCTCATAGTATGCTAGTAAAGACAGACAAGAGCTGTTGGTAGCTTGGTATGTTGCATTTCATCTCTTAAGGTATCTTTTCGGAAGAGCAGGCTGTAGCCAAAGTGAGATAGAAACGTTAAGAGAGTGACATTGAGTGTCTCTTGTAAGAACAGGTCTATGTTGTATATAGCTATTTCTGTTATTTTAAAATGCCCGGTCATAACTGCTAGCAGGCTTTTGTTAGGCAATAATCATATAATGTTTACAGAGAGAAATTGCAAAAAAACTTTTTGACTAAAACTGCTTACTTAATTGACTAAAAAACGTGTAAGAATAATTCTATGGAGATGGAAATGGTTATGATATAACCATGAAATTTTTACAATTGCTAAAACAGTTCCATCTTTTACAAACTTGATATGAATATGATATGGAATTGATGTTGCTCTTGATATGAAATAACTTTTAATTGATCATGAACAACATATTTTCCTTTAAAAATGATTTTGAGATGGCTTTGATATACTAGTAACCACAAGCTTGTGCGTCATGGTCAAAACAGGACATCTCTACAAACATAATTTGGCCATTATATGGATGACATTTTTCCAGTGACAATGATATAACAATAAAAAGACCAAGTCCAAAAGATGTTTACTGCATGGGTCTTGGTTGTCTCTGAAATAGACATGGTCAAGTCATGGTTAACACCATGGTCATTTCATAGTTGCAAATTTCTTCATGGCAAATGATGGACATTTCATTGCTGACCATGGTTGAAACATGGTCATCACTGATATGGCAATGGTCATAAACGCAGGGTTGTGCCTTGTATGTTTTTATGTTTTCTGTGCTCGGCTGGTTAAGTTGAGAACTGACTTCCCTGTCAAAATTAATATTATCTTATTGATGCTAGCAAATACCTCAATTATTCAGCATATTGTTGAAAACCAAGCATTATAAGATATAAAACATTACATTCAGTCTGTTGATGGTCTACAAGTTTTCAACAGGAAACTTGGTTGGGAAGTTGAAAGAATAGTACATGAAAGGACACTTTTGAAATTGAGAGTATTATAACCAAACATAAGGAATGCCTGAAATTGTCAAACTTTACAATGAGTCATATATACAATTGTATTTACAAAGTTAAAATTGGTTATTATTTGATCAAGACATATATGTTCAAAATGTGCTATTGTTGTTATACTATTAAATGTAAATAAAAGCGTATAGAATATAACTGTGTTAAAAGTAAACATAATTACAACCAAACAAAGGGAGACAACTATATGTATGGGTTTACTATAATATCCTGATGTCATGATACACACAGGTTTGATTATTTACCATACAAACTCCACTTCTCCACTGGTGTATACCATGTATATAAGAAACATATAGGAATAAGCTTCCAAACCCCACAATCTGCATAATATTAAGTTATATAATGAATTTCTTACATGGTGTGCCCATGATAATAAGAAAGGTGGGAACATTTGGTATATTCCACAAAGGTGCATTACTCAGATGTGCCAATTTATCAGTGATGATTTTAGTAAAAAACTGACTACAACTGTTTAATCTATAATTAATTTGTAAAACCACTTTTGTGACAGTTGACCTAACAGATTCATGTTGTAAACATCACATTATTCTAGTCCATAGCTCTGGTATGTTCTCTTTCATTTTGGAAACCAATTTACCATATCTGACATAATGGTTATCTTTCCAATAAATTTTGTACAATAAAGCCGTACTCATGTTTCAGACAGACAAAGAACAACAATGAGTTATAGAACAACCAACAGTACAATATTCCCTCAGACTTTGAACCAGCCAGCACCAGCAGGGCGGTCAAAACAGCGCATACAACAAGACTTTACAGCTATACAGGTAGGAGACCCTGATAGGTATGGCTCGACGCCACCTGACAGGACACCTAGAGTTCAAAGGTCACCTGTTCCACAACATACGGTCATAGAGCGTGCGGATCCTAGGATTGATGATCTGGTCGCAAGACAGGTAATAAATCATACATTATAACACAGTCTTATGTTCTAACCGTTGTACATATATTAACAGCTTTTGCTTTAAAGCCTCAAATTATACCATGATAGAGCTCATATAAATTAACCTAGTCCTCAAATTATACCATGATAGAGCTCATATAAATTAACCTAGTCCTCAAATTATACCATGATAGAGCTCATATAAATTAACCTAGTCCTCAAATTATACCATGATAGAGCTCATATAAATTAACCTAGTCCTCAAAACTTCTCATAAGCAGAATTTAACAGATAATTTTTAGATCATTTAATTTCTGATTAAGGGGAGAATATAATAGATACATGTTTGTACAAAGTGTATTGCACTTATCTAAATCACCTACAATTAAGGCACATCACTTTCTTATTAATATATTCCGTATAGGAAGCTAGTAAAAATATTGACGCAAGTCTGATTGAGCACACAGATCAGTACCGGTGCACATCCGAAGACGGTTAACACAGACGAGCGCTACATAGTGCTTTCCACAGGAGGTAATCAATGCCTAAGAACTATATTTATTTGAACGGGAGGTATATAACTGAATAAAGGCGCTCAGTAGCGCTTCGCTTAGACAACAGACCCCTGGTTAAGAAAGTTGAAATATTAAGAGGGATTACAGTTATCTAGGAATTTAATATAAAATAAGTTCATCCGGGTCAGTTTCAAAAACCATTATAACACTATGCACTTCAGGATCAGCTGATGAACCATCAGATGCAGGTATCAGCTCGTCAAGATGAAATAGCTTCACATCTGAAGAATCAGAACAATGCCATGAATCAAGCATTATTACAACAGGTTCTACGTAACAAGGATAATATGATAGCCAACCTTTCACATCTACAGGTATACCCAACATTATATCATACTGTCTCTGACGCTCAGCGAAAATATTTTAAACTTGTCAGTTAGAATTGGTTAAATGATTGATAGTCTGTTCCTCGTTTTCTCATAGAAAAATACAGTATTTTCTGTCAATCCTAATCAAATTTTGTCAGTCAGGACTGAATCAATGACAGTTTTCGCAGAGTCAGCTGTATTATCATTAAGTGCATATTTCTACGGGTCCAAAATTTAACGAATTTTCATCGTAGCATTCTTTGTATGCCACAATATACACTAGATAAAATGCAGCAAAATTTTGTAAATTTGCGAAAAATCACCAATATTTCCAGGACATAATTAGTACTTAAATATGCTATATCTAGATTTGTGTACCAATTGTACCACTGTCCTAGCTAGCTTGCATAGCAGTAGCTTTATTATAGTTCTGATTTACAAATCTGGTAACATTCCTAACTAATTTATCAAATGTATTTTAAATTACATAAACCTAAAATCTATTGCAACATATCCCAGTAGTATGCACCAGTAGTATGCATATTACTGCAATAGTAAGTATGCATTACTACTTAAAAAAAAGCATTTATGTATGTCCGTCATTTTTCTACCTTCAGCAATCTGACTGGGATGATCAGACGAGGGAATTGTTCGGACAACATATCCGACATATTGTTGGCTTTGTACAAAGACTTAACATGGACATAGAGGTAAGATAGGACAAACAATTCATCAACTTATAATTAAAATTTTTGTGGTCTTGTGCTGAATGTCATATTTTTTATGATGAAGATTTTATAATTGGTATATATGTTTTTAATTGTTCAAAATACAGGCATAATATTAGGGCCAATTTAGGGAATTACAGAATGTGTCTAGTAAGAAGCTATTAGGATATATTTTACTCCAGTGCCTGCAGACAAATTGGTCCTAATGATTTAATACATAGAAATTAGCCATACTGGTTCTTACATCTACAGGTTCTTTATGAAGTGTAAATGTTTGGTTGATAACATTATGACTACCTGTAAAACATAAGGCTACATGATTGTACCATACTGTTTATATAAATCCTGGCGGGTGTGCAGTCAACATCAATCTGCAGCGCCCAGGAATATGGAACATGTTCAGACACAGCTCCCACAGGTACCAATTCACACCATGGTCTAGTGGAACATGTGGGTTACCCTTGTTACAAGAAATTAAGCAGTGGTCCAGTCGGGGGTTGGACCCGGGACCTCTTGACCCCCACTATACTTCTATGATTTATCAACTTTCAGAGTATAATTTCAGAGTTGAAAGGTTGTGATGTTGCTGTGATGGGAACCAATAAAGCGGTGATTGTACCATACTGTTTGTTTACTTTCAGGGTATAATGTCAGAGTTGAAAGGTCGCGATGTTGCTGTGATGGGAACCAATAAAGCGGTGATTGTACCATACTGTTTGTTTACTTTCAGGGTATAATGTCAGAGTTGAAAGGTCGCGATATTGCTGTGATGGGAACCAATAAAGCGGTCAACAAGTTAGAGGTACATCATGTGGCCATGCTTCAAGATCTCCGAGGTCGTATTGTACGCTGTGATAGCTCCATCAACAAACACAGTAAGGATATGATATTATTGATGGAAGAAATACGCCGGCTGGAAGGTCTCATACAGATGACCAGAGAGAAACTTGTAGGCGACATACATCGTCTGGAAGCAGAGGTATTCATACAAATCTTTCTATAAATAAGGCTGATATTGCTAATTAATGTGATTTGATGTGAGCTGGCAATGTAAATTATTACTATATACATTAAGATATTCTCCTAATTAAGAGAATGATCTTAATACACGACTCATAGTGCTAACTGAAGAATATAGTTATATGAAACACCCTGTATATGTTACACATTTCACTGTGCTTATAAAATTGAAAGATTTGTTAAGATTTATTTAAAGCCAGAAGTAACATAGCCATCTATCAGATGATAGCATATTTTCTCAGGTAGAATTGAGACATGCTTTGTAATTGTCTGATTATTGATAAATGCTGTCATTAAACCAGTATAGATCAACCATGTTTTTTGAGCCGTGACTAATTTATGCAGCAAAGTTGATTCACCCTAAAAGGGTATGTATATATAAGCAATAACAACATAAGTTAAATAAGTAGTTTCTGTAAGTAACTCAATACGTGGCCCACTGAATACGGCGATGTCTTCTGAGACTTACTTTTACAGGTTCGATCCTTGGTATGATCACTTTTTATATATTTTTTTCAAATCGCTTGTTCAAGTAATATTACACAAGAAAGTTTCCTGGAATGTATTTAATAATTAGCGATTTATTTGTCAAAATTAAGTGTCGTTAGTCATAGTAACAGCGTGTAACTATAAACGTGTAATGGCTTCAACTAGTTAACATACTGGTGAAGATGATGGTATGATAATGACTATTTAATATGGCTTGTATTAAATACCTTATACAGAAAGTTTGCAAGGAGTTCATAATTTATATAATATACATGTAGTCTAGCTATGTGTCTTTTAACTTTGACACAAACAATGGCCTTAGCTAATGCAATAAACGGTCTTCAAGCAATTAAAGTATTGCATTCAGTAAAAGATAAACTAATACTGGACACGAGGAAAAAAATGAAATAAAAACAGCGAATCATGAAAAACCATTACAGGTACAATGCAAAGTCAAAATAATTATTAAAAAAATGGCTTTAACAATGTCTTCATATTCTTGACGAAAATGAAACAAAATAAATGAAGTGAGAAAAATAGAGCAGTTATCAGGGCTTGAACCCGCATGTCTGAGGCTGACAATTAAGCTCTCTACCGATTGAGCCAGCGATACTGACAATATCAGGTCAAGCAATTATAAATATTAACGCATTTTTAAGGTATCCCAACCAGGTATATTCACACACCATGACTAAATAGTGTAATCTCCCGTCACGGCTCAAAACTCGTGGTTGATCTATACTGACTGTTTACCCTGGGATATATGTGACATGTTGAGCCTTTGAAAAGCTTGTAGTTTACCCTTCTTCTTTGTCCAATCAAAAGCCAGGGATTTTCAAATGTTTAGACCACTTACTCATACATTTTTGCAATATGCATAATATATATTAAGTGCATGGTTCATGATGTAAATCCATTTAATTGGACAATTTGGCTGTTTCCAAATAATGATAAGGAAAACTTAGACCCGCCTACACTCTCAATTGTACTGTAATTCTATCAGCAATTATCAGCTAAATTATACATGCAATCTTGTCTAGTTTTACTCTCATTACTCCATAAATTGGCATGCTATTGTTAGGAACAAAAACATACTAAAGGAGTACACTATTTGTGATCAAAAAGAGTTTAGTGATTTTGAATAAATAGTAAAATTTGCTCTCTAATACCATGGGGCTCAAGGTTATATTTATTTAGGCTGTACACAAAGCTAACTATAGATGTACAACGACCTTCGAAATATGACCTTTGGGCGAGTTCATTTGCTAAGGTTGAAACGATATTTACCGTTATTTTTCCAATATATTATGAATATATCTTATAAATTCACGTTATCTTTCAAGTTGACAGCGTGGCCTAGTGGTTAAGATGATCTATACTTTGAACTAGTCTGTACTCAGAACATTCTTTTTATATGGGCTGTGGGTTCGAGTCCGCTGCTAAACTCTTTTTCAATAATTTTATTATCTTATACATGAGTGTTTTTTCATATATTTTATTACTTAATGAATAATAAAATTATGTTTAACGTTAAATACAACGTTGCTTTGTTTCGTTTATTTTACGATTTTGGCCTGCCCTGGATATTGTATTTATTGCTCAGATGACAATCGGGTTGAATTACAAAATATTTTCATCATTGGTTTCGTTGGAATTAGAATTGGAATCACCACTCTAAGACTATTCTTTAGAAACTTCAACATTAATAAGCGTTTACTCAGGTAATACAGGGAGCACAGTTCGGGTGACCGTTGACAGATATCTCTGTTCAACAGTCTTGACGTGGGAGTTTTTCAAGGATTAAAATACAGAAAAAATGTACAAAGGAAATAGAAATATATATAAAATAGACATGCACGCGAATGTTTTATTTAGCAAAATTTAAAAAATATTCAAAATGGGTGGGATTCGAACCCAGACAAAAAATCTATTAAGTTTGCGCCATGAAGGACGATGTAAGCTACAATTTCAAATAATATATTTCTTTTTCGAATACACCCCTCTTACCTGGATTATTTCATTATTAAAAGTACAGTTACGCCCGAACGATTGTGGTTTATCTATAATCAGAGGTTTGAGAATGAATCTGAGGTTTGAAACAAATCAGAGGTTTGAAAAGAATCAGAGGTTTGAAAAGAATCAGAGGTTTGAGAACAGATCACAGGTGTGAGAACAAAGCAGAGGTTTGAGAACAAATCAGAGGTTTGAGAACAAGGTTTGAGAACAAATCAGAGGTTTGAGAACGCATCAGAGGTTTGAGAAAAAATCAGAAGTTTGAGAACAAATCAGAGGTTTGAGAACGAATCAGAAGTTTGAGAAAAGTCTCCAAATTCAATTATTACATTGACAACAATGTGTATGGACTAACTGTAATCCACAATAAGTAAAGTTGTTATGATTATAATTATTATTATTATTATTACTGGTGGCTAAGATAATGAGATATCAAAAATATTATCTAGCATGAATAGTTTACTATAATTTCAAGATACAGAGAATATTTGATTCAGTTACAATATTGTTTCATGATAACTCTAAATAGACAAGTAAGATAATGTTTCAATTCACAGGTAATGTCAATGACAGGTGAACTTGAACGACAGAATACAGAACAGAGATCGGAGCTGAATCATTTACGGAGTGAAACCAAACATAGACTAGATCTGTTAGAGGACAGACAGAGAGGACATATGGCGGAACTTAGAGAAGCTATGGATAATAATAGAGCCAGTATGGATCATCACATGGAGAGAATGGAGGCCAAGTTTAAAGCAATGATAGATAAAGCTACAGGAGGATGGGGTGATATGATGGTTAGTAACTTAGTATAGAATCAACCTTCAATTCATTTTTATGTATTGGGCATAATGTGCCGTGTATTTGTGGTATGTGATGTTTCTATGTTTTCTGTGCTGGGCAGGTTAAGTTGAGTGCCGCCTTCCCTGTCAGACTTTCTATACCATATCTGAGATTTAAAACTATAAATCAGTTGACCAATGAAAGTATTTAATTTGGCTTATGTTTTTTGGGGGGTTTCACAGCATTGCTACACAATTTTTAAGTTATATATGATGGCTGATTCACCTAACCAGTTTTCCTGAACAGTAACAAGTTCCAACTAACCCTTCCACCACCTGGAATCAACAAATCTACTCCAATTCTCAGAAAAATACACATGATCAAATTTTCATGGGAGGGTATGATCAGTCATGACCAAGCATCCATCCCTATCACCTACTTATTAATACATGTATCAATACATGTATCACCTTGAAATACATGTAGGACAAAGGTTCTTTGTCAATACATGTGTTAGCAGTGAATTTGGATTAAAAGGCATTTGAGGTCAGATTTAAACCAATTGGATCCAACAAAGTATATCTTTGTCAGTATAGCACTCAGCAGGTGTTCCATTAGCTTCCATTTTGATACTTTTGACTAAATGTTACCATTTTCTGGGCAAAATACCCATGGTTTTAAGAGAAAATGACCCCTAAAACCAAAACCTTGAGGGTCAATATGTGTTTTTTTTTAAATTTCAAGGGTCAAAACCCCTACTCCCAGTTCAAATGAAACCCCTGACTCAGTCCTTTAAACTTTCTCTGTTTCAGGAGAAAATTGACCAACAAATACAGAATCACCTGATGTCTATATTGTCTCGTGTCAACAAATTGGAGGATGGACATGCAATGGACAAACAGAAAATGAAGGATATACAACATGTAAGTATTGAACATAGTAATTATACAAGTAAAACAGCATATTATGTTAATATTAGTTGCCTCTAATTGTTAGTGGTAGAGCATCTACCTTGAGTGAGAGAGTCTTAGATTGTTTTTGTGGTTGTGTCAATTACCAAAGACAGAATAACAATTTAAGAGCACAGCAAACGAGTGCTGGAGGCTCGACTTCTAGTACTTGCTAGCATCTTTGCTCATCAGTGAGTGAAAATTTTAAGTGTAACAAGGGCAGAAAACGCATACATATATGTCACAGTGTTACCAGCCATGTCAGTATGGACTCCCCTTATGATGGTGTTTAATTATGTTGAGTTTCAAGTGGATACCTTTGATAGTCTTTGAGAAAATGACTCTGTCAATAAACTTAACCAATTCACATGCAGACAATCCTGTCACGACAATAGTTTATTATTATGTTACCATTAATTGGTTCAGTACATAATTATCATGTTTTGCCATTTCTATCCACAGAGTATTGAGAGTCAGGTGATGGCCACCTTACAAGATGCGTTACAATACAACAATGCTGAACTAACTAGAGCTAAAATGGAGTTCCGAAATGGTTTCACTGAACTACAGGAGAGCATAGCCAATATGAAAGGAGTAGTGGAGGGTCGTAGAAAATTACTCGGACGTCAGGTGAACAGGGAGATAGGTCAAGTCAAGAAAGCATTGTACATGGAAATGCCTGGACATCAACCTATAGGAACAACTGTTGTCTTCAAGAATAAACAGCAAGAACAACGACAATCAGATGGATGGTGAAGAACCTGAGGGGTTGCAAACTGAACAGATTATTATGACATATTACAAACATAACATACACAGAGCTACAGATAAGGTTTTAGTCCATTGGGTATTTTACCCCCGAGTTTCAATTTTGATTGGGTTTTGACAAATTTTAATTGGGTATTTAATATAACTCAAAAGGGTAAATAAGCTTTTATGTACTATTTTTCACTATAACATCCTTTTCTATTTGGGTATTTCAAATTGTCTTTGCTTTTTCTTACTCCCTCCTCTCAAAATCTATTGGGTTTTTAAGAAAATTAATTGGGTAATTACCCCAATACGCAGCTTATCTGTAGCTCTGCATACATCATTAGAACACATTTATTGTTTTTATTGTTAGCAATCTTAATATCACATTTCATGTGCAGTAAACTGGTTACCTCCAACACATAGTTAGACATGTTTCTTTTAAACTCCTTTGAACACCATTCTGAATTATGTGCTTATGATAGGGGACTCTAGAATGACACTTTGATGTGGAACAAGCCAGTGAATCAACTATACATATTTTCTAAATATCACCTGAGATACGTAACAATTTTACAGAGATATAATTGTAAAAGAGAAAGCTTAAAGTCTGCATAAGTGGACTTCAATGGGTCCACTCTATCAAGGTCTATTTAGAAGTTGATAATAGTTTACATGGCCGTATCCACGGACAAAAAAGCATTGAGGTAAATATTTTCTAGGGTATAATTGGGACACTTTTTTCTTCCAAAACATGCTAATTTTGGTAATTTTTTAATTTTTCACCAAGGCAGGTGGCTCAGAGTGCCTCAGCATGGTTTATTGCATTCAGTGGATGATACTGTGTATTTTATGTTCATGTATGTATGTATTTATTTATTGTTTACTTATCTAAACTATATCTGTACAACACTTTATCATTGTATTCATAGTTCACCTTTCAAACTGCATTATAGAAGTATAAGATGAATTATAGATCTAACAAACCTAGAAATGCTTGTTTTAATGAATATATTTTCTTGGGAGTGTACACATACACACATGTATAAGTTTACTTAAAAACAGTTTGTAATGCACCATGAAAGCATATACAATACATTATTTATAGTCAAACCTCAACTTAGACAAACATGAATTTATCATACAACCACTTTAAGATGAAACCAAACACACAAAAGTCATGTGTTTCAAGCCAAACAATAAATGGATACTGTTGAACGACAGAGCGGTCTTTCCTATAATATTGTGTCTGAGTTGTTCCTTCCTGGAACACAGGTTGGAATCAACAACAAAGTTACCAACTATAAACACTGGACAGATTTCTACAAAAACATAGTTTTCATGTGTTTATACTAATTTATTTAAGGTCGATTGTGAAACAAGTTTTTCCAACTTATATTAATCACTCTCGACACCTCATTCCTGATTTTATCCATCGCCACGAGGGTATGAGAGTTTTCAAGAGTTTGAAAATGTTTTTTTTGGAGGTTTTACAGTACAGTATATATGTAAGGGTGTCATATAACCAGAAACTATAACCATTATCTATAATTATATCGCTGAAACAGGAAGTTGATCATGTACATCGAGGAGGAAAATATGCATCTAACCTATAACCCCCTGATCACTAGTATAGTATTCTTAACTACTGAGTTAACAAGACTAACATCTAACCCCAACATCACTACACTCGCTTTTCAAAAGCAGGGGAAGGGGCCTTTTCTTTGAATTTGGGGGAAAATAACTTTTGCAAAAGGGGAAGAAAAAACTTTTTGTAAATTGGATTTTAGGGGAAAACTGCATGATTTTAAAGAATTTTCCCGAGCGAAAGACACCTGTGAACAGCCGCTGCTATAGAAGGATAAAAAAGCCCTGACCCTCACCCATCTGACATTATGCGCCCAACCATAGTGGGTAAATAGGCAGGCAAACACTGCTGCCACCAATTAAGGGGAAAACTGTGCATGCTCTGTACTACCTGGGTTTGAACTAACAGCACCTTTAACACTTACACAGTACTCTACCTGGTGGGCTAACCAGACAACTATATATAAGGTAAAGAGTATGTATGCTGGGAGTCTCATGTGATTGTATTAACGGTAAACCTGTTGGCTAGACAAGTTTCCTTCACTAGCCATATTTAAACCAATAAAGCATAATTCCTGAAAGTTGAAAAAATCCATCGGACAATCGGTCCGACAAGCCTTTAAAATCTGTTGGTCCTATAAATTGTCAGATATCATACGAGCAGTTAACATACTTATTTTGCTGTGATTCAACAATCTTGTGATAGACAAATGCACAAGCTAGCAAACCATGTAATTAGTTGTTAACATAGGCTGTATACATAGACGAGGTTACTGTACCCTGGATATCAGCCCTGCGTTCAACGAAGGATTACGTCACACAAGTTTCGTACCTGGTACGTAATATGAGTCACATACTCCTTCTTTGAACGCAGGACAAGCAAGTTAATATATAGAGAATAATAGGTTAGTGCCGTGGATGAAAAAGTTTATCTGGCAAGGCGGAGGAATTTATCGTGTGAGCCGTAGGCGAATCCGATAATTTCCGCAGCCGAGCTGGATAAACTTTTACTTCATTCACGGCACTAACCTATTATTCTATTTATCCAGTCGCTTAATCTGCTCAGTAAGGGGATCAAACTCGGGACTATATTGTTACTCTTTCATTAACTAGCGCGCAACGTCACGTTCGTTCCATGACGTCACAATAAACAACGACGTCGGACATCTTGATAGACGTCGTGTAGACGCAGGTAAGTCGAAGAAAATAACCGATCAACCACCAGCTCATTTAGGACAGGAAAACCTCACCCTCGGGCGCAGAATTGCAACCGGCGAATCTCATACAAGAAGAAGTCTGTCAGATCATGTGGTAAGGTGACAGATTATCACTAGTCACATGAACAGGTGACCGATTATAGCTAAGTTTAATCGGCACCCCGTTAACAGGCAGATTTTGCCGGAAATGACTAGATAAATTATGTTACAAATTCACATTTCTTGCACAACATAACTCACAAACAATTACCGGTTATGCATGAGAAGAGCCTTGGGCAGTCAAACCAAATTTTGAAAGATTGAGTCGAACCTGGTCAAATTTGTTGTTCAGGACTGTTGCTTCTCATAGGGGCTATTCTATTTTTATCTATGCCCTGGTTTTCATAACAAAAGACTTCAGAAGTTTTGATTTATAATGGTTTGTGATTCTGACAACAATGTTAATCAGGTTGCAATGATATTCTGACAGAATTATACCAAATTAAACCCACAATATCAATTTCAAAGCCAGACATGAAAGAAATCAGTGCATTGCAGTGAAAGAAATGTAATGTATTTTCTTGGCAACCACAAAATTTGTTGACATTGTGAAAGGAAATTAAAAAGTTAACTTGAACAGGGTTTGATAGAAACTGATTGCTAGTTTCAAGTTACTTGTATTAAAACTCGAAATATTGTGTTTGTTTCTGCGTAATCAGAAGTAATACTTTGTCCAAGCATTTAAAAATACCACCTTTTACAATCGATGTAACTAATTGATCGCCGCCATGTTTTGTAAACAACTATGTTGTTGACTGGTTCCAAAAATGTTTACAACAGTTGCTTCCCTTTTATTACATTTTTTATATCAAAGGGAAATAACCGCGATATTGCAGACTGGTAGTGCGAGTTTGGGTTAAAACCCGTTCCATAAATTTCGCACGGTCGGAATTCTGATAAATTACAGGTACATACATGTACACGTTACAGACGTGGCTTATTTTACACATATTGGTGTATTGCAAAATAAAATAAAAATTGTTGCCTGTGTATGTCCTAAACAACCACACTGACATTTAAAAACAACGACCTTTAGTAGTAATATGAAGTATTTTTGCATCCAAAATTCTATAGGGTATTAATACCCTCACTTAAATTGTCTGAAATTTACATTTCATTGCATTGCATTCAAAGTATACCGATTGCCTCATATTTCCGTGGTACTCATATTTCCATGGGCGTAGGAGACGTGGGGGGGGGCAGGCCCCCAATATTAGGACGGGGGCAACATATTGATTGACTCCCGCAATAATTCAGACCATATCAAATAATTTTCCGCCTAAAATAGTCTTGTTATGGGTAATTTGCCTTTTATCCTTGGTTAAAAAGTATAAAATGTGGATTTTCGTGCTCGCTTCGCTCGCAAAATGATTTTAATATATTACTTACTTACTTACTTACTTATATGTTATCACGTAACTGTTGGAAAGGGCAACACGAACTACAGAAAAACATTGTAAGATAAAGTTTGCACCAGCTCCTATATTGCTTTTACACTTTGTTATTGCTATGATAAATTCCCATACCAAACCACCTAACTCTAAGAATTCGGGCATCTGTGCAAAAATTAGTAAAACTATTTACAAAATAAGGACTTAATTTTGATTGATCTTGTAACAAATACTTCTTGTAAAATACTAAAATACACCCGGACGACCCCACTTACAATATTAGCTTATGATAGGGTTCATTTTTTACCCGATATTTTGACAAGCAAACAACTTAGTTGATATACCTTACCTTAGAGATTATAACACAAACATTCACCATAGGTTATTAACACTTAATGTGAACCCGCATATCTAAAAAAATGATTTCTACATGTTATTTATAGTCTCTGATAAAATGCAATACACTTTTTTGGGAATGATTGGGTTCTGGTATTTACGTTGTTAAAATATTATTGACTTAGTAACAAGTTATGTTCTTGGGTTATAAAACTTCCTGAAAAAACAACGAGTTAAAGTGAATGGCTCATATTTTGGGACCCATATTGTTTGTAATTATGCATAAACGACTTTTCAGACAATGTAGCGTCACCAGTTTATCTATTCGCTGACGATATTACGTTATATCGAAGGAACACATCGACTGAATATAAAGTCATACAAAGTGTTTTTGAATGGAGTGTAGATTGAAAGCTCAGTTTTCACCAAGACAGATGTAAAGTCCCGAAGATAGGCAAACATACTGTAGATCAGAATGAACACTACACAAATGTAAAGCGGTGTGCAGATGTTGATAATGTCACTGAAGAAAAAGACAAAGATTTGTTCACCTCTAATATTTTCAAAGTGCATTCACATATTGCTTTACATACTTGTTCACCATCATGACCCTAACCCATACACAGGGGTATGTAACTCTACCAAGCATTTTGTTGAAATTATGCCCCCTGTTGGACTTGGAAATGCAAATGTTAAAGTTTAGGTACAGGTTTTTTAACCTCTAATATGTTCAAAGTGTATTGACATATTGCTTTCATACTTTGCATACTTGTTCACCATCATGACCCCAACCCATAAACAGGGGGAGGTAACTCTATCTAGCATTTTGGTTAAATTATGCCCCCCTTTTTCAACTAAGTGCAAATGTTAAAGATTAGGTACAGGTTTTTTCACCTCTAATATTTTCAAAGTGCATTCACATAATGCTATGTATACTTGTTCTCCATCATGACCCCAACCCCTACACAGGCGTGGGTAACTCTATCAAGCATTTTGTTGAAATTATGCCCCCTTTTGGACTTAGAAATGCAAATGTTTAAGTTTAGGTACAGGTTATTTAACTTCTAATATGTTCAAAGTGCCTTAATATGTTGCTTTGATACTTTGCATACTTGTTCACCATCATGACACCAACCCCTACACAGGAGAAGATAACTATTTATTTAGCATTTTGTTGAAATTATGCCCCCTTTTGGACTATGAAATGCTTATTTGTTTACCTTTAGACCAAGAGGACCTACACATGAGTAGGTAGTGGTCCTGCATAATTTGTCCAAATTATCCCCCTTTTTCGGCTTAGAAGCCTCAACCTCTACACAGCAGAGGTAAATGCTGCTGTTATGAAGCATTTTGTTTTGAATATACATTGTATAACGATTGTACCATCCCAGCATGGTTCTGCGAATAGTGGAGCGCGCTGTTCGTGGACAGCTCTTGTTAACACATCGGCCCATGATTTGCGCACGATAAACTCGTACACCGATCCAAGTGAGTAGCTAAGGAATGTCACAGGTTTGTCAATATTACTGATTTGCCACGAGGAAAACGTGCATCGGTTGGAGATAAATGTAAACTCATCAATTTGAAAGTCTAGAGTAGCTCCCACTGTGTATAAGGACATTCTACCGTGCGAAAGGACATTTTTTTCAGAAAGCGTTTCTTTCTTTAATTCAAATTTGGTGGACATAACAAACAAGTATATTTATCATAGCATGGCATCACTTTTATTCTTTTACCCCTCCCACTTCATATTTAAAACAGCAACATAGCACCCAGATAAAGACCTTATAACTTTTTTTTCCAACATTAAACTTTTATATGATTAGTAATTCTAGTGTTATAGATTTTGAATGTTGTTTATATTTTGGTTAAATTGCGTTAAAATGCTAAGAAAATCAATGAAAATGTTTAAAATAAAAGTTATTGAACGAGTAAATGTCGCAAAATAAAAACCAACTTTACAACACAAACCTGACCCACAACAAATCCATTTGGCATAAATAGCTTTTTATTCACCCACCCACCTATTTGTAATGTAATAATTCATTCAGAATGTAATCCGTGATTCGATTAGTGTTTTTTACTTTAATTGCATAATTAAAATATATAACTTATCAGAACGCGTACGACAATTGTTAATGGCTTCGTCGCAGCCAAAAAAAACATGACTTCAATGTCAAAATTGTTCATGCATGACACAAAGTAGAGAACCGAGGGCCGATTATCAAGACACTCGCCCGACACACCGTGTATTGTCGTTTATAATTCATATTTTACTTCAACTTCAAGGCATTAATTTCCTAAACCACACAGAACATGCTTTGTCCCTACATCGTGGTTTTTTGCTTAGAAACTTGTTATTCATTTTTAAACTTCACGTTATTCTGTTCTGCGGGCCGTTATAAGTACACGGGCCAGTTACGTGATTATGGTCCGGCAAAATATGTAATCAGAGTGTTCCTATTTATAGTAACATATGTATTATTGCTGTTATACTACTCACATGAACACATGCAAAAAGATACAAGCGTAACAAGTTGGTGTACTTCTAACGTTTAATGAGTGTATTCGGCCTCCGCTCTGATTAGGTTGAATTGCAACTTCACACGAGGCTTCATAAGTTCTTAGTTATCAAAACTAACTATGTTTACTCTTTCCTGGTGTCAATTAACCAGTTTGCCATTCTAGTCTATCAGACAGCATCTCTATCTAGTAAGTTCGATAATCCTTGCAAGAATACCAAGCAAAATACCGGTATTACCCTGTTACTAGAAATATTATTCGAGTGGTGAAACATATGTTCTGACTGCCCTTTGCTTATATTTCAGTTTTGGAGTGCTCAGGACTACCCATGGTATAGCCTGCCGAAGTAGCCCATAGTAATTTGGATTAACAACAAAGATGCGACTGATCGTATGGGAATGACTGTATTTCAAAGAACTGTGTTTGTAAATAGTGATACTTTCATAAACTGTTTGAGAAATGCAATGAGACTATATGTATATTATATATAGTGCATATGGGGTCCATAAAGGACAGTGGTCCGTAAAAGTGACCGGTTATGATTTGTTGCCTTGTTTTGTTTGTTCTAATTTTGTGGTGTCTTGGACCTTTTCAAATTACTAGCTAGAACATTATCGGATTAGTTATTAACACAGCATGTAAAAACGGATTTAAGTGCAAATAATATTTTATTATATTTACTTTTATTTGGAATTTCACAAAAACGTCAAATTTTAGTCGATTTATTTTCCGTATATTAACTAACTTGTAAATTTAATCGCAAATAATACTATATTATCTTTCCGTTTATTTGGAATTTCACAAAAACGTCCATATTTAAGTCGTTTTATTTTCCGTATATTAACTAAATTTTATTTATTTATATAATCACAAGTAATACTAGTACATTCATCCAACTAAATCCGCGTTTAGTTTACATGTAGATCTCCAAATTTTATTTCAAAAATTTTAAAATTAGAAAAATTTCCATAATTGTTTTATTACCTCCCTAGAATAAAAATATTAGTAAAATTTGTATATATCTTTTCCTTGCCGTTTAATATACTTTAAATACAAATTATACCGTTAAGAAGTTTCATAGTGAACTAGTGTATGTGTAACATCTTAAAATTCTACTTCATATTTGCTCATGAACAATGAAATAAAAAGCAGTACATATAGCTAACATAAAAACATATAGTTATACTTTATAAATCGTACAAAGAATTATTTGTATTGCTTACTGCTCTACTACTGAGCGGTTTGTTGTCTTATTTGTACAATATGTGCAGAATAAATTTTATTAAAAAAAAATATATATATTTAATCACCTTTAAATGCAACTTAAATTTCAAATTTAAGTTAAACTTTAATCGCATTTAAGTTTGCGTTTATATTGCATAAACGTGCATTTAATCCCATTTATATTCTATATTTAATCACCTTTAAATGCAACTTAAATGTGACTTAAACTTGTAGGAATGATTCGACTTAAATGTAGTATTAAACTTAACTTAAATATGGAATTTAATAGCTCCTTTTTTCTGATTAAATGTATTTAAATTCCGAATATAATTAAATTTAAGTTAAGTTTAATAGTACATTAAACGTAATATTTAATGCTGTGTAAAACAGGAGGTATTTAAAAAACTAATGGATTCCTGATTCGATTTTGTAATATATACGTAGGTAGTTTATGCGAAGACGCCGCTTCGAATAAAAAGTGGGACTGGTCACTGGTACTAAAATGAGTTCAGATTTTACTGCATTTGTGACGAATTCTTTGAGGGTTTACTGTAATGAACTCAGAACGATGTTACTGTTTTTGAGCCCGGTATTGCTTGGGAATTAACTCATTGATGACGCGGGCTGACTTAGAATAAGTCTAGCAGAGTTACTTCCCCATATTCAAAGGAGAGAAATCGGCAATACAAGAGTTGCTTTCCTTGGTTTTCAGGAGGCTCTTAAAATAAGTCCAGCAGAATTGCTTCTCCTGATTCATGGGAGAGAACTCGGTAATTCAAAGAGCTACTTCCCTTGAATCAGGGGAAGTCACTCTGTCTGACTGGAAACAAGTAAAGAAGAGTTGCTTCCCTGATTCTAGGAAAGTAATTCTTGTAGTTATATTATGTCAGATGCCCATATGGGCCTTGACTACAAATAAAACTTGAATCACCGTGTTCTCTCCCTTTATTTTCATGGGAAGTCACTCTGACTTAAAATAGTAAATCAGAGGTTATTCCCCTGATTAAAGGAAAGCAACGTCTTCTCGCTTGATATTCAGGGGAAGTCACTTTGACTGTCTTAAAAAAGACGAGCAGAATTACTTCCCCTGAATCAATGTAAGGTACCAGGCCATAGTTTCTCATATACGAATTGCCCGAGTAGAAAATTGATAATAGAGAAGATTGAGAGAATACTGGGCTGTTGCATATTTAGAGAAAGTTCATTACTGTTTTTGGGTTTTCGTCCTTGACAGAGACCATAGGGCTACTTGATGGTGAATTTTAGAGTGAAATTTGATGATACAATTTCAACGGTATTTTGTGAATAAAGGTAGAGATTGCAGGGGTTGTGGATGTTATGCTAGCTCACCTGTCACAAAGTGACAGAGTGAGCTTTTGTGATCACTCTTCGTCCGTCCGTCCGTCCGTCAACAATTGTGTCCTCTCTAGAGGTTACAATTTTTGAATAATCTTTATGAAACTTGGTCCCAATGATCATCACAACAAAATCTAGGTCAAGTTCGATATTTGGTCATATGATGTCAAAAACTAGGTCATTAGGTCAAATTATAGAAAAACCTTGTGTAGGCAACAGACGTTACAATTTCGACTTAATGTTTATGAAACTTTGTCACAATGATCATGTCAACACAATCAAGTTCGATTTTGGGTCATCAGGTGTCAAAAACAAGGTCACAATGCCAATTGACATATTCCTGAGGGTCGTCGGTCCAAACCCCACTAGGAGCATGATCTTTTGTTTTTTTAAGTGTTTAGGTAATGTTTTGTATTTAAAGCATGTATGGAGGAAAATATTTTTCCAAAATATTTCGTTTAAATTATAAGTCAGATCATAGAAAAATCATGAGTAGTCACCAGAGGTCGCAATTTCGACTTAATCTTTATGAAATTTGATCCTAATGAGCATATCAACACAATCTATGTTAAGTTTGATATTAATTAAGTCATCTAAGGTCAAAAGCTAGGCCACATGGTAAAATCATAAAGAAACTTGCAATAGAAAATATATAGGGTCACCATAGGGGTGTGCATGCACTAAAAGGTCAGGTGAGCGACCTAGGGCCCTTTGGACCCTCTTGTTGAAGATTCCTAGTAAAATCTGTAAAACACAGTGGCTGTTAGACTTCCATCATTGACAGCGGGTCGAACAATGCTTGGTTGGCATCGGTCGGGCAGTAAAATTGATGGTGAAGCTGTTAGTTATGAACCAAAAAGAGTGAATTATAGTAGACGGTATCTGATATACTGTTGTTATACGTAATCTGGACTTAACATCTAAGTAACCATAACATGTTTTCTATTTAGGCTTGTTGTTAAAGCCAATTTGTCGGTGTTCGAAGAATTGTGGTCAGTTTAACGACTGTGATTTTCTTGAAAAGTGTGGTCTGGTACCTAAGCAACTATTGTATTACCTAGTTCTCTCTCTTGGTTTTCAGGGGAAGTCATTTTGACTGACTTAAAACAATTGAAACATAGTTGTTTCCCCTGATTCGAGGGAAGCCACTCTTACTGACTTAAAATAAGTGCAAACAGAGTTTCTTCCCCTGAAATTAGGGGAAGCAGTTCTTTTAATATAGTTCTCTCCCATGACTCAGGGGAAGCCACTCTGACTGAGTTAAATTAAGTCGAACAGAGTTGCTTCCCCATGAATTCAAGGGAAACAACTCTTGTATTACTTTTATTAGGAGTTCTCTCTTTTGATTTTCAGGTGATGTCACGCTGACTGACTTAAGCTATGACAGAGGTGTTTACCCTGATGCAATGTAAGCAACTCTTGTATTACCGAGTTATCTCCCTTAATATGCAGGGGAAATCACTTTGACTGGCTTATAATAAGTGAAACATGAGTTGCTGCTCCTGAACTGAAGGGAAACAACTATTGTACTACCGAGTAACCTCCCTTGGTTTTCAGGGAACATCACTCTGACTGACTACAATAAGTCATAAAGGCGCATGAACAAGGCTGTTTATAGTACCTTACATGATATATCAACATCGCTGATACAAATGTACAAATACCTAAATATACAGTTTAGATCTTTGATTGCTATCTATATTATAAACCAAAATACAATCAATGTATTCTTCTTCTTCTGGTTTAGTACAGGTCCCACTGTGGGGCAATATCGTACTATGTATGTACAAAATCGTGCGAGCGGCGCAACAAGTATTTACAATGAGGAGTTTAAAAACCGCATAATCCTGTCTAATCACTGTGCATACCCCTCTTGAAGGCATCAACGCTGTCGACGATGGTGGCCTGCTCAGGGAGCTGGTTCAAGAGTCAGATGGTGGAGTGGAAGAAGGGGTGCAGGAATACATATGTACGGCCGAATGGAAGCAAGTACCAGTTGGAGTGGTCTCGAGTGTTGATGGATGCTGGGTTGTAGAAGGTCTCTGCTAGTATGTTAACAAGTCCATGGGTGATTCTGTAGACCATGACCAGCTTGACATCGGAGCGGCGTTCAGCAAAGGGTTTTCAATGTCAGCAATCATATGGCTGGTGCTGCTTGTGCGGAAGTCCCATTTGACAAATCTAGCTGAGCGTCGCTGAACAGTTGACTGTTGCTTGTCCAGGTATGCGGATCACAGACAGAACTCGCGTATTCAAGGAATGGCCTGACAAGCGTCTGGTAGCATTGTACCTTTATCCTGAGAGAGGGGCTGTTGATTGCCTTCTTCGCTGTGGTAGCAACATATGTGTTGAAGGAGAGTTTCTCATCTATTTATACACACAGGTACTTGCCCCCTGTCACAACTTGTAGTTCGCTGCCGTGGATGAAGTTTGGCATCTTGGTGGTGATTCTCTTCCCGGTGATGTGGATGACCTTGCACTTAGATGGATTGAATGACATTAACCAGTCGTCACGCCCCCTCTGCTGCTGTAATATATCCAGATCATCGTGTAAGGCCTTGGCATCTTCATGTACAAGAGATTGTCGTCGGCAAACAGACAGGATGTTGATGTTGCACGAAGTGGGTGGTCGTTGATGTACAACAGGAAGAGGGTTGGTCCGATGACTGATCACGGAGGTACGCCAGAGGTGACTTGTGCTGTATTAGGTGACTGCCCTTCGACCAGTATTGGCTTGGTTCTGTTTGGCATCGAGCTACTAATTCAACGCAGCAGGTTTCCTCTGATGCCGTAGTAGTTCAGCTAGTGGGCTAGCCTCTCATGGGGAACCTTGTCGAAGGCTTTGCTGAAGTCCAGAACGACGGTGTCAATCTGTTCTCTATCATCTAGGCCTTTAGCTAGGTCATGGAGCGTAAGAATCAGCTGGCTCTCAGTAGATCTCTTCTTCCGAATAGTTTTAGTTTTGTTTGCAAATAGTTTTCAAATATATCGACAAATAAATTTTTTGAACCTTTTTGCCGACCTATGAAACCGGTAGGCGGGGCAACGTCATTTATGCACTTTGTAAACGTAATTCTGAAATAACATATGATCAATTTGACGATCACATTCATTAGGACCTACTGTATGAATTAAAAAAAATCACGATAGTCATGCTTGGGATTTTTGTTTAAAACATCCAACAGTTTTGTGCCTAGTTCTGACGTCGACGTCACTTTACGCCCACTTTGCGTTAGATCACTAACCTTTTTCCAGTTCAGTTTTAATATGATATTATGTAAATAAATCGAAGCTTTTGACATGACATGATCACGAAATGATTACTTAATATCGAGCACAATTTCAATATTACTTGTTTTCTTCAAAACTAAATATTTTATGGATAATCTTTTGTCGTTCGACATTTTTGCTATCATGGAAAGTTAACACGTGCTGGACGTAACGGATAACAACAAAACCCGTGTATGCCGTCATCCACAGTAAGGCGAGTCTTAGGTGACCCCAAGTACTAACTTTCATCACATTGCTATCGCTTACATGAAAAGTATGAGGGTTTGAATTTCAGTGAAGATAGTTAAAAATCCGCAAATGTCCCGCCTATGCGTATTAAGGGTTACCTTAGCAACCATAAATATTAGCATTAATATTCAGGCGAACATTGCTAATGTATGTTATTACTTCCAGCTTAAGTTTGAGTAAAATCGAAAGGATCATAACAAAATTATAAGGATTTTCTCGTTATATATTGATCATCCCTCGAATCTGGAAAATATTTTTTCACAAATCGTATGGTAGATCTATGCAATAATCTACCTAAGAGTATAGCATCATCAAAACACCGTGATTTCGTTTAAGGACATACGGATTGATCAGTTTATCGGAAATTCACCCTACGTTCTATGATTACTCAATGAACCATTGTTGCTACACCCGACCATGCATGTTATACCAAAGAACACTTTCAAGAATCGAATACATCTAGGAACTTCCGAGTTTCTGCGTTCGGGACAAACTTAGTTGGTTTAGGTAGTATAAGCTTGAACCGTGATTTTAGGAGACCAAATTTGGTCAACCACTGTGCACAACATACATCTAATTCATTTTTAATACATTGTATACACCACAATTACACTGTTCCACCGTTACACGGCGTGAAAACTAAATTCCGATGAGCATGTCTCCAGACCCAGTACCATAGTGCGTATTTCCGAATAAGGCACGGTTACGCGTCTGGAAGTGAATCATAAACCTATAGAGTTTGTATAATAATAATAATAAAATAAATAATAATAATAAAGACTTTATTTCAGGAGGCAAAGCAGTTGGGTAAACCCAGTCTTCACTGTGAGCCTCATACATATAACATTGACATAGTATGTGTACAAAGGCAAAGTAATATTATTATATATACCTTCGTATTTACACAACTGAAGTAAAATATGACATGTTATAAAGCAGAACATATAACCTACTATATAACATATTTAATGGTTGGATAAATTGGATTGAACATTTTTAATAGGTAATAATTAATGTATTTCTTCATGCAGCGTGAGAGAAGCTTGTTTGACCCCCAGAGAACCACCACTTCTAATAACTGCTTTTAAATGAGCTAACATTTGTTCTTACGTGGTAAGGAAGCAAGCTCCATAATTTGACACCCGAGTATGATAATGATTTTCTGCAAAATTCAAGTCTAGGCTTTGGAACCGCAAGTAGTTTTTGTTCAAATGATCTCAATGATCTGTTTTTATGATACGTAAATAGTTGCTCCCTGTATTTTGGGAGAAAGTCGTTTACAAATTTGTATACTAGAATTGCCTTTTTATAATTAACTCTGTCTGAAAATTTTATCTAATTCAATTGCAAGAATAATTCATCTGTTGGTGTATCAAATTATCTGTCTAAAATAATTCGAGCTGCACGTTTTTGAAATGTGTACATATCATTTGAAAGATTGGTGGTACAGTTTTATTAACTAGAATATCTGAAATGGCGATGTTACCAAACATATGTTGTTATGACCCGGTAACTATGGTAATGTGATAAACAGAATCTGCACTTGTATTTGGTATCAACGGTTCCTATACTCGTGTTGAAAATAAATTACATTATTGTATTAAGCTCACCAAAGACTCGCTTAATGAATAAGAAATGTCGATCTCCGAAGAGAATTTATGACGTACTAAGGGAGGTTATACAAAATATTTACTGTTTATAGTCATTTCTGTCCTAGAGGTATCAGTTATATGGCGCGCGCTTTGTGATCGAGAGATCCCGGGTTCGATCCACGTCTGTACCACTGCCTAAATTATCTAAGCAAGAATAACACACAATGCTCAACTCGACCAAGGTATGAATTGGTTCATGTGAGGGCGGTGTATGTACATGTTCATAATTTATGGGCGCCGCAGATCGATGGCTGCACACCCACCAGGAGAGAAATATTCTCCATTGGGAGACTCGAACGCAGATTTCCTTTGGTAGCCCAATGACCAGGGGAAGTTAAATGTCAAAGGGTGGCTGAACGGCAGAATTGCTGAAAGCGACCCTCGGAAACTGGTAACTTATTCTCGTTCTTGTTGAGCATTTTTCGTATATTTCGAAACATAGTATTATACGTAAGGGCAATCAGATCTACATAACGATTTACACTCGGTTTTGTGTCAAGGTTACAGTGACAATCTGACGAATCCTAATATAGTATGATCATGTCACGACGTAGCAACAGTCGAGTTATATACATTCTCACATCAAGGACACAGTGGTGTAACACAGTCATGTTCATGATTCAAAACTTTGTCATGACTGATAAACTAGACCTCAGACGTCATAAATACAAGTGTATGTTTCTCATGGTAAACATACCACGTGTTATGCAACGTAAACTTTGGCTAATACCGCAAATAGAAATTAGTAAACACAAAATATATCAACGAAACATCCTCTACACTAAAGCCCATAATGAGTACTATCAACGCAACTTAATTTTTGTGTGCAAAATTTCACAGTTTTTGTCGGAAACCGACTCAACTACTATCAAGGCAGTTTATTGTCAAAATGCAACACATTCGGGGTCACTATCATTCCGGAATGTAGATATACCGCCAGATAAGGTTGAGAAGTTGCTGCCTATAAGATAATTATATTTGCATGGTTGTAGATGGTTGTAGATGTTTGGTGCGGTACTATCCCTTAAGTTGTCCGAACTATCCAGAGAGGACCGATTTCAAGTAGTTTGTCTTAGGTAGCAAAGGGTCGAAATGGTGATGTTTCTCTTAAATGTTGCTTTCAATTCCCGAGTTTATTTAACACAACCAGTAGTTTCAGGATATACACACAGCGGAAACCTATCAGTGCTAAAATACCGACTAAATACAGGGACATAATTATAATTATTTCTTTATTCTAAATATACCTTTAGTCACAGTCATCATCACATTTCGAGATTTGTAATCTGTATCTATGTAATTATTTCTTTCAGGGGCGTAGCTAGAGGTATTTGAATGTGTACGCAAGAAGGCTAGAGGGGTCTTGGGGCTTGCTCCCCCTGAAAATATTTGTTCGCTAGAACGTCTCTGGTGCGTTCTGGGGTGTTTTATGCATCATCATTAACATTATTTTTACTGATAAAACCAGGTTTGTTTGTGTATAGAGCCTTCCAAAGTGTTTCTAAGAAATGCTGAAAAAGTACAAAAGGATTATCCCCCCCCCCCCTAAGGGCTTAGGCATCAGTTTTTATTTCATTTTTCGATTATTTCATTTTTCACTTTTTGAGAAGCATGTGTACGCAGTTGCGTATTGTGTGTACAGGTACATGTAGCTACGCGCCTGTCTTTAAACAACACGACGTAACTATATGCCCTATTGATGACATGTATAATAACACTGATAAGGAATCTCGGTAAAGTCGTCTCTTAGATGTTATATTTCTGTTTTACTTGACAGAAACAACACCAGCTATAATGATGAAGATCGCGATACTTGTTGTTATGTGTATGATCGGTATGTTGTTTTCATATTGTTTTCACTTAGTTAAACAAAGAATAGAACGTTAATTGTTGTGAACATAACTTGAAGATATCTGTGCATGGTCATTATATGCATTGTATCACTGTATCACGACATTACTATAGTTCATTGTCTTATACCTTCCAGATTGTGACAACACGTATGCCAATAAGGCAAACTATATAAATGTATCAAGGTACACTGAGTACATAAAGAAACGCAGATGTTACATGTTCTCCATAGGGTTAAATATGTGTAAATATTGATATAAATCATCTGTATTCTCTCAGAGTACACTATGTGTAAATATTGATATAAACATCTGTATTCTCTCAGAGTACACTATGTGTAAATATTGATATAAACATCTGTATTCTCTCAGGGTACACTATGTGTAAATATTGATATAAATCATCTGTATTCTCTCAGGGTACACTATGTGTAAATATTGATATAAATCATCTGTATTCTCTCAGGGTACACTATGTGTAAACATTGATATAAATCATCTGTATTCTCTCAGGGTACACTATGTGTAAATATTGATATAAACATCTGTATTCTCTCAGGGTACACTATGTGTAAATATTGATATAAATCATCTGTATTCTCTCAGGGTACACTATACTTAAATATTGATATAAATCATCTGTATTCTCTTAGGGTAAACTATGTGTAAATATTGATATAAATCATCTGTATTCTCTCAGGGTACACTATGTGTAAATATTGATGTAACCATCTGTATTCTCTCAGGGTACACTATGAGCAAATATTGATATAAACATCTGTATTCTCTCAGGGTACACTATGTGTAAATATTGATATAAAACATCTGTATTCTCTCAGGGTACACTATGTGTAAATATTGATATAAATCATCTGTATTCTCTCAGGGTACACTATGTGTAAATATTGATATAAACATCTGTATTCTCTCAGAGTACACTATGTGTAAATATTGATATAAATATCTGTATTCTCTCAGGGTACACTATGTGTAAATATCGATATAAATCATCTGTATTCTCTCAGGGTACACTATGTGTAAATATTGATATAAACATCTGTATTCTCTCAGGGTACACTATGTGTAAATATCGATATAAATCATCTGTATTCTCTCAGGGTACACTATGAGTAAATATTGATATAAATCATCTGTATTCTCTCAGGGTACACTATGTGTAAATATTGATATAAATCATCTGTATTCTCTCAGGGTACATTATGTGTAAATATTGATATAAATCATCTGTATTCTCAGGGTACACTATGTGTAAATATTGATATAAACATCTGTATTCTCTCAGGGTACACTATGTGTAAATATCGATATAAATCATCTGTATTCTCTCAGGGTACACTATGAGTAAATATTGATATAAATCATCTGTATTCTCTCAGGGTACATTATGTGTAAATATTGATATAAATTATCTCTATTCTCTCAGTGTACACTATGTGTAAATATTGATATAAATCATCTGTTTTCTCTTAGGGTACACTATGTGTAAATATTGATATAAATCATCTGTATTCTCTCAGGGTACACTATGTGTGAGCAGTGTTACTCCAACAGTGATTGCGGTGAAACAACATGTGGATCTGGTTATGATCTTCACTGTGTAGACAATTTGTGCTTGTGTCTGTCTCCAGCTACAGGTACGTCAACATTGTCCTAGGTTTTTATTTTCATCCTGGGTTGTCAATGATGTGTGGTGAATATTCCTACTGTTATTCATATGCACGTGTAGTAGAATGAGAGGGGTGATGACGTCATTTATTTATATATTTACTGCGTGCAACACAATCTATAGTCCAGTCAGGGTAGGAATACAGTGACGCAGCGGTGTAAAACCAATTATAAAGTCTTAAACAGACTGCCATAATTTCAATGCTAACCTAACAAACTGTATTTGCACTACCTATTCAGACAATGGTTGTAATATTCTGTTTACACATGAACGGGTACGTCACTGTCACCAGATCCGAACTGGATTATATCTGAATTCAGTTAAATGTTTGTTTTATTATCTACAGTCTTGACGTTTGAATCTAACATTAACCCTTTGGATTGTGATGCCTGGCCAATGTTTTCTTAAATTGTGGAGAACAAGGTAGAATCACGTATACCACGTGTTTCATTGGGTTTAACTGTTGTGGGTGGAGCATACACTAAAGGTGCGTCTACCCATTTTGGTGTATACATTTTGATCAATACGTCAAATTGTACCTTGTGGTTACGTGTAGTACACTTCTACCACACACAGAGCTAAAAGTTCCCTCACCTCATTTGTAAACCTCTTTTGTTTCTTCTAGGAAGGAAACTTTGTTATAAATTATGTTAAATAGGACAAATCAGATAAATTTTTGTTTGGTTTTAAAGAACCCAATTTGTATAAATATAGCACAATCAATCACGAAATTCACAGCAGTTTTAAGACAATTTCTATATTCATGATAGAAATAAAGTATGAATGTGTTCTAATAATACTGATCAGATTTAACTTCAAAGATGGTCGGCATTTCAAAAAAGGGTACAATTAATGTACATATAGATGTGGAAACTATGTGTACTAGATACATTAATAAATGCTGGGATAGCAATATCGTTTGATAATTGTTGTATTGCATGCATACGTTTGGTACAACGTATTACATGTACATATACAAATATGTATAGTGTTTAGAGTTAAGTTTATTTTCAAATACACTATACATATACACTCCAAGAGTACACAAATGTTCAATATCATCTACTGTATAGTTTTGTCTTATTAATGATGACAGTTAATTTCCATCGATCACAATTATCTTCCAAAATATCAATCCTCTTCAATTCATCTTCGGTTTCTGCCATAATTACAATATCCACAGCATATAATGATAAAAACAACTTCTATATTCCAATATCAACACCACTGAAGCCTTTCAAAATATGATTTGGTCCTCAATTTCATTTAGATACATTGACAAAAGAACGGTGATAATGATTTTCGTTGTCTAACCCCTAGAAAACATGAAAAATCTTCATTGTTTACAGTGTCATTTAATTTTATTCTTGACTTAACATTTTCATGCACCAATTTTAGTGCATTGAGCATATTTTCCATTATTCCCAATTTAAAAAGTCTACCAAACAATAATCCTTACTAAACAGGCAAACGCTTTATTGAAATTTACAAACACCACATACATTTTTTTGTTATTTTCCAAAAGGTAAGTTATTATTCCATGAAGCACAAAATATCATCCACTGTACCCATATTCTTTCTAAACTTAGCCTGTGCTTCTATATAAACCTATATTCCTCAGCCCAATAATTTAGCCTGTTATTTATTGATTTTGTAAACATCTTACTAAAAGTACTCTGTAATGTTATCCCTCTGTAATTGTTTGTATCATTTAAATCTCCCTTCTTATGTGAAGGCACAATGAAGCCTTCAGACCAAATCTCAGGAAAATAACCGTATTGAAATAGTTTATTAACCCTTATCATGCTTATCGCGACTCAGAGTCGCGCTACACGATACTTTCCCCCACTGCTGAGCGCGACCTTCAGTCGCGCTATATAGCCGCTCTAGTGGGTATTCCTGTTTAAAGCCTCGTATCAACTTATGCGTAGTATTTTATAATTAAATTTACAACAGTTTATTCAGTAGAAAATTACTAAACTACTTTTACAAAAATATCAGTAAATAAACGACCGCGTACGTTAAAATCACGAGCGAAAGTAATGACTAATATTTGTTGGAACTAAAATGGCTGACGATCGGCAAATAATTTTTGCGCACACTATTTTAGACCGAATAGATGAAAATAATGAACATAAACAGTATACTTTCTAATGAAATTGTGAACATAATATTTGAAATCTATATGTTTCATTATATTCTGACAGTTTAAATTGAAATATTATATTCTCTAATTGGTGTTTATTAGCCCTACATCATAACATGTAGCATAGAGTTATGTATGAATTGCATGAAAATATTTCTCATCGCATTGACATATTGCTGAATATAATAACATGTGAAATACCAATTATTATCAAATTTATATCAATGTGTTGCTAATTTCATCTTCTTTGTATTAGGTATAGGGATCATATCGGTATTTTGATAATTAATACCATTAATTAGGTGCTAAACAGAGTCGCTATCAAATGAGATTTTTATCTCAAGTAGACAGCAAATACAATTCAGCACTGGCCAGCTGATAAGCCACTGAAAATCCAGCACGATAAGGGTTAAACAAAACACATATATTGTTATTTCATTCCATGTTCCTTTTGTTATATGCGGATGATATAGTTATTTTTTCGGAAACTGAACAAGGGCTACAACATGGATTATATATGTATTAAACGAGTAATGTCTTAAATGGAAACTGACGGTCAATATCAATAAGACAAAAATTATGATTTTTAAGAATGGCGGGCGAAATAAAAAGAATTTAAGATTTAGTTTTGATGGTAAACAAATAGAAATTGTCAACAAATGTACATATTCAGTAATAGTATTTACAATAGGGGGCTCGTTTTCAAGTACTTTTGACACGTTATCAGGACAAGCACAAAAGGCGTTATATAAATTAAAGGCAAAATTGGTAAGATTCCCTTGTATGAATATAAGTCATTTTTTGGACCTTTTTGATAAACTTATTGTTCCTATTTTGAATTACGGGAGCGAAGTATGGGGCTTTAATGATGGTATACACATTGAAAGGGTTCATCTTAACTAGTGTAAATACTTGCTGAGTGTAAAATCACAAACTCAAAACTATTTTGTGTATGGGGAACTTGGAAGAACAACACTGATTACTAAACGTCTGGAAAATGTAGTAAAATATTGGTTAAAAATGATACATTGCGATAATAACAAATACGTGAAAATTGTATATAAAATTATGTTAAATGATTTAGAAATTTATCCAGATTGCAATAATTGGCGAAATCGGTAAAACATATTTAAGAAAGACTTTAACAGGGTTTAATTAGGTGTGGCTGTTTCAAGGGGTTGGGAACAAAAACGTGTTCATAATTAGTTTACGACAAAGGCTGAAGGATACTTTTATTCGAAATTGGAAGTCTGAACTTCAAAATTCTAGCAGAGCAAAATGTTATGTGTTGTTCGCTTATTTTAGATTTCAACCTTACCTTGATATGATAAAAATGCAGAAAATCCCTAACACAATTAAGAGTATCGTCACATAGATTAGAAATAGAAGCTGGGCGATGGCATAACCCTGATAAAATACCTTTCCATGATAGAAAATGTCAAGTATGCAACGTCATTGAAAATGAATTTCATTTTCTATTTGAATGACCTCTATACTATGATTTACGTAAACAATAACTAAAACAGTATCATCGAAGAAATAACAATATACCTAAATTGTTAACTTCAGAAAATACCACTGTTCTCAAAAACATCTTTTGATTTAAGAAACAGGAGATACTTATTATAAGTAACATTATCTTCTCCTCACTTCAAAGCACATATTTATGAAAATATAAGTATATACATTGTACATGTTTAATATGATTTGATGTTCAAAAATACTTATTGGGTATGAAATGACAACTGAGATACCAGTACTGTTAATATCAATGATTCTATAATTTTTGAAGATTTGTATTTTCACTGTACATATTATCAAAAATGTTTATATATGAGTGTGCTTGTGACATATGTATGCGTGCGTGCGTGTGCGTGTATGTGCGTGCATGTATGATGTGTGCGTGTGTGACAGTATGTGAGTATATTTAAATTAGTACACTATGTATTGTTGTAAACGCATGGGCATAATGCCTAATGTTTTGGACATAAACAAAATGAACCATATAACATTTACAAACCCATCACTATTTATACATATTAAAGAAATCATTTAATAAATAACCAGGCCCAGCTGATTTTTCATTGCTTAGGTTCTTTTTTTTTGGAACTGATCTACGCCAGCCCGTTTATTTTTCAGTTAACGTGAACAATAACAACATATACATATTTATTATTTGCTTTCAATGGATTACGGCGATTTTTCAGTGAAAATAACAGTGAAAATAACAGTGAAATTACCACTTTGTTATTTTCACTGTTTTAGAAGCTGGTTCCAGTATCGTTCAGAAAAAGAAACGCAACGTCAACGACGCCGGGCTTTAAAATGTACGTTACGTCATCATGACGTCACAATTGTCACGTCGTGACGTTCCAATTTCGACGTGATTTTTCCAATTAGGCCAATTACGGTACCCTTTTAAGAGAAATTGAAGCATATGATAAACAGAAAATTTGTTGATTTTTGGTGAAAGATCAATTTTATTTCACTCGTGATCACATAAAATTATATTTTCACTCGTGGCTACGCCACTCTTGAAAATATTGATTTTCTGTGATCACTCGGTGAAATAAAATACGATCTTACACCAAAATCAACAAATATCCTCTATATCACAGATTGTTTAGGTTCTTACCTACCTTAATTGTTTCACTTCCACAATACATACATGACGTGTTGATCAAATCCACCGTTCCAAAACGTTACAAGTTCAAACCCACTGGAACGAATAATAAAATGTAAGAAAACCATCGTATTGGCTCGTGGAGCGTCTCCTTAAGGTGTCTACTTTTGTACAAATAATGCTAGAACGGGAACCAGTGATGTATTGTCTTTACCATATAGATGTAAGAGTTGTTGATGTTACGTATTGTACAATGACATCAATCAGAATAGTGTTAAATTGCAGGTGCGTCATGTGACCACAGTTCTGACTGCGAGACCGCCGACCATGGACATGAACATTGTCAATTTGACGGCGATAAAGAATGGAAATGCTCTCATAACATGTGTAGATGTGTTAAAGATTAAACCATATGTATACGTTATCGCAATCGTGTTGTTATTTTTTCCTCATTCAATTTTCCCAAGTGTAATAAAATGTACTGTATTATGTGTTTTTAGAGTCGACTCATGCACGTTGATCACCTTTGATTGGTTTTCTCCCTTTACTGTATACTGTTACTCAAATATTTTACGAAATTACTTTTTATGTGGTATATGTTTGTAAAAAAGGTAATACAACACTGGGTCATGGAAGGCAGTGCTCAACGTGAACAGACTATCACAGAAAACATAAGAAAACACATATCACAATTATACGGTACCATGCCCAACAAAGCTATGGCGTTCCATAGTACTTAGTCCAACCAACTCAGAATTGTCTGTATCAGTGATCAATGACCACGTCTGTACAGTTTCACTGTTGGTTCTAACTTATGAGGAGGTACTTCTAGACAGTGATACTGTTCGAAGCAATTTCCATATAATTGGTCGCACATACGTAAAATTACTGGTGAGTCAGTTGATGAAGTTCCGGGTCTGGAATCAGCGGTCGTTGATTGCTAATTACATACTGTATTTGATTATAATTGTTCGATTATAAATGGTGACGCCAGTTCAATCTCTGTAAATAGTTCATGACTGGTGGGCTGACTTGGTGTGTTTCATGAATATGTCAATACTGATTGAAGAACCGCATAAAATAGGTCAGGACAAGATTATAGTTCAACCTAAAAACTGTTGTTGAAAGGCGGCAGTATATGTACACCTAATACAATACCAGACTGTTGATACGAATACTACTTTTGTAGCCCGTTATAAACACCATTAGCTTGTAATGATTGGTAGTCAGACTTGCTGTCCCCATGCTCCTTTTTAATTTCTTACGGTCCAGCCCATGTGATACTGTAAGCGTCGGGTTGATTAAACAAATAATGACAAATTAATTAGAGAACGAATTCAGAGGGTCTGGGTGACTGCACACTGCAGACTACCACACCGGGTCAGGGTGACTGCACACTGCAGACTACCACACCGCGTCAGGGTGATTGCACACTGCAGACTAACACACCGTGTCAGGGTGACTGCACAATGCAGACAAACACACCGGGTCAGGGTGACTGCACACTGCAGACTGCACAATGCTGACTACCACACCGGGTCAGGGTGACTGCACACTGCAGAACAACACACCGTGTCAGGGTGACTGCACACTGCAGACTAACACACCGTGTCAGGGTGACTGCACATTGTAGACTAACACACCGTGTTAGGATGTCTGCACACTGCAGACTAACACACCGTGCCAGGGTGACTGCACACTGCAGACTAACACACCGGGCAGGGTGACTGCACACTGCAAACTAACACACCGTGTCAGGGTGACTGCACACTGCAGACTAACACACCGGGCAGGGTGACTGCACACTGCAAACTAACACACCGTGTTAGGATGACTGCACACTGCAGACTAACACACCGTGCCAGGGTGACTGCACACTGCAGACTAACACACCGGGCAGGGTGACTGTACACTGCAAACTAACACACCGTGTCAGGGTGACTGCACACTGCAGACTAACACACCGGACAGGGTGACTGCACACTGCAAACTAACACACCGTGTCAGGGTGACTGCACACTGCAGACTAACACACCGTGTCAGGGTGACTGCACACTGCAGACTTACACACCGGGTCAGGGTGACTGCACACTGCAGACTAACACACCGCGTCAGGGTGACTGCACACTGCAGACTATCACATCGTGTCAGGGTGACTGCACACTGCAGACTAACACACCGTGTCAGGGTGACTGCACACTGCAGTCTAACACACCGGGTCAGGATGACTGCACACTGCAGACTAACACACCGGGTCAGGGTGACTGCACACTGCAGACTTACACACCGGGTCAGGGTGACTGCACACTGCAGACTTACACACCGGGTCAGGGTAACTCCATACTGCATACTTACACACCGGGTCAGGGTGACTGCACACTGCAGACTTACACACCGGGTCAGGGTGACTGCACACTGCAGACTTACACACCGGGTCAGGGTGACTGCACACTGCAGACTTACACACCGGGTCAGGGTGACTGCACACTGCAGACTTACACACCGGGTCAGGGTAACTCTATATTGCAGACGTACTGGTACAGATAACCTTGTACTTACCACCACTGCCACAGCAACAACAACATTGTTGTCGGATTTGCGAAGTCTAGGATTAATCTTGTTAAGCGTCTCATAAGGTATTCTGATCGCTTATTCTGGACATGAAGACAAGTTTGAATGCTCCTTGGTTCAAATTAAGATATATCACAGCAATTGTCTTGCGCTTCTTCCCAGCTCTGTCTGTTCTGTTAGTGATTGAGTATGGTGTAATAAGCCAGGACACATAAATCATTATTATCTAGAAGTTGGGAGATTTTTCAGTCGATGTTTACTTGCGGTTCACAACAATATCCTTGTGAGGCCGGCTTCATAACATCTTCACTGACCGGATCACTTCCTGTAACTGTTTATGTTTGCTTTGTTTCAGCTAAACAAGAAAATAATATTAAGACGAATTTATATGTTACACAGTTTTGAAGAATTATGAAAAGCTACCAAAATACTTAAGTAGTCACGAAATACCCTTCGTATTTTGGAAAACATGAGCAGCCCATTTTTTAACTTATTAAAATATTTTCATTTAAGATGCTTTATGAATACCAGCACAACTATTTTTGTGGACGAACATGACATATTTAAGAAATAGTTTACATCACTGAGGGACCTATGGCATTATATGGACTGGCTAGTCAGGCCAAGTTGTTTATATGGACCGACACCCTAATTTAATTCAACTGTTTCTTTGTTATTCCAATCAGTCAATATATCCAGCGATATACATGTTCCAAATGCAGCAGCCGGTCAATATTTTAAAAAATATGGACCGGCAAAGAAATATGGACTGGCTGCTGAAATTAACGTCTTGTTTATTGCATGAGGTCATGGATACTGTGACGCTACCATAGAGCGTGACGTTGCGCGAACATTTCTTTTCGTAGCGTATTTTGGGTAAATTTGATTTATGTCCTGCCAACAGTAATTGCATGGATCAATTCATGTGCGTTTATGGTACAAAGTTCAGTAAGAACTCTAAAAACGCATTAGTTTGCATAACAATGAACAGAAAGTCGAAATTCCAGGGATGTTGATTTATACTTGAAACAACTTTAGTTGTCTACAGATTTATTATAGCAACACGGATATGCAGACAGACCAAAAATAGATGTTAGGCCTACCTATCATTAATGATATGTAGTCCTTTAGCACATAAACAGCTTAAACCCAAATGTATGTAATGTTTTCTTATTAGAATCTAGTTCTAGTTACAAAAGTAGGCCTATAATATCGAAATTGAATGTTCGGTATAATATAAGAAATAGTCCACATCACTTCAGGCCCAATAGCATTATATGGACTGGCTAGTCAGCCCGCGTAGTGTACACAACTTGGGCTGACTATCCAGTCCATATAGTGCCATAGGGCCCTCATTGATGTGAACTATTTCTTAAATATGATTTGCCTGAGTAATAAGTCCAGCTACGTCCGTCTGAAAGTAACAAACTATGTATCCGTCAATAAGATAGTTATTTTCTCTTTCCCTATCAGTTTTCTTATTTTTACGACCCCAAGAAGCCATATCATGACAGAAAACCAATATCTTTAACTATTATTCATAATGTATATTTCTCATGCACGTGTTGAAAACATCAACAAACATGACCCATATTTTATTTTCGGGAAAGCGGATTTGTTTACAAAAAATACTGCTTTACGTTCGGTTCATATTAAGTTCAAATATCGCCTGTACACATGAAATTAATCGTTGCGTGGAATTTTATATTGTGTATTTATTACTGGTATAATAATATTTCTATATAGATCTATATATTTGTGTAAACATGTATTGGCATAATGTGTACTGATGACAGGGGCCTGCCATTTTCTAATCATGTGACTGAAAATAGTCCGAATATGTATTATCTTCTTTCATATAGGAATTACCCATTTATTATCAGAGGAACCGTATTCAGGCAATGTACTACAAACTAAATGTTCTATTTGGTGTCACAAAGGAATTAACTAGAACTTACAGTGTTGTTCCTGTCCCCAAGAAAAGATTCTGGAAATGAACTGCCAGTAACAAATTGATGCTTATTATACAATGAGTATAAATGATTTCCGGAGAGATAATCAAATATATTCTGCTAAACTATTGACAATGAGCGACGGAATGTATCGAATCTTTGATAATCGCATTGCTCTACTCGAAACTTTTTGTCATGTTAAAGATGCTGGTCTATATAATATGATGTGGATGTTGTGTGCCGCCAACATACCGTCATGTATTTGCATGCTTTTGTGCTGGTCTATATAATATGCGTTTGATGTAGTGTGTGTCGCAAACATATCGTCATGTCTTGTCATGCTATTGTGCTGGTCTATATAATATGCGTTTGATGTAGTGTGTGTCGCCAATATACCGTCATGTCTTGGCATGCTATTGTGTTGGTCTATATAATATGCTGTGTATGTAGTGTGTGTCGCCAACATACCGTCATGTCTTGTCATGCTATTGTGCTGGTCTATATAATATGCTGTGTATGCAGTGTTGTCGCAAACATATCGTAATGTCTTGTCATGCTATTGTGCTGGTCTATAAGATATGCTGTGTATGTAGTGTGTGTCGCCAACATACCGTCATGCCTTGGCATGCTATTGTGCTGGTCTATATACTATGGTGTGTATATAGTGTGTGTCGCCAACATACCGTCATGTCTTGGTATGCTATTGTGCTGGTCGATATAATATGCGTTTGATGTAGTGTGTGTCGCCAACATACCGTCATGTCTTGTCATGCTATTGTGCTGGTCTATATAATATGCTGTGTATGTAGTGTGTGTCGCCAACATACCGTCATGTCTTGTCATGCTATTGTGTTGGTCTATATAATATGGTGTGTATGTAGTATGTGTCGCCAAAATACCACCATGTCTTGTCATGCTATTGTGCTGGTCTGTATACTATGCTATGTATGTAGTGTGTGTCGCCAACATACCGTCATGTCTTGTCATGCTATTGTGTTTGTCTATATAATATGCTATGTATGTATTGTGTGTCGCCAACATTACGTCATGTCTTGTCATGCTATTGTGTTGATCTATACATGTATAATATGTTGTGTATGTAGTATGTGTCGCCAACATACCGTCATGTCTTGGCATGCTATTGTGCTGGTCTATATAATATGTTGTGTATGTAGTGTGTGTCGCCAACATACCGTCATGTCTTGTCATGCTATTGTGCTGGTCTATATAATATGCTGTGTATGCAGTGTTGTCGCAAACATATCGTAATGTCTTGTCATGCTATTGTGCTGGTCTATAAAATATGCTGTGTATGTAGTGTGTGTCGCCAACATACCGTCATGCCTTGGCATGCTATTGTGCTGGTCTATATAATATGTTGTGTATGTAGTATGTGTCGCCAACATACCGTCATGTCTTGGCATGCTATTGTGCTGGTCTATATACTATGGTGTGTATGTAGTGTGTGTCGCCAACATATCGTCTAGTCTTGTCATGCTATTGTGTTGATCTATATAATATGTTGTGTATGTAATATGTGTCGCCAACATACCGTCATGTCTTGGCATGCTATTGTGCTGGTCTATAAAATATGCTGTGTATGTAGTATGTGTCGCCAACATACCGTCATGTCTTGGCATGCTATTGTGCTGGTCTATATAATATGTTGTGTATGTAGTATGTGTCGCCAACATACCGTCATGTCTTGGCATGCTATTGTGCTGGTCTATATACTATGGTGTGTATGTAGTGTGTGTCGCCAACATATCGTCTAGTCTTGTCATGCTATTGTGTTGATCTATATAATATGTTGTGTATGTAATATGTGTCGCCAACATACCGTCATGTCTTGGCATGCTATTGTGCTGGTCTATATAATATGTTATGTATGTAGTATGTGTCGCCAACATACCGTCATGTCTTGGCATGCTATTGTGTTGGTCTATATAATATGTTGTGTATGTAATATGTGTCGCCAACATACCGTCATGTCTTGGCATGCTATTGTGCTGGTCTATATAATATGTTATGTATGTAGTATGTGTCGCCAACATACCGTCATGTCTTGGCATGCTATTGTGTTGGTCTATATAATATGTTGTGTATGTAATATGTGTCGCCAACATACCGTCATGTCTTGGCATGCTATTGTGTTGATCTATATAATATGTTGTGTATGTAATATGTGTCGCCAACATACCGTCATGTCTTGGCATGCTATTGTGTTGGTCTATATAATATGTTGTGTATGTAGTGTGTGTCGCAAACATACCGTCATGTATTGGCATGCTATTGTGTAGGTCTATATTATATGCTGTGTGTGTAGTGTGTGTTGCAAACATATCGTCATGTCTTCTCATGCTATTACTTCCTCATTTGGTCCATTCTTATCCTGATGTGCTTACTTATATATAAATGTCAACGGTTGTTTTTGGAAAAGAAGGAGTTCATTATTGCCCCGTCCCCATAGATTTTCGCCTACACAACGCTTGTTTAGAACGAACAGGTGGTAAGTACAAAATCGATATTTTAGAAAACCAGAACAAATTGTCTGAAAATTACTCTTAACTTATGGAAAACAGGTTTTTTCAACTTCAGTTTGGTCAACATTACCTGTTCCGATTTTAATGATAATAGGCTTATAAGAAACGCCCCATGATTCAGATTTCATATATGAGTCTTATATGGTCGTTTGTAGCACTTACGATCTTCTCATTCTAAGCCCGCGATATACTTAACCCATTCTGCCAGGAGTCAGGATACTTCCCTCGGGATAAACGTCTTAAACTTGTGATATTTCCTGTACAATGTTCATGTTTTATTATTCTGAATTTCAAATATGTAGCATTCTTGTCTCATCATAAAAGTGTATTGTATGTGTACGAGTATTATATATACCAGATGTTAGCTTACCAAGTGATGGAGTTCATATATATACCAGATGTTAGCTAACCAAGTGATGGAGTTCAATCAGTAAAAGTATAGTTTCACTGTGTGGGCCTAAACGAATGTTAGTCGATTGCCAAATCATTGGCTGGGTAAATATTACTATGCATCGCAATCAATTGATCTATAATACATTTTCTATGTAATAATTAAATCCATTAATTCAGGCAGAAAATTGATAAGACGGGATTACATGTAATATTGTACTTGCAACAGCATTAAAATTCCATTAAACCCGGAGCATTTCGCAATTATACTTCAAAGCAGAATGTTGTATGCGTTAATCCTATTCATGAACATATTTATACATCTAACACTGATTTCTTACAAGGGGTAGAGAAACGAACACTTCGTTGATTGCCTTATAGACATGCATGTTTCTGACAGGCTTAGTTAGTATTGATAAACATGGTTATATACTTTGGCTGTAAATGTTTCGTGGAAACGTTGAAAAAATCAAGTGTTTCATGCTTGACTTGCATCGATAAAAGCAATATTTAGTATTTCTTAAAGCAAGTTGTATTTTATGAATTGTGGAAATGCACACAAATGCAACAAGATAACTGTCCTTATGTTATATACCTTTTAGAGCTTCGATAATCTGTCTGCTTGACGATCTGATTTACAGACCTAGATTGCCAAACAGCCAAACTATCCACATACCGTCAGCTTAAAATATAGGACATAGCTCACTCTTTCTTTGATTACAGATACATGGTGCGCAAACACGTGGTCTCATGTTCCTAGACACGATACACAAATGTGACATCATAGACTACGTGATTGTGCACCGTGTGAGATGCACCTTTTTCATTCTAAGGACTTAGGTGATGATATAGTACGTGTTAGATTATATAATATCGTCGTCTATTTACTTGTGTGGTCCTCTTGCATGGTGTCATCTGCAAACCAAGCACGTGTGATGATGTTGAACGATAAACTTGTAAGATTGAGTTGAGCATATTTCAGAAAATTATAAAGTTTAAGCTAACTGGTGCCTTGAATAATTTAAACGATTTCGTCGACAAAGTAGTCAACCTGTTAATGGAAAGTCACAAACAGTTTGAAAAATCTAAATATTTTGTCGAGAGTAATTTACTCAGCTGAGGGCTCTAAACTCATTTTTCATGTAAAACTTTGTTGAAATTAAACATGTCCGACGTATGATAAACTAATCTATAGCGTAAGTGACTGTGTAATACAGGAGACTCAAGCTGTAGGCGAGTGAGAATATGCGACATTGTTCTACACTTTAACTTTCTTATCTAACATTCTATATATCACTAATCACTACCATCTGGCAACATTCTCATACCATCAACATGGTCCTCAATTTGTAATCATTAGTGTAAATATGATTTACATTAACTGACTATCACTTGATTCATACATAAAATGAAATTTGATTGTTTAAAATACTGATGGGATCCTGTAAAACCCTGTTTACCGGCAGGTATAAGACTATACTACGAGATGTGCCCCACTTTAAATATATTTGAACACCGGTGAATGTCCGATTTTTATGCTTACCCTATATAGATGAAATAACTCTATTGAACCACGTAAAGTAATGTGTCAGGTAACATATGCACTCACTGTTTGTTCTGTTTGCAACATGATTCGAGCCGAAATTAGCAATTCTATAGAGGGTATGGCGTTTGGCTTTTTGAACGCCAAATACTCATTAAGAGCATCAATAGGCGTTAATAGATCATGGATATACTGTTTCTGCGAGGAATATCAGTATTTGTCGTCACTAAAATGGTGTTTTACCTTCTGTTGCTCTAAATGACATAAACTATTTTTAAAATGCCAAAAAGTGCATGACGATTCCTTCAATAATCGTACCCATTGGTTATATGATAACTAGGATAACTCCAGTAACCGAAATGGGGATTTCAATGAAGGTAGGTGTATCCTTTGGCACTATCAAGTCAGTAATTTCGACAATTGTGAATGCCAAACTCTGAAAAACAGTTAGTTTTCACCAGCGATTTTACCAAAACATACAAAGGAGACAATCGTCTTAAACCCCCGTATAATGCTACAATTGAACGGTAATTTAATTTCAATAACTTTGTCACTTCTGATGAGACAATGCTTCATCATTGAGATATTTACGGTAAAAGAACATATTGCTATTTGAGAAATGTCTTCCGGACTACCGAAAAGTTAACATTCGTTAAGCAACATGAGTTCGCCCCCCGGTTGCTTGTCTTGTGCTGTTGTTTGTTAAAACTAAGAAAATAGAACTCATATTTATCATAAAAAGGGAAACATTATCGCATGGTTCTGTGCTCCTGACGTTCGAAATCGTTTTTGAACAAAAATTTTGCCACATCTGGTTCCAGACGACAATGTCATGAACATGGTGTTTTGGTTAAGACATTTTTGTCAACCCCACCACAACCACACCATTCGATACCTTAAGATCACGAGTTCCGAGTATATTACACCAGAATAGTAAATGCCGAAGTCTACCAACCCTGCATTCATATAATTGGAATTTTGCCGCTAAAGTAGCAGTGATAACACACGATCAAGGTTTACTCCATCAATGGGGGTTTTCAGTCTTCACAAAGCCTTACGTCACACCCTCTACAGAATTGCTGATTTCGGCTCGAATCATATTGCAAACAGACCGAACAGTGAGTGCATACTTCACCTTACACATTATTTTACCCGGTTCGAAGGAGTTTTTTCATTTATATCGGGTCAGCATGAAAATATCTGACATTCACCGGTGTTCAAATATAAGTGAGGCACCTCTCGTAGGACCTTATAAACTCAAAATAATTCAAATAAAAAATAAATATAAAATTGAAAAAAAACACAGTCATTGTTTAATTTGTTATGCTTATCTGGTATGGCACTATTTATGCAAAATTACACCTGGTTACACGCGGATGATTACAATATTACATTCGCCATGTTCAGTTAGCATAACGTTGTTTTAGAATTGTTACAAAACACCAACTTATAGGCAATGCTCAAACTAAGAAAATGAATATGTACATGTTTGACATGTTTCCGTTCACTAATGAAACAGTTACATTATATTGTTGAGTTTGATGATTAGTAGTCCCCGCACGGCGGAGCTGATATCACCGACTGCAATAAAGGTATAGGCTTTATTGCACTGATAGAACTCCGTATCTCATTAGTTAAAATGATATGATATTTTTTATATTTTTATGTGAAGCTGATGTCTTCTGCTGGTTTCTGAAGCTGGATGTGTCAGGTAAAATGGGAGGCGGTCATGTTCTTGTATTGTGGTACTAAGCCGGTGAGTCTACCTGTACACTGTTACCGACATTTACTGTTTCATAAACTAGCAACTGCTTGCCGTCTAATCTGGAGACCCGGCTTCAAGGTCTGTCTCAGCCTATATTTTATGGTGATGTGCTATACAAATTACGAAAGGTTTTGGTTCATAGTCACTTCCATGATGTGTTTATCAAGATTATAAAACGTTTTCAGAGTAGAGGATATGACCCTTTAATTTTGCTAAGGACTGCATGCTTAGTAGTGGGTCCATGTACAGCTCGCCATTATGCTTCTTATTTTATTGTGCGATGACCGGACAATATACAGCCTTTTTGGGCGGCTGGCATTGACGCCTTTCTGTTACATTGTCTTGTCGTACCCTTAAATGCTTTGCTCTCTTGTTGCTCTGACTTCTGAGGTTATTGAGTACTTTCTGTGCTACTCGATGGACGTTATATATATAATGTTTCATGTTTTACATTCTTTTATTACCTGTCACTGTGGCCTTTTTGTTAGAGGACATCACATGGCGGGAAACTTTTATTTACACTGTAATGTGCTATAAGGTTGTCTATTTGGTAAGTGTGAGGTTTGGTGCACTGTACGACGTTTAAGCCCCCAGTGACATTTGTCGCTGTCCGTACCAAGGCGGAGACCCTTTGGTCAACCTTCCTCTATGTATATATTGTCCACTTTATAGTAAAAATACAAAAATATTTCGCCATTGTGCCTTTTTGTTGAACTTTGTTCATTTTGTATGTGCCATTCTGCAATTTCGTTGTCCAGCACAAGGCTGCTTCGTATCTTTCAAAATTGCATGTACACTATATATATGTTGTAGATTGTCCTGGTGGTGTGTGTCCGGTTGTTATTTTCTCGTCACGTGGCTCTCGTTCCGTTTTAGTTTGACTGACTGAGGCGGCAGACTTTCAGTACGGGATGCCGTGTTTTCAGTGCTTTGTGTGTTTTTAATGTTTTCTGTGCTCGGCTGGTTAAGTTGAGTGCTGCCTTTCCTGTCTGACTAAATATAATCTTTTTTCAAATACGGATGCCTGTCATATTTCAGCAGAAAGCTGACTGGTAAATATAGGCTATGCTCGGCATTATATGGTGGACAATAATAAACACAAACGCAAGCTGCTATTGATCTAGGGCAAATCCAATAACCCAAAGGTGGATGGCAGCGACGTTGTAAGTATCAGTAGCCACTTTAAATCAAATTATTTCGAAAATATTAAATGCAGAATTTCAGAAAAGTGTGTTGTTCATTAGCTCAATACCAAGCAAATCAAAGAGCGCAGATAAAGGTCTTGGGCTGTATATGCGGCTACGGAACGGTGATTGGAAAAATGTTTTTTATCTTAGAGGAAATTATTACATAGACATAGTCTGCTATTTTAGAAAGGGTCATGATGATAGGCATAAGTTGCAGTTAGTTAAGCTTGGTGTGTTTGCGGTGCTTTCATGACACGGTCTTGCTTTTTTTATATTATGGAAAAGCAGAACTCAAAATGATTGAAAAGGAAACACAACTGAACGCGTATGTTATTTATGCATAAGGTTTAATAGTTTTTTTTCGACAAAAACTTAACAAGTCCTTTTCCTGGTGAAATGCCAAAGACAGGGTGTTTCACCAATACTGAACTTTCTGTCGCCCTACAAAACATGTCATAAAGTACCTGATGAATAAAACTGGGAAGTACATTATACCCAAACAGTGGATACTGATGTCTCCTGAAGGGTAATAATATAATTTAAATCTGGAGAATGTTGAAACGTCGATTAGAGAAGGGAATTGTACGCATCAGCACTTGGGGTGTTTGGCCTTAAAATGCAAAATCAACGTCCTCACTACAAAGTTGATTTTGTTCTAAGGATATTACATATACATTATACAATGGTTGTTTATATCACTGGATACATTACTATACACTATTGGACAGACATAATTCGATTTTGTTGTGAAATTAATGAAAATACTGGATATTCAATTTTGTTCAAATATAAGTTGAACACATCTCGTGTACGATAGACAATTACACTGACATTTAAAACAACTTGCGAATCATCGGTATGTTGTAGTTTTTTAGGATTTTCACATCCAAAAAATCTGTATGGTATAAATACCCTATAGAAATAACACTACTATCATTTAAATTGCCTGAAATTTGTTTGCATGCGATGAAAATGAATTGCAAAACAAACCAAATAACTCACAGACGTTTACTCTGTAGTTTGTAGATGTTATAGCTTGATCAAAGCATGATGAAAGGAAACTCGGTGCTAATTTCGAATACATACGAAGATTAATTAGCGCCTGTTCAAATGTTACGCACAATAGCTTTATTCAAGTGTTCGTACATGTTACACTGCCTTGATATATTTACTACTACCCTAGCTATGGTCCAACGCGTATGCTTAGTGTGCAGAGCTTATTTGTTTCATATATCGACTAAATAATTTCGTACAAAAATAGACATCATAAGCAACTTTCAAGATTACGATGTATCAGCTTGTCCAACCCGTTTCGTTTATGTCTCCAAACATGTTTATACTTCTTTTTAACCAATCGATAGACAGTGGAAATGGTACAAGTGTATCACAAGAATGAAAATAAATTCAAATAAAATCTAGAATAACAAATATCTAAAGTTTTCGAAAGAATAACACTTAAACTCCATCCCTTTAAATAAATGAAGTTATTCTAGTTATTAATCTATTTGGATGTTTGCGGTAGCCTTTTAAAGTTAACCATTTTTTAAAAAACTATTTTGATTATTTAAACAACACAAACTGATACCATAATAAACAGGCAGTCCCGTTAACAAAACATGGGCGTAAACGTATGATGACTTTTCTTAATAAACACCCGAGGACATGTACAAAAATGTATGGTATGGAAGGTTTCAAAATTTACTAAAACTATCTTAAACGAACATTCCACTGGGCGAGATCGTTATTCTCGTGTTCACTGCAATCATCACTACATGTACCTAAAGGACTGGTTAGAAAGTCAACCCGACTATAATCTGGCCTTAAGTCGAATATACTATAAAGGTATTTGGTATGACAGTGAACATTTAAAACAATGCGTGCATTTTGTTTCAGCGTTCACTGTACATGCACATGAAATAATTGAGCGCAGTTCGACAACACAACATTTAAATAACAACTTATATAGTATAGACATATATACAATTTGTTATCAGCGTTAAAAAGCGAATATTTAGCCGTAATGGTATAGCAACGAGAATTTGACTTGACCCTGAAAACATACAACTGGGATCATAAATATAGACAATATATCAGGTGTTAAATTATGCTAATTGAAGGTCGAGAGTTGTGTCACATTCTCTGGACTATACTACCTCGGTACATTGTATAGCTTCCTTTTCGCCTGTAGCATCAGACGAACGTTTTAGAACAACATATGGTACTTTATAATGTTTCCATTATCCCAAGAAAGCAACAAACTATTTTTTCTATTTGGTGTGTTCGTGTAGAACGTAAACATGCTAAGTTTACCAAACTTAATGTTTACTCTAGTTTCCTCGTCGCTGTAGAAATCGTAAGCTAACCCCATTTCCGCGTCTATCTTACTATTCCCACTTTCCTGTAATACAAAAAATGTAGATACAGAACACCATGCGCGATTAATCCATTCTTATATGTTCCAATTTCTACCCGAAGTCGCCAGACACGTGATACATCGAGTGTTACTAGATCAGCTTTTTTCACGTGGATATATGAAAAAAGATAATATTAAGTCAGACAGGGAAGGCAGCACTCAGCTTTAACCAGCCGAGCACAGAAAACATAAAAATCACACAAGACACACAATATGCCCACTAGCACAGAAAACATAAAAGGCACAATGCCCAACTAAACAAATTATATTCCTCCTGTGTCCGAGCAGCTGTCGAAGTTCTTAATGAAACAGTTTCAGCAATCAAAAAGCTAAACTCCCAAGCTGAATAACCTAGTTCCAACAGTAAAATGGCTGAAATACCTAGTTTAAGCTGTCAGAAGTCCTAAAAAGTAGACAAAAGAAGAACCGTTTACCCGCCATCTTCCATACACTATCCATACACCATTCTCATCAGCTGTTATATCATAGTGTGTTTTACTGTCCTTGTATAGAAAGTTGCTGTCATTGAAGTGACTCCCGATGACCTTGACAGCGGCAGCAACAGCATGATCGGATAGATTGTATCGTACCACGTGTTGTTTCTCGTAATAATGATAATAAATAGAGTTGTTATAGATTGCGTGTTGGGTGCCAGCATACCGATGATGTGCTATGTTATACTTTCTTCCGATTACAGCTTTCTTTAGATTATCTAAATTATCATATTCTTCAAAATATTGACCAAAATAGTCTCTAGATACCGAGAACTTTCCTGGTTGTAACGGATCACCGAAGATTGAACCTAAAAATGAACTTTCCCGTTTGATAAAAATAGGAGTTGATATTTTCTTGACTCTGCAAACTGCAAAATAGAACATACAGTAATAGAGTTTAGAGTTTATTTTCAAATACAATAGGCAAATACAGTCCATGAGCATAAAAATGTTCAATATCATCTATATGATAATTGTCGTATATATTATTATCATTATTATAAATATTCTAACAAATACTTTCATATAACGATACCGAAGTTGTATCAAATATAACAACACGGTAAGCAAAATGTTTGATAAATATAGGAGTTGATATGTTCTTGACTCTGCAAACTGCAAAATAAAATATACAGTATAGGACAATATCTAGGTTATGCATGTTTATGTACTATCAGTAGAGTTTATATAGTAAATCCTTCCAATTGACCTACCAAGGTTAAATATTTACCTATGATACACTGAAATATAACAAAACACGTAAGAATAAACGTTCTAACTTTATCATCTTATTTTCGAACTATAGGGAGAAATTCGGTAACATAATGTCTGGATTAATTAAGGTAGGAATATGATTGTTTATTCTAGAATGCATCAGCGTCTGTAGGTAAATTAGAAAATATATTACATTTTAGCTCACATTACATGCACTTTTCCAGAAAGAAATGTTTATACAATTATATTAGTAAATTAATTGAAGTTCAGATATAATTTTGTCACAAGTTGTTGCTATGTGTTATGCTCAAAAAAGTATTTAGTTCAAACACAAGAAGACCAAATATGAAGCTAGTAGACTATTAAATGAACGAGGGGTGATAGTTTACGACTATGCAACCATTCAGACCTAACGTTATGGATTAACCTAACAGGTCTAGACTTTAAGAAATATTTAAAATGTGAATTTTCTTTCGAAACAGTATAGTACATTGTACTATATATAGCGGAATACGGCGTTGATACGGATACTATTATTCCGAGGTCATAACACTTTAAAACCAAATCCCTAAAGTATTTCTAGAAAGTCGAGATAAACGTTTTTCGAATGCCGACTTGAAACTAATTCTGAATTGATTTGATGTATTGTTCAGAAAATAGTCACCAAAGCCTCGTATTCAAGATATTTCAATACCGGGTATATAATGCTTATTAAAAATTAAAAATGTTCTAATTTTTCAAAACCATAGCATTGTCGTTGCATATTGTCAATACATCCAGTTAAGTGAACGGCTATTATTTACATGTATACTAATATATCATAATTTATAGGACATCGTAATATAATAGTTACCTTTTACAGTGTAAAGCTCTGTTGCTATACGTCGAACATATTTATCGTTTCTGACATCAACACAATTATAAGCAAGGATTATAACTTAATTAATGCATTGTACATAGTACTGCAGATAATACAACAAACAACAAATAAACTTTATTGCAAATCGGCAAACACATTTGCCTTTGGCAACGAAAAGCATAGACATAATAGATAATAGAATGTTTGCGTTAAAGACAGCTTCTTTGTTGCTTAGGTACAAAATGGTACGCCCTACGGAAACATGAACTTACATAATTATATAAAGAACGTAGGCGGTAAAACAGATAAGACGAGATTTCATCCAGACGAACCTGTCGTAAACAAATAATCAACTAATGTGTTTATGTCAACATATATGTGTCTTATATCCAGTCTAAATAAAAAATCTGAAATTAAATTAACTTTCGCAGAAATATACTGTTATAATTAGGTAATTATAAAGAAGCCGTGTGGATTCCGGATGTAATAATTGCTTTCTTGCAACGTATTCTGTTTCAAAATAGCACATACCATAGTTTCAAACAATAATGAACACCAATACAACACTTTCTGTCTCAGAAAAGTATGTTCTTATTACTGAAAAAGTGTAGCACAGCTTACTTTCCATGATATAAATATCGATAGTCAACAAAACATTTAACAGCATTTACATATACGCAAGTAGTTAGAATGAAAAACAAAACGTACTTCAGACTGTTTAAATATGTCAGAAGTCGACATTTCCTCTATGATAACCGCGAATGCAGTTTCAAATTATATGCACACATTGATGATAACGACAACCTAGTTTTTTAAATCATTTTATTTTAATGGCAGTAGACAAAATATATTTCGGTGACAACCAGTACCGTTTCCATTTGGGCCTGCAATTCCTTGCTCGTTAACCATTGCAAAATTATGTTTTTATTCACTCTATTTAGAAGATTTGGCGATTACCATTACACAGTTGTATGTTCCTATACTGTTACTATTCTGTATATTCAGAGAGCATACAAGATCGTTCAGTTAATTACTAGTATCGATGTGTAACGGTTCAAAATCGATATTTTTATTACTAACATTGGCAATAGCCGGGGTCCCCTTCCGTTCCTTTCTCTTCACGAGGACCAATAGGGCCCGGATATCCTTGCATTCCATAACCTGTTTAACATAACAGACACATTATACTCTAGACATCTACTAGTAATTTCACAAATTACAACTTTAAAATATATTTCCTCCAGAAGTATGATGATTATCATAATTATTGTTATTTTCGTGCTGTTAAATTTCGCCTACGCGTTATAAACAAACAAGCTAATACAACATATTATCTTCAACAAAAGTTTAGAAGTCTGAAATACTAATATAGGGAAAGGCAACAATCAGAAAAACAGAAAATGGTTGCAGAAGTTAGGTCATTCTGCTGAAACTATCGTATTCAGCCTTTTATTATTGTTAATTCTTTAACTCTTTAGGACTTCAGACAGCTAAAGCAAGGTATTTCAGTCGTTAAAAAATTGTTGGAACTATGTCATTCAGTTTTTTGACAACTGGGAATATGGCAGATCATTTTTCTAGTTCAGTTATGTCTTGGGCCCTGACCCATTAACTTGTGGTATGTGATGTTTTTTTGGTCTTTTCTGCTCTCGGCAGGTTTAGTTGAGTGCTGCCTTCCCTGTCCGACTTTCTATTATCTTTATGAAACATACATACTTATGAGAAGTAAATATATTTTTATCAATTATAAGAACGTTGTGTCACAAAACAGAATCATAACTAGGTGAAAGGAGGTACATGCATGTTTTATTCATGTAACCCAAAGAAGGAGCTTGAAAGACAGTCGGAATACTACGCGAGTAGATATATAGTATACATACAACATAATGTACTGTTTTCACCTACATCTTGGTCTTTCAGCGGTAAAGTTCATTTTCTCATTCAATTTTATGTTTGGCATTGGGCCGCGTAATTGTGATCTGTGTTGCTGTTGTGTTTTCTGTGCTCGGTTGTTTCAATTGAATGCTGCCTGCCCTGTTCGAATTTTACTATCTTTTATTAGATCATACAATAATGATTAAACAGATGAGCACATTGCACGTATTCTAATGAGTCCAACCTGAAGGTTACATTTGTAACAATATTACCGATAGGAGTAAATATGCTATATCAGTGTTAAGCAGCTTCTACAAAGTTCGAAGACCCGTGAATGTTGAATATACGTATGGAAGCATTTAGCAAGCTACCCACCTTTATGTCCTTTTATGCCTGGTTCTCCTTGGAAGCATTAATGGTAAAGTACGGTAAGTCCACTAATGATCAAATATCGTATATGCACCACAACAACATTATACACACGGTAATCCCTACAAACGTTCTTTATGGTACTCATGGAATTGACCAATACATTTTTTGGGTCTTGGTATTTTCCAGTTTAGAATATTTCGTATCCATTGTTCATAACCTCAATAAAATCTCAAAGATTCGACTAATGTTGCCCAAGAGTATGTGGAACACCTCGAACAAATATTAATGCCGAAACTGCATACAATGCATGGCTTTCAATAAATATATTGCATATTACATTTACTTATTTCAAAAGTTGTAGAGTAAATTATTGGTGACGTGGTGAAGTATGATATGGCGGCAATGTATTTAATAAACATAATGCAAACATTGCACAGCTTTTTTGACAGAAACATATAAGTGTGAATGAAATTATCAAAACAAGAGATGTTTGTAAAACACGTATGCCCCAATGACAGCCCAAGTCAAAAATGGTGAAGGTCTCAGTGACCTTGACCTTTGACCCACTGACCTCAAAATTAATAGGGGTCATCTACTGTTGCTGACTAACCTCTATATAAACTTTGAAGATCCTAGGTCAAAGCGTTCTCGAGTTATTGAACGGAAATCATTTAAATGTCAGAAATGGTAATGGTCACAGTGACATTGACCTTTGACCTACTGACCTAAAAAAAAATAGGGGTCATTTACTGTTGCTGACCAACCTCCATGTAATGTTTGAAGAACCTAGGTCAAAGCGTTCTTGAGTTATTGAACGGAAATCATTTAAATAGTCAGAAATGATAAAGGTCACAGTGACCTTGACCTTTGACCTACTGACCTCAAAATCAATAGGGGTCATTAACTGTTGCTGACCAACCTCTATTTAAACTTTGAAGATCCTAGGTCAAAGCGTTCTCGAGTTATTGAACGAAAATCATTTAAATAGTCAGAAATGATAAAGTTCACAGTGACCTTGACCTTTGACCTACTGACCTAAAAAAAATAGGGATCATTTACTGTTGCTGACCAACCTCCATGTAATGTTTGAAGATCCTAGGTCAAAGAGTTCCTGAGTTATTGAACGGAAATCATTTAAATAGTCAGAAATGATAAAGGTCACAGTGACCTTGACCTTTAACCTACTGACCTCAAAATCAATAGGGGTCATTTACTTTTGCGGACCAACCTCCATGTAAAGTTTGAAGATCCTAGGTCAAAACGTTCTTGAGTTATTGAACGGAAACCATTTTATGCGACCGACAGACAGACCGACAGACCGAGCAATATACACCCTCATCAAAGATGGGGGGGGGGGCGTAAACATATCATAACATAACTATGGCCAATATTTTGGGAGAAACGAATTAAAATGTTCATGACACAAATCACGAAAAGTGAATGAATCGTCTAAAACGTTGATATCCGGTACAATTTTAAGATATTCCAATGATACTGTTGAAGAAGAAGATGGTCGTCTGATTAACAACATTATTAACAGATGTTGTTCTGAACGCCAAAGTGCTTAGTAGTTATAATATGCTCACAATCCACCATTTGGAACTAGATATGACAAATAACAGAGCGCGTTAGCTACCAGAGAATGACATTCCACAGCCCCAAGGATGCCAAGATGTCTGGATGGCGTAGCAAGTTATAACCCATCAATGCATTTTAAATTTGTGAATTTGACTTTCTCGATCAATACTTTTCGTGACTTGGTTTTCTGACCATTCAAACATTGATAACCATTGAATTTGTACATATTTTACTTCATGTACTGTATCAATTGTAAATAACTGGAAAAATGCATCAAAAACCCACTGTTGCGTTTTTAAATCGGTTAAGTGTATTAAGTTGTGGGTTAAATAGTATCAGTTACATTCCCGCAACAAGTACACCTGGCCTTCCTCACAGTTTTTTAAGCTGTAGTTATAACAATTTAGTACTTGGACACGATGCACATATATTTCCATCCCTTTCAGGTTATTATTTAGTATTTATGACATGTTACTACATGGACCTGTCTATCCTTATGTTGTAAACAGTGCTAGTATTTATAACTACATGTCTGTACATGGACATGAACAAGATACACGGACCTGTCCATCCTTATGTTGTAAACAGTGCTAGTATTTATAACTACATGGACATGACTAAGATGCACGGACCTGTCCTTCTTATTGGGACTAGTAAACGATAACCAAATGTTATTAGAACATGGACAAGATGCATGGATGTTATTTGTTAACATGGATATAATATAACACTGTGAGAAAGTAGTAAGCAAAATGCACTTTGTCGATTAAGCTATTATGCAAAATGTTGCGCAAATTAAGAGTATATGTTTCGCATTAACTATCTTTCTAGATTTCACCACTTTACTATGTTTAACCATTTTAAGCATACTGTTTTGAAAGTGTTTCTTGTCTTGTCTCGTCTGTACTATGCGAAGCCTTGAGATTAGATAATTCAATTCAACCAAATTGCGCGCCGTTGTGCGAGTGAAATTGAAAAGAAATTGCTTGTTTACAATAACTTACATTGAAGCAGAATCCACCGACGTGATTTATATAGAAATTCGTATCTAGAATTATTCAATCTACTCATTAAATTTCCCCAAGATGAATGTATTTACAGCAAGCGACATATCCTGCCGTAATTACATTGTTAGAAATCCAATTAAATCAATTAATATACAATTTGTGGCTCAATTTTCTTGTTCGACATGAAATCATATTTCACTCTATCAATCCTGATGTCGTTCAAAACTGCATACAAACATCAGATTTGCATTGAAAAATCATTAGAGAAGGTAATTGGTTCATTGTTATAAATTTCTCATTTGAATCTCTCGGAATTATTGTCAGGGAGAGTTTCCATCTACGAAAGACGTTCCCTGTTTTAATATAATGACTAAAACTCTGCCAAATTCCAGGAAAAACCTTGTTTTATGTGAAATTTACTTTTATACGAAACGTATTGTATTATCATAATCGATAACAGTTTTGAAAAATGTATGGTACCCAGAATTATTCGACATTATTGCACACTATTGTTAGTCAAAATGGAACTTTAAACAGTATGGAGGCGTACATGTGACCATACGTGTATGGTAGGTATAACATATGTCATGGAAACAACATTGCTTTAGATATTTATGTTTAAGTTTTAAGTTTAAGCTGTAGATATTAAATGGATATTATCCTCTTACTCGTGTAATTTCATACTATAAAATAGATTCAAGTTCATATAATGTCAAATTGTGTACATGTACATAAATGGAAGTACATCACGTGCATGTAAAAGCAAATGCGGAACACCAAACGTGTGTTCAACAAAATACTGGCTACATTAAACAACCGACACCTTTGTCGTTTTGTGAATTTCATACTCCCCTACCCGTGTACGTACAGACAACATTTTGATACGGCTATATAACATGAAAGGCTGTTTTACTTTTCTGGCAAATAACAAGACTTGATTAATACTCATTACTCTTTGGAGAGATTTGAACAATTATGTTGTCAGCATGTCGCTACTTCTTTGTGTTCATATGCCATAAACATAACGTCCTGTCCTACTCTAATTGCAATATCACATGGTTAACCTTTATAAAATGCTTAGTTTTCAAAACTTGCGTAATGAATGAATGGCGATCGCGGTGAAATATTTCTGATCAAACAGCTAGACGCCTGAAAGGTTTCTAATGTATTACTTTATTTGTGTAGAAACTAACGGTGAAAAGTTAAAAACCATTTCTCATTAACACTAAACACTAATTTTATTCTCACCATTGACATTCGAATACTAGAAGTAAAGAAACATTTCTTAAATAAGCGTAGTAAAACGAATAATCTCGACATAAAGAAAACACCCTAATTGGCCATGCTAATTGTCAGCAGTTGTTAAACCATTAGTTAATTACGCTGTAACGCATGTGCATTTTGCCTTCATGTGGTGTTTTTATAAATATTAAGATTTGGATCAATGAAACGCTGCAAATGCAAGCAGAAAACACCACATACAATGTGTGTCCTCTGTAAAACGCGCTTGTAATGTGCGCCAACTACAATACTCACCTGCTGTTTGCAACTACATGTACACTTTGGACCACCTGTAATGTGTAACTGCAATGTGTGCCAAAGCTAACGAGCGCCGCACAACAGATGCATATTTAGATATTAAACGATTAAAATTATCAGAATGTTTGAATTGATTAGTTAGAAAGGAATTATTTACTAAAATGTTTGTCATAGTGAAAGCCATCAATACGATATTGACCTACTTGTAAGACAGCCACTAAACAATGTTATCTCGGGTTGCTTTGAAACAGAGACGTAAAATAGCAAACAGACTGTTGTAGGATGAACAAGTCAAATGAGATTCAAACAGTATTCTACATTATACACATACAATTGATTAGATATTAAGTTTAAGTCGAGTAATCTTAGAACAAAATGTTCAAACCCCAAGTAGCTGCGAAATAATTAGTGAATTATAAAATAAGAAGACAAAATAACATTTTGATAACAAAATAATCACCGTTTCCGGTATAAACATGTAAACAATTAGCTCTGACTAAAATGTAATTTTTTCGAATTAAGAGTGATTGTAGTAAATGGAATTTAGGATGGATATCAACAGTAAGCTTTTTCCTACATTTGTATGAACAATATAAAAGTTGACATTACCTAGAAACAGAAAAAATGAATACAAATATGTAACATAGGTCACGCCGAAAATTTGAAGACGTATACTGCAAAGAAAAATATGTCACAACAAGAAATCATAGACAAACGAAAACGTGAGGACTCTAGTGTAAGTGAAGCCGATGCAAGTATGCATGAACAAGAGACACAGAGTGGCAGAAAGGAAAAACAAAAGAAGAAGAAAACAAAAACGGCTGAAATAATCAAAGAAGATGTCGAGTACAATAGTACTTCAAAAGACGATAAAAACATAGCCGACCTTGTAAAACAAGTGAACAAAATGAACAATAAGCTAGCACAGGTAGATAGCTCCATGAAAGGCATAAACTCAAGAATAGAAAATGTTATACAAAAAGGGGATAACTCGTTAAGAGAAACGATGAAGGAATTGCTTCAGGAAATGAAAACAGACCTCCTGAAATCTGTCGTAAAGAGTATCGAAGTGCTTGAAAGTAGACTCTTTGATAAGGAGAAGGAATGTGACGAACTAAAAACAAATATCAAAACGCTTGAGCAGTCGTTCGAGTCAGAAAAAGATACTTCCGCCACCATAAGAAAGGAACTTCAGAAAAGCGATGAAAGACACAGAAAAGTAGAGAATGAACTGGAGCAATATAGTCGAAGGAATAATATCATAATAGCAGGGATAGAGGATACAAACCCCGATGAAAATGCACTTGAGTCTGCAGAAAAAGCTATTTCGAAACTAAAAGAAAAAGGTGTTGCAGATCTTACACTTTCGGATATTGATATAGCACACAGGATGCCGAACAGGAAAGGAAAAAATAGAGATATAATAGTAAAGCTAGTATCAAGGAGGAAGAAAGAAGAAATCATCGGAAATAGGAAAAAACTGCGCTATACAGGAATGTTCGTCAACGAAGACCTTACACGCCTTAATTTCCACGTGTACATGTGTGTTAAGAAAAAAATGCCGGATGAAATTGATGCCAAAAACGTGTGGACACATAACGGCACGATCAAATACAAAAACAAAAATGAACAGTTCCACATTGTCAAATTCGAAGAATACGACACATGGATCAATCTCCCCTGGCCGCCTAAAGAACACAAGGAAGATTGACAATACCACTAAACATCGGACGCTGACTTTTTTGTGCAGTGTATAATCATCTACAAATATGTACCCGTGGAAAACACGTGAATTTACTGACCGTTCAAGCTTGTGTATTGAACGGGTGTTGTGTCTTTTTGTAAATACGATGTAGGGTATAATATAAGGTATAATACACAGCGCATAAGGAGGTGTGATTAGCGGCACCAATAATGTAGTACAGTAACAAATGATAAACTTGTATTTGCATTAAATTATGTCGTATACTGTGGTACACGTTTCTATATATCGTTCTTGGTATTGCTGTTTGTTGAGATAAACATAAAATTATAATACAACTTTATTATTATTACAAGTTTGTACATTTCAAAACACACGACATTATCAGCTACGGTATATATATATATATATATATATGCTACAGTTTACAATACTGGGTTGAACCACACTTGTAATGTATTGATATGTTGGTTGAAACGAACATTATGCAGAACTGATGTGCCTCATTTATATTTGAAAGATTATATCTTGCACTAGATATATAATGTCTGGGGGTTATTACAGGTTATTTAATTGATATACTACTGGTAGAATAATGTATATCTATATATATATATGCATGTATTATAAATTAATGTGTTATGATTGTTATGTAGAGTGCTAAATGAGAACACTATACGCCCACGTTCTGTATATATATGTATATATGTGTATAAGTGTGTGTGTGTATATGTGTATGTGTTTGCATGTGTGTATGTGTATGTATATATGTATGTGTGTACATATGTATATATATATATATGTATGTGTGTATGCATGTGTGTGGGTATATATATATATATATATGTGTGTGTGTGTGTATATGTGTGTATAGATATATGTATAAATATGCATGTTTTGAGTGAATACAAAAAATGTATTGTGTTCTACCTTTTCTAGCCAATTGTTAAATGCGACTAGGTTGTTGTTCTTCTCGCTTGTTCTTTTGTTTGTTTGTTTCTTCTCTTGATTTTTTGTTGTTATTGTTGTTATTGTTGTTTTAGATGACATCAAAATTGAACAACTCCCATTACGAAATCACTCTATTTTTTTCCAAATCATACGATGAACATTAATTACAAATCCAATTCACAACATATATCTATTACAATGTGCTTCACAACTTTATGCAACATGCTACCTACATGTAACATACATGTACTATTATCATTTAACGTTTCTCTCAAATATTTTGATGGTTCAACTAAATATGGATGAAATAAAAGTATGTACCTTTAATGTTAAAGGTTTAGCTAACAAGAAAAAACGCATTAGTGTATTTGAATGGTTAAAGCAACAAAACTACAGCATTTGTCTGTTACAAGAGATACATTGTAAGCAAAATAATACTTCTGAATGGAAACGCCAATGGAATGGTGATGTATATTTCAGTGGGGACAGCTCCAATAGCCTTGGGATAGGTATTTTTGTAAACCCAAGGGTAGAATACAAACTTCTAGGTGTTCATGAGATAATTGTAGGACGACTTCAAGCAATACATGTAGAATTATATGGTCATGAAACTGTTATGTTAAATATATACGCCCCAAACATTGATGATACAGCTTTTTATGACACTTTAGATTTTTTCTTAAATACTCATTCAGATAAATCTATCATAATAGGAGGTGACTTCAATACTGTCATAGACTATAAAATGGATAAAGTTAATGGAAGGTCAGATACGCATAAAAAATGTCAAGCACGCATAAAAGATTTGATAGCTAATTATGATATACATGATATTTGGCGCCTAAAATACCCACATGAACGGAGATACACATGGCATTCTAATCACAACCCACCAATCTTCTGTAGACTCGACTTCTTTTTACTTTCACAAAGTCTTATAAATCAAGTAACAGAATGTAAAATAGCCCCCGGATATAAATCTGACCACTCTGTAGTAAAACTCAAAATCTTCAACACCTCGTGGACCGGGTTATTTTAAACTTAACAATTCGTACCTAATGGAAAATGACTATAAAAAGTTGATCAATAATTCTATTCAAGAACTAGTCAGTAATAACGTAAACGCAAATCCAAATACACTTTGGGAACTAATAAAAGGCACCATACGTAACGAATCCATTAAATATGCTTCTAAAAGAAAGAAAGAAAAACATACAGAAGAACTCACAATACAATCAAACATAAAAGATATTGAAAGTGATATAAATACAGACCCGAATGATGAAACTCTAAAACATAGATTAATGTCAGAAAAACAAAAACTTGAAAATTTTAATGATGACAAAATAAAAGGGATTCTACTTAGATCAAAAGCCGAATGGGTCGAAGGCAATGAGAAAAACACCGCATATTTTGCGAATTTGGAAAAAAAGAGAGCTTCCGAAAAGTCGATCAAACGCATCAAAAACAAAGATGGCAAAGTACTTACAGATAATAAAGATATTATGAATGAGATAATCACCTTTTACGAACAACTTTACAAAAGAGACACAACACTAGTAAACGATGATTCAAACTTTGAGTTGGTAGATAAAACACTTTCAAGCGATCAAAAAAATCTAACGGCAGGCGAAATAACCGAATATGAGTGCCGAAAGGCAGTACAAGAAATGAACAACAATAAATCGCCTGGTTCAGATGGCATATCAGTTGAATTTTACAAACTTTTTTGGAACGATATAAAATCATATCTAGTAAGTTCCCTCAACTACTCTTATCAAAATGGAAAACTCACTCCACTACAAACACAAAGCTTAATAACACTTTTGCCAAAAACAGGAAAGGACATACTTTCTATAAATAATTGGAGACCAATATCTTTACTAAATGTAGATTATAAAGCTGCAGCTAAATGTATTGCTAATAGAATAAAAACAACTCTACCAAGTATAATAACCGAAGACCAAACTGGATTTATCAAAGATAGATACATAGGTGAAAATGTCCGATTAATATCAGAAATTATCGATAATGCATACAAAACAAATGAACCCGGTTTAATTTTCTTCTCTGATTTTCAAAAAGCATTTGATAGCTTAGACCATAAATTTATCTGGAAGACACTAAAAAGCTTTAACTTCAGTGATTCAATTATAAAATGGATACAGGTCCTATACAACGAAGCGAGCGCGAGTGTTACTAACAATGGCTACATGTCACGATTCTTTAACATAGAGAAAGGCGTTCGTCAGGGATGTCCATTGTCTCCCTACCTTTTTATTATCTGTATCGAAATTATGTCTATAATGATAAATAACAACAATGCTATCAAAGGAATTAAGATGAACGGAATCGAAATAAAACAATCTCTTTTTGCGGACGATGCAAGTTTTCCACTTGATGGATCGAAATACTCTTTTGAAAGCCTAATCAAAACATTAGAAGCATTTGCCAAAAGATCAGGATTGCAATTGAACACGCATAAATGTAACGTACTGCGTATAGGGTCATTAAGACACCGAGATATAATATATTGTAAAGAAAAACAATTCAACTGGACATCAAACTCAGCAACTGCCTTAGGAATAACGTTCAACAATAACAAACAATGTATGCTCGATAACAATATAAAACCTAAGATAGATGCTTTCAACCAATGTTTAAGATCCTGGAGTAAACGAAATATGACAATGATAGGTAAAATAACAGTTCTAAAAACGTTTGCAATCCCAAAACTAATATACCCACTGACTGTTCTAGAAAGTCCTTCAAATGAGATCCTAAAAGAAATTGAAACTACGATGTTCAGTTTTTTATGGAATTCAAAACCAGACAAAATTCAACGAAAACAAATTATTCAGGACTATAAAGATGGTGGATTGAAGATGATTGATATTTGGTCACTAAACAAGGCACTTAAAGCAAGTTGGGTGAAGCGTTTACTTAAGCGTGATTCAAAACTGAGCGAAATGTATAAGTCAGACCTTAAAAAATATGGAGAAGAATTAATATTTAGATGTAACATCGATCCAAACGATACGAAATGCTTAAATATAAAATCACAGTTCCTTAAACAAGTACTTAGTGGTTGGTTTAGCATGACCTACAACACAGATTCTTCACAGCTATCGAAAGAAATACTTTGGATGAACTCAAAATTTAAAAAAACCCAACAAGGAACTCCTTTTTTACAAAAAATGGTATGATAACGGTGTCTTATTTTTAGAACATATCACAGACTACAGAACGAAAAGACTATACACATTTGATCAAATGAAATGGCTATATGATTTACCAGAGACAGACTATCTAAACTACCAATCTTTAATAAGATGTATACCAGAAGAAATAAAAACAAAACTAAAACAAGAACCAATATCATACGCACAACCTACATACCATATTTCAATCATAGACACAGACCAAAGAGTTAGTCAAATCGTTTACAAAACTCTAATTAACAAAAATAAGCCAACCACCTTAAATAAAGCATTGACAAAATGGGAGAACACTTTTAACAGTATAGAACTCAAATGGACTCGTATATTTCAGTGTTCATTTAGATTAACAATTGACACAAAACTAAGAGCTTTTCAATATAAATATATTATGAGAATACTCCCAGATAATTCATTTCTTCATAAGTATTGTTTGATTCCATCAAGCCTTTGTGATTTTTGCTCAATGTTTAGTGACTCGATTTCACACATGTTCTGGGAATGCCATATTATTCAAGGATTTTGGAGAGACGTCGGATTGTTTTTAAACCAAAAATTTAATACAAATATCAAATTAAGCTTTGAGATTATCTCCTTTTGTAACTACTACTCGAAAAGTAAAAAAATAAACACAACTATAAATTTCCTTTTACTTCTGGCAAAATACTTTATATTCAAATGCAAGAATATCAATGAAATACCAAGCATTTTATATTTTCGAAATGTAATATTAGAGAGAAAAAGATTGGAAGAAATAATAGCATTTGCGAAAAATAAAGTTGACAAGCACATTGAAAAATGGAACTTTTTGTAATGGATTTTTTTTCTCTCTATTTCGTTTTTTTTTTGTAAGTATTTTTTTCCCACTTTCGTCTGGATCTTTTCTCTATTATTTTTTTCCAAAATTATTCCTTATTCAATACGGTTACTATATATGCACTCATGTATTTATGTTGATAGATCTACATATCTATATATCTCAATCCGTAATGTTTTATTGGATATGTGTGTGCATATGTTGTAACTATATCGGGAATAAAAGTTAAATCACAAAAAACAAAATAATCACTTTACATTCGTTCCCGTATTATTATGTAAATAATTAAATAAAATAATTTATTTGATTAAGCAAACATATTGCCATTATAATATCGGATAAACACACAGAACAACAATTAATATTGTCTCAGATAACAATTCAAGTCTAGATCATTTGTAACAAAGACGTTTTAAATCAGGCACTCAGTCAGAAAAACAATTCGATAAATTACCGTGGCCTATAATCTATATTTATACCATGATTTGGACGCTGTCGAATCGTATTACAATCAACATTATCGAAACATCACTATGCAGTTCAACAGAAAACAAATTAGTTAATTTAGGTTTTCTATATAACTTCATAGTGTTATTTAGACACAAACATAATACGATTTGACAGCGTCCAAATCGAGCAACTATTTTTCACATTACGCACCATGGTATAAATATAAATTATAGATCACAGCAATTTATAGAATTGTTTCTCTGGTCGAGTGTCAGTGCGTTTTAGCACATTTCACTCACACAATATTTTCCCACCTTTTGTCCCGGCATTCCAGGTATACCATCCTTGCCTTTAGTTTCATATGTCCCTGGTAATCCTCTTTTCCCGCGTCTTCCGTCTGCCCCTTGTATTCCATTGACACCTGGAAATCCTCGTCATGGACGTAAGCAATATAACACATTAAGAATAACACATTTCGATTTTGTTGTATTAGAGTTATCTGTCAGTTTTCAATGTACAAGGGAAGCTGGTGGTGATATTAATTTGTATCTAATTTGTTAAACCATTAATAAGATGCAATTAATCTTTTACGACCTGGTTGTTAAGACGTGAAATAAAAAATTCTTATTATCGTTATTATCGTACTTCTAGTTATGTTTGCATATACTGCAGCTCAGGGCTCACGCTGTTAATCGACATTACCGCCATTTGCGATAACTTTATCGAAGTGGTGATTTTTATTATTTAAATTTGGCGATGAAAATGGCGATACTTTTATCAAACTACAAAAAATATCTGCATAACTTCTTAATTTATCTGTCAGCAACGTATCGAGTGTCATGCATTTTCAAGTTCACACTTCAAACTGGACCCGTTTAATCTTCATAGTTAATTACCTTTAGCCCAAGGACATGTCGTGCAGACGACCACTAATCCCATTAGAGGTCTAATTACTGATACATTGTTGTGGTAACTTTTTTTAATCCCCATTTAATATTCGCTTTCAACTGTCAACAACGTGCGTGGAATAGGTCTAGAATACCATACAAAGTTATAATATTCGTCATTCGTAAAATATAAGAGGTTATTTTTGATAAAACTTTTATCCATTTTAAAGGATTTTATGTCAGATTGATATATTTTAACAATAAATTCTTATTTTTCCTTATTTTTTCCATATTTATAAAAGCACTGTAGTTGCTGGATATCGATCTATTGACTTTCTTCTAGCCTGAAGAAGATAATAATTATCATGAATTGACCATTTGAGTGACCAAGCTGTTTGACTGTACCTTTAATAATCAATGTCCTCAGCTGTCTATGTCATGCAAATCGACAGTATACTTATCAGTGTAATATAGTCCAGAGAATTTGACACGACTCTCGACCTTTAAATTAGCATAATTTAACAGCTGATATATTGTCTATATTTATAACCCCGGCTGTATGTTTTCATAAGCGAAGAGTACCACGAAGACGCTCGAGTTGTAATACCAACACAAATCTAAAGAACCGATATTGCAAGGTAATTACGTTGAATATATAAATATCCGCGAGCAAATCGTGGAAGGTCGAGAGTCGTGTCAAATTCTCTGGACTATATTACACAATTGGCAATTTATAATAATATTGCCTTGCACTTCATTTGTTTACTTTGCTTTACTGCGCAGATAATTTGACATGATCCTGACCTTTATGCTAAATACATTGCCAATTGTGTATTTTGACGAGCAGGTACCAAGCTTTCTATATGCCTAAACATTTATTGATTAACCACAGGTATGAAAAATGCAATACAAATTGATAGTTTCAATGCTGCCCATAACTCACCTGCAACAGTTATTCAAAACTATTGAACCAGGTCAAAGATCAAACATGTATTTTTTAGATCTTTGACCTGAGGGGGCATACATCTGGATCCAACCTAGATAATGGTGCCTACTTGTATGAAGAAAATTCTTAATTAATTTGTGCTCAGAAGGCACCTGCAACACTATCGAATTCGACAATTTCACAGGAAAATGTATGTACTATATATTGAGTTCGTATCACCATGCTTAAATAAGTTTGTGTCAATTGTGTCTGTAATTTTTGTGAGAATTGGTCATTCAGTTTTTGACAGCATTTTCTCGTATGTTTATGTGTTGGACAATGTGTTCTGCAATTGTAGTACGTGATGTTTTCATGTTTCTGTACCCGGCTGTCTAAGTTGATTGCTGCCTTACTTGTCCGACTTGTTATTATCGTTTTGTACTTGTGATATGTGCAATTTCTTTTGTATGTGTTCCTTATTGTGTCTTTCGTACTGTGCTGTTTCTACTGAGTGCTGCAATCCCCGACCAATTTGTAATTGTTATTTTGTACTTACAGAAATTAACACATTTACCCAAACCAATCAGTGTAACAAATAAGTCATACTCACTTAACACAAATTTATATCAAAAAAAAGAAAGAAGAACCCACAAAATGCCATATTTACAACCATAGTATACTCGTCAGCTGGATGTCGCCATGCACAAAAATTGCTGTCATGAAATACGCATTAGCCCAATATGTTGTGATCAAAAATTAGAATTGAAAGAAAATATCAGGGCAATTGTGTATCTCGTTAGAAGTTCGCACGCAAATGGGATGCGTGGAATGCGTTTCTAGAAAGCTTCTTGCATTAACAATGTATAAAAATGTCATAGAAAATTCTTGAATTCCTTCTTCAGGCTAACATACGGTGCGAAAATGATGGCAATGAAATTCCATTTAAAATCAATTACAGGGAGCATGAATTCTGATTTTATGTGGTTTGTGACGCAATAAGGCTTCATTTATGATCATCTATTGTCTGCAAGTGATCTGGCGGGAAGTTTGGTCCGATCTCATTATTCAGGAAACACTAACTGGAACCTATAATGTAAACAAAGCCAAGCGAAATATGCTCCGAAATAAAATTTGTCTCACTAATTGATGAGGATATTTTATTGCACCGAAAGATGATTGGCTAAATAGTCGGCATTCTACTGATGTTCATAAATTGGCGACCATTGTAGCATGCTTTTGTAAATTGGCGACCATTGTAACATGCAATAGAAAAATGACGAGGAAAATTGTAACAGTGATTATTGAACAAATTAAGAATTACAGTAAATTTATTCATATTTTGAAAAGATAGTATTAAGTCGGACAGGGAAGGTGGCACTCAACTAAACTACAAGGCACAATGTCCAACACATAACCGAACGAGAAAACGATTCTCTTCTAAATGTCTTACACTTTGTCATGAAATTCAATTGATGTCATTAAATCTCTACAAATCATACTATAACATATCAAACCATTACTACATTGGATTGTAGCTATGTGGATTGATATATTAATCGTAGTTTACAGACAATTATCAAGATAAATATGCATAATTCATAATCACAACAGTCTTTATAGTGATGAAATAATGTAACCAATAAAGATAAAGTCACACAAATACTATGTGTGGCGTTAACGTTTAACTAAGTCACACACATACTGTGTGGGGGTCTACGTCTGACTAAAGACGGGATTAAAGGTGTATAGTCGTCGACGTACGTTACAAAGGACATATACAAGATATATATCTATATAATAAATGCTATGCTCTGGTTATATGATACAATAATAAAACGTTAACAATGACTCAATCAATACCTTCAACCAATTCAAGTACATTGTACGTCTACGGTTTGTTGCAATGTTTGCATTAAGGTTTCATACAAAGCACATACACGTGGCGTAAACCACACATTCATACACATCATACATGTACATAAAATGAAACATTCACCTCACGATTGCCTTCTCTACCACACAATGTGTCATTTGGTCACGTCACTACGATGTGATGTATCTATAGGTGAATGCATGTACTGTCTAAGAGATTTTTGGCAATAAGTTGCTATTCAAGTTGCCTAAACACATTAAACGACAGTTGATGAATGTGATTTAGAAACGACAGATTAATTTATGAAATCGCAAACAAACTACAGTAAATAATTGATCAAGTTACTAGATAGTAAATTTAATTGCAATGCTGCATGGGGTACCTTTCACTCAACGTAAATGTGCACCCAAAGCGACAGTGCGAACATGTGTGTAAAATTGTATACAGATTATTTTGTTAGCAGAAGGAACATTCGCGTAAGGATAATTTTATGGTAACAAATATAAACTTAGGATTCTGTCACAACCTATCTAGAAGATTTGGATCATGTGACAAAGTCGAGGACAAATAAAAAAGATGTGTGTCACGTGGCCTTGATTTAGACGAGCTATAATTGTGTTAACTGTTGACTGATAGCCAGTTTAGACGCATGGTGTCTGCAGGGCATACATGCCAAAGTAATGGGATATCTAAAACACTAATAAAGAGAAGATGCTATGTTTATGTGTATTGTGTGTGACATTAAAACTAAACCAGTTCTAAATAAGTTAAAAAGTTACAAAACGTCTACCTGTTGATGTATGAACATAGAATAGAATACAAGTTTGCTTGCAAGTTTTGAAATATCTCGGGTATTGTTATTTAGATTCATACACACATTTTCGAAAAATATGTATTAACCTGTTTGCGTTTACTATATTGGTACACTTTATTTGTTTCAATTAATATCTTGCAAACGGCTTTATGGACCTTATTTATATATGTTAGACCGTTTGTGACGACTACTTTTTTCATAACTGTGCTATTATTGCCGTTGTGTCGGCCGTAAATATTCGGTGTGTTATGATTACATTGATACCGGGTATTTACGTAACCTTTTTATGTTATTGTGATGGCCGAGTCGTCTAATGCTTTCGTATTTTGCATTGCTATGAAATGGCGTAGTAGTGTATGTTCGGTTGTATGTATATAATTATATATACCATTTACTCCTGGTGGACCCATATGTCCAGCTGCCTCGGATGCCCTGCTTCAGCTTTGGTTCCTGATGGTCTTGGTGGACCTGGAGGTCCGACACCCGGTGCACCTGAAACATTATTGCATTATAGATATACAATATTAATACGTGTTACTGTGGTAATACAATGGCTGATGACATGTTACCGATTTGCATTGACATTTATATTTAAGATCATTTTATACTGACAGAAGGTAATAAGCTAACGTGTGTAATGGTATAAGAAATTATCATTTTAACACAATGATATTCTAATGAGGACGAAAGTCTACGAATATATTGAATGACCCTCGTACCCGGTACCCAGCACAACCTTATTTCTAGACAGATTTCTAACAAACTGTAAAACATAATGCTACATGACTAATCGCTTCAGACACATGACATTCTATTCTAGACTGAAAGCGTCAAGTTAAATAAATTCTAATAATTTTACTGACGCCTAAGGGTAGCATTGTCATAGTTAAGTCCCAGAAAAGTAAATGATGTCATACCGAACATTATTTTTTGGAACTCAGAAAAGTTCCATTTATTTTCATACTGAGAAGAAGGAACAAACGTGTGACGATAATAATTCTATCTATCAAACGTATGTACGCTATCGAGTTTTCATTATTTGTGGTAATTTTGATATACGAGGTAGTGTTTCCTATCCGTTATTTACACGAAGTTTCGCGCGTGGCGTAACTTTCTATCGCTTTCTAATATCCCCGAGTTGTCATGGTGCTATTTCGACTCTTGTTTAATGCAGTATTACGATAAACGGTCGGGCAGTAAACTCCTTCTATCCTAATCGGTACACTGCTATAATTTGTAATTAATCTTTCACATGATAAAACAAATGGTTAATCAATATCTGTAAAGCATAATAAAATGTTAGGTATAATTGAATTACTGACTATTAAACAAGTTTTTAGATGCGTTTATTATCATAAGAACCCAATCAGCATTTATACGTTTGTCTTAATGCTATCATAATGGTCACATTATCAGGACATCTCACACGGCGGATTCACATCTACCACCTAATCCCAATAAATGTACCATTACGTCGACTAAATAAAGTCTGAATACTCAGCTAACATACTATGGTCCCAACCATAATCAGATGACATTGTACCATGAATCAATCGTAGGAGTTGAGTAAATAATTGATCAAGGAGCGTGTAGTTTTGAAAAAACTATCGTATATATTTCTATGTAGAATTGTACTAATACTTAGACAAGCACCTCTCTTGTGAGAAAAACATTTTTAAGCTTCGACCAGAAAGCTACTGTGGGAGAATGTTTAATCTCAGACATTCAAGTATTTGCCAGACGGATACTTAAGCTCCGACCTTCAAATCATTTTGAGGATATTTAAAGTCCTGTCAATAATTACGGTTTATAGAGATATGCATAGTATTTTGACTTTGTGATTCAACTATACATCAAGTACGAGAGGTGTTAAACTTATATTTGACAAAACGGAACATCGGATTTTGCCATACTAACACAATAAAATCGAGTTTTTTTCTGTTGAGCCATGTAAGAAAATGTGTTAAGTAGTAAATACACTCATTTTGTTTCATATTTGCATTATTTTTCAAACCAAAATAAAACCAACCATCTTGTATAGGGCATTGTGTTTTGGTTTTTCAAAGACAAATTGCCCCTATAGAAGCATCAAAAAAGTGTTGGTATATTATGAATTACCAATGTCAGTGAAGACAATCAGTAATATTTGTCATATGAAGAGTGATATACGTTCACCCGCTTGTTTTGACAAAATGGCACCAAATATTTAAAATCACCAAAATTGGTCGAAACCTGCAATCGTCTTGTCCATTGATTCTGTGATGTCTAGGACAAATCCGATAACCCAAAGTTGGATGGCAGCGAAATTGTAAGTATCAGTAGCAACTCTCAATCGAATTATTTCGAAAATGTTAGATGCAGAATTTCAGAAAAATGCGGTGTTTGATATTTTGGAAAAGCGGAACACAAAATGATTGAAAAAGGGACAAAAGTGAGCGCATATTTTATTTATGCAAAAGGTTAAAAAATGTGACACTTCCTGTTCCTGGTAACATGCCAAAGACATGGTGTTTCCCCAATACTGAATTTCCTGTTACCCTACAAAATATGTCATTAAGTACCTTATAAAGTAGACTTGGAAGTATATTATACCCAAACAGTGGATACCGAAGTCTCCTGATGAAGAATCAATAGAATTTAAATCTGGAGAATATTGAATCATCGATTAGAGAAGCGAATTGTAAGGCTTCGCACTTGGAGGTTTTTGGCCTTAAAAATGCAGAATCAACACACTCGATACAATAGTTGACTCTGTTCTAAGGATATTACATATACATTCTACAATGGTTGTTTATATCTCTTGATACATTACTATACACGATGGAATAGACACAATTCGATTTCGTTGTGAAATTGATGAAAATACTGGATGTTCAATTCTGTTCAAATATAAGTTGTACACCTCTCGTATATATAAAAGTCATATTAACAAATTATTTGAGACAATTCCATGCAACGATGTGTTTCGAACTCGGTAAACTGTTTTTGTTTTGATGTAAAAAAACATGCACCAATTTGCAAGTATGATGCTGCTACTGGAACCTACATCTTGTGTTTGCAGACCTCTATCAGAAATTGATATTGAGCAAATAAATTCATGATTAAAAGTCCACCAATATTGGGCTTCCTCGGATGCCTGTATGTTTTTTTTTCTTAAGCAATATTGATGAACGTTTAAGGTTTTTCTTTTTTCATTTCATTAGGGATTTTTCAATCTGGTATTTATTCTAATACTGAAACATGGGATTTTAAAAGTAGCATTTGCAATCAATTGTTCGTTAGCTGTTATTCTCCTTTGCTGATAAGAGTTTTAGACCTTTTAAAAACGGATTTAGCAATTGTAATGCATGCGACAGTACCAATCATTAATTTTAGTGAACTTTTAATGGCTTAAATGCACGAAATGAGTCGTATTCATAGCTTCAAGATTTAAGAGGTTTGGTTTAATACCTCGCATTAAACACTATGTTAGCACGAAAAGTAAAAAAGACAAGCGCTTTCTGTAATTGTGTGACTTGTTTTTCTTCGCGCATTGTTGGCAATTACTAGCGATTTGACGAGATAATTATTAGTTTCTACGACTTTACAGGAAATTGTCATCACAGTAGTTTCCATGTAAAACACAATTTGTACGGATTCGGAGGATGATTTTAGTGAACTACATTTGTGTTAACTGCCGATTAACGGTAATCACCCCGCGGATGAATAATTCAAGATGTTTTCGTCGCTAATGTGCTAATTTGCAAGCAATTCTAATATATGGTACTTCAATGTAAGCCATTATTTAAGACGACGGTGAATGATTATAATTTGTTTTAATGTGAAGCATTTTCTTTGGCTAATTGAACAGTGGCCGTGCAACAGTTGATATAGTTAATATACGCGATACGTAAATATATTCAGTACCGACAATTCCATGATGGGTATTCTCATATTATTAGCTCGGTCCTCTACCTTAATGCATGCATATATAGCATGCTTGTCCTCTTACTATTTCGTCCCCGCGGTTCGCATCCTACCGGGTTCGTTCATGAGTCTATGTGCAGCTGTGGGGTTGTGGATGTAGTGTTCTGTCCCCTGAGGTCATTTAATGTAGTTTTAAGTCCCCTACCGGTTTTTGACCGGAGGGGACTATTGGTTTGCCATGTGTCCGTCAGTTTTGGTTCTGACGGAAATTGTTGTTGATATGGCAACAGACATATTGACAATGGCTTTACACCGGTGGGGGACTTCTGTATTGCTTGCAATTCAGTACGTCATATCTCGATTTGTTCAATTGCGTCATTTTACTTAATGAAACTGGGTCACTCGTTTTAAGGTTTTCAGATTTGTTGTTGCTGAAATCGGGCCTTTCTACGTTTTAATACTGTTACTTAACTTTTAGACTGTAGGCTGCTAAAACTATGTAGTTCAGCAGTTTTACTGTTGTTACTAGGTCATTCAGCGTAGGCATTCCGCCTTTTGGTTGCTGTATCTTTTCTACTGGGTCATTCAGCTAGTTATAATTTATTATACTTTTCGACAGCTTGGACTTAGGCGGATCTGCGCTTGTTTAGTTGGGCATTGTGCTTTGTGTGTTTTTAATGTTTTCTGTGCTCGGCTGGTTAAGTTGAGTGCTGCCTTCCCTGTCTGACTTAATATACTGTTTTTGACAATTTTATTTTCAATGGTTTAATCCATCTTTTCATTACATCGCTACCTTTATGTCTATGTCATGTTTACAATGCATTCGTGTCAAAGACTTTCGATTTGCTATATGTCTGTAGACGACCCGTTAGGTCGGTCTGTCTCTGAGTCAGATAATTAACTCAACCTATACCCGAACAGCGCAGGCCAAAGAGAGCAATGACACAGTTAAACAGTTATGCATCCAATAGTTGATTTTTGCCACATAAACACTTTAAAATATCTCAAAGCTTTAACATATAAATATTAATGTTCTCAAGTCAACATTATTCAACGCCATTAAACAGATGACATTTTAAAGAGCAATAAATTGTTCCCTGCATATAAAAGGTTTTGGAAATAATGAAACTGAAAGCAATCATAGTGGATGTTGTACATGTTTGCAAACAGGCATGAATTATCTGCGTCATTTGTTAAAATGCTCGTTATTATTCATATCAAAGTTACTCAAAATGACAAAATACCAGCACAATACTAAACTAATGTGTAAGGGTAGACAAAACACTTTGAACTCTAGCTGCAATAGCACGATCAGCATGCATCAGCATAACATCCTTGAAACTTAAATATTCACAGACGCAGAAATGCGGGAGTAATTTATAATGCAAGTGGATGTTGTAATACATTTATTATACCATACTTGGTTTGACAATGCTTAGACTCAAACACTCGTGCAAACATCGTTATTCTACCCTTTTATCATTCATTCATAGTTGACATTTAATTAACAGTTTTCCTGCAATCACTAATCGCATAACATCACATCGGTAATACCTTAGTTGCGTACAATGGCCACTAACCTTTGAATAGGTATTTAGTGGCATACATAAAACACAAACGGAAAGCTAAACGTTTACATAAAGCTCAAGTAAGATTACTTAAAGTATTCCTTCTTCATATTGCAATTAAATTGGATCATATAAAGCAACAGAGAAACGACCATATACTAGAACATATCATATCCAAACATTTTATCTGTAATACATGGATCAACATTGTTTCCCATTGAGACCATATTGCTTGTCTATAATTTCATGGACGTCCCATAACACTCATATCGTTTAACATTTACAGGCTTTTGTTCGGCGAAGTCATTTATACAGCTAAGGCCTTATTGAATTTATTACCAATCGTGTTATTTCCATGCGTTTTTAGCTCACCTGTCAGAGTGAGCCTTTGTGATCACTCTTCGTCCGTCGTTCGTCGTCCGTCCACAATTAGCAGTAGGCACTAGAGGTCACAGTTTTAACCTATTCATTATGAAACTTGAAACAATTATGACCTTATCTTTATAAATCTCAGTCACACTGATCACCTTACAACATCTAGGTCAAGTCCGATATTAGGACATACGGTGTTATAAACTAGGTCATAAGGTCAAAACATAGAAAAGCCCTGGGTAGTCACTAGAGGTCACAATTTTGACCTAATATTTATGAAACTCGGGTCAAAACAAGGTCACTTTATCAAATCATATACATAAACTTCAATATAGGTTTATGTGATGTAAATTACAAGATCGCTTGTTTAGACAATATGAACACCTTGCACTTGCATTAGAGCCTGTATTTATTTTGTTACCATTAAGAGACCTGCATGAACTACTACGACAGGTGAGCGACCTGGGGGCATTTGACCCCTCCTGTATATATATATATATATATATATATACAGTGTACAGTTTATGATTTCACTCGCCGCAGAATTCCGGAATTATACGCATTATAAGCACAACGTGGAACGTTCCGACTCATTATATATAAAGTGTGCTTAGTGAATTTGACAGTGACTGCTTATAATGTTTTCTCATGAGAGAAATGTTACCGTTTAAACAAAAGTACAATGAAGTCAAAGCAACAAAGCCAGGAGCTTTATAATATCGTCCAATTCGTACGTACAGTGGTTTACTTGTTTGAATAATACTTGTATCAAGATTGATTTATTTGACGCAAGTCAAACTTTTTATGACAAAAACACACGATACAAAAGAAGAAAATCAAACACATAGCACTGTCTGGCAGTAGATTATGTTTTCCTTCTCGCTATTTGTGTTATGTGGTTCATAAACGAGATATCTGACGCAAGTAGATTGCATACAATGCTATTAGGGAAGCTTCTATGCAGAACGTGAGCGTTTAAGGGTATGTGTCGAATACTGTTTGAGCAATTGGGTATCGCTAGTGCGGCGGACGAATATGACTAGTTGAGGTATGTGTGTAGGTACTGGATACTCCATATTACATCGCACTTGTACTCATGGAGTCTTATTGGCACAAAGAAATGAAATTATTTTACTGTCACGTGATACGTACATCTCCCTATTGAAATACATAAAACGGTTTATTGTAAGGTCACTGGTACTTGTATTACGCGAATGTGTCATACCCTTATGAAATGGGCTCTAATTGTTATGCGAACGAATGAATATAGTAATCACTAGTTTGTGCATGAGAGGAAATCAGAAAACACATCAACATTACCTGGTAACTGTAATCCACATCTGTCGTACAGGAAAGTCAAACTGAATTCATCTATAACCTGCAATATATAAAAGCGACATCATTTAACATTCGGCACGTTATTCTCACGGGGGAGTAACGAACAGAAAGGCTACGCCTCGATTGACAGGTTGCACTTCCAGTATTGCACATATTGTCAACATTCCGAGAAACAATATGATTAATTTATCTGTTGACGATTTGTATAAACATGATATAGTTTTGCCAAAATAGCTCAATGCAATGCCACCATATATACATTCCCCAATATGTACATGTATTCGTCAGTTTTGACTGTTTCAGGTTCTAATGTTTATTTTTAGATTCCACCCCTGGATGAACTGTTACCTGCGCACAATGATGCGCAATATAAATTCCTGAAAAAACACCCTGCTATATCTATAGTGTATTTTTAGTAAAAGTTGTCAATATCACATGCTATATTTAGTATCTTGTGTCAATTGCAACAGTTAAATCATAGCGCACGTAATGTTTTCCCGGATAACGGCGACCGTGGTGCCGAAATGTACACAAAACTGAATCACGTCATTTGTCCACAAGCGCTAAACATATACAGATCAAGTAAACGACAGCGTGGGAATGATTTATTACCAATTAATTCTTATAACAAATAGCCGATAATCAGTAAGATAACAGATAACACGATGCGAGTACATTTTGAACAAGGAAAACCTTCTTTAATTTTCAAAATCAACGTAGATATACAATTCAATAACCAAGTACACTGTCGTACTCGTTCTTTTTCGTTCCCAAAACAAAATGTAAATAACTATTGAAAAATGATATGGCTCTTTTTTGTTTGATAATAAAATCATAGGGATACAGTTATGACAGTTTTGAATTGTCCGCTACGACACATTTCCTAAATATATCCTTTTTGTTTGTTTTATTAGTAGAACTTTAATTAAGTTATAGAAAACGGAAACGGAACTTGTCATTAGTTGTCGCAGACTGAACACGCTTTAATTTGATGTATTTGATCAATATTTTTAACCAACATCCTAAAATCCTTTTTTCACGGTAATACGATACGATATTTCCCCAGAGTGGGACCTGTACTTAACCGGAAGAATAGGGGGAAAATAAGAAGATACAGTGAGTGAACTAATAGTAAGAGAACGGTGTTCAAACGAAATATAATTGATATTTTGTCAAAGACAAAAATACGATATTTTGACCAAAGTTCCGCGGATTCAGATTAAGGGTTTCACACGGTCACTGTTCGTCTCTACATTTGTATGCAAAATATTCATTGACAGTTCGGTGATAACTTTTATTAGATTACCAAATGAAAAATCAGTAATCATTCAGAACGAGCGCAATGGTACATACTTTACTAATTAAATTCCATGATGTCACGTGCACTCATTGATGACACGTGCACTCCATGATGACACGTGCATTATTGTGGGAATTAGATAATAATGATAACCAACGATGCATAGTTATATAGTGCTTTATAAATCATCTTGTGACGGAGAAGTATTTATAACAAATCAGCCATTTATCCAGTAAATTTAGCAGAACTTCAACATTGTGATTGACAAGACACTACGCTAGAAAAGGAAGCGATTGTTTAACGGGAACGGCAATTATGTTAAGCGCAAGAGACGTATTTATGTAAACTTGTATTAAGCCTTCCCGACAGACGTTAAAACAGACAGATGTGTTTGTTCCTTAAGCGAATAAATACTTTTTTAGTATTTCTACATTTGTAATACAACTCAATGTCTATGTGCGTTTTTAGTCCAACCACAATTCCACAAACAGTTGTACGGCCAACACACATGATGTTATTCTTTTATCTTTGCTGTTTGGTTTCGATAACACTCTACATATCGCTTGCAGAGAATTAGAAGGTCGTAAGTACAAAATCAATAGTTTGAGATAACAATAAAACACTGTCTGAAACGTACTCTTTTCTTATGGAAAAACATGAAAATAGGTTCAAAATAAGCGCCTTGAGATTCAGATTTCAAATATGCATGAGTCCTAAAAGGTCGTAAGCAGTACCTACAACCAACAGTCTAATCCTAAGCCAGAGATAAGTCTTGAAAGTTAGAGTATCGTAAACTGATTAGTAGAATCGTGCTTACTCATAAATGACTGAAGATAATCCACAATGGGAATTGATCTGTAATTACTGGTAAAAACTTTTATTCCCCGTCCCCACTCTCTATTGATTTATGTACTACTTTGTGGAAAACAAACATACCAGCACTCTTTTTCTTCTTAACATCATAGTCAGCTGAAAACATATGGAGGAAGTAATCACTGAGGTAAAACATCATTTGATCATTTCGGCTCGCCCCGTCGAAACTGTATTACAATAGTTTTTTACTATGAGTCTTCCGAGCCACATACATGAACAGCAATTGCTTGATCTTTAGTTGTATATGTATATGTACCTATTACCAAAACTAAGACGGATACTTTATTGTGATAATCAACAAAATGTTCCAAGAATGTCAGACAAGCAACGAAATCTTTGCAACCAAAACTTCCCTCACTGATACATTACCCAGCGCCATCAGGAGATTCTTTTAAACCTGCTAAAGTATAAGGCACATCTTGGTCATTGATCATTGTATTTACAACGTGATTGCACAGTTCATCGGTGTAAATTTTATACACTGGTGGTGTAACTAAAGTAACGGACGTACAGCCATCTTGGACCGAGTTTTAATGCACCTTGTTCAATTTAAACTTGATCGAGTTAACCGCATAGGCTAATCAACTGGATGCAACCAAACATATTTCGTTAATGCAGCTTGTTGTTATCACCTCTTAAAAACCAATCGAGCCGCATTATAGCATGTTAAAGAGCTAATCCTGTTTGGCTATAACTCAACACTCACCATACAACAGTTCCTGATTGAAGGAAATTGCACATAAACGCTTAAGACCAGATGATCACGATCAGCTTAAGTTTCGTGAAGATCTAAATCAGGTGAGCCTAAGGGTCTTGCTTGATTGATATGACATTGATACTATCTCTACGTAAACACGAAGCCGGTGCATGCATGTAAACAATCTGAAGGTCTTACACATGCACACAGACTTTAGTGTTGTCCTATTGCTTAATTATCTAAAAACACACTATGATACAAACAAAAACTATATCCATAGACAAGTTACAAGACAATACATATAATGTTTACAATGATTCTAGAACACAATTTTTTATAGGTAGTCCCAAACTTTATATTAGTAGGATACTATATTCAAATTCGATATAAAGCAAAAGTAGTGAAACAGCAATACTGGTCCTGTGATTAACACACGCAATGGTAACAGTAACATACATTGGTCACAGCATACCACAACACGTGCTTAAGTATTCCCAGAATATGCAAAATGATAATGATGCTTGGACAGGAAATGTATAACCCATAAAAAACAACAAAGCACAACTATTGAAAAGCTACAATAAACACGACATCCCACTTTGACAGTGTGCCGCCGCAACAAGTTAAACAACTTGACAACAGCTATCATGTATCAATAATCACACCAACTTAGTAGCCTAGTTGTTGAGACTCCACTTAAGAGTTCTGGAGGTTAAGGTAGAGTTCATCGACTGCGTCATAAAAATACCAGTACCATGGTATGATCTGGCATGCGTTCAAGGAAGCATTATGTGACGTACGTTTCGTACCTGGTACGGACATGTGTTGAGTTCAACCGTATGTTTAAAAAACATGTTTTTCACGTTAACAAAGTTTGGCTAACCATATCCGGAAGTGGTGTGCCTAAATTGTTTAATTTTAACAAAATTGCGGACCGAGGCAGAATGTGATAAGTAAACCCCGTACATCTGTACATATTTTGAACTGTGAACGGAAAAACCGGGGATTTATACTTATAACTGTCTGCCGCAATCGAAACGTACTACGAAGGAATATAGCGATAAAACCCCGTGAACTTTTAACATGTTTGCAGGTAGCTTTCCTTGAAAATAGAGCTGGTTTGGTGTAAAACATTTACACGTGGTAGTAAATAATGACAGGAGTACAGTGACAGGTGTCAATAGTGATAAATGTATGTGGTAGACATTGTCTTAAAATATGACAACTATGTCGTTCTATAGAAATATTTCATAAATGTTTATAAATGCTAAAATCTTTTTTTTAATCAATGTGCGTGTTCAGTATTCATTGAAATGGTTATATTTATACTTTCTGCTGTTTGTTTTGTTGACATTAGTGTTATATTCCAACACAATACATTAATCAGACGACATCAAGACTCATTAGATAAGTTACATTACACCAGCAAGTACATAGTACTTGCCATTGGAATCTAGATACATGTACATATAATTGTCATTTACGTTAATACTTTCGTTACTTGTTTATATCGTTATGTTATCGCCTGTGTATTTCAGCCATTTGACTGTTGAAACTATGTCATTCAGCTTGGTAATTCAGCTTTTTGATTGCCGAAATTGGTTCATTTCGAGTTTCGACAGATTGGACATGGGAGGATCATAATTTGTTTAGTTGTGCATTGTGCCTTGTATTAATGTGGACATTGTGCCTTTTGTGCCTGTTATGTTCTATGTGCTCGGCTGGTAAAGCTGAGTACTGCCTTCCCTGTCTGACTTAATATGATCTTTTTGATATCGTAAATGTTTGACTCAAGGCTTGGATATGAACAGTTTGCATGCTTTGTGATGTTTTTATAACTTATCCTGTTTAATAATGCGATACTTGTAACTTAATTGTTCAAAAACAAAACAAAAATCATATTTTTGTTCAGGACAATCCGTCCTCTATCCGAAGTGTTTACATTATGTCAGATGCCTTGATTTGATAACGGTCACGATATATCTCAATGATGCCTTTCGATTTGTTTCATGTTCATGTTCTCCAAAGTATAGATATAGTTGTCTAGGGATTTATCAGCCGGGAAATACCCATAAAGTATTGCTTATTAGTTGCAAATGGCGTAGATAATGTAACTATGACAAACTAATCATCATGTAGCACTATCATAAGTTACCATTAGCTAGTCTGATACGGCGCTCATCACTAGTAATATGTAATCCGTCACTAGCACGTTCTCCGTCGACTTCCTGCAAGGGAGAAGAGTGAGCGGGGATGTCATCAGACAAATTACTGCTTATCTGTGATTATGTATCAAATAGGAGAAAATTGTATGAGAACAATAGTTCACTGGAGAGCAATTAGAAACATCATTACGTCGATCGATTTCTGTGCTTGTTTGGGATATCTCGGCGTAGTCTGTCGATATTTTATAGAATCAGAATGTTCACTTCCATGCCATATTGCTCATTGAAAGCACTTGATGTCTAGGGACAGTGTGGTTAAAATTGAGCGCGGTTTAAATACATTGCCGATAATCCAAACGATGCGAAAAAAACTCGGGTCGTAAGGTGTATACTTGTATAGTGCTTATGTGCGTGGAAAGAGTGTATCCTCAGTATAATGAGGTTATACCATGCAAAGTGCTTCTTAAACATTTAGGACTTTTTTGACACCTGGATTTAGGTTTGAAGTGTTTTTGTTTGCAATTGTTTTCTTTTTCTTGTGCCTAATCATCCCCTATACCTTTACTTACTTGCTTTGAGCTATAATTTTTACAGTGATTCTCAAATTTACAATAAAATATAATACAAATGGATTTAACAAAATAAATTATGTCTTGCAGCGGTTTAATTTCATTGTTTCGTTAAGTTTTGGTGTTAGGTCTTGTTATGTACGCTTGTGGTCTATGTTTTTTTGTGAGTTCCCTTTGTGCCTTTCGTTATATGTTTTATATTTTTAACGTATAATAAATACGCAGTGATTCATTCATGAATTTATTACAAAAAAATATATGTGACAAACTCTTCTTGTATGTTATGTCCTCATAATGGTGTGGGTAAATTTACTCTATTTGATTCAGACTTTGAAACTTAGATTAATGTGTTTTACTCTGATCCTAATGTTAAGTTAAGTTGTTTTAATTTTGAAACTATTGTAACATTGCTCACCTGTTTAACTAAATTGGAAACGTAATACAGCTTTGCTTAAGAAACAATACAGTACTTGGTGTACATGATCTTCACAAAGTGTTGTTAATTTGAAACTCTTTACTGGCTAGTGAGAACAAGACACCAGTGAACGACAAAGTTTGTTTCTAATTTCCTGATAAAACCTAAGGAGATTTCCTGGCAGATTGTGAGATAATGCTTGCGAGACATTTATCATTACAAGTCGTTGGGCATAAAAAAATACAAACACGAAGGACACTGAAGTATCAATACACTTAATAATCCGATTTAAAATATTGGCGACAAGAATTTCTTTGTGACAAGAACCCTAACCCGACATGAAACTGGTGGGTGACGACAACTAGGTCTTCAGGAATCACACCACATGCTAGTTACAATTATTAAAACTAATACTGTGACGCAAATTTAATTCTTTATTTCAGCTACTGATGAATAACTACAGTTACAAGGATGCATATATTGCTTGAATAGCAAACAATACACTGAATCGCCAAATCAATGCTTGATATGACACTGATTAATACCATTTAACCCTTTCGACTAATTTAGACAGAGGTAAATTAGAATAAGATGTCATGGCCATAACACAATCATGTTACGATTTCTTAATTTTTGATACGTACATTGTATAGCTCTGTGACAAATGACATGTTAATGAAGTAGGTGTACTTGTAAAGAACCCATGGAAAGATATAAGGCGTGTTAGAAGTTTCGGTTAGTGTATAGATACACCATGATCAGTTCGCGTGTTAACCAGTGATGTTTATCTGTCTGGGACTCCACAGTCTCACATACATTATCAAACCAGTCTACGTTCAATGCTCACGTTGATACTTCAATATTATCTTTATGGTGATCAGGATATAAGTTGGGTGTAAATGGTTGCTGTATCTTTTCTACTGGGTCATTCAGCTAGTTATAATTTATTATACTTTTCGACAGCTTGGACTTGGGCGGATCTGCGCTTGTTTAGTTGGGCATTGTGCTTTGTGTGTTTTTAATGTTTTCTGTGCTCGGCTGGTTAAGTTGAGTGCTGCCTTCCCTGTCTGACTTAATATACTCTTATTGATCTTGCTATAAACTGGTAGATGGGTGCCCCGTTTTATTATATATATTACGTGACACTGTGTTTGTTTACACACTATGAATGAGTACTACGTTGTAGTTCCTCGAAAAAAGTTTATGTCTCTCTCTGTTGCTGACTGGCTGTGCCTTGTTGTACATTGCAGTTCCTAATAGACATCTATTTCGCTCAAGATTGGCTTGCATTGTACTACCAAATTTCATTAATATTTGACAAAGCAATTATATTTGTATCATATTTATAAATTCTGAACAATTTAGCGTTTTAATAATAAGTATTGTTGTTCGATACCAGGGGCCGGGATTACAGCAACTACATACAATCAACACTCAGCGCTCAAATATTAAAACTGTTATATAATGTGCTATTATTCGTCATAGATTACAAATGTAAATGCGGAAATTATATGGAAATTGTTATATGAATGGTAAAAATAACTTTTGATACATATTCTATGCCAATGTGTACTAATTATGGGGTATAAATGTAATTATTGACTCTGAGTGCCACACTCAGCACTCAGACTGATATATAACATTTATAGCTCATAAATACACTATATTACACAATGAAATGAGCTACAAATAATATTTAGTACCTATTTAACATTATTACAACTTCTGGTTGTGAAGAAATGATGCTATGAACCTCAAAAGACTGAATTTAGATATTTGAGTTTTGAGTGCTGAGTGTAATCATTCGTTGTAATCCCGGCCCCAGAACGAATTCAATTTAATTCAAATTATCATTAAACATTATGTAACCCATTAATGGCTTCATGTTTCAGCATTTTGACAACTGAAACGTTATGTGTTGGGCACTGTGTCGTGGGTATGTGGTATGTTATGTTTTTATGTTTTCTGTGCTCTGATGTTTTAAATTGAACAGTGCGTTCCCTGTCCGATCATCTACTAGTATTATCTTCATGTATTTAAACTGAAACTATAACTTGTCAAAGTATAGCTGTGGAGATGGCTGAATTGCACTCTGATTGGTTTGTATCATGTTTAACATGTTTATTATTAACGACATAAATCTATCAGCTATCTAATATAACCTCGGACATTATTTTCAATTTCACATAACACCTGAATTAAGAGAAATAAACACACAAGTAATTATTTAGAAATATAAATGTTATGCATTCATTTCCCACGTTATTTTCCTGCATATCAAATGCTTTCATATCCCTTGTTTGTATGTTAGGTTATAAATGAAGTTTATCTATATGTAAATAATGCACGACAGTAAAAATATTGCATAACCAGTTACACATCTTTCTGAATCATTTTTTTAATATTTTAACTTGCACAATATGAATGTGCACCCGTACACGAGCACTCAACCAATTATCTCATTTTGATGTTTTTATAGCACGATATTAACGTGCACTCGTGCTCTCGTGCACTCAGAAAATGATCTCATACGTACTGAACTGATGTCGCACTGAAAGTCTGGGCTGGTATTCACAAAGCATCTTAAGTGTAAACTTAAATATTATGATTTTAGTTTAAATTTGTACCATGTTTTCTTATTGATTATAGTAGCTGTTCACATAATGGGTTAAAACTAAGTAAAATAGTAATCATCTTGATTTTCCTGCTTGGCGGATACACTTTTTAAGATATTTTAAGAACATTCTTAGTTTTCTGCTAAGATGCTTTGTGAATACCAGCCTTGATCTTTTTGAATAAATCATTGTCTCCATCAAAATATTAGTCACGAAATAATGCGCCTAACAATCGAGCAATATAAATCCATAAAACAGCGTTAGCTGCATAAACTGGTCAAATAACAAGTTTCACTCAGATTAGCGTACATGTATAACATGTGTCACCATTTGCTAACGTAAAACAAAATTATTTGAAAACAATGACTTGCAGTATCGAGGGACTAAATAATTCAAACACACATTTTGATTAATATGGCTTGAGTTTTATTGAATAAGAAAGCCATTTATTTGGTTATATAATATATTCTGGAGACCGACTTGTGCAAATGCGGGGCACTGCTGGTATCAGTTAGTTGCATTGTATCAACAATTTTGAAAACACAAGTGCTGGTATTTCTATATATGCCTGTCGGGGTAGAAGACTTTCAATACCGCAAATACGTTTTGTCACATTTTTTGGAAGGTTATTACTCACGTTTAAACATTTTAGTACTGATGTTGTAACTTTTATTACATTTTGACACTTCACAAATTTCGTACACGTACATACTTCAAGATATGTAGTGAATTATGAGGTACAAAATGTTGAATAAAAGAACCGGTATGTGACAGTCTTACTTGGCGTTATACTTGGCATTTTCTAAATAGGTTTCAACTTAACATCAATAAATATTGAAGCGCACAGACAATACAAAGCCACACAGAAACGATGACAGCGCCTAGCCATCCACACAATAGTCAGACATAGAACGAACCATCCATATCTCCAAAAATGGAGATTTCAAGGAAGCCATCATACTCACACGCAATGAATGACACAGTGTAGCGAATTCCGTGCATAATTAACCATAATTGGGTTAGTTATGAATGATAACGACACTGAAATGAAGTACGGGGAGACTTTTGACAGCCGCCGTTAGGTCTCCTTTCTTCATTTTTAAACAGTTTGCTAAACATACTACCTACAGTTTATTTATTGGACCACGTGACATGGTGTAAAACGGCACGGTAAAATTTACTCGGTCAAGTTTTTATTGTTTTTCCAGTTCTGGATAGTATTTGGATATTGTTTTAACTACAATTAGTGAAAATATGAGTTATACCTGGTTGTGTGATACAGAAATGGAGAGACAACTAGAAAATATTGTGGAAGCCATCTCGCGCCCACCCGGAACACAACATGGCGGTGGTGACGTGGACACAAATCGGAACACGAAACAAAACTAAAAAAGGCGTAGGCGCTCAACCGGTGGATCTCATAATTACTACGAAGCATGTTAGTCTAATACGTTGACATCTAAAGACTTTAATACATTATCTACCGACGACAAACTTGTAACACTCTTTGAAATGCTAGCATGCACTACTAACCTTAGTGCGCGTGTAACAAGCGTGGAAGAAATTGTACATACTCTTGCTTCAGCAAATGACCAAATAAGCGCACGTGTCAAAACACTAGAATACAAGAGCATTGATACTGAAGCTCGAAGCTGAAGAAACAATTTAGTTTTCCGAGGTATAAATGAAATTTATTATACAGAAGATTGTTTCTCTCTTGTCAAAATATTCCTACATCACGAACTGGATATTGACCCAAGCAATGTTTGTATTCAGCGAGCTCACCGACTCGGAACACGTGTAGTTGGTAAAACACGACCAATTATAGCCTGTTTCAGTGATCATCAAGTTGTTGAGAGGATCTTGGCATGTGCTAATAAACTGAAAGACAAACCGAACTACGGAATAAATAGAAAGTATCCCAACGAGATACTAGCGGCTAGGTCTCGTATCTGGCCCATGTACAAGATGGAACGAGCGAGAAATCCTCCTTAAACTGTATACATCGGTTATCCGGCGAAACTAATCGTAAAAAGTAGAGTAATTAACGACGAGTTTCCGGAATGGCGAACAGTTACAATGTATACAGGGATCGAGGCGTACATGGATAAACCTGTTCAACGCTCTGCTGAGGCTGAAGAGCATGTGAACGTTAGCCAGGATATCCAGCGAGTGCAGCGTCCCGAAACTAGCAACAAATTTGAAGCCTTGATGGCGACAATATCTACCAACTCTGGGAGTGAGTCGGATACGAATATGTCGACTGAACATATAGACACCTAGACCAGTCTATGCAAGAATTCGAAACAAGGCAAGCAACAAACAAGTATGTGTCAGCATTGAGTGTTACACCGACGCGGGACTCGGCTACTTCAAACCCAAATGACAGTGCAGCAGTGGACCTTCCCATCACAAACAATACTTAGGTTGTAGGGGGAGATGCCCTGAATCCACCCTCTGTCAATAACACTCGGTCTATAAATCATAATAACCAAAATAATGACAATCTCAAAATAGGATCGTTGAACGTATGTGGCCTTAAAAGGCGTTCAAATTACACTGTACTTATAGAATTAGTTAATCAATATGATATATTTCTAGTTGTTGAAACAAAAGTTGATATCTACGACCAAATTTGTTTAGATGGATACTCTTTTGTGAACATTCCCCGCAAGCAGAAAGTACTGAGAAAGTCAGGTGGACTTGGTGCAATCATAAGGAATGATATATTTCGGTTTATAGAAGTTATAACCACTAAATGGGACTACTTATTCTGGTTAAAACTTAGTTCTTAATACACTGGTTTTAATGATTGTTTAGTATTTGGTACAGTTTATGTCCCGCCCATGCATTCCCGTTTTTATAAAAACGATGAATTTGAGATTTTTGAAAACGAAATTTCTGATATGTGTAACAAATTTGAATATATATATATATATGAGCCAGTCTCCAGAAAACCTGCTATAATGACATTATGTAATTATATTATGTAACAATATTTTGATAAAGCTCTAAAATAAGGAAAAATACGTATACATTGATTATATTTTAAGTAATTGACTCATAAAGTACAATACCTTAGCTTTAAATTTTCCTATAAATTATGTCAAAAACACATACTTCGTTGCTATGGTGACCAATTTCAGAAACGTACTTCGATTGAGAAAAACGAGGATTTAGTTGTTTAAAACAGGAGTAGCCTTTCTCTGAATGCAAACAATTTCGATTTTGATATATATTTTGAAAAGTGAAACATAATTTTAGAATTTGGTACTATTTTGAAAAGTTTATGTCAAGAATTTATCAAATGGTGTAATAATGAAACACTTATTTCAGTTACGTCGAATAAGGTTTGAATGACGTTTGCGACGTCACACAAAAAGCTCCGAATAGAGACTCTACAAAAACAGCTATAACTTCCTTAAACTCAAGATATTAACATAATTTCTTTTGCAATTTACTTATTTAACATTATCCTGTAATACTATGGAAAATCTAAAAGTCAATATTTTTGTCAAAATAGCAGGTTATCCTGGAGACCCGCTCATATATATGGTGATTATAACGCCCAAATTGCAGAATTACAAGAGTTTACGGTAAACGATGATTTCTTCGTCGATCTTTTTGATTTTGATAGTGACGCAGTTCAATTTTTCGACCAAAAAGCTCGAATGGAATTTTATGGAATATCTGTTCTCAGAAAATCGCAGGATAAGAAAATAAATAATCATGGGTATAAAATGATTGATATTTGTAAAAATGAATATATTGTAACACTTAATGGTAGATGTGGTGGTGATATTTCTGAAAAACGACGTTTAGACATGTATCAGTCATTGATTATGTCCTGTCTACGCTGATAGGTTACACACTAGTAAATGATTTTAAAATTGTTGATTTAGACCCATTATACTCTGATGGACACTCATTATTAGATTGTGTTCTAAATAGAACATGATACTAGCATTAATGAAATAGTGTTACAGATTACAGACCCTAACCAGAATTCAACGTAAACCCAACTCGATCATATTAATGAGAAATTAAATGATATATACGTAGATAGTGCACAAAAAACATTTAAACCACATATTCATAAATACAAACCAATAAAAGAAAATGGTAAACCATGCTACGGCATTGAGTGCAAAAAGGCTAAGAAAAAATATAATAAATGTCGTAAAAATATAATAAATGTCGTAAAAATATAATAAATGCCTCTCAGGAGAAAACAGATTAATATTAAACAATGCGAGTAGACAATATAAAAAACAATGAATAAATATATGACAATTTTTAATAAAAACAAAGAAAATAAACTGAGAGAAATGCAGAGTAAACGACCAAAAGATTATTGGAAGTACCTTAATAAAATGAAAACAAAGAAAGCTATGGATATGCCTACTCTGATTCCCGTTCCCCAATCTTACATTTCATTAGATTAGGTCCGGCATCATCCAATTAAAATGGATTCTACTACTGGTAAAACAAGATGGCGGGTGTACATTAGTTTATATAGGCATTTTTAAATAATCTCCCCAATACGTATGTTCTTTTGGTGTCGTTTCGATAAGACTTCGTATATCACTTGAAAAATGTACAACCTTTCCAACTACACAGGTTTCATCAAAACGACACCACAAATCTGTACTAAATAACGTTAATTAAATTATGTAAATATTTTGCACCAGCATATACATAGTGCATATAAATATCGATTTATCAATCGCCCGCTTAGCTCAATCGCTAGAGCGTTTGGCTAGTAGCCACAATGGTACAGGTTCGAATCCCGCATCGACCGCTTTCTTTTATCCAAAAATTATTTCCAATGCATTTATACTTGTGTTTTAAGAAATATGACATTGCAATAACATGTTTTTGAAAACGGGAATATAGCAAAACAACTGAAGGCCATAAAAAAATTAAAATGCTATAGATTCTAGTATTTAAGTGCATATCAGTGGTGTCGTGCCAATAATAACTATGTCCCACGAAGATCACATTTGATTTCAACAAAATACAAAGTTTTGTTGAAACGACACCAACACACCATTATGTATTTGTAAAAATAATATTTTTACTATATACAAAACTGTACTTCCGCCATTTTGAATCTTACCATGGGGCAGCCATTTTATTTAGATGACACCAGACCTTTACTGCGTAGATTGTAAAGATCGGGAACCAGACTATGGATATGCCATCATTAGACGAGATGCGTGATTACTTTAAGGAAGCGAGCAATGATCACACTCGCAATGATAATGATGAAGATATAATTAATAATATAGATTTAACTCACGACACTATTTTAAACTCACCCATAACTAGAGAAGAAATCAATAAATGCATTACAACATTAAAAAACGGGAAAGCAGCAGGCATTGACGGTATCTTAAATGAATATATTAAATCATCGTCGGATAATTTACTCCCCATGTACGAAGCGTTATTTAACCTGGTTCTTGAAACGGGTATTATACCAACCCAATGGTCACTTGGCGCTATATTGCCAATATACAAGAACAAGGGCAATACCCTCCTTCCTGGGAATAACAGGCTTATAACCTTACTTAGTTGTGTAAGCAAGTTGTTTACATCAGTTCTAAATATTCGACTAAATAATTTTCTAAACGAAAACGCTGTACTTAAAGAAAACCAGGCAGGGTTTAGGAAATATTTTTCTACCATAGACCATATGTTTACATTAAATTAAATAATAGAGATCTTAAGAAAATCAAATATATATATATATATATATTGTTTATTTATTCCAAGATAAAATCACAAAACAACAATTGTCTACAGTAATCATAATTTAATTTTTGTAATTGCCTATTCAAAGCTGACATACAAATATTACTTAAATGATATATAGTAATGCACGTTGTTATACATGTAATATATATAGACTTGCCTTATAAGCATAATTATGTAAATGAATTAAATTGAAGTGGCGTATAATGGCCATCTTGGCTTGTACTCTAACGGGTCACTCTGTTAGAGTTAAGAATGCCTAACGCAAGGCAGCAACCGAGGGCATTTAAGTCAGCGATTTATTATCAAACTGTAATATTGATTTATTATAACAAACTACCGAGTACCGGTATAAACCGAGTACATTCCGAGCACTCAAGAAACCGAGTACGCTCGATGCACTCATAACAAACCGAGTACGCTCTGGGCACTCCATATATACCGAGTACGGTCCAGGCAGCACTCATAAGAGATCGAGTACGCGCCAGGTACTCGAGATAACCAATATCGGGACGTACGCTACAAGTACCCCGTAATAATACCAGGTACGCTCCAGGCACCGTGTAAAATCATGACTACAGTAAGTATGTATTTTAACCAAATGTGACTTATCTAAACAAATGAGACCTTTTAAGATATGCCAGTTTTTTATTTGAGTCAACGCTCGGACAAGTCTTAAATGCTCATAAAAAACTACAGTCATGTGACTGAAATTTGTAACCATAGGGACCTCAGCCACCACTGGTAACTCAGTAGAGACCGAGAGAAACCCCATGAAAATGAAAAAAATATATTTTGTATTGTCATTGTAAATAAAATAATATGTTTGCCCTCGGTTGCCTCCAAGCGACAGAATTTTCCGCCACGGAATGAAGAATAATATCAAATTTGACATCTCTATTTTATTTATCTTCATTTCCCCCAAAATTCTTATACTATATCATTTAAAATGCCTTCGCGAATGGCGTCAAGGTAAAATTCCAAACCAACGTCGGACAAGTGAACGCCATCATCGCGAAAGAACCCAGGTGTCAGGACGTCGATGTCCACAGTAATTTGTTTAGTGCATTGTTTTCGGCCCATCACGTTCACACGTTTGCGTTTTTTTTCAATGGCATTTAGATTACGGGCGTGTTCTCCCCAGGTAACTCTAGGAAGAATGTCAACCCATATTAAATTAACAGGGGAGAAAGCTTGGCGAACATAATTAACTGCCTGTATAATTAAATGGAAAATGCACTTCAATGAATGTTTAGTAAGATCGTTGCCGCCTAAATGAAATAGTAAAACTTTAGGACAGCTCCTAAACAATACGGGGATTTGCAAAGAGCTGGTTAGATCGTCAAGGCTCATACCCCTCTTACACCACCAAGCCACTGTAGTGTTGTCCGGTAGCCTCAAGTTTTCCCTTTGACGGTCAGCAGCCCGTACCCCAGCCCAATACGGTATAGAATCCCCAATGATCCATACGTCTGTAACGACAAAAAAAAATGTGTGGAGAATGAATTGTTTAACCTGTATTCACATATGATAGACATCATACATTACAAGCCTCGACCAAAATCAAACCCTTATGTAATTGTTATATGCCGATGAAGTCCACCTCCCCAATTTCATTATGTCTGACTCGGACAGTCCCATTAAAGCTAGTTGTGTAGCCCTACCTATGCGGAAGCTATGAGTTTTAACGTTTGAATGATTGTACTGAGAACAGTCAATGCATTTTTTCAATACTGTTGCAAACTGGTATCTGGTCACTACAGACCCGTTGCTATGAGTAAAAAGCGGACCGGTTTGATTTGATTTATGAATGAGGTATTTCTGTAATGAATGGACAGGGCATATGGTTCCATTACGCTCGCATGATAACTTTAAAACCACCTGATTACCACGTTGATTAGTTTTAAACCTGCTCATAGTAATGAAGACGTGTTTATTACGTATATCGAGAGTTACGTCCCTTGATTGTAGCATACTAGATTGACCAATTCGCCTACGCGGAAAAGGCCAAAGTATGCCAGACAAAACATAGCCTTGAATAACTGCGATTCGTAAGAATCGTAACAAATCCTAGGTAATAGTCTACATATTTCCTTTAGCATTTCGATTGTAACCGGTGCTCTTGTATCAAAAGTGCGGCGTGATCTATGGCAACCCTCGAGTAGCTTTTTGATAATAAAAACTTGAGAAAAATCAGGCCAATTGTTAATTTTATGAAAGAATGACAGACCGGAAATGTAAGTTGCTATTGTCCTAGCAGATAAGGCCTTTTCAAAACAATATGTAATAAACAAAACTACTTCGTTCAGAGGTATTGGCCAGTTATCTGATAAGTTATACAATCCCCTAAATGCCTGAAACTTGTTCCTAGCTGTAGAATAAGTCGACGCAGTGTTTCCAGCTATTCCTGCACTGGCCAGGTATTTAGATCTGCTTCGAAGATGTTCCAAAGAAAGTTCGGTATTACTGATGGATACAGAGCCGCCTCTGGAGCTAACTTTCTGAACCGTGAGAACTGAAAACGAGACAATGCGTCACTTATTTCGTTTTTTACCCCACTGATGTGTGAAGCCTTTACCCAACAATTATATTGTAAACACTGTAATGTAAATACCCTCATTAGTATAATAACTGACGGTGATTTAGAGGTCATTGTATTTAATATATGGACTACTGATTGATTATCGCAGTAGAACCGAATTTTCTTGTTTCTTAGTTCTTTACCCCAAATGAAAATTGCAGCGACAATGGGAAACAGTTCTAGTACTGTGATATCTTTAGTGAAGCCCTTTTTATGCCATGCGTCTGGCCATTTACCATTACACCAATGCCCTTTAAACCAAATCCCAAATCCTATAGCACCTGCGCTATCTGTATGAAGTTGCTCGTCATCGTTAGACACCCAAAAGCGGTCATGGAAAACAGATATACCATTATGTCCCCTGAAAAAACGCAGCCACATTATGAGATCGGATTTCATTTCGTTATTAACCCGCACGTAGTGGTAATGCTGTTTAACGCCACATGTGGCATTTATCAGGCGCCTACAAAAGGGTCTACCTATAGGAATTGCCCGGCAACAAAAATTCAAAGACCCAATAAGTGATTGTATGACTCTCAAGCATACTTTTCGTTGCGAGAGAACGTGCTCGATTTTTTGAATAATTTCCGTAATTTTCTCGAGTGGTATCCGAACCTGCATTTTAATCGAATCGAGCTCTAAATCCAGGAAAATAATAATTTGAGTCGGGCCTGCGGTTTTTTCGTCCACAAGCGGAACGCCTAGTTCGTCCATAATTGATTTGAATAATGCCATCAACTCCTTACAAGACTTGTATGTTTTTTCACCCCCTAAAAAATCGTCCAGATAGTGTATTAGATGGCCCGATTTCATTTTGGTTTTAACACAAAACTCCAGGAAGGTTGAAAGTTTTTCGAATAAACACGGAGAAATGCTACAGCCGAAAGGAAGGGCTTTATCAAAGAAAATTTTGTCTTCAACCATAATTCCCAACAATTCAAAATCATGCGGATTAATTGGTAGTAAACGGAACGCGTTTTTTATATCCGACTTAAACAGGTAACAATTTTTTCCCAGCTCCTGTATAATATGAATAGCTTGGTCGAATTCCGTGTATTTAACAGAGCATAATTTCGGGTCAATAAAGTCGTTGATCGATGACCCTTCTGGGTAAGAAAGGTGGTGTATCAACCTAAATTCCCCGGGTGTTTTCTTTGGTACCACACCAATCGGTGATATTTGAATGTTTTTAAACGGACTAACTGTAAACGGGCCAGCCACACGACCTGCATTGATTTCTTTTTGTAGTTTTTGCATAACAATCTCGGGTAACTGTCTAGCCGACAATAAATTCTTTGAAAAGCGTTCCCCACGTGGACCAGTATAATTCAACCGAAAGCCGTGTGTAAAACCTTCTAACAGTATTGATGCGTCATGAGAATTATAACCCGACAGCCAGTATTTTAAAAATTGTATATTGATAGGTGAAGGAGCTAATTGAAATTGATTATCCATAGACGCAGGTGTGTTATTATTTTCTATAAAAACCTCGTTGACCACGGAACTGGTTATATCCTCGCCCTCTATAAGGGCGACGACCTCGAAAAGTATTTCCATTGGCCCCTTGGTGGGTATTAAGACCAGCATTATATGTTTGTGATTGACCGGAATTATTTGGGGTAGCCTGTTGGGGCACGGTGCCAGAAGGAGGGTTCTTAGTACCCGTAGGGCAGTTCAAAAGGTTGTGCATGTCGCCACCACTAATACATGCATGCTTATACCTACAGTTCGGCCAGCTACATGAACCTTTATTAAAGGCTACACATATGTTAGGTAATTGGTGATTTTGCTTCCGTGGTTCGACGCCATATTGTTTAACGTTATATGTATCTGGCTTTTGTGGCAAGCACCTAGACCACAGACCCTGGTTAATAACTGACCACGACGCCGGTGTAGTGGCCTGGCGAAGGCGAAACTGCTGGTCGTATATTTTCCAAAATTGACCCCCTTGGCGGGATGCACATTCACGTATAACATAAAAATAATGCAACATTTCATGTATCTTGGAAGGATGTGTGGATAAGTAAATAGACATATATACAATGAACGCGTCTGACCAGCGTTCAATCGTTCCGATATCGTCCTTACATATCATGGGCTTAACGCCAAACGTACCATCGGTATTAAGTTTTAGCGTACTACCAGAATAAATCTCGTCAAGCTCCACCGCACCCTTTATCAGCAAAGCAATATTTACATATTCTCCCTTACAAATTTTTTGTTTTAGAGCAGAGGGTACATGTAGAGTTATGTCGTCCTGAGCGACACGTGTCAGCTCATGACCCTCGTGGAACATGGTTACAACATTTTGACCTTCATTATATAAATTCGCACTTGTTTGCGATACAGGTAAACCTGTACCGCTGTCCGACAGCAACATATAGTCGGCATTTGCAGACGGCTGGGACTGAGCAAAACCAGCGCTAGACGACGAATTGTTTAGACAAGAAGTATTTACGGAGCCCTTATTGGTGTTGCTGTTAACACCAGCATTACTGCTAATACCAACATTAGTAGGTTCTTGCTTGGAATGAACTTGAGCCTCACAAATTATTTGTTCAAAGTCAATAATATTACTATTATTACCTCGACTTGGCTCTGTACCGTCGTCCAACGCCGGTCTTGCTCTCGTGGACCTGGCCCTCGTCCTTGGTCCCATGTCGTCTCCAGCTCGCCTTTTCTGCCCTTTACCGCGACCCGGCATGATAAATTGATGCAAATAACAAAATTTAATAAGCTCAAAATGATAACTTTCGTCGTTGCTGTTCGAATGGCAAGTGAGCGTACGTGGCAAACCATGTGATCTTTACGCTCGTTGAATATCGAAGTCACGCGAGAGTTACTATGACGACCACATTGCGTCGCCGGGTAGCGACTAAAGGACATTGTGTATACACCCGGCGACCACGTGAATTTCCTATAATAAATTAGATTAATTCATAGATGAATTAATCTTCATTATAGACTTCTCTAAGGCATTTGATTCCGTTTGGCGAGTTGGACTGTGGAAAAATCTTTTGGAAAATAACATAAACGGTAAATTCTTTCGATTAATTAAACAAATGTATTCTAATGCTAAGTCGTGTGCATCTCAAAATGGTAAGAAATCAGAATTCTTTGAATGTAATTGAGGTGTACGACAAGGGGTAAATCTCTCACCAGTTCTATTTGCATTCTTTCTGAATGACTTAGAAGATTATCTTGAACTTCAAGGCAATAGTGGTATAGAATTGGTGGACCAAAATACTGAATTAGTTAAATATTTAAAAATATTACTTTTATTGTATGCTGATGATACGGTCCTGATATCTGAAGACAAAAAAGCTACAAGATTGTCTGAATGACTTTGTACAATATTGTAACATATGGAATCTCAATATAAATAAAAGTAAAACAAAAGTTCTAGCAATAGGTACAAGAAATGACAATAATTTTAAGTTTCAAAATTGGAGATATACCTTTAGATATAGTGCGATCTTACAAATATCTTGGAACATATTTTGCTAAATCCGGAAGTGTTTTAACAACCAGAAAACATTTGGCTGAACAGGCAAGAAAGACGCTACATCTTGTATACAAACGAACTTACAATCTCAATTGACCTATTGATCTGATACTTAAGGTCTTTGATCATACTGTTTTACCTATTCTAATGTATTCAGCCGAAATATGGGGTTATGAGAGCACTGCATTAATTGAAAAAGTGCACTGTGATTTTTAAGGACAATCTTACATTTAAAACAAAGTACTCCATTGTATATGTTATATGCCGAAACTGGAAGATATCCTCTTAACATAATAGTCAAAAGTAGAATGGTTGGATACTGGAATAGACTTATTACTGGAAGCCAAAATCAACTTGCATTTAAACTTTATCAGTATATGAGAGGCAGAAATAATTTCGAATCGAAATGGATAAGCAAAAGTAAAGAAATATTAAATGAGGTAGGCAGATATGATCTTTGGCTTCAGCAAGATAACACACAAAACAATTTGTTTAAAAGAATAGTTAAACAAATTCTAATTGATCAAAAATCAAAAATCATCCCTTGATAACTCAAGTAAAGGGAAAAACTATTCATTGTTCAAAGATTCCATTGAAATCGAAATCTATTTGACTAAACTAAATAAACAAGACTATTTAAGTATGTTAAAGATCCGGACTGGTAACCACCATTGCCGGGTAGAAACTGGTAGATGAACTCGACAATTTATTCATGCACGCAAATGTTTATTATGTAATTTGAACGACATAGGAGATGAACTCCATTATTTGTTAAAGTGTTCTTTATTTGATAACGAGCGAAGAAAGTACATCCCACAATACATCCACAATAGACCAAATATTTTGAAATTCAAAGAATTGATAACAAGTACCTCAAACGTTCAATAAAAGAAACTTGCAAATTCATTAACCTTCTATTAAAAACGTTCAACTAACTACATGTCTAATTATCACCCTTGTTACCCTGATAAAACAACATGATTGGATATTCACAACATGATTGAAAAATGGCGGATGTATGTTTACATATTCATCGCATTTTCGGCCAATTCTTCAAAATCTACGGGTTTAACCATCTTTTGATGCTGTATGAAGATAAACATGTACATTCCTTCCATGAAACTAAAACTATTTATCCGTATGTTTGTGAATGTGATACACAATACGTTAAAAAGTTAGAAAAATCTCTGTTGGATTTATTTGACAGTCTATAAAACATATATATTGTTGTTTATTTTGGGTTAAGATCTTTTGTTTATACAGCTCATTCATTTCACTATCAGACTTAGTTTAGAGTAAGTTATTTACATTTGCCGTTTCTACGTAATAACTATTTAAAGTAACCCATGTGTGAAAAATGGATAAAAACCAACATGATTGAGGATAAAGATCAACATGATTTATCTTTTAAAGTGGATACTGACCAACATTGAATTTTCATTGATGCACTGCAGTGCGAATTTAATATGTAGCTTCACTATTGGAAGAATAATGGGATGATCCCAACACGTACGTAGGAGTAGATAACTCTATGAAGTATTTATCGGTAAATATGTCCCTTTTTCAACTTCGTGCAAATTTGTAAGTTTACGTTCAAGGTATTAACCTATAATATCTAAGTGCATGTTCATATTGCTGGGATACTTTGCATACTTGTCAACCGTCTTGACCACAACATCTGCACTCTATCAAGCATGTTGTTGAATGTTATGCCCCATTTGGACTAATGTACTTAGAAATACAAAAGTGTACAGTTTATGTACACGACATGTATCTTTGATACTTTGCATACTTTATCACCATCATGACGCCATGACCTCCACATGAATAGGCAACTCTATCAAATATATGTTGAAAGAATGTCCCCTTTTTTAAATTAGAAATGCAATCTGGCACCATTCAAGACATGCTCACAGCGTTTAGCCTGGTCCCCACAATTCACTGTTCCTATTCCCGGTGAATTTTGCACATTTAAATACATGTGTTAAATTTACCTGTCTTGACTTATTATGAATTTTACCAACATATAGCAGAAAAAAAGTATTTAACTAGAAATATGTCCACAGGACACGGATGGCCCCGCTAAAAGCTGTCATCAGTCACCTAAGTATAAAGCTATGCAAATGGAATAACTTGAAACAAGTTTGTAATTGCTTAAATGTGACATTGAACAGCAGACAAGAGCTGGGTCTGTAAGTGTGACCTTTACATTTGAGTCAGGGTGTAAAAGCGAATGTAACCAAGTAATTTTAAAATCCAGAACGAAATAACAAAAAAACAAAGCAGACCACAAGCGTATACTTGTGCCTTTTAACTTTTAATCTCTAAGTATGACCTTGACCTTGGCGTTAGGGACCTGGGTTTTGCGCATGTCACCTCGTCTTGATGATGTGAACATTTGTGGCAAGTAATATAAATATAAAATAAGAAATGACATAGTTACAGATCTGACATGAATCACATGCCTATTTGAGAATTTTAACTTTTGATCTCTAAGTGCGACCTTGACCTTTCAGTTAGGGACCTGTGTCTTGCGCATGACACCTCGTCTTGATGATGTGAACATTTGTGGCAAGTAATATTAATATAAAATAAGAAATGACATAGTTACAGAGCTGACATGAATCACATGCCTATTTGAACCTTTTTACCTTCGATCTCTAAGTGTGACCTTTACCTTTGAGCAAGGGACCTAGGTCTTGCGCATAACACGCCGTCTCGATGTGGTGGACATTTGTACCAAGTGTTATAAATATCCAATAAGAAATGACATAGTTACAGAGCGGACATGAATCACATGCCTATTTGTGAATTTTAACTTTTGATCTCTAAGTGTGACCTTGCCCTTTAAGTTAGGGACCTGGGTCTTGCACATGACACATCACCTTGATGTGGTGAACATTTGTACCAAATATTATAAATATCCAATAGGAGATGACAAAATTACAGAGCGGACACGAATCACATGCCTATTTGAGCTTTTTAACCTTTGACCTCTAAGTGTGACCTTGACCTTTAAGCTAGGGACCTGGGTTTTGTGCATAACACATCGTCTTGATGTGGTGAACATTTGTACCCATTTTTGGTAGGCGTAAGCCTCTCTATACTACCATTGCCCATTTCTTAATGCAACCTGGACCGCCTTTCGGCTGCTATGTGAATCCGCATTCAAGTAGTTCCAGAAACTGTCAACATTACCAATACTGCAACATATGTTTCTTCAAATTTTTAAACTTATTTAATTCAATCAGCAACAATTGTTTATTCTACGATCAACAATTATTGTGAAACTGTTCGTTGAGTCGATATTTTTGCAGATAATCACTCAGCCGGGGAGATATCGAACTTGTTTCGTAATATGAAAATGACGTGTTCATCAAATGTCCCAGGCGCGTAGTATTATTTTAAAGCCACTTTTGATATACGCATTCAATACACGTATGACATATACATCAATATACCACCTTTTTACAATTATTTAGATACCCAACATGCCTATATAGTCACATATGCCTATTTTGACATTCAAGACAAGATCGACAGTAAGAAAACGAACATTAAACGTGTAAAGTCGTTTAAGCTTTAGTAGCAGCAACCAGATCGCCTCCCATCAGCACTCTTAGTGATTTGATTATTAAATGTCCTAAAAGCATGTGCTATAGACTGGGTGTGAAATGCCTTACATCGGGTATGCTCATAAACCTGCTACCACAATTTATGAGCACACTTCTTTAATCTACAATCATTTGTACCTTGAGCATCCCATTGGCAAGATTTCAATTGGTAATGTTGGCTTTTATCCACAATCATGTTGGCCAGTATCCCAATAAATTTAACAATCACGTCGGTCAGTATCCAAAAAATACTATACATGTTTAAATTTTTGTTGGTGAGCGTTATTTTATCTAAGATTTTAAAAAATTGAAACGTCCAAATCATAGTTTATACAACTGCCGATACTTCCCAAATGATATTCATTACATAGAGTCCAATAAATGAGTTTTACAAAGTTTTTAAGTACAAAACTCATTCTCAAATGCAAAATCCACACATTCTTTAAGGCTTTACATAGTGAAAAATATTACCTATATGCGAATTGTTTAGTGCAAATAGTACATTTTCTTCATATGTTGATTATGTAATATTGAAATAAACAATCTTGATAGTTTATATGGAAAATATTGCAAAAACAAGGCACTAACCACATTTTTCATGTCGGCCATTTTTCAATCATGTTGCGAGTATCCAATCATGTTGTTTTATCAGGGTAACAAGGGTGATTATACGAATTCAAGATACAACCAGCACAAATAAAGCAGTGATACACCCTCTTACAGCTCAGCTGAAGGGGATCGACCCATATATCAACATGACAATTTGCTTTAACATTGTTTTTTCTTCTATTATTGGTTTTGCGGTTAGTATTGTATAACCCATGTATAATACACGTGCCATTGTTTACCTCGTTATTATTTGATCAACTAGAATGATCTAAGTGCATCTATTACAACAATTAGCAATAATATTATATAACTGTCTCAATAAATATGATCCTGACATTTGCAGCAGCGACAACAACACATTGTTTGTTGTTGTTGGCGTAATTTCCAAGACATATAGAATGATACACTAGAGTAAACTTCCCCGCCACTACAAACAGACAGTCACGAAATTCCCGTGCTGTGCAATCCGTAATGTTTACAAATTGTCGATCCGCCCACGCATTTATAAATTGTCCATACCAATAACCTATTTCAGAATTTAATAGATGTCTCCGTTAAGGAAGGAAACCCCTAGCCCTTTTTTCGCCGTTTTGCCTCTCCAATGTTCAGCTAAAATTCAGATTATGTATATTTGTATGAAAAAAAATGCCGTTGCTCGCTGAAATATTGGGACGCCTCTTAACTTAAACGAGAGCAAGTAAAGTAATGGTCTGTTCTGTTCTATAGCATAATGTTTGATTTCAGGAATAGAATCAAACTGTGTGTATTTCATGTGTTTTAAATAGTATCAAACTGACAAGGTGACCTGACATACCAAAGATCATACAAAAAAGATGGTTTAAAAATATTGATCAAACAAACATCAAATTAAAAGCGTGTTCTGTCTGTCGGAGCTAAAATAATGACACCTAATGACAAGTTCCGTTTTAGGATCATGAAGGTCAATTGGTTATATTTCCAATGTATTTAATCTGCCTGTCCGTACTGTTTTCTGCAATTACACAATTATCGCAAGTGCAATAACATTTAAGCAATATTATAGTACACACTTCACAGAGCCTTGATGTCAGACAGGGCACTACCATCTATATATAGATTATCTATATTCCTATGGGAACTAATTGTGCACCACTTGTCTCGGATCTGTTTTTATACCGTAACCATTTTATGCTTAAATTTTAATAATACCACCAGTTACCTTGAATACATTTTTATTAATTGTTAATCTTTACTTGTCCAATAAGATGAAAGACATATTAAATGAACATTTTCTAGCCAGTAGACCGACGCATATTTTACACCTATGTCTCTACAATACTGAACAGCCGCCGACTGTCTTAATGGCCGCTCATTTATTACTTTGATACGACTTGATTTATTATCCATTCATTTTGTGTTATTACATTGACGGTACGGTCATCGGTAGACATCTATCCACTGCCCATGAGATTCGAAATCTTCCACATAATGTAATAATTGTCTATAATAAACGTAATTAAAGAAATACTTACAGAATATTGAATTTCTATTCATCTATAATGTTTTCACTACCAGCTACTAATTGTTAGTGTGTAATTAACGTTAAATACAAGGCTTATTCGATTGGCGGTAAGTATAGCGCCATGTTATGTCAACGCTGTTCAATTGCAGTATACATGTACATGTAAGTAGTATAACATGGACATCAAAATGATAAAGCATCAACACCGTGCTTAATTGTTTTCCTGGAGGCCAAAATGTTAGGTGTAGAAGGTAAAGTCCACGTGACATCTATCTTCAGTTGATTTTCTATCATCCATGTGTGATGGTTTTATGTTGCATATACGTGGCGTGATTAAAAAGAAATGAGACTAACGCTGTAAAAAGACAATCAATACTGATACAAACAAGAACAGTTGTATGCCTATAACAAAATATACACTCTCTCTGTCTGCTGAATTTATAAATATTCATTTAATACTTGAAAAGATATCAGCAGTTTCTTACCCTTGGGCACAGTGACTAGCCGCATACAATTGGAGTCAATGACGTCATGTACGTAAACGGGTAACTATGCGAACGTCTCATTGCTCAAATAAATCGCTCATATCTCTTTACATATTGCATAAATTTACCATTTATTCAGTATTTAGCAAGAAATTGTTAGTTTGTATAATAACATTTCATTTGAAATAAAATATCAAGTATATGTTAAATAATTATTCGACTATTCTCACTCTAAAGGCGGCTTCCGTGTATGACGTCCGCTTAGGCGAGTGACGTTCAAAATTGATCGCTCATCTAATGCATTTCGGGCCTCTATTTAATATACTAAAGTTGATTTTCTGTCAAAAAAAATTTTTTACTAACGAAATATAAGTAAACTTTCGACAGACTTCTCTCTCGATGCCCGTTAAATCATTTTATATGTTTGTTTAGACTTTCTCCTAGTTTGTGATTTTAAGCCGATATATTACGTGGTTTTTGTGTCGCTACTGTTAGTTTTCACGTCGTATATTTTAAAGAAACACACTTACATCAAAATCATTTCAATCCGCGTTTATTCAATGTTTTGACGTTATGCTCAGTTCATTTGACAAATAGTGCAGGAATATTTAATACAATATTATTCATATGCTTTTTCATATAATACGGCAAAAACTGACGACGTTTTGATGTGCGGCGACATAGCGACATTTAACGTTATATTAATAAATCACTACTTATAGCGGAAAAATTATATTTCACACGTACCAATCGGCATTAAATGCACCGTAACAAATATGATATTTTTATGGTTAAAACTGATAAATTTTACAAAGTATAGCATTTGTCTCATTTCTTTTTGATCATCCACGTACATGTACTTGTTTTTATAGAACTTATATTGTATTTGGTTATAAGGAGGGTACACCCCCTTGTTACACTTTTCAGCTACCTATGTCCAAAGAATACGGGATAATGAAAATGACACTTAGCTAATTTCCTATAGAAGCCGCCATTTTGAAATGAAATAAGGCGACCGGCGTACGTTAGTAGCGGTAAATGCCGAACGGACCGTTCCGATTGTTTTACCGCTAGCTGCCGCCATCTTGAATATTTAATGTGTTTAAACATGCGAAATATTTGGATTAATTTAAAGCAACCCTTGGTCAAATATAACGGAGGTGGGCTTATATTTCGCCCATTATGTGTTTGAAATGTTGTTTTATTAATAATTTAGATGATTCATCCGTAAATTGTGAAATAAACCAATTTTTCTGTGACCTTTCCGGGTGGATGATTTTTCAGTCGACGGGTTTCGGATTTCTTCCAAGATTTAAGTTTCAGATCCCTAAGGAAACTTATTTACGGCTGTTATTCTTAAAAGTAATATTTTTTGTAATCGTTGGGATGTTCTCTATCTAATTGATCAAACCACTTCGTTGTGGAGTTTTAACTCGAAAACACGATTTCTTTTCGATACACTAATACGGTAAACTATAATGACGGAAAGAGACGGAGTTAACCGAACGCGGTTGAACCTTCGATAAAACGCACACGGCTTTAATATAATAAAAGTTGATTTTTATGCAACATAGAAGTGCGTTTAAAGGCATTAAGGTTTGCGTTTATATTGCATAAACGTGCATTTAATCGCATTTATATTCTATATTTAATCACCTTTAAATGCAACTTAAATGACACTTAGACTTGTAGAAATAATTCGACTTTAATTGAACTTAACTTAAATATGGAATTTAATGGCTACTTTTGTCTGATTAAATGTATTTAAATTACGAGTATAACTTTTCATGCTGTGTATATATGTATACTTGTACCAATTTATAATGAGTGTTTGTATTGCCTGGGGCTACACAGATCCCAGATATAAAGGGAATAGATTAATGATATCTGGACTTAAATTGTGTAGATTATTCAAGTGAGCGATTCAGGGCCCATCAGTGCCCCTTGCTATATGGAATGCGACTTCACTGCCAAATTGGGAAGAAGGGGAGATAATTCAGTCATAATAGCACAAAGCGTAGCGTGATAAACTATGTTTTATTTTAATTTTTTAGATAAAGTATACTTTAATCAACATCCTTAGCCAAAATTAAATTATGACAGGACTAGAAATTATGGGAAAACATATGTGCAAAATGTACTAATTTGGCCCTTTTTTCGCCATTTTACCGCCATTTTCATTGCCAAGAGACACAATTACGACGTAACTGCACCTTAAAAAATTCTTGTTACACGTCAATTTATTCTAGGTTTATATTTCTATACTTTCATGTATATAATATGCAAGTGTAAGTACTCTTTTGGTATTAGAATATTTTTTCCGCGCAGATGATGCGTCAATTTTACGCAATTTCACTAAAGTGTTTATGTTATAGGGGGACAATAATGACGTCATAGCGCAAAAAGTAGTACCGTGACCTATCTCTTTTATTTAATGTTTGGATTGAGTACACTTTTATCAACAAAATTAGCTATAAAAATTATATTGGCCATCGAAGTCATTTTTGAGCTACGGACAATTTTATAGGAATGTTTGAATTATATGTGTTTGTACATTGAAATGATTTTGACAACAAAAAATATCGATTTTAAAGCAAAAAGGAATACATTGCGAAATATCAGGATTTTTAGTCATTTTCTGGAAAAGTGATATTGCTTCAGCATATATTAAACTTCAAGTGTTCCTATTTTTTGGTATCCTTTAAAAACAAATATTACCCTATCAAACGTCCTTAAGCTGAGTGCTGCTATCCCTGTTTGACTGTATATGTTGTTTATGTTCATTACTTTTAATGATAGATACCGTGTATTCTAGAAATATGTCAACACTTTCGCTTTTCTAATCCGTATTCAAATTTATTCATTAATTAAGGTAATCTTTTTACAATCAGACTTATTATCGAGTAATGCTCTTGTGTATACCATTCAAAATACTCAGTAAAATGAATTGAGACATTTCCATGCAAAGATGTGTTTCTTAACTCGGTAAACTGTTTTTGCTTGATGCAAAATCCCGCACCGTTGTGCCTGTGTCCGGCGCCTTCTTGAATCTACTTTCGGCGACGGCTGACCTCTGTCAGAAGTTGATATTGAGCAAATAAATTCATGATTACAAATCCACTAATAATCGGCTTCTTCAATGCTTCTATGTTTTTTCTAAAGTTATATTGATCAACGTTTATTTTTTATTTTTTATTACATTAGGAATTTTTCAATCAAGTGTTTATTCTAATACTGAAACTTGGAATTTTAAAAGTAGCATTTGCAATCAATCGCTCGTTAGCTTTTTTACTCTTTTGCTGATAACAGTTTTATACCTTTTAAAAATCGATTCAGCAATTGTAATGCATGCGACAGTACCAACCATTAATTTTAATGAACATTTAATGGCTTAAATGCACGAGATGAGTCGTATTCATAGCTCAAAGATTTAAGAGGTTTGGTTTAATATCACGCATTAAACACAGTATTAGCTTGAGAAGTAAAAAGAACAAGCGCTTTCTGTAATTGTGTGAGTTTTTGTCTTCGCGCATTGTTGGCAATTACAAGCGATTGACGAGATAGTTGATAGTTTCTACGCTTTTACAGGAAATTGTCATCACAGTCGTTTCCATATAAAACAAAATTTGTACGGATTCGGAGGATGAATTTAGTAAACTACTTTTTGTGTTAAATGCCGATTAACGGTAATCACCTGGCGGATGAATAATTCAAGATGCTGTCTTCGTTTATGTGCTCATTTGCGCGCAATGCTAATATATGGTACTTCAACTTAAGCCATTATTTAAGACGACGGTGAAGAATTAGAATATGTTCGGCTAATTGAGCAGTGATCGTGAAACAGTCGATAGTTAACCTACGCGATACGAAAATATATTCAGTACCGACATTGCATGATGGGTATCGTCAGATTATTAACCCGGTCTTCGACCTTAATGCATGGACATATTACAAGATTGATTTTTTGTCAGTTTATTTTACATTACATCGCCATGTTTATTACTATTTCATGTTTAAGACTTGCTATGTCTCTAGACGACCCGTTAAGGTGGCTTGTCTCTTAGTCGGATGATTTACTCGATATATACCCGAAGAGCTCTTGCAAAGGAGAGCTATGGCAAGTTATGTATATGTCTGTTTATTTTTTTCACATAGTCACTTAATAGCAGAAAGCTTTAGAACTTTAATTTGAATGTGCTCCAGGCAATATCCTTAAACGCCATTTAACAGAAATTTTAAATAGGAATACACTTTTCCAGCATACAAATGGTGTACAGCTATTGAAAAACATGAAAGTGAAAGCCATCATTGGCAACGGCATATTTTCCTCATACATGAGCGGTTAGTAAAGTTCCCAGACTATGTTTCGGATGAAAATGCTCTGGTGAACGAGGATGCAACATTGTGGATGCTGAACATGTTTAAAAACTGGCGTTTATTCTCTACGTCATTAGTTAAGATTCTCGTAATTATTCATATCAAAGAAACTCAAAATGACAAAATACCACCACAATAACAAACGGATATAAGGGTATAAACGCTCCTAACTCTAACTTTGATCCATGAGTCAGCAGAACATCCTTCAAACTTGAATATTGATTCATGTATACGCAAAATACGGGTGCAATTTATAATACACCTCGATGTTCTAATATTTCATATATCTGCTTGGTTTGACAACGCTTAGACTCAAACACTCTTGCAAATATCGTTATTCTATCCTTTTATCATTCATTCATAGTTGACATTAACAGTTTACCTGTAATATTTAATCAAAGAACAGCACCTTTGTAATACCGTAGTTGCGTACAATGACCACTGACGTTGGAAAATATATTAAAGTACATACATAAACCACAAACGAAAAGCTAAATGTTTTCATATAGCTCAAGTAAGATAACTGAAATTATTCCCTCTTCATATTGCAATTAAATTTGATCAAAAATGAAGAAACAGATGAACGACCATATACTAGAACATACCACATGATACACAGAGGTAACGACCATATACTAGACATATCATATAAAGAAACAGAGTAACGACCATATACTAGAACATATCATATCCAAACACTTTATCTGCAATACATGGATCAACATAGTGTCCCATTGAGGCCATGTCGCTTGTCTATAATTTCATCGATGCCCCATAACACTCATATCATTTAACACATACAGGCATCTGTTCGGCATAAGTCATTTATACAGCTTAGGGCTTATTGAATTTATTACCATTCGTGTTATGTCCATACTTCTTATGTATGTATAGTCAACAAGTTATGATTTAACTCTCTATTATTTTACTCGCCGCAGAGGTCCAAAAGTACGCAATAAACGTTCGAACGGTTCATAAATAAGTGTGTTTGGATTATTTTCACAATGAGAGTAATGTTGCCGTTTTTCAATGAAGGAGCTTAAGATATCATATAATTCGTACGTATCGTGGTTTAATTGTATGAATTCGCACCATGATCAAGGTATTTGACGCAAGTAAAACATTGTTTTGACAAACAAACACGATACCAGACTAGAGATTTTTTTGTTTTGTCAAATCAAACACATAGCACAGTCTGACAATAGATTATGTTTTCCACCTCGCTATATTTGGTGTTATTTGGTTTATAAACGTAATATCTGACGGTAGTAGATGACATATCATGATATTAGAGAGGTTTCAAAACAAAACCGGTGCGTGTATAGGTACGCGTCGACTACTTCTTGAACATTATTTTGCTCATCGCGCATGCGACGGGCGAATATGACCTGTAGAGGTTCGTGCGTAGGTACTGGGTACTTCATATTACATAGCACTTACACTCATGGAGTATTATTAGCACATACTTATTTGATCCACGAAGAAAAAAATGTTTCGACTGTCATATGATTGTACGCGTGCACCTAAATGTTTTATACATGCCTTTATGCAGACCTATGAGTTGCATTTGATGTACTAGCGACTAGTATTATGCGCAAGGGTCAAACCCTTATAAAATGGGTTCTCATTGTCTTGCAGACGAATGAATATAGTCAATACAAATTTGTACAATAATAAACATGATTTCGTGAGAGGAAATCAGCTCCACATCAACATTACCTGACAAACATTATACGGGAAAGTCCAACAGAATTATCTACATCCTGAAATATATAATAACGACATCATTAAATAATCAAAACATTATTACTACGGGAGAGGGACCAACTTTATTCGTCGATTAAATGTCATAAGGGTTAAACAACAGTTTTGCTCAAATATGACATTTTTACAAATGGTCAATGTTTTTCATGTTAAATTATTGACCACCAGTTCCAGTACTTTTGTCAATTTATGTTATTTTGATGATTATCTAATCCCAACTTGGTTATCCCACGATTAACATGCTTTGCTTCTTGTATGGCACATGTTGTTAACATTTTGAAAATAAAATGTGAGAAATGTATTTTTATCTGGTTGTGTAAAAATGACATAGTTTTGCCCAAAAAAGATCAATGCAGTGTCACCCTTTATACATTCCCGATCATGTAAATGTGTTTACAACATCTTTTCTTTTTTTCACATCAATAGCTTATTCCATATTATGGAAAAAAATGTTACAATATTTACGTCGGTCTATTGGCTAGAAACATATTTATTTAATATATACATGCAGTGTTATAAATTTCTTTGATCCTATTGGACAAGTAGGGAATATCAATATTTAAAAATAAATGTCATTAAGGTAACGGGAGATATATTAAAACGCCGTAATTTCATCTAATTGGTTTTCGGGAGATAATTTAAGCATAAAATCGCGTTCGTTACAGTATAAAATCAGATCTAATACAGGTGGTGCACAATTAGTTTTCATAGAAATACAAATGATATGTCTATAGATTGTTGTGCCCTGCCTGACATCAACGCTTTGTAAAACTTGTACTATAGTATTGCTTAAATGTTATTGCACTTGCGATAATTGTGTAATTGCAGAAGACGGTAACGGACGAACTGATTAAAGTACATTGGAAATATAACCAATTGAGATTCATGTTCCTAAAGCAGAACTTGTCATTAGTTGTCGTTATTTAGCTCTGACAGACAGAACACGCTGTTATTTTGATGTGTGTGTTGATCAATATTTTAAACTATCTTTTTAAATCTTTTTTCACGGTGATACGGTACGATATTGAGTTGGACCTGTACTTAACACGAAGAGAAGAAAAAGAATGAGATATTATAGTGATTGAATTAACAAGAAGAGCAAAGTGTTATAAGCATCTCTTGTTTACCTTTTGATTTTTTATACAGCGTAGTTAATACAGGGACAGGTACTCCATGATGACACGTGCATTATTGTGAGAATGAGATATTAATGATCACTAACGGTGCATAGCTATATAGTGTATATAGTAAATCCTCGTGTGGCGATGAAATACTTATATCAAATCAGCAATTTCTCTAAATTAAGCAGAACACAAACATTGTGGTTGACAAAGATTGTAATCTACGATATTTTGTAAAAAGGTGTCGAGGCTTTAATTCACGGGTTTCATACGGTCACTATTCGTCGCATTATTCGTATGCAAATATTACTGCCGTGGTATTTATGATAAGATTGCCGAACGATTAATAGTAGTCAGTAATTGTTCAGAACGAGCGCAATGGTGTCACGTGCACTCCATGATGACACGTACATTCTATGATGACACGTGCATTATTGTAAGAATAAGATATTGATGATCCCTAACGGTGCATAGCTATATAGTTTATATAGTAAATCCTCGTGTGGCGATGAAGTATTTATATCAAATCAGCATTTTTTCCAGTAAATTAAGCAGAACACAAACATTGTGATTGACAAAGATAGTAAATTACGTTATTTTGTAAAAGTGTCCATGCTTTAGTTCACGGGTTTCATACGGTCACTGTTCGTCTTAACATTCGTATGCAATTATTACTGCCGTGATAGGTATGATTAGATTGCCGAACGACTAATAGTAACCAGTAATCGTTTAGAACGAGCGCAATGGTTTAAACTTTACATCATGTTCTGGTGGAGGAGTATTTATATCAATCAACCATTTCTCCAGTAAATTAAGCAAAACTCAAACATTGTGATTTGACAAGACACTACGCTAGAAAAGGAAGAGCTTGTTCACAGGGAACGGAAATTATGTTAAGCGTAAGAGACGTATTTATGTAAACTGACATTTAGCCTATTCCAGTGTAGGTCCCTTTAAAACAGACAAATGTGTTTATATTAACATTCCTTAAGCGAATCTATACAATTTTAGGACTTTGCATTTGTACATTAGTAATACAACTCTGACAATGTATATCTGTGTTCTTCATCCAGCCAAAATTCCACAATTAGTTGACCGGCCAACACACATGATGTTATTCTATCATTTTTGCTATTCGGTTTTGATAAAACTCGTCTTGAAAGTAACAGTAACGTAAACGGATTGGTAGAATTGTGCTTACCCATTAATGCCTGCAGCCGCATGTTTGCATATTAAAGGGCTAATCTAATTCGACTATAAATCCACACTCGACAGATAACGTATCATGATTGCAGAGAAATTGCACATAAACGCTTAACACCAGATGATCTTGATCAGTTTGAGTTTCGTGCATACCACATTGGAGATCTAAATTAGGTGAGCCTTAGGGTCTTGTTCGATTAATATGACCTTGATAACATCTCTTCGTAAACACGAAGCCGGGATAGGTAATCAATCGAAAGGTCTGACACATGCAGACACACTTTAGTGTTGTTCTGACATTCGAATGATAAGAACGTAAGGTAGGTAGTTCATTATTCCATCCTCTTTGTACCAAAAGTAACTATAATGTGACACGTCCGCATTATAATCTATATGATTATAGATTTTTAAGACATGGTGGATAATAATAATAATAATAATAATGACTTCATTATACGAGGATAACACATTCGCATATAAACAAAATATTCAATACAGATCTGAAAAGATAATATAAACATGTAACAAGATAGTTTCAAACAAAGTAACTTTAACAATTGAAATGAAAGTATGCATAGATAAAAAAAGAAATGAAAATAGATTTTTTAACTTAGATGAATAATGAAAAGTGTGTATAAATATATGATACAAAGACATACACTAGACACGTTAGAAGACAATGAATATATTGTTTACAATGATTCTAGAATATTATTATTTTATATTAGTCCCATGCTATATATAAGTAGGATACTATATTCATTTTCGATATAAGGCAATAGCAGTGAAACAACAATATTGATCCTTTACACACAATAATCACAGCATACCACATCACGTGCGTGATAATTTCAGAACATGCAAAATGATGATAATGATAAGACAGGGAAAACAGCACCTACCAGAAACACACAGCAGAACACAACCTTTTAACAACCACAAAAACACAACATCCCATTTCTACAGCCTGTCACCCAAGTCAGTTAAACAACTCGACAACAGCCACCATGCATCAATAGCCAAACCGACTAAGTAGCCAAGTTGTTGAGACTCCACTTTGAATTCTGGAGTTATGCGTAATAAAAGAGACCAGTATCATGGTACCAGTATAATAATATTTGGTGTAAACCATTTGGACCGACACTGTCTCTGTTGAGACTCCAGTTTGAGGTCTTGAGAGTAATGTTGAGTTCAGCTAGAACATGGGCGTTTCATTTTCTCGATTGGTGGTGTGTTGGGCATTGTGCCTTGTATGTTTCAATGTCGTCTGTGCTCGGCAGGTAAAGTTGATTGCTGCCTTTACCGTCCGACTTCATATTATCGTTTTTCATTAACTGCGTCTTAAAAGAGAAAGAAACACATACCAGTATAATTTGGTTTGGTTTAAACCATTTGGACATAAATTTGTCGTATTTTCTGTCTCATACCCTTGTGGTAGTAAATAAAGACAGGCATGCAGTGACAGGTGTCAAGAGTGATAAATGTATGTTGTAAACATTGTCTTAAAATATTCCAAATATGTCGTTCTTTAAATAGAGGATTTTGCATGAGTGCTCATTACATACGAGTTTTATTAAACGAGTGGACAAAATAATATGACACGAGGCTTTGCCGAGTGTCATATTGTTTTTGTCGACGAGTTTAATAAAATTCGAATATAATGAGCACGAATGTAAGATTCTATTTATGTCATAACCTAAGAGAACGCTTATTATCGTTCAAAATGATGATGCACGCTGCATAGGTTTCAGACAAAATTAAGCGGTACAATGAGCGTGACGTCATGGCGACGTTGGTATAATCATGACGTCATGAGCGAATCAAGGCATGGATTGGCTTACGTCGCGTCAGCCGAATTTACATATTTATTGCACAGTCTGGGAGTGCCGAACGATATTTACGGCACGGCTTTACGGCACTGCTGGACCGCGGGTTATGTGATCAAATTGTTTAAAAAATGTTAATGCTAAAATCGCTTGTTTTCTATGAAACACTGAGTTTGTTCAGTATTCATTGGCATAGCTATTTTGAGACTTCCTCCTGTTTGTTTGACTTTAGTGTTATATTATTACACCAGACATTAATCAGACGACATTGGGAACGCAGGAAGACATATTAGTAAGTTTACATTTAACCAGACAGAAAGGTTAACCCTTTACGGCACACGAGTACTCGCCATTGAATTCGAGACACATATAAATGTCCTTTACGTCAATATTTTCGTAATTAGTTTCAATTGTTATGCTAACGTATGTGTGTGTATAGCGGTAAGGTATGGTTTTAGGCTTGATATGAACATTGTCCTTGAATTGTGATGTTTTATAAAGGTTTTTTGTCTAGTTATACGATAACTTAATTGTTTAAAAACAAAATAAAACTATGAGTCAATTTTTTTCAGGTCAACCCGTCAGCTATCCTGAATATTTAAGCATAGCCGATACCTTGACTTGGTTTGATATCGTTCAAGTTACGTTTCAATAATGTATTAGATTGTTTTCATGTTCATTCAGTGATAATTAGCATTACTAGTCGAAACATGTTATCGACACATTGGTATCTTATTAATAATGAAGACAAGATATAGATATAGTTGTCTAGGGATTTATTAGCCGGGAAATGGCCATAAAGTATTGATAATGTGTCGCACATGGCGTATATAATATAACTATGATAAGGTATTCATCATGTAGCACCACCATAAGTTACCATTAGCTAGCCTGATACGGCGCTCTTCACTAGTAATATGTAATTCGTCATTAGCACGTTCTCCGCCGATTTCCTGCAAGGGAGGAGAGTGGGCGGGGATGTCTTCAGACAAATTACTGTTATTCTGTGATTATGTATCAAATAGGAGAAAATTGTATGAGAACAATAGTTCACTGGAGAGCAATTAGAAACATCATTACGTCGATCGATTTCTCAGCTTGTTTGGGATATCTCAGCGTAGTATGTCGACAAAATTACAAGATCAGATTTTTCTCTACCATGTAATAGTCCTCAATGAAAGTAATTGGTGTCTAGGTGCAGTCTGATTAAAAGTGAGCGCTTTTTAAATACATTGCCGATAATCCAAACATTGCAAAACGATAGAGTGTCGTAATGTGTATAATTGTGTAGTGTTTGTATGCGTGGAATGACTGTATCCTCCGTACAATGTACGAGGGTTTTTATTCAGGTATATGATTATACAAATGTTTTTCTTTAACCTTTTGGACTTTTTTGACCCCTGAAATTAGGTTTGTAGCTTTTTGTCTTGTGCATAATCATACCCCTTTCATTTACTTACATTATTCTTGTTGACAACTTTCAATGCTATTTTATGCACCTGCAGGGTTAAGCTATTAACAGTTATTCTCATTTTTTAAATAATTATTTTTGTTAACACCCGAAATTGTGACTTTCAGCAGTTTAATTTCTATTTCCTGTACAGTTATGATAATCAGTATTGTTACATATGCTTATGGACTGTGCTATGTCATTTTGTGAGTTCCTTTTGCTCGATTGAATAGTTTATGTAAAGTAAAAACACCGTGATTCATTAATGAAATATTTACAAACATATTATTATATATGACCAATTCATTTTGTACATTTATGTTAAAGACACTACATCATGGTGGTATGGCTGAATTTACTCTATTTGACCTAATATAACAATCTTCACCTGTTTAACTAAATTGGAAAAGTAACCCAGCCGTGCTAATGTATCAATATAGTATATGGTGTATATATTCTTAAAAGACATGGTGTTAAGTTTGAAGCAAACCATCAGTGAACGGCAAATTGTGTTTCTAATTTGTTGGCAAAACCTAAGGAGCTTTCCTGGCAGATTGTGAGATAATGCTTGCGACACATTTATCACCACAAGTCATAAAGCATAAACATAAAACACCAAGGACACTGAAGCATCAAGACACTTTACAATCCGATGTAAAATCTTGGCGACAAGAAGTTCTTCGTCAAGGTTGATAAGAACGAAATGTGAATGTTCTCCGAAATAAATCTGGTTGGTGGTGACAACCAGGTCTTCAGGAATCACACCACATGTTAATTACAATTATAAATACTATTACTGTCGTTCAATAACAAACGAATATGTACAATAAACAAGTATGTATATACTGCTTGAAAAGCAAACACTACTTTGAATCGGTAATTGAATTTCTGTACCCGATATGCCACTCGGTTTTGCTCATGTGTTGGTCATTTGAATTACTGTTTATAGAGGTAAATAAGAATAAGATGCCATGCGCATAACAACATCAAGCATGTGCTTGGTATGGTTTTGTCCGGTTTGTTTCAGTGTTTGTTTGTCCTGCTAGTTTGGCTGTACCTTACGAATCCCTAGACCGATTTTGTGTCGGAACTCGCTGTTAATACACTGACGTATGGCGATGTGACAAATATCGGTTTGTGCATAAATACACCATGACCAGTTCGTGTGTTACATTTTGTAACCAGTGATGTTAGAAGTTTCGGTTAGTGTATAAATACACCATGATCAGTTCGTGTGTTAACCAGTGATGTTAGAATTTTCGGTTAGTGTATAAATACATCATGCCAAGTTCGTGTGTTAACCAGTGATGTTAGAAGTTTCGGTTAGTGTATAAAGCCACCATGACCAGTTCATGTGTTAACCAGTGATGTTAGAAGCTTCGGTTAGTAATGTTTATCTGTCTAAGACACTATAGTCTCACATTCACTATCAAGCCAGTCTACGTTCAATGCTCATGTTAATTCTTCAATATTATCTTTATGGTAACCAGGATTGGGTGGAAATGTTATAATTTTATTGACCATGCTTTAAACTGGTTGATGGGTGCCTCGTTTTATTTCCGGTGACCGTATGAAAGAAAACATGAATGAAAAGGGAAAATTGATTGGCTGCGCTTTGCTGTGCATTGCAGTTCCTACTGGAGGTCTTCATCGCTAAAGTAGGACATGCATTTTATTATCAATAATCATTATTATCAGATCAATTTATTTTTTATATCATATTCATAAATCCTGAACAATTTAAGATATTAATATGGGAGTTTTATATCAGAAATAAAACATAATTGTAAAGTTGAGAAGAAAACATGGAAATATACGGACATTAATAAACACATAACCCATTTTGAATGTACTTATTGTACTTCAATAACATCGTATCAATCATTAACCATTATGTTACCAATAAATGGCTTCATGTTTTAGCATTTTGACTGCTGAAACTTTGGCTTTCAGTGGTGAAGTTCTTTTTGTCGTTCAGGTGCGTGTTGGGCATTGTGCCGTGTGGTTGTAGTATGTGGTGTTTTGTGATACTATAATTTGTCAAAGTATAGCAGCATTGATGTCTAATGTTCATACTCTTATAATTTTATATCATGTTTAACATGTTTATTATTTCACGGCATACATCTTCAAGCTATCTAATATGAACGCGGAAATTATTCACAATTTCACATAACACTTGATGTAAGAGAAATGAACACACGTGTAATTATTTAGAACTATTAATGTTATGCGTTCATTTCCCGGGTTTTATTGCTTTCATATTTATTCTTTTTTATGTTTTAAATTAGGTTATAAATGAAGTTTGTCAATATGTGAATCATGCACGACAGTAAAAACTGACAATTATTGAGAAACATTGCATAACCAGTCACAAATCTTTTTGAATCATTTTTTTAAGTTTTTACCAGCACAACATTAATGTCACTCGTGCACGTGCACTCAACCTATTATATCATACGTAATGAACTGATATAAACTATGGGCTAGTATTCACAAAGCATCTTAATTGAAGACTTAAATATTTTGACTTCTTAAGTTCAAAATTTGTGCAGCTCATATGTCCCGCAATTTGAAGAATAATCTATGTTTCCTTAGTGATTGTAGTAGCTGTTTACATAATGGTTCGATACATTTGAGTTAAATCTAAGATGTTAAGTTTTATGCTAAGATGCTTTGTGAATAACAGCCCTGATCTTTCTGAATGCATCATTATCTCCCTCAAAGTATTAGTCACGAAATAAAGCACCAAACTATGGAGGAATATGGATCCATAAAACAGCGTTAGGCTGCATAAACTTGTCAAATAAAAAGTATCGCCAAGAATCGAGTCTAACAGTTGTCATCGTCTTGAGCGATGAAGCCGTTTAGTAGGAACTGCAATGCGCAGCAAAGCACATCCAATCCACCTCCCCTTTTCATTGGTGTTTTCTTTCATATGGTCAATACGATATTTTACGGCCATTGTTCTTCTGTACATTCGTATGCAAAATATTTACTGCGGTGATAGCTTCGTTGTGAATAATCAGTAATCATTCGAAACGAGCGCAATGATTCACACTTTACTGAGTGGCTAATTAATCTCCATGGTGTCATGAGCGTTATTGTGGTAATGAGATAATAATGATAACTAATGGTGCCTAGCTATATAGTGTTTTATAAATCATCTTGTGGTGGAGAAGTATTTCATATCAAATTAACCATTTCTCCTGTAAATTAAGCAAAACTCAAACAATGTGATTGACAAGTCACTATGCAAGAAAAGGAAGAACTTGTTCACCGGAAACAGAAATTATGTTAAGCGTAATAGACGTAGTTATGTAAACTGGCATTTAGCCTATCCCAGTATCAGTCCCTTCAGACGTAAAAACAGACACATGTGTTTATAATAACCTTCCTTAAGCGAATAAATACATTTTGTAGTATTTGTTCATTTGTAATGCAACTCCGACATTGTCTGTGTGCGTTCTTAATCCAAACCAAAATTCCGAAAATAAAAAACCGGCCAACACAAATGCTGTTATTCAATCATTTTTGCTGTTTGGTTTCGATAATAAATCTCTATGTACGTCTTGAATAATATAATCATTTTGAAAGTTAGAGTATCATAAACTGATTGGTAGACTCGTGTGTTTACCAATTAATGACTGATGTTTAATCCACAATGGCAATTGATCTGTAATTACTGATCAAAACTGTTATTCCCTGTCCCCAAACTCTATTGATATATGTACTACTTTGTGGAAAACAAACATACCAACACTATTGTTCTGCCTAACAACATACTAGTAGATAGCTGAAGACATAATGAGGAATTAAGCAGTGAGGCATAACATCGTTTTATTATTTCGGCTCGCCCCACCGATACTGTATTACCATATGATTTTACTATGAAACTTCCAAGAGCAGCAATAGCTCGATCGTTGCTATTACCAAAACGAATACGAAACCAGTTAGGTATGATTACAATTGAAATCAAATTTGACTTGAATACCGGCCTTTCAAATGCATGTTTATTGTGATAATCTTATTGAACGAAATTTTCAAAGAATGACCCAAGAGAAACGAAATATCTGCAACAATGGTATCCCTTACTGATACATTACCAAGCGCCATCAGGAGATCTGTTCAACCTTGATCACCAGGTAAAGAATAAAACACATAATTGCAACGTTCATTGGTGTAAATTGAAGACAAAGCTAGTAAAACAAACACATTTGTTAACATAGGACATACAGTCATCTTGGTTCGAGTTTTGATGCACGTTGTTTAAATTACAATTGGTCTGGTTAAATCAATAAGCCAAGCAATAGGAGGAAATTAGGCATATTTCGTTATTACAGCATACAGCTTGTTGTTATAAGCCAACTGAGCTGCATTCTATCATTTTAAAAAGGTAACCTTGTTTGGCTTTAAAACAACACTCACCAAAAAGCATATCGTGATTGCATAGAGAGTGCACATGAACACTTACACCAGATGATCACGAACAGTTTGAGTTCCGTGCATGATCAAGGTCGGGTGTGCCTAAGGGTTGTGCTCGACTGATATTACCTTGATACCATCTTTTCGTAAACACGAGGGAAGCCGGGATGTGTAAACAATCGAAAGGTTAAAAATATGAACACATAATTAAGAGCTGTTCTGCCATTCGAATAATTGAATGTAAGACGGTAGATTATTTTTCCATCATTTTTGTACCAACTATTTATTATGTGACACACCCGCATTCACATGCTCAAGTCTTAAAGATATACAAGACTAGATGGATGCTACTATATCCATTTTCGTTATTAGGCATTTTAATTGAAACAACAATATTTTATTTTAGATAACGTAGGCAATGGTAACAATAACATACTTTATCCTAGCATACCACAACACGTGCGTGAGCATTCACAGAATTTGTACAATGATTAAAATAATAGGACAGGACAGGCATCACCCTTAGTAAACACACTGAGCACAATGTAATGAACAGCTACAAATATAACGATATCCCACTTCGTCAGCCTGCTGCCTCAGTCATTTATACAACTCGGCAGCCTGCATGCGTCAAAAGCCAAACCGACTAAGCAGCCTAGTTGTTGGGACTCCATTTTGAGTTCTTGAGATAAATGCTGAGTCTTCCGACTTCTTCATAAAAAGACCAGTACCATCGTACCAGTATGATCTGGTTTGGTGCAAAACATTTGGACGGAAATTTGTCGTCTCGTCTCTCTCATACCCTCATGGTAGTAAATAATGACAGGACTACAGTGACAGGTGTCGAGAGTGATACATGTATATATGTTGTAGACATTGTCTTAAAATATGCCAAATATGTCGTTCTGTTAAGCTGTTTCACAAATGTTCATGCTAAAATCGTTTTGTTTTACTTGAAGCACTAACCTTTTAAGTTTTTATTGAAATAGTTCTGAACTCCTTGCTGTCTGCTTTGTGGACTTTAGTGTTATATTTCAAAACCAGACATTTAGACATTGAAAACGCTGAAAGACACATTAGATAGTCTACATTAACTAGCTACAAACGTTAACCCCTACTAACACACATTGAATTCGAGACACATGTATTTGTCATTTACGTCAATACATGAGTTACTTGTTTCATTCGATATGTTAACGCCTATGGGTGGATATCGTTAATGTTTTGCTTTAGGCTTGGTTATGAATATTTTGCATAACTTGTGATGTTTTATTACTTATCCCGTTTAATCATGCAATAACTTAATTGTTTACAAACAAAACAAAAACATGGATCAATTTGTCTCAGGACAATTCGTCATCTATCCTTCAGGAATGTTTACAACATGACCGATGCCTTGACTTGGTTTGATAACGGTCACGGCACATCTCAATAATTTATTAGATTTTTTTCATGTTTTTGTTCTTACAGTGATAAGTAGCGTTGCTACTTGAAACATGTTATTCGCACCTTGGTATCTTATTGATAATGAAGCCAATGTATATATACAGTTGTCTAGGGATTTATTAGCCAGGAAATAGCCATAAAATGATAATGTGTCGCACATGGCGTAGATAATGTAACTATGACAATGTAATCCTCATGCAGATCTACCATAAGTTACCATTAGCTAGTCTGATACGGCGCTCTCCATTAGTAATATGTTATCCGTCACTAGCATGTTCCCGTCGACTCCCTGCAAGGGAGAATAGTGAGCGGGAACGTCTTCAGACAATTTACTGCTAATCTGTGATCATGTATCAAGCAGGAGAAAATTGTATGAGAACAATAGTTCACTGGAGAGCAATTAGAAACATCATTACGTCGATCGTTTTCTATGCTTGTTTGTGACATATCAGCGTAGTCTGTCTACATTTTTACACGGTCAGATCTTTCACTTCAATGCAATATTGCTCAATGAAAGGACTTGGTGTCTAGGGGCAGTCTGGTTAAAATTGAACGCTGTTTAAAACATTGCCGATAATCCAAACAATGCAAAACGAACCCGTGTCGTATGTTGTAGAATTGTGTAGTACTTTTGGGCGTGAGGCTGTACCGTAAGTTGTACAATTGTACAGTGCTTGTTGGCGTTGAATGGCAGTATCCTCTGTACAATGTACGAGGTTTTTTAAATCTCCATAGTTATACAAATGTTACATTTACCGTCTTTTTGTCTTGTAACTAATCGTCCCCTATTCCTTTACTTACAATATTTTTGTTGACAACCATCAGTTCCCATTTATGCAGCGACAGGGTTATACCATTCAGAGTGATCTTTAAATACTGTTTCACACCTGAAAGAATGACTTGCAGCGGTTTAATTTCATTCTCTCGTTCAGTTTTGGTTTAAGGTATTCTTACGTATGCTTGTAGTCTATGCTGTTTCATTTTTGTGAGTTCATTTTATGTCTTTCGTGTTTGACAGTTTCTGTGTTGTTCGTTTTTGTTTTGTTTGAGTTTAGTTTATGTATGCACCGGTGGCAATACCTCATAATGGTGGGGGTGAATTTACTCTATTTGATTAAGATTTTGCAACTTATTTTAAGTTTTTTTACTCTGATACTAATGTTCAGTTCAGTTGTGCTTAACTAAATTGAAAAAAGTAATACAGTCTTGTTAAAGAAACGATACAGTACTTTGTGTACATGCTTTTTGAGACATGGTTTTGATTTGAATCTCTTTACCGGTTAGTGAGAACAAAACATCAGTTTACGGGTAATTTGTTTTCTAATTTCCTGACAAAACATAAGAAGCTTTCCTGGCAAATTTTGAGATAATGACTGCGACACATTTATCACCACAAGTCATAAAGCATAACAATAAAAACACCAAGGACACTGAATTTTCAAGACAATTTACAATCCGATTTAAAACCATGGCGACAATTTTTTTTGTCAAGGTTGATACGAACGAATGCGGAAGTTCTCCGACATAAAACTGGTGGGTGGCGATAACAAGGTCTTCGTGAATCACACCACATGCTAGTTAAAAATATAAACACTATAAAGGCGTGCATATAAATTCCTTATTTCTATTAACGATGAATAAGGACAATTACAGGGATGCATATACTGCTTGAAATGCAAACAATACATTATACTTGATATGACCATTTAACCATTTTGACTAACTGATACAGAGGTTAATTAGAATAAGATCTCATGGCTATAACACTAACACGCATGTGCTTGTAATGACTGGTTATCGGTAATATTTCCGATTTGTTTCAATTTTTGTGTCGTCTTACTAGTTCGGCTGTACCTAAGGACTACCTGTACTGATCTTGTTTCGGAAATCGCTGTCAATAAGTATATTGTATGGCGCTGTGACAAATGATAGGTACTTGTAAAAGACTCATGGAAATATAACAGGTGTGTTATTTTTTCGGTTAGTGTATAAATACACAATGACCTGTTTATGTGTTAACCAGCGATGTTTATCTGTCTAGGACACCACTGTCTCACATTCATTATCAAACCAGTCTACGTTCAATGCTCACGTTCATACTTTAATATTATATTTATGGTGATCAGGATATAAATTGGTTGGAAATGTTATATTGATCATGTTATAAACTTGTAGATTGGTGCTTCGTTTTAGTTCTGGGAACCGTATGTATATATACTGTCGTGTTTGTTCTCAAGGATACCCGCTGTGTTTGTTTACACAGTATGAATACTAGTAGTTCCTCGTAAATAAAATAGTGTATGCCTCTCTATATGGTTGATTGTCTGTGCTTTGTTGTGCATTGCAGTTCATATTAATGTAGACATAGTTATCTGTCAAGATGATAATGAATTTCGTTATCAATTTTCATCAATATTTGACCAATCAATTATTTAATATCATATTTTTGAATTATGAATAATTTAACATATTAAAAATAAGTTCGATATAAAAAATAAAACATAATTTTAAGGTTGCGAAGAAAACATGTAAATATATTGACATTTAAATATTTAATAACACTAATACAGTTAGCTATTTATATATTTTGTATTTATTATATTTCAAAAACTTCGTTTCAATCATTAAACATGTAACCCATAAATGCCTTCATGTTTCAGCATTTTGACAGCTTAAACGTTGGTTTTCGGCGAAAAATTTCTTTTTCTCGTTTAGTAATGTGTTAGTAATTGTGCCGTGTGGTTGTGGTCTGTGTTGTTTTATGTTTTCTGTGCTGTTTCATTTCAGTTAAGTGGTGCCTTTTCTTACTGGTGTTTCACTATCGTGTTAATGTGTCATGCATTATATTACAGGGATCATATCATTTGTTGAAGTATATGTAAAGAGATGACTGACTTGCACACTTTGATTGTTTTGTATCGTGTTTAACATGTTTATTATTAACTATCTAATATGAAGGTGGAAATTATTCACAATTTCACATAACACGAGATGGAAGAGACATGAACATGTAATCATTCAGAAATATGATGTTATGCGTTCATTTCCCGTTTTTCTGAATATTAAATTCTTTCATATCCCTTGTTTTTATGTTTTAAATTAAGTCATAATTGACGTTCATCAATATATAAATCAAGCACGACAGTAAAACCTGACCATTATTATGCAAAGTTGCATAGCAAATCTTTTTGAATCATTCTTGATGTTTTACCAGCACGATATAAACATGCACTCGTGCTCTCGTGCTCTCAACAAATTATCTCATACGTAATGAGACGCCGTACTCAAAGTATGGGCTAGTGTTTGAAAGAGTATCTTAAGAGAAAAATAATATATTTTGACTTATTTTCAAAATTTGTGCAGCTCGTATGTCCCGCAATTTTGTGAATAATCCATGTTTTCTTAGTGATAATAGTAGCTGTTTACTTATGTTAACTATTAATTATCTTGATTTTTCTGCTTGGCTGAAATACTTGAGTACAATTTTAATATTAAAAAAAAAGTTGTCTGCCAAGATGCTTTGTAGATACCAGCCCTGGTCGTTTTATATGCATCCTTATATCCCTCAAAGTATTAGTCACGAAATAAAGCGCCAAACTATCGGAAAAATATGGATCCATAAAACAGCGTTAGGCTGCATAAACTTGTCAAATAAAAATTATCACCCAGATTTGCGTCTAACATTTGTTACAATTTGCTAACGCAAAACACAATTATGTGAATTCAACAACAATGCGGTATCGAGGGACTAAAAAATTCAAACAAGTATTTTGATTAATATGGCTTGAGTTTTATTGAAGAAGGAAGTCATTTATCTGGTTATATAATATGGCTTGAGTTTTTTTGAAGAAGGAAGCCATTTATCTGGTTATATAATATGGCTTGAGTTTTATTAAAGATAAAAGCCATTTATATGGTTATATAATATGGTTTGAGTTTTATTAAAGAAGGAAGCCATTTATCTGGTTATATAATATGGCTCATGTTTTATTGAAGAAGGAAGCCGTTTATATGGTTATATAATATGGCTTGAGCTTTATTAAAGAAGGAAGCCATTTATCTGGTTATATAATATGGCTCGTGTTTTATTGAAGAGGAAGGCATTCATCTTGTTATATAATATGGCTTGAGTTACATTGGAGAAGCAAGGCATTTATATGGTTATATGATACATTCTGGAGACAGACTTATGTAAATGCAGGGCACTACTGCACTGGTATCAGTTAGTTGAATTGTATCAACATTGTGAAAATACAAGTGCTGGTATTCCTGTATATGACTGTGTGAGTAGAAGACTTTCAAAACTGTAAGTACGTTCACATTTCACATTTTTTGAAAGTTATAACTCACGTTTATAGTTTTATGTACTGGTGTTCAACTACCTGTAAGGTGTTTTATTACATTATGACACTTCATACTTTTCATACACGTTCATACATTAAGACTAATAATGAATTATATGGTATTAATGTACAAATATTGCATTAAAATAACAGATATTTGATACTCTTACTTGACGTTATACTTGGCATACTGTTCATAGGTTTCAACTTAACATCAATAACTAATTTAGCGCACATACAATACAAAGCCCCACAGAAACGACGACAGCGCCTAGCCATCCACGCAAGAGTCAGACATAAAACGACCCATCTATATCCCAAAAAATGGATATTTCAAGCATGCACTGTGGGTTTCGAATTCAATGCATAATTAACCATAAAGGGAGGTAATTATGAATAATGACTACACTGATTTGAAGTACGGCGAGAATTGTAACAGCCGCCGTTAGGTCCCCTTTCTACATTATATAACAGTTTGCTAAACATGCAATAATACAACTTACGTCCTATTGGTTTAAAACATAATGTTAGACATCATAAATCAAACAGCATGTATATCATATACATGTATTTCAATGGAATTGTCTTAATAAACCGTATCAGCTAATACCAGATCAGAAACAATGTATAACATTTGTTTGTGTTTTTCTTTGGTTAAACGTTTTATCACAAATTATGTAACCACGTTGAGAAATTAATCAGTTTCCATAACAAAACTCCGTGGTCAATGTCATACTACTTATCCTGCAATTAAACAGCGTCGACATAACATGGCAATATATTAACCGCCAATCGAATAAGCCTTGTATTTAACGTTACATACACATTAATAATTAGTACCTGGTTTTGAAAACATTATAGCTGAATATAAATTCAATATTCTGTAAAAATGTCATGATTCGAATATCATGGGTAGCGGATATATGTCTAATAGTGGCCGTCAATGTAATTACACAAACTGAAACTAAATCAAGTCGTTATAAAATTATAAATGAGCGGCCATTAAAACAAACTCGGTGACTGTTTAGTTTTGTAGAGACATACATGTATGTGACTAGGGATTCTCAAGTTCGTTAGAAACCAAATTGTCCAATCTTCTATTTCTAACAGGTTTTATTCCACATATGCAAGGAGAATGTGATTAGTCGTACATACTCGTGAATCAAGACAGACAGATTATAAACATGTTTTTATTATAAGATGACGAATGCGGTGTACTGTATGTATGTGTCATATGTTAAATAATATATTTTGATAGAAGAGCACACACTGGAATGTTTCCATTATGATCAACACAATGTCATGTCAGTCAAATATTTCACATATTTGATGTTTTGTATCAGAATCAGATAAATATGAAGTTGACATGATCCTGTCTCCTAAAGGTTTCATCTTGTTGTTTATGAGCTGTGTTAATGGTGTTAAGAGTGTTGTTGTTTGGTAACATGATATTGGTTATTTGGTTATAACTAAGTGGTGGGGCATGATACAAGCATAGCACTATGCATGTTTTTGTTTTAAATTAAACAGAACACATGTAGGATTTCACGTGGTCTACAATATTGCCGTGCTCGTTTGTGTTATCACCGTCAACAATAATAATTTTCAAGCTTAAATAATTAATCCAAATTCTTCCAAATACATGATTTCGCATTTTTTGTTCGTATGGTGTTTATTGTTATGCCTTTCGTGCCTGCATCCGTTCTATTTGGCCAAATTTGGAACGCGAAAGTAGGCCTGAGCGTACAGCATCAGTGCCTATGAATAGTGTTTCAATTGACTGCTACATATACGTATACTCCGAAGTTGGCATACGCATTATACATTGAAATCGAAATGTGACAAACAATTTGGTTATATATAACATACACGGCGATGCAGCATAGTGAAATCTGGCGAAAAAAGCAATATGGCTTAAATTTAAATCTGTCTCACTTATCTCGTCTTTAGATAGATCCTCTGATTATTCTATTTAAGTGGTTTAAGAATTCAAACAGAAATCGGTTTTCAATCTACCATACATGTATATCACCGAGTAAATGTCGTCCTCGGCGAGTCTTTTCCTCTAATAGACAACATTTCCTGGTGCACTTAGCGACTTCACCGATGATGCGTGAAATTAAGACAATTCCCATGGGAAAAGACATCATTTTGGTAGACTAAATCACGCCCAGATTATTAAACATATCGTTATATGAAGCGTGACATATAAAATATACGTTCGTTTCTTCATAGCACGGTTTGAAGAATCGCATTGTCATTCTTCTAATGTCTAAAATATGATTAAAAGATGGAGAGCGTTTTCGGTAATCTGGTGTAAACGAAGTAATCAGGCGAAGTGGTACCCCACAGACTACCAGTTTATAGAGTACCGCCCTGACAATATGTACGAATACAATACCAATGTACGAGGGATACAAGTTTTACACAGAGGGCAGATAATTTGCGAGTGTCTATAATCAGGTCATCAACAGCTATGAGGTCAAACACATTCAGTAATCATCGTATGTCATACACAGACAACCATCCACGGTTTAAATGACTTTATTATAGTGTTTCCTGTACCAAAGCATATTGTGTTCAACGCTATTTTTACAAGAATTAATCTCAAATTTGGAAAGTAGCCGCAGTTGAACGTATAATAAGGAGTGAGACTCAGAGTGGACAGAATCGTTTACAAATACTTCAAACCTTATGTGAGTGGGCACATGCAAAGTTGTTCATTTCAGTATCAAATATAGCAGTACATAAAACAACCGTTTGGTTTAAACTTTGAGGTGTCCACTGAATGGCTCGTAAAGACGGGCTACGCTGAAACTAGGTCATTCATATTTTTGACAGCTGGGACATATGCTCGCTCTATTAGGGTTGGTCATTGCGCATAGTAGTGGTATGTGATGTTTGTATGATTTCTGTGCTCGACTGGTTTGCCTGTTCGATTTTCTATTTTCTTTATACACTGTGCACATATATTCAAAATGGAACTGTTAATATTTGTCACGAATTCAACAGAGTATCAATTAGCCAACACTTGCCAATACACGTAGACAATTAGCATCTGTGTATTTATCTAATTATCTGTCGAGTTGACATTGATACTACTCTACTTCGGCAGTGTGTCAGGATATCAAAACAACATTATGACGCTCGATTGTAGTACCCACGATAAACCTTCTTGATTGTAGTTTGTAGTTTCAAGCGGTCAGATAAATGTTTTACAGTGACTTACATTATTTTATTGTTTTTTGATTGAAATATCGAAAAATGATGTGCTATTAACCTAAATAGTAAGTAAAGGTTTGATTGTGTCATTGTCCTAAAGAAACCGTTAAGACTGTGTAAGAGTGTCTCCATGGAATTAGGTATTACAGAGATCATTATACAATATTCCCGCGATATCTGACATTTAAAACAATAGACATTGGCAGCCATAGTCATTAAAATGTCCTCGTTAGATTTCCTTCATTGCCAAACTCATCTGACTGCTGCTGGTGGAGTAAATAAAACGCATGTCGGTCAAAAGCTATACATAGCTTATGTTTACCTTGTAATAACCAAATTCAGCCTATAAATATATTTTGACTCGAAATTTCGACCTGACTTGCATACGAATTTATGCGTTTGTCCATTTCGCTCTTAGGTGAATTACCTTTGTCTGTCATTTTTGTACTAAATTTTAAATTCAGAAAGTCCACACTTTTACATGCGCACGTACTTATAATTTAAATACTTGTAGTACTAAGACCGCCATACAAATGTTTGATTAATCGAACGCAACTAACATTCCGCAGACCTTTCCTACTCAAAGCCCTTCTGATCATACAGTATACGATATTGTTGAAAGATGTTTCAGAATGGGGAGCACATACATTATGTAGATACGTCATTCTTTTTCATAACAGTAGGACCTTATTATACAGTATTCATATTATATATATGTTACATACGCGATTGACTCACTACAAGATAATACCTACTGTATAATGCTGTTTACAAAAATATATTATTAACTCGGATAGGGAAGGCAGCACTCAACATAACCAACCGAGCACAAAAACACATGCAATGCCCAAACTCATACTGAATTAAATTATGTTACAATAATAGAGCTTGCGAGAAACGATTCCATTTGTTTTTGGTCACAATTTTAACGTCAATACATGCACAAAGATTCATGAATAAAACTGACAATAGGAAACAATGCAATAAATACACAGCAAACATTGGGGAAACATGGTACTGTATTACACAGTTACATCATACTGAGTACTTCAATGTGTCTCAGTATTGGAACATGTACGTCAGATTTCGAGTCAACGGTACTCTTATATGCAAATGTTGTAGATGCGACAATCTTTTACATGTATACGAAACACAGATTATCCAAACC